>CM028137.1:739036785-740380714 GCA_016271365.2 Neoceratodus forsteri | reverse complement strand
GTAACATATAGACAACCTCCAGCTTGTTGATATTATATAAAATCAATAAGAAGTATTGTTTAAAAAAAGAGACAATAAGTTTTTATAGCTCTGGCCAACTCTTTTAAATAGAAATTAAATATTAAAGAAAATGTTTCCCCTTCCCAGACACCCAGTTTGTATTGAACAGTTCTTCCACTTTGCCTGATGAATGTAAATCTAGATACTTGGTAAGACTGCAGTGTTACTGACATATACATTACAAGTAGATATTTATTTACAGGGGAGTACAGTGTGGCCCCAGGGTGTGCTTTTGAAAAAGATGATTGCCTTTGTGATCCTGAGGATTCCAGTTGTTCTGGTGCCAGAGCTGGTGGTGCAGCAGAACAGTATTCTGAGCAGGCCTAGGTTCAAATCCAGGTAAGGGTATTTCTTTCTTTTTCACTACTAAATGTATTTACACTACACGTACACCACACTTGTAAAAAAAAAAATGTGTTATCGGCAACCTAACTGATAGTCTCAGGAATTCATTTTATAGCAGTGGACTCCCAACACTGGAATGCTAGTGCAGATGGTTTCCACATTGTGATTCCAACTGAGGACCCTATAGTAGCAGAAGTTCTTCACACTACAGCACAAGTGCATTATGG
Organism: Neoceratodus forsteri; assembly: GCA_016271365.2. Taxonomy (NCBI): domain Eukaryota; kingdom Metazoa; phylum Chordata; order Ceratodontiformes; family Ceratodontidae; genus Neoceratodus; species Neoceratodus forsteri. Next base: position 740,380,082 of record CM028137.1, on the reverse strand, counting down.
AACTCCACACTGGGATTCAAACTGCACAGCACTAGTAGCAGAGATTTTGTCTTCTCACTAACAATGGGCGCTATGCATGAAGGTGCAAGAAATGCACGTAATTGCGACGGTTACGTGGTACACAGCTGCATGCTGTGCTGGACCACTGGAACACATGGCATGCATGAAGAGAAAAGCGGCCCACACAGAGGCAGTGGGCGGCACCACGGAAGGCATGGAACAGAACGCACAAGCAACAGAGGATGGGCCAAGCTGACCCCACCATAAAAGGACATCCATGCCGCCCAGTGCGCTTACACGAACATGAATGCCAAACACATAGGAGGTGATGCACAGGTGGTTGAACCAAGGGAGGGCACTGAACAAGCCATGCACAGTGACAGGGATGGAGAGCAGGAGAGGCACACAGTGGGCCCGACACACGAAGGCACCCACGGCAGTGGGACCGGTCAGTACCAGTCCTCAAATGTCACCAGGGCACAGGTGGCTGCGATGGTCAGTGAAATTAGTGCCAATCACACCAGGCTATATGGAGCACTCGCCCTGGCCACCCCCGCGGAGGTGAAGGTGCACCTGTGTAGTCTGCCATGAATGCCACAGGGCTGGATGCCAGATGCTAATGGTACAAGTGGCATGACTTGCAAACAGCCATGAAGAAGCGACTGGCAGCTGGAGCGCGTGAACAGCGTGGCACAGGTGGCGGATCACCTGCAGTGGACACACAGCTCACACAAATCGAACACATGGTAGTGGACACACTGATGGCAGTGAGCATCCACGGGGTGGATAAGTGTGTGGACACATTAGCAGGTAGGTACTGTACACACGCACAGCACGCCCATACACAGGACAGCCAGACCAGCCAATGCCAAACGAGTAACCCATGTGCCAACAAAGCAAGCCAGGGACAGAGTACACAGAGGCGTGCTGCCAGCACATCTGCCACACAGCACAGACACAAGGAGTGGCCAGCCAATGGAAGACAACACCACAGGTAAGCCAGGATTGGATACAGTCGGGGACGCAGGCCACGCAGTGCTAGCAGTGCAGGTAACACGGCCAATCATTCATATCCCACAGGGCGAACACAGGCAGAGGAGCCAGTGCTACCAGACACAACCAATGACACCACCACCAGACCCGACAGTAAGGAGGCGGAGACGCCTACGGACACATATGTGGACGACAGAGATGCAGAGACACAGGGTGTGACACAGAGCAGCCACATGGTGATGGATACCCAAGAGCCACTGACCACCATCCAACAGTGTACACGGGGGGGGGGTCAGCAACATGACATGGTGTGGGGGTGCATACCGTGACCAGTGCGGACGTTGACAGCGGTGATGAGGGCAAATCCACCAAGCTGATAGGGCACAGCAGAGTGGCACGATCCACTGTGATAGAGGACCCACAATACTGGGAACTATGGCAGCTGGAACTGGACCATCTCGAGGCACAATGGCAGTACATGGAGGCACTTGTGATGTTCACCAGTGCAGTCATCGCCGTGGGGTGTGACATCACGCGTATAGCAGGGTCGCAGGAGCAGATAAAGAACAACATCACAGGCTGGGGAACATCGCCATGGTGGCCCAACAGAGGTCTAAGCCAAGTGCATGAGGGGTCCGAACGTGGGGCCATGGACAATGTGGAGCACATGCGGGAGGACAGTGGCATGGGCACAGGGGGGCATCCATGGCCTGACGAGGAGGCACAAGGCATGGGCACCAACACCACCAGGACCACAGAGACACCAGGCACAACCCCAATGGACACAGACATGGGGGACAGCCAGCCAGGCAATGGATGGGGTGACATGCCGGACATGGAGTGTACCACTGAGCAGGACACCTCAGTTGCCACCAACATGTAGGATGCACCATGGCACTGTGTCCATGGTGGCAGGGCACTGGGGCACACATTCAGGCAGGAGACATGGGCCACGGCCCGGGAACAGGCAGCCCCATATGGCACATCACGGCTGTGAGCCAACGTGACCATAGCGTCCCCAGCATGGGCACGACCGACACCTGATGGGGGCACACATGTTGGCATATGCAGGTGCACACACACACACACACACACACACACACACACACACACACACATGCACACGGAGACACACACACACACAGTGGCATGGTGGCTGAACACATAGTGGCACTGGGTGAGGGTGGCACCATCCGCTGCATGTACGCGACCATGCATACAGGGGTCGGGGGCGGCAGACCCTTGTCCGGCTGTCTACCTTGCTGTGGTACAGGGGCTTAATGTAGCAGCCCCAGGGCCCTGCCACAAAATGCCAGGCATGCTGCCTGGCACCGCGTGCATGCACCATGACCATGACGGGGATGACGTGTGCCCTCAGTCGTACCACATTATTGGGCACATGTCGGTCACTACGGCGACACTCTGCACTGCCGACCCGAGTCCCATCACACCAGCCACTGGTCAGGCATGTCCACACAGTGTGCAAGGGTGCAAGGGGCACCAGGGCTAGCATTTGAATGTCCTGTTGACGACCGTTGCATGTGCTGTATGGCCTGCGGCTGTCTCCTGGCCATACGCCGGCCCATCAACAGGATGATCCAGTGGCATGTCAGGTGGATCGGTGTCAGGCATCAGTATTCCCTGATGTATGGCCATGTTGTGCAGCATTATGCAGACCACGAACACATGGCAGGTGCACCACGGACTCAGCATCATCGTTTTCCATGGTGCTGTCCAGGCTTCTGAATTGCATCTTCAGTAGTCTGATGCTCCTCTCCACAATGGCCCTCATCCGAAGATGTGCTGTGTTGAAGGCCACCTCCACAGCATCCACAGGGACCAGGTAGGGCATCAGCAGGTATGGGCGCAATGGATATCTGCTGTCACCTGTGGGGCAAGGGGAGATAGAAGCATAGAAGTTGACAGCAGATAAGGACTGCAAGGCCCATCCAGTCTGCCATTTCTTTTTCTACCTTATAAATGTGCCATTGGCCTTTGCTCTGTCAGTGGCCTAACTATTCATAGTCATTTGTATTGCTCCCTTATGCCTATCCCATGCCTGTTTGAAGCCCTGCACTGTATTCATAGCCACCACTTCTTGTGGTAAGCCATTCCATGCATCCACCATCCTTTCTGTGAAAAGAATTTCCTCACATTCCCCTAATCGGCCTCCCTCTAATCTCATGCTGTGCCCTCTTGTCCTGCTATTTTCTTATATTTAAACATGTTAGACTCTTTCACCTTGTTTATGCCCTTAAGGTGTTTGAATGCCTCGATCATATCACTCTCTCCCTCCTTTGCTCAAGGGTATACATATTGAGCTCTGTTAATCTGTCTCATATGTCTTCTGATGCAGTCCTGCACCATTTTGGTTGCCCTTCTCTGGAATGCCTCAATTTGGTTAATGTCCTTGTGAAGGTGTGGCCTCAATACTGCATGCAGTACTCCAGATGGGGCCTAACCAGTGTCTTGTAAAGAGGATTATTACCTCCCTCTTACGACTTGTGATACCCTACTAATACACCCTAACACCCCCTAGCCTTACCTACTGCTTTAGAGATCTGCTTGGATGATTTCAGGTCATCCGTGATGATGATCCCCAAGTCTCTTTCTTCCTTTGTGACTGCTAGCAACTCCCCTCCCAGCCTATAGGTGGCTTCAGGGTTTCTCTTCCCTATGTGCATGATCTTGCACTTCTTTGCGTTAAATCCCAGTTGCCACTCTTCTGACCATTTTGCTAGTTCATCCAGATCTCTTCTCATTCTGCCCACCCCATCTGGATCATCTACTCTGTTGCAGATCTTGGTGTCATCTGCAAACAGACCAGCCTTACCCTCTAGTCCATCTGCAAGGTCACTAATGAAGATGTTGAAGAGGACTGGCCCCAGGACTGATCCCTGAGGTACCCCACTTGTGACTTGCATCTCTTCTGACTGTATACCATTTACCACCACTCTCTGTTTTCTGCCCGTCAACCAGTTTGCCACCCAGTTGACCAACTTATGACCCACCCGAGCCTACCCAGCTTATTTATCAATCTTCTATGTGGAACAGTGTCAAAAGCTTTGCTGAAGTCAAGGTAGGCGACATCAATTGCTCCCCCTTGGTCCACCACTCTGGTTACCCAGTCAAAGAAATCTATGAGATTAGTTTGACAGGACCTTCCTTTTGTAAACCCATGCTGTCTTGGATCCTGTGCCCTATGGATTCCAGGTGTTGCACTATCCTTTCCTTAAGGAGTGCCTCCATAATCTTGCCCACTACTGAGGTAAGACTGACTGGTCTGTAGTTCCCTGCCTCCTCCATGCTACCACTCTTGTGGAGTGGGATCACATGAGCCCTTCTCCAGTCTTCTGGGACCTCTCCTGTGCTCAGAGACTCACTAAACAATTCTGCTAATGGCTCTGCTAGTTCCTCCTTTAGCTCCTTAAGTACCTTGGGATGTATGCCATCAGGTCCCATTGCCTTATCCACCCTGAGCTTAGCAAACTCCTGTAGGACCCTTTCTTTTGTGAAGGGAGTAGTGCTCGCCTCCCTCCCCCCTGTGTCCATGATGCTGAGCTGTGGGCCTTGCCCTACCTTCTCTTCAGTAAATACTGAGCAAAAGTATCTATTTAGGATAGATGCCTTTACAGGGTCCTCCTCCTCACATGCTCCTTTTCTCCATTAATAGCATACCCCCTCTGGACTTTCTCCTTTCACTAATGTATCTATAGAAAGTCTTGTCACCTTCTTTACTGTTCATGCTAGTGTTTCCTCAGTTTGGGACTTTGCCTGCCTTACTGCCTTACCTGCTTCCCTTAGGGCAGTTTGGTATGCCTCCCTATCTTCATCCGCTGTGTTCCTTATATTTCCTGAAAGCCAGCCTTTTGGCTCTGACCTTTTCTGCTACTGTATTTGAGAACCAAAGTGGTTTCCTTCTTCTTTGCACTTCTTTTCTGTCTAACACAATGGGATGTTGCTTCAAGTATTGCATCCTTAATGCTTCCCACTTGCCTGTACCCTGCCTGTACCCTCACCTGTGTTTCTTTTTGCCAGGGCTAGCTTAACTCTGTTGGCCATCTTATCAAAGTCAGCTCCTCTGAAGTCCCATATTTTTGCCTTGGAATGGAATGATTTAGATGTAGTAACCAAATTGAACCATACCATGTGATGGTCACTGGCCCCAGGTGACCTTCTACCTGGAGATCTGTGATCCTTCCTTGTTAGTCAGTACTAGATCTAGGATAGCCCTGTCTCTTGTGGGTTGCTGTACCAGTTGTTTGAGGCCCTCCCTGCAGGTAATCCACTATGTGTCTAGTTCTGGCAGATGTTCCTGCTGGTATTGACCAATCTGTATCCGGCATGTTGAAGTCTCCCATTATCAGAACCTCCCCTTTACCTGTCATGTTTTGTATATCTTCTAACAGTAATGTGTCTATGTCCTCCCCCTGGTCTGGGGGCCTGTAGACAACCCCAGTTCATATGGCTGTCCCATTTCCTGTTTCCAGGGTAACCCACAGTTCTTCTGGCTCCTTATGTGTATTCTGAATTTCTGTAGCTTTGATATTTTCATTGACATACAAGGCCACTCCTCCCCCCCTTTTTGCACCTCGGTCTCTTCTGTTAGGCATGGCATGGGCATGCGCTTTTCAGACATACAGGGGCATTGAACACCTACCCAACAGCCACCCATCCATGCAACCCGCATGGAGCCAGGCACCAAGCTCCAATGCATCCAAGATGTAGGAGTCATGGCAGGACCCAGAAAAAGTGCACACACATCGGTGAACATGTACATCGCATCACGCATGACCTGGCAGTTGATGCTATGGAAGCCTTTGCGGTTGCGGTATGCCTCCTCCTCAACCGTGGGTGTCAGGATGCCAATATGCGTGTCTTCTGCAGCACGAGCATGTTCATCATGCCATGCAATGCATAGAATGCCTGCTTCATGGTGCGGACCTCACTGTCTGTCATTGGGAGGCGTATGTGGTCCCACACATGCAGTAACAATGCGACGGTGACCTGGGCCAGTGCCCTGGACACAGATGACTGTCTAACACTGATCCCATCACTCGCAATGCGTTGGAAGGACCCCGTTGTGTAGTAGGCCAGTGCACACATGACCTTGGTCTTGACTGACGTGGCCATGGAGCGACTTGTCCATGGTCCCACACTGCCATGGACCAGGTTGCACAGGTGTATGACCATCAGCCACGGCAGCCAGAAATGGTCAATGCAGTGTGTGTCACATAGCAGCTGCCGTCCATGTGTGGACGGAATACACGCTCCTGTGGGCATCATCCCCCAACCCTCCCATGCCCTCCATTGTGCAGATACACATTCACGAGCACTCCTGGGCACATTCCACCTTCATTCAGGTTCCAACCTGTACAAGAAACAGCACCCGGTACTGGCATCACATGGCATTTGTAGTGTATGGGCCATCAGGTGTGCAGCTGTGATGAGCAAGCGCCATGCGCCTGGTGCAGGATACCATGCCCCCAACCCTTGGGCTGACAGTTATGGCCCTAGCCTGGTCTGCATGGCACGTGCCACCCTGTGCAAGTGGCCAGCGGCACATGTGCCACTGAGTGGTAGCATGGGGCAGTGGGTATGCGGCCTTCGTGAAGTGCATGGGGCAGGCCATGAGGTCCATGGGCACACATGCCTGTCACACAGGTATGGCTGCACCACTGTCGGCCACTGCCATGTGGTGCCCATACAACATACGGGGTCCATGTAAGGTGGTGTCCGTACATGCCCACAGGCATCACGGTGTCAATGTGTCCACGGGCCACCCCAGTGCCCCCCCCAACACAGTCATTTGGCCATCACGCCCTGCTGGCACTGTGCAGCCATGCTGGTTGTGACGTTCACCATCCTGCATGCAGTGCATGTGCACGGGGACCACAGTGCCCTGTGCCCCCATGGTCCACTTGGTTTGTCCATGGCCACGCCCCAGCTGCAAAGGCCTCCCCTGTGCCCATGCCATGCATGGCCATGTGCATGCCCATGTGTGGCTCTGGGGTGAACTCTATACCATGAGGCTCATATGCCTGCATCCCGCTGCCATGCCCAGTGGTCCATCACGTGGTCGTGGGACACCCTGAGTGGTGTTGGCCACAGCGTGCACAGATGTCACTTGGGCAGGCCATGGGGGCACATGTTCCCTGCTGTACCATGCATGCATGCATTACATGTGTGGGCTGCTTGACATGTACACGACCAGCACTGGCGTGCTACATAAGTGGCACACCCTTGCCTCTGCACAATATGCAGGCACCATGGATCAGTACCCGCAGGACCTCTGGCATGTTGCCGAACATGGGTTCTCAGATAGCGGTGGATACAGGACTCTCTGGGCCACTCAGACCTCTCCACAGAGAGATGTGTCATGCAGGTGCCATGTACCTGCTGGCGGGTGGTGGTGGTGAGTCGCATTGGGATGTGCCTGTGTGCTGACCTGCTTTCTTCATTGCTGTCCCCCTCTCCTCCCCATGCAGGTCTCCACAGGCATGCTGAGGAGGATTGTGCTGTGGAGGCAGGTGCAGCCAGATGGGGCGGTCGTCATGGTGGAGATGCCTAGTGCACAGTACCATATGCAGTGGGTGTGCTGGATGCCACGGTACCTCTGACGGACTGTTGTGGGTGGCGTGCCACACTATGAAGGTGAGCAGGGAGATGCAGAACCTTGGACCCTGTGGTGGGTCATTGTACCATCCCAGGTAGGTGCATACCTCTCACCCCTGTTTCATACATCGGGACAAGGCATACACAGTCAGGGACACAGGGACATTATCAGGGTCACATCTTCGCCACTGGTGGTTTCCACTTGGGTGATCGGTTGGATGCGGGGCCTAGTGTTGCTTGCTTTTGCTAGGGGAGTACAGGTCTGTACCTTTGCTGTGCAACATTGGTTTGTGCGTCCAGCCCAACCTGTTTTGTCACGGAACCACGATTTGGGGCGGAGCAGTGTAACATCATTGAGCATATGCAGGGACATCCCTGACACTCAGGGACAGTTGAGGGGTATGGGTGGGTGGCCCTCATCGGTCTGTCAATGTGCACCTCCATTGCTGCTCTGTAGGAGTCAGGGGGTGGGCCTTTGTGTGATACTTACCATGCCACACGTGTCCAGCCAGGAGGTATGTCCACATTGGCCCGGGGGGGGCACCGCTGTGTGTCCAGTCATCGCAGGATGGGTGGGGGTCCTGCTCTATGCACACGGTACTTACTGTCTGTTTCTCTCCACAGCGCTACCTGGGACCCATCAGGCACCTTGTTCTCTGGTGGGTGGCGTGGCCCATGCCTGCGGAGGGAGGGCAGCAGCAGCAGTGAGAAGGAGGAGCATACGCAGTGACGGCAGCAGATCAGAGCATGCAGCGTGCTGTGTAGGGGACTACACAGGCCATGGTGTGGTCGTCTGGTTGTGCTGCGGTGACTGTGGACTGCATTTGGGTTATCGGGGGGGGGTTGTCAAGCACTGTACTGTGCATTTGTTTATGTGTTTGTAATAAACCTTTGTCCATTATATCATGACTCTTCCCTGCCTCGCGTGTGTGTGCTTGTGTGTGTGTGTGTGGGGGGGGGGGCCTGCAGCTATGTTCGGCTGTGGGGCCATTGGTGTCTGCCTGCCCTGTTGGTGGTGCCAAGGGGGGTGGTGCTGCTGTCCCCTGCAGGGGGGCCTTCGGCGGCATTCAGCCACTGGCCCCTGTGTGGGTCTTGGGCTGGTCCCACCTGCTGGGTGACCGGGTATGCCATGTGTTGGATACTCTGCTGGCCTTTGGGGCCCACTGTGGGGGCCATGCCTGTATTGGCCATGTGGTTGGTTGTTCTGCCCGGCTTCTCTGTGCCATGCATTGCCCAGCCGGTCTTCCCGGGTAAGGAGCCCTGGTGGGTGGGGTCAGCTGCCACTGCCTTCTGGGTGCACTGTCACTGCCTTGCTTTTCCGCAGATGTGCGGGTGCCTGCCTGCTGCAGTGGCATCCTACACCATGCATGTTGCCCATGCCATGGTTATGTGCTGCATGGGCACTGTTTCCAGTGGCCTGTGGGGGCTCCCATGGTTGCCCATCCATGTGCACTATGGTGCTTGCTGGCACCTCTGGCTGTCTGTGTTGGGTGCTCGCGGCATGGCCTGTGGGTGGTTGGCCATCCGTGGTGGAATGCCTCCAGCTGGGTCGTGCCTCTGCACCCTGCTACATGCCCCTCTTGTGGGTGTCTGCCACTGTTTGGGCTTCTGCTGGTGGCATATGCACCTGTTTACAGCTGCCCCTGGACACGTGTTGCTCTGCACGCCATGTGGTGCATGTATGCGTGCCTTCCACATGTTCGTGCATGGGCTGCATGCTCTACTGTGTACCTGGTACACAGCTCCTTCCCTGCATAGCTGGCGTGTGTACAGGCTGTGTAACTCCACATTGCCATTCTGCACAGCACCTTACGCACATTTACATGCCACTCCTGGCTAGCGTGCACATAAATGGTGCATATACACCCCTGCTGGCTATGCACACGCACTGCACATGTTGCATAGCCTTTGTACATAGTGCCCAATGAGTGTAGTAATGTGCTTGTTGACTTACAAGGCCCTGCACGGTCTGCGTCCAGACTACCCAAAAGACCCCATGATCCCATATGCTCCTGGTTGCCATCTTTGGTCAGTGGATGCAGACCTCTTGTCTGTTCTCCAAGCTCATTTCAAATCTTCTGGGGATAGGGTATTCAGAGTGGTTGCACTGATTCTGTGGAATGCCCTTCCCCTTGGAGATTAGAGGGGCTGCATCCCTGGCTATTGCAATGGTTCTAATGTATTCTTTGATTGTGAGGTGCCCTGAGCCCCTGGGAATGAGTGCCATGCAGATAAAATTGACTTTTTTTGTCTAAATTAAGGATGAGCATGTGTTGAATTTGTGATCTGTGAATGCTCCAAAACAAGGCATTTTCAACTTCAGTTTGACCCCTTCAGGTCACCTGATAGGTCAATTAATTGACAAAAACACTCTAGCCCATCCTAGGTGGTCAAAACTAGTCCAATGGCCATTTCCTCCCCCTCCGCCAGTAACTTCCTGCTCACACCTCCACTTCTCCTTTCCTCCATTTATTTTTTACTAACACAAAATGCCAGCTCTATAGCTGTCTCTCCAGTCTCTCAAACCACTCATACTGACACACTTCACTAAAGAATGCACCTGCACATAGACATCTTCCTTTTCTCTCGACATTACAACAACCCATGTCTGATCCATCCCCCTGCCATTGTGCCCATTTTATGCCCTCTGTGCGTACTCAAGTCATATAGCTTACAACTCAGTGTACTCAGTAATCTGAATTTAAGCCTCTGTCACTATACAAACTTCTTGTCTGACATTGGTGGCACAGCCCTTTAGCTCTCAAACTGATTACCCCTTGGCCAAGGTACATGTATACATTTTACACTGTTTTGTCTTTCTCTAAAATTCAGTACTTGTATGTTATGCCCCCCACCCCCAAATATGGGGGCTTACCTTGTTGCTTTTCTCCCATTCTGCACCTGCTGAGGAGTGCCTCCCTTTGCCTGCAGTGTCCTCCCCATCTTGTCCTCGTCTTACCATCAGCAGCCCAGGTTCATGTCCGTGCCCATGGTCCCTCGAAACAGCCCCCAGTGTAATTTTAGCCCATTTCGGGCTTAGAAGCCAAGTCATGATTCCCCGCTGGTTGCATTAGCACTTTGGTGCTAGCAGGGATCGCGCATGCACCGCAGCGCCTTTGATCTCCTGACCGCTCGGTTTCACAGTTTAGAGGGAAGTCATGCAGTGGTCCCAGTGCTCCTCTTCTCCTCTCTTGGGGCCGGGGACCCAAACAAGGCAGCAAAGAAGTTGCATAGACACCCAGGGGCAGAGTTTGAGAGAGGGTATGTTTGAAGGGGCTCATGAATATTAACGAGTCCCTCATACATATTCATGAGGGTTCTATCTGCCCACCAGGGAACTGCATGTTTTCGGTGGCTGCTGCAAGGGAAAAGAACTGTAAATACATAATAAATAGGAGAAGCAGCTGCCATAAAGGACCATTAAAGGGGCTAATGTGTGAGGGGAAAATAATTAAAAGTTTAATAAATATACTGGCTGCACTGGAGGACAATGTTGGGACTCGGAGAATCTGCCTGTCTGCTGTCTGGGGCACTTAATTACGGGTGCAGCGACAGGTTATGGACTGAAGCAATATGTTTATTTTGAGCAGTGCTTGAGAGGGCACACAAAGGGCTATTGAACTGTGGGGCATGCAAGCTAATAAAGTAAATAGTCTGGCGGCTGTATCAGGACTTTATATTTGGAACTACGTTTAAACTGCAGAGGGACTGTAACATAAGCAGCCATTACAGTGCAGCACCAGCCAATCAGAAAGCCAGGATTTCAAGCCAGGACTCATGAGATTTTTACCAAAGTTCATGGGACATAGCAAAAGGCTTATGAAGAACTGCAGGGACCTAATTTTGAGGCACCAAAACAGGGAGCCTACAGTGCATCGAGTGAAGTTAATGAATATTAATTTCCTGGACTGACAGGCAGGTCAGCCAATTAAAGTGGAAGCAGCACACAGCTTCAGCCAAAAGGGAGCCCTTAAAGGTCTCCATAAAAGACAGTGTTTTTGGCTGTGTGAGCAGTTCTAGCGTGGGCCCCCCCATAGTGGTGGGGGCTCAGGCCCTTTCCTCCAAAATGGGCCTAGTGATCCAGTGCAAACCCCTCCACAGGGTAGGAGGGCCTTCTTCTGCCAGAGAGACAAAGTGGCTGCAGGCAACAGAAGTCGCTAGTCTGAGGGTTGCCAGATTGTCCTCCAGGGCTGGCCAGCACCTTTCCATGCTTCTGAAAAAACATGGCAACCTGAACCTTCAGCAGTGAGATAGCTAAATGGAAGTTCTACCTCAGCAGTGATAGTGCTGGAGCAATCCTGGATCCCTCAGAACAAAGAAGGCAATTTCTGAAAGTAATCTGAGTGAGTAAATTGTGCCCCTGACAGGGTGCACTGGAAGATAAGCAGTACAGTACGGACTCTCTCTTTCAACCGCTGCCCACTTCACCACTCCTGCCCACCAGCCCTCCCAAGTCTGCCCACCGAGACTGCCTCCAGCAATCCAACCCTGACCAGGTGCACTGGAAGATAAGCAGTGCGGCACAACCTCTCTCTTTTCGTCACCACCCGCTTCACCGTTCCTGCCCGCCAGCTCTCCTAAGTCTGCCCGCTGAGACTGCCTCCAGCAATCCACCCCGATCGGGTGCACCAGAAGATAAGCGACTTGGTATGGCCTCTCTCTTTCAGCCACCACCTGCTTCAGCACTCCTGCCCACCAACCCTCCCAAGTCTGCCCACCGAGACTGCCTCCAGGTACAGTCCCATTTTCAGCTAGGCGCTGCTGAATTTCAGGTGCTTTTGTCTACTTCAACAGGATGGGCTCCTATATTGGGAACTCTCCCCTGATTGGACCGCCATCTGCTCCAAGCTCTGCCTGATTGAGCCACCTGAATGCACTCTGTCTGCCGTCCTAAGCCCTGATTTTCTGCACTACCTTTTTTCTGCTAATGCTGTAACTTTGCTCTAAATTTTAGAATTTAACTATTTTAACTATTTTACAGTTTTAAACTGTTTCAAACCTGCCTAGTCAGCCTATGTATTTGATGTATTTTTTATGCCATGACTGACTGTGTTAAGCAATAAGTGTTGATTTTTCCCTCTTCTGCTACCTAATCCCTACCTCTACCTTTAAACCTGCTCTCCTACTCTCGGCTCTCCTGCCATCTCCTCTCCTGAATACCTGCCTCCTAACTTTCGGCCCAGGGCCACCTTGCCTACACTCTCTTTCACCACCGAGACCATTCAGCTTTGCTCAGTCACTGCTGTGCTCTCTTCCTCAATCCTCAACTGCACTCCCAACTTCCTACCTCTCACCGCCCACCCTGCTCCCTCTATTGTCTCTAAACTGCCCTGTCTGCCCCTGCCCCCCTGCTGATGGTCTTCCACCAGCCTCCCCCCGCCCACCGATTCCACCCACTATTAATTAACAAACTTTTCCTTGTTCTCCCCCTCTAGCAATCTATCCCCAACTGGGCGCACCGGAAGATAAGCGGTGCGGTACGGCCTCTCTCTCTTTCTGCCACCACCCGCTTCACTGCTCCTGCCCTCCAGCTCTCCCAAGTCTGCCCGCCGAGACTGCCTCCAGGTACGGTCCCATTTTCAGCTAAGTGCCGCTGAATTTCAGGTGCCTTTCTCTACTTCAACCGGATTGGCTCCTATATCGGGAACTCTCCCCTGATTGGACCGCCGTCTGCTCCAAGCTCTGATTGATTGGGCCGCCTGACTGCACTCTCTCTCTCTCTCTCTGCAGTCCCAAGCCCTGATTTTATGTGCTACCTTTTTCTGCTAACGCTGTAACATTGGTCTAAATTTTCTCCTGCCCACCCAACCCCACACGCAACTCTCTTTAAATGTTCTTGCTTCACTGGACTGCCCGCCCCTTCTGTGTTTCCCTTAAAGCTGCCTTCTCTTAAAGCAACCAAGCCCAGCTTTTTTCCCTTCTCTACCAGTTTTTACCTCCTATTACAGGGATACCCCTATGACCTATTGTTTTCTTCCCTGGTCCCCTCTCACAATATTACTAAGATGGACACATATTTGACCCTCTTTCCTTGTGCTGGCCTCTATGACCACCCTGCTACTGGCAGCTGACGTTTGTGCCTCAATACTTGCTGTTGACCAGCAAAACCTGTGCTTTTTCACAACTCCACACAAAATCTCAGGCTCCCCAATCACTGTGGACAGATATGAACCTACTCTCATGAGCAAAATCCTTTTGACACTACTGTCAAACTATGAATGCCAATTGCTCTGTCTATTTGCACACTCCCTTACCCTCCAGTCTCCCTATTGGCTTCCTCCTATCTGTCCTCTCCTTTCACTTATTCTCCTATCTGGAGATGTATAAAGTAATCCTGGTCCTATAAACACCCACATCAACCATATAGACACCACCTGGGTAAAACAATTCGCACTCAGAGTTGCCCACATGAACATCTGCAGCCTCCCATTGAAGTTCCCTGAGTTCAAGGTGTAGGTATCCCTGTACAAGCCACAGGTGTTAGGTCTCTCTGAGACCTGGTTAAAATCTTACCACTCTGACTCCTCATTTCTACTACACAGCTACTCATTCCTACATCTGGACAGACCAGGAAGAAAGAGGGATGGGGGCGGGGCACTGCATGTGCAAGAACACATCACTGCCACCACCATCAGCTGCTCAACCTCCAACTCCCTAAGTGAGTGGCTCCTCGCTGAGATAACCCTCTGTGCGTCAAAGAAACTCTACCTAGGTTGCTGTTATAACCCCCCTATGAGAGGCAACCCAGGTCTATCAAAATTCCTGGATGGTGTAGGGAGCACAGTACCCTCTAGAGATACCATAGTACTCTGGGATTTCAATCTCAATTGGTTAGATGCCCCTGCACCAGACTACACAAACCTGCTGAAAGAACATAATCTGGAGCAAGTTTTCTCCTCCCCTACCAGACTAAATGCTCGCTCACTAAACCTCTCCCTCATTGATTGGGTCACCACAAACCAGGAAGACTTGATCCTCCAGGAAGGCACAATGTCTGACTCTATCAGTGACCACACCACAACCTACGTCCACCAAAGCAAACCATCCTCCCCACAAACTCCTGCCTTTCAGAAAGTTTGTCTGCCAAGATCCCGAACCTGTTCTCTGAGATGTTAGGGCAATAAATTGGTCTGTCCTCTACCAACTCAGCAATATCACTGATGAGGTTACTTTCTTTACCTCCACCCTCTCTCGTCTACAAGACATCCCTTTGCCCCTCACAACCAGAAGGGTAAGAGGGGGCTGTACCCGCTGGCTATCCAGAGAACTACTGGCACTGATGAAAGACAGGGACAGTAAATGGAGGGCATACAAGGCGTCCCCCTCTCCCTAACTCTGGAATGCCTGTAGACAACTGCACAACACCTGTAAACAGACTGCCAAATCACTCAAGTGCAAATATTACCTCAACCAACAAAGTAACAACCCTGGCAACCCACGTAATTTCTGGGCTTCCATTGGGTCACTTCTAAACCCCAAGAACAACAGACAAATAACTCAACTCACATCACATCTCCCTCTGGTCCCATCTCCGGCCCTACTGAGATTGTGAATAGTTTTAACGCAAAACTCACAGACATATCCTCCTATCTCAGCAAACACCCCCCAGACTGCCCCAGCCCAGAACCTCCACCCAAACAACCCCCCCTCCTCCTGTAACACTACCCTGCCCCCACCTTTCCATTTCAGAGCTATTGGGCAGAATGTCACCATCAAACTCCTGAAGTTTCTCCAGGCCAAAGGAAGCCTTGGCAGTGATGGACTATACCCCGCTTTTCTAAAACATATCTCCACTGCCATTGTTAAACCCCTCACTTTCATATTCAACCTCACCCTTTCTACATCCACTCTGCCCGACTCTTGGAAACAGGCAAATATGGTACCAATCTTCAAAGCTGGTGATCCACTCTCCCCTGACAACTATAGGCCCATCTCCCTCCTCGCCCACCTAAGTAAACTGCTTGAAAAAACTGTATACTTCCAGCTATCCGAGCACCTAGAAAAATGTAACCTCCTATGTCCCCTCCAGCATGGCTTCTGCAAGCACCACAGTATCTCCTGTGCTTTGGCCCTTTTTCCAATCATGTTCTAAGAAACAGGGACCTGAGCAAAGCCACAGGTACTCTCTTTGTAGACCTATCAAAGGCTTTTGACCTTATTGACCACCACCTTCTCCATTCCACCCTACTTCTTTTTGGCTGCTCCACTGAAACTGCTGCTTGATCCGTAGCTATCTCTCTAACAGATCTGAGTCTGTCATTATAGGTAAAGTATCCTCTACTGCCCTGCCTGTACACACTGGAGTCCTCCAGAGTTCCATACTCGGCCCTTTACTCTATTCCATGTTTGTTAATGCACTCCCCAAGAATAGCCTCAATTGTAAGACTCTCCTCTACACAGACGATCTAGTCCTCTACCATAGCAACAAATCAGTTGAATCCATCTCCTCCACCCTCACACAAAATTATGGCTCTACCCATCAATGATTCCTCTCTAACAAGCTCCTAGTCAACGAAAAAAAGACTAAATCTATGCTCTTTGGCTCTAAACCTTTCCTCACCAAAGCCACCAAAACCAACTCCTCCATCCTTGTACTCACCCCAGCAGGCCCCCCCTCTCGAAAATGTACTATCCTTCAAATACTTATGTGTTACCCTTGACCCCTCCCTTTCTTTCTCTGAACATATCAACTACACTGTGTGGAAATCCACCAGAAGTTAGGGGCTGCATACTGAAACATAGAAACATAGACTTTGACGGCAGATAAGGACCGCTAGGCCATCTAGTCTGCCCAATTCCCCTACCTACAGGATAGGCTGCAGATCCTAGTTAACCAACAGCCTATTTCTTCCTGCCCCCCACAAGAATTACCTTATGTCTGTCCCATGCATTCTTGAATTCTTCCACAGTTTTAGACCCCACAACCTCTTCAGGAAGGCTGTTCCATGCATCCACTACCCTCTCTGTTAAATAATACTTCCTCACATTGCCCCTGAACCGCCCTCCTTCTATCTTTAAATTGTGTCCCCTTGTTCTTGCAAGTCTCTTTTTCTGAAAGATGCTACCCTCTTGGACTTTGTTGATTCCACTGAGGTACTTAAAAGTTTCTATCATGTCCCCCCTCTCCCTTCTTTCCTCAAGGGTATACATATTAAGCTCCTTTAGTCTCTCCTCATACGGCTTCTCTTGCAGACCCTGCACCATTTTAGTTGCCCTCCTCTGGACTGCCTCTATCCTGTCTATGTCCTTGCAGAGATGGGGTCTCCAGAACTGGACACAGTACTCCAGATGGGGTCTCACCAACTGTCTGTACAGAGGGATAACAACTTCCTGTTTTCTGCTGATGATGCTTCTCCCTATACATCCCAGTATACCCCCAGCCCTCCCTACTGCCTTCTCACATTGCTTGCTAACCTTACGGTCATCTGATATGATTACCCCCAGGTCTCTTTCCTTTTTTGTTGTTGTTACTACCTCCCCACCCATTGTGTATTCTTCCCCTGGGTTCTTGTTTCCCAGTTGCATTATTTTGCACTTCTTTGCATTGAATCCTAGCTGCCATACTTCTGACCATTCCTCCAACCTTGCCAAGTCCCTTTTCATCCTTTCCACGCCTCCTTGTGTATCAACCCTGTTGCAGATCTTTGTGTCATCTGCAAAAAGGCATACTTTTCCTTCCAGTCCCTCTGCAATGTCACTGATGAAGACATTAAAAAGGACTTGACCCAATACTGAACCCTGCGGTACCCCACTAGTAACCCCCTTTCTTCAGAGTGGACTCCATTTACAATTACCTTCTGTGTCCTGTTGTCCAGCCAATGTTTTACCCAGGCTACCACCATGGGTCACACTCCCAGGCTGGTTAATGACTATTAATCTTTTGTGAGGGACTGTGTCAAATGCCTTGCTAAAGTCTAGGTAGGCCATGTCCACAGCCCCTCCTGGTCTACTACTTTGATCACCCAGTCAAAGAAATCTATTAGATTTGTCTGACATGACCTTCCGCTGTGAACCCATGCTGCCTTGGATCCTGTGCTCACTGGCCTCTCATTTTCGACTATTCTTTCCTTCAAGTGACTCCATCACTTTCCCTACCACAGAGGTCAGACTGACAGGTCTGTAGTTTCCTGCCTCTGTCTTGGACCCACTTTGTGAAGGGAATCATATCCGCCTTCCTCCAGTCCCGAGTACCACACCACCCTCCCATGATTTATTAAAAAGAGTAGCCAGTGGTTTCACTAGTTCCTCCCTTAATTCTTTTAGAATTCTGGGGTGAATTCCATCAGGACCTATTGCTTTGTCCACTTTCAGTTTTAGGAGTTCTTGCAGAACCCTTTCTTCTGTGAAAGGACTGGGATCGACCCCCTATCAAGAGTGCTTCTGTTAATTGGATTAGGCACTTCCCCCTCCTCTTTTGTGAATACTGAGCAGAAATATTCATTCAGTATCCCTGCTTTTTCACTGTCCCCTCTGCCCACCCACCGTCCATTCTATTCAGCCTACTATCCCTCCCTTTGTCTTTCTACGCTCGCTGGTGTACCTATAAAAGGTTTTATCCCCTTCTTAACTGAGTTGGCTATCTTTTCCTCAGTTTGGGCCTTTGCTATTCTGACTTCCCTCCCTGCTTCCTTCTGCCTTAACTGGTACAGCTGTCTGTCCTGCTCCTTCTGTGTTTCCTTATACTTCCGGAATGCTATCTTTTTCTTCCTGATTTTCACAGCCACCTCTTTTGAGAACAATAGTGGCTTTTTCTTTTGTTTTGAATTGTTTATTTGCTTCACACAAAGGCTTGTTGCCTCTGTGATGGCAGTTTTGATAATTCCCCATTGTTGCTCCACACCTCTTTCTAGCCTGTTTGCTAGTGCTTTTCTGAGGCACTCTCCCATCTTGCCAAAGTCAGCCCTCCTAAAGTCCATTACCCTCACTTTTGTGTGGCTTGACTCTGTAGCTGAGTTGCGTGAACCACACTGTTTGATGGTCACTTGTCCCCAGATGGCAACCCACTTCTAGATCTGAGATCCTCTCACTGCCCCGATTGAGAGTATGAGGTCTAAGATTGCTCCCTCATGAGTGGGTTCGAAACTAACTGTCTAATGCCTGCCACCTGTAGGGCATCAAGATGGCCTTGCTCTTGGATGTGGCTGCAGCAAATGTGCTCCAGTTAACATCTGGCATATTCAGGTCTCCATCAACAGTATCTCCCTTTCTCTGCCATTCTAAGAATGCCTTCTATCATATCCTTGTCCATTCCTTCCCCTGACATGGGGGTCTGTACACACCCTGTGCGGATTGTGGTGCCTTTCCAGTCTCAAGGTGACCACAGTGCATCCTCTCCTCCCTGTTTACTCTTTTGTTCAGTTGCTTTTATCTCTTCCTTTACATAGAGAGCTACTCCTCCCCTCTTCTCCCCTACCTGTCTCTCCTGTAGGTTATGTACCCTGGTATGTTAAAATCCAGTCATGGTTCTCTGTGTACCATGTTTCTGTGACTCGATATCCAGGCATCCCTCTTCCATTAAGGCCATCAGCTCAGGGGCTTGTTGCCCAGACTACGGGCATTGGTACTCATTACCCTCCATTTCCTGATGGCCTTACTCCCTTTTGCCCCATCCCTGTCCTTCTTGCCTTTGTCACTTTCTCCATTTACCCTGCTCTTCTCCCTATCGACACCTCTATGTTGGTGTTTGCCGACTTACTACAGTGATTATTTGGGGGGCTAGGATTTTCCTGCCCTTTCAGTGCCTCCCCTTGGCTAGTTTAAAAGCTTGCCAATGAAGCATTTAAACCTATCACCTAGGATCCTGGTTCCCTCCCTGGCAGATGCAGCCCATCATGCCAGTATAGGCTGCATCATTCCAGGTGGGCCTCCAGTCTAATGAAGCCAAATCCCTAGGCTCCACACCAGTTTTTTCAACCACTGATTGAATCCCAATGGTGCAGAACACCCTAGCCTCTCCTATGCCATAGGTGGATAGCACCTCCGAGAAGGTTACCGTGCTTGCTACTTGACTAAGGCCCCTCCCCAATTCCACAAACTCTTCCTGCACTTCTCTAATCCCTTTCCAAGTCAGGTCATTTGTCCCTAGGTGGACAATGACATCCAACTCCCTCCCCTGTGCAGCTGCTCCGGCAATCCTGAGGATTCGCTCCCTGTCCCTCCAAGCCATGGCGCCAGACAGGCACCTTACCTCCCTCTCCCCTTCCTCCCCCAGTTCTACCTTCCTAACAATGGAGTCCCCCACCAGGAGTTGTTTCCTTCCCCTGCAGGGTCCCCTGCCACCCTTCTGTGGGTCTCCTTTGTGGAGGTTCCCAGCATCCTCCTTGGTCTCCACTGTGAGTGCCTCCATAGAGGAACCACACTTTGACAGAATGGCATAGGAATTGTGGAGAGGTACAACTGGAGGGATGTGCCTCTGTTCCACCACCCTCACCCTCCCTGAGCCCACTGTGGTCCAACCGCTCCTCTTTCTTGGTAACCTCTGAGGCAACGGCAGTGGCACTGGTGGTCCCTGGATGGAAGAGGAGGTCCCACAAATCCTGGCCAACTCAGCCTGGAGATGAGCAACCTCCTCCCTCAGCCAAGAGAGGTGCCTGCAGATGGGACAACACTGCATCCTCCAGAACATCTCCCGGAAGACTGCTGCTCCACAGCCACTGCACTGCACCACTACTGACTCAAACATTTCCCATCTGCCGAAGTGCGTCTTGCCATTGTACATGATAACCTACTGCCCCTCCTTGACTACTACTCCCCTGTCTACTCCCTTGTTTCCTCTACCTTACACTCATGGCTAAACACAACATACAACTCCATCTGTCGTTTTGTCCCTCAAGCTCCCCACCACGCCCATCACTGCACACTCTACCAGTTCCTAGGGTTGCTCCCTCTGCAAGGTCATTTTGATTATGCAATGGGCTGCCTGAGGGACAATTCACTCAAAAACCAACACCTGTCCCCTACTCATCCCTCCTGACAGGTAGAGTGGTTTCAACAACTCTTAGGGTAACCTCAGTCCCTCTGCTAGAAGTACCATGCATCTCCACTGCCATGGGGAAACTGAGCTTTCTCCATCTCCCGCACCCTCCCAATGGAACAAACTTCCATTGTCCATCCACTTGTCCCCCACTCACCTGTCTTTCAAACAGAATCTAAAAGCCTGGCTCCTGACTGCAGCCATTTGTCACTGCACCCCACAACAACACTAGGGCCTACAAACAACCAATGCTCTATAATGTGCAGGCATCACTGCTTGCCTCTACCTTCCTGCCTCTCCTTTCACACCTCTGTTTTCTCATTGCCCTATCCCCCCCCCCACACTATTAAAACCTTCTCACCTGCCTCTGATCCTCTTTGATCCCTAAGAAAAGCATGAACATGTGATTGTCTGAACCTGCACAGTTTTGATTGTTGACACCTGATACACAGCTTTTGCTTGTTGGCAGCTGATGTGTATATGTAAATTGATCATGTACTCAAATGTTGAAACTGACTGTACATTGCACTATAGCTTTTGTTGTAATCACATTGTCCTTAGCCTATCACTATTGTTTTTGTATAATCCAATTATCTACTGTACATTCTTTTTTTTCACTACCCTATGCTTGGGATTGTGTTTTTTTCTGTACCCTGTATGTACTGTTCCTCTACACTATGTACTTATATATTGTGTTGTTGCCACCTTGTCGCCTGGATCATGACTGAAAATGGTCCTTTGGATAAGTGCATCTACACGGTTACCAACGACATAAATAAATAAACAGATAAATAAATAAATATAAAAGCGTCTGCAAGGGGCAGTGAAGCCCAGCTAGTTTAAGATGTGACTGTCTACACCCTATTTAACCAAAGCAATAAAAGGGTGGACACTTGCTTAGTGACCAGAGATGGGTCTAGTGTGAAATGATATGAATGTGCCTGATTTAAGTAGTGCCACAGGACTGGATGGGGAGTTCCCTGACCATGCGGAATTTCTCCGGACAGTGTCTGGTGGGCCTGTAACAATCTATATGTCCAGTTCGGAACTGCAAATGCCAGCGAGAGCCACAAGGGACTTTGTTAATATTTTGAGCCCGAGAGAGTTTCTAAGAACTGTCTTACTGCCAAGTAACATGTTGTGAGCCTAGAGAGCTACAGGAATCAGTTGTGTCTAAGTGAAGTGTCCGAGTCTGGAAAAGGTCTACAGTTTCAGCTTTGCCAACAAGTGAAGTCTGCTAAAGTAGCAAGCCATGCTTCTTGCTCAGTCTATGTTTAAAGTTGTTCTGAAATGGTAGTGAGCCATGCCTCAAGCTCAGTAAAGCAAGTGTCTCAAGTGGTAAAAAACAGATCTAAGTGCATGGTGTTGTGCAAGGGAGGCATCTAAGCTCCCAGTAGATTGCAAGGACTGTAAGCATCTGGGTCACTCTAGTCGTAGAGAGCAAGTACCCCTCGTGTTGAAAGTCTGGTGTAAGCAAGCAAAGAACCAAGGTCTACGATGGCTCCTGGTTGAAGGATTGTGATAAAGAAATATATAAATGTGCTAAGTCTAATAAATGTGCTGAATGCAACGTAACCATCAGATTGGGTTTTGGGACACAGCCTGGGAATGTGCCACCTTGGCACTTCCATATATTCCCTCAAGGGGCATAGCCTAGATG
This sequence comes from Neoceratodus forsteri, assembly GCA_016271365.2. Taxonomy (NCBI): domain Eukaryota; kingdom Metazoa; phylum Chordata; order Ceratodontiformes; family Ceratodontidae; genus Neoceratodus; species Neoceratodus forsteri. The sequence continues at coordinate 740,357,841 of CM028137.1, read as the reverse complement.
TGGGGTCTGAGATGTGCTGGCCCAGGTCCCAGCCTGGTCTATCCAGTAAAGTGATTCTAGCCTAACAAGGGGCACTGGTCATAGAAATAAAAAGTGTTGTTTCCCCCCGCAATTGCTGTGCCATCTGGCAGTCAGTTTGGGTCTCCTGGCTGCAAGCCTTTGCCAACCTCCTTGTCTCTAAAGTCAGGGTCTGCCTGCTCTGATCACCTTAATTCTACAGCCTAATTGTGACTAACCAAATGTGACTTCGGAGTAGACAGGGCCAATGCCCTGCCACCAAAGCAAAAGGGAATGTATTCAATCAAGTGTTTACATGGACTAGGCCATCCAGCCAGGGATACAATTGTTTTAAGTTGTACAGAAGTTGCATGTGTTAATCTGCTTGCCTTTCTTCAAGGGCCCCAACTAGCTGGCCAACGTACAGCTACACTGAACAGGCCTGCACCTTTAAGAACTCTAGTTACTGGAAATCCAGGTATTGCATATGAGATTGCGGGGTTCTGTACGTTTCTGGGAACTGGTACCAGTGTGAGCATTGTAAATATGTTTTTGATATAAAAGGTAGCTAGCTAGATAGCCAGGGCTCTAACTATTTCATAAGGTTGATGGGTGGCCACTGTGATTGCAACTGATTTAAAATGCAGTGTTAATTCAAACCAAACCAATCAAACCAATTTCTAAATGTAAATGCTGTAAATAGCTAAACCTCTGATTTAGTTTCACCCTTCCTAGCCCTTCCCCATGTAAATAAACTTGCTGTTTGTTCTTGCAGATACCTGTCTCATGAGCATATTATTAGTAGTAAGTCACAAACTACCAAAATGGTTTAAATGTGGGTTTTGAATATTGGGTCATGCTTGGGGTGGCATCCTGGTAAGGTAAGTGGGTACAGCTTCCCAGAGGGCTATAATAGACTAAGCTCTAGCCCACCAAAAGATAAACTCTGGGTTGAGGCACTGCACAATGTACTATCTTGGGAACAAATCAATCTAAAGTTATTTTCAGGAACCCAGGCCCCTCAACCTTGTATGGGCCCACAAGGCAGGGGTAGTAGCTCTAGGAGTGGCACTGCATAGGGGTTACATGTACAATGATTTTATTGTGCATATACATTCACCTGTTGTTGTCACTTTGTTATTGCTGTTCTACTCCCTCTTCTATCCCCCGTCCCAGGTCACAGCTGGAAATGAGACCTAGCCCAGTGTGCCTATTCCGGTCACCAAATTCATAATACATAAATGATTAAATAAATAAACTGTGCCAGGTGCTGATTCAATCATTTTTAAAACTTACTGGAGAAAAACGGGAGGAGGGTGGAACTGACTGGGATGGAGCAAAGGTAGTGGAGAGATGTTATCTACCCCTGTCTGTAGCCAGCAACACCTCTGTACCAAGTAACTGAAGTGACTTTGGCTGAAGTATCGAAGCTGAAGTGAAGACAAGGGGTCTGAATCGAAGCTGACCTGATGGTTCCAATTTCCATCTTCACTCACCCTTACGGTAAATCACTTTGGAAGTGAGGTAAGTTGCTCAAAACCAAGCCCCCACTGACAGCAGAGGGTGTCCAAGTCCAGCTATTGAGAAGTACAAATCTTTAGAGGTTTAGGGTTTTAAACAAACCCAGAAAAGATGTACAGTTTAAACATGCTACATACCTAATCTACTTTAATCAAATTCCATTGTGTTCTACAAACATAGAAATATTTTGGTTACTGCTAATTAATGCATTCATATTATGGTACTCACTCAAATTACTCAATCTGAAGATTAGGGGATGAGAGCTCATTTAATTTCTAATTTTTAGAACTAGTCATATTTAAGAGATTGTAGCTTTTCTAACAACTATTTCATTATTTCTTCTCCAAACTGGTACATAAGGTGGGCTCAGGATTAGGACATGTGTGTGTGTGTGTGTGTGTGTGTGTGTGTGTGTGTGTATATATATATATATATATATATATATATATATGTGTTTTAAAAAAAGGTAATGTGATGTGGAGTGAAACAGGCTTCAGCCTGCCAATCTTCTTGAGCATCATTCTAAGAGGAACACCCTAAACCTGTGCTATCTGACAACAGAGGACAGGCTTGTGGTTCAAGCCCAGGCTGCAGCTGCACTGCCTTCAAAGCATTATGCTTGTTGCAGTCCAGCCATTCCTTGGCAGAGGTAAAGATGGTTTTGTCAGAGTTCAGGCATCTAAACTCCTTTACAGACTTGGATACTGTAATGTGACATACTGTATATGGTAGTACACCCTATTTAGGGCATCAGTGATCAGTGCAGCCAAGGAAACGTCTCTTGGAGCAGTTGTAAATAGTAAGCTGAAACCAGACAGGCAGTGTCCTTCCTCACTTAAAATGAGCTCTGGTCACCCAAACAAATAAGAGTTAGCACCAGCATCACTTACCTTCTCAAGTCTCGGGATTTTTTTTTTTTTTGAAATTCTCTTTTTATTAAGTTTAAGCAACAACAAAATCATATGTACAAACACTGGTATAATGCAACAGAGTAACAAAATCCAACAGGAAAGACATGGAATAATAGACATAGGATAAACTAAAATAAACTAACCCCTCCCTCCCCCCACTCCTAGAAGGTGCCACCACTGAGGAATAGAAGAGAACCAAGAGAGTTGGTAATTAGGGGAAAAGGAAATTATCCAGTCAAAGGACACAACAGCAGCCTGTCCTCTAAATATTGAGGAGAAAAAACAACTCCACTGATAACTAGATCGTGAGGAAAGAAGGGAGCATCGGGGAACCCATAAGGGGGTATATTGTCAGCCTTAAATTAAATCAAAGTGGGTTTGGGCCTAGAAATCAGTGTAGGTATAGAGAATAAAGCTTACCCCATTTTTTCTGAAAGGCAAGGGGAGTAAATCTGGAATCGGCTATCAGTTTCTCAACTTTAAAACACAGAGATATTTCTTCCACCCAGTCCATGTAAGAAAGCTCTAAATGGTCCGACCAGTGACGCAACACTAGTCTTTTGACCGCCATTGAAATAAGAGCTATATGGTACCTTCTTTCCCTTACATTAATATCTGAGTAAATACCTAGTATGCAAATCTCTAATGTAAAGGTCTTGCAAACCTAAAATGGGGTCCAGATTGTCCCGAATAGCATTCCATAGTGGCGCTACCTTGGAACAGTACCAGAAAATATGGGAAATACTGCCCAAGTTCTTACCACATCTAAGACAGTTAGGAGAATTGGACTGGTCGAGTTTTGATTTTTTAATGGGCGTGAAATACATGTTATTGATAATAAAATATTGAATGAGTCTATTCTTGTCAAGGGTATTGTATGTATATAGATCTTTCCAAACCTGGTTCCATGTGAAAGAAAGACTTGGAAGCAGTGAAACCCAAGATTTAGATCCAGCAAGAGCATCCGGAAAACTGATATTCATAAGGAATAGATATAGTTTGGATACTCCATGGGGCTTGGCCACACAGTCTTTGATTACCATTAGAAGGGGTTTGATTACTGACTCCGTCTTAGTAATGCCAAAATCTTTATATATGAGATGTTACATAGATGCATAGATACATAGACAGTGTCGGCAGATAAGGGCCTATGGCCCACCCAGTCTGCCCATTTAAGTTTGTAAGTTCAGTTTATGTTTTCCAGGAAGTCTGTTGCCCCTTACCCCTGACCTCCAGAATTCCTTTATGTCTATCCCATGCATTCTTAAATCCCGTGATTGTTTCAGCCCCCACCACTTCCTCTGGCAGGGTGTTCCACTTGTCCACCACCTGTTCTGTGAAGAAATTCTTCCTCACGTTTCCTCTGAATCGTCCTCCTCCAACTTCATCCCATGCCCTCTAGTCCTGGAACATCTTTTTCACTTAAAAATAGTGCATTCCTGCACCCTGTTCCTCCCTGTAAGATACTTGTATGTCTCTATCATATCCCCTCTCTCCCTCCTCTCCTCCAGGGAGTACATGTTCAGTGCCTTCAACCTGTCCTCATAGGACTTGTGATGCAATCCATGCACCATGTTTTAATTGATATACTTTGAAAACCAATTGGGGGGAGACATTTAAAGCTAATAGTAGCTCATCCGTCGACCCAAGACTCCCTCGCACAAATAAATCTTCCACTAAGAGCCCCTGGATTTGGGGTAACCACATCGGAGGTATCCATTTGGTACCAATTTTAATATTGGGATTGGAAACCAGTGGTTGTCCGGGGTCTTTGGTGTGTCGGATTTTAACTGTCGCGTAGAACTGGTTCAAAACCCTCACCGATGTTCCTACGGCCGAGTTTTGAATATAACGAGGTAAGATTGAGAAATTACAGTAAAACAAACTAGAGGGGTCTATATTTCCTTGCTTAATAAGATTAAGGTCTAGACTTAGCCATAAGGGCGAGGATTCTGTCTCACTGTTACCCAGCCATCTACCGGCTTTAGATAGATGGCTAGCCCAATAGTAATATTCAAAATTAGGGAGACAAAGGCCTCCTCTATCTTTAGGTAAACAAAGTTTGTGAAAAGCCCGTCTAGGAGATTTGTGATTCCAGATAAAGCGGTCAAAATTGAGTGAACCTGTTTGAAAAAGGTTTTGGATAACCAAATATCCAATAGGTTCAGGGGATAGAAAAGACGCGGTAAAATGTTCATTTTAATAATGCTGATTCTACCCCCTACTGATAAGGGGAGTTTGTCCCATCTTTGTAAATCAGAGTAAATTTTATCTACTAGGTCATCCAAGTTTAATTTTTAACCAAGTCTGGGTCTCGAGCCAAATAAATACCGAGATATTTAAGGTGGGATGAGGCCCATTTCACCAAAGTGTGACATACTGGACTGGGATGTATACAAATTGAGGAAGATTTGGACTTAGCCAAATTGAGTTTATAATTAGACACAGCTCCAAATTGTTCTATTATATCTAAGACTACCCACAAAGAATCAGCTGGGTTGGTTAGCTGTAATAGAATATCATCTGCAAAGACAGATATTGTGGAGGTTTGTTGAGCAATAACACACCCTTGAATCTCAGGGGCCACCTTAAGATTAAGTAACAAGGGTTCCAGGTAGAGGTTAAAGAGATATGGCAAGAGGGGGCAACCCTGACGGGTGCCTGAATGCAGCCGGATGCGAGATGAAAAAACTCTTTGCAGTAAATCTTAGCTAAGGGATCTTTGTATAGTACCTTTACCCACTGAATAAATTTCTCCGGGAAACCAAATTTAAACAAAGTGTTCCACAAGAAATCCCAATTGACACGATCGAAGGCTTTCTCAGCATCTAAAGCCACTAGTGCCATGGGAACTTGAGAGGTTTGGGCTGCTTGAAAGACATAAGATAAAACTCTCATATGGTCGGCAGCTGATCGACCTTGCACAAAACCTACTTGTTCTCTACTCAAAAGTGATTGCCATACTTGTTTGATGCGCAAAGCCAGGATTTTAGACAAAATTTTGATATCACAATTGAGTAGCGAAATAGGCCTATAATTGGCAGGGTCCAGAGAGGATTTGTTTGTTTTGGGAATTAAGATTATAATAGCTTCTAGTATGGATGGGTCCAATAAGTCAGAGGAAAGAATAAAATTATAAAACTCCAAAAGGATTGAGGATAGTTCCTTGCAGAAGGTTTTATAAAAATTGGAGGGTAAGCCATCCGGTCCAGGGGCTTTATCTGGCGAAAGATTGTGGATAGCCTCCTCCACCTCTCTCAAAGATAAGGGAGTAGAAAGGAAGGTTGCTTGGTCCTCAGAAAGAGTTGGTGGGGAAATTGGTTTGAAAAGGCCTCAATGCGTGGCAAAGAAAGAGGAGTTGATACAGCTCCATACAGGTTTTGGTAAAATGACCTGAACACCTCCACAATATCTCTGGAACCTGTCTTAATGGAACCATCATGTGCCTCTAAAGCGGGATCAATCTTGAATTTTCCACTTCCCTAAGTTTTAGGGCCAACAGTCTACCGGTCTCTCCCCTGGTCCAAGTATCTGGCTTTGGACCTCAGCAACGTAAATTCCGTCTTTTCTCTAACTAACTCCTCAAACTCATTTTTGAGTTTATATAACTGTTCTAAACTCGTTTGGGACTTGGAAGAAGCGAGGGAGTTTTCTGCCATTTTAATCTGGCTGGATAAAAGAAGAAATTTTTGAGTTCTGAGTTTTTTCCTCCTAGAGGAAATTTTAATGAATTCTCCCCATAAAAAACATTTTAATGAGCACCATAGTATATCCTGTCTGGATACTGAACCCTGGTTAATGCCCAGGAATTCTCTAATTGAGGACTTAATCTGAACAATGGATTGCTCATCCTTTAGGACTTGGGTATTAAGCTTCCAGATTGAATCGCGCTGAACCAAGGAAGAGGGATTAAGTCGCAACCATACGAGAGCATGGTCAGAAATTACAATAGGCTCAATACCTACAAGGGGTATATTAGCCATGAGAGGGGTACTTACCAAAAAATAATCCAACCTAGACCAGGAGTTATGGAGCGGAGAAAAAAAGGTATAACTCCTGTTAGAAGGGTTCAGAGTCCTCCATGGATCTACCAAACCTAACATGTTACCTAGATCTCGCAGAGCCAATTGCACTGGGGATGGAGGTTTCAGAGGCCTATAGGTTTTGTCTAATTCTTGTGACAGGGCTATGTTCCAATCCCCCCCCAGGATGAGGGGAGTTGGTAAATAAGCACTCAGTTTATCTATGAGTTGCATTAAGAAACCAGCGTCTCCCTCAACAGAGACATAAACAGCACCCAAGATTATTGCGAATTATAAAGGGAGCCCTGCACAAAATAAATCTACCCTCGGGATCCTGTATATATTCTCGAATAAAGGGAACCCTTTTTAATCATGATGGCTACCCTTTTGAGTCAGAGGAGTCACGGCAACAAAGATTTGAGAAAAACCTTTAACCTTTAAAATGTTGGCTTCTGACACAGTTATGTGGGTCTCTTGTAAAAGAGAATGTCGACCCCAACAGGGAACAATTAAACAGTATACGGTTCCTTTTGTTAGCTTCCTAATGCCCCTAATGTTCCAACTGGCTAGTTTAACATAATCCAGAGCCATCTCTTAAGAACCATAAGAGGGCTAAAACAGGCCGCAGAGATCCCCACCCTAAACAATCAGTGGTGACACCTTCCTTCCCCCCATCACCCTCCATAGCCGCCCGGTAATAACAAAACCGAACAACTTTCCGCTGAAAAATAAAGGAGTTGAGCTTCATAGTAAACAGACCATAGGCAGATAAAATAGCCACAATCCCTAAGTAACCAACAGCAGGCAGCATCCCCCAATACCAATGAATAATTATAACAACTTAAATTTAACCCCCTATTTACAGTCCAGATTTCGAGCAACCAGTGTAACAGGAGTAACAAATTGAACCAAGCTACCCCCCCGTACCATGAAAAACTCCCCAAAGCGTCGAAGATAACCATAATAATGTGTACACCCCAATTCCAAATATTCAACAACCAAGCCCCGAGGAGAGAAATAATACCAATCAAATGCAGCACTACAGGTACCCACCAAATCCCATTAAGGTCGCAAGGCAGGGCTCTGAGGTGACTAAACCGCCGAGCTTCCCGCCCCTCCGCTGAGCAAGAAACATGATCCAAAAGGGTACCTCAGAACCACATGTCTGGTCAAAGAGAAGGAAAATAAGGAGTACCTGAGAGAAGTCGTTTTGAAAGAGAAGGTTCGCTTCCAGTAGCAGAACTGATTGTGACCAAACCGGAAGACAGGGGATGAGGAAGTGTAGAAGAGCTTTGCCCGGCGGACGAGCAGTCCGACATAGCGTCCTCGAAACACATCCTGCTCAGCAGTACCAAAAGTAACTGAAAGGACCAGACGTGTCGAAAGCCCAGTACAGGCCGAACAGACCTCGCGGCCTACCACCCCCCGAGGCCTACTCTCACTCGGGACCCCACCATGGAGAGCCTCTCAGCGAGGAGAAGCAGGTACGCATCACTACACAAAATACTCTAGGCAGGGATACTAAAAGGGGCCAGAACAAGAGGAAGACTAATCAGGGCAAGTTAGACAAAGAAACTAAGCATATACACCGGGACTAATAAGGAGAGAGTCCAGCTGCACTAAAATATTTAAAAAAGTCACTTAAATAAATCCAGGAGCAGTTTGTTTAATTCAGATAGTGCATCTTCCGGCTTCTCATAAGCGTGCCAAGTACCATCAATCTGGACAAGCAATTTGACAGGGTAGTTCATTTTGAAGGCTCTCCCAGTGGCTATAAGCTTCTTGACGACCGGGTGAAAAGCAGATCTTCTCTGTCGGACTTCGTAAGGGAAGATCCTGGAGTGATCCTGAGCTTATTGTTGCTCAGAGGGGTTGATTCGAGCTCTCTAACTTTTGCCAAAATATGTTGACGTTCAGGTAACTCAGGAACTTAACTATTATGAGGCCTGGGGAAGTACCGAGTGGTTTGGACTAGAATCTGTGGGCTCTTTCTGTGTGATACTGCTGATGGATTGGCGAGGGCCCACAACTTTGTTGAGAAACTGCTGGATGAAGCGTGGGGTGTCTCCCCTCTTCTGACTCTGGGAGGCCAAGGATCAATATGTTGTTCCACCGCTCCTTCCCTCCAGGTCTTCTGTTTTCATCTGGAGTTTCTGGATTACTGCCTCAATTTGGTGATCTCGAATTCGGTTTGTGCTGCCACTGCTCTATTGAAACTCTGGCCTCTGAATCGCTTACTCTCCTAGAGGTCAGCTAAGTCCAGCCTTAGTGACTCTAATCTCTTAGAGATTTCTTGCAGAGTCTCTCTGAAGGGGGATAACTCCTCTAAAAAGCACTCCTCTGTAAGTATGGTGCCTGGTGTAGCATTAGATACCCCACTAGAGTGTTGTTTGGTCGTTGAGGTGGTGCTGGCATTAGTATTCCTGGCCTTTTTGGAAGCCTTTTCCGGCGAGGTTGGGGGTGTGTTTAACTCGCGGCCTTCATTCTGAGTCTGCCATCGCTCACACCAAAGGCAATTAAGTCGCTGATCGCGATCCACGAGAATCTTACAGTGCTGGGGACCTTCTCAACTCGCCTCTGGGTCGGTAGAGTAGCTTAAAACGCAAGGAAAAGCTGATTTAGGAGGAGAAAGGCGGGAGCTCCACAGTAAGCAGCTTTTCAGCACCACTGCATTACGTGACTCCCCTCAAGTCTCAGGATGAAGCATGTATTTGATATAAAGGCTCTCGCATTTACAGCACCAGCTACCTGGAACAAACTCTCTCTCCAGCTGAGAACTGCTTTTAGCCTACAAGTATTAAAGTCCAGTCATTTCATCTGGCTTAGAACTCCCTGTATTTTTAATGGTCTAGTATCCCTCTCTCCCTGACCACAATCACGTTGCACAGCAATGCTTCTGCTCTATTTGCTACGACGACACATTTATTGGCTTGCTTTAATTTCTGTTTGGATGTACTTAACTTTACAGTTTGTTTTTTGCTTTATATATTTTAGTATGTATGTGGACATTCCTGCTGTTAACTTGTTGACTGCTACTCATCTCCCTGGGATCCCCATGAAAATAAGATACTTCATCTCATAGGGTTATCTCAGTTGGAGCAATGTCAAATAAATAAATAAGCTAGCAGAACTCATTTACAAAATATTCCAAATAGCCCTACTCGGCCACACCTCTTCCAGCAAAATGGCCCAACTGGAGGGCAGCAGAGGCAGGACCAGGAAGCCCTTTGTGCAGGGCTCAGAACTGAAAGACCTGGCTGCACCAGCCACATGGTGGATGCTGCCAAGACACTGAGCTACAGGGGTCTTGAGAGAGCTCTCCAGGCTTTGTTCACCCCCTCCCCCAACTCATCACAGTAGGACCCATGACCAGCTCTGTCTGGGAGCCCTGCTCTGCCACACCTCCTCCAGTAAAATGGATCAATCAGAGTGTAGCAAAGGCAGGACCAGGAAGCCCTTTGTGCAGGACTCAGAACTGAAAAACCAGGCCACACCAGCCATGTGGCAGAAGCCACCAAGGCACTGAGCCACAAGGGTTGTGAGGAGGCTCTTCAGTCTTTGTTCATCCCCTTCCCTCACTAATCACTACAGGACCCCTGACCAGTGCAAAGAACAATGGGAGTCTGCCAGAAGGGAGTCAGCCAAAGGAGGTAGCCAACAGCTGGTCATACTGCTCTAAAAATGGTGCAGCAAACCAGAGTGCATTAATGCTCAGTCCTGCAAGTAACCAAAGTACTGCCTTCAGCCATATCCAATGCATGGACTGAAACTCTGTTGCCAGGTGGTGAGTAAAGCATCACTAGTACTGATCATAGAAAGTAATAATCTCTACACTGACTATGTCTTGTTTTTTATATGAATTTGAATGCTTAGAGACTATAAATACTGACTACAGCTGCTCCATCATTAGGAATCTGTTAAGTAGAGCAAATTTGTCCCTAAATTCCTTACCTGTTTGAGCACTTAATGTCTGATGTTCTTTTAAGGTATGCAGCTGCTCTATAGGAATGTATCATTATTGCCTGGTCAGTCAGCTTGTACGGCATGTACTTGTTTCACATAACACCCTTGTACCAAATTGAGTTAATCTGTTCTGATGTGTTTATGCACTTGACTTGAAATTTCTGCTGATGTTTATGTGCGCCTGACTTGAACATCTAATGCTATTTCATCGTCCTAGAAACTGCTAGTGAAGCTAGTACATAAGCTTCGAATAAAGTAAATCTTGTTTATCTAGGTAGTGTAGCATGATTGCAAAGTTGTCTAATTTAAAAGCTAGGCTCCTACATTTAACACTAGCTCCATCTCCCCAAGGATTCTACCTTTTAGAACCAAAAATGAATCCCACCTCACCCCCCGAAGTGGGCCAAGTAATAACCACAATGACTCCAAAGGGTATTGTAGCGGCTATTATCTATGTCTTGATTGTACTGCATTCTGACAAAGTCCACCCAAGTCCTGATTACATAGAAAGCCAGACGTTAGATCCTTGGGCTCCACTCCAATCACCAGCCTATTTAAAGTATCAGTGGGAATTCACCCTGGTTATCCTAACAGGGCTATATAAAGATGGCAATTGCTACAAGTGGAGTGCCTTCCTACAAAAACGAGCTGCTTATCCCAGACTACTAAGTTCCAAACATATTTACAAGGTACTACCATTTCTTCAATTGCTTCTGTCAAGAGATATTGAGCTACTAACCCCCTAGGCATCCCATTGCAAATTCTTGAGTTGGTACCACTACTGGTATTTGTGGGGAGAAAACTCAAGGGGATAATAATAATACACATGAATATCAACAGTCCTAGGGGTGGGCTCACGTGTACACCCTTGATGTGATTGCAGCATCAAAGACCTGGCTCTAGCTACCAGTGCTTCCCCATGAGGTAGCGCTTTCTGGGCTTCCAACCATCAGACAGGTCAGGATCAGCAAAAAAGGGGCAGATGTTCTCATCCATGTCAGGACTACACTTCAGGTCTCTCTGGTGCCTATACCTGCTCTTTACAGCTCCAAATGTGAAGCCATAATGGTAAAGCTTCTGCTGGGTGGAACAAAGTCCCTCAGTGTGAGCTGCATCTATAACCATCACCCCCAAGTCATGACAGTGGCAATCAGTGTCCTTGCTAAAGCACTCACTGTCCTACCCATTTGAGAATGATTGCTTCTTGGAGACTTTAACATCAACTGGACCCCTGACATGGGACGGGGGATAAAGCTGGTCTTAGCTGAAGCCCAGCTCACTCAAATTATCACAGAACCCACCTGGCACAACCATAAAATGGGTAAACATATCTTAATTGACTGGGTTCTGGCTTCAGATACAGAGAGAAACACAGTCACTGAGGTATTTGCAAACTCCCTCAATGATCATGCCCTGATTTTCTGCATTTGGAAAAATAATTATCCAAAAACCCCTCCTAGGACATTTCTAGACCTGGACTTCTCCAAATTTCCCATTGACTCCTTCCTCTCCACAATAACTGAAGTGCACTGGTCCATGATCAAGGAAGTGCCTACTACAGATGATGCCCTTGATTTATTTATGAATACACTGTAGCTGCCTCTCAGCTGTAAATAAACATGCCCCTCAGGCAGCTCAGAGTTAAAGGGCAGCTCTCCAAATGGATGAATGATGGGCTATAGATGTTCATGAAGCAGAGAGATAGCACATTGTGGCACTTCAAAACAGTAGGACTCAAGGCTGATTGGCAATGATACAGGGAACTGAGAAATACCTGTAAAAAAAGACCTCAAAGTAGCAAAAAAAAAACAACACTTTAGAACACTTCAGGATAGGAACCTCCCATACTGTAAAAAACTCTGGGTGCAGATAAATGCCCTCCTAAAGGATGGTTCCACCTTACGGGTGTGGATATTGCTGCAGAAGGTCAGCATTACTGTGACCCACAAGCCTCAGCAAATGCACTAAATTATTTTTTCACTGACCATGACAGATTAAAAAACACTCACTTGAACCCTGCAGCCCATCTCCCTCTCTCTCTATTGGCCCCCATGAGCACTGCCCTGAATTCCATTTTAGGTTGGTGACTCACAACAAAGTTCTCACACGTCTAAAACAACTCAAAGAAGAAGGCTCAACTAGGTATGATAAGTGTTACCCAAAACTACTAAAGCTGTCTGCCCCTGTTATTGCATCCCCGCAGGTAATGCTTTTTAATAGAGCCCTTTTAGAAGGGGGCAATCCCTGCAAGGTGGAAGGTGGCCTTAGTGGTACCAATACACAAAGGAGGCCCTAAAGAACTGGTTGAAAATTAATGACCTGTCTCTTTCATCTGCACCGGCCAAAGTACAGGAGAGGTTAGTATGTAACCAGATTCAGGAATATGCAGAACAATGAGGTCTACTCACAGATAGACAACATTGGTTCAGAAATCACCATGGGACAAACACAGCCATCATCAGGCTGACTACAGATATACTGTATTTAGCGCCATAGGTCAGGGGCATAAAACCGGTGCAGTCTTTGTAGACCTCACCAAAGACTTTGACCTGGTCAAGGCCTTTGTGATGTCATCAAGTATTGTCAAGACTGCTCTTCCATTGGTTACCAATATTATCACGAAAAAAAATGAATTTTTATATATTGATTTTATTTTTACTTATTCCAGATTTGAATTAATACCTTTGAGCCAGGGCTCGTTTACAAAGGTTCCAAGTCAGAGCGAGACAGTACAGTACAATACAATACAATACAATACAATACAATACAATACTATACAATACAATACAGTACATGGGTTACAGATCAAGTAGGAGGAATAATCATCAAATAAGATATGTTTGCTGGGATACAGTTGTTGACAAAGAACGAGCATATTACACAATTTCAAATGACAGCAGAGTTACCACTTGAAGGATGCAGCAATAAACACTTAATCAGTGTGGTACAGCCCTTGTGTAAGTACCAGGCATTAAGGTAGGAGTGGCCTCCAGATGAAGTGGAAGGAGGATCAGGAGCACCCAGAGAAGGCATTGTCATGGTATAGTCAAATGGGCAAGGCAGAGAAGAGTGGGTGGGACAGACAGGGGAGGGGAGGGGAGGGGATAGGAAAGAGAGGATAAGGGGGGTAGGTCAGGTGTGTGAGGGGTGGTAAAGATGGAATGGGGGGTTGGCCAAAGGTAGCTGGTGGCATGTTAATAGAGAGTCTTTAGGCTAGATAGAGTTATGTATTGCAAGAACAAGCATTTTCAAGTGCAAGGTGTGAGCTAAGCCCAGATTTGAATTGACTGAATTTTCACAGTCACAGAGTGCAAAGGGCAGGTCATCAAACCATTTGGGTCCTCGATATGAGATGGCTCTCTGAGCCAGTGTGGTATGCTTGAAAGGCACTAGGAGCCCACCTTTAGCTGCGCTTCTAGTGTTGACACTGGAATGCCCATATTTGAACATGGAGGAGGTTGTATCAGGGATTTGGCCAAGTAAGGATTTTTTTACCAGCAGGCAGGTCTGGTACTGGGCCCTGGATTGAAGGGGGAGCCATTCAATTTCTTTGTATAGGGTGCAGATATGAGTGAGATGGTTGGCCCCTAGGACCAGACGGCACACCTTGTTAAGTAGTGTCATGACCCTCTCTAACGTGGTGTAAGAGCTAGTGCCATAGATGATGAGGCCGTAGTCTATGGTAGATATTCAGTATTATATATGTCATTGATGACATACATACAAACATAATAAGTTATTTCTTAAGTTAGGTGTAGCATTAGGCCTAGAGAGCAGGATTTACTTTACATTGTTTTATAATATTATAGTGGCATGGTAGTGCCACTATAGTTAGGGTTGAGCAGGGGTTTCTATGCTAAACCTCAAACTTTGCACTTTAATAGCATCACAACTGCTCAGATTTGCATGAAAGTTTGCAAGCGCAGTCATGGGGGGTAGATCTCTTGATGTGTCAAGTTTTTTTCTGGTCGGATGTGTGGATACCAAGATGTGGATAGCAAAAAAAGTGAAAACAACTTTTTTTTTTATCATCTAGTGCCCAGACGGTTTGGAATTTTGGTCTGTAATGTTCAGGGTAGCAAGAGCTTGAGCCACAGTTGTGCCTTTCACTGGCTTGGTGAAAAAATATTGGTCTGTTCCAAAGTTATTACATTTTGAAATTTCAGTTCTGAGCATGCTCAATGTCGTCTTTTGGATAGCTGCTTGGAACAAAAAAAGAATTTGGTCCATACGATATGGGATCCTTTTTTGTATGGGGATAACCCTTTTTTGCAAGGAAAAAAACATTTTTCATATGCCCTCCATCTTGTTTCTGTTTTTTTTTATCAACAAAAAAATTAAAAACATAAAATTTATATCCTGTACACACACCAACACATGTATCTTGCTCATCAGGACCCCGTTAGATGGATTCTGTACTTAGTTTGTAGATAAATGACCCAGAACTGCCTTTTTTTGGCATTTAAAAATCATTTTTCATGAGCCAATTTTCTTTTTCTGTATGGCCACATGAAAAAGGAATTGGTTCATATGAAAACGGATCCCTTCATATGAAAACAGAATTTGGACTTATTTTTTTTCCAATTCTTTTTTCGTATGAATGCATCCTTTTTTTTATGAACGAAAAAAGTATTCAAAAAGAGATCCCTTCATACGGAAAAAGAATTGGAAAAAAACGAAGTCTAAATTCTTTTTCATAAAGGCATCCTTTTTCTTGTGCTTTTTTCATTCATACAAAAAAGATGCCTTCATATGAGAAAAGATATTGGACGTAGGTTTTTTTTCCTAATCTTTTTTCATATGAAGGGATCCTTTCTCGTATGCTTTTTTGTTCATATGAAAAAGAATTCCTTTATTCTAAAAAAGATTTTGGACTTAGTGTTTTTCTGATTCTTTTTAAGTATGAGGAGATCCTTTTTCTTTTGGCATTTTGTTCATATGAAAAATTATGCCTTCATACGAAAAAAAAGATGTTGGTCTTAGTTTTTTTCCTGATTCTTTTTTCATATGAAGGAATCCTTTTTTTGTATGGATCTTTGGTTTATTAAGAAAACTGCTACACTGAATGGATCAGCACCTGTGTTCACTAAAGGCCTAAGGGGCTTGGTAATCCATTGAATCCTTTTCCTTAAAGGTATTGTTGATTTCTATTACTCCCCATGAAGAAATGTATACTTAAAGTGAGAGTCAGAGTGACAAAATGCAATACTTTGCAACTGGGGAAGCGTGAAAGGCTATTTCCAAATATTTGGCCAAATATTCCTTATTCAGGCACAGAAGTTAAAAAAAGTCTTAAAATACACCTCCAGGGGGGTTTGGGCTAGTCTTCTGGCCACCCCTCACCATCCCAGTACTTTTCCACCAACCTTCTTCTTTGTCCTTGTACTGGAGTAAAAAAAAAAAGTGAAACTGCTGGGTTCTGGCACCATGCCAAAAGTGAACAACTCCTTCAAATGTAAACCCACCTCCCAAGACTAAGATCCTCCAATGGCAAGCATTATATATATATATATATGGGATATGACATGGCCTTAATGATATCATGATATCTCATGAGTGGCGAAGCCACGAGTGAGATATCTTGATGTCATTGGCCTTGAGTGAAGATAAATATGATATCTTCAGTCAGGCCATGTCATGTTCTGTTTATACAACATATGTGCTGGGTTGTCAAGACAACCATCTACATAAGTTTTAGGCAACTTACCACTTCCTCCACTTGACAATCCACCACATATCTTATTGATGAGACAGGACTACCAGCCAACCTCTTCTCTTTCTCCAGCAGGTCTGACACAGTGCTTTCAGACTGATTTGGCATTTTTCCAGTAACTGCAGAGCAATGCTCCTGTGTTTTCATGAATATTATATTAATTTCTATGGCTGTTTAATTGTTCTGTTTTGCAGTATAACCAAAAAAAGCTAATGGGAACAAGTTTATTTTTACATGGCTTCAGATTTTATAGAAACCCCTGTAGATGGGGAGCCCTGTAGCTATAATTGGTAAATAATTTTAAAATAAAACGTATCTGGCTGGTCCTGACGTTTCCTCATGGTGTCAGCAGTTTCATTTCTGGAGATTCTAAATTTGTAGCATGACCGAGCACTTTTGGAGTGGACAGAGATTCAAAAGAAGGCACTCTCACTGTGAAATGTTAGAAATACAGTGCCTTTTTGCTAATATTTTGGAGCTTTGTTACAATCCAGCTACTAACAGTAGAAAGAGAGAGAGAGTGTGAGGTGACAGCTTCAGAGATATGAACGGAATGAGCGTTGCTATGGTAACACTCACTCGCACTCGCGTTCATATGTCTGAAGTTGCTGACACATGCTCTCTTTTGTTTCTACTTTTGGCAGCTAGATTGTAACAAAGCTCTGCAATATTAGCAAAAAGGAACTGTATTTTTTAACATTTAACAGTGAGAGCGTTTTTTTGAATCTCTGTCAGCTCCGAAAGCGCTCGGTCACGCTACCAATTTAGGATGTGAGAAATGAAAACTGGTGACACCACAGGGAAATGGCAGGATCAATCAGATACTTTTTTTAAATAATTCTTGTTTGAAAATGGTGGCACGTAGGATATATGAGGTGTAAAAGTCACGTTGTGGGGGGGGCGCAGGTTATGGAAAAGCAGTACAGGAGCACTTTCATTTTCGAAGATGCCAGTAGGATTTATAAGATGACGTATAGGAGTTTATAAGATAACACTGTGATGTATAGGAGTGTTGAAGATATCATGATGACGTATAGGAACATGGAGAAATCAGTGTTATCTCCACTGGCTGCTTAAGATATCGCTTTTTATAATAGAATTTATCCCAGCACATGTGTTGTATAAATATATATATATATATATATATATATATATATATATATATATATATATATTATGGTACACGGTAGTGCTACCATAATTAGGTTGAGAAGCCATTTCTATGTTAAACCCCAAAACTTTGCACCTTAATAACTTTGCAACTGTTTGATGGATTTGCCTGAAATTTGGAATTTATGATCAAGAACCATAGGCCTTGGGATCTGCCAAGTTTTGTACTGGTCAGATATACAGCTGCGGAGTTATTAAGTGTGATCTGTGCGCACGTTTATGCTTTTCTGGAATTCTATGGTCGCGCCTACAGGTCGTATGGTTTGCGCGATTGGCTCAAAATCCTCAGGGAACATGCGGCCAGGGTCCCCGATGTGCCTTTCAAAGATTTCGTGAAAAAATATTAAACGGTTCAAAAGTTATTCAAAAAACAGTTTCCCATTATAAGTCAATGGGAAAAGTTAACAAAAAGTTCAACACTTTCGCAAATGCATTTTTACTTTCGCAAATGGGCCTGTTACTTTCGCAAATCAGCCATTTTGTTTTCAGTTGGTGATCAGAAAAATGGTTGGTATTTAAATTTGGGACCCTCTAGCAACCTAATTTTTTTTGTATTCACCTAGTCGGGCCCTGAGGATGCTTGCCATGTCTTTATTTTGTGGTAAACACCCCAAGAAATATGTTTTTCAAATTCTGGAAAAGCATTTCACAAATTACTTTGCAGCTTAAAGTGTCGCAAATTCTTGTGAAAGCTTTCGCAAATTGCCACAGTAGTTTTCTAGTCTGTGGGAAAATGACAGCAATTCTTTGGCACTGTGCTGCAAAAGAACCGTTGGGAGTTTTGAGCTGAAATTTGGAGGTAACGGAGCCGACATCTCACAGATGTGCCTTTCAGTGTTGTATTGAAAAAATATTACACGGTGGCAAAGTTATGGCACTCCAAAATTGACAGTTTTCCCATAGGATAACATTACGGCGCTAACGCATTACAGAAATCCTTTGGCACCCTGCTGCAAAATAACGGTTTGGTCTTTTTTCCTGAAATTTGGAAGGAAGACAGCCAACAGCCCACAGATGTGCCTTTCAGTAGCTTGGTGAAAAAATATCACATGGCGGCAAAGTTACGGCACTCCAAAGTTGATGGTTTTTCCCATAGGATAACATTATGGTGCCCAACGCATAACAGAAATCCTTTGGATCCCTGCTGCAAAATACCGGTTAGGTCTTTTTTCCTGAAATTTGGAGGGAAGACAGCCAACAGCCCACAGATGTGCCTTTCAGTGGTTTGGTGAAAAAACATTACAGGGAGGCAAAGTTATGGCGCTCCAAACTTTTCCTTTTTTCCCATAGGATAACATTACAGCATTCGCCACGCCTTTCAGGCCCGTGTCTTGGAAACGGTGCGAGATACGGACTTTTCGTCGGAAAACTTCTTAGCCCCCTAATGGGGCTAAGATTCAAATTAGCCAGGACAGTTGTAAATAATATGACTTTTAATTTTTTTTTCTACGTCATACGGTTCCTGAAATATAATGTATTTAGTATTCCAAGATCTCATTTTCTGCGTCGATACTCATTATTTTGCATACATTATCTGTACTCACTGTCTTTCTCAATGCAGGTTTTGGGAAAAATCAGCCATATGCGCTTACATTACTGTTACTGTTGCCCTTTCCACTTGCGGTTCCGTACCCATTTCACTTACCGTTGACGATCTGCATACCGTATGCGTTATCCTTTAACGTTTTCATTTTGTTCTTGCGTTTCTGTTATTTTGCCATTTCTGTCTACAGTACTGTTTATCTTTCTGTTTCACTTACATCACCATGCCCATTGACATTTCTGTTTGCGGGCACCATGTTACTATGTGACAACACATCATGGCAGACCATCCCGATCTACGCCACCATGTGCATTACCTTTCTGTTCTCGATGATACTTGTGTTACCATGTGCGCCGCTGTTAGCATTTCTGTTTGCGTTGCTGTCCCTGTTAGTATGCCACAAGACATCAGTGTGGCGGAGCTGAGGCCCTTGAGGCCCAGGAGGGCACCAAGGCCCCCGCTGCATACATTCACTATTTCTTGTTATCATTCTCAAAAGAAGGGAAATTAGAGGCAAAACTCAGTTTAATGCATTAGTTAGGGTTGTTCCACAGCGACAAAAAGTGAGGAAATTTGCTGTTAGGTTGAAAACCCTTGCACCCCCACCCCCAACCGGCATTGGGGTGTGCATTGGGATCATGGGTCCTAAATCTCACCCCATTCTCCTATACTTCTGCTGCTTTACACATGTCATGGGGTGAGAGTTAGGGCTGATGATCCCAATGCACACCCCAATGCCACCACGTGCGTCATCCTTTGTGTTTTCATTTGCGCTTGCGTTTCTGTTACTTTTTTGCCATTTGTGTGTACCGTACTGTTTCTCTTTCTGTTTCACTTTGCGTCACCATGCCCATTGACATTTCCATTTACAGGCACCATGTTACTGTGTGACAAGACATCACGTGGCACACCGTTCTCATCTACGCCACCGGGTGCGTTACCTTTCTGTTCTCATTGGCGCTTGTGTTATCATGTGTGCCACTGTTAGCATTTCTGTTTGCATTGCTGCTCCTGTTACTATGCCACAAGACATCACGTGGGCGGGAGCTCAGGGCCCAAAGGGCCCCGCGCTCCTGCCACTGCATTATATTCACTATTTCTCAATATCATTCTCAAAAAGAAGGGAAATTAGAGGCAAAAAACTCCATTTAATGCATTAGTTAGGGTTGTTCCACAGTGACAAAAGTGAGGAAATTCGCTGTTAGGGTTGAAAATCCTAACTCCGAATTCACCCCCCCCAGCACCACACACACACAGATACACACACACATTCAAGTATGGGGGAGGACCAAGTCAACACAACCAATGACAGACATCCAGCAGCAGGTGACAGAAATAACAAACAATTGTCTAAATGTACTACGAGACATCCCCACCCACCTGACCAGGTACTGCATGCTCAGTGGAGATCAACAGCAATACTGAGGCCATGTACACCAAGCGTACACATCCCTGATTGCAGCTGCACCAGCGTACCACACTTAGTAGTTGCATGGCCTTACCTACCGATGCCCCACACAGACCACACCACTTGTGGTGGGCCACCTGAGCAATAGAGTTAAGCAAAACCAAGGAGTTGTACAGGTATAATATCTCTGATTATAACAAGGGTTTGAGAAATGCAGCTTTCTAATTGACTGTAAACATTGTAACAGCCTTATGTTTAGTTTTATTAACATACATGTAGAGCCTAACCATATGATGAACATGGTTTAATGTTGTTTAAAAACAGTTTTATTATGATAGCAATAAGCCACTCCCAGGTATTATGTTAATGGTCAGTTTATCACTGTCTAGCGACATGTGGCACTCAGCTATGCCTCATTCAACATTAAACCACTACAGGGTGATTAACAGACCATTTAACATAACTGTTGGTCATGCCTTATTGCTTAATTGTCTTTATGAGTAGATACTCTCCTCTGCTAGGCACTGCAGCAGCTTTGCAACACAGTGTCCCACCCAGTTACACCATACACT
Source organism: Neoceratodus forsteri (assembly GCA_016271365.2). Classification (NCBI taxonomy): domain Eukaryota; kingdom Metazoa; phylum Chordata; order Ceratodontiformes; family Ceratodontidae; genus Neoceratodus; species Neoceratodus forsteri. Next base: position 740,337,021 of record CM028137.1, on the reverse strand, counting down.
GTCTATTTACCGGAGAATGGCTGTGAATATGAACTCATGAAGATGAACAATGTAACTTGATCATTACAGTCATCAAAACCCTAGTGTGATTATAACTGACAGAGTCAGTGATAGAGGATAACCCCTGCTGTCCTAGTACACTTACCCCATTGTGAGTTAAATCAATACTAAAAGACATTCTGTTTATATCTACACCATACCTACTTGATTGCTAGTTGTACCACAATTAACATAGTTATCACTTTGATAGCATTAGTGACAGAAGTGTGGCAACCCAAACAGTAGGCATACAGCCTGAGTATGAAACAACTGTTAAAAAATCACACTGTGTCCATAAGTGGCATAAATCACTCATTGCAACAATAGTAAATGTATTACTATTTGAATAAGTTAGTCATCACAGATGCAATGAGATTATCTTTATCAGGTACAACATACTCAGTAAGTGCCTACAGGAAAATCTATCCTATATACATCTCCGATACAGGTACATCATTGTTGGCTCAGTAGTGCTATGATATTTAGAAGTTGCTTGGCCTGATCCATGCAATTACAATGTTTCTTACAAGAATACTTACTGCATCTTTAGTACTGAAACACACTGAAGGTCTATGTATGTACATCAGCAGTACACCTTCATCAGTAAGAATGCATGTGATCACAGCAGTACCTAATTTCACAGCTGAACAGGCAATGCTTTTCCATACGCTACATCAGCCTCTATGTTGAGTAAACCATTGCAGTAAATGTACTACTATGTAAATCACCTACTAAATGTATCACTACTTTTATCTTGAGCATGCTAGTGTCTTGTAGTTAATTTATGTGCTTCTCTTAATGTATACTCACTAGTGTTAAAACCTTTCTACAACTGTCATCATGCACCTTCAGCATTTATATTGACTAATGGCACAGTACCAGTTGTGGTGTGGTGTGGGGCATCGGTAGGTAAGGCCATGCAACTACTAAGTGTGGTACGTTGTGTGCAGCTGCAATCAGGGATGTGTACATTTGGTGTACATGGCCTCAGTTTTGCTGTTGATCTCCACTGAGCATGCAGTACCTGGTCAGGTGGGTGGGGATGTCTCGTAGTACATTTAGACAATTGTTTGTTATTTCTGTCACCTGCTGCTGGATGTCTGTCATTGGTTGTGTTGACTTGGTCCTCCCCATACTTGAATGTGTGTGTCTGTGTGTGTGTGTGTGTGCTGGGGGGTGAATTGGGTTAGGGTTTTCAACCCTAACAGCGAATCTCCTCACTTTTGTCACTGTGGAACAACCCTAACTAATGCATTAAATGGAGTTTTTTGCCTCTATATATATATATATATATATATATATATAGATATGTGTATATATTATACTGGCATGGTTGCGCCAGTATAGTTAGGACTGAGTAAGCAGTTTAATGTTAAACCCCAAATTTTGCACGTTAATAACTTTGCAACTGTTCAACGGATTTGCACAAAATTTTTAATGTGAGGTCTCCTGAGGTAGATCTCTTGAGCTGGTAAACTGCATTTTGGTTGAACTTATGGTTTCTGTGCAGTGAAGCGCTGAAAAACGCGTTTTTCGCCTCTTTTGGCACTTTTTCACAGATTTTTGTCCATTGCACTGTGGCCACTCCATTTGGTATTTTGATCTGACATTTTCAGGGTAGAAAGAGTTTTGGTCAAAGAACAATCCAGCATTGGTTTGGTGAAAAAATATTAATCCGTTCCAAAGTTATTTCATTTTTAATATTTGGGTTCTGAGCAAGCTCATTTCACTCCAAGATTTATATGTATGTTTTGTGAAAGGAGATTGGGCTCATGATCAAGGATTCTGTCACCTAGTGAAAGGGGATTTATAAAATCCCCATTCGTGAGGAGAAATTCCTCATTCATGAGCCACCATCTTGTTTTGATTTTTTCCCCCAAAACAAAATGTTGCAGCTTGCACCAAGGGCTGCCTTCTTTTACAAATGAGGTATGGATTTTGTTCAGGGTGATGCCCTTTACAAACCCATGCCTTTGATTTCCTTTGTTTTGGCCTTAAAACTGCTGGTTTAGATTTTAAAATTCTTTGTTTGTGACTTGCTTCTGATCCTCGTTCGTGAGGTGACAAAATCCCCGTTCGTGAGCCGATCCCCTTTCGCAAGATAGCAAAATTCTTGATCGTGACTTAAGGACCAGATGGCCCTATCTCGTAAATGAGGACTGGCTCACAAACGGGGATTTTGTCAGCTCATGAAAAGGGACTGGGTTTTTGAATCCCCTTTCGTAAGCTGACAAAATCCCTTTTCGCAAGGCATCAGAATCCCCTTTCATGAGCCAATCCTCTTTCGCAAGCTGACAAAATGCTTGCTCATCATTTTATGGCCAGATGGTCCTTCTTGCAAATGAGGACTGGCTCATGAACGGGGATTCTGACACCTCGCAAAACGGGATCAACTCGCAAAAGGGGAGTTAGTTAGCTTGCAAAAGGGGATTGTTTTTTTAATTCCTTGCTCACGAACTGACAATATCATTGTTCGTGAGCTGTCACAATCCCCTTTCACGAGCCAATCCCCTTTCATGAGCTGACAAAATCCTTGATCATGACTTCCAGACCAGATGGCCAAAATCTGACGATCAAGGATTTCTCACGAACAGCGATTTTGATAGCTCACAAGAAGGGATTATACCTTATGGTGTCTGTTTCTGATTGGTTGTGTTGCCTTGTACCATCCCCTGCCTGTATGTGTGTTGGGGAGGATTCAGAGTTAGGGTTAAAAACCATATCGTTGAATTTCCTCGCTTTTGTCACTGTGGAAGCAACCCTAACTGTTGTATTAATGCAGTTTTTTGCAATGAATATATATATATATATATATATAGAGAGAGAGTGAGTGAGTTCCAGATTCCGCTGCCCTGATACCTGATTTGGAGGAGGGGGGGGCAGTGAGTAACACTGGCTAGCACAGTTATCTTCTTCTCTCCCAGCATTCCCACCCCATTCCGAATCCTGGTAGTATCTGCATGAATGGAACAAGTGGGTACACAATCGAGAGCAATGTCATGAAGCAGTTGTGCTATTAGTGATGCCATCCAGACTGACTGGGTCCATAACTGGTCTGTGATGTGCAGAAAGAACTGGAAGGGGACAGGATCAGTTGTGTTCCAGGACAGTAGCTGCTGCTGTTGTTTTCACAGGGTTCTTGTGGATTTTACTTGGTAGGTTAGTTCTTTTCTTTCTTACTTCTAAGGGGCTAGCAGAGTATTGTTTTGGGGGCTGCTGGATGTTTGTAAACTGATTTGGTGGCTGTAAGTGGGGCTCATTTTGTGGATGTTTCACTGTGTAACAGGCTACGCTGGTAGAGGCCTATTTCTTCTGATTTAAAACCTATTTGGTGGGATTTGCTTGGGCCTGGTTCTTTGGCTGCTGGGCTTGGAGGGGAGACACAGGGCTGATACACTCTCTCGAGTCAGGTGTCTGCCCAGGACCCTCCCTCCCCAGAAGTCTGCAAATTTATAGGGGAACACCTGCCCTGCAATTGGAGGAAAAGGCTGCAGGTGCAGCTCATGTAGTTCTAGCCACTGGGGTTGGATTTAAAGGCTGGGAGAGGAGCTAGGGAGTTGTTCATTTCCTTATAAGTTTAATGTGTTGTACTGCACCTAGTAACAGGGTTACTGGTGTACAGTGGGACTGTCTCTAAGATTAGTGGATGACCTGATTAGGCAGTAGGGGTATCTTGGACTAGGGGAACCTGGTGGCTCACCCAAGGAAACCTATTTGGAAGGGGATGGAACCACACATCATTAGGGCCAGCATCTTTGGAAGGGTGGTGGGGTGCACAGGGTGTAGAGCAGCCATGATACTGGACTGGGCTTGGAGGTTCGGTGGTTGCCCAGTGTGCTACCAGCTAGCACAGCTTAGGGAGGAGGTTGCGGGGATCAGGAGAAAGCTGGGGGAAGAGGGGTGGTATGGTTGGGGAAGGGGGCTGGGAATCTCCCACAGGGTTGCACCAAGCACTGGGGGTGGGGGCATAGGGAAAGAAGTGCAGGAGAATACTCAGGGGTCACATAGAGACCCTGGCAGAGGGGGTCCAAAAGGACACTACCAAGGAAGCAGGCAGGTAACTGGGGACCCTCACAAAGGGGGGATGGAGGGACAACATTCTCAGGGAACTAGGCAGATGGCCAGGGCTGGACAGAAGGGAAGCAAGGCGGGGAGGTGGATCAGACCTTACACTCAGTAACCGCTTCAATTCTCTTCTTCTGCTCAAGGATGAGGGGGGTGATGTAGCCACGACAGGGGTGGTTAGAGATGGAAAGGGAGTGGGAGTGGGAGGCAGGAGGCAGGGGCCAGATAGCAGGAAGAACAGGGGGGGACCTGGAATGCAGGAGAATGGGGGGAGCAGTGAATCAGAGCAGGAGGGGCAGGGGGAAGAGGGAGGAAAGCGCAAGGAGAAGGACCAGTTGGGAGGAAAGGTAAAGGAGAAGGACCAGAAGTACAAGGAGGATTCAGTAATGGGAGCTGAGAGTTTAGGCCAGGGGAGCACGACGAGCAAGGAGGAACTAAATGGAGACAGGAAGGAAGGGAGGATGAGCCAGGCTAGTTTAGCAGATGGGGGAGAAGGACCACTTGCGAGCAGTGAGGGAGGAAGTAGAAGGTACAGAAGGATACTCAGGAGGAGGAGGCATAGGATTGGAGGGAGGGTGGCCATGGTAAATAAGGAGGGGTGGCATGTGGCACCCAGATAGGGAGGAACAAGGAGCCAGCTGGGTGGAGGGGCCTGTAGAAAGGATGAGGGACACGGAAGGGGGATGGAGGAAAGAGGTGGTCGAGTGCTTCTGCTGGGGTTCTATGATCAGGGGTATCAAATGGGATAGGAGGAGAAGCCTGGCCAGTTAGAACAAGATGCTTCCCTGGACTAACGGTGCACAGGGCTAAGCACGAGGTATATCAGCTGGCAAAGGATTGTAGGGGTTCCCCAGACATACTGGTCCACCTGGGTACAAATGACATTGAGGGAAATAGCGAGCTAGAGATACAGGCAAGATTCAGGGAGCTCGCCAGGGTCTGTCATGACATAGGATGCACAGTTTCCTTCTCAGAAATCCTGCCAGTGCCAAGGGCTAGTGGGAACACAAAAGGAAAATTAGGAGACAAACCAGTGGCTCAGGGGGTGGTGTGAGGCCAGAGGGTATGGGTTGATGGGGGATTGGGGAGACCTGGGAGGATAAGGAGCTGTATGCTGAGATAGGCTACATCTCAATTTGGAGGGAGGGAATCCTTAAGTTGAAAATAGAGGGTTCATTGGTGAGTGGGGTTTAAACTTGTGGAAGGGGGTGGGATGGGAGAAAAAGGCTGTCAAGGGGTGCCGATAAAGGAGGGACTCTGTCTCCACCCCTGGGGACCAGGAGGATTGCAGAAAAGGCCGACTGGCAAAGTGCAGACCAGGGAAAACAGAATCCCCATGGGAACACAAGCAGAAATGGAACTATAGGAAAGGGTGGAAGGTGGTCCTGCTAAATGCCAGGAGCTTGGGCAATAAATGCCTGAGCTCCAGGCGTCTCAACTGAGGAGCAGTGGATGTGGCAGCGGTCACTGAGACTTGGCCACTACAAGACATGACTGGGACCTGAACCTGGAGGGTTACACTATGTTCAGGAAGGACAGGGGAGGGAAGGGAGGAGGGTAGCAATGATAGTCAAAACCGCACATTGGCATAGGGGGAGTAGAGGCGGAGGGGAACCGTGGAGGCGATTTGGGTCACCTTGATAACAAGGGGGCAAGAGTAAAATAGGGTGGTGTACAGACCCCTGCCTGGGAGCTGGAGGACAGTCTGGTGGCAGATGTTAGGAGACACTGCAGACTGGGCAGAGGAATGGTGGTGGTGTTGGGGACTAAACATGCCAGGAACAGACTGGGAGGCGATGACATCCTCTGTGACCAGGGAACAGAGGTTGTTGGATGTCTTTCAAGGCGCGTCGTAACTCAGCAGGTGAGGGAACCGACCAGGAAGCACTGGTACTGGATGTGGTCCTGGCAGACAGTGACCAGATTGGGGGCCTGGAGGTAAGGGACCCATTGGCGGGGAGTGACCATGCCACGGTCTGGTTCTGCCTGGACCTAGGAGGGTAGAAGGCTGCACAAAGGCGAGGTAACCAACTTCAGGGGTGGATTTTAAGGAAATGGGAAGGATCCTTAAGAGCATTTGGATGGGATTGGGTCAGACATGGACACTGATAGTAGGTGGGAAATCATCAGGAGAGGGGTGCAGGATGCTACCAGCACCTGTGCAAGAGTAAGGCAATACGGTGAGGGCCCAAAACCCTGCTGGTGGACCAGGGAGGTCCCAGGAGGTGGTGCGGGGAAAGAAAGCAGCCTATAAGCAATTCAAGTGCTCAAGGAGTGAAAGGGATCGAGGGAGTACAGAGCTGATGGCTAGAAGGGCCACTAGAGTGGTGAGGCGGCTAAGGCAAGGAAGGAGCAGAACCTGGCCAGGGAAATTAGGGAGGGAACAAGGGTTCTTTAGATACACTGGGGAAAAACAAAGGTGAAGGGGCAGATTAGCAGGGTTAAATCAGGGAGAGATGGGCACAAGACCCGGGAGCAGGCTGAGGTACTAAATGCATTACTTCACCTCAGTTTTCACCAGGAAAATGGGGTGCTGCATCATACATGGGAGGAGACAGAGATACTGAGGAGGGACCCTTACCGATCGGCAGGTCTGGGGAGAGGGGGAGGCATCACTGGCAGGTGGGGGGAGGGCTAAGCAGGGAGAAGAGGTACCCGAAGTGGAAATCACAGCAGAGAGAGTGAGGGAAGCCCTCAACTCCCTTAAGACGGAGAAAGCACCGGGGCCGGATAAATTACATCCTAGAGTGCTGAAGGAACTTGCAGATGTCCTGGCGAAACCCCTGGCAGAGCTTTTCACCATCTCTCTGAGGACAGGTGGGTGCCCCAAGATGGGAAGGTGGCGCATATAGTGCCTATCCACAAGGGGGGATCAAGGGAGGTGGCAGGGAACTACAGGCCTGTCAGTCTGACATCGGTGGTGGGCAAGGTGATGGAGGGCATTGTCAAGGAGAGGCTGGGGGGGACCTGGATAAGTCAGGGTGCCTGGACGATAGACAGCATGGATTCATCCCGGGGAAATCATGTCAGACAAACCTGGTGGAGTTCTATGACTGGGTGACAAGTGCCTTGGACCTGGGTAGACCAGTGGATGTCCTCTTTCTAGACTTCAGCAAGGCATTTGACTCTGTTCCTCACGTGGGCCTGTTGGATAAGCTGGGAGAAATGGGGTGGGAACCAGATGATCAGATGGATAGGCAATTGGCTCCAGGACCCGGACCCAGAGGGTCGTAGTTGGTGGGATAGTCTCATCCCCAAGGAGGGTCATTAGTGGGGTCCCACAGGGATCAGTCCTTGGGCCCTTCTGTTCAACGCCTCGTATCTGACATAAGGACAGGAATCAGGGTGAGATGAGTCTCTTTGCAGATGACTCGAAACTGGGGGCGGTGGTGGATGGGGAGGAGGGAGGGTGGCCTACAGGGGACCTGGAGGCTCTGGAAAGATGGTCTAGAAAGTGGAAGCTGAGGTTCAATGCAGGAAATGCAAGGTACTCCACCTGGGGCCAGAAACCCAGGCCAAGTGTACACCCTGGGGGATGCTACAAGTCTCGATGGCTGAGAGGACCTGGGGTGGTGGTGGATGTCAAGATGAACAACTCTGAGACTTGTAGGAGGGCAGCAGCCAAGGCCAACAGGATGCTGGGATGCATCGCTAGGGGATCACCTCCAGAAGGAGGAAAGTGATACTCCCTCTGTATAACTGCTTGGTGAGGCCGCACCTTGAGTACTGCGTGCAGTTTTGGAGGCCACACTAAAGAGGACATTAACCTCCTGAGAGGGTCTAGAGGAGGGCAACCAAAATGATTTGGGGCTTGGGGACAGGACCTGAGGGAGGAGGCTCGAAGAGCTAAATATTACACATTGGAGAGAGAGAGAGGGACCGGGGACATGATAGAGGTCTTCAGGTACATGAAGAGGGTAAATAGGGGAGGAACAGTCAGGGTGCTTCGAAGGAAGGAGGAGAGGGCCACTAGAGGGCATGGGTGGAAGCTGGAGGGGGGAAGATTCAGGGGAGAAAGGAGGAGGTGCTACTTCACTGAGAGGGTGGTGGAGCCATGGAATGCACTGCCTAGGGGGCTGGTGGAGGCAGAGACAGTGGAAGGGTTCAAGAGGGGGTGGGACAGGTACAGCGGAAGGGTTCTGGAGGCAAAATCCAATGCAGCAAGAATATCCGGAACTGGGAAGGGAGAAGTCAGAGAAGGCGAGGGGGACAGCAAGGTCAGCACCCAGGGTGGGGGCTGACCAAACGAGCAGACACGAAAGACCGTTAGGCCTATTCTGCTGGCATTTTAGTATGTTAGTATGCCATTACACATCCTGAACCACAGTCTGCTACACTAATTGGATCACAGCATGTGTCTGCCATAAATCCTAGGCCAACAGTTCATCCCCATTAACTTCCTAGCCTTACGCACATTTCAGCTACATGACTGACCCTTCACCTTCTGGAATGCCCTCCCCCCATTGTGATTTATTTATTTGTTACACACAAGACCCTTTAGGCTGATCCTATTTTCAAAGGGTCATAGGGTTATATAAGACAGAGAAAGCAGTAAAAAGGATAATTCAACATGTTTGCAAATACAAGGTACAAAGTTCAACAATACAAAAGGGAATTAGGTAGATACATTGAATACGCTATTTTAAGTTAAATAAATTGGACCATTTGCTGACCAATGATGAGGACAGAGAACATGGTTTTCACAATAAGGGACCAAACTACATGTCTGCTACACTAAATAGATCACACTGTGTGTGTCTTCCCTAGACAGTAGGAGAGTAGGGCTGGATAATCAACTGAATACCATTTGCTTAACAGCCATCCACAATTTTTTTTTCTTTTACATTTTTTTGAATTTTGTGCCCCTGGCTTTCACCCATCCCTTTACTTGGGCACATGCCTGAACCTGGATCACTGGCATAGTGGGAGATACAGCATAACGCCTTAGTCCTCTGCACCACCGGGCTGGCACTTCACACAAATTTTAATCAGATTAAGATCCTTCACCTTCTGGGATGCATTTCCCCTCTTTGGCTGTTCTTAAACCATCTGCTGCCCATCAATGATGGGGACAGACCAGCTTGTGTTTGCACTGGTGCAGTTAGTAAGATACATACAGTATCTGCCATTGGTTTCTGTGTTTCTATACAGACTTTAAAAAACCTGGTCAGCTGCATTCATATTATGCCACTAGAGACACACTCTATCACTCATAATGTAAAAGGTATTTGATAATTTGAACCATGTGGCTTGCAATGCTTTCCTAATATTGGTGTATTATAGACTATTATTATTCATTATTGTTTTTATTGTATATAGTTATTTGTTCCAGAACATTGGGAGATGCCACTGCCTTAGCTGTGGTGCAGTACTGTTGCTGTCATAACCTCAGTATCAGCATAGTAAACAACAATGAAATGTAACATGAACAAAGTAGCATGCAAAGCTTTCGTATTAAATAATAGTATATTATTGTTAATTTTACATGTATTTGGACATAGCCTGGCAGGAAAATATGGCAGATGAGTAGTATTTAGGCATCCTACAAAGCAAGAGCAAGCCACCTAATATCAGGAACATCCATTCAATATAGCATCCTTTCTACTTGGATTTAACTGCTCACAGCATGGACAACACAAAAAGCCCCCCCCCCCCCAGAAAAAAAATCAAAATCTCATTTGAACTTTCCAGGCTCCAGACTGACAAACAATGCTGGTCTGCCACCTAAGACTACAGCCCACTCCAACCAGTAGGCTGGAAATGTGACAGCCTTAAAAATCACAAACCATGCCAGCAGTGCAGCAAGATAATGCAGTGATGGCCTCAATCAACTCATTAAAAGAGAAATGAAAGTGGGCTTCATGAATACGTCTGCCCAAATAACTTACCTCCAAGGCGTACCTGAAGGGCTCAACGAGATGATTGCAGCTCACGGCATCTGCTCACAGAATTGGAAGAAAGAACCAGCAGGGTGAAGGATCAGGTGTCAGATTGGCAGTGAGAGCCCATGCAGCTTATAGACACTGTCCAAGCATTAGTTGCAAAGGTCAAGGATGAGGATAAAAGGGCCAGGAGGAAGAACATCTGGATTACAGGGCTCCCGGAGGGCCTTGAAGGGACACCCTAACAGCTTCATCATGAAATGGCTACTTTTGAAAATCTAGATGTGGGAGACTTGGGGTGCACACTGGAGGTCAAGAGAGCCTATTGGATTCTGAACTGGAGGCCAAGAGCAGGAGAAAAGCCAATACATTACTTAGCCAAGTTTCACAGGTACAGTACCGACCAGGAAGCAGTCCTCCAGGCAGCCTGAATCAAAGGCACTAACATGCAGGATGGAACAAGGGTATCCATCTACCTTGACTACAGTCACAACAGCAGGAAGAGCAACAAACATTGTCTGAGCTGAAGGCAATATTTTACAGGAGAGGAAGGCAGTTTGCTCACCAATAGCCCACCAAGCTCTGCATTCAGAAACCAGGGCAGCTGCCCTACACCTTCACTAACATACAAGTAGCAGAAGATTATGTGAATCATAAGGAGGACGCCACAGCCAGGAGTTTGATTCAACATGTGCTCTGAGGTAGTGTAATTGCCTCTTGTAGTACATGGCCTGAGTCTTCCTTAGAACCACCATCCCATGCTTAATTACTCTACCACTAAGAAATGGACCCAAAAATGTCCCACAAGGGGCAAATCAAACATGTGCCTAACTACAAGCTCTATGCCTTCAGAGCTTCTGAACCTCAAAACCCCAGTGCGGCTTAACATCTTAGGCTGCATGGGGAGGAGGTGAGATAGGCCGCACATCTGAGATGGAAACCTCCAACATCAAACAATTATTGTCATGTTTATTCCATGTATCCCTGTTGATGACTCTGTCAGAGCTCTGCACACTTTTTCTTAACAAAAAAAAAAAAAAAAAAAAAAGGAGAAGGGAATAAAGTATATCTACAAAGCCTCCCTACTACCAACTAGAGTCCCACATGTAGCTGTGCAGAAATCCTGTGACTTAACAGCTCTACTGCATGTTTTTCCCAAAACTCTGCCTCCCGAAGTAAATGTCACTCTCCATTCCCTCTATTGCCCAGACCCTTTTATAATGATGTTCCATAGACTGCCTACAGGATAGAGTATGCTACCCTCTGGTCCCAATTTAAGGTGAGTTTGCAAATTGAGTCTGATTGCAGGCAAACATTGGTTTTCTAGGTATGAGGTGGTGGATGATGTTTCTGCCCTCATGCCTCTCGACCCCACTTGACAAGGCTCAATCAGGCAAAATATAAGGAATCATGGTGCTATCAGACTGTAGCATAACAGTGAAGTGTTTGCCTGTGGTGCTGGTCTTGAGTGGGGAAGGTTGAGCAATAGAGGGGCCCTTTCAGCTTTACGTTCAGTGGTGCTCCATACCTGACAGTATTTGAAGGTGCTTTATAAAGCATAATGAAAACTTTGTTATAGAGGTCTCAGAACACTTGTGAGTCCATCGCAATCAACTGATAAGTCCTCAGCCAGGGACATGAGCCACGTGTTTGACAGGGACTGAAAATACCACCTCTCTTTCTTTTGCATGATTGCAGAGACACATGGTTGGACCTCCAAGGAGTGCTGGATCTTTGAGAAGCACAGCCTCTGATGCTATCACTCCATGCCACATTAAAAACAGGGGTGAAGATCCTTCCTCCATATTGTGTGTCTGATATATCATCAATCCCTGTATCCTCAAACAGGCACTGGTATTAATTAGCAGGATAGTGGAAAGGTATATTGCATGAGGGAGGAGGGAGGAGGGAGGGTCAATTCAATGGTAATTTAAGAAGGGAAATCATTTTGCATTTACTCTGTATATATTGAACTGCACCAGCAACTTTATACTGTGGTTTATGCTGCAGGTTTAGGACAGTAGAAGGCTTATTTGCCCATGAATACTGTCCCCACTTCTCCGTGGAAGTGTGCATCCAACTTTGTTTTAAACCCATCAGTTAGATTCCTGTGCAATGTCAGCTGACAGTTTGTTCCAGAGACTTAATAGTCTTTGGCAGAAAAGCATATTTCCACAGATTTGTTCTGGGGACATTGTCTACTAGTTGCCTGCTGTGTGTCTTAGGTTATGCAAATGGTCTTTGTATTTTAACCCCAGTTCTAATGATAGATCTTCATCACCCAAAATTTTGTGGAGACACAACAAATCCCCCCTGCGTCTTCTGAGACTTAGAGGCCACAGGCCTAGTACCCCAAATCTAGTGTTTTATGGTTTGCATTTTATGCTAGGGATTTGTTTGGTAAAATGAAGTTGTGCTCTTTCAAGCTGATCTATGTCCTTTACTAATCCTGGATTCCAGAATTGGGAGCAGTAGTCTAGATGAGGTCTGATGTAAGACTTATACAATGGTAACATAACCTGTTTTGATTTATTTGAAAAGGATCTCCTTATACAATTTGTAAAGTGGTTTACTCTTTTAACCACTTGTCTGCATTTATTACTGCTTTTCATATTGTTGCTTAATAATACTCCTAGATCCTTGATTGTGTCTACTACCAAGAGCTGCCGGCCATGGATAAAGTCCATATTTTACCTTTGTATATTGCACATTGCTGTAAACCCTATGTAACTTACTTCTTGCTGTAGCTAATATTTTTTTAACATAATTGTTATTTTGCAACCAGGTCGCACCTGGAAACGAGCTTCGGCTCAGTGTGCCATTCCCGGTCACCAAATTTAGATAAATAAATAAAAAGTATTCCTGTTTTGGATTGCTTCCTCCATAATGCGTAACGATGCATTTTTCTAGACTAAACTGCATAATGTTCTTGTCAGCCCAATCACACTATGTGTTTTGGGTCTTCAGTCATTCTAGTTTGGACCTGAACACTCTTTACCCCACCTCCCAGCTTTATGTCATCTGGAAACTTAATCATCTTATTCATACCTGGTAACTGGAGGTCATAGACAAACAGATTGAATAAAAGTGGGCTCCGTACTGAACCCTGCAGGACCCCACTTGTCACACTACCGTCAGGTGACAGTATCCCATTTATTTTTACCCTTTGTTTTTGACCTGTAAGCCATCTTAGTATCCATCTTACTAATGAATTGCTTATTCATAATGCCAATAGTTTATTTATAATGCCATTGAGTGGTAAAGTGTTGAAAGCCTTTTGAAAATCGAAGAAGACAACATCAACTGCTTCATTGTGATCTAAATTCTTAGTAACCATCTCATAAAAACAAATCAGATTAGTATTACAGCTCCTCTTTTTGTTGAAGCCATGCTGTGTGCTGTCTCTCACTCCTTGGTTTATTAAGTCCCCAGATATATCATTCTTTATAATCCCTTTGACTACTTTACCCTCGATTGATGTGAGGCTTATTGGGCTATAGTTAGACAGTATAGTTTTACTTCCCTTTTTATGTTGATTGCGCGCATGTGCAAGAAACATATTGCAGCAGCTTTCTACAGAAACAGGTTGTGGGGGCACTGTTGTGGCCAATGCCCCCACAGCCTTTAAAGGCTTGGCCCACTTCCCCCAATGCCGTGGAACAATGCTGCTGACACTAGTTCAGCCAGCATGCCACAACCTTGTAAAAATGTAGCCGCTGCAATCAGGGGCTGCCTCGTCATTGCAGCATCAGCCATTTGCTGCAATGAGGGAGCGACCCGTCATTGCAGGGTGGAACCTTGAAACACTGATCTTGTTTGTGAACATGGCAGCATCTTGCCACTGTTCTGAAACAATGTCTTCCTGCGGTAGCCCAGTCCCCTCGGCAGCATGGGTCCCCCACCATGTTTATTTGCCGATGGGGGCCCCAATCCCGTTGGGATCAGTGGCCCAAGGTTTATGTTGCCCGATGGGGAGCCCTCCCCATCGACATTATCTTCCACACTTTTGTTGTCTGCTGACAGGGTGCCCAATACCTGTCAGCATAATATCACCTCCCCTTTTGTTGTATGCCAACTAGGGTGCCCAATCCCCATCGGCATAACGTAACCCCCTTTTTTTGTGTGCCGGCACTGGGTGCCCTAATCCCATCGGCTACAGCTGCCCCCAAAAAAGATTCCGTTGGCATGCTGGGAGCCCACCCAGTCACATACCCCTGTAAAATCAAAAACGGTTCTGCAATGTCTTTTTTTTTTTAACCTGTATAAAAGGAAATGGTCCCTCGGCGGTCTCCCTGCCCCCCTACCACAACCCACACCCACCCATTGTGTACCCTGCCTCCCCACACACACCCTCACCCCATACTTACCTCTGGAGTCCGGCACGACGATCTTCGTTGGACCAGGAACACGTCTGCACTCTTAAAAGTCTACTGCGAACCCAGGAAATGCCGGTAAGCTGTACAACGGAATAAATAGGGTTTTTTTCAACTTTGATGCATATCTCAGGCATTTTTTGGAATTTTGGCACCAAATTTTCAAAATGGGATTTTTGGGACCCCTCCTCATGAATTCTGGCACTGTCATGGCATTATTCGGCCCCAAAAGTTGATTTTGTGGTCACAGCATTGAATCCCCTTTCTGGACCTATTAACAAAACGACAATGCCAGTATTCATGAGGTGGGCTCTCAAAAAGCCTATTCTGCAAATTTGGTGGGAAAAATCCCCAAAATGACTGTTTTACGAGCGTGCATTGTGCAGTTGCAATGCACGCTCATAACTTTGCGAATTTGCAATATTTTCATGCCAGATTTTCAGCATTGGCATTTTTTCAGACCTCCTTGTGAACAGTGCAACTGTCATTTTCAACATATTGGCCGAAATGTGTTTTCACACTTCCGGCGCAGAATAGCGCGGTCAGTGGTGGGAAATCAGTGTTCAGGACAGAGTAAGAAAATGACAGTGGCACTTTTCATGAGCAGAGGTCCTAAAATACCTATGTTGAAAATTTGGTGACGATACTCCATAAAATGACTGTGTTACAAGCGTGCGTTGTGCAGTTTGCACACACGCTTGTAACTTCACGAATTAATAATATTTTCACTCCAGATTCTCAACATTGCCATTCTTCTGCACCTCCTTATCAAAACAGTACAGCTGTCATTTTTCACATCCTGGCCGAAATGTGTTTTCGCAGTTCTGGCGCAGAATAGCGTGGTTGCTGTGGGAAATCCGTGTTCGGGACACATTATGAAAATGACAGTGACACTGTTCATTAACAGAGGTCCTAAAATGCCTATGTTGAAAATTTGGTGATGAAAGTCCAAAAATGAGTGCGTAACAAATGTGCATTGCGCAGTTTCCATGCGCACTCATAACTTCGCAACTTTGCAATATTTTCACTACAGATTTTCAGCATTGCCATTTTGCCACACCTCCTTATGAACAGTGCAGCTGTCATTTTTCACATCCTGGCCGAAATGTGTTTTCACTCTTCTGGTGCACAATAGTGCGGTTGCTGTGGGAAATCAGTGTTTGGGACATATTAAGAAAATCACACGGACACTTTTCATTAGCAGGGAGAAACAGAATGAACAAGTGAGAGAGGGGGAGTGAGTGAGCGAGCTCAACGGAGCTCTATTGTGACTGCTGAAGATTTCTTTGTGGGCCAAAAAGGGCAGCAATGCATGCAGGAGCCCAGTACAAAAGGGCAGCCTGCAACTCTGGCAGAAATGTAACGAGTGAGTGAGACAGTGGGAGTGAGTGAGGCCAATAGGACTCTGTTGGAATTGCTGCAGATTTCTTTGTGGGCAGAAAAGAATGCCAACAGAGGCAGAAGCCCAGTACAAAAGGCAGCCTGCAGCGCCAGGAGAAACAGAATGAGTGAGTGAGACGGGGGAGTGAGCGACCTCAATGGAGCTCTGTCGGGACAGCTGTGGATTTCTTTGTGGGCAGGAAAAGGTACCAATGCAGGAAGGAGCCCAGTACAAAAGGGCAGCCTGCAGCACTGGGAGAAACAGAATGAGCGAGTGAGAGAGGGGGAGTGAGCAAGCTCAACGGAGGTCTATCGTGACTGCTGCGGATTTCTTTGTAGGCAGAAAAAGGTGGCAACAAAGGCAGGAGCCCAGTACAAAAGGCCAGCCTGCAACCCCGGCAGAAACGGAATGAGGGAGTGAGAGAGGGGGGAGTGAGCAACCTCAACAGAGCAATGTCAGGACTGCTGCACGTCTTTGTGGGCAGACAAAGCCGGCAACGCAGGCAGGAACCCAGTACAAAAGGGCAGCCTTCAGCAGCGGGAGACACAGAAAATGAATGAGTGAGTGAGGGAGGGGGTAGGTGAGGAGTCAATGGAGCTCTGTTGGGACTGCTGTGGATTTTTTGTGGTGAAAAAGGCGGCAATGCCGCGGGGCCCAAGTACAAAGGGCAGCCTGCAGCAGTGGGAGAAACAGAACGAACGAGTGAGATAGGGGAAGTGAGTGAGCAAGCTCAATGGAGCTGTATCGTGACTGCTACAGATTTCTTTGTGGCCAGAAAAAGGCGGCAATCAGGCAGGAGCCCAGTACAACAGGGCAGCCTGCAGTGCCGACAAAAACAGAATGAGCGAGTGAGAGAGGGGGAGTGAGCGAGCTCAACAGACCTCTATCATGACTGCTGTGGATTACTTTGTGGGTAGAAAAAGGTGGCAACACAAGCAGGAGCCCAGTACAAAAGACCAGCCTGCAGCGCCAGCAGAAACAGAATGAGCAAGAGAGGAGGAGTGAGCAAACTCAACGGACCTGTGTCAGGACTGCTGCAGATTTCTTTGTAGGCAGAAAAAGCTGCCAACAGAGGCAGCCGTCCAGTACAAAAGGGCAGCCTGCAGCACCAGCAGAAACAGAATGAGCATGTGAGAGAGAGGGAGTGACCCACCTCAACAGAGCTCTGTCGGGACAGCTGCAGATTTCTTTGTGGGCAGAAAAACTTGCCAACGCATGCAGGAGCCCAGTACAAAAGAGCAGCCTGCAGCACCGGGAGAAACAGAATGAGTGAGTGACACAGGGGCAGTGAGCGAGCTCAACGGACCAACGCAATCAACATTCGGCATTGACAAATGCTTGTTATAGATTGGGATTATAACTGCTCTTCTTCAATCCAAAGCTACACATCCTTCATTGATGGATTTATTTCCAATTATGGCAATGTATGGTGCCAACTCCCTAGCCAGCTCCTTGAGCATTTGTGGATGACGTACTTCTCTCTCAATCTGCCACTGTACTGCAGGTACCAACCCCGGGGATGAATCCTGTACCTGGTAATGGGATCATGTGGATAATGGGCCAGTGGCATACTTGCTTCAGGAAGCACCACCTCAGGACATTATGGGCTAACTACTAAATGCATAATGGTGAGTACTGAAGAGGTGGATTATCCTTGACTGGAAGAACAGATCCTGGCCCTGGACTGGTGAGAGTATCCTGCTGTGAAAGAAAAGGAAAGGTGGGGGGAGAGAGAGAGTGAGAGGTGAAGGAAGGGCAAGAGAAAAAAAAAGTAGACAGAGGAGTGTGCTGAGGTAAACTGAAAGAGGGAGAGTACTCAGTGGATGCCTGCTGTAGGAATTAATCTGGTAACTGGTCAATGCACTTTTTGACCAGTAGTGGGTTACAATTGGTACTGGAGCAAAAATGTTTTTACTGAAATGTTTACAGTTATTATTTTTGTTAAGTAGGTTCTTCACCAGATTAGTTGACACTGGTTAATAATAGTAGTTTGCATATAAATGTGTTTCTGAATAGCCCCAAGGGGCAAATATCAGTGGTATGATATCTCAAGTTAGGTTGTGACTGCTTGACACACAGTCACATTCCACACAGTTACCACATGCATGGGGGTTCTGGGGACCTCAACTGGGGAGGCTCCAAGGAGGATAGGACTGATAGTACAATAAGTAGTACTAAGCCAGTAGGACTTGATACAAGAAGTGTGTGTGTGTGTGTGGGGGGGGGGTATAGTGGGAGACGGGAGGGAATGAACATTGGGGTAAACTTGTTAGGGTTGGGGTGACTTATAATTGGAAAGGGGTGCTGGGAGAGGACAGCTTGCAGGAAGAGGAAGGATGTTTAAATGGAAAATAGCAAAGTCCAAGAATGGAACATGTACACATGTATCTCAGCTTCTGAAATTATTATTGCTAACTTCACACTTGAGTAAAAAAACCTGAGAGTGGGGTAAGTAAGTGTAACTCTGAACAACCATATGGACAGCTCATTATGTATAATTACTTGGAATTTGAATGGGTTAAAGAATGTGGTAAAACCTGAGAGAGTGTAATGAATAGAGATAAAAAACTGAAAGCAGACAGTAGGAAGGGAACCTCCCCCATCCAGGGAGCACCAGAGCCACCACCACTACCTCAGAGTTTGCGAAGAAAGCACAGCAGTTGGACCACAGTGGGCTCAGGGAGGGTGAGGATGGTGGAACAGAGGCACACCCAGTCAGTTGTTCCACTCCACAATCCACACATTCTGTGGAGCAGTCTCCCTATGGATGCACCCGCAGAGGAGACTGATGACAACTGTCACAAGGGAGGCCCACAGGAAGGAGGCAGAGGACACCACAGGAAAGAAAGCAGCTCCTGGTGGGGGACTCAATTATTAGGGGAATGGAACTGGGGGGAGCAGGGAAAACTGAAGTAAGGTGCCTGCCTGGTGCCATGGCTTGGAGGGACAGGAAGCGCATCCTCAGGATCACGAGAACAGCTGCACGGGAGTCTGAGCTGGACGTCATTGTCCACCTAGGGACAAATGACTTGGCTCATTATGAGATCACAGCAGTGCAGGAGGACTTTGTAGAGTTGGGGAGGGGCCTAAGACAAGTAGCACACAGTATCCTTCTCAGAGGTGCTGCCTGTCAATGGCATGGGGAAGGCGAGGGTAATTTTCACCATGCAGTATAAATGGTTGAAAAAATGGTGTGGAGCACAGGGGTTTGGCTTCATTGGGGACTGGGGTTACACCTGGAGGGACACCAGCCTATACTGGCAGGATGGTCTGCATCTGTCCAGGAAGGGAACAAGTCTTTTGAGCAATCGGTTTAGATGCTTCATTGGCAAGCTTTTAAACTAGTCAAAGGGGGAGGCACTGATAAGCAGCAGGAAAATCCCAGCCTCTCCCTACAAAATAGGGTACTAAATGAGAAAAAGACCGAGGTAGAAAGGTCAGTGGGGGATGCTGCAACAGAAGGTAAAGCCATCAAAAAATGGAGAGCAATGAGTACCAATGCCCGTAGTCTGGGTAACAAGCTTCCTGAATTAGTGGCCTTGATGGAGGAGGAACATCTGGATATCGTGGCAGTCACAGAAACTTGGTACACACAAAACCATGACTGAGACGTAAACGTACCAGGATACACTATCTACAGGAGGGACAGGGAGGGTAAAAGAGGAGGAGTAGCTCTCTACATAAGGAAAGGAATAAAAGCAACAGAACAAAAGGGTAAACAGGGAGAGAAGAAGCACTGTGGGTAGAGATTTGGAGACAGGCAATGGCACCACAATCCGCATGGGGTTGTATAAACCCCTTCTCAGGGGAGGAAATGGACAAGAAAATGATAGAAAGTATACTCAGAATGGCAGAAAAAGGGGAGATATTGCTGATGGGTGATCTGAATATGCCAGATGTTAACTGGAGTGCAGTTGCAGCAGCCACTTCGAAGAGTGGGGTTATTATAGATGCCCTACAGGGGGCATGCCTTAGACAACTAGTATTGGAGCCCACTCGAGAGGGAGCAATCTTAGACCTGGTTCTCTCAAATGGAGATGGAGAGAGGATCACAGATGTAGAAGTGGGTAGCCATCTGGGAACTAGCGACCATCGAACAGTATGGTTCACGATAAACACAGCAATAGAGTCAAGCCATACAAAGGCAAAAGAACTGGACTTTAGGAGGGCTGACTTTGCCAAAATGGGTGAGTGCCTAAGTAATGCACTAGCAAATGGGCAGGAAGGAGGGGTGAATGAACAAAGGGGAATAATAAAAACTGCCATCACAGAGGTAACAAGCCTTCGTGTGAAGCAAATAAACAAAACAAAATGATGTAAGAAATCACTATGGTTCTCAAAGGAAGTGGCAGTGAAAGTTCAAGAGAAAAAGAAAGCATTCAGGAAGTACAAGGAATCGCAGAAGGAGCAGGACAGAGAACTGTATCAGTTAAAGCAAAAGGAAGCTGGAAAGGCAGTCAGAACAGCAAAGGCCCAAACCGAGGAAAAGATAGCCAACTCAGTTAAGAAGAAAGGAAGACCAAGGGAAAGATAGTGAGGCTTAATAAACGGGAGGGAGGGTGGGCAGAGGAGACTGTGAAAAGGCAGAGATACTAAACAAATATTTTTGCTCAGTATTTACAAATGAAGAGGGGGAGGTACCTAAAACAAACAGTAGAAACACTCTGGATACAGAAATTGATACCAGCCCATTTACAGAAGAAAGGGTTATGAAAGAACTCTTAAAACTGAAGGTGGACAAAGCAATGGGGCCTGATGGGATTCATCCCAGAATTCTAAAAGAACTAAGAGTAGAACTAGTGACATCACTGACTACCCTTTTTAACAAATCATGGGAGGATGGGTTGGTACCCGAGGACTGGAGGAGGGCAGATGTGATTCCCCTTCACAAAAGTGGGAGCAAGGCAGAAGCAGGAAACTACAGACCTGTTAGTTTAACCTCAGTGATAGGGAAAATGATGGAATCACTTCTGAAGGAAAGAATTATCGAGTATCTCCAGCGGGGCACAGGACCCTAGGCAGCATGGATTCACAGCGGGAAGGTCATGCCAGATGAATCTGATAGATTTCTTTGACTGGGTGACCAAAGTAGTAGATCAGGGAGGGGCTGTGGACATGGCCTACCTAGACTTTAGCAAGGCATTTGACACAGTCCCACGTAAAAGATTAATATACAAGTTAGCCAGCCTGGGAGTGGGTCCCAAGATGACAGCCTGGGTAAAGATTTGGCTGGAAAATAGGACACAGAGGTAATAGTAAATGGAATCCACTCTGAAGAAAGGGGGTTTACTAGTGGGGTACCATGAGGGTTCCATGATGGGACGGTCCTCTTCAATGTCTTTAAGCGACATTATGGAGGGACTGAAGGAAAAGTATGTCTCTTGCAGATGACACAAAGATCTGCAACAGAGTTGATGCACAAGTTGGGGTGGAAAGGATGAGAAGGACTTGGCAAGGTTAGAGAGCACGGTCAAATGTATGGCAGCTTAGATTCAATGCTAAAAGTGCAAGGTAATGCACCTGGGAAACAAAACCCAGGAAGAGTACACAATTTGGGGTGAGATACTAACAACAAAATGGAAGGGACCTGGGGTAGTCATATCAGATGACCTAAAGGTGGGCAAGCAATGTGAGAGGGCAGCAAGGAGGACTGGGGGGATACTGGGATGCATAGGGAGAGGCATCACCAGTAGAAAACAGGAAGTTATCATCCCTCTGCACAGACAGCTGGTCAGACCCCATCTGGAGTACTACGTGCAGTTCTGGAGACCCACTCCCCAAAGACATAGACAGGATGGAAGCTGTCCAGAGGAGGGCAACTAAAATGGTGCAGGGTCTGCACGGAAGACATATGAAGAGAGACTAAAGGAGCTTAATATGTATAGCCTCGAGGAAAGGAGGGGGGGACATGATAGAAATGTTCAAGTACCTCAAGGAATCAACAAAGTCCAAGAGGGTAGCATCTTTCAAAAAAGAGATGTGCAAGAACAAGGGACACAATCTGAAGATGGGGGGCAGCTCAGAGGTAATTTAAGGAAGTATTTTTTCACAGAGAGGGTTGTGGATGCATGGAACGGCCTTCCGGAGGAGGTTGTGGAGTCAAAAACAGTGGTGGAATTCAAGCATGCATGGGACAGTCATAAGGCCATTCTAGGGGGTGGGGGTAGGAAGAAGTAGGCTCTGCAACTTATCCAGTAGGTAGGGAAATGGGCAGACTGGGTGGGCCAAGCGGTCCTTATCTGCCATCAAATTCTATGTTTCTATGTTTCTATATACAGTACTACTGACGAAAAAGACCCATGTGACTTGGAGAGGCCAGTCTGTATATGTGTATGGTGGAAAAGTACCTGGCTCACCTTTTGTTTTAGTCTTACATGGGATAAGAAATAATATATTGGGTTTCAACAAAAAAATTGGCATCTTACATACTGCCTTAAATAATTTTCAACACAGCAAGTAATATCCCCCAACAACATAAGAACGAACTGATACTAGTTGTATCACCTTGAGTATATCAAGAGACACATCCTGAGACATACTGTTTTGCTCTGTTCCACTACACCGTTATCATTGTTACTCTTACTTCTTTATTAATTCCTTTTCCTGATATACTTTTCGCCTCTCTTCTTGTCTTGCTTCCTCCTTTGATTTATTTTTTCCTGTGAAACTTATTATTTATTATATTATGGCAAACTTTATCTATGATGCAAAAATTGTTCATAGGATTACCCCTATAGTAGGAATATAGAATAAACAAAATATTACTTCCTTGATACTGTTTATATATATGGATTCCATGTCAAGATATTGACAACAATGTTGTCGACACACTGCACAGCGATGAGAACAATGCCAACAGTCGGCATTGTTCCCGTTCGGCCAAAGTGTCTTTTTGCAGGGGCTTTGCCCTCTGCACCCCCCATTTCTAAATAACTAACTCTGAGTTGGAGTTGGTTCGGGGTGGGGGGGTGAAACATTGGGAGTCACAGTATCAGCCAACAGCAGACCACCACAGTGATCTGGCAAGATTTGTCGCTGTGGTGGATGTCACTATGAAAATGTCACTCTGCAGAGGTGATACCAAATCGATGTACTGAAAATTTCAATAAATATAAAGTTGCAAAAAAAATCCTCTGTTGACCAGCAAAGTTGACATGCATTAGCCCAGATCCAGCTCAACAATAGATCTTACATAGCAGGGGTAGCTGCATATGGATGCAATGTAGAGGACAGTTCCTTCTTTCAATGCTTAGCCCTAGAAACAACAGGGTATTGGGCCCTGGATCTGGGGCGGTAATATGAATTATGTGTTGGATACAGTGCTAAATAGATCCAGCACTATGCCTGCTGCAGTCCAAGAATGCCAAAAGTCTACAAGAGTTACTCAAAGCATTAACCCATAGTCTGGATGAGTTACTGGAAGCATTTACCAAAACAGGTGTTTGTCACCACAAAAAAACCCTAAGGCAGAGAATACAGTTTTAGTTGGCACTTCCACAAGCCATAACTATACCTGTATTGATTTGATAAAGGTCTTATCGTGCCTTCTCCCTTCTGTGTGACAGACTGACTACCAAACAACAATGGAGTCTGACCACTCCCGTCTTTGCACCAGCACTGTAATTGGTGATGTAAGTAATACCCATAGAACTTGGAAGCTTTACCCTCTAATGTTAAAGGACCCTGACTTCCAGTCACACATGTCTAATACTATAAAGAAATACTTAGAACACAATAAACAAGCATTTGTCAATGCCGAATGTTTGTTTGCTGGCATTGGCAGTGGTAGTGTAGAAGTTACAGAGCTGCGTAATAGGAATGGCAGTGAAGTATTGAACTGAAGCCAACCCCACCACCACCCTGCAGAGAGTGACAGGCATTGGGGTGTGCCTCGGGTCGTCAGGCATAACGGTCATGCCCTTTCACCACACCCCACCCTGCAGACACTGACAAGTGTCACAGTGTTCCTTGGGGTCTCTGGCCCTTATGCGCACCCCATTCCATTAGGAAATACGGTGAGATGGGTGCGATATACGAGAATGGAGGTGAACTTTGGGGCCGAAGAGTCCAAGGCATACCTCGATGCCTCTCACTGGCTGCAGGGTGTGGAATGGTATGAGCATTACAGGCAAGAATCCCAAGTCACACCCTTGATGCCTGTCATTCTCTACAGGGTTGGGCGTTATGATTGGAAACCCTAATTCCTCAGGCATTCATTGGTGTTTTCACTCCAAATTTTCAACATGGTTTTTTTGTGACCCCACCTCATGAACAGGGGGAATATCAGTTTGTTAGCTGAAAGCTGCTTATGCACAGAGACTACGGCATTTAGCACCACAGGTGCAAAAACATTCTGAATTGGAGGTGAAAAATGACAGCTGTACTGTTCATGGGAAGGTGTAAAAAATGGCAATGTTGCAAATCTGCAGTAAAAATATTAAAACAAATGGTGAAGTCACGAGCGTACATAGAAACTGTGCAACGCACATCCGTAATATAATTAGGTTGGGGATTTTTTTTACAGCAGATTGTCAACTCAGGCATTTGGTGCATCCGATCATGAACAGTGTCACTGTGATTTTCTTTATCTGTCCTGAACAATGATTTCCCTAGCGAACACGCATCTCTGCGCTGAAAGTGTGAAAACACACTTCAGCCATGTTGTGAAAAATAACAGCTGTACTGTTCATAAGGAAGTGTGGAAAAATGCCACTGGTGAATATCTGGACTTAAAATATTACAAAGTCATGAACTTACGAGGGTGCGTAGAAACTGTGCAATGCTCACTCATAACACAGTCATTTTATGGACTTCTGTCACCAAATTTTCAACATAGCCATTTTAAGACCTCTGCTCATGAACAGTGTAACTGTAATTTTCTTAATCTGTCCCACACATTGCTTTCGCACACCAACAGCACCATTGTGCGCTACATGTGCGAAAACACATTTTGGGTGACATATGAATAATGTCAGCTGTACTGGTCATAAGGAAGTGTAATAAAATGGCAATGTTGAAAATCTGGAGTGAGAATATTGAAAATTCGCGAACTTATGAGCGTGCGTAGGAACTGTACAACACACGTTCGTAAAACAGTCATTTTTTGGAATTTTTTCACCAAATGTTCAACATAGCCATTTTAAGACCCCTGCTCATGAACAGTGTCACTGTGATTTTCTTAATTTGTCCTGTACATTGATTTCGCACACCGGCTGCGCCATTGTGCGCTACATGGGCGGAAACACGTTTTGGGTGAGATGTGAAAAATGACAGCTGTACTACTCATAAGAAGGTGTGGTAAAATGGCAATGTTGAAAATCTGGAGTGAAAATATTGAAAATTTGCGAACTACGAGCATGCGTGGGAACTGCATATGCGCTCGTAAAAAGTCACTTAGGAATTTTCACCAAATTTCAACATAGCCATTTAAGACCTCTGCTCATGAACAGTGTCACTGTGATTTTCTTAATTTGTCCCATACATTGATTTCGCACACCGACTGCACCCTTATGCGCTACATTAGCGGAAACATGTTTTGGGTGAGATGTGAAAATGACAGCTATACTACTCATAAGAAGGTGTGGTAAAATGGAAATGTTGAAAATCTGGAGTGAAAATATTGAAAATTCGTGAATTCTGACGTGCATAGGAACTGTGCAATACACACTCATAAAACAGTCATTTTTAGGAATTTTTCCACCAAATTTTCAAAATAGGCTTCTTGAGAGCCCACCTTATGAACACTGGCAGTGTCGTTTCGTTAATTGGTCCCGAAAGGTGATTTCGCACAGTGACTGCGAAATCACCCTTCAGGCCCGAATAACGCCATGATAGTGCAAGAATTCATGAGGAGGGGTACCAAAAACCCCATGTTGAAAATTTGGTGCAAAAATTCCAAAAAATGCCTGAGATATGCAACAAAGTTGAAAAAACCCTATCTATCCCATTATACAGCTTACCGGCATTTCCTCAGTTTGTGGTCAGCTTTGAAGAGTGCAGACGTGTTCCCGGTCCACCGAAGATCATCACGCCGGACTCCGGAGGTAAGTATGGGGTGGGGGGTATGGGGGTGTGGGGAGGCAGGGTGCGCAGTGGGTGGATGTGGGTTGTGGGAGCAGGAGACTGCGTGGGATGGCTTTAATTTACAGGTTTTTTTTTTAAATTGATGACGTGGGATGTTTGCCACTCTGGAGTGAGCTCCAGCATGGCACAGGGCGGCTGGGGGGTGTGGAACTGTGAGGGGATTGGGCACCCCGTCGGCCATAGTATGTATTGCCACGCTGGGGTGGCTCCCAGTGGGACCTCGGCTCTCGTGGGGTGAGGACAGTGGAGCCGACAGGGATTGGGCACCACGGTCCAGCTATACTATGAGTTGCCCAGCTGGGGTGGGCACCCAGCGTGGCATGTGAAAAGCTTTGCGGGGAGCGCAGACAGCCGATAGATTGAGGCATCCCCATCGCTATACATGTGTGCGTGGGGCAAGCATGTACGCGCGCATGCGGTGTTTGTGTGTGTGTGTGCGTGTGTGTGTGTGTGTGTGTGAGAGGGAGCTGCGCGCGGGCAGGCGATATCTGATCGCTGCTCACTGAGCGTAGCTCCTCCTTTCAACTGTACGCCACTGCATTTTGGAGCTGTCATAGACAGCTCCAGCATGCATTGGCGGACTGGGGCTGCGCCTGCCAACACATTGACTGAATTGGAAGAGGGGGTGACACACCTCCGAAAACTCGGATAATGGCACTATGTCTCTTGCACATGCATGCAAGCAAACATAAAAAGGAGATCCGTCTCACTCAACCAAGTGGGAAACACTTAAGGCTTACATCTGGGGATATTCCTTTTCTTATGCCAAGTTCAAGAGTAAAGGAGAAAGGGCTGAATTTCAACAATTGGAAACCAAATTTAAAGAAATTGAAAGAATCTATATGCTCAATGCTACGCCAACTCTCTATTATTTACTGCAAAAACTGAAGAGGAAATATAATGTTTAATCCAGTGTGGCAACTGAGAGGGCAATTCTGCTCACAAAGGCAGGACAGTACTTTGATGGTGACAGAGGGACATGCTTATGTTTGACAATGGACACCCCCAGTCCAGCCTAATCCTCATAGGTTATCAAATAACTACCAGGTCCAGGCTGATGCCACTGACTTGCAGTGTATATATCTGTTAACTGTTGCCCCTGTATAATGTACCTGTTTATGCAATTTTCTGTATTTGTGTAACACCAACTGCTATACTTTGTTACCTGTAACTATTTGAAACTGTACGCTTTGCAGTACATGCTCCTTATTGTAATTGTATGTGTTCCATCTGTTACTAATGTTTTCAATGTCTCTGTATTCTACGACATGGAACTTTTGTAAAGGAGTCTTTGACTCAAAGGTATGTTATCCGAAATCTTCAATAAATAAATAAATAAATAAAGTGGGAGAGAGAACCATCTCCCAGATTCAACACCCAATGCATGGAATGGTCTCTGATAATCAGAAGGTGGGGGAAATTTTTGTTAAATTTTATGACGCTCTATATCCTACAGAGGCAGCTCCCTCTGATGAGCAATTTCAATACTAGTTAAAAAAAAAAAACTATTATACCATTAACTCCCATGCAGGTAGAGATGCTAGAAGCACCTCTAAATAGGAAGGAGGGTCTTTGGTCAGTTAAATCTTTGCATGAGGGAAAGCCCCCAGCCCCGGTGGGCTTCCTGTTGACTTTGTGATGGTGTTTCAGGACTGAGGATCCCCTATATGAAATGGTAAATTAAAACTTTGCTAAAGGTGCCCAACCCCCCCCTCCACCCAGGCTGCTATTATGACTGTAATTCCAGAGTTAGGTACGGACCCTGTACAGTGTGCCTCATGTCGCCCAGTCTGTTTGTTAAGTAGAGAGGACTATTACTGCTAGAATGGAGGCAGTACTTCCAACCTACGTGCATCCTAACCAAGTGGGTTTTGCCAAGGGTAGACAGGAAAAGCACAGTATCAGTCATTCATTGAATATTATCTATAATTGATCTAAAAATGCCAATAAATACTGTGCAGCAGTCCTTGTCTTGGATGTGGAAAAGACGCTTGACCACGTGATAGGGGTTTGTTTGAAACTCTAAAAAGGTTTGGAATGGGGCCATAAACAGTACACTGGATTATAGCACTCTACCATGCCCCTATGACTCCAATACAAGTGAATGGTGGACGAACCCCTCAATTTGGACTGATAGGGGGATTCAGGCATGGCTTTCCCTTATTCCCCCTTTTTATGTCCTAGTTCTGGCCCCCTAGCATCAGCCATATGTAACAATTCAGACACAGAGGGCTGCAACCTAAGCTGTAGGTCCTATAAAGAGGCACCATTGAATAATTTGCTTCTGTATCTACAAGACCCTGAAAGGTGCCTATGAGAAGTGCACTTGATGCTAGGCAAATATAGGTCTCTATCTGGCTATACAATTAACTAGTCCAAAAGTGAGACTCTGTCTGTGGGACTCCAGAGAAGGTATAAGATTGTATCCAAACCAATGGGGCAGCACATAATTAACATTATCAACTATATGTGGCTAAAACTACCTGATAAGCAGTCCCAGCTTTACAAAGTAAATTTTCCTCCCTTGCTTACAAGTCTGAAAGGAGATTGTGATAGATGGGGTTCCATGCCATTGTCAGTCATTGGCCAGATGAATGTGGTTAAGATATGTGTGCTTCCTAAGTGTCTGTACCTATTTCAGAGTTATATTCTTACCAGAATCTACCAGTGCTAAGATTAATGGAATCATCAACAAGTTCCTGTAGCAAGATAAAGGGGTGAGGATTAAAAAGGGCATCTTGCAACTCCAAGTTCAAAGAAGCGGGATGTGCCCTGCCTAATTTCAAAAGCTACTACTGGGCAGCCAAACTCAGCTCTCTCCTACAGGGGGAGGAGAGGACCACAACCCCACCAAGTATAGTTGGAAGAACTGGAATTTGATCTGCACAGGGGACTGCCGTCCCACCTTAGGGTTCCCCAACTTTCAGCTAGTATCCTTGCATGAATATGGGTGACAGCCAACAAGAGTATTCAGTGGAAGGCTGGCAGGTCAAGGCACGCACTGTTATGAACTGCTTGAAAAGGATCCCCATGATACACTGTGTTTCTACACCAGACTCTTCTGTTTCTTTCTGTTTTTTTTTTTGTAGGCCAGACTCGATTTGTTATTAGTCCTGCTTCAACCAAGAATGAAAAATACAGATTAAGGAATGTTCTGTGATTTAAAATGATTTTACTTATTAATTTACCTCAGTATTAAAATTTATATCATTCTGGTTTGAGTGCAGAAACTGTCTTTGTTTCCAAAATGTTTTTTATCTTTATAGTTGATATTTGCAGCAGTTGCAATACAGCTCTGTTGAGCTCGCTCACTTGCTCACTCTGGTTTTCCTGCCACTGCAGGCTGCCCTTTTGTACTGGGCCCCTGTGTGCATTGCAGTCGTTTTCTGCCCACAAACAAATCTGCAGCAGTCCCAACAGAGCTCCATTGAGCTCACTGACTCCCCCTCCCTCACTCGCTCGTTCTGTGTCTCCTGGCACTGCAGGCTGCCCTTTTGTACTGGGCTTCTGCCTGCATTGGCAGCTTTTTCTGGCCAGAAAGAAATCTGAAGCAGTCCCGACACAGCTCCATTGAGCTCACTCACTCCCCCTCTGTCACTCACGCATTCCATTTCTGCCGGCGCTGCAAGCTGGCCTTTTGTGCTGGGCTCCTGCCTGCGTTGCTGCATTTTCTGCCCACAAAGAAATCCGCAGCAGTCACAATAGAGCTCCATTGAGCTCGCTCATTACCACTCTGTCTCTCGCTCATTCTGTTTCTGTTGGCGCTGCAGACTGTGCTTTTGTATGGGGCTCCTGGCTGCATTGGCACCTTTGTCTGTCCACAAAGAAATCCGCAGCTGTCCCGACAGAGCTCCATTGAGGTCGTTCAGTCTCTCTCTCTTATGCACTCATTCTGTTTGTCCTGGCACTGCAAGCTTCCCTTTTGTACAGGGCTGCTGCCTGCATTGGCGCCTTTTTCTGCCCGCAAAGAAATCCGCAGCAGTCATGATAGATCTCCATTGAGCTCACTAAGTCCCCCTGTCTCACTCACTCATACTGTTTCTCCCACCGCCGCAGGCTGGCCTTTTGTACTGGGCCCCTGCCTGCATTGACACCTTTTTCTGCCCACAAAGAAATGTGCAGCAGTCCTGATAGCGCTTCAATGAGTTCGCTCACTCGCCCTCCCTTAGTCACTCTCTCGTTCTGTTTCTCTCAGTGCTGCAGGCTGCCCTTTTGTACTGGGCTCTTGTGTTGGGGCCTT
The DNA here is from genome assembly GCA_016271365.2 of Neoceratodus forsteri. Lineage (NCBI taxonomy): Eukaryota > Metazoa > Chordata > Ceratodontiformes > Ceratodontidae > Neoceratodus > Neoceratodus forsteri. The sequence continues at coordinate 740,306,958 of CM028137.1, read as the reverse complement.
TGTCTGCCCACAAACAAATCCACAGCAGTCCCAACAGAGCTCAGTTGAGCTCGGTCACTCCCCCCCTCTCACTCGGTCGATCTTAATCTGTCCCAAACACTGATTTCCTAGAGTGACCATGCTATTCTCCGGCAGGAGTGCAAAAACATATTTTAGCCAGGATGTGAAAAATGACAGCTATAGTGTTCATAAGGAGGTGTGAAAAAATGCCACTGTTGAAAAGGTGGCGTGACAATATTACAAATTTGCGAAGTTACAAGGTTGCATGGAAACAGTTCAACACACGCTTGTAACACAGTCATGTTATGGAGTTTCGTCACCAAATTTTCAACATAGGGATTTTAGGACCTCTGCTCACGAACAGTGCCACTGTCATTTTCTTAATCTGTCCCGAACACTGATTTCCCACAGTGACCACGTTATTCTGTGCCGGAACTGTGAAAACACACTTCGGTCAGGATGTGAAAAATGACAGCTGTACTGCTTATAAGGAGGTGTGAAAAAATGCCACTGTTGAAAATCTAGTGTGACAATATTACAAATCTGCGAAATTTCAAGGGTGCGTGGAAAGAGCGCAACACACACTTGTAACATAGTCAATTGATGGACTATCATCACCAAATTTTCAACATAGGCATTGTAGGACCTCTGCTCATGAGCAGTATCATTATAATTTTCTTAATCTGTCCTGAACAGTGATTTCCCACAGCGACCACTCTATTCTGTGCCGGAAGTGCAAAAATACATTTCGGCCAGGATGGGGAAAATGACAGCTGTACTGTTCATAAGTAGGTCTGGGAAAATGGCAATGTTGAAAATCTGGTGGGAAAATATAAATTCGCGAAGTTACGAGCGTGAGTATCAACTGCGCAACGCACGCTCGTAACAGTCATTTTATGGAGTATCGTTACCAAATTTTCAACATGGGCATTTTAGGGCCTCTACTCATGAACAGTGTCACTGTCATTTTCTTAATCTGTCCTGAACACTGATTTCCCACAGCAACCGTGCTATTCTGCACCGAAAGTGCGAAAACACATTTCAGCCAGGATATGAACAATGACAGCTGTACTGCTCACAAGGAGGCATGACAAAATGCCAATGTTGAAAATCTGGCATGAAAATACTGCAAATTCACGAAGTTATGAGCATCGTAGCAACTGCGCAATGCACGCTCATAAAACAGTCATTTCTTGGATTTTTTCCAACAAATTAGCAACATAGGCTTTTTGCAAGCCCACCTCATGAACACTGGCACTGTCGTTTCATTAATCGGCCCTGAAGGGTGATTCTGCACAGTGACTGCAAAAGCACCTTTTGAGGCCAATTAAAGCCATGACAGTTCAAGAATTCATGAGGAGGGGTCCCAAAAACCCCATGTTGAAAAGTTAGTGAAAAAATTCCCCAAAATGCCTGAGATATGCACTGAAGTTGAAAAAACTCTGTTTATTACATTATAAGCTTACTGGCATTTCCTCAGTTCGCAGTCGGCTTTGAAGAGTGCAGACATGTTCCCGGTCCATCGAAGATCGTCACGCCAAGCTCCGGAGGTAAGTATGGGGTGAGGGGGATGTGAGGAGGCAGGGTGCGCAGTGGGTGGGTGCGGGTTGTGGGCAGGGAGACTACAAGGGACCGTTTCCTTTTTTCAGGTAAAAAAAAAGTTGTGGGACCATTTTTAACTTTACAGGGGCATGTGGCACACTGGGGTGGGCTCCCAGCATGCCACTAGAGTCTTGCTTTGGGGGAGCAGCTGTAGCCAACAGGGGATTGGACACCCCTGTCGGCAAACAACAAAAGGGCCATGTGGCACGTTGGGGTGGGCTCCCAGCATGCTACCAGAGTCTTGATTTTGGGGGGGGGCAGCTGTAGCCAACACAGGATTGGTCACCCCCATCGGCAAACAACAAAATCGGGGGGAATTCCATTCTGCTGAGGATTGGGCACCCGTCAGCAGACAATAAAACCGGAGGGGTTTGTGTGCTGACGGGGGTGGGCTCCCGTCCAGCAAATAAGCTATGGTGGGAGGGGGTAATTATTGTTTGTGAATACAGCGGCAGGCTGCCACCATGTTCACAAACAATATCAGGCATCCTGCATCCTGCCCTGCAATGACAGGTCGCTCCGTCATTGCAGCGGATGGCTGACGCTACAATGATGAGGTGGCCCCTGATTGCAGCAGTTGATTTCTTAGAAGGTTGTGGCATGCTGGCTGAACTACTGTCAGCAGCAGTGAGCCACGGCATTGGGGGGTTGGGGACAAGCCTTTGCAGGCTGTGGGACAATTGGGCACAACAGAGCCGTGCCTCCACAACCTGCTTGTGGAGAAAGCTGCCGCAACATATTTCTTGTGCATGCACGCAATCAACATAAAAAGGTATTACAAAGCATAAAGAATAGAGCAATACATTGTTACAAAATATAGAGGATACATACAATCATAAATACAACAAGTACAAAGTTGGCAGATAAAAAGCCACGGACATGGCAGTGCAAAGTTGGAAGTAACAAAGTACAGAGGCGGGGAGGAGAGAAACAAGAGAAACAATTAGTAGGAGGTTATAAGGGGAAAATAAAGAGCTTAGGAAGAGAGGGTAGGGGGATGGGAGGAGAGGAGAGAGAGGAGAGAGAGAGAGGGTGGTCCAAGGGAGAGAAGGGGTAGTCCACATGTCGATAAGGTGGAGTGATGGCAAGGGGGTGGGGGGCAGACAAAGCAGAGAGAGTTAATTCCTTCAGCAGTTACATACAACCCTCAGGTGTTTGGAGGCCAGGGCTTTGAAGGCATTGACCGTAACAATATTTGGAAGCTTGAGAAAGGTCTATAAGCTATTCCAAGCCAAGGGAAGGGCATGGGAGATAGCACCGTTACCTAAGGATGTACAAGCTCTAAGGACATCCAAGGAGATGAATGTTGACTTCCTAAGGGAGTATGTACTGTGGGAGATATGGATGAGGGAGGAGATGTAACTTGGGAGCTTGTTTAGGAGGATTTTCAGTGTCCACACACAAAGGTGAAGTAGCCTTCTGGTGGCGAGAGACGTCCAACCCACTAAGGCATGCAAGTCACAGTGATGGGTCTTAGATGATGCCGTGGTGACAAATCACAAGGCTCGGTGGTAGAGTACGATGAGTTTATAAAGATTGCTTGCTGATGCGCAGTTATAGATAATGTCTCCATAGTCAACAAGTGGGAGAAATGTGGCCTGTACTAATCTGAATCTGACCTCAGTTGGAAATAGTGCCCTATTACGGAAGAAAAATCCTAGTCAAGCTTTGAGTTTGGTGGTGAGGCAGTTGATGTGAGCAGTGAAGGACAGCTCACTGTCAAGCCAGATGCCCACGTATTTAAATTTGTCAACAACTTCAAGGGATTCCGTAAACAATGTCTTAATAGAGGTATTATTAGGTGTGGCCATGTTTGCGGGGTGATTGGTGGTGTGATTGAAGAACATAACCTTAGTTTTTCTCGCATTTAGTAGGAGCTTGGAATTGATAAGATTATGCTTGAGCTGCAGGAAGTCAGCCTGAAGCTCATTGCATACTTCATCCAGAGAGGGTTTGGATGTGTAGAAAACGGTGTCATCTGCAAAGAAATGAAGTTTGGAATTGACTATATTGGAGTTGAGGGTGTTAATATAGATGAAGAATAGTATAGGATCTAGTATGGACCCTTGCGGGACACCTCTTGTGATGGGGAGGGGGTTTGATTGGAAGCTGTCTGACTTGACTTGCTGGATTCTACCTGTCAGATAATTGGTGAACCATTGGACTGTGAGGGAAGAAGCACCTAGGTTTGAGAGGGCAAGAAGCATGAGGTTATGATCAATAGTATCAAATGCCTTGCTCAGGTCAAGGGAAACCACTCCTGTTACTTGTTTGGAGTCATAGACAGTGAACCAGTCAAGCTCTACTCCCCTAGTATGGATTTTTGAAGGAATAGAAGGGGCAGCTTTACGTCCTTCGATCGATTTTATGATCTGCCAGGTTTTGGCAGAGTTCCCTTTGGATAGTTCAAGAGCTTCAATGCAATAGTTGGATTTTGCTGACCAGATTAGCATGACACAGGAATTCCTGGCAGTTCTGAAAGCCTGCCAGTCAGCCTGATCCTTTGTACATCTAGCATGGGCCCATAGCTTGTCCCGGTTGGAAAGGGCAGATTTTAGTTCTGGCGTGAACCATGGGTGGGAGATCTTGCGCACTCTTGATCTAATGAACGGAGTATGTTTGTCAGCCAATGAAATAAGGTGTTCGTTAAGGATGGTGATGGCCTCATCCACTGTCTTGGCTAAAAAGAGGCTTTGCCAGTTTACATGGCTGAGGTCATGGAGAAAGCTGCTTGTGTTGAGTTTATGGAAACTACACTTGGTGATGTATCTGGTTGATGGTGGGCATATTGGATTGGACCTGGTGCAAAGTACAATCCAGTGGTTGCTCAGATCGTTATGAAATACTGCCATGCTCAGAATTTTGTGTGGCTGGTTACAGATAATAATATCAAGAATAGAGCTGTTAGTGCAATTTTTGGTATTTGTCCTGGTTGGTTCAGTAATGAGCTGGGAGCAGCAAAATTCATCGCAAAGCCTTTTAGACCATTTGCTTTGGGTGAGAGCCGATCACGGTTAAGATCACCAAGGATTACAGTTTTGTTGCTGTTGCGCTCTTGGAGGGATTTAAGGGTTGAGATGATTTTGCTGTTCCCAGAAGGGGGTCTGCAACAGCCAATAATATTAATCACTTCAGATGGCGACAGGTGAAGATTTAGTGACACATATTCAAATGCTTTAGGGTTGGACATGAAGATATCTGAAACTTTAAATTTAATTTTAGAGTAGATGACAGCTCCTCCACCCCTGGTGGGCTGGTCTACTCTAAATGATTTGTAATTGGGTAAAGAGATCTGTTGGTCGGAGACAGAGCTCTTCAGTCAGGAATCTGTGATGCTAATAAGGTCTGGCCTGGCCAGATTTGGAGTTGGTCTATTTTATTCAACAAACTCCATGCATTAATTAGCATCAACTTGAGTCCTGGGACAGAAGCAAAGTCTAAGGGGGAGGTGAGAAGGCAGGGGGGTCCAGGACTAACCTTAATGTTTCCCAAGCAGATAAGGAGTAGCAAGATAAGCTTCTTCAAATTATATCTTGCTACAGCAAGCTCCTTACACCTTTGATTTTGTCCAGAGCTCGATGATAGGGGCAATGGCTTGTAGGGGGAGGCAGTGAAATGGGGGGGTGGTGGTGGCAATGAGTGCGAGAGCTTGAGTGGACAAATATGAGAGCAGGGTATTCTGATAGCTAATGGTGGGATGTGTGTGGTGCTAATTTGTAATTTTGTCAGCAGTAAGAGATGTAGAGTGGAGGGAGATGGGGGGGGGTGTAAGAAAGACAGGATAAGAAGGGGATCCCTAAATAGGGTTGTGGATTGAGAGCTGTCTTTGATCCACAAGGTCCAGAGTTCAAATCTTGGGAGGTTGCTCCTCATGACGCTTCAAAGATTTTAGGCCACAATGAGGGAGAGGAACGTGATAAGAGCAACAAATAAGGTACCGTACCTATGAGCTGTACAATGGCGTGGTGGTAAGGGAGAAATTTTCGATACAAGAGGTAGGCGGTTCTGATATCAGTTAAGGGTGTAGGAGAATGTGTGGCCAGGAGTTTTATTTCATAGAGATGAAGTGGACTAGGAGGGACAACGTTAGCTTCGGTATCACAGGAAACTGGGCCTGATAGTTGGCTTAGAGAAAGGGCAACAGACTATGAAGTAGAAGCAAGGGGTTCAAATCCCAAGGGGAATACAATAAGGGGAACGGAGTGTTATGAAGCAGAAGGCAAAGGTTTCAACAGTGCCACCTGGGGGAGAGTAAGTATAGGCTGCAGATGGAGAAATAGGGTGATTTGAAAAAGTTACATGACAGAAAGAGGGCGTGTATAATGGGAGGGTGGGGTAGTCACCAAAAAGCAGTGATGGGGCAAACACTCCAACTTTGAAGAGCAGTCTCGGTCTCCCTCCAACTTTGAAGAGCAGTCTCAGTCTCCCAGTGCTGATTACCTCTAAGGGCAGCTCCAGGCAGCTGCCTCCTGCTTCGGATGGGAGCACGGGCTGTTAGCAATCCACGGCTTGTGGGGATTTGCTGTTTCATTTTTTTTTATGCACCACACTGTTTGTTTTGCTGGTACCAGTTTTTGGTAACTGCAGCAGCTCCCACTTTTCTGAGTGCCTGGGTTTTGTTGGGTTTGTCGTCATCTGCAAAGAGATAGATATTTCCATAAATTTCTACCCTTGTGTTGCAAACATATGGGAAAAGAGGACAAGACCAAACTAAGTTGTTACCTGTCGGGTATACCTCTAAAATTAATCACTGATATAGTTTAGGGCTGGTGGGCATGTAGCAAAACAAGCAAAAATTTTCTGAAATCCAGCCACACACTGAAGTTTTCTTAAAGATCCTGTCCAACATTTTGCCACGCTGGCTTCATCATGGTAATTGGGCCCACATAAAAACTAATAACATAGATATATAAATGCCAGCTATAGAACAAGATTTGTTGTATGTCTATTCTATAATTAAGTAATAAACCACAGTAGTGTGTGGGTTAAGCTGGGATTTATCCATTCCTGCTGTGGTTTGGTCACAAGGCCGCAGGCCAAGTGACCATACCCACACCAGAAGAGAGTAAATCCCAGCATAACCCACACCCTGGAGTAGTTTATTGTGATTATACAATGCCCCCCTTTTTTTAGTGACAAAAAAACATTTTTTTTTTTTGTATTTTAAATAATTTTTATTGATTTTTTTGCTCCACCAGAAAAAAAAATAGTTCTTTGTTGCTAGGGAGACAGGGCATTGGGGCATGTAAAATTGTGAAAGAAAGATCTCGTGGTCTAGAGGTGAAAGTCATCTGATGGTTTTGTTTTTTTGTAGAAAGGTATTTTTTTCTTCCCAATATGAACAGAGCAAGAGACCGGGGCTGGATTCACAAAGCTTTCAGAAGGTGCAAAACCTTCCCTAAGTCCCCAAAACTGCCGTAGGTATAGAAAACAAGCATTTGTCAATGCCGAATGTTTGCTTGCTGGTATTAGCATTGGAAATGCAGGAGTTAGGACAGATGCAGAGCAGAAATGACAGTGAAGTATTGAACTTCACGCCAACCCCTCCTCCACCCTGCAGAGATGGACAGGCATTGGGGTATGCATTTGGGTTGTCGCTCATAACATTCATGCCAAGCATCCTAGCATCTTGTTTGCCTTTGCTGATGCTTTCCTGGACTGGGCCGAGTTGTTCATGTTCCCAGTTACCAACACCCCTAGGTCCTTCTCCTCCTCCTCCTCTGTAATCCCCAACCAATAGTCCCTCTTCTGGTTCTTAGCCCTGAAGTGCATCACCTTACTGCACACTTTTTTGCACTGAATTCTAGCTGCCACTCCACTGACCATGTCTCTAGTTTGGTTAGGTCCCCCTGCAAGTTTTCCTATCTGTCCTCTTCATCCACCACTGCCCCCAATTTGGTATAATGTGCGAACAGACTAACCCTGCTCCCCACTCTGTGTGCTATATCGGAGTTAAAGAGCCCAAATAGCACCAGGCCCAGCACTGACCCCTGCGGCACCCCGCTTGTCATTGCTGTGGGTGCCGAGAGCTACCCCACCACTACCACCCTCTACACCCTCCCCTGTAACCAGTTTTCTATCCATTTAGCCAGACCACCTTCCACCCACCCTTCTCCTCCTTGGCCTGTGTCCCTCCTCCCGGTAGTCCGCACCCTTTCACCTACTTATTCTTACCAGGTGGTGGTGCCTTCTGTATTACATTCAGACCACTCTGCCCGCTCCCTCCCAGAGTTACTATGCCTCCGCCTTTACCTGTATCTAAGGGGGGGGGGTGAGCTCATTAGGCTCCCCTGTCCAGACCTTTCTACCAACCTCAGTCTTTTGGCCACTGCCCCCAGTTTAAATCCACCTTAGTAGAGATATGCCCCCTCTAATCCTGCCTTTAATACTCCCTCCCTTCCTGCTCAAATGTACCCTACCCCACGTACAAGTCACTATTCCCCCAGACCCTACCCCAGTTAGTCACTAACCCATAATTTTTGGTGTGACACCAATCCTTCAGCCACTCGAACTCCTCCATCTTACCCTTCCTCCCTATGCTAGCACATGGTACCGGCAGTACCTCCGAGAAAGCACCGACTCCCCCACCCCCTCACACTGCCTGCCCAACTACTCGAACCTCCCCCTCACTACTTCCACAGTCTCCCCCGCCAAGTGGTTTGTACTCACATGCAACATTAAATGAGGTTTCTTCCTCCCCCTCGCTGCACACTTGAGCAGTGCCTGCCCTGCCCCTCCTGCAATCAACCTGGAATTGCTTCAACCCATCACAGCTGTCCCTTCTCCCTTCTGCCCCATCTCACCCCTTTTCAGTATGAATCCCCAGGATGAGTACCCCATCCCTTACCCCCTTCCTTCTAATGCCCCTTCCACCACAGTATCTGTTCTTCCTGCCCCTTACCCCTGCCAGCTGCACCTCTGACTTCTGTATCTGTACCACCTACTTCCACCTCACCTCTTTTCTCTGCCTTATTCCTCCCATCCCCTTGAACTCCTTCCCAGCCTGACTACTTCCTACTGGGCTTCCCATGTTGACCTCCCCTCCTCCCCTGCTGATTTCTAACCCCTCTCCTGTCCCCGTTGTTGCCGATTTAGAGCCCCCAATCCCTTCTACCCCGATAGTGATGCCCCTCCCATCCTTCCCCTTCCCGTAGCCTTCTCTCCTCCAGTCACCACCCTTTCCTTCCTTACTAGCCCCCTTCTAACCTTTCATCCTCGCTATCTCTTCCCCTACCTGTTGCCATCCCTCTTATGCCCCGCTTGTCCTCCCCCCTTCAGTATGTTCCTCCCCCTCCCATAGCAGAGGTTCAAATCTATTTCTAGTCAATACCCTCCTACATCTCTTCCCTATCAGTTCCCCCTCCTACTTTTCCCCTCCATGCCACCCTGGTCCCATCCTGGTCCTCCCCTGCCAGCCATCTGCTCTCTCCTGGTACTCCTCGTGGTCTCTTCCTCCCCCATCAGGCCCCCCCCTCACCTCGGGCACCCCCCTCCCTTACTCTCTTTTCTGTTAGTGCCCCTGATGCTGGGGTCAGTTTCACTCCCTAGTTGTTCTTCTTCCGTCCCCTTTGCCATCCCCTATCCCCCAAGCCAGGATGCCTACCATACTCATCTGCCCTGCCACTTAGGACTCCTCCCTAACCTCCACAGTTCCTCCCTCAAACTAGCCAGTCATCTACAGACCATACACCCCCCATCCTTCAAGCCCAGTCCAGGATCATGGTGGACCCACACCTTGTACACCCCACCACCCTTCCAAAGATGCCCGCCCTATTGACATGTGGCACCTGCCCCATTTTGGCCCCCATCTTATGTTACAGGCTCTTACTCCCAGGTTCTGTACCCTACTACAACTGTTAGGCCCCTATTTACTCAAATTCCTGTCCCCCACCCCACACTAGTCCCCCTACTGCACCCTTGCCGGCCGGGTTTATTCAGTCTCAAATCTCATCCATTAGATACTGTATTACTGTAGCAATCCTAAAGCCTCCTTGTCTGTTTTTCACCCCTCAGCTACCATACTTTTTGTTCTCAGCTCTCATATAGTTTCACTTAGCCCAGTTAGAAATCCTATTGTACTCCAAGTATTACTTAGCTCACTTAAAGAAATAAACAGAACAAATAAATATGTATTATTACAGCAATCCTAAAAGTATCCAATCATTGCTTTGTCTCCACTCCAGAGACCCTGCTGTAATGTAGGACCACAGAGGACCCCTGGGCAGGAGGTGGGCAACTCTAAAGTCCTGGCAGAGCTCCATTGAGCTTGCTCACTCCCACTCTCTCTCACTCACTCATTCTATTTCTTCCTGCACTGCAGGCTGCCATTTGGGCTCCTGCTTGCACTGGCATCTTTTTCTGCCCACAAAGAAATCTGCAGCAGTCCTGACAGAGCTCCGTTGAGCTTGCTCACTTCCCCTCTCTCACTCACTTGTTCTGTTTCTCCCAGCACTGTAGGCTGCCCTTTTGTACTGGGCTCCTGCCTGCATTGGCACCTTTTTCTGCCCACAAAGAAATCCACAGCAGTCCCAGCAGAGCTCCGTTGAGCTTGCTCCTCCCTCTCTCTCTCACTTGCTCGTTCTGTTTCTCCCGGCGCTGCAGGTTGCCCTTTGTACTGGGCTCCTGCCTGTTTTGGTGCCTTTTTCTGCCCACAAAGAAATCTGCAGCAGTCCTGACAGAGCTCCATTGAGCTTGCTCACTCCCCCCTCTCACTTGCTTATTCCATTTCTCCTGGCGCTGCAGACTGCTCTTTTGTACTGGGCTCCTGCCTACGTTGGTGCCTTTTTCTGCCCACAAAGAAATCCGCAGCAATCCCGACAGAGCTCTGCTGAGCTCGCTCACTCCCCCTCACTCATGCACTCGTTCTGTTTCTCCAAGCACTACAGGCTGCCCTTTTGTACTGGGCTCCTGCCTGCATTGGTGCCTTTTTCTGCCCACAAAGAAATCTGCAGCAGTCCCGATAGAGCTCAGTTGAGCTCGCTAACTCCCCTCTCTCACTTGCATGTTCTGTTTCTCCCGGCACTGCAGGCTGCCCTTTTGTACTGGGCCCCTGCCTGCATTGATGCCTTTTTCTGCACACAAAGAAATCCACAGCAGTCCCAACAGAGCTTAGTTGAGGTCGCTCACTCCTCCTCTCTCACTCGATCTTAATCTGTCCCAAACACTGAATTCCCAAAATGACTGCGCTATTCTGAGCCGGAAGTGCTAAAACACATTTGGGCCAGGATGTGAAAAAGGACAGCTATACTGTTCATAAGGAGGCATGAAAAAATGCTAGTGTTGAAAATCTGGCATGAAAATATTACAAATTTGCGAAGTTACAAGGGTGCGTGGAAACTGCACAACACACACTTGCAACACAGTCATTTTATGGACTTTCATCACCAAATTTTTAACATAGGCATTTTAGGACCTCTTCTCATGAACAGTTCATGGTCATTTTCTCAATCTATCCCGAAAATTGATTTCCCACAGTGACCGTACTATTTGGTGCCGGAAGTGCAAAAACACATTTTGGCCAGGATGTGTAAAATGACACCTGTACTGTTCATAAAAAGGTGTGGAAAAATGGCAATGTTGAAAATCTGGAGTGAAAATATTACAAATTCGCGAAGTTATGAGTGTGCGTGCAAAGTGTGCAACGCACGCTCGTAAAACAGTCATTTTTTTGATTTTTTTCATCAGATTTGCAACATAGGCTTTTTGAGAGCCCACCTCATGAACAGTGGCGCTGTTGTTTTGTTAATTGGTCCCAAAAGGTGATTCCACTCAGTGACCGTGAAATCACCTTTCGGGACTGAATAACACCATGACAGTGGCTGAATTCATGAAAAGGGGTCCCAATAACCCCATGTTGAAAATTTGGTGCCAAAATTCCCAAAAATGCCTGAGATATGCACCAAAGTTGAAAAAACCCTATTTATGCCATTATACATCTTACCGGCATTTCCTCAGTTTGCGGTCGGCTTTGAAGAGTGTAGACATGTTCCCGGTCCACTGAAGATCGTCGTGCTGGGCTCCGGAGGTAAGTATGGGGTGGGGGTGTGTGAGGAGGCAGAGTGTGCAGAGGGTGGGCACGGGCTAGGGAAGGGGCCACCAAACTGAACGAGGGACCATTTTCTGTTTTACAGTTTTTTTTAAAAAGAAAAACATTGTGGGACGATTTTTGGTTTTACAGGGACATTTGACATGCTGGGGTTGGCTCCCAGCATGCCTCCTGAGTGTTTTGGAGGGGGCTGTAGCCGACGGAGGATTGGGCATCTCCGTCGGTACATACCGAGGGAAGAGCCAAGGGGATTGTGCACCCTCGACACACAACAAATTGGGGGGCCTTATGCCGATGGGAGTGGGCTCCCCTGTCAACAAATTGAATGCAGGGGACTAAAGCCAATGAGATTGGGCCCCATCAGCAAAGAAGACTATTGGGGAGAGCATGATGCCGAGAGGGGTGGGCACCTCTTTCACAACAAATAGGGAGGGTAACAGTATGTCGACGGGGAGTGGGCTCCCCCATCAGCAAATGAACTGGGGCAGAGGCAGGCGGATGGTAAGGTACCACCCTGCAATTATGGGTCGCTCCCTCATTGCATTGTAATGGCTGATGCTGCAATGACGAGGCAGCACCTGATTTCAGCGACGAAAACTTTTCAAGGTGGTGGCACGCTGGCTGAACTAGTGCCAGTAGCAGCATGCCACCGCTTTGGGGAAAATGGGCCAAGCCTTGAAGGCACTGGGAGCATTGGCCACAACAGTGCTGCACATCCACAACCTGCTTCTGCATCAAGCTGCCGCAACATGTTTCTTGCGCATGCGCACAAGCAAACATAAAAAGAAGAGATTGCTCTAAGTGCTATTCACAAAAACCTCTGCAGCTGCTGAAAAAAACACTATGGACTGAAGAAAAAAGTGCAGCTGTGGAAGTCCCTGAGGAAAAAAAGGTGTGAGATAAGTAAAGCACATCCCCTGAAAGGGCTATTCTCAGCCAGGTTTTTTCCACAGTTGCAAAAAAATGTTACACACAGTGAAAAGAGGTGTAACTCTCCCTCAGCTAACTCAGTAGTGCCCCAACAACTGGAATCAATTAAGGTGGAGGTGAGGCACAGGTAATAGCATCCCAGATAGTATAGCAGTGGTTGATGTTACAGCAACAAAACCACACATTGCCATGCTATGGCAACAGGCAACAACCACCAGACCCAGTGCAGCCCATGACGGAGCCCCACAGGCAGTAGAGCCTGACCAGCCAGCAGCGAGTGCTACCCCTGCAGGCAATAGGAATGACCCAGGGAGGGACGATCAGCAGTGACAGTCAGCCACTGTGGTGCAATGGTATTGCTGGTACCTGTGGTGCTGCAGTGGTCCCAGTTGAGGGACTGGTTGCTGGTCTCTTTGTGGGTGCTGTCAGCCTCATACTATGGCAGCAATGTTAATGTCTGCTGCTTCAGCTACTTGTTGTACTATTATTGTGCCTCCTCAGCCATTTCCACAGCTGTGGATCCGCAGCTGCTGGAATTCTGCAGCTGCAGAACTTTTTGTGGAATTCCCTCAGCTGTGGGATTTTCTTTATGAATATCACGCAACTGCGTTTCCACAGTGCTCAAGCCTTTTTCCTGCAGCTGCGGGATTTTTACTGTTCTTTGAGAATCCTGCCCTAGCAGCATGCCAGCTGAGATGATCAGCTGGGATAGTGAGTGTATAATGGTGGAGAGTGAGTGAGCAGCAGTGTTCCTGCTTCTCGACTGAGAGCTGAGTTTTTATTTTGTTGTTGTTGTTGTTGTTTTTTAGTGATTTTCAGTTTTTTTAAGGGGCTGAGTACCACAGGAGTTTTATACTGGCAGTACCAGAAGGGAGTGAGGAGGAAGTAAATGTTATACGAGCCAGCACTGAGCAGAACAGAAGTTGGAGGGACTGAGCATGACAGGAGCTGGCAGCTAATGATCAAGTTGACAACACGGGATGGAGTCGAGAGAAAGCCACAGTCTGAACTGGGCCTGTGTTCGGTTTCAGAGGTAGATCAAATTATGTGTAGATGTTCAACTGTACCACATATATTTTAGTTAAAAAAGGTTTTGTGTTATTTAAATGGGTTTGGGAACTGGTAGGGACTGTTACTTTAAAACTTATTACAAGTTTCAAACTCACGCTTTTTGCATTGTGCTTTACCGGGTTATTAATATGGCGGAACTGATGTCTTGGTTTGGGGGTGGTCGGATTGATTTTTCAGTTGCTGATCGCAGATGTGGCTGACTGGGTCTTTATCCTTGAGTTATACTGGGATTTACTCACGGATAAAAGACCCAGTCAGCCAATCAGATTTAAGCAATAAGCCATGAGGGGATGTGGGTTATCAGAGGATTTGCCACGGCTGGAGTGGTTTGCCCACGAGGCGCAACCAAGTGGGTAAATCCTCACCAGCCATGGTAAATCCCCTGATAACCCTCATCCTCCAAGTGGATTATTGCAATTATATCAAGGTTAATTTTTTTACTATAATAAAATACAACTTTTAAAGAGGTTGCTGTGTGTGTTTATTTTTATTGTATTTATTCCTGGGCTTCAGAGGATTAGGATTTGGACCATTATCTGTTCATCAACAGCCAGTGGTTATCAGAGGATTTACACTGGTGGTAAACTGCCAGTCTGAACATTTCATTGGCTGTTCACTTATGTCCATAGTATAATTTTAGTTTTAACAGTGCCATTGTATATTTAGATTTTTCATCCATCTGTTACAAATATCACAAATTTCAACCACCAACACAATTTCAGTTATAGTTCATAAATTAATTTTTCATGAGTTTAAAAAATGCAAAATATACATTACTCACCAAATCAGTGACCCAGTTCTTTGAAATTATTTATTTATTTATTGTTGATCAGGTGAGTGCGTTAGACAGCAAAACTGCTTATTTTCAGGCACGACCAAGGAGGTTACATACAATGGGCAGGAAACAACAGTGAATACAAAGTATAAGTCAGGTGATAACAAGCAGTACAATAAGCCAAAGCATTAAACAGGTAACTACTGATGTAGCAATAAGTCAGGCAAGTGATTAGTGCAAAGAGCATGTAACAGTGGCATCGAGAATAAAATAGGCAGATACCGTTGTCCCGCACAGGGCATTAAAACACTGTGCAAATAGAAGATGAGTACAAGAGATAATTGGTTCGAGTAAAGCTCTGGGAGAGCAGGATGTAGATATAGGATCAAGTGCCAGGGCAAGAGCTAAGAGGGTCAGGCAAGAAAGTGACTATGAACTTGCCTTTACGTATAGTATTATTTTTTTTTTTTCTAAAGATAATATGACCCAGATCAAACTCTGTGGCACCCCACTAGTCACTTCCTTAACTTCTGAATATTCCCCATCTATAATCACCCTCTGAGTGCATCCCTTCAGTCGTTTTTTTACCTGTGCTGTTTCTCTTTCTTCCACCCCAATATTTTTTTAGTTTTTTGACCAGCCTCCTTTGAGGGACTGAGTCAAAGCCCTTGCTAAAGTCCAAGTACAGTATATCGACTATGTGCACTCTGTCAGCTGCCCTTGTAACACAGTCAAAAAATTCAATCAGGTCAGTCTGACATGATCAACCACTCCTAAACCCATGTTGCCATTTCTCCTGGAGAGTATTGTTTCTAGGCAATCTATTACAATTTCCTTGAGAATATTATAGATATCAGGCTAACAGATCTATAGTTTTCTGGATTCTCTTTGCTACGACTTTTGTGCAGGGGATGCACATCAGCTGACCTCCAGTCCACAAGCACCACCCCTGTGTTTAGTGAGCAGCTAAAGACATCAGCTAGTGGCTGTGCAAGCATCTGAGACAGCTGTTTCAGTACTGTTTGATGTATTCTAGCAGGTCCCATAGATGTGTCCATCTTTTGTGTCTTCAGTCCCTCTAGCACTCTTTTTTCAGTGATGGTGATGGTAATGTTATTGGATCCCTGTCCTCCTTTCCCTTTCACACCAATTGTACATGTAAGTCCCCCAATGCAGGCTTACCTCTTGTGGAGCTTTCATGGCTCCGATATCTCCCCTCCAACTCGATGTCCCAGAAGTATACCTCTCAGCTGCTATGAATTCCGCATAGCGCTATGATTTTCACACTCAAATTTAACCTTGCTCTGCAAAGGTTTACTGATGTTCATCATAATGTTAGAGCTATTTCTAGACACACAAACTATTAAGTCATTGAACTAAGCTGATAGAAACATTCCTTATCGCCAGCTATATGGGGCCCACTCTCTGTAGACATATTATTGTTTAAAATAAGAAAGTGCTACACATTCTGGGTCTTTGCTATGATTTTTGAAGGCCAGTGCTTTGATTTCTTAATGCTGAGAGGTTGATAGGTATGCCCAGAAGTTGTGGTGGGACTCAATCCTGGATGCCCCTCAGCGCCATGACTGCGGCGGCGTCTATTCGGGACCCCAACCCGGGATGTGGATGCGGCCTGGGTCCAGGGGATGTTTCCAAAACGACGGGCTCCACAGGGAGGTTGGAGTGGCCCCCAAATAATTAAGAAAACTGGGGGCCGCTCGGGGGAAACAACAATGCATGGCCATGGTGGCCGAGTGCACAGCATGCATGTGCGACCACAGAGAGTGTTAAAGGAGCCATGCTCCAATTGCTCATCGGCTGTGTGGCCAGTCAGAGATATGTGCCTCCCCAGGGCCCCAGATAAGCAGCGGGGCTGGGGAGGGTGCACATGGTGACGGGAAGGGTTTCAGTCACAATACCTGGGACCAATAGCCTGGGCAGTGGGCTAGACTCAATGTGTGGAGTGACTTTCCAGGGAACCTGGCTGGGTGACCAAGATGGCGGCCCCCATGTAAACCTCCAACCTTGGACTGCTGGGAAATTACCAAGAGGCAGCCTGGCGGTCACATGGGAGGTTGCAGCCAGTAAGAGGGAGGCTGTGCCAGGGACTTTAAAGGGAGGTCCTGGCATGAAAATGGGTGAGAGGCAAAGAGAGAGCTCTGAGGAGGGTAGCTGAGAGTGCAGCAGTGAGGGAGAGAGTGGGATATTGCCACAAAGAAAGCAAGTCTGCCTGACTGTGGGCTCTGTGGCTACCCCCTTTTAAGTTAAGTGCAGGAGGGAGACAGCAGCATCTGCAGGGCTGCAGACAGGTGGGTCCACGATATGCTCTGGGGCTGACTGACTGGGCTGAAAGTAGGTTGTGAACCCCGGGCCACGTGGGCTACTCCATACAGGGACAGGCCTGTTCAGCCAGTGGAGAGACCTGGAAGGGGGCTTCTCTGATCAGGCTCTGGAGAGGGGTGGAGTGACCCACAAGGGGAGGGGAACAGTGCCATCTTGGTTCCCCAGGCTGAAACTGCAGATGCACCAGAGCAGAAGGATGAACAGGCCTGCCTGAATGAATACTGCCTATAAAGGCCTGTGGGCAAAGTTGGAAAGGCCAGGCAGGCGAAGACATCACTTCACAAACCCTCCCAGCTCCAGCTGCCCACTGGGGTTGCATCTTCCTATGGAGACCCTCTGAGGCATCCAGCAGCTCATAGGGCAGAGAGCACTTCCACCACCCAGAAGAACTGTGAGTACCCTGAGCCATGCCTCTGGAGAGTTATTTAATAAGTTCATTAGATTTGGGGCTGAGTCCCCACCCCTTGGCAGACTCAAACTGAAAGTACCCGTTATTCGCATGGTATATGTGCCCCAGTGAAAGACCCCAGGCCTGCAGCTGAGAGCAGTGGGGTACCAACCATCAGGGACATATTTGGGTGCACCCACGGGGAAGGGGGGATTCTATTACTGGGACCGTACAGTGTATCAGAAGACACGAGGTGATTAACCTCACCTTTCTTTTGGAGTACCCTAAATAAAGTGATTGTGATTTGTCATTGATTCATTGTCATTGTGGTTATTCAAACATTGTTATTGACGGGTGGGGCATTGGTAGGAAACTGTCTTTGAGGGGTCAGCCTCAATGGGGCTACTTCATTATTCCTGGGGGGGGGTGATAAACTGTTCTTTGTCTGCAGGAGTCCTTGCCACTACCCCGGGTGGAGGCACTGTGTCATTGTTGCCAATAAGGCCACAGCTCAGGTCCTGCCCCTTGGAGGTGTATGCTGAGTACCCCAAGGGCTCTAGGACAGCCCAGGTGAGTGATAAGGACTGTTACATATAGTCTGGCAGAGGGCCTTCAACTTCTTTTGTAAAAACTGAGCCAAAGTATTCATTCAGTATTTTTGCATTTTCTTTGTTACGCTAACCCCAATTTTGTTTATCCTAACTATTTCACGTTTACTTGCACATGCTCAGCAAACATACTGTTACAATAATGGATTTCCGAGGTGTGTCACTATCAGGTCCAAAGCAGCTCAGGTTGTAGGGGCTTGACATAGACAGGCCTAGGATCAGCGAGGCTGATCATGATGCTGTTCTGCTGGATGATGCATGGAAACTTCATGTAGTTGAAAGGAGGAAGTCATGCCTACAGACAGTGGCTACCTGTGTTCATCTACATGACATCACTCAGCAGACAGCTGAGCAGTTTCATACTCAGCCTGCTCCTTGTCCCCCCCCCAAAACATCCTGTAGCAGATCCCAGCCTAGCTGCTTCCCAACACCGATCACACTTTCCCATTATAATCTCAGGCATAGGTGCCAGAGCTGCAGGGCAAGGGGAGACGCATGCCCCGGCACATTTTTGTCCCAACACTAACTGCCCTTTTAGTTGCTGGTGATTACTCTCTTACATCTCACCTTTCCCCCAGGCCTCAAAAGTGCCACTGAAGCTCAGCTGTGTGGCCGGTACCCTCGGCCACAGAAAACAAAAGACCGTCTCTCACACACATCAAAAGAGGCGTTAAGTGCCAGCCAGCGCTGCCCTTAAGCAGCTCCCCAGTCCAACTCAAATTGCTCTTAAACAGTTTACTCCAAAGTCCATATTGTGACAAAACAGACCCATTTGGACTTTTGTTGGGGCATTCTACTTGTTTGGAAACTACCTATTTGAGGTAGTCCTGCATCAGGACCCTTGTGAATAGCACCTGCCTACTGCAAACAATGAAAAAAGTCTGAGAAATCAGCCCAGCCAGGAATAATGTAGAACATATGGCCCATTTCTTCTTGCTAATGTCACCTGACTTTTTGTTTGGTTGGTTGCTGACTAGCTGCTTGTGTAAGCTGCAGCCCACATCACTGGTGTCTCGGACTTAACTTTTTTTATGTCCAGAGTTGAGGCCCGCTGGACTGCCTTCCGTTACACAACTTGCTTTCAGATGTCAGTAGGACTGGACTTCAAGATTTTTAATTCCTTTACTCATTCTAATTCAGTTCCCTAACCTTCCCACCCTGTTTGCAGTTTCTTGCACAGCTGAGCCAGCTATCTTTTAAGTAAAAAAAAAAAAATTTGCCTCTAGTGTATTCAGATCTTAAAGTTCTCATCTGTTATCTTGAGCTCAGCCAGCGAGGGAAAGAGTGGACTGATGTGCAGAGTGAGTGCTCTTCTGGGTTGTTGGGGTTGGGGACAGAGTGTCAGTGTCAAACTGACATTTTTTCCTGAATTGGTTTGGCAGCATTAGCACCCAGCATCTAGCCCAGGTACCTAGATGACACCTGCATCCCCCCACCAGCCACCAGGATCCCCAGCCTCTGGCCGGGTGTGGAACTGCGCAGTCAACGTGTGTTGTCAGTTGCATCTGCGGACATGTTGTTTTGGTATTCACTTGCTACCACACACTGTAGGTCTGTTTTATATAAATACCAGCTATGGCTCAGCTGTTAAAGTTAATAAGCTGTCATACCCATAACCTGTTAAGTTATTGCTTTAAATGCATTTTAAACCCTCAGAGATCAGCAATCTGTTGTTTTAGAGAACCAACATGTGGATATGTTCAGAATCCATGGCATTTCATCTGTGAGGTAGTGATGTTTCAACTGCTTTCTCATGTATTTTGTCTGCATGATTTGTAGAATCTCATGAAAGTTAAGCCTGGGCAGTAATCCAAAAAAAATTGATGTAAGACAATGTATTTATTTATTTATTTGAATTTTCATGACTGCGTAGGCCCACTGAGGCACGACAGACCCTTTTTCAGGGTTGACCCAGAATTAGTTATGGGCAGTAGGTGAAAAATAATATATACAACAATTACAGACACAGATCAAATAATATACATACTGGTATATGGTGTTAGTTACACACATTAGGTAATTAAGTTGCACAATATTTACAAAGAGTATAAAGCAGCAAATAATGAAACAAATATGGCACAAATAAACAAAATTTACAGGAAAGCAGCAAGTAACATTGCATATAAGGTACACCAAAGGAAACAAGACTATATTTTTTCCATATAGCTTTTTTAGTTCGCTATTTACATACAGTAGGTGGTCTCTCAGCCCTGTCTCAGCCTCCTCCTGCTTGGCACTCCCCTCACCTGGACTGCCAAGTCCAAGATCCCCCACAGATTACCCAGTTCTATGTCATAAGGGCGATCGCTGTTAGTGCAAGTGTACATGGCCGAAAATAAAAACAAGGCAATGTACACTCATGGCGAAAATAACGGCGGCACCCCCTAACTAAAGATTCTCATCTCTGGGAGGGTGTATGTCAAGGTGGAGGGGGGAATAGTAAAGAAGCAACAAAAAAAATGCCATGACCACAAATACTTTTGTGCCTCCCTAGACAAGAACCCTGCACCCTCCCAACTGTAGCCAGCCAGCCTCACCACCACGCCACATGGCCAGCTAGGCAGCCTTCCACTGCACTGCCTCCCACATACCTTCCCTCCTCTTCCGTCCCCCATGATGTGGTTTTGGTCACCTTCGTCATTTTCCTTTTCGCCCGTTGCTACCCTTTCAAGGTAGCCCACAACACAGGCGCTGAGACTGAGTTGCTCATATCTGGGTCATTCAATCTCAGTCGCCCTTTTTCTGGGATATTAGATTACCTCCTGTGGCAAAGTCAGAAGGGAAGGGTTGGCCTTCCCCTCACCAGTGATTCTCATCCAGACTGGCCGGTGGGCCAGGTGATGGTGCGGAATAGAGGTAGGCAAGCAGGGCTTAATAAAGCTGCACCACTCAATTTTCCATTTTCTCCCTTAGTCTTGTCCCACTGTGACATGTGCACACATGAGTTTGGAAGCACACAAATGCTACAGAACTGCATCTCCTCCATTTGTGTCACTTGAGCTGCCAGTGCTACCCCAGGTCTCCATCCAGGGGCAGCCAAGGGTAGAGTCAGCAACCCTCCCCACTCCAGGAAAGGAGAGCTCTCTGACAGATGTTCAGTCATCCCACCCCCACCAAGCCCCAGTGACCTAACCTTGTTTCTGAACTCACGTTGCCGGCATGGTGAGAGGTAAGACACATGGTGGCTCAGCCCTCTACACCACTGGGCCGACTACTGTACAAGATTGTGTTTTTGGCAAACAGTCGCAGTTTGCATTAATACAATACTGTATTAACATAATACTTTCCCCAAGCTATAGCGTATTTAAGAGCAACTGACATGGTTTCATGGTACAGGCAGGCAACTCGTGCCATGTAGTTGCCTGCCCTAGGAGTTATTTTAGCCATAAATGGATTTTTTTGTGCACAGGATAAAAAGTCATTTTGTTCATAAAGCCTGACTTGTAACTTCCTAATAAAATCCAAGTGGCCACCAAGCACTGCAGCTCCACTGCTAAAAATAGTCAAATGATGATGCAATTTAGGGACTGGGGCTCCAGGCAATCTATGGCATTATGAATGGAATCAGGGGAAGGGCTGCCTAAATGTACTGAGATGATGTCTGCAGGCATGTATACTGTATGGGGCTAACACATATATATGTATGTGTATATGTGTATATATGTATATATATATATATATATATACACACACACACACACACACACACACACACACACACACACACACATATATGTGTGTGTAGTGTGTGTGTATATATATATATATATATATATATATATATATATATATATATAGAATATATATAGATATAGATATTGACCGGTGTTGTTTTTTTTTTTCCCTAAAGGAAACCCAGTTATAATTCGCCATTATAACCAGTGGGTTATAACAGTGAACCTGCGCTGGATTTCCCTTGTTTTACACATGTGCCAGCAGCTGCTCTTCTCTTCCTCAGCACCAGCCACCAATCATCACCACCAGACACTTCACCGCCACTCAGACTTGGTGATAATTTTATTTAAAAAAATTCACTGGGCTAAAATGCTGTCAAACTGGACTGCTTTATAAAAAAAGAAAAAAAAAAGTTTCTTTCTGTATATGTTTCTGATTGCAGATTGTACTGAATTCCCAGTGGTCATGGCTGCACAGGGACATCCTTTTATTTTATATAGTTGCTGTGGTGAAAACATGATACCCAGCAATTATATAAAATAAAATAAAACATGGGGTTGTGTATAAAACTTGAATTTTACACACACCCTCAGTGTTGGATGCTTATATAAACCCCTCAAGCTTCGCTCTCAGGGTTTATGTTGCATCCAACACCTCAAGAGTGTGTAAAATTATTGTTAAGCACAAAACACCATGTAGTACTCTATATATTATGTATTTTGATTCCATTACTAGCTTCATAGAACGTCTGCAGCCCTGTTCCCTACTTTGCATTATCAATGGCAATTTTTAAGGGTGGGACTCCAGCACTAGGTGGCCACTTAGTTCGTATCAGGAAGTTACAATCAGGGCTTTATGACCAAAATTACTTTTTAACCTGTGCACAAAAAAAATCTTGTTATGGTTAAAATGCTCCTAGGGCAGGCAACTACATTGTATGGGCTGTATGCCCAGAGCATGTCAACAGCTCTTTAAGGCTTTTTAATTGCTGAATCCCTGGAACTGAATCCTAAAAAGGAAGGAGGGGGGTATTTTCATTAAAAGTTTTAATGAAAATACTCCCCCCTTTTTAGTCTATTAATTTTAGTCTATTAGACACTGTTTTATTCATGGTAATTCGTTAGTGAAAGAGTCTTAATACGCAATTGATTGGGGGGAATGTATTATGCTGACACCATATTAAAGCGAGCTGTAATCGTTTGTCAAAAACAGAGTCTTGTCTTACATCCATTTTTTTTAGATTGCAGGCTTAAAATTCACTGGATTTTCATTTAGATATTATATTGTGGTTAGTCAAGCGTTAGCAGTTATGCGACCCCTGAATTATAAATCGTCCTCTGATGACCTCTTAATCGTTGGTGGTAGAGCGGACTGAAAAGTGGTAGGGCCAAGGTTGTAAGGGGTAAATTCCATCCCCATTGAAGGGGATTCACCCACAGGCTTAGTTTTTTTTTCTTATCAATATTTGTAATCTGTGGAATAACTCCACCCCCACCCGCCCCCACTGGCTGACAGCAGCTTCCAGTGCCTAGTTCATTAATGCCCACCTGAAGGCCTGGCCCTACCTTTTCATTTTTGAAGTCTGACCACTGTGCCTTAACCCAGCAGGCCATGAACCCAGCCCACCCCTATTAACACTGTTCAGGCCTTCATTTTTCAGAATTCTGTCGATACCCTGCAAGCCACAAAGGAAGTGATTAGAAAGTAACATTGCTTACTGCACACACTGCATTTTAAAAATACAGACATCCCTAGTATTAAATTAACACAACCAAAAAAACCTGGTAGGGCCATGCCCTACCACTTATGAAAGTGATAGGGTCACAGCCATAGTGGCCTCCATCCCCCCATTCCAGCACCTATGCTCCTCGGCACATTCTCCATTTGAAAAATTATCCCAAAGAGAGGGCTAAATGAGTTTGAAGGTTGACAGTACTGTTCTTTATTTCAGGAAATTGTACATTTTTTGTGTTCAGCTGGTTTCATAGGTGCTTTATGAAACATAATTTTATGCATATGATATTCTGTAGTGATGTAGAAATGTTTCAGTATAAATAATCAAGAGAGACTAGTTCTCTGAATTTCATTTGCATCAAAATCATCTTATTATAGAAAAACCTAGTTATTTAGGCAGATGTTATCTTTAAGGGAAAAAAAAGTGCCCATCAGTCAGCACATTTTATTTATTTATTTATTTACTTACTTACAAGATTTACCAGATAGGCATACTGAGTGGGAATCCACTCGTTTCCAGATGCGACCTGGGATTTACATACATACATACAATACAAATGATGCATAGGCAGTGGTGCAATTTACAGGTATCTCCTTAGTATATAAGGGTGAAGACATCAGGTCCAGAAAGGTTACAGGCTGGACTAGGCATTTGTTAGATTGTTTATAGTAGTGCAGAGTACATGAATAACTGAACATAGTTGGGGGCTATGATTCCAGTGCATACCAGACAGTGACACATAGGGAAAAATACAATAGCAATCAGTTGTTGGACAATTGTACAGTTTATGGCACATTACGATGCCTTGTGATATCCGATCTGGACTGCAGGTTGCAGTTACATATGTCAGAGAAGTGATCCTGAAGGAGAGTTTTCAAGGTCTTTGGGGTAGAGGACTGTCTGATTTCTGCCGGGAGGTCATTCCAGAGTTTGGGAAGTCTGTATTTGAAAGTGGATTGCCCCTTTGAGGTGTGCATGAAAGGGATTTGTAGAAGTTTTGAGTCAGTGCCTCTCAAGGAGTAGGCTGGGGGGGTTGAGTTGAAAGGACAGAGCTGAGATAAGTGGGGAGGGAGTCTGACCAGTGCTTAGCTGCAAGATTTGCACAACGTAGCTGGCACCTGCAGTGCAGTGAGGGGGAGAGCTAGGGTGCTATACAGGTCGCAGTGGTGGGTGGTGGGGGGGCATTCTAGGATGAGCCGACAGAAGGAATGAAAAAGGTTGCCATGGGACAAAATTGCTTGCCTACAAGAAATGTTGTTGGCCCAATGGGAAAAAAATATTGTGTTCCGTTCTGGAAGCTGCACCTCAGAAAGGACACAGAATTTGTCTCTGGAGAAGGACTGCCTGGCACATCCTGTCTGCCCAAATGATCCCTGCCTATTCTACTTCTGCAGACCCTCTCTGGTCTCTGGTGGTACCCCATGCCTCTGTTATAATATACCTTTATGTTTATCCCATGCATGCTTGAAGTCTCCCTACCATAGTCCACCACTTCTGCTGGCAGTCTGTAGGGCCACCTTGCCAGTGAAGAAATATTTCCTCATCTCTCCTGAATTAACCCCCCAGCTTCATCACCTGCCATCTGGTCCTAGTGCTGGTGCTCCTTTGAAAGAGCCTTACCACCTGCACCCTGTTCATACCAGAGAGGTACTTGTAGGTTTTGATCAACACAGACAGGTGGAGGCAGTCCAGAGGAGGGCAACTAAAATGATGCAGCGATTGCACCAAAAGGCCTATGAGGAGAGATGGTGGGATCTCAACATACGCAGCCTGGAGGAGATGAGAGGGAGTGAGAACATAATAGAATCCTACAAGTACCTTATGGGGTGAACAGAGTGCAAGCAGGTAGTCTCTTTCGAATGAGGAAAAGCACCAGGACCACAGGGCATGCAATGAAGCTGGGGGGAGTTTAAGAGGGATGTGAGGAAGTACTACTTCACTGAAAGAGTGGTAGATGCCTAGAGTAGATTGTCAGTGGAAGTGGTTGAGGGGAGGCAAAAACTGTAGGGGGCTTCAAGCGTGAGTGGGATAAGCATAGGGAAATATATGTAAATAAACAGGGGACAAGGAGGGTTGTGGCAGACCAGTTAAGGTCTGCAGAGATAGACTAGGCAGGGACCATCTGGACAGAATGGATGAGCCAAGTAGTCCTTTTTTGCTGCCAAATTCTCTGTTTCTACTATGCCACCATGAGACTGCAGTATAGCCCTGGTAAGGCCCCTCATCTGTTAGTTACAGTAGCCTGAGTACAAAGATTATAGCAGTCTTCAGGATTTGATGACAACTAAATGTTAAAGCAGTGGCAATAATATTTTAGTGCTTAATGCTCAGCTCAAGACACGTGCAGACAGAGGGGTTCATTACATACAGTGGCTATTGCTCTTTGCTTCCATTTATCATGTGTTTAAACATGTAAATGTTAAAGCTACCTTTGCCTTCAATGTGTTCCATTTTCCCTGTATTCTGAAGAAGGTGGTGTTTGTTGTATATTTGAAGCCTCTGGAGTTAAAGGAAAATCTTGTCATTTATTCAGAAAAATGCTTACTTGCAGTACATGACATAAAAAGGCAGAGGGTTCTCATTATTTTTTAGCTTTTAGCTCACAGTTAAAGGAATCCCTACCTACAGTTCATCATCATCAAGATACGAGGATAAATTATGTGGCACTATGTTCTCCTCCCATCAACAGCACTAAAAGTGAAAATGTTAAGTGACACAAACCATGATTAGAGAACCACTAACAGCAATTTTTGTGCAATGGTTAATTGGAAATAAAACGTTTCTATTGACTATGGCAGTAAAATTAGCAGCAGTGGTTCCTGATTACAGCTATCAGGGATCAGCACTTCATTAGCAGTGCTGTAGTTAGGGAAGAACCACACTGCCATTCAATTTTCTCAATGCACTTTTGAAAGGTAAGCAGACATTGTGAGTCACAGGAAGGTGCAGAGCATGTTCCTATCGACCATTAAAAAATATGAGTGTGCTCTGATCATATAAATTGGGCACAGCAAGTGAGATGCAAGTTACTTTAAATTGAATAAGATAATTTTTGACATCAAATTAAATAACAATTGAAGTAAGTCTCTTCTGGAATGAATCTGGAAGGGACATTTTCCCCCTTTTCCACTTGTTGGTAGCCTTCACCCAGCATGTACTCAACCTTGTTTGACTTGTCTTTGGACATAGTAATACAACCCCCCTACAAATTGAGGGTTACTATGATGTCTTCCTGGGCTCCTTAATGCCCACTCTCAGGCTGGTGTCCTGTCTTAAGTAGTTCTGTGTCTTTGCGTGAGAGTGTCCTATTGAGCCTCCATGCCTGTCCCTTTAAGAGAATAGCTAATCTGTGTTTAGAAATTGATCTGTGCTGGGTCCAAGTGATTTAGGGCTTGTGACTGGCCTGACACTGATCTGTTTTGCTCCAGTCACTACTTGAGCAGAGGAAGCCTATACAGAAACTGTGCTCATTTACTGTTTGTGCTTTATTATATTAGAGATAGAGATGTTTGTCTAACCTGCTTTTATTGCAGCTCGTTCATTTGGATGGAAGCCACGATATTAGGTCCAGGATTTCCAGTAACTGGACCAATCGAAGCTCTAGGGGCTTAAAATAGCTCTTGCCCCAAGGGTCTTGTGGGAAAGAAATTATGCAGTCTTGTAGTTTTATCCAGTTGGAGCCCAATTGGACCTGGAGGGGGAACCCTTACTGTGACTGACAGCTCCTTTAGCCAACCGAACCTTTGAATTTACCAGAGAAATGCCCTGTGTGCCAAGAGATAGTGGATCAGATAGAGTTGGACGTTGCAGTGAGAACAGCTCGAGATTTCAAGCAGCTGCTCCCAGAAGGAGCGTAGGGGAATCAGCAAGAAGAGGTGCAACTTGCCCCTTGCCACTTTCTCCTGCATTGAACTGCCTAATTGCAGAACTTGGACCTGTCCGAGTCCAGCCTGGAACTGCAGCAGAAGAGAAGAAAAAGTTTGTTAGTGCAACTTGCAATTTCGACCGAAGACTTGCTCCTGAAGCAATCGGTCCAGCTTATGTGAGAAATATACTCTGATTGAAAGGTTTGCACAGTAAAGCTGCTGATTTGTGGCCAAACTGAATCTGAACTGTTTTCAGAGGTAGTGATTGATTTAAATGTGCTGAATGTGTTTCGTGGGTCGAGATTCGGTTCCCCATGAAAAAATCTGTTATGCCAGCTGGCGGCTTCACCAGCAGAAGATCACAAACTTTGCCAGAACTGTTCATCCTGCCTGGGCCCTGCCAATTTGGCCTAGGCCTCTACTGCAGCACCAGAGACTGTCACACGAGAGACCGGCTTGGGGATCCAGTTCCTGCACAGCAACACCACGAAGGTTGCGGCCACCTGGAGGAACAGCTGTAAAGAGGAGGTGTGTTGTGCTGGCCCTGTTTCCCTGTCACCACCACAAAGTCTCCATATCGCCTGCTCGACTGAAGATTCCTGGTAGTACGAGTGCAAATCAGGGTAACTCCCTGCAACGAAAGCTTAAATCATTGTGGTTCCATCTAATTGTCTTCATTTATTGGGTTTCACAATGAATTGAGCCAACCAGCTCAGATTACAAATAATCAGGTTGTTTTGCATGTTTAACTGCTTTTCTTTCACCAAGGGCCCCAACATCAGCTGCAACACCAACTACCCCATGGCAATGCTTCAGGCTAGCCTGTACAACATTCTGGGTACCCAGTGCGGTTCAACTGTATATTTGGGACTTAAAGTGCATGCCAGAAAAGCCTGATTCAAATCAGAATACAAATCATTTAACTAGATTCATACCCCTTCCTTGTTCATGCTCCATTAATAAACCTTATTGCCTTTTTCACATTTAACCTGGCTAGTGTGCATATTATTAGTTGGGTGACTGCATTCACAGTGTGTGCTTGAATTGCTAACCTTACTTTACAGGGGGTCTCCAAGGAATTTGCTGATGGTCCATCCCTGGTGGTAAGTGAGAAGGGTGTGAGCACATTATTACTGATTCCTATTGCTTGTGAATTCACCACTATGTTATATATTAGGCCACTAGGAGGGTTGATGGGTGGTGATAGCTTCCCAGAGGGCTATACCAGAGCAGATAAGCAACCCCAATACCATTTCACTGGGTGGAGGTACCTTGTTACCAAACTCAGGCCCCTCAACCTGTGTATAGCCATACAGGCAGGGGTAGTAGACCTTAGAATAGCGCCATCTAGGGGTTACAGTAAGTTCATCTTTTTAGGCTTGCATATGAATGTTCTTGTTTAGTTACTCTACAAAATACTGCATAAACAAGGAATGCTATTTTTAACCGCTGATCCTGCACTGTGATTTCAAGGTTTTGTTCTAATTCTGTACTGTAAGCCTTTTAATATATGTGTGACTGAGCCCCACGTCCTCCCCCCTAAACACACACACACCCCACACACACACACAGATTAGTTGTTGTCTGAGTTCCCTCCAGCTCCAGAAATTGCTACTACATATGATAATATATTTATTTTATGAACTTTAAGAGTAGATATTATCTTTTATTTTTAATGATTGTGTCCCTGATTTTGGTTATTAATCATTTGCTTTTTAATATTTTCTTACCATTGTCCTCGATAAATGACATGGGTGTCTGTGCTCTAGATCATCTGAAGTGCATGTTTTTGTTGTCGAGTTTGCTCATGTTTGTTCTGTTGTTCCAAGACGTGGCCCCTTTAATAGCTAAGTTAAAGCTCAGCATCTAACTTAGATATATTCATCTTTACTTGATTACAGATGCCCCTTCAACCTTAATACTCTCTAATTATTAATGTCTTCTGGGTTTTCAAATTAGGATTCCCTTGTTTCCACTATCTATCTCTATAGAAAATAACATTTTTGACACTACTCACTCTGATCCATTTTGTGTCCTTCTGTGATTCACTCTGCATGTACCTGATCGTTATTGATAATCTAATAGTTAAACAATTTAGAAGGAAAAAAAAAATACTAAGGTTTATAACCAGCTTAAATAAGATAGGGGCAAAGGGTGAAATAATATTTGCTCAGTGCAATCTACGAAAGGTGAAAAATGCATAATCTTCTAGGAAGCTATTAGATGATTCATTGTTCTGTCCTCTGACTGTCTTTAGAATTGGCATTGCTATTTGCAGATTTTTCTAAGTGCCTGGATTCCAGGAGGTAAAAGTGGAGGGATTGGAGATACGCACCACAGTAGATAAACAAAAATAACTAAGTAAGTGTTGTGATGCTTGGCCAGCTGTTTATGATTGCTGTATGATATTTGTAACATAAAAATATAGTAGGTGATTGTCTCACATGAGACAGCCTGTGCTTATGGGTGCCCCCACCCCAGGTTTCAGTGAAGTTATAGTGACAAGTGACCTGAAACCAGGAGGTAATTAAAAGACCAGAGAGACTAAATTAAAGGTCTCCTGTTTTTCTGTCTTAATTAGAACGGACCCAGCTGCCAGGATATAGGGCTCATAAAGTTTTATGATTCCTATAGGAAGAACATTTTATATCACCATGGTGCTAAAAGTTCTAAAACCCTTTGATATGCCTTGGGAATAGGAACTGCTCAAGATCAAAGGAAAAATGTTTAATTAAGGAGTCATATTTAGGAAGTGGAATTTGTGCTGATGTCACCTTATTCAATATACCTCCTGATAGGACATCATGTTTGTATTTATTTGATTCTAAAAGGAGGAGCTAGATGACTCACCAAGGAGGTGGGGAGATGGAGTAGAAATGTATCCTTGTAACTGGGGAATATGTCATATTATTTTGGGACTCCAAGAAAAACTAACTAAAGCACTCCAGAGGTAATGCATTAGATAGAAAAAGTCTAAATGTATGGTGGTAGGAGTTTTTGGTTTGCACTTTGCCCTTGTTCTTTTATGTGATTGTGAGCTCTTTAAAAAATTGTTCTGTGTTCACATTTTTCGTATTTTTACCATCTTGTAATAAAGTATCTTTTTTTTTCAAAAGACTGCCAGTTCTTTTTGCATGTGATGTATAGAGGGTTAAGACTGACAAAAACTGTTCAAAAGCTTGATGATGTTACTAAACTGAGAAAAGGTAAAAATATACCTAAGGTCTTTTATAGAGTTTTAAGGGTTCATTTTGGAAGCCTGGCTTGGTGACCCTGGTGAAAGATTGTACCACAATCCCCAAAGAGGGTACATGTCTGAGCTTGTACATTGGGTACGCTAGCATAAGGTTCACAGTTTGAATCCCCCCAGAACTTGAGACTAAAGGTGATTCAGACCCAAAAGAAGACAGGAGGGTTACTCTGTCTGTTACCTGTTCACATTACTGTGCTTGGAGGTTGGCATTGTGGGAGCAGAGGACCTGACCAGCTGAGAGCGTTTGTGACAGATTTGGTTGACAGCAGTGCGAATAAAATTGGTAACACAAGCTTTAACTGTTCACTGTGTCAGCTTAATACTGTACAGCTCACTTGCAAAATAAGGCAGTGATTAATTTTTTATAAAAGGAAACAGAACTATATCATTTTGCTTACAGTCAAGTTCCTACCTGTTTTATTTTTTTTCAAAAGTGCAATTTAGAATAGCCATATTTAGGGACGAAGATAGCTTCCAACTACAGTGGGTACACTGTAGACTACTTGAGGCAGTTGAACCAGAACAGACGAGTCCTGCATGAGGTGAGAGCCACCAAGCAGAACCTCGTGGATGCCCTGATGGCAGCAGATGCTCAGAGCATCGAGTCACAGACTGTGACTGTAAAGAACCAAACCTTGGGCATGGAGGGGCCAGCGGCCAGTGCAGTGTCCAGATCCAGTGAGGAAAGCAGGAGAGCCAGTGCCAGCAAAGGGCCACAGCAGCAGGGGGAAGGTCACCAGCATTCTAGAGCAAGAAGCAATCAAGATGCAGATTGAGTTGCACAGAATGGAGCTGGAGTTCCAGAGAGAAGAGAAGTGAGAACAGCGAGAGGTGGACTGTGAGGAGCGTGACCACCAGAGGTGACATGAACTGGAGAAGCTACAACTCCAACCACTACCACTAGAGCAGGTAAGTGGCTTGGGTTTAACTGGAACTACAGGACTGGGTTACAAATTAAATTCCAAATTGATAGCTGAATTTAAAGAGGGGGAGGATATGGATGCCATTTTAAATTCCTTTGAAAAAGTTTATATTCAGGCAAATATTCCTAGAGGGTCCTGGAGCTTCCAGCTATCCCCGCTACTTACTGGGAAAGCTCAGGATGCATTGGGTCAAATGGACAATGAGGACAGTAATGATTACAGCAAACTTAAAGCTGCACTTTAAAAAAAATGATTTAACTGCAGAAGCATACAGAGCTAAATTCCATAAGCTCAGGAGAAGCCCTGACATGAGTTACGAGGAGCTAGCTACCAAGCAACGTCAGTGTTTAAAACGTTGGTGGGAAGGAATTGAAGCAAACTCTGTAGATACAATTGAAAATGCTATACTGTTAGAACAGTTTTTTGGGGCATGCCCAGCAGAGCCGAAAACCTGGCTGGAGGACTGAGATCCCCAAACAGTGCAAGAGGCTGCTGAACTCTCAGACAGCTATGCCAAGAGCAGACCTGCTCTGAGAGTGAATGGGGTGGGTGTGGCAGTGCAGAAAGGGAAAAGCATGCCTTCAGGGCAACTAAAACCCTCACTGCCTCCACCGAAACCAGTTAGCCCCAGGTTTCAAAGAAAAGATTTCTCTGAGAAGATAAATGAATGTTGGGGTTGTAAAGATACTAGGCATATTGCCAGACAGTGTCCCAAAAGGATGAGCAATATGCAACATGGGGCTAGGAAAGAAGTGGGTTGTTTGTGTGTCCCCGGAAGCATGCCTGTGAACATGAGGGAACACATGCACCCAGTCATGGTGAATGGTGTACAGACACAAGGGTTAAGGGACACAGGGGCATCCCTGACATTGGTAAAAGGGGATCTGGTAGAGCCTGGGCAGCTTATACCCAATAGATTTGTAACTGTACAAGGGTTCACTGGGAAGGAGACAATGTTGCCACTTGCTAGTGTTTTCCTAGACTGGGGAGAAACTGGAGGAACTGTGCAACAGGTGGCTGTAGCCAAAACTTTAGCAGTTGACGTCATCCTTGGCAACAATCTCAAACAGAGGATGGTGTGTGCAGTTACCTGTAGCCAAGTGGGACGGGGACATTGTACTTCCCTGGAGCCCACAGAAGCCACTGTGGAAACCACTGGGAGGCTGGTTCCCCAGCCTGTGTCTCCCGATAGGGAGACTAATGAAAAGGAGGTAGAAATTTCCCCAGTAGCTTATAACCAAACAACTACGGAGGGTTACTCCGAAGAAGATGGGGTGACCCATTGTCAGAGGGTTAGGGATGACAGTGATCCTGAGTGCCCTGATGCTAGTGCTATGGACCCTAGTTTAGAGACTGAAGGGGACCTGTCCCATGCCTTGGGAATGTGTAAGGAGTTTGCAGCTGCTCAGAAAAGTGACCCTAGTCTAGAGAAGCTGAGGGCTTGGGCAAACTCTGACAGTGCACAGGGAGGTGATGCTAAATGTAAGGTTTATTGGGAAAATGGACTGATGTATATTCAGGCTGTGAAGACAGAGGGAAGGGTGACAGGCAGGCAGCTTGTTGTTCCCCAGGAGTACCATGAGCAGTTGCTC
This sequence comes from Neoceratodus forsteri, assembly GCA_016271365.2. Classification (NCBI taxonomy): domain Eukaryota; kingdom Metazoa; phylum Chordata; order Ceratodontiformes; family Ceratodontidae; genus Neoceratodus; species Neoceratodus forsteri. The sequence goes on along the minus strand of CM028137.1, from coordinate 740,274,152 downwards.
AAGATTTCACATGATATTCCCTTGTCTGGTCATCTGGGAATTATGTCCACTACACAGCAGTTCGCCCAGACTTCTACTGGCCCAACTTCACCTAGCAGATGAAGGATTATTGCAGGTCTTGCCACCGGTGCCAAGAAATAAGGAAGGCAGGTAAGAAAACCCAAGCTGCCCTAGTTCCATTGCCCATAGTGGAGAAGCCATTCCAAAGGGTGGGAATGGATATTGTGGGGCTTTTAAATACCCCCAGCTCCTCTGGGAAAAGGTTCATTCTAACTGTGGTGGATTATGCCACCCGGTATCCAGAGGCAGTCACCCTATCCTCACTGAGGACAGACAAAGTGGCAGATACCTTACTTGGGATTTTCTCCTATGGTGGGTTTCCACAGGAGGTAATCACCGATCGAGGGGGTTCCTTCATGTCGGACATGATGAAATGTTCATGAGAGAAGTGTGGGGTGGTGCAGAGATGCATGACACCTTATCACCCACAAGCCAATGGGCTTGTGGAAAGATTTAATGGTACCTTGAAGTCAATGCTCCAAGTGTTTGCTGAACAGCATGGGAGGAACTGGGAGAAATATCTTCCCCAACTGTTGTTTGCATACAGGGAGGTGCCCCCAGAGTTGACAGGATTTTCCCCCTTCAAGCTCTTATATGGACACCGGGTAAGTGGGCCCCTAGTCTTGATCTGGGAGGACTGGGAAGGCAAGCACGCCAGCCAGGGAACTCCCATAGTGGATTATATCCTTAGGTTTAGGAAAAGGTTGAAGGAGCTTATGGGGACAGCCCAGAGCAACCTGGCAGCTGCCCAACAGAAACAAAAAGTGTGGTACGACTGCAGAGCCAGAGCTCACTCGTAGATGGTGGGTCAGAAAGTCATTGTCCTTATTCCAGTTTGGAAAGACAAGCTGCAGGCTAAGTGGGCAGGACCATACAAAGTAGTTAGAAAGGTAAATGACATGAACTATATCATAGAGTTACCTGACTGAAGACATACAGAAAGAATGTACAATGTCAACATGATGAAGCCATATGCTAATAGGGTTGACACAGTGTTTGCAGTATGCAGTCCTGGGGAGGGGATGGACGAAGGAGACCTCCTTCTGGACTTGCTGGAAGAAAGCAAGCGGGAGTCCTCAGTGGAGGCAGTTAAATTGTTTCCTCAGCTGGCCCTGGACAAGATCCAGGAAGAAATGGAGGTTTTAGCAGACTTTGCCCCCCTGTTTAGCACCAAGCCTGGACTAACCCCCATAGCAACGCATGATGTAGAGACAAGGACACAGATGCCCATATGGTGGACAGCATATCGAGTGTCAGAGGCTGTCCAAAAGGACATTACGAAGGAGGTGGGGGAAATGATGGATTTAGGGGTAATCCAGAGATCCCACAGCCCCTGGGCCTCACCCATAGTCCTTGTGCCCAAACCAGATGGCTCTACTCATTTCTGTGTGGACTATCATGGACTGAATGCAGTCACGAAGTCAGACGCCCACCCGATGCCTCGGATGGACGAACTCCTGGACAAGTTGGGAGGGGTGACATACCTTATGATTATTGGCCTCACAAAGGGATATTGGCAGGTAGAGTTAACTGACAGTGCTAGGGAGAGGTTGGCCTTCATCACTCGGATAGGCTTATTTGAATTCAAAGTAATGCCATTCAGAATGAAGAACACCCTGGCCACTTTCCAGGGGTTGGTGAACCAGGTGTTAAATGGTGCTGAGGAGTATGCCGTGGCGTACCTGAATGACATTGCCATCTTTAGTGCCATTTGGGAGGAACACCTGTCCCACCTTAGGGAAGTGCTGGGCAGGATACAGAGGGCCAGGCTCACTGTCAAAGCTGAGAAGGAACAGGTGGCCATGGCTGAAGTGACATACCTCAGGCATGTTGTAGGCTGGGGACAGCTCCGTCCTAAACAAGTAAAAACAGAGGTGATCAAGACATGGCCCAGACCAGAAACACAGAAGCAGGTCAGGAGTTTTCTAGGGACAGCAGGGTACATAGGAAATTTGTACCCAATTACAGTGCACTGGCTGCTCCCCTATCTGACCTAGTAAAGAAAAATATTCCTAAGAAAATTACATGGGAACCAGCCTGTGAAAAAAGCCTTTACCAGACTGAAGGAGGCACTGTGCAGTGCTCCTGTATTGACAAGTCCTGACTGTAGCAGACCCTTTATAGTCCAGACTGACTCCTCAGACATGGGTATTGGGGCACTACTGAGTCAGACATCCAACCAAGGGAAAGATCACCCTGTAGTGTACCTGAGTAAAAAGTTACTTCCCAGGGAGCAGGCTTGCTCTACTGTGGAAAAAGAGTGTCTTGCCATAGTGTGAGCCCTAAAGAAGTTAGAGCTATACTTATATGGGCAGCATTTTGAGGTACACACTGACCACAACCCCCTGGTTTTGCTAACACAAATGGGAAAAACTAATGGTAGACTATTAAGATGGAGTCTTGCCTTGCAAGGGTATGACATGACGATCTTACATAGGGCTAGAATGACCAATCAGAACACAGATGGCTTATCGCATCTATATGAGGAGTGAATTGACTTGGGAAGCTCATCCCATGCAGGGGATAGAGCCCCCAAATTCAGACTAGGTAGGGAGGATTTTGATGCTTTGCCAGCTGGTTATGATTGCTGTATGATATTTGTGATATAAAAATATAGTAGGTGATTGCCTCACATAAGACAGCCTGTGTTTATGGGTGCCCTCCCCCCATGTTTCAGTGAAGTTACAGTGACAAGTAACCTGAAACCAGAAGGAAATTAAAAGACCAGAGAGACTTAATTAAGGGTCTCCTGTTTTTCTGTCTTAATTAGAACTGACCCAGCTGCCAGGATATAGGGCTCATAAAGTTTTATGATTCCTATAGGAAGAACATTTTATACCACCATGGTGCTAAAAGTTGTAAAACCCTTTGATATGCCTTGGGAATAGGAACTGCTCAAGATCAAAGAGAAAATGTTTAATTAAGGAGTCATATTTCGGAAGTGGAATTTGTGCTAATGTCACCTTACTTAATATACCTCCTGATAGGACATCATGTCTGTATTTTTTTGATTCTAAAAGGAGGAGCTAGATGACTTACCAAGGAGGTGGGGAGATGGAGTTGAAATGTATCCTTGTAACTGGGAAATATGTCATATTATTTTGGGACTCCAGAGGTAATGCATTAGATAGAAAAAGTCTAAATGTATTGTGGTAGGAGTTTTTGTTTTGCACTTTGCCCTTGTTCTTTTATGTGATTGTGAACTGTTTGATATATTGTTCTGTGTTTACATTTTTCATATTTTTATCATTTTGTAGTAAAGTATCTTTTTTTTCAAAAGACTGCCTGGGGTGTCTGCCAGTTCTTTTTGCACGTGACGTATAGAGGGTTAAGACTGACAAAAAACTGTTCAAAAGCTTGATGGTATTATTAAACTGGAAAAAGGTAAGAATATACCCAAGGTCTTTTATAGAGTTTTAAGGGTTCATTTTGGAAGTCTGGCTTGGTGCCCCTGGCAAAAGATTGTACCGCAATCCCTGAAGAGGGTACATATCTGAGCCTGTACATTGGGTATGCTAGCATAAGGTTCACAATTTGAATCTCCCCAGAACTTGAGACTAAAGATGATTCAGACCCAAAAGCAGACAGGAGGGTTACCCTGTCTGTTACCTGTTCACATTACTGCGCTCGGAGGTTGGCACTGTGGGAGCAGAGGGCCTGACCTGCTGAGTGCGTTTGTGACAAGAGTTAATATGTTGCACATTTGAAAGAAATGAATGAACTTCAAATAATAACTGTCTCAAAAATGGAAAGAAGAGAAAATTGATCCAGCAGTGCTTCAGAAAAAAGTGTAGGCTTTTTTACATTGGCTGTGCTTGTACAGCGAATGTTTTGCTACAGTGAAAGGGGATTTCTGGGGTGTGACACTGCCTAGCCCATTGCAGTTCACCAAAGCAAAGGCTCAGCAGTCTACACCAATGACCACAGGCTGTGGTCCTGACATCACGCTCTGCTTGGTGGGCTGAAACTTTGTGTATTTTAAAGGACCAAAGCTGCTCCAATCAGAGAGGGCTTCAGTCCTTTGATTTGCATGAAGCTAATCAGCAAAGAGCTGAGTGGCTTTCAACCTCAGGGATCAGCAGCCTGTCAGTCAGTAAAAAAGAAAACCCTCCATCTATGTCTGTTGCTGTCCCCCACACACCCACCAGACCCTCCCTCCTAGCACCCACCACCCATTGCCCCCCCAAAGGTAACACTGACACTGGGGTTGCCCAATCCCCCAGTGTCGCCACCTCATAGTTTTTTTTGTTGTTAATTTTTTTGTATCTTTGTGCAAAAAAACTGTCCATCAATGTCTGTAGCTGGTGCCCCTGAATAAGGAGCAGTGAGAGGATCCAAGCCAAAACTGATGCCATATGCACTAGCAGCCTTACCTGGTCCCTGGTTCACTAGCACCCACCTCACACTGACCAACCAGACCGGTAGTGGCACTCACTGGTAAGGGCGCCTCTTGACTTTGCTCCTTGTTCCCACAAAGAGACTAAAGTATCAAAGCATCAAGCTCCTGAAATTCGAGCCCCAAGTAAATTTCTACTGGCTGTAACTGTCTCCATCTTCCAAAATGGTAGTGATTAAATGCCAGAAACCAGGGCCAGTTGACTGATTTGAATGCCCTCTTATCTCAACCCTGAATTCTGCATTGTCTGATATTTCTTCCATCACCCCACCTGACCCTACCACTCAGCACCCACCATCCCACCCCTCCAAACATAACACTGGCACTGGGGGGTGCCCAGTCCCCCAGTTTCCAAAGCTGAAATAAAGATAACCTTCATTCTGCATTTTTTTAATACACCCTATAAAAAAGAAAATGATCCATCGATGTCTGCTATGCCGTTAGTTCCTCCCCCACCCAACCCTCACACAAAGCACCCCCCACCCCAGCCCTTACTTACCCAGTGGGAATCCAATGCCATAATCTTCTCAGGACCAGAGACACATTCCCACCATCAAAGCCAGACCACGAACTGAGGAAATCAATTATGCTGTTCAGCGTATTTCAATGGGGGCATTGAACTTGGTGGCATAACTTGGCAAATTTGTGGTATTTTTTACCCAAATTTTCAATATGGCTTTTTTGGGAGCCCACCTCATGAACAATGCAAGTGATGCTAGGTAAATTTGTCCTGAAAGATAATTTCATAGTCGCTGCATGAAGTCACCTTTTGGGCAGGAGATGAAAATTTTCTCCACCTTTGTTCATGAGGTGGGGTCATAAGAAGGCTATGTTGAAACTTTGGCATATAAATATTAAAAAACAACAAAGTTGTGAGCCTAAATTGAAATTTGCGAATGCAGGCTTGTAACTTGGTATCATTACAGGATCCAGACACTCACTAGCCTGACACCCAGTAGCTCTACACTAAAATCCCGACCACGGACATCCCAACAGTGGGATTTTGCCCTTGGCGGGTTTGCAATCATTTGTAAGGGGGTGCAGGGGGCAAACCCCCCCGAAACATGAAAAGAAATCTGCTGCGGGCAAAATCCCACTGTCAGGATTTCTGCAGTCGGGATTTTAGTGTTGGGCTACTGGGTGTTGAGCTAGTGTGTATCAGGATCCAGCAGCATAATCTGTAACTTTGGTAATTTTCAATATTTTACCACAAATTTTCAACATAGCCATTACTTCACAGCACCTCATGAATTTGATATCTGTCATTTTTCAAATCCTGGTCAAAATGTGTTTTCGAGTCCCAAAAGGTGATTTCGCAGTCATTGTGCGAAATTACCTTTTATGCAGGAGCTGAAGATCTTCTCTGCATTTGTACATGAGGTGGGGTCATAAGAAGGTTATGTTGAAAATTTGGAGCAAAAGTATTGACAAACAACAAAGTTATGGGCCTGCATTCAATTTTGCGAACACAAGCTTGTAACTTTGGTAATTTTCAATATTTTGACCCCAGATTTTCAACATAGCCATTTCTTCACGGCACCATATGAATGTGACAGCAGTCATTTTTCAAATCCTGGCCAATATGTGTTTTCACACTTGTGACGCAAAATCACTTTTTGGGCAGGTGGGTTCATAAGAAGGCTATGTGGGGTTATAAGGAGGCTTGGTTAAAAATTGGGGGAAAAATATAGAAACATAGAATTTGATGGCAGATAAGGACCACCTGGCCCACCTAGTCTGCCCTTTTCCCTACCTACTGTATAAACTCCAGATCCTACTTGATCTGCAGCCTACCTCCTCCTTGGTGACCCACTGCACAGTGACACCACAACAGTGAAACCTAAAAAAAGACCATTCCAGCAAAAGTCGCTGTAATGGTCTGGGTTTCACCAATGAGGCTTCTCCCAGTGTTCTGCCCCTTCCCTGAAAGTACTCTGACCTGGAGTTGATTATATGAAATGCGGGGGGTACAGGGGGTGCAGCCCCCACAAAAATCACCTCCAACACTGACAGCACAATGCTGAGTGCCACCATTGTGCTGCCGATGTAATGGATGTCGGCAATGTCACTGTTGACTAGAAGTGGTGCTTTCCCTCCTCCTTCCCGCCCCTAGTGTTGACTTCTGCCTGTCCCATGCACTCTTGAATTTGCCTACCGTTGTTGCCCCCACAACCTCTTCAGGGAGGCAGTTCCATGCATCCACCATTCTTTCTGTGAAACAATACTTCCTGAGGTTGCCCCTGAGTCTTCCCCCAAGCCTCATATTGTGACCCCTTGTTCTTGCATATCTTCTTTTCTGAAAGATGCGGCCCTCTTGAACTCTATTGATCCCCTTGAGGTATTTGAATGTCTCTATCATATCCCCCCTCTCCCTCCTTTCCTCCACTGTATACGTATTGAGTTCTCTCAATCGCTACTCATATGGTTTCTGGTGTAACCCCTGCACCATTTTCAGTGCCCTTCTCTGGACTGCATCCACCCTGTTAATGTCCTTTTGGAGATGAGGTCATGGACCACACTGTACTACACAGGACCAGATATGGAATGAACTGCCGATGACAGGGGGTGCTGGGTGGCGAGGCCTCTGTGGGTGGGTGGGTGGGTGGGGAGTACCACTGGACCACCAGGTGATCACTCGTATTGCTACAGCCTGCATGGGGGTATGTTTATTGGCACTACTGCCCACAATAGGGCATAGGATTGTGGCAATGTGCACTACTGCCCGTGATCGGGCATGGGAATGTGGTTATGTGCACTACTGCCCACAATCGGGCATACGGGAGGGGGGCTGCAATAGCCCAGCAGGGAGCCAACTGCCAATGTCAGCAGCTTGGCTGGGCACCAGGTACAATTTGTCAAGACGCCCAGCACATCACATGTAAATGGTGCCATAATTACATGCAAATGGCCCCATTTGTGCCTTGCATAGGTCATGGCCTCATTTGTATGCCCCCAGCTGAATACTGCAGGTGATGCACCTAGCACAACTGCACTTGCACTGGCGCATCCCCGTGCTCCATCTCTGTGGCATGCGCTGGTGCAGTGCCACTGTGCCATGCACAGTATGTGCACCGCCCTTGCCATATTCAACGGTGCTTTGCCATGGTGCATCACCATTGAATATCACCTGGGCTTGGCCCCAGCGCAGCCCAGTTGTGCTGCGCCCAGGCTCGCACCACTGCCCTGTGCAGTCTGAATACCTGGCCCAATGTGAACAGTTAGAAACCCTCAGGTACAATAAATATATTATCTATATTATGAAGCCACAAATTAAAAAACAATCTGATAATAGCAGAATGTGATGGTTGGTTTACCTTAACTAATTTAAGCTTAGAGACATGAAACACTCGTCTTCCCCTCGTACCACTTGATGACCCTCCTAAGGTTAGATTAATTGAACAACATTTGCCATGCCTGAACTGCTTGTAAATCAGTATTCACTCTAAAAAAAAGGCTAAACTTTAAAGCAGTAACATGAGATTTTGTTTTAATTTTTGCTGTATTTTTCACTACTGCAACAGTTTTGCTCCTTAGATATGCCTCAACTGTTTATCAGCTTTAACCTTTTATTTAACTGATAACAGTATGGATTCGAAGGACTAGTGACCAATAATACAAATGCTGATTGGGATAAACAGTGTCCTAAACATACTTTTATTAGAAAAGGAACCCTTTGAGATGGTCTCTACTGGTAAAATAATGAAAAAAATTCTACTAAAAGGCTCATCCAATGGTCCGGAGGCAGCATGATGCCCTACATGCATCATTCAAGAGCAGATCCAAAAGTCTGTCAATCAAATGGTCAAGTTGGGGGAAGGGTGATGCCCCTGACAGTGCATTCCAGTCGGGGGCAACAACCCCTGACAGTGGCCAGGGAGCTTGCTCCTCCATCATGGAGATGCTACACTCATGCAGGGCGCATAGTGCATGTGTAGGTGAGGTAATAAGAAGGCGATGCTGAAAATTTGGTGTACAAATATGGTAAAATGCCTAGGTTATGACTGAGTGTTACGCTGTTTCAATGTTCACGCATAACTTCACTAATTTTTAGTATTTTGATTCCAGCCTTTCAACATAGCCATTTTTCCACAACACCTCATACATGTGACGTGTTATTTTACAGTCCTGTTCGAGATATTTTTTCGCACCTCTGGTGTGAAATTTACATTTTGCCCAATATACTATAAATGGCAGATGTCATGTCTATAAGGTGAATCCTCTAACAAGTATCTTCAAAATTTGGGGTCAGAATTGCAAAAATCAAATTGTTTAACAAGTAGTCAATGTTCGGCATTAACAAATGCTTGTTTAGCTGTGGTTTGATGCCTAGGAGGTAATGGTTATTTTTCACCACATTGTTGTCCTGAAGTAAATAGACCAGAGAATGGTTGCCTGTTTCTTGGACTTTTAGTCAGTACTCCAGGGTACTGTGATTTAGGGTGTTTTTCATGCATACTTAAATGGATATCGCAAGACAAAGGGTGGGCAAAATTAGCAAATTCTGATTTCATTCATTTTCATGAAATTCTGTTACATTTCATGAAATGTTATGTGATTTTCTGAAATTCTTTAACTGGTAATAACTTAGTCAGTAGTACAGCTAGAGATCTGAAACTTGACAACTATATTGATTGGAAGCAACCCTAAATGTACATCAAGTATAATAACATTTAAATGATGGGTGAGGATGTTATATGGACTCAAAATCTGGCAATTTATTAATTATTTCTGAAATTAATTCTGAAAATATTTCTACACTTACAACTTAGCCACCTTTGGAGCTAGATAATTGAACATTTATATTTATACTTTCTTAGAGGAGTCATGGAAACTGCTAAATAGAGAGGTAATTGATTGTGTAAATTATAAGCTACAAGAGTTCAAAATTTCACAATTTATTTTTTTAAATTATGTGAAAATCTTCAAAATATTTGGATTTTATTGCTCTATGTTACTGCAGGTATACACTCAAGATCTGGCATGTATACTAAAGTAAATATGTCCTGGAATCTTTTTTTAAGCTGGGTAAGGGGGCTGACAGTATAGCACAGAGGTTGGAGTAATGAGCTGTGAATAAGCGTGGTACATCCAGCGCACCTGGCTTAGATTCCCACACCCTCTACTTGCATACTGCGTGACTCTAAGCAAGTCACTTAATCTGCCCCATGCTCCCAGGTCACCCTTGAAAAAAGGCACTTGTGCCTAGTGGGCCTTACCCAGCTGTCAAATGAACAAAAAAATGTGGTTTAGTAGGTTAAAATGTATTGTGTATACTTCAAAAATTACTAATTGACAAAATCTGCTCAAAAATTCATCGGCGCATGATAAGTAATGCCACTAGTATTCCACTTATGGAATCTGACTTTAATAAAGTACTTTACTTATCACCACTGGATCGTTTTACCTGCACTAGAATCATGGCCCTGCAACACTTCTGTGACAGTGATGCCCAGTATCATGCGCCATCATTACTAAAGATTTCCAGACACTTCTGTCACAATGGCTTAAGTCACAGCTGGTTGTAAGGCTTGGCGTCACTTGGTGCCACTGTTTTCAAATAGTAAAAATATACATTGTTATCTACAGGGTTGTTAAAGTGTCAGCCGGTGGCATTGTATAGAAACCATGCTGCACGTGCATGTGCTGCCACAAGTCATTACATCAGTGAGCTCAGCTGGTTACCTGGCATAGTGCAAGAATTCAGGCTGGTGCGCAGGGATGGTCATGATGATACTTCATGGTTTGTCACTCAAGACAGTGACCTGACACTTGGCACCTCTATACTCTTTCTTTGGAGCCTCCTACAAATACTGCCTTATTGCCACTTCACCCAGCTTTTACCATCCTCTACAGTGGCCGCTCAAGTGTATGACAGGCTAAAATGTATGGACATGTCTTCTACAAAAATATCACATCGTTCCAAAATTTCACAAAAGCTCATGAAATTCCACTTTAATTATTGATGTTATTTTGAAATCTTTAGCTGCTCATTACTTGGTCGGCCTTTGACATACACAGCTACTTTTTTTTGTATTGTTTTTTCCTCCCGTCCAGCAGCTTGTCTCTCAGGGATATATACTGTTCACAGGGAAAAACCCTGATCAGACTGAAACCAGCTATCGTTCAGTTGGCTGCCGCGTTTTCTGCAACATTTTCCCTCCCATCTCCCTCGGTGAGGGTGATGCCTTTGTTAACCTTGCACAGTCACAGCTTTCCCTCAGCAGGAGCAAGCTCCCTGGCCCTGTCACATGGGACACTGTGTTTGTGGAACCCACCACCAGCCCTCCCTAACCAAAATGCACTACCGAGTGGCAGCAGCCCCAACCATGGCCTGCCTCCCAACATGACTTCCCAGGCTCGCTTCTGAATGTGGGTTGTTAGCACGGCAGTGTGACTGTCTGCTGCTGAGCCATGGGGGTGACCTCAAAGCCTATTATTTTGGGTCAATGAACTTAAAGAGCAGCTGACATGCTACGGCTTACCTTGTGGTGTTCAGTAGAGAAACGGTATTTGAATGTATCCTCACTCTTGGTTTTCGTTTAATCAAAGTGTAAATATAAATATTTTAAATGATACTTTCGGCCATCATGGAATGTGTCTGCACAGTTCACCCCAACTCAATCGCGTTCACTCCCTGTACATGTCAACGTGATGATGTGTGCTTACAAAAGGCGATCACGGCAGGAATTCTGTATGAATGCAGTGTGAGTTTTGAGGGTACTATTGATTTGACTTGCAAGCGTTGATTCAGTCACATTTCTGCAAGTGGTCATTTGTTTTATGAAATATCAGTCCTGTTCTGCTATGAAACTGGCCCTCTGGACACAAGCATCAGGTGTCCTTGTAGCCCACTGGGTTACCTACCACCATCTGCAGTTCATCTCCTGCACACCTGGACACCACTCTGCACCCCTCTCAGTGCCAAGAAGCCTACTGCCACTGGCCCCCTGGACACAAGCATCAGGCGTCCTTGTAGCCCACTGGGCTACCTACTGCCATCTGCGGTTCACCTCTTACATGCCTGGACACCACTCTGCGCCACTCTCAGTGCCAAGAAGCCTGCTGCCACTGGCCTCCTGGACATAAGCATCAGGTACAGCCTATACACAGCTCCAGCCTGCACAGCTGCTGCTTCTGCTGCCGAATTTTTCAAAAATCAGAGCCTTTCCCTGGAAAAGTCCTCATTGGTTGCTCCTGAGCAGAAGCATCCTGATTGACTGCCTGACAGACTGGCATTTTGCTCTCCCGATACCGAACTCAGCTCTTAGATATTAAGCTAGTGAATTAATGTGAGCTGCCTTCATTCAAACAATCTGGAAATGGCAAAGAAGTATATTTGTTTTTATTCTCCCTCCTATAGCTCAGCTGAATCCCTGCACTGTCGGGGACCCTGTCTCCCTGCTAGCGCTGATTTTCAGTTTCAGTGTGCCAAGTTGTCCCACACAGCTTCCCCGCTGCAGAGATTTCCCTGTGCCACTGTTTAGAGTCATCTTTTGTATTGTGTTTAACTTGGTATCTCAGCTGCTATGTCTAAGATTATTACAGTACAGGATTTACAGGATTTTAGAATTTCAGGAATTTTTTCCTGAAAGTCTCCATAGCCAGCTGATTTGTTGTATTTGAATCCAGTGCAGCTATCAATTTAATTTCTCCCTTTGTTTACCCCCGACTGTGACCCCTTGTTTTACAAATCTCAATTACAGAGCTGGCGCCTAGCTGTCTGCTTCCTGCCCTCTGATTTGGCCCTCTTTTAGTATATTGCAGCTCTTTGTGTGCTAATTTTATTTTCACTCCCACCACTTCAGAGTGCTATTTAATCCCTGTCCTGTCCCTCTTTCAACAGGTGTCCTTGTAGCCCACTGGGCTACCTACTGCCATCTGTGGTTCACCTCCTGCACGCCTGGACACCACTCTGCGCCTCTCTCAGTGCCAAGAAGCCTGCTGCCACCGGCCCCCTGGACACAAGCATCAGGTGCGGCCTATACACAGCCCCAGCCTCCACGGCTGCTGCTTCTGCTGCCAAATTTTTCACCCAACCCCCCCCCTCCCAGGCCACCTTTAAATACACTTAAGCTCCTCCCTCCCCTACCCTGTCCTGCCCCCATTGGCTCCCAGTACTAGAGTTCAGGAGCTTAAAGCTATTTGTCCCACCACCCCCTTTGTTGTCTCTCTTAATCGCTTAAAGCTTCCCCACTGGTCCGCTGTTCTCACCCAGCACTGCTCATGCAAGTGTCCTAAACCTGCAATTTGGACTCCAGATTTTTCATCTCCTCTCTACCAATATCCACTGTCACCATGAACCTGCCCTAGCTCGCACTGTTTGTGATCTCCCTTGTACCTGCCCTGATCAAGCTCTCAGCTTGACCTTGGATAGTGTGGTGCCTGTTGAAATCGGCCCCATTGTCTCTGTCTAGCTGTCCACCCCCTCTCCCTTTCTGCTACTCTGTTCCTCTTTATTACTGCACCTTCCCACACACCCCAATTACCTACACAATTATTTTGAACAAGTATTTTATCCTAACCACTGCTTCTCTGATTTTCCCTTAGGCTAGCCCCAGGTCGGGCATCCCATGCTCAGCGGCAGCGGCTGGAACCGCCACCAGTTGCTCCTCGCTCTGTTGCCCGCCAGCAAGCTTCCAAGTCGGGCTAGCCCCACGTCGGGTATCCCATGCTTAGCAGCCGCAGCTGGAACCGCAGCCAGTCGCTCCTCGCTCCATTGCCCGCCGGCAAGCCTCCAAGTTGGGTAAGAAGTTCACTCTCTCCTGGGAGCACTTTCAGGGACTCTGATTGGCTACAGTTTGGACTGTCTGCTCCCAACTAGCTGTAGCTCTTACGGCTTTCCCGCTGATTGACTGCAGCTCTCCTGGGACTCCTGCTTGAATTTCTGACAGCCTTTCTGCCTTTTGTGAACTCTACTAGAGTTTTATTTGGCCCTCTCCCCCCACCCCTCCTCCTGCCTTAATTAAATATGACTTAGCCCCTTCTTCTGCCCCCAGACCTCTTCACTATTGTCCACCAGCGTTCTGCCTATTGGCCCCTCCTTCAATACCCAAGTCTCTATCCATATGGTCTTTGGCACCAAGCAAGAGAGCTCTAGCTGGCTTCAGTTGCTCAGTACTCCTCAATTAGTGTATTTTCACTCCTGCCCTCCCAACCCCTTTCACCTCATAGGCCCTAAGTTGCCTTGTTCCATGGTATACATAGATTCCGCTAGTACACACCTCATCTCTGAAGGAATGTGGCCCTTATTGCTCATAGGCCTTATGGCCAATTTTATGCCTTTTTTGCTAGCTTCCCACATAGGGACCCATCCTTCATTTGGGAATGCTCCACCATGTAATGATGTCCCGTTTGCTGATTCTTTTATGTCCTCATCATTGGCCTACACCTTTTCTGCTGCCATGGCACATTGGGACTTCATCACAGATGTTTAATATGTGCATTGGACTTAGCAAATCCTAACATCTACACTTTTCCCCCCATGGCACCAGGCCAGGGTACTTCTACATGCAACCTTGGGAGCACTTGGCATCCGCTTAAACTATGATATGCCTTGCCCACCTCATCAGAAACCAGTTTGGGCACGATCCATTAAGCTTGTGTTGAGAGCCCTTAAAATTATACTATTCATTCTTCTGCTCTGTTCTGGCAGCATCAAACTGAACCCAGGCCCCCCTCTACCTATCTGTGCTCCTCGTGACCTTATCAACCTAAAAGGTCTAAGTATCCTCCATATTAATGTGTGCAGCCTCCTAAGTAAGTTAGATGCCATTCAGGCTTGGATTACACACATGAAACCTGATATCCTGGTGGTTCCTGAGACCTGGCTCAAGCCCACCACCCTGGACTCTGAGGTCAACTTACCTGAATATAGTATCTTTCGTGCAGACAGACGGACTAGAGGTGGAGGTTGCCATCTACGTATTGGAAAAATATAACGTTTCTATTACCGATGCCACATCATTGCTGAAAGAGTTTGAAAGCCTCACGATCAAAGTCCAACTCTCAACCACCTTGGCCTTGCACATCATAGGATGCTACAGTCTGCCCTCTGCAGGGCTTCAACTGATAAGTCACCTTCCCACTCTCTTAGTGTGCTGCAGTCAGAAGTCATAATCCTGGGTTACTGTAACCTGGATTGGCTTTCGGACTCCTCTAAACCCTTAAAAACTCTATGTGGCTCATTCGGACTTACTCACATTGTCTCAGAAGTGACCTATCCAAATAAAAATAACCCAAATGAAATCTCACTACTAGACATTATTCTAGTAAACAAGCCACACCTCTTATCTCATCCTGGAGTCTTCTTCACTGATCTCAGTGACCACTGCTTTATTGCTTGCATGAGAGCTGCACCCAAGCCTATTTCTAATTCCAGGTTCACAGTCAGGAGATGTTTACATAATTTAGTGCCACAAGCCTTCCTTTCAGACTTACAAAACTCCTTGCAATGGCAGGACTTCTACCTAGCCAAGACAGTAGAGACAGCATACGAGACCTTCCATACTATTGTCCGTGGAGCTATTGACAGACATGCCCCCTTGATCAAAGCACGTACCAAGAAAAAGACTCTCTTTTGGTTTACACGTCAACTGAAGTCAACTATGCTCAACAGGGACAAGCTTTGGAAGAAAGCGCGTAAATCAAAGCTTCAGTCAGATTGAGCTGATTTTGGGACAGCCAGAAACCTCTACAAAAAGCTTGTCAGAAACACTAAGGCTAACTACTTCCAGTCAACTCTAGACTCCTCCACCAAGGACCCTGCCAAATTCCGGCAAACCCTTAGAGATATTCAAGAACATGCTTTCGTCAGGTTCTCTCCCTAACAAGATCTTATATGAAGGATCCCTCATTACCAAGAAGGCAGAAATCCTTGACTGCTTTAATAATCATTTTATTACTGCAGGTATGGCCTTTGACATTTCACCTGCGAGTAACCTACTTACCCAGTTTATACCACAAAGACCAGTAAGCCCTCCCCCTGTCCACAGTACTCCTGTCATGGGTTTCTCCTTCCAACTAGTAACTTACAAGGAAGTGGATGACCTGCTCCTTCAGCTGGATAGCAGAAAAAGCACAGGAGCGGACCTCATTGGCCCTTTTTTCCTAAAGCTCGGTCACCAAGTGCTGGCAGCTCCATTAATTCACCTCTTTAACATGTCCCTCAGCTTGGGTAAACTCCCTTCTGTCTGGAAGACTGCCCAAGTTTTACCACTCTTCAAATCAGGAGACCCCAGAGAGCAAAATAACTACAGGCCAATCTCCTTACTCCCCACCCTATCAAAAAAGCTGGAGAAATTAGTGAATTGCCAACTTAGAAACTACATTGATGCCTCAAATCTGCTAAACCCTGTGCAATCAGGCTTTAGGCCATGCCATAGCACAATCACAGCTCTGGCTAAAGTCACAAATGACTGGCAGAGAGCCCCTGACTTAAAGAATCACGTATGCGTGGTATTCCTCGACTTAAGCAAGGCCTTCGATACCATCGACCGTGCATTGCTCTTAGTTACTCTCCACAACATTGGTCTGGATGCACCTTCCCTAAAACAGTTCTCATGCTACCTGGCAGAGCGGATACAGCAAGTAAAAGCAGTAGGAGATCTCGCCACTCTAAAACAGATTAGCAGAGGAGTACCTCAAGGCTCCATCTTGGGGCCCTTACTTTTCTCACTTTATATCAACAACATCGACCGTGGAATCAAACTTTCCAGTGCACATCTCTTTGCGGATGACATGGTCCTTTACACTGCCAGGCCTGCTCCCAAAAGTGCCTGCTCGGACTTGCAAGCAGATTTCCTTATGCTGCAACAAAACCTCCTGAGTCAAAAGCTCCTACTGAATGCCAAAAAGACCAAGGCTATGGTGTTATCCCCAACGACCAAGTCCATAAACTCCCTTAAGCACGACAATATTCCCACTATCACCACCCTGCTTGGTGAGTCACTTGACTGTGTGACCAAGTTCAAGTACCTAGGTATGTGGATTAACAACAGACTTTCTTTTGCTGATCATATAGATGAGCTCTCAAAAAAACTCTTTTTAGAATCAAGCATCCATACCTCTCAACTGTCCCTGATTTTCAGGGACGTCCCTGCTTTTTCCTCAAAATTTTCCTCTGTCCCTCGTAAAATTTGTGCTTTTGTAACAGAACAGTGGTGATAAAAAGCACAAAATAATATCAAACATTGAAGTTACAGACTTTGTTTTCTTCAGAAAATGCAAGTTAACACAAATCCTTTCATTCTATCAGCTTTCTGAGTGAATAGTACACATTTTTAAGATGTGTCCCTCATTTTGGGTCTTTGTCCCTGATTTTTTAAAGCCTTGTCCCTGATTCATGAGGCAAGAGGTTGAGAGGTATGCAAGCATCTGCTTACCCAGAAGGCCAGAAAAAGCTTAGAACAAACCACGTTCCTAGTTATCTTGGACAATGCAGACTTCCTGTATGGCCAAGTCCCAAAAAAACACCCTATCTAAGATTGACACCCTTTATCATAGGGCCTTATATTTCATCTCAGGTGCGGCCTATAATACCCATCACTGTGTACTCTATTCCATGGTAGGATGGACCTCACTTACGTTCAGGAGGCAAAGGAACACTATACTATAGACCTATAGATCTATATCCAAGATGCTACCCTCCTACATTTCTGACTGTCTGCCCTCCTGCACCTTACAAAACTATGCCTTGAGAAGCCGTTTGTGCATCTCACTAGCTGTGCCTAAAGTCTTTTCCCATTTTGGCAGAGCCTCCTTCAGCTATGTGCTGCCCCAGCTGTGGAACAACATCCAGAAATCCATAAAATTGGTGCATCCTATTGGTTTTGCAGAATTCAAGTCACTCTGTTCGAGATACTTCTCGGAGCCTTGTCAATGCCCTCCCTGTCGCTAAACTGTAGCCATACATTGCTATTCTTACAGTCAACCCTCTACACGTTCTATCCTCTCGTTAGAATTACCCTAAGCCATGTTCCTGGATTCATCCCCCTTGCTTTCTACTTGCTGCTGAGCCCCCAGCTTGCACTTTCACTAGCATTAACTCTGCTCTACTAGAGCTATCAGTGTCTAAAATCACTGGTTCGGCACATTGGTGCTGACTTGCTTCCACCTCTCTGCTGTACTGTTTACTGGCATGAGGCTGCACCTTACGATCGGGCCTCATTGATTATCCTTGTACCTTGTTTTTATTGCTATGCATTGTATTACTATGCCCATTTGTGCTGTATGTTCTATTGTGTTACTGTATTATCTATTCTGTACCTACCAGGCCCTCCTTGAAAATGAGCTTGCTCAATGGAGTTTCACCTGGCTAAATAAAGATTGATTGATTGATTGAAACATTTGTATTTTAAAGATCATTGCTGATGGACGATCATAGTGTAGACCTGTATGCTTATGCCATTCTGTCATCGTGTAACATTGTTTGACAGCTGTCAGTACTCTCTGCTGTCTTATGCTAAAATTGATAAGTGTACAGCTGTCAGTGTCATTGCCAGCAGAATCACTAATAATTATCAGTTTGCTATTTAAAAAGTATTTGTGTGTTTCTGGTAGAGTCCACATAAAGTAAATTAAGGTGCAGTCAAGTGTATTCATAGGTGTTTTGTTATGGTGTGGCATTGTTTATTTATTTATTTATTAGCTTTTGATGACCAGGTAAGGTCATCAAATTGTTGAAGGGAACTACTAAATTTAGGTGTAATATACTGTTCTCTCCAAGAATATGAAACACCCATTTGTACCTCCTGGTCTCTGTTTTTCTGTCAGTGCCACATCAGGATAAATTGAAAATAATCCTCACATTGTACCAAGTGACAGCCTCCAGACATATTTGTTGGCACACAGCTGAGCGAACCTCTGAATAATTGTTTTGGATTGTTTTCTGTTTAGTGTAACAAAATCACTCATTACTGCCTTTTATTGTTGTTCAGTGAGTTTGGACAGACACCTTGTGATTTTTGTTTTCTTCACAGTAAAGGCGTTGCTGTAATTTTTAAAATTGACTTCTTTCTATTTGGCATGTTACAGAACATTATATTGATCAGACTTTATTACTACTTATGCTAGCAGTGACACACAGTGCTCCTGTTCATTCTCATCCTTTTATTGAACTGCTGTAAATTTGAGCTCAGTCACAACAACTTATATTTTTTATATCTAAAGTGTCAAACAGCAACATGGTTAACAGATGTGTTGCATATGGGTGCACTAACATCCATAAAGATCATGTAAGCCTCCATAAATTCCCCTATGATCCAAGAATTAGAAAATTATCGGACTACGCTGTTCATCACACACGGTTTGACTGGAAAGGTACATCAGACAGTAGCAGCCTATGTAGTGCACATTTCACCGAGAACAGCTACGAGAAACATTTTTTGTTAATGAAGCAATTTGGACTTAGCACTGGTCGTATATGTCCGCATTTAAAGGCTGACGCTGTCCCTACTATTTTCATGAAACCACCTGTCCTGGGTAATTTGGGTGCAATTCCCAAAGGTCCAAGAGTGTTAATGGCTGCAGCGAATTGTGAAAGGATTCAGGTGTGCTTTGATGAGTTACAAAACATAATAATAATAATACTACTGGAGGTGCTATGTTTGCTTCTTCAGTCTAACTTAGCAAATAAGTGCATTGTCAGAGGGAGATCCCCCCAAAAAGAGGCACAACAACTTTTAGTGGGTGCTCGACTGGCAATTCAATTTATTATACATATTTTACAATGTTTGCATTTACTTTCGCTTACATTTTCAGCAGTCCTTCATTTTCTAAAGCTATCCATTTTACATTCTGCCTGCAGTCAAAGCTTTACATTTTCCAATCACATATTTCAAAATCGTCCCTTTTTCCATTGTCTTCTCGGGGTCTGGACGCTTTAAAGCCCGATACCCCTTGGTCCTCTTCTTCTTGGAAACAGCCTGTTGTCCTTGTTTTCTTGGGGTCTGGACGCTTGGAAGCCCAATACCCCTTCTCCTGTTCTCCTTGCTGTCCTCCCTTTTTCCAGCTGCTGGTGGCAACTGGCCTTCGTATTAACCCTTCCTTCCTCGTACTTTTTTGCTTGCATCCACGTCCAGCGTCTGAGCGGCCTATGGTTCCTACTTGTCCCCTTCCCACCCCCATTTATTTTCTTTTCTTCAAACCCCCTTTTATTTTACTTAATCTCACCCTTCCCTGCCCTTGCCTCATTCCCTCAGGGGGAACACCTCCTTACTCTTGCATCCTGTGCCCTTGTTCGGTCCACTTCTTTCCATCCATGCCTTACCTTTATTGTCCCATCTTCTGGCTTCCTTGCCCTTTCTCCCTCCTATTGTTGCCCTCCTCCGGCAACTTCCTCACCATTTCTGCCCCTTCATACTGTTGTTCTCACTTTGTTTTGTCACTCCTTTTCCCTTCTTTTTTTTTTCTCTTCTTGCCCTCTCCTGGCAACCCATGCCTATCCATGTCCCCCTTTAGGCACTCCTGCCCCCCACACCCGCTTCCGGGCACCTGGCAACCTTATCCAGTTGGCCTCTTTGCCAACCCACATCATTCGGGGCTCACTCCCCTTCCCCTGTCACCCTTTCTGGTGACCCATTGTTGCTGTCTACTATGCCTTGCATCTCTCCCTGTTGGCCTGTTTTGCCAACCCATTGTCATTATTTATTGGGGCTCACTCCCCATCTCCCGTCACCCTTCAGTCGGTGACCCAGTATTTTCTTCCCTTTTCACCCATCACCTCCTCTCCCCCCTTTTTGCCAACTCCAGGGTGGCGGGTGGGTGTTAATCTTGAAAACCCAGCAAAGTGGGAGACCTCCTCCTCTCCAGCTCCTAAATACCCCCCAGATCCCCGTTTTCCTTTCTGCCCCAATCCTCCACCTGTTTCTACCTGACTAGTCATATTAGTCATGGCAGGTATGACATCCAACCCTCCCTCTTACCTGAGCCCTCTCTCTTCTCTCCCCTTACTTCCCTCCCTACCCTCCCCCACAACCTGCCTGTACTTAGCCTAGCCTTCCCTCCCCCGGTGCCCCTTTTTCTGGTATCCCTGACAATTTAGGTTTGCCCCTTGAGCAACCGCGCATTGTCAGAGGAGATCCCAAAGAGGCACAACAACTTTTAATGGGTGCTTTCGACTGGCAATTCAATTTATTATGTAGCAATAACACACGACGGGGTGTGGATTGACGTGCTGATAAAGAGCACACCTAGGGGTGTACTAAGGCACGAGGCACTTGGCGCCGAGTGCCTTGCCCCTAGGCGTGTTTTATCAGCATGTAACCCACACTCGAGTGTGTTATTGCGCTTATAAATTGGCCTTTCCAAAGTAATTTTTAATGTGTAAAAAAAATACAAAAAAGAGAAACATAAGAAAAGGTTTAAAATAGTGAAACAACAAAAAATAGTCCTCTCTATTAAGTTTATTTGGGATGTGTTTATTGTCCCCCCCTTTTACAAAAGTTAAGAATTCATTCAGTATGCCTTTTACTTTATTGGGTTTTTATATTTCTTTCTTTGAAAAGTGTTTAGTTAGGGAATTGCCGTGTTAACAGAGGAGCGGCTGTTTTGACTGGTAGCGAGCCTGTCCCTCACCAGACACCATAGAGAGCAGAGAGATTCCTTCTTTCTGTTTCCTGCTTTCGTTCTGACAGGCAGATTTTTGTCATTATTTTATTTAAAAAAAGGAAAGCGAGTGCCTGGTTTGTATCTGAGAAACACTGCTGCGCTGGTGCTTGGTTGCCGATGGTGCGTTGGGTAGGTGGTGTTCGCTGACGGCATTTCCCGTTGATGTTGAAAAAAAAGTACCGTTTTTGTTTTCTTGGCGGGTTTCTCGGAGGTATTTAAAAATGCTGGTAATGGTGGCAGGAGGCAGACAAGCAGTGAAAAAGATAAGAAAAGGTATGAATTTTTATTGAGATGCAGGATGACATGTACGTGAATGCCACTGTTCCGTTACTGTGCTGCCCACGAGTGCTGTTGTGCTGCTGCTTCAGTGAGCTCTGCCAGTCAACGTTTCTGTTGATGCTTGGCAGAGCTCATTGATTTTTGTTGTCATTTGGCTTCTTGGTGGGCAAAAGTCCCGGTTGGCTACTATATCATCTGATAAGGACACGGCTCAGATGATGTAGTAGCCAATCAGAGACTTGGATTTCTTAAGCCCATTTTATAAACATATTTTACAATGTTTGCATTTACTTTCACTTACATTTTCAACAGTCCCTCATTTTCCCAAGCTATCCATTTTACATTCCACCTGCAGTCAAAGCTTTACATTTTCCAATCACATATTTCAAAATTGTCCCTTTTTCCATTGTCTTCTCGGGGTCCAGATGCTTTAAAGCCCGATACCCCTTGGTCCTCTTCTTCTTGGAAACAGCCTGTTGTCTTTTTCTTCTTGGGGTCTGGATGCTTGGAAGCCCAATACCCTTTCTCCTATTCCCCTTGCTGCCCTCCCTTTTTCCAGCTGCTGGTGACAACTGGCCTTCATATTAACCCTTCCTTCCTCATACTTTTTTGCTTGCATCCACATCCAGGTGTCTGAGCCCAGCCCATGGTTCCTACTTGCCCCACCTTCCCAGACCCCTATTTATTTTTCTTTTCTTCAAACTTTTCCACTAGCCCATCTCCAGCTTATGCGATGGAATGATGGGCTCCCCCCCTTTCCCACTTTTTCCCACTTTTCTATGCTATCCTCTATTTGCAATACATATGTTGCCATCCCCACCGTCGAGAGGTGTACCCCATCCTACCTGTACATTCCTGGGTTGGAAAAAAAGATGCCTTTATGTTCTATGTATGTCTCCCCCACCACCTTTAACCAAGCCGACACTTTTCTGTTAATTCTCTTCCTGGCCCATTCCACCCTTTTTACGTCCCTGGCCTGCCGCCAAACCATCCTAGGCACCATCTCTGACCAGGCTATCCTTGCCTGTGGCCAAAACTGTTGCATTGTCCCCATATCACCTATCATTTCCTTGCACAACAGCCCCCATGGTCTTTCTCCTAGATCATTACCTCCCAAGTGTAATATTATCAGGTCTGGCTTCGGCCACTTCTGCTTCAACTCCTCTAAGGTTGGCATAATCTGCGTCCACCTCATTCCCCTTACCCCCTTCCAATGGACTATCACTCTGTCGGGATACTGTCCTAGTTGTCTCCCCCCTTGATGGTTAGCGGCCCACCTCTCTGCCCAGTAAATGTAAGAGTGCCCTAATATCCAGACCCGTCTGCACCTTTCCTGACCTGTGAAAAGCAAATGCACATATTAGACCATTTTTCTCACATATGTCTTATAGCAGCTTGACTGCCATCTGCCTGCTTTTTTGATTTCTTCTTCGGACCCTCCTCTTTCTGCTAGCATGGATGCGGCTCCTATCGTAAATTAATGAGAAGAGTAATTCTGTGGGATCTCCCCCAAGTGTGCCATTCCTTTCTTTAATACCCCCGTTACCTGGAAACATGTCACTGGTTTCCCATCCCTATGTATAAAGAACTGCCTGCCCCTAATCTGTCTCCTCACCTTGTACTTCCATAGCGATGCTACTGGGCATGTTCCTTCACTCTTCTGCTTATCTAATACAATTTCTTCCCCCATTCCCTTCTGGTCAGTCTTTGAATGTCTCAGCCAAATTGTGACCTTCTCTTGTTCCCAGTGTATTTCCTCCTCCCACAACCCCCCTATTTCATCTTTCTTGTCGGCCACCACTACCTCACTGACCCTGAATGCGCCTCCTGCCATCACTGTGAAAATGGCCCTAAATAAAGAGGCTTCAAAATCTGACATACAAATGTCCACTAAGGCCCCAACCAATCCTTTAAGTTTTTCCCCTGCAATGGGCTTTCTTACGTCTGCCTTCCCCCCTTTAAGCCGCTGCCACCTCATCAACATGCGTCACACCACCTTAAACTTATTCGGTTCGGCCCAACCTTTTGTGCTACATGCCCATCCCTGCTAGTTGAACCCCCATTGTCCCACTAGCCGTTCCTGCCTCCCACTTTTTCACCATGTATTTTGTTGCCTGGTCCTGTGAAACTGGCTCACTTACCTTGAACCCTTCCTGTTCCCGGAACTCCTGGAATGCCCCCCATGCCCCTTCGTATGCCTTCAGCGTGTTGGCGGACCAGAAGCTCCTGTATAACAGTCGGGCTCCTTCCAGCCAATTTCCCACACTTTTTCTGCCAACGGTGTTCTTTTTGCAGCCGCTTGTGGCGCCATGGACCTGAACTTCTCCAGCTGTAAATGGGAAAGGCTGTCAGCTATGTCATTTTTTAACCCCTCTATATGCTTGGCTTTAAATGACAAGTTTAGTTGTAATCACCTCAGCACTAGCTGTCTCAGGACCCTGTTTGCCATCACTGAGTGCCCTCCCTGTCTGTTGATAACTTCTACCACGGCTCTATTATCACACCAAAACATTATCTTCTTATTCTTTAAGTGTTCTCCCCATGCCAACACTGCCACCCATATTGGGAAAATCTATAGCAATGTTATGTCCTTCAACAGCCCCTTCTCCCTCCATGAATCCAGTCAGGCTTCAGTGATCCATCTCCCCCAAAAATAGGCACCCATCCCAATAGACCCAGATGAATCCGTATATAGATTCAAATCGTTATTTCCTAGCCACTCCTTCTGCCAGAATGTGACCATATTGTATTCTTTTAAGAATTATTCCCACACTTCCAGATCTTGTCTAATCCCTCGTGATATGTCTACCCAATGGTGCAGACATTTTTTGGCCGCTGTTGCCCTGGCTGGCCTCCTGGTGAACACTCTCCCTGGTGCGACCGCCCGGCATGCAAAGTTCAAGTGCCCCAACAGCTGTTGGACCTGACTCAGGGGAACTCTCCTCCTACCTTTTACCTCTTGTAGCAAAACCCTGAGCCTGGCCACCTTCTGCTGAGGCAATCTGAAACTTTGCTCGTCTGCATTGACTTCAATTCCCAGGAATTCCAGCTTCTTGGCTGGACCTTTGGTCTTTTCTCCCGCAAGTGGCAGCCCTAACTGCCCGCACATCTCTTCAAAGTCTAGGAGCATTGTTCTTGCCTCCTCTTCACTTTTCCCTATCAGCAGAAAATCATCCAGATAGTGCACTATCGTCTTGTGCCCATACCTCTTCTCAAACGCCCATTGGATCCAGGAGCCGAATGCCTCGAATTTTGTACAGGCTGTGGAACAGCCCATGGGCATTGCCTTATCAAAATAGAAGAACCCCTGGAAGCAAAATCCCAACAGGTCCCAATCTTCCCTCCGGACTGGTAGTAGCCGGAAAGCTGACTGTATTTCAGTCTTTGCTAGCCAAGCCCCCTCCTTCACTCTGATCAACTCCACTGTTTGATCCAGGGTCACGTACGAGACCGTGCTACACTCCCCTGGTACATGGTCATTCACCGAACTCCCCTCTGGGTAGGACAGATGATGAATAAGCCTAAATTCCCCTTGTTGCTTTTTTGGCACTAGGCCAAAAGGAGAAACCCACAGGTGGGGTAGTGGGGGCGTCCAAAATGGACCCTCCATCCTCCCCGCCTCTATTTCCTTCTTTATTTTCCTCAAAGCTATGCCCTCCTTCCCTTTAATTGATGTCAAATACTTGGCCCTCATGCCCTTCCTCCTGCCTTGATATTCCAAACTAAATCCCTTTTCAAAGCCTTCCACTAACATCTGCCCTGCCCTCCCATCTGGGTATCCCTTCATCCATTCTTTTATCACCCCCACCCTGATCGGCATTCTGGCTAGCCTACCCCCCCATTGTCGCTACCTCCCCTGTCATTGGTTCCCCATACCTCCATTCCCAAACCCCCCTCTTCCTTGAAATCCCCTTCCCCTCCCCATCTGGTATCCCCCTTTCCCTCAAAATGGCTGCCCATTTCCCCGTTGCCTGCTTTTCCTGTCCCCGTCACTCTGCACCTGGTCGCAGGGTGCTGCCCAGTGCGTTTTGAACAAATG
Organism: Neoceratodus forsteri; assembly: GCA_016271365.2. Lineage (NCBI taxonomy): Eukaryota > Metazoa > Chordata > Ceratodontiformes > Ceratodontidae > Neoceratodus > Neoceratodus forsteri. The sequence goes on along the minus strand of CM028137.1, from coordinate 740,248,773 downwards.
TGCCTGAATTTGCAACTACTCCAGGAGCACGATGCCTTGTTGAATCCCCAACACGCTTTTTCCTGTTGACCGCCTCCTCCCTGTCTGTTCCCTGCTCCTGTCCCTGTAAAACCTGCTTGGCTCCTCACCCATAGTTCAGAATGAGTCGAATCCCACCTCAGATCCCCCCTGGCCACCATCCTCTGCCGGAATGCCTTGTCATATTTTAGCCAACCTACCCCCATCCTTGCCTTGTAGGCATCCTTTATAGTGGAGGTGTACGTAAGCAACGGGATGACCAGCTCTGGTTTCTTTTCCAGCATAATGGTACTGAATATCGAGAACCCTGCTTGCCAGGCCTCTATATTCCTCCCCTTTTAACTCATCTCTTCTACTTTGTTCCCCGTGATCGCCAGAGCCACAGCCATCTCCCATTTCCCTACCGTCTCCTTCTGCATGTACCTCTTAGCCAACTTCTTGTCCACCAACGCGAATATATCCACGTACTCCCCTTTCCATATCTTTTCTTTAATTGTTAACGGGACATGGTCTCCCATTGTCATTCCCGGTATCCCTTCATTACCAACTCTAATTTTAGTATTCCTGTCTACCCCTGCAGCCTTAATTAAGCAATAAGGCATGACCAAGGGTTATGTTAATGGTCTGTTAATCACCTTCTAGGGGTGTACTGTGGCACGAGGTGTAGCCGAGTGCCACATGCCCCTAGAGGGTGATTAACTGACCATTAACATAATCCCTGGGAGTGCCTTATTGCTATTATAATAAAAATGTTTGTAAACAGTGTTAAACCTTGTTCAGCATATGGCTAAGCTCTACATGTATATTAATAAAAGATTAACATAAGGCTGTTAGAATGTTTGCAGCCAATCAGAAAGCTCCATTTCTCAGACCCTTTTTATAATTTCCTGTAACGCCTTTTTGATTCGCTCTAAACCCTTTTCTCCCATGTCCCCCAGCATACCTGCTAGATATTCAGTCAGATCCCCCTCCGGGGTCTGTTTACCCTTATCCATACCACTCGTGCCCTCATCTGCATCCAGGTCCACCACCCGCTTGAGCTCCAGCACCTCTCTTGGGGCTCTTTTTTCCGCTGGGCTCTTCCCTGACCCTCCTGCCGGAGTCTTCCGTTTCCCTGCTGGATCTTTGGCCTCCTTCTGCTTTGCTGCCTCTCTCAGTTCATTTATTTTCTCCATCAGGCTTTTTCCTTGCCCTCTCTGCCTCTTCTTCTGCTTCCTTCTTCCTTGCCATGTCCAGCATCTCCGTCACCTTCTTCATAATTTCTGACGCCTGCTCCATCATCTGCTTGCTTGTGACTTCTGCCATCCTGAATAATTAGATACTTGAAGGGGGTATACAACAGACAAAGTTATCCTTTGCCCAGTATTGAATTCACCCAAATATATGCACACCTCCGTTTGGAGAGCTCTCCCTCCCGTCAACACATTGTTCCCCTTTTTGTCCCCCCCCCTTAAACACCTGTACCCAAACTTTTGGCTAGCCACAAATGCCCAGCTAGACCCGATATGTCCCAGATTCCCCCCCTTATTTATTTATTTATTTTTGTATTAGAATAACCACTTCCCTCACTTCCTACCTACTGATAGGTAGGAATCCTCCTGCATTTTCGCCTAAATTTTGTCCAGAATACCCCTGCCCTGCCAATGCTGGTGCCCATTGTATTCTCTTGGTCTCTGCATGCTCTCCTTTTTTTTTTTTTTGTAACCCTGGCACACTGCCCTAAATCCTCCTTTGGAATAAGGTTATCGCACATAACCTGACCACATTACACACAGACAATTGCACAGGCAACTATAAAATCCGCCCTGTCTCTCATACAGAAGGACTTCCCTACCTTGCAATTCCAAACGTAAATATAAATGTAAGTAGGGAGCGAGTGAGAGAGAGAGAGAGAGAGAGAGAATAAGCACTATATTGTTGCAATAGTGCTTAAACTGACATATCCTTGCTGCCTTTCTGTAATTATCCCTGTCGTGCCTGCATAAAATGATTTTGAATCTACCCCCTTTGTGTGTGTGTGGGGAGGGGCTGTGACAGTCGGCCGCTATATGCTGGCTCTTCCCTGCTTGCCCTCCCCCTGGCCGTGCATGCACGAATGTCTTGTGTCCTATGTCCATGCATGGCCCACGCAGCTCCCGGCATCCCTCCTGTTGCTTGGAGCCTTCTGCTCAGAGCCTAGTCCTTTTACTGCTGACCCCCATGGCACGGGGTCCTCCGGCCTACAGGAGTGCCTTCCCAAACATGGGCCTCTACAGCTCCTTTCAGGAGCCACGCATCCTCCAGTGACCAGAGAAGACCAAAGCGACACCCCCGCCCGCTCCCCCGGTGGAGCACATGGCTCCATGGCCTACTTTTTGTGTGGCGCCCTTCCCCCTGACCCGTAAGGGACCTCCTGACTAAGCAGTCCCTATCTGGATTCATCAGGGACCGCAAGACAGCGCGACTCCCAGCGATCCTCTGTCGCCTCACCTGGTCGAGGTCATACAGCCTCTTTTCCCTTTTTCTGCTGGTGTGGGCCTCTTCCCCATTTCCAGGTACACTTCCCCAGCCATCCATCAGCTCCACGCTGGACTCCCCAGATCTCTCCTCCTTACCGCAGCACCATACACCCGCCAACAGCCCCTAGCCTCCCCGGAGCCCCTGATGAATGCCTGGGCCAGGATAGAATGCCCCTTGCCCCCCCCAAGGGATCCTTGACCTGCTGGATGCACCAACTCCGCAGAGAAAACCCATCAACCAGCGGCAGAAGCAGCACCGAGCCTGGCCACAGAACTAGTAAATGCCTTCTAGTCTCTTACACAAAACAATTTTTTTTTTAACTTAGCCAATCTCTGGACCCTAGGAGAAGCTCTGGATGCACCAAGCTCCCCCACAGCCCGTACCATTTATACATTTTCACCATCAGCAATTATACCCATTACAACATACTATGTAGTACCCCAGTCTCAACCACATCATGCTGACATTTACAGTGCATTCTGATAAAACAGCCTACCATTGTCGTTAACCATCACAAAAAAACACCCTGAACATCGTCCACATTCTCTGCTTCAGGATCCCTAACCACCAAACTGCTGCCAGCCCCCATGCAGCCCCTGCCATGCAGCCAGCCTCCTATTCCCACACCAACCTTACCTTCTATAATCTCCTGCCAGTCGAAGTGCTGAGCTCTGTTAATCTTGAAAACCCAGCAAAAGAAAGAGGGAGACCCCCTCCTCTGCTGGCTCCTAAATACCCCCTGGATCCCCACCTTTTCCTTTCTGCCCAATCCTCATCTGTTCTACCTGCCTACTCGTATTAATCATGGCGGGTATGACATCACAACCTCTCCCCTCTTACCTGAGCCCTCCCTCCTCTCCCTCCCCCTTACTTTCCTCCTATCCTCCCCCCCACAACCTGCCTGTACTTAGCCTAGCCTTCCCCTTCCCTTCCGGTGCCCCCTTTTTTCTGGGATCCCCCTGACAATTTAGGTTGTCCCTTAGGAGCAACCGCATTTGTTTAGTAGCATATCATATTTTTGCAAACTATACACTGTATACGTAAGCATTAATGGATGACAGGGTGTGCTGATAATGTAGATTAATGCACACCTCCCGTATTGTGAGGCATGAGGCTGCAGGCAAAATGACCTCACAGCACCCGGGGTGTGCGTTAATTCCCATTAACAGCACACCCAGGAGCACGTTATTGTACTTATTACATGGGTTCTGTTTAAAGAACAGAAAAATATGAAAACAGTTGTTTCTTTGCTGTTTAACCAGCTAAAAAGCCACTGTATCCTGCCATCTTGTAAAATAGTCCATAACAAATAATGTATCCTGCATTGATGTTATGCACATAGAAATGTCACAGATACACTACTGATGAGATCAGTGACATTTCGTGTGCATAATATTGTTGTCTGCATTGCCTAAGACCCTTACTGTAGCCCCCCCTTCCAGATGCACAGTCCTGACAAACCCTGACCTGCAATATTTCTTTTTTTTTCAGAGCAGCAATTCTTGGGAGCCTGTTCAAACATTCCCAGCTGTCCTGTAATGTGCTCTGCAGGTAGAACAACACATACACAGATGGAGAGAGACACACAGACAGACACACAGAGAGAAGGAATTTGGTTTTACATGTCTCACCCACTCTTGCTCAGTTTCTCTCCGGGGGGGGGGGGGTTGGCCCTTCATCCTTGGGACAGGAGCAATGCAAATTATGCTTATGTCTGATTCTGTGCTCATTACATGCACTGTTCGCTCACCTACTTTCCGACACCACAGAAACCCACACAGAAGACAGGTGTCCCACTGTCTTACATGCACTCACTGTTTACCTCACTTTCTGTTCCATAGCAGACTTTTTCGTCTCTCTCTGGCTGGTGCACTGCCTCCCCCCGAGACAACAATGAGGGAATGTGCTATACATATGTGGTTGTTTTATTATCTGCCTGGGACACTCAGTTATTCTTGTACTGTGCTGTGCCCAGGCCCCCACTACCGCCTCTCCAGACTGGTCCAGAATAGTGGGTCCCTCCATGGAGACCACTGTAAAGGTGAATGGAGTGTCTACAAGAGCTGTATTAGACAGTGGCTCCCAAGTGACAATTATGTTCCAGGATTGGTATCAGAAGCATTTGTCAGACGTACCCTTACAACCATTACTGCATGTATGGGGGTTAAGTGAGAAGGCCTACCCCTATTCCAGGTATATCGAATTTGGCTGTCTTTCCCCACCTCCGTGGCTGGAGTGGCCGAACAAGTAGAGACCCTAGCCTTAGTGTGTCCCCCACTGGACTGTATGATGGTGTCCTTTGTTGATTGGAACAAATGCTCATATGTTCGAAGGCTGGCACAGTTGTGTTATGAAAACAGGGTCAAAGACTAGTAGAGCTTTAAGAGTTCCGGCTTTAATTAAGAAGGCCTATGAGGCACAGAGAGATGCTGAAAAACAGAACCAGAGGAACCGGTCGAATTGTATGGAAGAAGGATCCTGAGTCTCTGATCCTGGCGCCAAATGCCCAGTGTACTTTACAGGAGAGGTCCGTATCAGAAAGGATGTTAAGAATAAAATATTAATGTTGGATGCACAAGCGATGGAAAATTGCCAGAGGGACTGCTGGTCAAGCCTAGTATTTTGCCCGCTAGAGCCCATGCTTATGCCAGAAGGGTAATGGTCCAAGTTCATAATGTGTCTGAAAGAGACATTCGAGTAAACAGAGGTTGCATCCTGGCTAATGTGCATTGTGCAGACACTGCGGTGCTACCCAGCAGCAAGAGTTCAAGGAAGAATGACAGAGTAACGCCTGACTTGTTTGATTTCGGCGACTCCCCGCTGCCAGCTGAATGGAAAGTGAGGATCAGTGAGAAGCTTGCCCAGAGAGACCAGGTGTTTTCTTTAAAGGAATGGGATGTAGGATGCGTGCAAGAGCTGAGCACAATATCCGCTGCATGACGAAAGACCATTTCGTGAGAGGTCTCGACGCCTGGCACCTGCTGACATAGATGATGTGAGGACGGCATCTGCAAGAGATGTTAGCTGCTGGTGTAATACAAGAATCCAGAAGCCCTTATGCTTCCCCATTGTGGTAGTGAGGAAAAGAATGGAACAGTAAGGATGTGTGTGGATTATCGCACCTTAAACGGCGGACTATCCTGATCAGTACACAATGCCCGCATTCAGGATGCTTTGGACTGCCCTAAGCAGGAGCAAGTGGTTCTCTGTGCTGGATCTCCATGAGTGGGTACTACCAGATCCCGATGGCCCCAGAGGGACCGTGAGAAGACGGCCTTTATCTGTCCGCTTGGCTTCTATGAATTCATGAGGATGCCTCAAGGGATTTCAGGTGCCCCAGCCACTTTTCAACGATTGATGGAGCGTGCAGTGGGGGACATGAACTTACTAGAGTGCCTGGTATACCTAGATGATGTTATTGTGTTTGGCAGCTCACTGGAGGAATATGAGAGCAGATTATTTAAGGTATTGGACCGACTGGAGGACTTTGGCCTTAAACTGTCCATTGATAAGTGTCAATTCTTTCAAACATCAGTAAAGTATGTGGGACACATAGTATCCACCGAGGGAATAGAGACCGACCCAAGTAAAGTTGAGGCCTTGACCACCTGGCCACAGCCCAAAATCTAAAAGAACTGCAAAGATTCCGGATTCTGTGGTTATTATCGGCGCTCATCAAGGACTATTCAAGAGTGATCCGCCTTTACTTAACCTTACCAAGGGTATCCCCCAACTCCACAAAAATACCAAAAGGCAGCGCCCCTCAAGACTGAAAGAGTGTATTTTCATCCGAGTGAAGTATTTGGGGCCCGCTGGACTCCTGATTGTGAGACTGCTTTTCATGAGATCATATATCAACTACCCATGCTCCAGTGCTGGCCTATGCCGATCCAAGAAAACCTTACGTCCTGCACACTGATGCTAGCTTGCAAGGGTTGGGGGCTGTGTTGTACCAAGAGCACGAGAATGGCCTGAGACCAGTGGCCTTTCCAGCAGAAGCCTGACCCCATCCGAAAAGAACTATCCTGTACATAAGTTAGAGTTCCTAGCTTTGAAGTGGGCTATTGTTGACCAATCCATGAGTACTTGTATGGGGCTAAAATACTAGTAAAACTGACAATAATCCTTTGACCTATGTGCAGACCTCAGCTAAGTTGGATGCCACTGGCCATAGGTGGCTTTCTGCATTATCTACATATGACTATGCTCTCAATACGAGCAGGTCTGAACCACATAGATGCTGATGCTCTCTCCAGGAGGCCTGTTCCCCAGAATGATTGGGTCCGATTGGCAGAACCTGACATTCGGGCACTCTGCGGAAGTTTGACAGGGAGGAACAAATGTCCACGGATGCAGTGGACTGCATGGTGGATTGCTTGGGACCCTCTGAGAATTGCATACCTGCTGCTTATTGCCACTTTTCTGCAATAGACATTGGTGCACTGCCTCAGCTGGACAATGACAGTATTCGGCGGGCTCAATCCCGCGATCCCATGATCAAAGCAGCTTTAGAAGCCCTCTATGCAGGAAAAGATGTGTCCAAATTACGCTCCACTGATTTGAGAACTGCACTGTTATACAAAGAAGGTCCTAAGTTGAAACTGATCAATAAACTGTTATACAGAGAAACAGTAGACAGAGGGGACAAGTAGACAAACAACAATTAGTGCTGCCCACTGCCTTTCGAGACTCAGTACTGAGGTCCTTGCACAACCATATGGGCACTTGGTATAGACAGAACACTTGACTTGGTGAGATCCAGATTCTATTGGCCTAAGATGGGGCTGATGTGGAGCAACACATTCGAACTTTGTAGTCGCTGCTTACAGAGGAAAGCTTTGCCCCAGAGGGCTGCCCCCTTGTTAACATCACCACCAGTGCACCCATGGAGCTGGTCTGTATTGATTTTCTGAGTTTGGAGTCAGATTAAAGAAATATCAGTAATGTGCTGGTGGTCACTGACCATTTCACAAGATATGCCCAAGCTTTCCCACCAAAGACCAGAAAGCATCCACTGTGGCCAAAGTACTTGTGAAAACTTTTGTTCACTATGGGGCTCCACAAAGAATCCATTCTGATCAAGGGAGAGACTTTGAGAGTCGTCTGATCAAAGAGATGCTTTCTCTGTGGGGAGTGCGAAAGTCCAGAACCACTCCCTACTACCCCCAGGGGACCCACAGCCTGAACGCTTCAACCGCATTCTTGCTAGATATGCTAGGCACCCTGCACCCAAAGGACAAGCCTAGATGGAGCCAACAAATTAGCACCCTGGTACATGCTTATAACTGCACAAAAGTGATGCCACTGGGTTCTCCCCTACCGCCTGATGTTTGGAAGAGAAGCTCGACTACCAGTAGATGTGTGTTTTGGGGTCTCTCCTGATGGGGTTCAAGCTGACAACTATTTACAGTATGTGCAAAAGTTAAAGGCCCAGCTAACTCATGCGTACCAACTGGCTCAAACCAAGGCTGCCAAAAGAAATCTGGCCAACAAAGAAAGGTATGATAAAAAGGTGAAAGCACAGGAACTCCAGGAGGGAGATCGGGTATTGCTAAGAAATCTGGGACTGCATGGCAAGCACAAGATTGCTGACAGATGGCACCATCTCCTCACATTGTAGTGGGCAAACTAGATGATCTGCCAGTGTACAAGTAAGGCCTGAGAATAATTCAAAAGATGTAAAAACAATGCATAGAAATCATTTACTGCCCATTGACAAATCTTAATTGAGTCTAAGCCCCTAGAAGATGCCCCTCTGGACCAGTGACTAGAGCTGCTGCTAAGAAAGATCAAGAAAGTCTGCACCTACAGAAGCAAAGTTAAAGTGTTCCCTCCACAAGTCCCAGTTGAGCATGACTGTCAGTCCATATCGGAAGAAAGTGAGAGTGACTTTGAATACTATCCTTCTTACGAACTGAGTCAATTGTTTCGGGCAATCCCTAGTCAATACTGGAGACAAAGCTGGGCCTTCTGGACTGTCTAAGCCCCCAGCTTCATCCCTGGAGCCAATGCTCCCAGAAAGTGAAGTGCAAAGCATCAGATTAGATGAAATGGAATCATTGTGCATGGTTGAACTGTTTGAGCTTTCAGGGGAGGAAAATGATAGATTAGGGGCAGACTGGTGATACACCGAACAAGAAGAGTATTTTGAGTGCCCTGACAGTCCACTGCCAGTGTCCGAAAGCTCTCCATGCGAGCCAAATGTTGTGGACTCAGAAACTGTAACTCCTGGAGCTGAAAGTGCCCCAAGTTCTAGCCTCTCTACCTCCATGGAGACTCCCCTGACAAGTGAGGACAATGCTGAAAATGAGGCTCAGAGTGCAGAGACTGTAACAGTTCCCCCTAGAAAGACTGGTCGAGCTGTAAAGCCTGTGGTGCACCTCAGTTATGATTCCCTTGGAGGCCTGTGGATTTGCCTCTCAATGTTGTCCATAAAGGAGTGTATGTGTCCCAGCTCATTGCCCAAACTGACGTCCAGTGCTAACTCAAGTTACTTGTGTTGCCCTCTAAGTATGGTGCCCTTGCCCCGTCCAGCCCCAAGGTAACTGATAGGAAGGGCCCCTCTCTTCAGGTTTCATGTACAAGAGGTAATAACTTGAGTTATGGTACAATGTATGTAATACTGTGTAAGAGTGACGACTGCAATGTTTCAGAAATGTGTTCTTGGTAAAATGATATATTGACTGATGATTACATGTGCGAGCCTAATGCAAATGTATATGGTTGCAGTTGAAACTTATGGGGGTACTTGCTTGACGCGGACGTCAAGCTTTCCCAGGCCAGGAAGGGTGTAACCCCGCTGCAAATGGGGGTTCCCAAAAGACTTCCAGGAGCTTGCTTGAATGCTCCAAGCCTGAATGGTGTTTGGCATTTAAGCCATTTATCAGTGAGTGTTTTTAGAGCCTCTGGTACTGTCTCTTTAAGAGCTGTCTGCTTGCAGACATAATTAGTTTATATGGGGACTGTGTGCTTCTCTGAGTACCACTCAAGCTGCTGCCAATTCACTTCATTTTTGCAGTCACTAGAGTGCAAAGGAACCTATCTGAAAGATGTAACTGTTTGCCAGAAATTATTTAGAGTAATAATGAAATTACAGTTTGTCTAACCTGCTTTCTTTGCAGTCAGAACTGTGTCTGCTAGTTCCCATTCTAGTTTTGAACTGCTGAACTGGACCAATCAGTAGGGTAAGCTAGCTCTAAAATGGTGCCTTGGACGAATCAGAACTTGGACTCATAATCTGAGCCAGCCACAAGAGGATTGTATGGGCAGTGACTCTGGGAGATGTAGTTTAGACTTCAGTGCCTTTTGGACCAACAGCAGCAGTCTATTGTGAGTGACAGCCAATCCAGTCAAGAACTGGGAGGAACTCAAAGGAAGTGCCCGGTTTTGTCGGTTGGAGTTTCAGTTGAGCTTTGGCAGTGAAGAAGGAAGGAGCCCTGTGCTTTTCAGTGTGCAGTTTTAGTCAAAAACGTGTGTAAGGCCCAGAGTTCCGGTCTGCAGCTTGTGTAACAGCTTGTTAGGACTGAATCCGTCCTGTGAAAAGAATCAAAGGATCTCTGAAGAGTAGAAACCAGGCTCACCCTGTAGAAGACTGGAGAATTATTGAATTGCACTCGGTCTGTCAGGAACTGAATCTGCTGTGTGTTCTCCCGGGTATTGTGCAGTAATTGCGATCGGGATAGAGAAGCAGCCTGCCTGGTATAGTACTCTTTTTTTTTCCATATAAATGTGTGAAGAGTCTCTTGGAGCGCAAGAGTAGCCCTGCTGATATTGAAGGACCCTATCTTATTTGGAGGTCGTGAGTACTAATTCAGGGTAGCTCCTGTTGAATTGCCACATTAAATCCAAATGGAATTACTGTACTGCTGACTGTTTAATTTTCCTTTTCTCTGTGTGAAAGGGCCCCTACCAGCTGCCACGGTTTGGACTAGCCACTAGGGCTTGGGTACCCAGGGACAGTAACTCAGTAGGGATAGGCCTGTGCACAGAGCCATAAAGTAGATTATTAGAGTGATAAGCTAATTAACCTGATTTCCCCTGTCCTTGTTATATCCCCTAAATAAATCAGAGCTGCTTGTTTCAGCAAAGTTATACTGCGAGGTATTTGTCTATGTTAAAGTACTGTACTGTGATTGTTGCACTGTATCTCATTTCACAGGAGGTCCCAGTGCCGGAACCAGTCCTGGGGGTAAGTGTATACTGTGAAGGTAATTCTGATATATTGTGTGGGCCACTAGTGGGAAGAAAGGGGGGTTGCAGTGTCCCAGAGGGCTGTGACCAAGTTAGTTTAACTATTGCAAACCCTGACCTCTGGGTGGAGGCACCCGCCATTGGATCCAGGCCCCTCAACCTGTTAGTGGCAAATCAGGCAGGGGTAGTAGCCCCTGGGATAGCGCCATCTAGGGATTACATGTCACATTGTGGCCCCTCAGCAATGGTGACCAAACAGTGCTGCAATTAAAGGATGTTTACTAAAATGAGCACTGCAGGGGGGGGACCAGGCAGGCGATGGGGGTATGGGTCTGGGAGCACAGGAGAGCCTCTAGGGGGATTTACTATCTCTGCATTGTGCTGGGACACTGCCTGGATATTGCCACAAATGTGCTCCTCTCTGACTTCTGTCTCTGCCACTGCCTTTCAGTAGACTGTGCTGCCCATGGACACCTTACACAGAGAGAGAAAGAAAGAGAGAGACAGTCTGCAAATTCACCACTCCCTCTCCTGGTCTCTCTTGCTCTTTCGAGCCACCCTGTACCGCTCACCTTCCCTGTCAGTCTCGCTCTCAGGTGCTCTCTCTCACTGGCCAGGAACTAATGTAGATTGTGAGTGGAGATCATCAGTAGGCAACTGTCACATTGTGGCCCCTTAGCAGTGGTGACCAAATACTGCTACAATTAATAGATGCTTGCTAAAATGAGCACTTCAGGGGGAACTGACAGGTGATGGAGGTATGGGTCCAGGAGCACAGGAAAAGCTCCAGGGTAGTTTACTCTCTCTCTCTCTCTGTCTACATTGAATGACAGACAAGTCACAGGAGGGTGAGAACACACACTGGGCAGCCATCTTCAATGGACAGAGCCTTGACTTGAGTTCAGTGGCTGTGCAGGGAAAAGGGACATCACACTGACAGAACCCATCACAGTCAATGAGAAAGAGATAGAGACACACACACACACACACACACACACACACACACACACACACACACACACACAGACATGGAAGTGCCAATTCTTGCAGTACTGCACACTGCTCTCTTGTCTCTCTTTCAGGAGCACTCCCTCTCCCCAAGCACTCCCTTTTCTCAGTCAGTGTGCGATCCCCGGTGATCCGTGGGGCAGGTGGGTTGGACAAACAACTGGGCATATGACACTTCAGGAGAGGACACATCCTTGCATTTCTTCTGTAGGGGACAATAATTTAGCAAAGACATCTCTGTGCTGTGCACTTGGAGTAGCTTAGATATGATTGCAAATGGCTGCCTTTGCAAAATTATTTTCCCCTACACAGCAAGTGTAGGTCTGCCCAGGGATCTTCCTCAGACCCCTTCACACCAACTGTGCTGATAATGTGCATTAATGTACTGTCACCTGATGGCACTCCACCAATCACCTCCCTCCCTCCCTCCTCTCCCTACCCATATAATACATGTTATTATAGATCTAGTGCTCCAGACCAATCATTGTGCTGCCTTGACTTGCACATGAGATACCCTTATTCTGTGAACTGTGTGTCATGTGCAGAATCCCAGAAGTTATTCACATTCAATGTATTTTATTTAAGACTGTGCGCTCACTAGATCTATAATAGATTAATACATTCTCATTCGCAACTAGTTGCTGTATAACAGTGGTTTCACTTTCTTAGTGTTCCAACCATAATACGTAACTGTCATGTTCTGTTATCACCTCAACAGAATGTGCATGCAACCACACTTACCCTGCCATGAGTGGTGACACAGGATGTATTAATATATAAGGTGACTTGGTCAGGACCAAACCGTGGGGTTCCACATTGGCGTTTGGTGGTTTGGCTTGCCCATATTGGAATTCCAATGAAATGAGTAAGAGAATGCTACTTGAATAAGATTGACATGTTTAAAATGTAAACTGCTTCTGTTTTATGTGACAGTGTCATACGTTTGTTACTTTCATGAGAGGTGTGTTAACTGATGATGCCTCACGAGAGGCATAGCCACAACTGAGGGATAAAGACGTGACAGTCCTCATACTTAGATAAATAAATGTATGACTCGGTCACACGAAACATTGTCAGTTTATATGCCCTGAGCACTTGATTATAAGTGCACTGTCTCATTTTAATTCCCCCATTTCTTTAATTTTACTGTTGTGTCTCAAGCAACATGTGTGCTTTGGGTCACATTGGCATAAGCAGTCTTTCCTTGAGAGTAACAGGATTATGGAGATAGCAAGGGGGAGGGGTGGGAGAATACCCATATTCAAAATATCACATTGCATTGCAATGTTATAAATCGTGGCTGTCACCAACTGAGATAGCAATTAAATGTGGGCATGATAACACCCTTGTTCATAGTATAAGCTGCCAGATGTTTGTAATTCCATTGTTGGTCTCGGTTTTTCACTGTAGTGCTTGTGTTAATGAATTGTATGCCAGTATGAGCATTCTGCTTTCTCTAATTGGAAATCCAATTTTAAAACTAAGAGAACCCCCTTTGTCAATGATTTACATTTTATGCTTTGCGTGTTGTTGGGCCACTATATCATTATCCAACTTCTCTGTCACTAGGTTCACAATTGAATACCTGAATGGAGGGTGGGGTGGTAGCAACTATTGTGAAAGGTGCAGAGACCACTGCATCACTGTTCGGCTTCAGTCATACTGTGACACACAGCCAACATAGAGCAGGAGCAGCAGATGGGTGTTACTGCTAAGTGACCATGTGGTGCATTGCTAATCATAGCGTGGGTACCGGAGCAGTCATCTGACCTGTGATCAAGGCTATCCATTCCCTTGTGAGGCTTTATGTTTAGTTATTGTGGGTTGCAATTTGCTCAGCATCAAGTATATGCAAAGCAGTGAATGATCACAGCTGATGACCATGTACATTCCCACTGCCCACTGGATCCCGTTAAGACAATGGTGAGTACAACTGTACATTGTGTCAGCATGCCAGTACAATGTGTCTCTATTCCCTTGTCACCCAGTATAGTATAATAGGTGCATTGGTATGGTACCTTAACTTTTAATTGTGATCATGTAAATGTTAAATGTAAACACCTTTACATACATACAAGTTGCATGGTTTCCCCAACTAAGTATGTGATATGAATTATTAATGCATGGTACTTGATTTGCATGTAAAAAAATGTGTGGTTTTCTATGTGGCAAAGCATGCTTGCCAAAGTACATTTCAACCTACACTGTGCAAAATACTTATATTGCAATAGTTATTTTTCTTATTAAAATAGCACTCAGTTATTAAATAAAACGGTGACAATATTCTCTCCGCAGATCATCTCCAGTATTCTTAAAGAAACGTATCAATCAGATTCAGATCTCGCTCAGGAATGTGATGATGGAGGAAGTACTGACCACGTTGAGATCGAACTCAAATGCAGAACAATGGAGACACAGACTTCACCACCTACCAATAGGAATTCGATGGTGCAGGTCCACACCAATATCCTATTGGTAACTCACAATACGAGAACGCAGATGTTGTATCAAGGAGTAACCAGAGTTGTGTACCTTTCCATTGTTACTGTGCATTAAAAAAATGTGTATATTGTTTATTCGTGCTGTTTACCAAAGCATTAAGCTACACTACAGCATGGTTTTACTGGATAATTAATAATGGTGACTAGCACTGACGCATGATGTCACCGGCCTACTGACTCCAGCAAGCCAATCCTATGTGTATTAACTGTACAGTAGAACCATGTTGTTGAGTGATTTAGTGCAATTGATAGATGACAATTTCACAAAAAGTGTGATTGTTTGAACATTCAGGTATGCAGATGCAGGACACCACTTCCAGTGGCAACTCAGTCCACCCATTCACCATTATTTCCGTGAAGAAGTGCCTTCTCTTTTCACTTTTGGATTCTGACCACAGCCAGTTTCAGTTCATGACCCCTTGTTGTACTACCCTTCCTTAGCTGAAAGTTGTCCTTAATGCTGATCTTATTTACTCCCTTTAGGTACTTGAAGGTCTCAATCATATCCCATCTCTCTCCTGTCCTCCAGCAAGTACACGTTCAGAACCCTTAATTTTTCATGGTATGTCCTGTCCCCATGCCATGGATCAACTGGATTGCTCTCTGCTGTACTGCCTTCAAAAGTTTGATATATTTTGGTCACCAGAACTGGACACAATACTCCAGGTGTGGTCTCACCCATGACCTGTACAGCAGCTGAACAACAGCCTCCCTCCTAGAGGTGATTCCCCTGGTGATGCAACCCATCATTGTCTTTGATTTGGCTGCTGCCTTGTGCCACTGTGCTGTGTGTTTCATGTCCACTCTCATCAAGACACCCAGTTCCTTCACCTCTTCTGATACTTTCACCTGAACCCACCTAGCCAGTAACTTGCCTTTTACTTTTTTGCTCCAATGTGCATCATCTTACATTTTTTAGCATTGAAATCCTACTACCAGATGCCAGACTATTTCTCCAGCTGTGCCTGGTCTGCCCTTAGATCCATTCTCCCCGCCTAGTATTGTCTTAAAATTTTTGCATTTGACCACTTCCACTATGTCTCCAAGAAACACACTGAATAGCATCGGTCCCAACACCAAGCACTGTGGAACATTGCTGGTCACCATCTATATTTGGACTGCTCTGCCCCCCCACCACTCTCTAGTTCCTGTCTGTCAGCCTGCTCTTTACCCACCACAGCAGTTTGCTCCATACACCCATGTCCCTCAGCTTGCTGACCAATCATTTAGTGTTGCACGGAGCCATCCGTCTTGCTGCAGTCCAGCTAAAGTATGTCCACTGCCTGTCCTTTGTCCAAGATGCTTGTGACCCAATTGAAGAAGTCCACCAGGTTGGTTTAGCATGACCCATCCCTAACAAATCCATTTTGCCCATCATTCTGGAAACTGTTCTCTTCAAGGAAGGACAAGATGCGCACCACATTTGCTCCAGGAGCCTTGTCCAATCGCAGTTACTTAAGTCCTCTCAAGATCTTGTCCACCTCTGTCTTCCCATCATACTCCTTTGCCACCCTTAAACAGCCCCTGACACCATTGGAAAAACTTGAAAACAATGTGAGATTCAGACACAATTCAGTTGATATTTCATATATGCTCTATAATTCTTTCCCTTTTTTCCTGTATTATGGAGGACAGTTGCATAGAAGAGGATCACTGTCCCATACACTTCATTTGCTCTTTCTGCTTGCCTACACCTGACATCATAATCCCCTGTTTATGAAATCAGAATTATCTCCACAGCAACAGACTGTGATGTCATACACAGTATGTGAGGTGTAGGCAAGCAGCTCAGACTGACAGGGCAGCAATCCTGTTTACATGCAAATGTCATTAGTAATAAAGAAGCATGTGTAAGAATTACTGAAAAATTAATAAATATAAGCTAAATTGTGTCTAAATATTAAAATTTTTCAAAGTTGTCACAACAGCATCAGGGGCTATTTAAGGGGCATGACTATCTTCCACTTTGGCATGTGCACACTACACTCCCTGGCACAGACAGTCAGTAACTGTCAATTACTGTTAAAATGGAAAAATTTTGCATGGCTACTCATGCTTTGATTTGTTGATAGCCTTGACAATGTATGCGTCTATCAGACAACAGTGCACATTTCCAAAGAACAATAATTTCATCATGGATGGTGGTTTGTGCAATAATGGACATTTCATGTGTTATAAGATCCTCCACCTGAGTTGACATACATCATTAAGCCCCTAGGATGTCTGGTACAGCACAATACTACTCACACTGACTGTTATTATTTATTACACAATGGTACCCATGTTAACATGTCGACCTTTGACATGATCTTTTAATATTTAACGTCATCTTTTATTTTCAGCCACATAAATAGAGAAAGTAATGGTTGATGTTGGCATCCAGTGTGAACTACTTATGCCGCATGTGAAACTGATGGAGGAACACCAAGACGTGTTTGGTGACCTATCTTCAATATCCAATGTCAGTGATGGGGATTACGAGATGGGGATTGATGCCGACCCAAACTATAAGCCATGTACCAAGAGTGAGGAAGACTCTGATGATTATTCTGAGGAGGAAGAAGAAATAATGACCAAACACACAGACTCTGGACCAGTAAAAATGCAAAAGTATATTGTGTTTTGGGACTACTGTCTTCTTCAACTACTTTCATGGTGCCACTGTCCATCGTGTGGCAAGCTAGACCCTACATACAAATGTAAGGTTTTGGGCACACTGCTGACATTAATCTTTATGTGTACATCATGTTTGAAAAAGACAAATTGGAGTAGCCAGCCATTTGCTGGGTGCCTGCCGGCAGGACACATTTGATTATCAGCCGCCATACTGTCAACTGGTGCTACAGTGGCATGAGTTATTTGCATATTTAAGAACATGGGTGTTGCTGTGTACAGTGCTACAACCTTTTTCTGACACCAGAGCCAACTACTGCTGCCATCTGTCAATAAGCTGTGGAGCAAAAGACAGCAGTGGTGGGTAGCGTTGTTACAAGCAGAAAGAAGAGGACTAGTGTGTAGTGGAGATGGCCGTGCAGATAGTCCCGGACACTGTGCCAAATATGGGACATATTCACTAATGGAATTAACATCAGGAATAATTATTGATTTGCAGTTAGTTAGCTGATGCTTAATCTACATTTTTTTAAGCAGAACTGTGCTGTATCCTTAAATAGGGACACATGCTTTTTGAATTAGTCACCATTTCTAATTAACCTTTTGTAGAACAACAAAGTTGGATGTTACAATAACATGGAGCTTGAGGGGCTGAAATGGTATTTGTCAGCTGTTGATGAATGGGGTCTTACAATTGACAAGATCATAACTGATCACCACGTTCAGATTGCCGAATGGATAAGGGAGACTTTGCCTTATACTTGTCATAAATATGACACATGGCATGTAGCAAAAGATATTGTTTTTTATGTTATTGTTATTTTGCTGTACCACCATATAGTGCTATATGTGATTCTGTTTGCGGCAATTTTTTGTTTTAGTTAATTTTTATGATTACATATTTTGATTGTCATTCAAGGGATTAAAAAAAACCTACTAGTCACGTCTGCTCTGAAAGACTGTAAGGATATACAACTGTGGAATCAGAGTATTGTGAATCATGTTTATTATGTTTGCTTGCATGCATGTGCAAGAAACATAGTGCCACCATACGAATTTTCGTAGGTGTGCCACTCAGCTTCCAATGCCCTGCTCCCTTTTGCAGGTGCTGTCTCACCGCACCAATAAATGTCGGCGCTGTCTATGGCAGCAGTTCAGATGCAGTGGCGTACAGTTGAAAGTGAAAAAACACTGCAATCAGCGGTGGTAACATGTAGGCAGTTTGCATACTGCTGTCAGCAGTATGCAAATTGCCTACACGTCACACTGCATCTGAACAGTTCTTACCCCCCACCCCAAACAACTACGTAACATGCAGGGAGCCCACCCCAGCATGCACATGCACTCCCCCCACCCGCACACCATATGGCCGACGGGGATGCTGAATCCCCCTTCGGCTCCGCTGCCCCCCCAAAACCAGATTTTCAGGTGCCATGCTGGAAGCCCACCCCAGCATGGCAAAAGTCCGTATGGTGATGGGGGTGCCCAATCCCCCATCGGCTCCACTAAACCCCACTAGCAAAAAAAAATACTTCCAGTTTCCACACTGGGAGCCCACCCCAGTGTGGCAAATGTCTGTATGGCCAATGGGGGTGCCCAATCCCCCGTCTGCTCCACTACCCCCCAAAAAAATAAACTTCCAGCTGCCACACTGGGAGCCCACCCCAGCATGGCAAAAGTCCTACGTCGTTTTCTAAAATAAAAAAAAAAGACACCTGTAAAAAAAAAGAACGGTTCCTCGTTGACTGTCTTGCACCCCTCCCCAACCCACACCCACCATCTGTGCACCCACCTCCCCGCACACCCCCACCCCATACTTGCCTCCGGAGCCCAGTGCAATGATCTTCAGTGGACCACAAACATGTCGGCACTCTTCAAAGCTGACCGAGAACTGAAGAAATGCCAGTAAGCTGTATAATGGCATAAATGGTTTTTTTTCAACTTTGGTGCATAGCTCAGCCATTTTGAGGAATGTTTTCACCAAATTTTCAACATGTGGTTCTTGGGGCACCACCTCATGAACTCAGTCACTGTCATTTTTTATTCAGTCCCGAAAGGTGATTTTGCGGTCACTGCGTGGAACCACGTTTCGGGACTGAGTAATGAAATGACAGCGTCACAGTTCATGAGGTAGGCCCCCAAAACCCTATGTTGAAAATTCGTTGAAAAGATTCCAAAAAATGACTTTTATGAGCATGTGTTGCACAGTTCCTATGCACGCTTGTAATTTCGTGAATTTTTAATATTTTCACTCCAGATTTTCAACATTGCGATTTTACGACACCTCCTTATGAGCAGTACAGCTGTCATTTTTCACATCTCACTGGTCATTGTGTGAAATCAATGTTCGGGACAGATTAAGAAAATCACAGTGACACTGTTCATGAGCAGAGGTCTTAAAATGGCTATGTTGAAAATTTGGTGACAAAAGCCCACAAACTGACTGTGTTACGAGTGTGAATTGCACAGGTTCCACACACCCTCGTAAGTTCACGAATTTGTAATATTTTCAGTCCAAATTTTCTACAGTGGCATTTTTCCACACCTCCTTATGAACAGTATGGCTGTCATTTTTCACACCCTGGCCAAAATGTTTTTGCACTTCTGGTGCAGAAATGCTTGGTTGCTGTGGGAAATCAGTGTTCGGGACAGATTACAAAAATCACAGTGACACTGTTCATGAGCGGAGGTCCCAAAATGCCTGTGTTGACAATCTGCTGTAAACAATCCCCAAACTAATTACATTATGGGTGTGCATTGCACAGTTTCAACACACGCTCGTGACTTCACCAGTTTTTTATATTTTCACTCCAGATTTTCAACATTGCCATTTTGCACCTCCTCATGAACAGTACAGCTGTCATTTTTCACATCCTGTTCGAAATGTGTTTTCGCACCTGTGATGCCAAATGGTGTAGTCGCTGTGCAAAATCAGCTTTTGGCTAATGAACTGATATTGCCACTGTTCATGAGGTGGGGCCCACAAAAAAAACATATTGAAAAATAAGAGTGAAAATACCAATGAACGCCTGAGGGGTTAGGGTTTCCGGCCATAACGCCCCACCCTGTAAAGACTGACAGGCATCAAGGTGTGCCTTGGACTCTTAGGCCCCAAAGTTCACCCCATTCTCCTATACTGCACCCATCTCACTGTATTTCCTTATGGAATGGGGTGCACATAAGGCCCAAAGACTCCAAGGCACTGTGACACTTGCTGGTGTATGCAGAGTAGGGTGTGGTGAAATGGCGTGGCCCTTATACCTGACGACCCAAAGGCACACCCCAATGCCTGTCCATCTCTGTAGGGTGGTGGTGGGGTTGCCTTCAGTTCAATACTTCACTGCCATTCCTATTATGCATCTCTCAAACTCCTACACTACCAATGCCAATGCCAGCAAGCAAACATTCGGCATTGACAAATGCTTGTTGGTCTATCAGATCAATGCCTGACGGTGATGAAGATATGATAGTAGGGAAGTGGAGAAGTGTTGCAACACATGTCCAAAACATACATCATTCAGAGAATGCGGTATATCCTAGTTGCACACACAGTGACCTCTCGGGTAGAAATTAGAAAGCCATGGTTGAGGCCTTGTAAGTTTGATACATAGTTAGTTAGATGTATCACGTGTGTTCTCATTAATTAGCTTTTGCCAACATGTGAGTATTTGATATTATTTTAGCATCAAGAGCAGCTGTACATGTTGAGCAGCTGATAACTGAAACCAGTCTATGTAATGACATCCGCAAACTATCAGGCCACCACCAGACCTTGGAGCTAGAAGCCTTTCAGTCTTCTTAATCAGTTTGCACCCAAAACAGTTGTTTTCAGCTACCAAGCAATGAGGTGCAGGTTGGGGATGATTGCTGGAAAGAAATGTTAGAGCATAAAAGATGTGCTAATTCATGCACTTGTGAACAAGAAACACCAGGTATCAGTTGCAACTGAGTGAGGTGAGCGTAGTGTTTGCATGTCATAGGATGGGGCTGGAATTTATGATTCAAGTACACAGATGGGAAATGATGTATGATTTTGTAAGATAAAATATTAATGAGCATAGAAAGATATAGGTCAGCTTTAATATATCATAGCCGGTGTTTCAGTTCTATGTGCACATTAAATCGGTTGTACATTTTTTCCAGAATGTAACATATTTTTACTTGTATTGTAAGGCTGCTGCTGGCTGCACTTCATTACAATGAAAATTTGAGGAGAAACCAAGCGATAACACAGAGTGGTGAAGAGGTTTAGCCTACATTATCCCAAGTTTAAGAAGGGTGGTTATGTCATACGGAAAACACTGGTAGCCCACCTTTGGTAAGTAAACCTCTTATTGTAACTGGGTGACAAAGGCAGTGGAAAACTGTGGTGCGGTCTATAACACCAGCATCGATTTGAGCAGTGACAATGACCAGAACAATGGTGAACAATCCAAGCATCCATGTGGTGCTCAAAAACAGAACCATTTGGTTCAAATGGTATTTTTAATGTCTTCATCAGTTATACTGATGCAGGGCCATGGGTGAAGGTTTGCCCATTTGCAGATGATCTCTTGATCACAAACACAGTAGACACTCTAGAGGGGCTCAATAGAATGAAGTGTGGACATTGTAAAATGGAGAAATTGTCACAGTAGTGGCAACTGAAATGTAATGAAACAATTTTGAAATCATGTAGTCCATGTTAACATTCTGCGTGCGTGTGTGTGTGTGTGTGTGTGTGTGTGTGTGTGTATGGGGGGGTGGCAGGAGCATTCTAGTACTGGAATAATGTAGGGCTTTTAATTCTTCCATTCCATGGTAAACAATCACACAATGTATTTAGGGTGAACAAATAAGTAACAAAACATGGCTGGATGTTGGTAGCACTAAGATAACTGCACACCCAAAGGCTGAATGAAACTAGGCTTGCAGCATCGTGCATCACTACACCTCTGGGAATGTGGGTATTTCAGTACTAAGAACACCCAGCCATATCTTATTACTTACACTACACATGAGGGAGCTTTGGAGTATGATATAGAATGAATGAAACAAATATTAAGTTGGTGACATCTTGTAGTTCAGGAGTTGTTTAAAGACAAGATGGGCATTTGCTAATGGGGTGCTGCTTTCAGTAATGGGGCACGCACCACTTACACATTCAATACACCCTCCCGCATGGACAGCAATGTAGAGGTGTGGAGGAGGACGAAGGTTTCATCAATGTACTATACGCACCGCCCATGGCGTGAACAAGAAAATCGACAAACATTGACGCCACAGCACAAAACGCTGACAGGGTGGGTTTGGGCGGTTGATTCAGTGTTTCCATGTACAGACTATCCATAGGTGATCCTTGGTGGGTATCTGCAATTGTGCAGAGTGTCCATCTGCCAGGGACCTCTGTCCAAATCATGCTCACCGCCAGACCATGGAATAGCGATGCCATGAATACGAACCACCCCCACACTCCCCACGCCCATGACCATCCGTGATATATATGTACATAACTCCACCACCATCATTTGTTGTTCCCATCCACTGTGTGTAACAGGAAGGGCCCCCCACCTGCACACACAGAGGTGCAGTCCCCAGGACACACAATGAAAATAGCAACTGTACGCTGGCATGCCATTCTAGGTGACAGTTTGTAGTACCAACAACTACAGACATCACCAGACACAGAATAAATACAGACCCACCAGTCCCTCACTGTGTATCTTATGCAGTGTGGGGTTTCGTACCTGTAATACACTTTGGACGGGGACAATAGGTGGGGGGACTGCATTTACAATGTGGAGGTGGGCACACAAGTGTGGGTGGTTATACCAGCTTCAGCTACAATGGTGCATACTTGGGTTGTCTTGTGGGCACCAACACATGCACTGTGATGTGGCCATGGGTCTGCTTTTGTGTACGGGACACAGCAGCCATGGTGAGGTGTGGCAAGCATATGTGCCTCTGGGAGGGTGTCCTGCTGTTATGGTGTGAGCTGTGAGCCTGCAATAACACAGCACCTCAGCTAGTGGGACCTGCAGCCAAAGGACCCAAGATCTGTGGAGGATGATACAATGTTTAACATTTTATTCTGATTTATGAGGACACATAAAAAATTGGTAATAACATTTATTTACATGTTTGCATAAGATATGCTGCGGATCTAATGACACAAGTTTTGGAGTCATGTTCTGAAAGAAAGAATGACAGCTGTGTCAGCTCGACTTTGCAACCAACACCTGAACCATTATGTTTTTCCTACCATCATCCAGTAAAAGATGAGGCCATTGCTGGGCACATATCACAATTCAACAAATAACATCCAGTGCTTATAGATATAAAAACAATGTGCCTGACAGAAGAACTGCACTGTAAACATGATGAAGCAATGATCTGCTTATCGGTGGAAATGCAGAACCAAATGTAAATAGTTGAGTGTTTGTTCTTTAATGACACATAGAACACTGGTCAGCACCTCTCTCCACTTTGGAATAATTCTTCGATCTTAGTATGTACTTGTTATCTTAGACAAAATGAAGAGTACATTTTTAATGTCATGCTTTTTATAACCATATTAAAACGTAACATATGGTTTAATCATTCTTTCTAAATGAAATAGGGTTAATTGTTTTTACAGTGACACAACGCTTCACGTCAATAGAATTTAGTTGCTATACCTATCAAAGCAATGTACATGTCAGATGACTTGTACTTTAAAAATGATACAGGAATGAACTACATATAACTGTGAATGCTGAACATACTGAACTTAGTTTCTTTTTGTGTCATTATTGACATATAAAGTGCTGTGTTCTAATTGCCTCAGTACAGGAATGAATTATAGTTCTTAGTGTATAACTCTTATTGCTGCACAATGTATTGAATGGTCTGTTTCTTTACAGAAAGTGATTTTTATTGCAATAACACACACACATGACTTGAGACTGCAACTGTATACATATACATGACATATAACGGTCATTGTAAGTGTTCATAACTTTTATTCAATAAGTGGTTAAGGTCATGCTTTAAATTATCACATTAATGTGTGGTTTCTAGTTAAACAAAACTGTGTATAATTGTTCTGTTACTAACACAAAGATTGTCATGAATGATGTTATTTATTTATGGCAACAAAACTGCTGTACAACATAACAGTGGTGACAGTTATCTAAACAGTAACTGCCTATAAGGTGTTGGAATGGTAATTAGTACTGAATCACAGCTGTGGGTATTGAAATCCAGTGTAAGTTGCAGACTGGAAGGTCTCTCTAATCCGTCACACTGCACATGATGGAATGGGAACTCGCATGTGATGTCCCAGGTATCCGTAACACCAGCGAACAAATTGCCTGTAAGCAACATATCAGTATCGCATGCATTGACAGGGTGAATAAAATATATCACATTTAAAAAAAAAAATTGGAGATGCAAATTTGTTTCTTAAACAGACGTCAATATACTATATACATTTAAAGAGTTATTGATGCCTCAAAGACAACTGTAAAAAGCATAATAATTGGGTAAAATTCTGCTGGCATTCCATTTCTATATTTCTCCTCCCCATTATTTATTAGTTAGAAAAGTTGCATGAATACATGATCTTTATCCCTTACAGTTTCTTTAGAGTCCATCTGCCTCAATAGCTTATTCCCTACTTCAAGTCCTAGCTCTCTGTTGTGACATCACAGTCTGTTGCCATGGGAGCAACTGTACTATCACAAGCAGTGCATTGTGACTGCAGGTAGGGAGAAAGCAGCTGGAATAGACTAACTCTTCAGGAACAAAGATCCTGTTTTCATACAGATGACCTCAGTAATAAATTTTGGAGAAGAGGAATACAGCAATATAGAGAATAATGTATGGGCAACCATACACAACAAGGCTGTGTTGCCACTAAGGGTTTGAGATGACAGCATATGGGTATACTGACCGCACAGTGATGGGAATACTGCAAAGACCATCACAGCGACATTTTCGGCAGTTCACTGTGATGGTCTCCACGTTCCCGACACTGTTGCCAGAGGGGTGTTTGCCCCCTTCCCAAACTAACTCCTACTGGAGTTAGTAATTTAAAGTGTGGGGGGCAGAGCCCCCCATGGAAGGTAATGAGGGGCAAAGCCCCCACAATCAACCTGTTCCCAAAGCAGTGGTACAACAACAGTTGGTGGTGTTGCGCTGTTGCTGTACCAACGGTCAACAAATTTCTTGTCACCGCGGCATAGTGAAACCCAGCATATGAACCTTGAGAACAAAGCTCGAGTGGGCCATGCTGACATCTCAATCCGAGATAGAAACACATGCTGAGTTGAGTAGTTGCCCATATTTTATTTTTTATAGTATATGTTTTTTTTACACCACAGTGACAGACCCTCACTGAAGTGAAAACAAAAAAAATCTTGACATTTCTTTGTTGTGTTCTAAAATCGAAGTCAAATTAACAGACTTTTAAAAGTTAAAAGGTACAGCTTTGGGTAATGGGTGGTTAGTAAGTAGCTAGGTGTGGAATAAATGAGAAATTGAAAATTGTATTACCTTTGAACTGTGCAAAACAAAATGTTTGGAATGCGCACAACATTTTGGAATGTGCACAACAGTTTAGAATGTGCACAAGTTTTTTGAGGATGCTGATTTTCATACAGAACAAAGGCTAACCATGTACTATAATGGGAAACAGAAGCTTGTTGCAGTCTAGTGGCACAAATTATGAAAACGAGAGAAAGCCTAGAGTGGCCTTACACTGAGATTAAGCAAGGTTTACTGTTTCACTACTGCACAAATCATACGTAGTAGCATTTACTTAAAGGTAGACAAGCCGATATTCTGATACTTCGCCAACTATACATTTATGTGTAGGGCTTAGATAGGAAAATGTATGTAGTCCTGTGAGTTCTAAGTATACTCAGTGATGAGTGTCCATTGGCACCCCAAAATCTACAGAAGTTACCAAATCAGATAATTTATTTTTTATCATGGCACATTTTCTCCCTTTGCCGGTCAGCCCCCATCCAACTGACCCCCCCCCCAGCCCCGTCCCCCGGAATCACTGGTCTTCACTCTGCTGACCAGCATTTTTATGGTTTTCATTCCCAGAGACCCCAGGAGTCAGCGCGCATGTGCGTGGAGGCGCACATGCACCGGACAGCCCCAGTCACGGCCTCCTTCCCCCAACCCCTGGTCTACTGCCTAGGCCTCCCTCTGGCCCAAGCTTGCTCCAGTCTCCACTGGGGGTCACCCATCAGCCAAGGGACACTGCACTTCCTCCCCAGAGAGGACAGCCTGCCTGTTGGCAGCTCCATCCAGCTCCACCCTTCCCCCATGCTGACCTCTGGCGCCCCAGGCTCGTTCCTGAACCCAGGTCACTGGCATGGGTCGAGGTAAGGCACCAGTGCCTCAGCCCTCTACACCACCGGCCAGCCAGATAACAAGTTTTGATAATACAGAGTTGTTTAATCAGTTTGATACACACATCTATCATACCCAATTATGGTCTGTGTTGAGTGAAATAATACAGTATGAGGAGAATTACACTGAGGCAATGTCTGAATCTAACAAGCATTTGTCAATGCTGAATGTTTGCTTGCTGGTATTAGCATTGGACGTGCAGGAGTTAGACAGATGCAGAATAGGAATGGCAGTGAAGTATTGAACTCACACCAACCCCACCTCCACCTGCAGAGATGGACAGGCATTGGGGGTGTGCCGTTGGGTCGTCACCGTTAACGCTCATGCCATTTCACTTCATCCTATCCTGCAGACACCGACAAGTGCTGAGGTGTGCCTTGGAGTGTTCAGCTTTACAGTCACCCCATTCCATAAGGACATACACTGAAATGGGTGCATATAGGAGTATGGGATGAACTCTGGGGCCCAAGAGTCTAAGGCACACCTCGATGCTTGTCACTGACTTCAGGGTGGGGGTGGGGTGGAATGGCGTGAGCATTATAGCCAGCAATTCAAAGGCACACCCCCTTCCCCTGTCAGTCTGTACAGGGTGGGATGTTATGGTTAAAAGCACTAACGCCCTAGGCGTTTGTTGGTATTTGCACTACAAATTTTCAGCATGGTCGTTTTGTGATTCCCACCTCATGAAAGCATTTGGGACTTCTGCTCATGAACAGTGGCACTGTGATTTTGTTAATCTGTCCCAAACGTTGATTTCCCACAGCGACTGCACCATTCTGCACCAGATGTGCGAAAACACAGTTCAGGCAGGATATAAAAAATGACAGCTGTACTATCCATAGGGAGGTGTGAAGAGATGGCGATGTTGAAAATCTGGAGAGAAAATATTAAAAATTCTCAAACTTACGAGTTTACGTGGAAACTGCGCAATGCATACTCGTAACACAGTCATTTCGTGGAATTATTTCACCAAATTTTCAACATAGGCATTTTGGGACCTCTGCTCATGAACAATGTCACTATGATTTTCTTAATCTGTCCCAAACATTGATTTCCACAGCGACCATGCCATTGTGCACCAGATGTGCGAAAACACATTTTGGGCAGGATGTGAAAAATGACAGCTGTACTTTTCATAAGGAAGTGTGCAAACATGACAATGTTGAAAATCTTGAGTGCAAATATTACAAATGCTAGAAGTTACAACTGTGCGTGGAAACTGTGCAACACATGCTCGTACTATAGTCATTTTGTGGACTTTTGTCACCAAATTTTCAACATAGGCATTTTGGGACCTCCACTCATGAAAAGTGTCACTGTGATTTTCTTAATCTGTCCTGAACACTGATTTCCAGCCATCAAGGCGACAGCGCCGGATGCTAACATTTCGCCAGGATGTGAAAAAGACAGCTGTACTGTTCATTAGGAGGTGTGAAAAATGCCAATGTTGAAAATCTGAGTGAAAATATTACAAATTCGAAGTTACAAATTATTGGTAATGTGGAAACTGCGCCGCCTTGCGCTCATAACAGTCATTTTTTGAAAATTTTTCACCAAATTTGTAACATAGGCTTTTTGGGAGCCCACCTCATAAACTGTGACACTGTCATTTTCTTAATCGATCCTGAAAGGTGATTCCGTGCAGTGACCGCCAAATCATCTTTCAGGATCAAATAACCAGATGACAGTGACTGAATTCATGAGGTGGGGTCCCAAGAACCCCATGTTGAAAATGTGATGCCAACATTTGCAAAAATGGCCGAGATATCCACCTAACTTGAAAAAAAAAACAAAAAAACATTTATGCCATTATACAGCTTACTGGCATTTCTTAAGTTCGCAGTCGGCTTTGAAGAGTGCAGACATGTTCTCGCTCCACCGAAGATCATCGCACTGGGCTCCGGAGGTAAGTATGGGGTGGGGGGTGTAGGGAGGTGGGTGTGCAGAAGGTGGGTGCGAGTTGGGGGAGTGGGCAACAGACACAACAAGGGACGGTTTTCTGTTTTCACAGGTTTAAAAAAAAAACACATTGCGGCACAGTTTTTCTACTTACAGGGACAATGGGCATGCCGGCGGTGGGCTCCCAGCATGCCACCTGCATGTTTGTTTGTGGGGGGGCTGGTGCCAACATGGATTGGGCACCCCGTAAGCACATTCAATGTTTTAGGGGTGGCGCATGAGCTGAGGGGGATTGGGCACCCCCTCGGCATGCAACAAATGGGGGGGACATTATGTCGACGGGAATTGGGCTCCTCCATAGGCAACTGAACTGGAGAGGGAGCATGTTGACAGTGGGATTGGGCACCCTTGTCGGCTTTCATGGGGAATGTGAGAGTTGGACTGCGACAGTCTCTGCCATGTTTATTGAAATTTGACACCAGACAAGGCAAGCTGCTATTTGCTGCTGCAATCAGGTACCGCCCCAGCATCAGACTGTTCAGGAAAAACAGCTGATTCTCCAATGACGGGGTGATCCCTGATTGCAGCCCCGAATTTCTTTCAGGTTGGTGGCATGCTTCAAAACTGCTGTCATTGACAGCATGCTTCTCCATTGGCACCACAGAAACCAGCCACAAATAGCACTGCCAGCACTGGCCACAACACTGCCGCACCTCCAAAACTTACTACTCCAGCAAGCTGCCACAAAATGTTTCTTGTGCATGCCCACAAGCAAACATAAAAAGGGACCCTAAATACTGTGAGAGTTTATGAAGCAATAAAATCAACTTGGTGTTAAAATGACAAGGTCTGAGCCAACCATGACTGTAAGTATTCAAATGTAGAGTCCTGTAAAAGGTGCTGTCCTCCACATGTCTTTAAAATGTAATTGAATGCAATGTAATGGTTAGTTTATTAGGATACATGAGAAACTGTCACATGATGATCATACAAAGCTGTGTAGGTATGTGGGGGAGGAGGTCAGGAGCATTTGGCGAATGTGTACAAAACTGGAATTTGTGCCGAAACTAATGTTCTAGAACTATATAGTTATGCATGACATACTCCTCTGGGACAGATCATATAATGGAATTCATGATTCTGCAGCACCCAATTTGTATTATTTTATTCAGTCAAATATCAGTTGTTCTAAACAGAACATCTGATATTTCACTGAATAAAACAAACACAATACAATACAATATAACACAAATTTGGCCCAGCAGAAATATGAATTCCATTATATGATCTGAGTGATACAGTGGTGACATCAACATACTTCATGCTTTGTAAAAATGGAACTTTAGTCAGCAAGGTGGTGCTGAAGGTTGAGGCGCTGGCTGCCACACATCACATCATGCTGGCTACCCTGGTTCTGGAGTAAGCACAAGGTGCCGGGGAAGGGAGGAGAAGGTTTGATTGTCCGACGACAGCTCATCTTCTCTGTGGAGGGAGTGTAAAGGGCTTTGCCAAAACTATACCTACTGGCAGCAGACAAGATATTACACCAACAGCCCTCAACATGAGTGGGTGGTGGAATGTGGCAGACGGTGTGGTGTGCACGGGAGTGTGCGTGCCCCATGGACATCACTGCATGTCCGTGCTCTCTGTACGGGGTGGAACCAAGCACCAGAACAAGGAAAAACAATGCCTTGGAGGACAATGTTGCATCCACAGCCCCAAGCCCACCACCAGATCCTGTCCCCCCGTGGGCCCAAACAATTCTGACCTTCACTTCCACCTGCATGCCATTGGATTTGGGGAGGTAGGAGGCAGGGGTCCCCAGGTAGGGATGTCATGGCAGGGTGGGAACAAGCTGAGGGTGCTGACTGAGGGAGATCCTAGATATCAGTGACCAGAGGGAAAAAGAATCACACACTAAAAACTGTTGCACTTAAAGGGAATCCTAATCCAAACAGTTTACTAGAAGGATGAGATTATGACTGCCAGCTGCTGTCACATACCACCTAAAACATATTTAACAGTAGAGGAGCACTCGCCCCAGCCAGAGTCCCTTTAAAGGTTAAATAAGAAATATATATACTATATATATATATATATATATATATATATATATATCCAACAAAAAGGTAGGGAGGAGAGTGAGGGGAGCAAATGAGTCTTCACAGCCCGCTGCCACACAGTTACCCTTGATGGGTGGGGGGTCAGGTCTATGGAAGGTGGCTGCTCACCCTGACTTGCCTTCACAGGCTATGCTGGCTGATTCTAGAAGGCTTTCGAAGATCAGAAGGATATGGTTGGGGTAGCAAGCCACTGAGGTCAGAGTGTGTTACACATTGAGGGATATGTGGGCGGCTGCCTATGGCACAGGGGGAATCTTGACCCCTAGTATTGTGGGGAAGTCCTGGCTTCTGGTACAGTGCAGAAGTCACATAAAGTTCATAGATGTGGTGATAAGGTTGGAGATATTTGTTTATCAGGTAGGACAAGCATTCAAAGGTGTCTACATGGCTCATTTGGTCACTAAGGTACTGTAGGAGTTGTTAAGAGATGCAGCATGGGGGAAGAATCCCGTATGGGACATGACA
This sequence comes from Neoceratodus forsteri, assembly GCA_016271365.2. Taxonomy (NCBI): domain Eukaryota; kingdom Metazoa; phylum Chordata; order Ceratodontiformes; family Ceratodontidae; genus Neoceratodus; species Neoceratodus forsteri. The sequence continues at coordinate 740,218,073 of CM028137.1, read as the reverse complement.
TTAACATATGAAAGGGTTCACGGCTGCAGAGCCATACCTGTGCAGCACCATTGGGATGCACCAGTGTGCAGTGCTACATAGCAGACAGACAACAACTTCAAAAGGGAAAATGGATGATGCATGGCTGCCAGTTTATGTGCCACACAACCAGGACTGTACATATCCATGCTACATCATGATGTGTCGCAAATCCTGTGGCAGCGGATGCAGTGACATTTCATGCACATCACTGTGTACTCATAGGTCTCCTTTGGGGTGGTTACCTTGAACAGTAACTCAAAGAGCAGGCCTCGGGTTGCCCAAATATGACACCACATGTGTTGTGTTGTCCAGGCAGGGGTGGGACAATATGGTGGGAGGCAAGAGAGGGTAGGACAATGTAAATCCATATTATCACCATCAGAGGACTTTCCAGTGATGTACTGGCACCTATTGCCAGCACTCTATGTACCCATTACACTGCAGGGAGGAAATTAACACTGTACACAGATGACATGGCATGACATACAACATGCAGTGGCCCATGTGTTGGTATCCTGAGTCGTCTCATTGCCCTGTGCTCTGCACATGGGATTTGTCCTCTAATGGCCAGAGTTCACTATGCAGCTCTTACACAATGCCCATCATGCATGTGTAAGTCCCACACTGTCTGGATCACATTCATGAGTGGAGAAAGAGGGATGGGCATTATGCGCACTGGTGATGCATGTGCAGATGTCACTTCACAGGGCGTCGCCATGTTCAAGAACACATGGTGTACACTCTGTCTGCCATAAGGCTACATTGTGAGATGGTGCCATGTACTCCCTCAAAAGTTGTGAAAGGGAGATGTACAGTACCCACCGATGGGAGTGCATGCAGGCTGCCAGACACTGGCTATACATCTGTACAGCTGCCAAAGTAACCACAGTCAGGACAGCACCAATGGATTGTCATAATGCACAGCAGTATATACATGGATGTACCTGGCTGGCAGCCATGACTGGGTCACAGTCCATGATGGTCACCTTCTGTCTAATGCCCAGGTAGGGAGGGTGGAATACACTGACTGCTTGAATGGCACCTGTGGGTGGAATGTTCATCTCATCTTCTGCCCCTGGGTAAAGCTGTGCATCCTGATGTTCCTATGTGCGGGGCAGATATGTACAGCCCACCATGCCTTTGGTCTGTCATGGCCCCAATGCAGAAATTATGGGGTACAGGAGGTGCCATCATTGGATTGTGGCGTGGCAGGAGGGATACCTAGTGCTGGACATGTTTGGCATCATGGGAGCACTGAACATGCTAAGGTGTGGATGGTGGCATAAGTCACTGCTGGAGTGCCCAACTGCCCTGCTTGTGCATATGACACTCAGATGTGGTGCACCACACTGGTTGTGGCCCACATGCAAGTGTCCATGCTTCCGGCATATCTGGGGTCCAGTAGGGTGGGCGAGAGCAGGCATGTGGGGAGGGAGGGCATGTTGGCCAGACACTCAGGGCAGGAATGTCACACCAGTGCTGATCTGTAGCCTCATTCTGTAACCGTTGTTCTTGCACGTCTCTTTTTATGAAAGATGCTTCTCTCTTGAACCATGTTTATTCCCTTGAGGCACTTGAATGTCTCTATCATGTCCCCCCTCTCCCTCCTTTCATCAACGATATGCACATTGAGGTCTTTCACTCTTTCATCATATGTTTGTGGTGCATTCCTTTAACAATTTTTGTTGTCCTTCGCTATACCGCTCCCATTATGTCTACGTCATTCCAACGATGTGGTTTCCAGAACTGAACACAGTATTCCAGATGTGGCCTCACCATTTGTCTGTACAGTTGCATTGCCAAGTCCTGTTTTGTACTGGTGATGCCTCTCCCTATGCACCCTAGCATCCATCAGACCCTCCACATTGCTTTCTCACATTGCTTGCCTAGTCACCGCCCCCCCCCAGACACAGACACTGTGAGATATACCGATAACCACTGATAAAGTTGTAGACTAGTAATAGAATAATAGCAAGTGATGAATATTACAGATGTAATAACAAAAGTTCTGATCTCAGATAGAACAACCCAGAGATCACTCTCTTGTATAATGTCTTCAAACATCCACCATACACCTAATATTATAATCTGCTCCATTGCTCCTGTATCATAGGTGTATGATTTTACAGCTGTTAGTACTGAACCACAGCTTGATGAGTGCAGTCCCCCTCCCCCACACACACACTTTTTGGGCCCTTTTTTGGACTGGAGCTTGACTGATTGTGCTGCTGCTATCTTCTGTGGAGACAACACTCCCTTTCATTTTGTGGGGTCTAACTCACCATAGTGTGTTGTTCAAATGCTCTTCATTATCATCACTGTTGCTTGGCGTGCCTTCTTCAGCACTGTACACTTCACCACCTTCAGGGAGGTGTGACTCGTACATGTAGGATTGTATGTTACGAAGATTAAAAATGGGTGAATAAGGAGCAAACTGTACCTCTTGCTCCTCTTCTATGGCTGACATGTCAGATTCCTGTGAAGCAACATTACTATGGTCTGACACACTCACACTAAACACAGAGTCACCAATGCGTTCACTAGGTGCACAAATACCAGCATTTGCACCACCTGCAACACTAACAGCACTACCAACTTCAGATTCATCAAGGTTAGACTCAATCAAACTAGCATCCACACTGACTGGCTCACAGTTTGATCCATCATCGTGTATATCAACAGAATAGCACTGACCTTCATCACTCTCTAATCCTCTCACATCACCACATGAAATAAATGCATCATGTACACTGTCATCTGACTTGCATCTGTCAGATACCAGATCAATGCCAGCACTTTCATTAGTACAGCCTGACAAATTTATTTGGACGAGTCACAAGTAATGTTGAGGCAGTATAGTGCAGTGGTTTAAGGCTCTGAGCTGCAAATCTGGTGATATCCAGCAGAACAGACCTGGGTTTGAATCCCACAGCTTCCACTTACATACTGTGTGACCCTGAGCAAGTCACTTAATTTCCCTGTGCTCCCAGGATGCACCTGTAAAAAAGCTTTCAGCTTAGTGTGCTACTCCTGGTTAAACAACTACATAATAAAATGTCTGATTTTCGTCAGTCTTGGCACTATGTTATTCTGTCACTGTGTCATCAGCACCAATGCAATATACCCCTCACAATGGAGACATCTCTGCAAGTGTGGACTGAAAAATTTATTTAAAATACAGCAAGCATAAAAAAGCGTACTGCTAAGGAGCTTTTGTACTGCGTGAGAAACCAGCCAGGGTTGTAGAGTGATACAGTGTTTTCAGCTCGTTAGCAGTATGCTTTTTTTCATGCTTGATGTGTTTTCAATGAATTTTTCATACTTTTTCGCATCAGTAGAAGAGTGCAGCATCTTGCTTGCTTTAGCTTCAGTTCTTTTGCTGCATGCACCCTCACAACAGTGGAGCTGTTTTGTGTGACTTTGAAGTGTGGACTGAGCAGACCTATCAGTGGGGTGTCTGTCACACAGCCGTTCATGGGATTGATTCTCACACACTGTTGACTGTTCAAATAAATCATTATTTTTAACATCAACATCCATGCATGGGTTATACACTACTGAGGCATACAAGGAGTTGTACTGACAGCTCAGCAACTGTGTCTCTGTCAGTGCGATCACTTCTGCTGCTAATACAGTACCTGTCTGTCCACCACCCACAAACTCACTATCAAGATATGCAGCATCAGCAGAGATAGTATTTGTCTGATCCATGGCACAATACAGAAGTCAGCTAAAAGTCTGTTGCCCTACAGCTTTTCAAACACAGCACCAGTCAATGACACACTGTACTGCGGTCACACATCTGATGCTCCTATGTAGATGTCACACTCGTGCGACTGCAGTACCACGACTAGCGCTGTACCATGGTTGATGCGTGTTCACGACAGGATTTTATAAAATCGATTAAAACTTTAACATTTCATTTCTGATACCAGGAGACACTGCGATTTGACTACATTCCATGACAAGCACCAAACGGAATGCAAAAGGAAGGTAAATGAATATGTGTCAGCGGCTCTTTAACAAAATTAGTGATATTCCATTCTCTAGTTTTAATGTTATAGGGTCTTAAAATTTAGCAGTTTACATAATTGTGAAATGCAATTTGAAAATTTCCAAAAGTTGGAGACTTAGTCACCTTTAAAGATAAAGATCTGAACCTTGGTACATTTCTGTATGGACCTTGGTAAAGTCATCATGCCAAATTTTGTTTAATTTTATAAATTAGACAGAAATAATTGAAATCACAATTTTGATTAAATTTTATGTAATATTCATGGGAATTTTGTGAAATTTTATGAATGCGAAGTCAGAACTTCACTGGAGGAAGATATATTTCACCCAGCCCTACCTTAGTTTGAGGTACTCTGGATATTTTAAGTTTCAGTCTAGTTTGCTTTTTGTTTTTGTTTACACAAGTAGGGAAAAACCATGCTGCTGCCCCACACACACACACACACTGTTTGCTAGTTCGGCAAACAAAAAAGGACCTATCATACTCAGATAAAAATATGTCGACATTTATTAAAGTGCAAAATCAATCTAAAAATTGTATTTGCTAAATTTTGTCTTCCATTTGGGGTGCTCCCTCCCTCCCTTGAGGAACCGCCCTGCATCCACATGCCATTCATCCCATAGACAAGGACTTTTAAATACTGGTTCAAATTCTGTTCTTATTCCATCTTCCATTTTATTCCATCTATGCAGGTTGATTACCCTTACAGTAATAATTATATGAAATGCTTTCAGCTGCACACCTAAAACTACCTATGTGATATGCATGCTGCATGATAGCATATTACATGGGCGGCGAAAGCAGAATGGTGACCGCTAAAACGGTTTATGGATAATGTCAAATGACAAATTCAGCGATGTTCCTGTAGCCCCTCCCTGAGGTCTGCTCTCTCCCCTCCCCCAGAGTTAGTATATTTAGTAAGGTTGTGTGTGGGGGGGCACAGCCCCCTCTAGGGGGGTTCAGGGGCACAGACCCCCGCAAAAAGAGACATTGACAAATTTGCCATTCGACATAATCCATAAGCTGTTTTATCAGTCGCTGTTCCGCTTTCGCCCATTTGACATGGAAGCGTGCTACAAGCATGATTTAAATGTTAAGTTGGAACCGACTGCATGCATGTGACATGCATGCAGCAAGCAAGTTTGGAAAGCATGCTTTTTACGTTAAATTGGAACGGACTGCATGCATGCAAAAAAGCAAGTTGTCACTGATCGCTGCACACATAAGAGTTAAGTGACTTGCTCAGGATCACACTGTATACAATTGAAGGTTGATGAGATTCAAACCCAGGTCTTCAGGTCTCCTGATTTGTAGCTCAGTGCCTTTAACCACTAAGCTGTACTGTCTACACACATATGGCTCCTTGTACTTTTGTACAAATCTGCATACATCTGCATGCATGGGGCATGCATATAGTCACTGTTACTTTTTACGGTAGTTTCCTTGTCCTTCCTCATCTCAGCTGCACAACTGAACTGTAGCACACATACCAATGGAAACACATGGTTCTTCCCACCCCCAATACACAAACTTATCCACAAAATTACTTAATTACTTCTGTCTGCTTGTACTCCACCTAGTTTCTCTCCATAGTTTTGAATGCTTCCACTCAAACAGACTTTAAGAGGTAAACACAAAGTAGCAATAACTCGACACCCATCCACATGCCCAGTCCCCCACCATGCACATACACTGTAGCGGGTGTAGCCATGCTGCTACAGACGACCCACCAAGTATAGATATAAGTCAAGAGTCTGTTACCTGAGTACTAGGGAGTCAGAGCCAGGATTCTTTAAGAGATGATGTCCATGGGACGGAGTGCTGGGCCGTACCCCCTTGAAATGAATGGAGTTATTTTTTATTACTATTTTATACGTTATGATGGTGAGTTGCAGAATAATGAAGGCCACTGTTCTGCTAAGAAGGCCCTTGTTCACTGAGTGGTGGCATTCATTAATCTCCAACTCTCCATCAATAATGTATAAAATAGTTATAAATTGATTCCCCCATTCATTTCAGTGGGACATGTCCCTGCACTGTCCCTTGCCCTAAGTCATATTGTGCCTGAGCGTGGGGATGTGGAGGTCAGCTTCACGGGGGGTGGCATAAGCCTGACTATAATGGGCTCCAAAAATCTGTGCATACCATACCATTCAATTGTCCCTGAATGCAAGGGACAGCCCTCATTTTACCCCTGAAAACTGCTCTGCCTCTCATTCATCCCTCATGGAAAACATGCTGCTCACACAGAGGATGTCCTGTAAATTTAGACTTTATGGCAGGAACTCCATTTCAGATTTCAGCAGGGGGGGAGCCAACAACCAGTGGAGGCCAGGTGCTAGTTAGCCCCTAGGCAGCAAGCTCTGGAATACCTCTAAAAGGTAAAACTCACTGTATTTGTTGTGACTGAAAAGCGATATGCAAATCAGGAAAAATTCAAATGTATAAGATTCATCTGTCTGTACCCCCAGAGCAGTTCATCAGATTTGGCTTAAATCACCACAGTTACTAATCAATTTTTTTCCTGGCTGAAGTTCTGACCCCTCCCCCCCCAAAAAAAAGTCCCGATTTCTCTTCCTGACACCATTCCATTCAATACCCATCCCATATGGGTCATGAAGCCACCCAAAGGTACAGACACATGAAAAACACATCAATATTTCAGTCCTTCCTCAATCCCCCTTTAAAAAAAATTCTTCACTTTTACTGACCCGGCCATCTGGCCAAAATCTGCAGCCTGGCCCAGTGTGCCACCAGCCCAGTTTTCAGTCCGTTCTTTCTCTGTCCCTCTACCAGAAGCTGGATGCTAGAATTGACCATCCCAGGTCTCCAACGTGGCCCATGACCAAGTCACTTCACCAACTGAACCCACCTAACCTGTGTTGCTTTCTCCTTGCTTGGCTGCTGCTGTGGCTGCTGCCACACTGTACTGATAAAGGCATATGAAGGCCACCCACACCTCTGTCCCACTACTATTAGGCCTAGCTTGCTGATGTGGGGGCCTCATGCTGCTTTTTTTTTTGTGTGTGAGGTGAGCCTAGTAAATTAAGTAGGTAGCCTAGTCTCAAGTTAGCTTCTAGTTCACCCCTTGTCCCTTCAGCCACCAGGGGAGATGGAGACTCACTAAGAGTAGACCAACAAAAATATGCTGCCACAACACTGCTATTGAGAGTGCAGTGCTCGCCAGCTCCTCCAAACTGTAGTGTGCAGCCTGTCTACTCTGTAGCAGGAAAGTCAGTGTCGCACTCGCATGACTCATATGCTGTTGCTTGGCTGGTGCTCTTCCATGTAACATGTGATGGCACCACCACTAATAGTTGGAGAGAGTGGACAACACAATACAGACGCAGTTGAGTCCAGAGTGCACCTGCAGTGTGAACGTATACAGGCCATGGGGGGGGGGCACTTATTGTGCAAAAGATTAAATCCAAATTTAATGCCATTATTGCCACACCATAAGAACAGCCTAGGCACAAATGTGGGGGAAGGGCAACTGCCCCCTCTGCCTTACCTAAATGGCACCCCTGCTTTATGGTAGAAATTAATTTCCAGGTGCTAATATTAGTGCAAGTACTTTGTAAGTTAGGACTGAATTAGGCCAACGCCCATCTAGTCCATCCCCCCACAATTTGTGGGGCATGACTTTAATATCCCAAGTATTTATCTAAAGGTTTTTTAAATGTATTAAATTCTGTGATCTTAACTATACCTTTTGAAAGTTTATTCAATGGTTTCCACTGTGTTCTGAGGTACTGTATCTCCATGTTTCATGATGTGCCCTGATCATCATGTGAGTCAGTGTCCCTCATTGTCCCTCATTTTGAGTGTCCATGGCCCTCATTTCAGTGACAAAAATGTGAGGTATGGTGCATGCTTCCAAGACCCTACTCAGCATAAAGAGTGCTGAGCATGGCCATAGTGCATATGCTCCATAAAAAATGACAAAGTGAAAGTGAGCTGAAACACTCATGGAGAAACACATTTTTAGCACTAAATATGCATAAGGGGATTTGCATTGCCCAAAACAAAAAGGTCAGGCTTCACAACACAGAATCCCCTCTTCGCACATCTGGAATGGGGGATGTTGGCTGACTATATCCTATGCATTTCATGCAGTAAGCAAATAATACTTTACAAATTAATGGCGATTTCATGACAAAAAAATCAAAAGCCATTAAACAGCTTACAAAAGGATCAGAATTATTTGAGTTTACCTAATTTAAATGGAAAATCAATGAAAGATGTATTTTAATGGCTCTAATTGCTAGCAGTAGTATGAGAAATAGAAACTGATGTGTTTTTTTAGATGAGATTTTCACCAGCTTAGTTGCCGCACACATGTCAAATGTGCAACATGTAAACCTGATGTGATTTTTAAATGATGTTCACACCAGCTTGTGGAGGGGTTGTGGGATAATAGATGGACCAGACATAGAACTTCAGGTTCAATACACAGTTTCTGTGTGATGTTTATTCAAAATACAGGAAATAAGCTTCAGCAATGTCATATTCCTTCTTCAGTACACCAGTTTGCAGCAACGGACTATGAATGTCCTTTCTCTGCACTTAGCCAACACCTACTGACACTGATCTCTGATCTAACAACTTTTCAGTGAAAACCCTTCATCCCTATATGGACCTTGCTTGCTTGAGTAGTGGGGGCTCAAAAAGAAAAAAAAAACAAGAGATAGACAAAGAACCTCAATGCAGAATCATTGAAAAAAGGGTTACCCCAAAGGGAACTGGCAACAAATCAAGTTTCAAAGAAATACAACATCATACATACTTCCATAATGCAAAGCATCATGGGATATCTGCAAATCACCATGACATTTCAGACCTGTTCAGTTTACAGCAATTTACAGCATTTTAAATAGCACAACTAATTTAATCTTTACAATACAGCCAACTAGTACTTTTTGCTTTTATCAAAAACACCTATTGACATAATATTTTCAACATTTACAGGTTTCATAAACATAAAGGCCCAGATATTCAAAAGGGTTGCGCATGCGCAAGTACTACATTGCGCCATTCTGCGATATTCAGCAGGAGGCAGTTGCGCCACTGAAAACAGGTTGAGCAACAGCGCAATGCAAATGAATGCATGCTCAACAGGAGGGGGAGGAACCATGCATAAACTGTGCAACCCGATATTCAGTCGGGTTGTGCAGAGTTGTGCAGGCGCAACCCCCAACCTGCGCCTGCACAACTTTGAGCCAAAAAAAGATCAAGTTGAGGGCCACCCACAGGTGAGCTGCTGTATTGCAGGGTGCAACACAGCAGCTGCCACCCGTGGCTGGCCCCCAACTCAGTCCTGTGCCCCCCACCAGCCAGATCCGGGCAGAGCGTAAAACAACCCCGCCCAAACATCTCCCAATGCCCGATCGCGGGCAGAGCGTAAAACAACCCCCGCCCAAACATCTCCCAATGCCCGATAGCGGGCAGAGCGATGAACAACCCTCCCAGTGCCCGATCACGGCAGGAATGTAAAGACCCCCAACCCGAATATCTCCCTGGTGGTCCAGTGGACGTAATGCTGTCAGCGGGCAGAATGTCCAGTGACAACCCCCAAACATCTCCCTGGTGTCTAGTGTCCCCCACCCCACCCACCCCGAAGCCCCACCACCCCGCTCCCCGGCAGCGCCGGCGGGCAGCATCCACCCACCTGCCGCCCGCCGCCCCGCCGACTGACTGTCGGTGGGGCTGCCGCCCAGTGGTGCAGAGCTGAGCCAATGGGCGTGCAGCCCTTACTACATGACAGTCCAGATTTGTCGAATGGGTTCATTCACAAATCTGGACACTGTCATGTCTGACGACTTCTGCGCCCGGTGGCTCTGGCTCTGCACCAATAAACGTCTCTGCCAACAATCGGCAGGTAACGGGGGCGGCAGGCGGGTAGGATGCCGCCGCCAGCTGCGGGGGAGCGGGGTGGTGGGGCTTCGTGGGTGGGTGGGGTGGGGGGACACTAGACACCAGGGAGATGTTTGGGGGTTCTCACTGGACATTCTGCCTGCGATTGGGCATTACGTCCACTGGACCACCAGGGAGATATTCGGGTTGGGGGTCTTTTACATTCTGCCGCGATTGGGCACTGGGGGTTGTTTCACGTTCTGCCCACATCGGGCATTGGGAGCCTGTTTGGGGGTGTTGTCATGATATGTTCTGCCAGCGATCGGGCATTGGGAGATGTTTGGGGCGGGGGTGTTGTCATGATCGTTCTGCCCCGATCGGGCATTGGGAGATGTGTGGGCAGGGGTTGTTTTCACGTTTTGCCTGATCGGGCTGCAGGGGTCGTCGGTCCCGACGGCTGCTGCCTCGCAGAGGCGGCCAGGCGCAAGTCTTCGGGGATCGGCGCACCTACATGCTAATGGCATGCAAATGGGGCCATAAATCAGATGCAAATGGCCCCCCCTGCACCTTGCATGAATTATGGCCCCATTTGCATGTCACCTTTTGAATATCGGAAATTTGCGCATGGCGCAATGGTACTTGCGCCACCTCAAGTTTAATGCTCAACTCTGACAACTTGCGGTGGCGCAAGTTCCACTGCGCCATGCACAGTGGCTGTGGCTGGGGGGTGATATTCAAAGGAGTTGCTCAATAGCGCAACTCCTTGAATATCGTCGACGCCACACCCTGCTAACTATTTTGAAGCGCAAGGGCTTGCGCCTCAGAATGACGCAGTTTGAATATCCGGGCCAGGCTATATACATCAAGGTATATTATGACATAGTAGTGCTATTACATACTAAATCCAACAACAATAAACACAACCTGTTGTTTTACATACAGTCGGAGGTCACCACAATAACTTCCCTGTAGGAGGACCTGAGAGGGAAAAGGAAAATTAAAGAGGGCACTATAGAATAGTCAAGAAAGGGAAGGGGTGCCCATAGCTGGGCAACTTTATGGACTAGAAATTGTAAAGGCTAGATTAGGCTAAGAAACAGAAGAACTGTTGCAACAGATTTAAGAAAAGGTCGGTCCTCAAGAGTGGCAGGAGCTCCCTATCACACAGCTTAACTGCTGCATGCATGTCAAGCATGCAACACGCAAACCTGATGTGATTTTTAGAAGATGTTCACACCAGCTTACCCGCTGAACACATGTCAAGCTTGCAGCATGCGAACCTGATTTGCTTTTTAGGCCTGGTTTGCATAGGTTCAGTTTGCGTATGCAAATCTCATGCAAATATTGCACAATTAAGCATGTGGCATGCATTCCGCATGTACACAGCACACTTATATTTCTATAAGTGTAGTTACCCCAGTGTCTTTGATTTACACCTGGCTAGTAAGGACTATTTTAGAACTGTATGATGCAGATTATTTACTTTTTGTGCTCTTCTGTAGACAATGTGCCTCCATGTTCTACTATTGAACTCAAAGAGACATAAAGTACATCATAAGTTCCAAAATGGTACTTACCACCAGGGTGTAAATCAAAAATGTCAACTATGGTTACTGAAAGGCCTGGATAGATGAAGCACTTCCAGAATTCAGTTCTTAAGAACTGTTTCTACTGGGAAAATGACTTACAGGTTTCACACAGTTCTAAATAATCCCGGAGGAGGTCTGACCAGCTCTGACAAAAATTACTTTGAATGGTTTACCATACATGAATTATGCAAGCTTTATGTCCTCATAGAGTTTTTTTCTTATGTAGTCAAAGTTAAGCAATTCCAGTTCAGCCAAATTAATTTATTGCACTGTTTCTCTTGTTAACAAGGTGTTGTATGGGAGAGATGCCATTCTAAGAGTGTAGATTTTGTGCCACTGGAAAGCTTCGTAATTCCAACACACTAGGAATCAGTATACTAAAATGACAATAAAATGTTTCTCCAGACTGGTAAAATCTATATGATTTTAATGCTTTCCTTCCATTGTCCTTAGTCTCTGGTGTAGGTTTATGAGTTCTCCCTAACTTAGTTAACTGTGGCTTCTTAAAGGGGAACAGTCAGTACTAAGAGCCCCACACCCAACTATGTGGCTGGCTGGTTCCAATTTGCACTTTGTGCTCAAAAACATTTTTTCCTACAGTTTGCTGTCATATAGTAGATGTATGAGGCTGATATTGTTGACTTGTGTGAAGCACACATTAAGCATGGGGCTTAATGTTTAGCTGCCGCCCCTTTAAGAGCACTTAGAACTACATGTATCTAACTGTTGCACTGCCTGGCAGTGACATGTTGGCAGTCAAGTCAGAGTTTTAGTCAGTGTGGGGCTTGTCCTCATGAAGAGAACACCTACTGAACTGAATAAACCTGCCTTATTCTTTGTTTTATGCGTCCGACTAGTTATTCACACAGTCCAGATGGGGTTCTCACCAGCAGCACCAGCAGCAACCGAAGGGGCTGGCAGACCACAGAGAAGGTAAGGGTTTTTTTAGTGGTAGACCATACAAAAAAATGCCACACATGGTGGAGAATGCGGCCCTTCTTCTGTCCAGACCCCCATCTTGCTTGACTGCGTCGCTAGTTACCCCAAGTCATCACTCCAGTATGCCTGAATTGTCTGAATGCTACTTTAAATACAGCCCTGGCTGCAAGGAAGAAAAGCTGAACAGTATCCTCTAGTATAACAACCTGCAGCCCTCTTCCTGTACCAAACAAAGTCAAAAGTAATGCTATTCAACATTGCTAGCCAGCTAAACAAATGAACTGTCAGCAAGTTATTTTTTCTGAGCCTGAACACCACGGAGCTCCAAAACTGCAACCCGCAGCATCACCTCATGGCAGGGCCTACGAATGCCAGCTAAAAGAAAACATTTACCAGCTAACTCCCGCTGAATTCCACGGCACAGAAACCTGCTCCACGAAATTAAATAAAGCACAGTGCACCATGCTGCTGCCAAAACACAGTTCTCAGGCCAGCAACAAGGCTCCTTGCTCCCCATCTCACCACAGTACAGCGCTCCCCTCAGAGCACTAGCGACAGCCTTCCAGCACAGCCACATGGTCCCTCCACAATAACCTCATCTCCCCCACAGACTGGTTCACTCCCGAACTCACGGCTGCTGCAGAATTGGACCTCTGCTCGAGACCATACCTCAGCTCCACTCCTCCCCTATGGCTGCCTGCCTGCACGGAGCCTATGCACTGCAACTTGCGCTCTTTCCCCCACATGAACATTACAGCAGGACCCTTCTACTGTTCAGCTGCCCTTCTGCACCAAGCGAGCTGCTCCATTAAAACACACACGGCTCCAACAAATAAAATAAAATACAGGGCTGCAACTGAGAACGTGGCATGAACTGGTCCCCAACTCAATGCAGCAGCGCTCCCCTCGGAACAACAGAAAACAGCTGACCGGCCAGCACCACAAGGATCACAACTCCTCCAGACTTGGCCTTCCAGCTTGCTCAAGCCCAACCACATCTCCACTCCCGGTGTTGCTTAGCCCACTACCCTCCTTGCATTTGGGGATCCACTCTGCAGCCGCGGCTCCTCCACAAACTGACCTGCTCGTTCTGCTCTCTTCTGACCTGTGGCTTCCCTATCGCAGCTATATGGAGCAGAGTGGAGCACTGCTTCTCCCCGACTCAGCCACGCTCCAAGGGGGCACACAGAAATAAATACAGAAAGAAAAAAAAAGTAATGCCTGTGTCAGAACTGCCAGCACAGAAGGATCTGCGTGGCCACGCTTCAGAAACGGCCATATCAATCAATAAATAAAATGGGTGGCAAGAAAAAGGAAAAATAGGGGGACATAAATAAAAAGACAGAGGCACATATTTCAAGCAGGGCTCCATATAAATAAGGGGGAAAGTTAAATACAAATGCAATAAAGCACACCCTCGGGGGATAAATATAACACAAAAGCACAATAAACTAAACAGCAAGCAGGCAAAGGAACAAATAACTATAGTAAATTCCCCCAGCTTTTTGCCACTCACCACCACAGATTCTTCCCACCATTTCAGTGGGGAGGCAGGACAGCAGGGCAGCGATCGCCATTTTCAACATTGTTCATCAGCCAGGCACCCTCATGGCAAGGATTCTCCATCTTGAGCAGAGCAAAAAACAACAAGACAGGAAGTGAACCTTGACCCCCTTGCTGTCAGCCATCTTGCTACAGTCAAGTAGTCAAATGCCACAGGAACTGCATATCACAGTTCGGCTGCCATCTTGGGAAGGGCACAAATTGACCTCACGCCATTGAAATCAATGGGATTCCTATTGAAATGAATGGACACTGCAACGAAAAGTTGAATTTTGCTACAAAACCTTTATTTAAATAACGAACAACACAGAATTGAGTGGGAAATCCTTTATTAAGGCATCGTTGACGAACTTTGCTACAAAAAAAAACTTGTATTTATGTCTACAAAAATAATTTTTGCTCAGCACTCCATCTGCAACACAACGTCCTGTCTCCTGCATGACGGCAACTCCTTCTCACCCGTACGACCTTCGGTCAGTGAAACGAAGCTCATCTCCAACCACAGTGTCTGATGATGACACAGATATGGGCGCCGGAGCATCTGGAGTCTTACCTTCACCCACCTCTAAGGTGTGGGGCTACAAAATTGAAACTATCCTCCATGACATCCAGTCTTCTATTTCCGCTCGAGGAGTGCCAGCTATGCAAGCTATTCAAGATGACTTGGCCTACATTAAAGCCATTTCACCACAGTCCACGGTCCATGCCAGCCTACAACCAGTACCCTTCTCAGCCCTGCCTCATAAAGATGCTGTAGACTGGCTGGAACACTTCCAAGCGTGGATTTCCTTCAACGGTTGGACTGATCCCTTGCGCATCTCCAATATCTTGCACTTGCTTCTGAGAGGGACTGCCATTTCCTCGTTCAACGCACTTCCAGACCAAGTCAAAGCAGATGCTGCCACACTGTACTGAACCTTCAAAGCCCATTTTCTCCAAGCACATCCACCCTGGTTATTAGAGCAACAGCTGTGGGAGCGCACCATGTAACCCTCGGAATCTCTCGAAGCCTTCATTGTGGGTGTTGAGTCTCACTGCAAACGCTTAAAGAAACATGAGAAAGGACAAATCACAATATTTGTTCAGGGACTGCTTCCTCAACTCCGTCTTTATGTCATCCAGCAGAAACCAGCAACCTGGATGGACACAATCCAAGTGGCATGACTTGCACAACAATCCATAGCTATGTCCCAGGCTACCAGTATACAAGCACCTCAGTCATCGCAGTTAGCCACACTCGCAACATGTGTCCAGCAGCAGCAATCAGTGATAGAGATGCTCACTACAAGTATCAATACTCTGCACGGCAGCTCAGCTGCTTCTTCTACTACCTCTGTCAATGTCCTTCGCCCAATTCGACAGCGACCTCATCCACCTCCTCCTCCTTCACAAGAACCAGTGACCTGCCAGTGGTGTGGATTCAGGGGGCATACTGCCGCTGTCTGCTGAAAGCTAAAGTACTACAGAAATCAAGAGAACCACAGGCGCCCACCACTGCACAATCAGCAAGATAACCACAACTACTCCCAGGACCAGGGGAACTCAACAACTGACCACCCCTCTGACTCTCGCAATTCAAACAAAACACTTCCTCGAACTGCAAACTCTGGCACACTCTCACTTCCAGGGGCAAAGGTATCTGTCATCCGCTCACCTCTTCTAGTGAACTATGTACCTGTAACCATCAGAGATTGGTCTACGCATGTCTTGGTCGATGCTGGAGCAGAAATTTCAGTTATCAATAGCAGTATTTTAAACAATCAAGCTATTCATCACATACCTAATGTCTCCAGCCCACATAAAGTACATTATCACAGCCAGTTCAGATACAGTACCTATCACAGGCATGGTCCATCTCAAGCTCCACTTTGGCTCACAGCAAGCTATTGTCAAGTTTTATATCGTGCCTGATCTTCAACCTGCAATAATTCTAGGCCTGGACTTTCTCAAAGCTCACAAAGCTATCCTAGACTTTGCCTCAAGCAAATTGTCGCTAGATCCTCGGAGGCAACTCGTAGCTATAGACTCAGTCACCGTACCATCTCAGTTGAAAATGGTTTTGATTGCCAAGATTCAAGGTGAACCACTTCCACAAGGTGTTGTTGGCATCATCACAGGATCCCCTGTGCTGCATTCGACAGGTCTCCTTCCAGGAAATACCTTATCAGCAGTGTATGATGGTGCAGTCTTCCAAAAATGCTGCAACTTCACAGATGAGCCAGTGGTCATTTCAAAGGGTGCCAACATCAGAAAGTTTATCTGCTTGTCTTCAGGGGACCAGCTTCATCTCATGCAAGAACCTCAGCCTGGTTCCACCAACACTACTCCTGTCAATACTATCATGACCACTCCCACTTCAACAGAGTTACCCCTCAGTCAGAGACTATCCTCTTCCAAACTTCCTGCATCTCCAACAGAAAAGCAACAACTTTTGAAATTCCTGGAAAATTACCTAGATGTCTTTGTTGGTTCAGATAACAAGCTCGGATGTTGTGATATCCTGCAACACACCATCGAAGTACTGTCCAACCAGAAACCAATCCGTCAACGAGCCTACAAAGTGGGACATAAACAGAAACAAGTCCTCGAGGACATAATCAAAGACATGCTTGACCAAGACATAGTCGAAGAGTCTACAAGTCCCTGGGGTGTACCTTGCTTGCTGGTGGTAAAGAAGGACAAAGGGTATCGTTTTGTGGTAGACAACAGAAAACTCAATGCCTACATGGTGCAGGATGCTCATCCCTTGCCTACAACCGAAGATGCTTTAGAGAGTCTTGGTGCGGCCAGTCCTGCTAACTTCACCATGCTAGACCTTCAGAGTGGGTTCTACCAAGTTTCAATTGACCAAGCTTCTCATCCATACACAGCATGGGGCTGCCACTTGGGACTTTTCCAGTTCAAACGTCTGCCTATGGGTCTTCGGAACAGTCCAGCCACATTTCAACATGTTATGGAAGCCGTACTACATGAGTTGTCTTGGAAATCTTGTCTAGTCTACCTGGATGATGTGATAGTCTTCAGCAGAACTTTGCCAGAGCACCTCCAACATCTTCAAGAAGTGTTCGAACGTCTCAGACAAGCCAATCTCAAGCTTCGGCCAGAAAAGTGTTGTTTTGCGCAGCATCAAATTCATTACCTGGGACATGTGGTTAGTTCTCAAGGCATCTCTCCAGATCCAGACAAGCTCTCAGCAGTCAAAGACTATCCATAGCCTAATAATCTCAAAGACCTTCAAGCTTTCCTGGGCTTGTCTGGCTATTACCGAAAGTTCATTTGCAACTACGCCAAGATTGCAGCTCCACTGTATGCCCTCAGCAAGAAAGGATGTGATTATATCTGGATGTCTGAATGTAAAGAGGCCTTTGACACCTTAAAACAAAACCTCATCTCTTCTCCAGTATTGGCATACCCAAGGTTTGACCTACCATTCAAGCTCTACTCAGATGCTAGTTCCTTTGCAGTGGGTGCTGTGCTCTGTCAAATTCAAGATGGAACAGAATGAGTTGTCTCCTATGCTGGGAGCTCTCTTTCCTCAGCTGAGCAGAGCTATGGCATCACAGAGAAAGAATGTCTAGCCATGGTATCTGCCATGAAGAAATTTGACTGCTACCTTCGCTACTCCTCCTTTACAGCTATCATCGATCACTCTGCCCTCAGGTGGTTATTTGAAATGAAATAGCCAGAAGACAAGTTCGCCCAATGGATCGCCATGCTGCAATCCTACACCTTCGAAATCCAATACAGACCAGGTCGAGTTCACTCAAATGCTGATGGTGTAAGCCAGAGACGATATCCCTCTGCATCCTCCTCAACTGATGACGAATCCTGTTTACAAGCTCTCCCCTTCCATGCCACAGATGTGCTTCCTGTGGACACTCCTTCAACACCTCAAGTTGCTTTGCTGCTACCAAATGCCTGCTCAGAGAGACACAAAAATCCTCAGTTAGTACAAGCAGCTGAAGAGCTTCTCATCTCCACTGCATCTGATCCATCCCTGGCAACTGTTAAAATGCAACAAAGAACTGACACTCAATTTACGGACATCATCACCTACTTAGAGTCTGGAACATTATCGCAACAAAAGCAACATCGCCAAGATGTACTTTTCCTTGCTTCACAGTACTTTGTCAATGATGGTGTGCTTTTTCACATTCAAGGAAGGCAAGGGTTATCTCACAGATAGAACTCACATACAGCTAGTTGTGCCAACCTCTCTCATCCCTCAGGTTCTTCTCTCCACTCATGCCTCTCCACTCTCTGGAGGTCATATGGGAATTCACAGAATTCTGGAAAAGACAAGGCTTCACTTCTTCTGGCCACACATGAACAGAGACATTGTCCAGTTCGTAAATCCTGCCAGCTCTGCTCCCAGAGAAAGTCTCTGGCCAAACCAACAAAGGCACATGTCATCCCAATGCCTGTAGCCACTGAACCATTTCAAAGAGTCAGCACTGATTCTTGGGCCCTTGCCAACATGCTCTGACTCTGGTAACAAATACATCCTTATCTTTGTGGACTACTTGACAAAGTATTTGGAACTCATTCCCCTAAGAGCCATTAAAGCCACCACTGTAACCAGTGCATTTCTCAACACAGTCATTTGTCATCACGGTACCCCATCATACCTACATTCAGACAGAGGCACTAACTACCTGTTCACTATTGTCTGAGAAACTTGCAAACTTCTCGACATAAAAAAGACACATAACACAAGTTACCATCCACAATGCAATGGAAAGAGTGAAAGAATGATGTCCACCATTCTCAGCACACTCTCCAAGTATCTGGATGAGACTCATGACACCTGGGACCAGTTTGTTCCCTTTGTGCAGTTTGTGTACAATATCAGCCCTTGTGTTGATAGCACAGAATACACCCCCTTCTTCTTAGTCCATGGATGTCACCCAAGAACTCCACTGGACAGGGATCTCTCACTGCTAGAGGTGCCTAAGTCAGCTTCTTCTTTTATTATCCCTCTTCTGGAACAGTGGAACTTGCCCAATGAGTTGCAATCACCACGTTGGGCCAGAGAAAATTGGCAATGAAGAAAATGTCTGCAGCCAAGGTGCATGAGCCTTCATTCTCTGTTGGGGACATTGTCTATTTGTACCATCCTATTCTTGTTCTGGGCACCACCAAGAAACTGCTTTGCCCCTAGACTGGTCCCTTCTGCATTGTAGAAAAGCTCCCTTCGGTCCACGTTTGTCTGCAACGCAAGTCAGATGGCAAGCTGGTACATAACAAAGTCCATATAAACCGACTAAAGCATGGGTACCTCAATAACAACCTTCCAGATGACCCCAGTCTTCCCACAAATGAAGCTGCCCTTGAGACTGCCATCCTCTCTGAAGCTGAGATTCCCCCAGATAACTTGCAGCCAGTTACTATAGATCTTCCCACACCTGACACTCTCCAGCCAGATTCCAGTTTACCTGATGAATTTCTGGGACTTCCTCTTCTTCTCAATCTTCTTCTCCTTCTCAGAACTCTCTTCCACACACCCCAGTGTACCAGATCGAGAAGATCCTAAGAAAGAAGTTTGTCAATGGATCCTGGACTTACAGAGTAAAGTGCTGTGGATTCGATAGTGGGGCAGAACTCCTGGGTCGCTTTTAACGACCTGCCCCCTCCTGTCAGGAACTGGTACAGTCCATGCATGCTTCCATTCCCACTGACCGGAAAAGTCGATGGAGGTCTTGAACTTTTTGCTACTGGACTCAGTGTGTTTTGGGACTGAATCTTCTTTCTTTGGTGATAGTATCTGTGTTTAATTATTTTGCAGTAAATGTTCTTGTACCCATTTTATGCAACTGTTTCTATGGTACTATTTACCTGCAATAACATTTTCTTCCCCTTTGGAATGTCTCTTTCAATGGACAGTCCACCTATTATTCTTGTTATGCAACTGTTACTAAAGTGTGAGCCTGTATTCTGGGTATCCTCCTGCTGCTACCCTTCCCTCTCTTCCCTTTTCCTTCCCCCACACTTCAGCGCTTGTGGCATGACCAAGTCTCAAGTACTATTGTGTTTCCCTCCTCTCTGGTGCTACTCTGACTGGTCCCCAGTGTAGTCCAGGTTCTTTCCTCCCCCCCCCCACAGCGGAGTAATGATCTGTTTTGTGAAATCTAATGCCTTGTAATGCATGACAATGTTTTTTTGTCTTAAATTATTTACTTAAAAATTCTTAGAAACGTATAGATTATTGCTTGTTCGAGTGGTGCTCACATTCACTGTTCCGGCAGTGATGTGAAGCACACATTAAGTATGGGGCTTAATATTTAGCTGCCGCCCATTTAAGAGCACTTAGAACTGCATGTATCTAATTGTTGCACTGCCTGGAAGTGCCATGTTGGTCTGTCAGTCAGAGTTTTAGTCAGTGTGGGGCTTGTCCTCATGAAGAGAACACCTACTGAACTGAACTGAATAAACCTGTCTTATTCTTTATTTTGTGCGTCCGACTAGTCATTCGCATGGTCCAGATGGGGTCCTCACCAGCAGCACCAGCAGCAACCGAAGGGGCTGGCAGACCACAGAGAAGCTAAGGTTTTTTTTAGTGGTGGACCATACAAAAAAACGCCACACTTGCAAGCTGACATTTTCTATAACTGCAAATACCAGAATCTCCTGCAGCTGACATCAGAGGATGATGTGAATGAATGTGGACTTAATCATCATGACTTTTTACTTGCCCCCATACTCTTCTGAAGTTTGTACTTGTGACAAAGTGAACCTTAAGTGGATGGTCACACATTTTAAAGGGAGCATACAACTTTTTTTTTTTTTTTTTTTTTTTTTTTTTTAATGCAATTCGAGATTTCGGCACGAGTGAAGTCTATGTAACAGCCCCAATACAATATAGTTTGTGTGTGTTTATTTTGAAATAATCTGTTTTTCCCTTTATTTTGGGCCCCTTGTTTATGCTGCCTTTTTTCTGCCCAGTTTTCCTCTCATACTCCTCCAAATGTGGCTGAGGCACAAAAGATGTATTTAGAAACATAGACTCTGATGGCAGATAAGGACTGCTTAGCCCTTTTTCCTACCTACTGTATCACCACAGATCCTACTTGATCTCCGGTTTATCTCCCTCCCCGTCTTATCATTAAGGTTTCCATATGCCTCATGCGTTAATGCTCAGGACTGCAGAATGTGGTTTCCAATATACTGTACCTCCTGCCAGAGCAGTCAAAAGGAAAGCCCTAACATGGCTTTCTTTTGACCCCACTTCATGAACCAGGCAGGTGAAATTTTTCAAATCTCCCCAAATGTGTTTTTATACTCGCTCTGCAAAATAGTGTTTCTAATGGAATTTAAGAAATTTCACCTGTCTTCATCATAAGGTGGGGTCCTAAAAAAGACTATTTTGAACATCTGGGCTAAAAATCTAAAAAAAAAAAAATTATGAAGAAACAGTGAAATTCTTCACCATTTACTTATAACTATGTTATTTTTTTCAGAATATGACCCCAAATTGTCAGTATAACCTTTTTTACCTCACTTCATGAACAAAGCAGGTGTAATCTGTCAAATCCTCTCAGAAACATGTTTTCACAGTCACTCCATGAAATTACCTTTTTGACAGGATTTAAAAAATTCCCCATCTTCATTAAGGTGCAGTTATAAAAAGTCTGTATTGAACATTTGGGATAAACTCTTATTTCTTTACTGGCCCCAAACATAGTACTTATGCTGGTTTGTTTCACTTGTCCTAGTACAGAATGTTGTATTGAATGTGCAACCTATGCCCCAGTTCCCAACAGAGTGTAGCAACTGATACCCCCTATCTATGCCACAAACAGGACAAACAGGCCATCAGATGGCATAAACAAAAAGGCATTACCCCTAAGTTGAAGTGATTACCGGCTCGGCAGTCTAAAGGGGTCTGGGGTTTAAGGTACAAAATAACATTAATATTTATTCTGGATTCTGGGGAGAGGTGCCAGGCATATGCTAGGTCTAAAACTATCACAACAGGGGCCCCAAAAACAATCCACACTGGAAGCAGAGATCTAATGTCCACACCGGAATTGGGATTGCGAAGTATGGCTTTATTCTGATAAAGGGCAAATTGCAGACAGGGTGGGCCCCCAAGATTTGGTACTGTACAGGCACAGGAACATACATTCTCTTCCAGAACAACACTTGTTAGAGCAATTTCCAACAACTTTTTACCCCACACAGTTCAAACTGTCCATCCATCTGTACTAGGAATACCTGGACTTTTCTTCCAACAAAAGTGTATTTCTTGTGGGAGTTGCCACACACTTTAGTACACACATTTCCAACTTCCTAGCAAAGTGTAATTCTTCTTGGAGTTGCCACACACTTTAAGAAAAACATTTATCCTGGAGCAATGACATCCATTGACATTCCCCATTTAAACTGGTGCCCCTGCGTGAATCAATTAGCCTTGATCGGGGAATCAGACTGAGGTTATGCCCAATCCTACCCTATGCTCAGTCTCTGCCCTTCCTTCTGGGTTACACCAAACTGGATTCTTCATTTCCCATGAAATGCTAAAGGGTATCCGAAACTTTCAACATTCTGCACATTGTTGTGGTGAAACAGAGGTCCTGACCAGTGTGATCTAGCCTTATCTAGGGCACACACACCTCAGACCACCCCCCAGACTCAGTCCCATGAATCTGTACTTACAGCTTGGTTGCTGCCTTTTACAGACATGGAGAACTTGAAGGAAAAAAAACTCTCTCCTTCCAGGTAGCTTTTCACAGATCCAAACTGCACACCTGTTCTCTTGGCAGCTGAACCACATTGGAATCTTCAGGGGATTGCCCCTTGGCACCACTGAAACACAATCTATTCAGACAGGTCTCTACCACTTCAGTTGGCACTGGTGCTGTTCTCCAAACTAGGGTGAGAAAAACGAGTGGGGTCCTTCACCCAGTCAGCCACTGGACTGACCAGCAGGAACCTCACTGCGGAGTTCCTCTCTGTTAGAGCTCCCACTTCAGACTGACTGTACTACCATCTGAACATTCTAAAACTCCTCAGGTCAGCTGATTCCAAAGTGGCTTGTGCTGCTCCGAGAATTCTAAATGACATAATCCATTCTCTGCCCAGCCTAGCTAAATAAACAATGATGTCTATTTCCCCAGAGCTCCTAATGAGCTCTCTACCTTCCTAGAGCTAACCTGATGGGATTCTAGTAACCCCAGGGGACTGGGTGGTTACAAATGCAAAATGTCTTACTCAATGTAATTAACTCTGGGTCTCCCCAGAAAATGGGACATTATGTCTCAGTGGGCTTACCCAGTCAACAAATTTCAATAAATTCAATAAATAAACTGTCACAACATGCAAGCAAAGGTTTGGCATTGCAAAATACTTGTGTGTATTTCATTTCTCTCTTCCCTATCTAAAGAATGCTTTATCACCATGCTTCACCCCCTCTGGCAGTCTCTGTTCAGCCTCAGCCTACACTTGTTTTACTTACCTACCAGCTTATTTTCCCATCTGGTACATTTCTCTATCCTTATCCTTCTGGCTTTTCTTGTACTTCCTGAATGTATTTCACTTCTCAGCCACCCACAAACTTCCTTACCTCATTTATAAACCACATGAGTTTTCTTTTCCTTTTTTATCTTACTTACCACCCTCACACAAAGGGCTGTTTCTTCTGCCATCCCCTGTTTAAAGACTTTCCAATTATCATCCCCCTCCTCAAATTATGATATATTCCTTAGGTACCATTTTAGAATCTCCCTCATCCCATTAAAGTCCACTCCTTTAAAGTCTTATACCTTTGTTCGACTATGAGAATTTTTGTTCCCTACTTGTACAGTATATACTGAAGAAACACAGAAACGTAGACAATGACAGCAGAAAAAGTCCCATGGCCCATCCACTCTGCCTGAGTTCCCTATTTAGCAGTTCTTGAACTTACATATTTTGGACCCTATCACCACAGGTAAGCATTAGGTCCAGTGTTGTGTCCTCCCTTGTATGTGTCTGAACTAACTTGTCAGAAATGCATACTGGAATACTTTTAACAAGAGCTGGTTTCTTGTACTTGCTGCTACTGGTACATATCAGTTAACATCTGGCATGCTGAAATCACCCAATAACAGCACCTTCCCTACTTCTGATAATTTTTTAATGACCTCTCCCATTTCCTTGCCTGCCTCTATATCCTGCAATAGTAGTCTGTAAGCCACCCAATTCTTATTTTTTATTCCATTTCCAAAGATGACCTGTACCATCATATTTCTAACCCAGATGATTCTTCTCAGTTGTTCAATTCTGTGATGTTTGTTTCTTCCCTGATATATAAATTTACACCTCCCCCCCTTCCATCATCCTGTCCCTTCTTTTCGTATAGATTGTTTTCCTCCTGGGTGCACTGTGGGCAGCTGGGATCAGCCCCATCCCTGCCTTCCATGTCCATCTACCACCTCTCCAACTCTGCCAAGCCTCGTTCACCCACAGATTTCCCCCCCCCCCTGTTGGGGCCAGGAAGGGCAGGGCCATCCTCCCCATCCCAGGAGTTCCAATCCAGATTGGGCCGGTGGTAGAGCAGGATGAGGGCAGACAGGCAGGGCTTCATGTAGCCCACGGTCACCATTTTCCTCTACTTTTTTCCCCTGTTGCCATGTGCTATAAGTGTGTGTGCTTGGAGGCATGCAAGTACTATGTAGCTGTGGCCCCTACCTGCTGTCCAAACTCTGGTGCTGCCACACGGCCTCACTTCTAAACAGTGCATAGCCTGCCAAGGATGTTTCCCAGCTGTGATTTGATGTAGCCCAAGTTTTCATGCCTGCTATAATATCTAGCTGCTCTTTGGCTGCTAATGCATGCAAATCTGAAATGTTGTTGCTCAGATTTCTGGCATTCATGCTGGAGGCATACAGCTTATTGAATCTATTATTATTATTATACAAGAATGTATTGCTAACCAGTATTAGAACTATATTGGGCTTATTAGTATATGTGGCACATTGAAAGCCTAGGCCTCTCTTGGTCTCCAAGTACAGCTGGATATAGATCAGCCTCCTAAACACACATCAGGAAAGTTTTGTATTAGTTCTGCTGAGTCAGCTTCATAAACACAAACACACACACACACACACACACACACACACACCACACACTCATGGCCTACTTTCAGAAAACAGCAGAACTGCAAAAACATACCGTTAAGAGAAACTTAGTTTTCATTGTTTCCCACATGCCAGAGTTATCTGTCACTGAGGAGAGGCAAGCAGGGTTAGTGAATATAGTTGGGACCTATCATCTCTGTCAGCTAAGGGTTAATCAGTTACCACCCTGTGGGGTGGAGTTTGAAGTCTGGAGGGAGAGAAAAGTTGGGAGCATGGGAAAAAGAGGGAGATAGAGAGAGTGGAGCAGGAGGAGAGGAGGCTAGGCTCGAGGGGGCAATTTCTCGCTTTGGCGGTGTGGATGTTTTCTCTTAAGGTTGTGTGAGAAGTTAGCCTCATGGTGATGTGGTGGTGGCCACTGACGCTAGAGGCACTGTTTTGGGGGGATCATCAGCCAAAAGCCCTAGAATGTGAAGCAGCTATGGGTCAAGAGGGAGCACCCCCCCTGAGGTCTGAGGGAGAACACAGTGATTCAGACCTGGGAAGAAGGGTCTGTAGCACTTTCCAACTGCCACTATCAAAGGGGAATCGGGTGAGCACTAGACCCAAAGTGTAAAACCAGCTAAACCTGAACAGGAGAAATGTATGTTTAGGACCTGTGGGACAGTGAGCATCAGCCTCGATCTGAGAGGCCCTGTAAAGCACTGGGAGGAATGCAAATGTATGGGGAGGATGAGAAGGCTAGCCCCAAGTTAAGAGGCATTGTGTCCCATTCCTGAAATTAATTTTGACTTTGGAACTGTTATACCTGGCCCCAAAGTGAGAAGTCATGGGAGCATAACGTGTGAAGAGGCAGTTTTGGACCAGTGAGCAAATTGAGCTGCCTTTGGATTTATTTGGAGTGAGTGTAGGACTAGACTGTTTCAGCTAAGATGAACTTAACTTCCTGAATGTTTTGGTGTCATCTGGTTTATGCCCCATGTTATGGACTATGTGCTTTGAGACTCATGCAACAAGGTGACTTCCACAGTCCAGTGTAATGTATTTTCCTCCCTCTGTGATCGATTGCTCCATGGAGTGGATATGTTATTTTACTGCTGCTCCTCTTATTAAATTGGGATCCCATTTACTCTTTAAGTCCAGTGAGTTGCCCCTAGCCCAGCCCCTATGGGACCAGGCTGCAACCTGCTGCAACAAGGACCTATGTGAATGTAAGCTATCTAGAAGATTTGTCTGCATTGCTGTGACTGCCCCTTCCCTCAGAATGTCACCACCAGCATGCCCCTAGACTTCAGGGAGGGGTGGCTTACATGTTGTGGCTCATCTGGGATGTGTTTGAGGTGTTGTGGCACTAGGTTAGAACAGCACTGACCACAATGCCACGGTCAAAAAACCTCATCGGCATAAATGCCATTGATTTTATTTTTGCGGGGGGGCTCTGCCCCCACATCCCCGGACTAATATATACAAACTCCAGGGAGGGGGAAGCAGATCACAGGGCAAGATGTAATTTGTGGGGTCATGGAGTACTGTGTTCATGGATTCCATGGCCCTTGTAAAAAAAAAAAAAAAAAAAACAGAACTCACAAGCGGCAAAATCTTCAGGAGACCAGGATTAGAACCTTGGTCTCCACTGCTTCCTAGTCTAACTGCCCTATGCCCCAGCCCTCCACACCATGGGAGCAGCTCATCTAGCACCTTGTATTCAGCTGCCCTTGTCCTGTGGCAGCACTACGGACAGCGACCAGGGGTGCGCTTATTTCAAGTGCTGTAAATCCTGTTCGCTATCCGTGGTTGACTATTTAGACTAGCGCTGTTTTATGCAGTGCTATTCTAAAAGCACTCATGTAACCTGTTACTGGGTGCTGTTGGTCTGACTGAACCCTGAAAATGGTATTGGGTGAAGTTATTTGATGGATTACAAGATCTATGATGAATTTGTGCATGATCAGTATGGCGTGCTGAACTGAAAAAAACTTGCACCCTTTGATGGACTGTGGGGTGCCAGAGGGGCTGCAGAGTGGATCTGGTGTCTGGCCCGTGTGAGTACCATGCAAATGGACTGAGAAGAGATTTCTGGATTGGACTTTTGGGCTCTTGTGGGGCAGAGCCCGTGTTTCCTGTGCCTCGTGCCTGTTTTGGGGAACAGAGGTGACCACCGTTTTGGACTGGTAACTGCCAAAGAGTTTGTTCTCTGTGAAATCTGCTTGTTTCTGGACTAACTATGACAATTTGGACCAGAATGGCACAAGCTCCTTTGAAGTCAGATGTCACTGTGCCCCTTAAATGTTTTTCTGGATGTGGGAGCAGGTTGGAAGAACGACAGTACCTGAAAAGTGCGCCCTATACCATCAGAAGGGCCTGAGAATAGCGTTGCTGCCCATTTGTATTACCTGTCCTAGTCCTTTTTTGTGTCTGGGTTGGGGTTGGGACCTAGTCGATCCATCACCTCCCTGACATTGAATGATACCAGCTTGGGAGGACAGGAAGACATGGCTGTGGAATTGGCACCCCCACCTGTGAATGCACCCATGGAGAGTAAAGCATGGGGCTGAGGTTATGGGAGAGATTGAGCAAGCCCGTTGACTGACTCACCAGACTGATTATTGACTCCTGCAGAGTTTGGTACAGTCCAGGCCAGAGTTAAAACTGGCCACACTACACCAGTCGAGACTGTATCTGCTCCACAGACTATGCCTAAAGGTGAAGGTGGGGAAGCTGTGACTTCTAAATTAAGTACTCATTTAAAAATTCTATTGGATCCACCAGCAGAAAAGCAGGAAAGTGTACAGCCAAAGAACCAAAAGGCTGGTGGGAGCAATGTTTGAGCTGAAACTGAGGAGGAGGGTGACTGGGACACAGATAGGAGTGCTGCATCCCTGTACTCTGCAAAGCTGTTATCCCCCACCAAAGATTCTGCCAAGGAGGGTACCTCCCGATCTCCACCTAAGGACCTAAGGAGATTAGCAGAAGAACAACAGCATCAGGATTAGGAGAATAAAGATGGAGAGTGGCTCCCACAAGGACAGGCCCCACAGCCGACTATCAGATTTCTCCTAGTGGCCACAAGCAGAATGCAATGTGAGACACCATGTGCACCAAAGTTCCCATAATATGATTATCTGCACCTGCCTGAGTGTGTCTGGGACATTATTGAGCAAAAGAGATCAGACAGGGTGTTCCATGGTATCCTCGGGAAGCTGCACCACAAATATAATCTACATAATGGCAGCTCCACACATTTCCTGCAGGAGGCCCAGAGGATTGCAAAGGGAATATATGCCAAGTGTGCTTTTGAGGGATTAACCTTGTTTAAAAACTATGCCATGCTTCAGGACATTGATGGTGGCCATACGAAGTACTACTGAGCATCTTAGGACTCTTACGGTTGCCTATGTACAAAGCCCTACCCTGAATATTACTTCAGCAGGGGGAAACATAGTAACGATAAAGCCTCCAAAAGCAGTGATGACTAGTGCCCTGTGGACTTCAAAATCGGTGAGATCAACCCCCCTTTCAGTGACTTTGTTACACTTGCAGTTTGTATTTGAGATTTTGTTGTGGGGTACTGATAATTTGCAATCCAGTATTTTTCTAAAACACTGGCTTTTGAGCCAAGTGTTATTTGATCATGTTATGTAACTGAGAGCAAATCTTGTTATTACTGTGCATGTATCAATGCTACAACTAGTTAAGCTATTTAAATTTTGTATCCTGTATTTCCGTCCCTAAATCAGGGTGGAGAATGCTAGGCCATAGTTTATTGGGGGAGCAATTAAGAGAAAAAGAAAAATGGAGTCCCTCCCAGGTGGCACACAGGTTTAGGCAGCATGGGTTTAAGTTTTGGATAGTATTTTGGGCCTGGTATGCCACCCTAGGCCATAGGCAATCCACCGGACAGGTCTACTGGATGGCTGGCCAGGGGGTTCGACTTGGCATGTTAGATAGCCAAATAGGTTTTGTAATGTAGTGTCTTTGTTCTTTTTGATTTTCCACCTTTGTGGTGAGCAGCTATATGCTGTCCTGAGGCTTGGAGGTGGTGGGTGTGCAGATACCCCACCTCATTAGGTCTCTGGAAGAATGTCTGTAGGTGTCCTAAGCTCACTGAGGATGGCGAGTGTTTAAGTGGAGGAGAGTTGTAGCCCCCCCCACCTGGAATGTGGGGCATCTTGTGCATCTGGATGTCCACTGTGAATATCGGTGGGACCTATCATCGCTGTCAGCTAAGGGTTAATCAGTTACTTTACAGTGTGGTGGAGCTGGGAAACCCGGAGAGAGAGATAAGGTGGGAGCATGGGATAAAGAGGGGGAGAGAGAGAGAAAGCAGAGCAGAAGGAGAGGAGGCTAAGCTCGAGGAGGCAATTGCCCACTTTGGCGGCATGGAAGTTTTATCTCAGTGAGGTGTGAGAAGTTAGCCCCGTGGTGATGTGGTGGTGGCCGCTGATACTGGAGGCCCCATTCTGGGGAGAGGATCATCAGCCAAAAGTCCCAGAATGTGAAGCAACTGTAAGTCGAGAGGGAGTACCCTCCTGAGGTCTGAGGACGAGCACAGTGATTTAGACCTGGGAATAAGGGTCCATTGTGCTTTGCAGAGAGCATTTTGAACTGCCACTAGCAAAGGGGAACAGGGTGAGCACTGGACCCAAAGTGTAACACCAGCTAAGCCCTGACATGAGAAATGTATCATAGGTATCATAGGTGATTTCAGAGCAAAGAAGACTTACGTCCATTGTGCTCTCTTGTTAATTCTAATTTTGAAACCCCCCTATTTTATTTGCTTTGCAATACTTATCCAGTTTCTTCTTGAACTCAACTGTCGTCTTACCTGTGACTACCTCCTCAGGTAGATTATTCCATACTGGAATAACTCTAACACTAAACCAGTGCCTTTCTTTTCGTGGTCTTAAAATTATGCCCCTTAAGTTACCATGAATGTGACCTAGTGTCATATCGCTGTTCCCTCAGGGTAAGTCCCAATTTGACCCTTAGCTTTGCATCTTTAAGTGCATTATACACCATACACATATCCCCTCTCAGGCACCTATAGTCCAACATGAACATCCCCAAGTCTTCCAATTGATCCCCATAGTCCTGGTCCCTAACATCCGCTACTAACCTGGTAGCCCTCCTCTGAACCCTCTCCAATCTTCCTATGTCCAGCCTGTAACCAGGTGACCAGAACTGTGCATAATACTCCAGCTGCGGCCTCACCAGTGCACCGAAGAGAGGCACAATCACTTCCCTCTTCCTACTCTTTATATGTTTCTTGATATTTATAAGAGTACTACTAGCAGATTTTACAACCTGACTGCAATGCTGGTGGAACTTGAAATCACTTGTCACTTTAACCCCAAATCTCTTTCCTCCACTACTTTGCCCAATTTCTGTCCATTTAAGAAGTAGTCAGCTTGATTATTTTATTCCCAAAGTGCATCACCACACATTTGTCGGTGTTAAAGGATAATCTTATCCTCGCCCAGCTGTCCATTTTGAGTAAGGCTTTTTGCAACTTTGTCACATCCTCACCATTTCTGATAGTAATGCCAACGCTAGTGTCATCTGCAAATTTGGTTTCCCAGACATCCTCTCCTCCAGATAATGAGTGTATATAGATATTAAACAAGCAGGGCCCCAGAACAGATCCCTGGGGAACTCCACTCTCCACTCCCAACCAATCAGAGTAAACTCCATTTAAACAGACCCTCTGCTTTCTCTCACTCAGCCATGCCTTAACCCAAGTTGTGACACACCCCGGTATTTTATGTTCAATCAGAGCATCAATCAATTCGCCATGTGGGACCTTGTCAAACGCCATTCGAGAAATCCAGGAACACCACATCCACAGAGACACCCTTGTCCAATGCTCTGCTCACATGCTCATAAAACTCCAAGAGATTAGTTTGGCATGATAACCCCTTTTTAAAACCATGCTGAGCATCGTCACAATCCCCTACTGAATCCTGAAACTCCACCATTTGATCCTTTACAATAGATTCCAACATTTTCCCCAGTACAGTAGTCAAGCTGACAGGCCTATAGTTGCCCACCTCCTGTCTAGATCCTTTTTTATAAATAGGGATCACATTTGCCTTTCTCCAAACCTCAATCACCTCCCCGTTATCCAAAGATTTCTGAAATGTTTAGGACCTGTGGGACAGTGAACATCAACCCTGATCTGAGAGGCCCACTAAGCCCTGGCAGGAATGTAGATGTGTAGGGAGGATGGGAAGACTTACCCGAGTTGAGAGGCATTGTGTCCCATTCCCAAAATCAATTTTGACTTTGGAACTGTGATACCTGGCCCTAAAGTGAGAGGCAATGGGAACGCAGTAGTTTTGAACCAGTGAGCAAATTGAGCTGCCTTTAGATTTTATTCTGGAGTGAGTGGAGGACTGGACTGTTTTGGTTAAGATGACCTGAGCTGCCTGAATGTTTTGGGGTTGTCCAGTTTATGCCCTGTGCTATGGACTATGTGTTTTAGGACTCATGCAACAAGGTGACCTCCATGGTCCTGTTCAATGTATTTTCCTCCCACTGTGATCGATTGCTCCATGGAGTGAATATGTAATTTTACTGTTGCTCCTTTTATTAAATTGGGATCCCATTTGTTCTTTAATTCCGGTGAGTTGCCTCGTTTTTCATGACTGTTTGGCTACTAACTACTGTCTTTTATTCCCTAGCCCAGCACCAGTGGGACCAGGCTGCACTCCACTGCAACAAGGACTTGTGTGAATGTAAGCCATCTATGAGATTTGTCTGCATTGCTGTGACTGCCCCCTCATTCCAGGACTATTACCAAAAGCATACCCCTAGACACCGGAGAGGGGCTGGCTTAAACTTAGTTACCATACTGATAAGGTGGAAGTGCTGAACCATCCAAAGTCGACATGTGAGAGGCATCTCACATGCAGACAAACATCCTTGGAAATGTTTGCTGAGATGCCTTAGTTCAATGAGGGTCCTTGTATGTAGTTAGGAAACTATACACAAAGCTGGGTATAAGTATGGGTCCAAGGAAGACAGGGATTTGGGATATGGATACCATCTTGAGAGAAGACTTCTACCTACTGCCCATCCCCACAGGGGAAAGTAATTTAGGCTTATTTATTTCTGTCAGTTGACTGCTACATAATCTTAGTCTATAGGGTTATGCTGTGCTTTGTATTGCTATTTGTGTATCAAACTGTATAGCAAGGAAATTTGCATAACAACTGTCTAAGTTAGGTGTGGTTATTTGTGATTTGTATTATTGGCATGAGTAACCATGCAAATTTTCCTTACAGTGCTATTGTCATTTCAGTATATTTTGCCTATATTTACCTGCTTATTTTTTTCCTCCATCTTTTATTCATTATAGCTTTTGCAGGAAGATAGATAGATAGATAGATAGATAGATAGATAGATAGATAGATAGATAGATAGATAGAGACTGTAGATAGGGACCGTAGACAGAGACTGTAGATAGATAGACAGACAGATAGACATAGACAGACAGATAGATAGAGACAGACAGACAGATAGCTAGATAGATATACAACAGAAATAAAAATAAATTTGCTAAGATAAACATGATATATTGTGCACCATACAGTAAACAAGATAAATGAAGGCCGTCACTGTGTTCAGAAATGCATCTCACTCATTTTTCTTGCATTGAGCATACTCAGAAATGTATTCCCATATGTGAAGATACATTTTTGAGCATGCTGTCACCAGCTTCATTTTCCTCCAGGACACCTATGAAAATGAGATATTACAGCACAGTAGGCCTTTCTTGATACAACTATTTACATCACTAAATAAATAAAGCATGTGATGCCATTTATTTTTTTTATTCAGTATAGTTTATGTACGATAGTTAACCTTTTGTTTTCCTTTTTTACTGTTGTAGCGTTTTGTCATTTATATCACAAACCACCTAAACACCCAGGGTGGGATATTCAGACTACGTGACAAAGAAGCGCAATAGCAGGAGCAGGCACAAGTGCAGTGCACATCTGAACAACACGCACGATATTCAAACACAGCGCAGGTCAAGGTGTGCTTGTGCAACACAGCTAAATATCGTGCCAGCTGCACCATGGCACCACCAGGGATGCGCAGTGGAGCAGGGTCGATGCGCAGTAGCACAACCAGGGATGTGCAGAGACAGGGACAGGATGCAGGGGTGCACCACCCATGGAAGCCATGGGTGGAGGAGCATGCAGCAGGCCAGACAGCACCCCCCCCCCGGCACCCCATGAACTGCACAACCAGTGATGAGCTGGATGGACCACCAGCCCATGAACACCAGCACCGAATCCACAGCCGGGGAACGGTGCCCCAGCACACCACCCTGGCAAGCAGTGACCACAACACAAGGAGGGCCAGCCACCCAGTGCCACCCCATCCCACCAATGCAGAGCACACCCTGTACAGTGATCCCCAGACACCTGGCCCAGAAGCAGCGCCCAACAGTGCATGGCACTGAATGCATGCCACCACCCCCACCATGACAATGCAACCCTGTGCACCATGGAGCCATGCATGGCAGCCCCACTGTGAGCACCCCACAGTGGGTGGCACCAGCCACTGATGCAACAACTGCAGACACAATGCCCCCCTGCATGGCCCCCCCATGGCACAGCAGAGAGGTCAACCCTGCGTCAGTACCTGAGGGACCCCGCATGTGACAAGGCCTGCCTTGGACACCACCACCAGCAGGACAGCACCCCGCATACCCACCCATGCACACACCCTGTCCCAGCACTGGCCCCAACAGACAGCACAGCCGCCCACTGTGGTGCATGGAGGCATGCACCACACAGGATGTGACACAGGGCATGGACAAACACCCACCCTGACCCAATGGCACCCCGACACAGGGCCACAATAGCGGGGCAACAAATGCCGCTGGTGTGTGTCCACTGATGCTATGTACTCACAGCCTGCACCCCACCATGGCCTAGGTGAACCAGCCATCTGGTGCAAACACCATGAAGCCATCCGCTGCCAGCATGCAGCCGGAACACAAGTGACAGACAGTAGAACACAGACACCGCAACAGACACCAGTGACAGCATGGGGGGGGGACAACAACAGCATGGCCCACAGTGTCACCCTAGGCAGACATGCAACAAACCAGTGACAAGAGGCAAGCCGCCAATGCGCCATGTCCAGAGGGTGGCCGGCATGGACAGCCACCAATGACATGCCAGCAGACCGTGCATACCACAGACATGCAAGGGGCCCAGCTGCACGGGCCATGGATATACTGACAGGGGCGTTAGGGACACAGCGCATGCACCAGAGACCACCGCACACAGGCATCCAGTGCACAGGGAACAACACACATACCACAGACAGGGACCGAGTCCCCCACCCACACCATAAGCAGGGCCCTGCCAGACACACACACACCCAGGCCTGCACCACCCCCAATGACATGCGCACCACTGCAGCCAAGCACCATATGCCTGCTGCAAATCAGAGACCACCACAGCTGTCATATCAAACAAGTACATATTTAAGGGGTAAACTGTACAAACAACTCAATAAACAAAACTATGTGCAAAGTGGGGGGAGGGCCACAAACCAGGTGAGGGTGGACATGGGGCAAAGGTGTACATCAGGGAGTGGGACAAAGGAGTGTGAGATACAGTCCAGGGGGAATACACAATACATGCGCTGTAGGCCCTATTGGCAGCCCCTCTCCTCTCTCCGGTCCCCGTGGTGCCACCTATGCCTCTTACGGTCACCTTGATCCATCCTCTGGAGCAGCTCCAGAGTAGCCCAGGACAGCTACAATAGCTCCTGAATGTTCAGCTCCAGGGCAGTCCAGCATTATCCTCCTAGGACAAGGGAGCAGAGTCAGTACGCGTGACTGGCCAGACCCCTGCAGCCCACCCAATGTGCACGGCATACAGCCGTAGGCCATGCCCCTGTGATGGCATGTGACCACCCACAGTGTCAGCGTCCACAAGACCCACCTACCTAGGCACCCATAGCCATGCAGAATGCTGCACACACCCACTGCCCATGTTCTGCACAGCACCAATGTGGCCGTATAGTGACATGGCTATGCGGTGCGAAGGCAGTGGCACAGCCATGGACCCAGTGCACGCACAGCCCACCTGCGACACCCACCCACACATGCAGTGCCACAGGACAGTGCTGAGTGCACCATGTGGCGTGCATGGCAGTGGGGCCAAGTGTGGTTGGCCACACCCCGCCACCACCCCTGCAACCCAGCATGCACAGATGTTAGGGGAAACACAGCACTCACCTGCATCCTGGCCAGCAGGGTGCTGCTGACCCATGGCTGCACCAACATGGCCCGGCTGCATGTCTACGGCACCCACTCCAGCCTGTAGTCCCTGTCCTCAGGCCAAACGTGCCCTACAGCGATCCTCTGGGCCTAGGGTGCAAACATGGAGAGGGAAACATCAGCACAGGTCAGTAACATAGCCCCCCCCGGTGTGTGCATGCCCGCACAGCCCAGCCATGATGCACCCCCCCACCACCACTCCCACTAGATGGCCCCCACCCTCCTGCGGCATGGCCTGATGCACACTGCAATACCCGGACAGATGAACACTACCAGTGGTGGGATGGAGCACCTACCTGGCCGTGGCATGGCACCTTGCCAGGCACGTGCCTGCAGACACCCCAGGCAGTCAGGGTCCCACCGCTGGAGGTCGCCATAGCGGTGGCAACACTGCTGTGCTGACCTGCTGCTCTCTGTCGCCTCCTCCAGGCCCTCTGATACCTCCTGCCACACCGCTGTCAATGGCCTGTGGAGGGGTTCCTGCCCAAAGAGGGCACCAGCATGTGGCTCCACCAGGACCACCAAGTTTGCCAGTTCAATGGCACTCCAGACCTGCGCACTTGTCCTCGGCATGTTGCTGGCTCAAACGGCAACAAAATGGCGCTCTGTATCGCACATGCCCCACATGCGGAGGCAGCGCAGTACTGCGCTGCCATTCCCTATCGTGCTGTCGCTGGACTGCACAATAGGGGTGCAGCCATGCAGATGCATGGCATCTAGGGGGCAAAGGTTGACTGCAAAGTCAAGGGTCTGTCCGCGCAGGGTTCACCACAGAGCTATTGGGATGCCCTGTGTGTAGCACAGTAGGGTGCTTGTGTGTGATGCTCTGCAGTGGCCTACCATGCTGTGGCACCATAGCACCCACGGCGCACCATGGCATGAGCGCCACATGGGCATACAGCACACTAGTGCCATAGGCACAGTGGTGGCTGTGCTCTGCACTGCCTACCATGCACAGCACATCAGCAGCACCGCATGCACTGGCGTCAGCACCCCAGGCATGTGCCTTGCAGTGCCGATTGCACACGTCACAGTGCTGCGCCATAGTCTGAGCATGCTCACCTACACTGCGCAACGTGCAACAGCGCGATATTCAGCCAGGTTATGCAAATCAGCTCATTAGCCATTCCACAACACATTCACTGCATTAGCATCCACTTACAGTTGCGCCTGCCCTCATTTGCATGCGTTGTGCTATATAAACATGACCTGGGGCTGCAGAGGCCATGGTTCAGTATTGCAATCCTTTGTGGTAGGTTGCATGCTGTTGGGATGTGGGGACTGTGGTTTGGTAGGGCTGTATGGGACTGCACAGTCCAAAGTAACACCTGTCATTCCCACAGGTGCGAGCATGACCGAGTGTGAGGAAGAGGAGCAACAGGGAAGGGGAAGAAGGAGGAGCTGGCCCAACTTCACCAGGGCTGAATCTGATGCCCTGTTCGAGACATATCTGGACAGGGAACCGCTGCTTAGCAGACAGCGGGGAACGCCACAGGCCCATGCTGCGGCGTGGGCTGAGGTGGCGTGTGCCATGACCCAGCAGGGCAGCCACCAGCGGTCCGTGCAGGAGTGCAAGAAGAAGGTAGACACGGACAGGAGGCAGATCAAGGACAAGGTGGCTGCCATCAGGGCTGCACGCTGCTGCCACCGGCGGAGGCCAGCTGGATGTAGCCCGCCTGATGCCACAGGAGGAGTGGTTGGCCAGCAGCATGCGGCGTAGTGCCATCAAGGGTGTTCCTGGTGGTGGCTTCCAGATGGGTGGCAGCCCATCACTGCATGGTAGGTCCTGTGCTGTCAGTGTGTGGGTGTTGGAGGGCATGCCACAGGGCAAGGCGGGGCCACTAATGCTAATGTGTTCCCTTACAGCTCCTAAGCATCTACATGGGGCAGTGGTGGTGGATGTGTCCACTGAGAGGGAGGCCCTGGACATGGAAGATCGCCCATCTACCTCCAGAGGTGTCCGAGGGACTAGCCAAGTGCATACCTGCAACTCTCTCTGGACTGATGTGGGTGGTGCGGATGCGGACAAGGCCCTGCCTGTGTCCCAGCATGACATCACCCCCGGTCTCCAGTGTGCTGGGCCACAGATTGGGTCCAGATCCAGCACCGATGATGATGGTCCGCACGTCCCGGACAGTGATACATGTGGGACACAGGATGGTCCCACAGCAGACAACCGCACGGGCGTTACTGCAGGCGATGCCGCCGTGGCTGCCTGCGTGACAAGCCAGTCCCAGCCTGTGCTTGTATGGCCCAGTGGGGCAGCACTGGTGTGTGTCCAGG
Organism: Neoceratodus forsteri; assembly: GCA_016271365.2. NCBI lineage: Eukaryota > Metazoa > Chordata > Ceratodontiformes > Ceratodontidae > Neoceratodus > Neoceratodus forsteri. Next base: position 740,180,450 of record CM028137.1, on the reverse strand, counting down.
GTAGTGGAGCTGTTGCAGCTGCTGCAGCAGTGCCGGTATGCCCTGTTGATCAGTAGCCTGAGGGGCAGCGCCAGCAGTCGGCCAATGGCAACGGGGGATAGTGTCGGGGCAGTGGCAGTGCACCATGTGTGGACATGCCCTGGCATGGCTCTGGTATGCAGCGCCCAATGTCAAGGGGTGCTGGCCAACAGGGCCAGGAACACCATGAGGGACAGCATGCCGCACCAGCGGATGAACCCTTGGATGAACACAGCCGTCTTCTCCAGGCTTCAGTAGATCAGCAGATGCGGCTTGTGACGGCAGTGGATGCGGTTCTGCACCAGGCAGACAAGTGGCGTAGTAGGGACCACGGATTGCTCCTGGCAGAGATGGCCTGGCAGTGGGCAGATGTGACTGCTGCCATTGACAGGCAGACCACTGCAATGACAACTGTCATGGCTACACTGGGCACCCAGTTAGATGTCCAGCCACGCAAGACGCCGCACAGTGTCATGTCCACCCCCCGTTCCTGGCACCATGTGACACCTGCTATGTTAACACCAGATTCAGCTGTGGGCATACCAAGCACACCTGGCGAGGACATGTTCGGTGGGCTGCAGACCCCTGCATGAACATGGTCACATTCATGCAGAGTCACCCCTGGGGCCCGTCAGTGCCACCCCAAGGGGCCACTGGTCAGCCTGGCATGGCTGACAGGTCTCAGCGGGGCCACCCACACATCCGTGGTGGCCGTGGTAGTGTGCCGCATGACTGACATGTTTCCCACTGTGGCCACTGTCTGCCACTGCCCTGTGTGCACTGTGGTGTGCATTGTGCGATGCATGGGTGGGGTACCCGGCCCTGCACACACATGGTCCCTGTGCACACCCTCCTGGCTGCTGGCCATTGTGGCGTGTGCATGATGATGCCTGCGTTGCACTGTCCGCCAGTGTGCAATGGTGCCCAGCACCTGAGGCACTCACAGTGCCGGCCACTGGGCATGGTCATGTGTGGTCCTGTGTGGGGGTGTTGGGGTGGGCATGCCATTTTCCCTTTGTGCATGTGTTGTGGTGTGTGTGCGTGTGTGTGCACGTGTCATGTTCCACCCTGCCATCCTTGCCGCCATGTGCTGTGCCCTGCTCAGACCCATTCCCTAGCCACCGTCCACCCCTGGTGTCCAGCCCTGCCTGTCTGTGGGCTTTGGCCTTGCCCTTGGTGGTTGCACATGGCCCCATGACCTACCTGTGTTGTCCAAAGTGCTCTTCTGTAACGGTGTCCTGGTGCTGCTGTACCATCCAGAACAGTCGGGGGTCTCATCGCCCAGGGGGTGGCTGCCCTTCACCAGCTGGACCGGTGTCCTCATCGTCCCCACCGCTGTCCCCCTTTTCAACCTCTATGGCTATCCCACAGTCGGTGGCCATGTTGTGCAGGATACAGCAGGCCAGGAATAGCCCACAGGCCTTCGAGGGGCTGTACTGTAGGGCACTGCCTGATGTGTCCAGGCACCAGAACCATGCTTTCAGCAGCCCGGCCACCCCCTTGATGACATTCCGTGTTGTGGCATGTGCCTCATTATACCATAGCTGTGATGGGGTCGTGGGGCACCTGTATGGTGTGAGCAGCCAGGGCCATAGCGGGTAACCACTGTCACCTGTGTGTAGAGGGGGGACATTAGAATGGTGGTCTGCATTGCTATGCCATGGGCCATCTTGGCCGGTACCCATGGCACTTCTGACAATGCACACACCCACGTCTGCTCACATCATCCTGCATGATATGCATACTTACCTACTAGATGGCCAGTGAGGATGTCCCCACTCTCAAACCTGTGGCACAGTGCAGACTGGTGCCAGATGAAGGCATCGTGTGCCCTCCCAGGGTGCATGGTACAGACATTGGTTATGTGCCCCCTGGCATTGCACACCACCTGGCAGTTTATGCTCGGGTATCCCTTGCGGTTTATGTCTGCCACACCCTACAGGCCAGGTGGCATGTGGATGCCTACATGCGTGCAGTCAATGGCCCTGAGCACGTCAGGCAACCGTGCTACCCTGTGGAACTCCTGTGTGTGTGCTGTGCACTCTGCCTGTGTGCTGGGGAAATGGATGTACTCTGCAACTGTGGCACTTGTGAGGAATTGTGAGTAGAGGACGGGTCGGACTGGGTTATGCCTGTCGTGCCCTCTGTTGGTCTCTGGATGGTGCCCGTGGCAAGCAGGCACATGACGGCTGTCACCTTTGTCTCCACTGACAGAGCATGGCTCCGTTGTGTGGGTGCCTGCATCTCATCACTGCACAGCTCACAGAGTTGCCTCAGTATCGCCCGGTTCAGGCAGTACCGGCCCATAATCTCTGTGTCAGAGTACTGTTTGAAGCTGGTGCGGGCTCGGTACTGTCTGTTCTGGGTGTACCACCGATGGGCCCTTCCATGGCCGTAGCTCCCTGTCTTCTCACACCCCTCATTACCACCTCCATCTAGAAGGTGGCACTGGCCATGTCCCTGGCTGGTGTTGCCCCCAGGTGGCTGTTCTCCTGTTCTCCCCGTTGTCTGTTCCTGGTGCTTCCCCTGCACCAGGTTCACCTCCAGCTGTTTGCCTGTGGCTGTCCTGCCTCTTGCCACTGCCCTCAGTCCACTGTGGCACTCTCATGCCCTTTTCTGCACACTGGCATGGGCACACCCACTCCTACCCTCACTCTGGCACACTTCTGGTGGGCCCTGTCCTACTCCTGCCCACTCCTGCACCCTGCTTCCTGTATTTCCTCCCTGGCACTCGGTCTCCATGCTCCCACCTGTGGCTTCCCTGTGGCGCGTTCTTCCTCCCCCTCTCTTGCTCCCTTTTATTTTGGCTCATTTCCGCTGTCGCGCAACTTCCACTTGCTCCTCTATTGCGCACATCGCATGCTGTTGAATATCGCACTGTGCATGTTATTCGTGGTTCCAGCCCCTATGGTTGCGCATGCATTCATTACTGCTGAGCTCTGGGGCATTGCTTGTTGCGCTGCACAGCTGCCTCCTGCTAAATATCGCACAATGGCGCATTTCCACACTTGCGCTGGTGCATCCCTTTTGCGCATGATGCATCCACTCTGAATATCCCGCCCCCATTGTATAATTCAGATATGATATGGGTTGAGTTAAGATATCATTTTAAGATAAGTTAAGATATCATTGGGCAGACTAGATGGGCTGGTGTGATCCTTTTCTGCCATCAAGCTTCTATGATTCTATGATTTTTATCATTATTTGAGGGTATTGGTCTATTGCTATCTCCTTCATGGCTTCACCTCTCATGCAGATAAAAAAAGATAGATAAAACGATATTGTTACATTAGGTCATGTAGTGCAGGTATAGTTAGGGTTCCACAACCACTTCTACGTTAAACCCCAAATTTTGAACTTTAATAACTTTTCGACTATTATTCCAATTTGCCTGAACATTTGCATGCATGGAGTGGTACCATAGATCTCTGGATCTGGAAAGTTCTGTTCTGGTCAGATTTACAGTAGCAGAGCTGCAGAGTGTCAAAAACTGTGAAAAATCCTCTTTTTTTGCATTTTTTCATCATTCATTTTGTCCATGTGGTGTGTCCGTTTGGTGTGAAATTGTGTTGGGTATATGTAGATTGGGTCAAATAGGTGCCCTTTGAAGATCTGGTGAAAAAATATTAATCTGTTCAAAAGTTATACCATTTTTTCATGTCCCATTATAGTCTATGGAAAATTTATATGGGTGGCTTGAAAACCTTCACGACAATATTTGTTTTCATTCGTGCTCTGGGAAAATTCTTTCATGCTGCCACCATTTTGTTTTCAGTTAACAAGAGACAAAAAATGGTATAACTCAAAAAATACTGTCCCTTTTTATGTTGGCTCACGCTTGCGCGCCAGCCAACATATTGCAGCAGTAGCAGATTTGGAGGCACGGTCACTGTGGGCAAATGCAGGGCATGCATCAATAGGTGCATCCCTCATTCCCCAATAAGGCAGCATGCAGGCACCACACCAGCAAAACGTAATGTTGCGAGCACATCTAAGGAAAGGTCCGCTGCAATGACAGCCAAGCTCATCATGCAGTGGCATCTCCTGACATGCCCTTGCTGGTGAAGCACTTCCCTAACCTAAACATGGCGGCACTGACTGCCTCAGCCACTTCACTTGCCGATGGGGGAGCCTACTCCCTGTCGGCATGATGCCCCTCTCCCATTGTATGTGTGTGCCGAGGGGGTGCCCAATCCCTCTTGGCATCATGCGCCCCCCCAACAGTCTTTCCTGGCCAATGGGGGGCCCAATCCCCATCAACTTCAGTCCCCCTGCCTAGTTTAATTTGCCAACGGGGAAGCCCACTGCCTGTTGGCATAATGTTCCCAGACCCCAATGTGTGCTGTCTGCCAAGGGGGTTCCCAATCCCCCTCGGCATCATGCACACCCCACCACCCATTTCTGTGCCGACGGGGGGCCTAATCCCCATTGGCTGCAGCCCCCTTCCTGTTATGCAGATGGTACACTGGGGCCCACCCCAGTGTACCAAACAAACACCTGCAAAACAAAACTGACCCTCGTTTGTCTTTTTTTTTTAACCCAAAAAAAATGGTCCCCGGGTCTCTCCTGCCCCCACCCCCAACCTGCGCTCAGCCTCTGCACTCCTGCCTCCCCACACCCCTCACCCCATACTTACCTCCGGAGTCTGGCGCGATGATCTTCGGTGGACCGGGAACATGTCTGCACTCTTCAAAGCTGACTGTGAACTGAAGAAATGCCGGTAAGCTGTATAATGGCATAAATAGAGTTTTTTCAACTTTGATGCATATCTCAGCCATTTATGGGAATATTGGTGCTAAATTTTCAACATGGGGTTATTGGGACCCCTCCTCATGAATTCAGTCACTGTCATGGTGTTATTTGGTCCTGAAAGGTAATGTCACAGTCACTGCGTGGAATCACCTTTTGGAACTGATTAATGAAATGACAGTGCCACTGTTCATGAGGGGGGCTCTCATAAAGCCTATGTTGCAAATTTGGTGAAAAAAATCCAAAAGATGGCTGCTTTACGAGCGTGTGTTGCGCAGTTTCCATGCACACTCGTAACTTTGTGAATTTGTAATATTTTCACTCCAGATTTTCAAAATTGCCATTTTATGGAGTCACGTGATGCAGAGCACCAGCTAGCTGTGTTCTCAGAGAGCTCTGCCTAACCTTCCTCCTAAACGCTCCAAAACTCTGTCTCCAACTCTATTTTTAACAGATTTCTGAAGTCTACAAATCTGTTAGATGCTACAGACTACATAGACACCCCGATGGAAGAAGAGATGCGTAAAGCCTTACCGAAGCACACCCCACCGGCAACTTCCAAAAAGGCCCCAAAAAAATCCAAGGCCTCAATTGTACAACAGCACCAAACAGCTACGTCTGGGACATTGATGGATGAACCCCTAACACTATCAAGGTTCCTGGAAGAATTTCGTCCTTTCAAAGACGAAATGAAAGAATTAGTGAGTGAGATTAAAAATATCACTGGTGCAATAGAAGATATGTCTCGGAGAACTTCAGATAGTGAGGCGCGTATACGATCATTGGAAGCTCATAATGAAAAAATGGAACCTGCTTTGGGTCAAATCAAGCAGTGACTAGCCAAATTAGATTTAAAAGTGGAAGATCTCGAGGGGCGAAGTCACTGCAACAATGCTGTGCTTATTGGTTTACCCAAAAAAGAGGAGGGCCCGGACCCGATTAGATTCATTCAGAGGTTAGTTGAGAAAATAGCGGGTCCCTCTCCCTTTGGACCCAGCTACAGCATTGAAAGAGCTCATCGTGCCCTACGTCCAGTTCCCCCAAAAGGAGCACCCCCACGCAGCCTAATTTTCAGGTTCCTTAATTATCAGGAGAAACAGCTCTTCTTATTAAAAGCTAAAGAAACAAAAGAGCTGCAGTGGGAAGGCTCGAAAATAAGAGTAGCCCAGGATTTTCCACTATCTGTCCGCCAAAGAAGAGCAGCTTTTCATCCACTGGTCAACAAATTAATTGCTGCGGGCATTAAACTTAAAATGTCCTACCCAGCCAAGTTTCAAGTCTTAATAGATGATGCCTGGAAAACATACGAAACGGTGGACCTCGCTACTACAGCTCTTCAGTCAGCTTTTCCCGATCTCTTTAAGCCCTCCTGAAGCTTTTAAGAAGGACATCTTATGTTTAAGGGAAAAGTAGTCTGGTCAAGGGTTTTAAAAATGAAGGTCCTGTTTTGCTTGGCGCTTCCGATGGGGGACCGCGAAATGACTTAATTTGCCTCAGTTTCCACATTTATTCCCTGGCTGGAAGGGTCCAGATCTCGTGGGAGCACAACTTGGAACTCTCCAGCTTTTATTTTCTATACTCGCTCTTTTGTTACCTCTCTTTGTATGCTCTGTCTCACGATGAGGAGTCTGAACAAAATACTGGAACCCAATGGCTGCCACTCACCGAAAAGGTGTGGGAAAGGCATCCTAATGCAGTCTCAGTTTGTTTTTTCTCTTTCTGATTTCTGCTGTGTTTAGGGTGGGTGACAGCATGTAATTGTTCAAGCGCTAAGCAAAGCATTGCTGCATATGTCACTGCCTGTAATCCGCCATTAGAGGGAGCCAAAGTCCGGCTGATCATTTTAAGTTGGCTTCAAGGGAAGGCACAAGGGGCAAGAGAGAGCGCCTTTTAATCGCCGAACATTTTTTTTTGCATTTTGACTTTTGGGACAATGAAACATCTTAGGCAACCTCTTAAGACGCTGTGGTCGTGTTTCTGTTTTTAGTTTTATAGTAAAGACAATTACCTGGCATTGGAGTATGTAAAAGTACTTTTGGGACTTTAGCCCATTCTTGCTTTTCGTTTGTTTTAAATAAATAGGATAACTTATTGGGTTATTAGTAGATTTGTTGGCTAGCATGTATTGTGGGGTTGTACTTATGGGATATGCTATCAAGGTTTAAGAGTTGGGGTATAATACTTAATTATGGGAACACTACACTTGTGTTTCGGTTTTGCTTTTTCTTTATTACCCCGTATTTGCAAGTAATTTAAATCATTTGTGTTTTGTTTTATAGAACTGGGATGTTAAGATACTATGGGGTTACTCTGCAGAGTGTGTGTTTAAATTCTTGACAAGTGGGGTTAAGGGGGGGGGATGGAGCTGTAGAGAATTTGCTGTGTGAACTGCTGTCATGGACCATAGAAACATAGAAACATAGACTTTGATGGCAGATAAGGACCGCTAGGCCCATCTAGTCTGCCCATTTCCCTACCTACAGGATAGGCCGCAGATCCTAGTTAACCAACAGCCTATATCTTCCTGCCCCCACAAGAACTGCCTTATGTCTGTTCTATGCATTCTTGAATTCTCCCACAGTTTTAGACCCTACAACTTCCTCAGGAAGGCTGTTCCATGCATCCACTACCTCTCTGTGAAATAATACTTCTCACATTGCCCCTGAACCGCCCTCCTTCTATCTTTAAATTGTGTCCCTTGTTCTGCAAGTCTCTTTTTCTGAAAGATGCTACCCTCTTGGACTTTGTTGATTCCTTTAGGTACTTGAAAGTTTCTGTCATGTCCCCCTCTCCTTCTTTCCTCAAGGGTATACATATTAAGCTCCTTTAGTCTCTCCTCATCGGCTTCTCTTGCAGACCCTGCACCATTTTAGTTGCCCTCCTCTGGACTGCCTCTATCCTGTCTATGTCCTTGCGGAGATGGGGTCTCCAGAACTGGACACAGTATTCCAGATGGGGTCTCACCAACTGTCTGTACAGAGGATAACAACTTCATGTTTTCTGCTGCTGATGCCTCTCCTATACATCCCAGTATACCGCCCTCCCTACTGCCTTCTCACATTGCTTGCTAACCTTAAGGTCATCTGATATGATTACCCCATGTCCCTTTCCTGTTTTGTTGTTGTTACTACCTCCCCACCATTGTATTATTCTTCCTGGGTTCTTGTTTCCGGGTGCATTATTTGCACTTTTTGCATTGAATCCTAGCTGCACATCTGACCATTCCTCCAACCTTGCCAAGTCCCTTTTCATCCTTTCCACGCTCCTTGTGTATCAACCCTGTTGCAGATCTTTGTGTCATCTGCAAAGGCATACTTTTCCTTCCAGTCCTCTGCAATGTCACTGATGAAGACATTAAAAGGACTGGACCCAATCTGAACCTCGGTGCCCACTAGTAACCGCCCTTTCTTCAAGTGGACTCCATTTACAATTACCTTCTGTGTCCTGTTGTCAGCCAATGTTTTACAGGCTACCACCCTGGGACCCACTCCCAGGCTGGTTAATTTGACTAATAATCTTTTGTGTGGGACTGTGTCAAATGCCTTGCTAAAGTCTAGGTAGGCCATGTCCACAGCCCCTCCCTGGTCTACTACTTTGGTCACCCAGTCAAAGAAATCTATTAGATTGCCTCGACATGACCTTCCGCTGTGAACCCTGCTGCCTTGGATCCTATGCTCCACTGACCTCTAGGTACTCAACTATTCTTTCCTTCAGAAGTGACTCCATCACTTTCCCTACCACAGAGGTCAGACTGACAGGTCTGTAGTTTCCTGCCTCTGTCTTGGTCCCACTTTTGTGAAGGCGAATCACATCCGCCTTCCTCCAGTCCTCGGGTACCACACCATCCTCCCATGATTTATTAAAAAGAGTAGCCAGTGGTTTCACTAGTTCCATCCTTAATTCTTTTAGAATTCTGGGGTGAATTCCATCAGGACCCATTGCTTTGTCCACCTTCAGTTTTAGGAGTTCTTGCAGAACCCTTTCTTCTGTGAAAGGACTGGGATCGACCCCTATCAAGAGTGCTTCTGTTAATTAGATTAGGCACTTCCCCCTCCTCTTTTGTGAATACTGAGCAGAAATATTCGTTCAGTATTCCTGCTTTTTCACTGTCCCCCTCTGCCCACCCACCGTTCATTCTATTCAGCCTCACTATCCCTCCCTTTGTCTTTCTATGCTCGCTGATGTACCTATAAAGGTTTTATCCCTTCTTAACTGAGTTGGCTATCTTTTCCTCAGTTTGGGCCTTTGCTATTCTGACTTCTCTCCCTGCTTCTTTCTGCCTTAACTGGTACAGCTCTCTGTCCTGCTCCTTCAGTGTTTCCTTATACTTCCGGAATGCTATCTTTTACTTCCTGACTTCCTGACATGTTAGAACATGTGGGGATGGGGGGTGGGAGGGGAATGGGATTGGTGGGTATACTTAATTGTGGTAGAAGTATTAGGGGGGTTTCCTATTCTATGGTTGGGGGGGTGGAGGGGTGGGAAGCACAAGGTACAAATGTGGAAAGAAAAGGAAGAACTCACGTTTTGCATAGGGGTAGAGAATTACAACCTCACAAGTTAAGAGAGTAATGCCCAGTACTATCAGGCTGGTTAGTAGGAATGTAAAAGGGGCCCGGCAGAAATCTAAACAATATAAAATCTTAAAACACCTAAATCTTTTAAAGGCTGACATAACGTTCCTTCAGGAGACCCACCTGCTTAACACTGAAGCTAATTGTATGTGGTGGTTACAAATAGGACAGGTCTTTGCTTCCGAAGGCAATATACAAAGTAGGGGAGTGATGGTGTTGTTTCATAGAACCCTGCCCTTTAAATCTCTGCAAGTAATACAAGATTCCGTAGGAAGATTTATCTTGGTAAGAGGGAAGCTACATACTATGGAGATCCTATTCGGATCTGTGTATGGCCCAAACATAGACACACCAGCATTTTTGTGCAGCTAATGGAAGCATTAACACCATTTATAGATATCCCTATAATAATAGGAGGGGATTTAAATCTGGTTCTGGATCCATCACTAGATAGATCCAAGCCCATCCGTAGGGGTCTTTCCCCAGCTCAAAGGGCAGTTATGGAACTTTTAGACCAAATAGGTCTTTCAGATGTATGGAGAATTCTCCACCCTAAAGCTCAGGAATTTACATATGTCTCTCAAGTTCATGGCTTGACGTCCCAAATTGATTACATCTTCATCTCTTGAAATCTATTGTCAGGTGTAGTTGACTCGGATATCCTCACTGGACTGCCCTCAGACCATTCAGTGGTCTCCTCCTCAATTTCTCTCTCATCCCTTCCTAAAAAGGGTAACAGATGGAAACTTAATAATCAGTTATTAAGGGATCCTAAAATAGTAAATTATATTTCCTCCCAAATAGGTGAGTTCATCTCAAATAATGTTAACTCCACCAAACGGCATGATATCGTGTGGGGAGCACTTAAAGCATTCCTGAGAGGAATATTAATAGGTCTGGCATCCAGGAGGAAGAAGGAGAAGGAACAGGGTATGTCCGAGCTTTTAGTTCAGTTAAGGGACAAGGAGGCTAGACTTTCTTCCCACTCCACTGAGGATGAGAGACAGGAGGTAATTAAATTGAGGGACTCATACCTGAAATTACTGGGTGAGCAAGCCGAGTTATCAATTATCAAAACAAGGGCACGCTATATTGACCAAGGGGAGAAAGCCGGCCGTATGTTGGCAAGGCGTATCAAACAATTAGAAACTTCTAGGTTAACACCTGCCATCCAGTCTAAGGTAAACGGGGGTGTCAGAACTTCCCCTAAAGAAATTGCTGATGAGTTCAAGAATTACTTTGAATCTCTTTATAGTCCAATGAAAGTCCCCCCCCCAGAAGAAAAATTGCATTCCTACTTAGGTGACCTGAATCTGCCCACCCTTTCCGAGTTTCAGCAAGCTCAACTTACTGCCCCTATTACCCAGGGTGAAATAGAACAAGTTATTAAGGATCTTCCTCTTGACAAAACGCCAGGCCCAGATGGGTTTTCCTCTAATTTCTATAAAGTTTTTTTACAAAGATTTATCTCCCCTGCTTATTACTTTATTCCAAGATATTCTCAATGGCCAGTTTACTGATAAGTCACTATTTGAGGCACTCATTGTGCTACTACCTAAGCCAGATAAACCCCCAGACCAGGTTTCAAGTTATAGACCCATTTCTCTACTTAATTATGATGTTAAAATTCTTGCGAAGTTATTGGCTGACCGTATCTCCAAAATTTTGCTTGATTTAATTGGGGTTGAGCAGGTCGGCTTCATGAGAGGGAGATCGTCAGGTGATCACTTAAGGACACTGGCACATGTCTCTCTCTGTGTCAGGAGTCAGACCAACCTAGGGTGCTGATCTCCCTGGATGCAGAGAAGGCTTTGATAGAGTCTACTGGAACTATCTTCTAGTCACAATGAAAACTTTTGGTTTCCTCATTCCTGAATTGGATTAGTTTTTTGTACAGGGCACCTTCAGCTAGAATCTCCTGCAATGGGGTTATTTCAGACCCCTTCAGACTACATGTGGGCACCAGACAAGGCTGCCCTTTATCCCCTCTCCTTTTCAATCTTTATCTCGAACCCCTTTATTAAGAAACTTTTATATAATCAGGAAGTGCAGGGTATTCAAGTGCATGGCCATACCGTTAAAATAACAGCATACGCTGATGACCTTTTATTACATATATCACACCTGGCCAGGTCTATACCGGTTCTATTAAAGATCATACAGAACTTTAGTGATGTTGCTAACTATAAACTCAATATGGAGAAAACTTTAGTTTTCCCTCTTAACAATAGAACTCTTAAACACGAAATTACTGCACTAGGGTTAACCTGGAGCTCTGAGACCATAAAATATTTGGGACTCACCCTAGCAAGGAATCCAGCACAGATTCAACAGCTAAACTTGGATTCCCTGGTACATATAATTGAATTAGACCGTAAGAGATGGGCAATGCTTCCACTGTCTCTATGGGGGAGAATTAACTTAATCAAAATGAATGTTTTTCCCTGATTGTTTTATCCATTAAACATGTTAAATTTGTGGCTCCCACTCTCCTGGTTTAAGAGAATTCATGGGATAATTACTAACTTTATTTGGAACTACAAGAAAGCCAGAATGGCTTATCACAGATTATCTGCTCCTAAACTAATTGGTGGGCTGAGGTTACCTCACTTCAGTTTATATTACTGGGCCAGCCATGCAAATAAATATCTCAGATGGTTACAAGGGCTTACTCCCCTGGACCAAAATGGTTACATACCATTCTGGTTACAGGTGGAGTTATCCTGTATTAAAAAGCAAGGCCTTTTACCGAATGCCCTATTGCATGTAAACCCGAAATCTTTACCTTCAAGGATCAGAAATTCTCCGATAGGTATATCTGTTAAAGTCCACTCACAACTATGTGCATTTTTAAAATATAATCACATTAGGGACCCATCTCAACCTGTAAGAGGTAAACCCCGGTTCCTAATTGGAGGTAAGCCTCTTAATACCTCTTGGCTTTCTCAACTGGGACAGTGTCATTTAGTTGACCTAACCACAGCAGGTGGACAATTACTCACTTCAGTCGATATTTTGACTAAATATCAACTTCCAAATACAGAAATATTTAAAGTTTTTCAACTTAGGCATCTTTTATTAAAGGTGTTGGGCCCAAATCCGGTAACTGCCTCAAAAGTGGACTTTCAAACAGAATTAGGCCCCTTAGCAGGTTCGGCACATGCAGTTGCTAATTTACACCGTATTTTATTTAACTAGGCCTACTCCCAGAACTTCGCACCGACTTCCTTTTGGGCGTCCTTATTCCCAGATAAATTGTTTAATTGGACATCATTATGGATTAGTTGCCACAAATATACTCTCCAAGATAGGCTTAGATTGATGCAATTCAAGCTATTACATAATATCTATTATTCTCCCCAGAAGTTGGCCAAGTTAGGCATGGTGTCCTCCTCTGTATGTACTAGATGTCATCAAGGTTGTGGGGACCTTTTCCACATTTTTTGGAAATGTCCCAAGGTAGTACCACTTTGATCTACTATAAAAAGGAAGGTGGACCCCTTACTTGGCTTGAATGACCTTTTTACACCAGAGATATGTGTGCTGGTGGCTGTTGCTCATATCCCAGTGAGGAATAGGAGATACCATATGGTTCTAATTTCTGCATCTCTTAAAAAAGTAGTTCTTAAACATTGGAAAGATACCGAAGTGATTACCTACACAGAGTGGTTACAGGAATTACTCGCTAACCTTAGAACAGAAAGAACCATAGCTATCCTTCAGAATAAATTACCAAGGTTCGATAAGATTTGGGGCCCCCTATATGCATTATATTTGCTTCAAAAATGAGGTTTGTTCTTCCTTGTCTAATGATATTAAGAGCCGGTGCTTACCCGCTGTGCTGGGAGGAGGGTGGGGGAGGGGGGATGAGTGGTAGTTGGGAGCAGTTATAGAATAGACAGCGAATAGATCCTACTATTTAGTGATATATATACGTATTTATATATATATATATCAATCTGTATGCATTTATACATATCAATCAGTGTATGCTTCTTTCACTTGGATGTATTCTCTGCGATGCAAATTTCAATAAAAGTTGAATGGCAAAAAAAAAATTGCCATTTTACCACACCTCCTTATAAACAGTACAGCTGTCATTTTTCACATCCTACCCAGAATGTGTTTTCGTCCCTGAGTTGCCAAATGGCATAGCCGCTATGCAAGACCACCTTTCAGCTAACAAACTGATTGTGCCGCTCTTCATGAGATGGGGTGACAAAAAGCCTATGTTGAAAATTTGGAGTGAAAATACCAACAAACACCTACAACATTAGGGTTTCCAACTGTAACACACCACCCTGTAGAGACTGACAGGCATCAGGGGTGTGACTTGGGATCATTGGCTGTAATGCTCACGCCATCCCACCCCACCCCACCCTGCAGCCAGTGACAGGCATTTAGGTGTGCCTTGGAGTGTTCGGCCCTACAGTTCACCCCATTCTCCTATACTGCACCCGTCTCAGTGTATTTCCTTATGGAATGGAGTAAGTATAAGGCCCAAAGACCCCAAAGCACACTACAACACTTATCAGTGTTTACAGAGTAGGGTGAAGTACAATAGCATGAGCGTTATACCTGACGACCCAAAGGCACATCCCAACGCCTGTCAGTCTCTGCAGGGTAGGCGTGGAGTTGGCGTCAGTTCAATACTTCACTGCCATTCCTATTATGCATCTCTAACTCCTGCACTACCAATGCCAATGCCAGTGAAGCAACATTCGGCATTGACAAATGCTTGTTAAATACCACCACTTGTGTTTATCTAATCGGGGCATGAGGAACACATACCTGTCATCTTCATTTTTATCATTGTTTGAAAATGTTTTTTTCATTTTTGATCGAGCTTCCGACATTTCGGTCATGCAAACTTAATTTGTTTGCACAACAACATTCAAGGGGAAGCATGCAAACAACCACGTAAACTTTTTTTGATGCGTGACATTCTTTTAAAATGAATAGGGGTGCAATAAAAGGTTTGGCATTTGCTTGCAACAAGGTGAATTGTGCGTTTTGGCTACAGTTTACAGGGTCAGAAGCTGTTGACTCACGGATGTGCCTTTTGCTTGTTTGGTGAAAAAATATTGAGTTGTTCTGTAGTTATGGCATTTTGAAAATTGAGGAATGTCCAATAGGATAATATTGCACCACCCTTGATGTCTTCAAATGTTAGTATCTCAAAAACGGTTTGAGATACAGATTTTTCGTAAAAAAAAAATTCTTAATCCCCTATAGGGGGACTAAGTACAGATGTAGGTTGGAAAGTCATGAATACAATGAATTTTGAATTGTTTTCTCTACCTTGTACGGTTACTGAGATATTTGGAAATTAGTATTCCAATGGCTCATTTTCATGACCGTAGGCCAGTATTACACCCTCAAAGTTAGCACCCACAGTGCTTTTCAGTGCCTGTATCTTGGAAACTATGTGAGATATAAATTGTATTGACTTATCTCACATGGAGGACTCACTGTCATGATTACAACACTTTAATTTTTTATCATACCTGCTACGGTTGCTGAGATATTGGCAGATTAGTGTTACAAGTGTTCCTTGCCCTATAGGGCTGCTGTATGGCTCCACAGTTATGTGTGTAAATGGGAGCAAAGGACCCAGAGGGCTGCACTCCCATAGATGCATAACATTATTTACAAATGGGCAGCTTGGGCCCCACGCTCCCACCAACACGTTATTTATTAGTTATATTACACTTTTTCAAGAAGTAAGGAAATTCATTGCAAAAAAACTTTGTTAATGCATCAGTTAGGGTTAAAGTGACAAAAGTGGGGAAATTAGACAGTAGGGTTGAACCCCTAACCCCTCCACCACTCCGCCCCCATCCTTCACAGACCGACAGACTTCGAAGTGTGACATGGGGTCGTGAGGCCTAACTCTCACCCCATTTTCCATCTACTGTAGCATGTTAACCTGTTTACACATAGAATGGGGTGAGAGTTGGGCCTTGCGACCCCATATCACACCTCAGCGTCTGTCGGTCGGTGGAGGATGAGGGTGGGGTGGGGGTTAGGAGCTCATCCCTAATGTCTCATTTCCCCATGTTTGTCACTTTAACTCTAACTGATGCATTAACAAAGTTTTTTGCAATGAATATGTATATATTGGGGTGTGCCATGGGGTTGTCAGGCCTAACTCTCACCTCATTCTATGTGTAAACAAGCTTACACTCTATAATATAGGACAATGGGGTTATAATTAGGTCTAACGATCCCAAGGCACACCCCGACACCTGTTGGTGTGTGGAGGGTGGAGGATGGGGTTGGTTGGTAGGGGTGGGAACCCTGGGGGTGGGGTGTTAGGATTGAAATCCCTAATGCCTCATTTCCCTGCTTTTGTTGCTGTGGTATTCACCCTAACTGATGCATTAACAACATTTTTTGCAAAGAATTTCCCTTCTTTTTCAGATAGTATAATTGTATCCTCATTTTACTGTGAGAGCACAGGGTTCTTCAGACCCTGTGCTCCCATCCCTCCATCCAGATAGTACAACAGTGTCCATATGTCATAGTGGGAGCGCAGAGTCCTTCAGACCCTGCACCCCATCCCTCCAATGAGACAGTACAACAGTATCCATATGTCACAGTGGGAGCGGAGGGTCCTTCGAACACTGCGCTCCCATTCCTCCACATATGCACATATGTATGTAGCTATGGAAACACAGGGATCCCTGGCCCCTGCACTTCCACAAATTACGTTACGAGCAGGCACAGCAAAATTGCAATAAATAGTTATAACTGTGCCATCTTAAGTAATTGTCACCCTAACTGTTCAACATAACCCTCTTATCACTCCACCACATGTACCCAGTACAGAAAACTTTCAAATCCCTGTTAAAATGTAATTCTGTGCAACTGTAACGTCGTTTTTGTGCCACAGGTGTGGAAAAACATTTTTGACAGGATTTGAAAAATTACAGCTGTACTGTTCATGAAGTGGTGTGTAAAAATTGCAGTGATAAAAATCTGGAGTGAAAATGTGACAAATTGGAGAAGTTACAAGTGTACATAGAAACTGCACAATGCACGCTCGTAACATGGTTATTTTTTGGAATTTGTTCACCAAATTTTCTACATCAAGTGCTTGGGACCTCCCCTCATGAACAGTGTAACTGTGATTTTATTAATCAGTCCCAAAAGTTGACTTCACACAGCGACTGTGCCATTCTGCGCCACAGGTGTGAAAACACATTTCATGCAGGATGTGCAAAATTACAGCTGTACTATTCATGACGAGGATCATAAAAATCGCAGTGCTGAAAATCTGAAGTGAAAATATTAAAAATTTGTGAAGTTACAAGCATGCATATAAACTGCGTAATATACACTCATAACACCGTCATTTTGGGGAAACTGTTCACCAGATTTGCAACATGGTCTTTTTAGGACCCCACCTCATGAACAGTGGCACTGTCATTTTGTAAATGTGTCCCAAAAAGTGATTTCATGCAGCAACAGCAAAATCACCTTTTTGGACCGAGCAATGAAATGACAGTGCCATTGTTCACGAGGCGGGGTCACAAAAACCCCATGTTGAAAATTGGGTGCAAAAATTCCTAAAATTGGCCGAGATAGCAACATAAGTTTCACCCCCTTCCCACTGACTCCCATTATACAGTTTTACCTTTGATTCTTCAGTTTGCGGTTGGGCTTTGAAGATTGCAGACGTGTTCCTGGTCCAAAGAAGATGACAGCGCTGACCTCTGGAGGTAAGTATAGGGTAAGGGTGTCAGGGAGGTGGGTGCACAGAGGAGGGTGGGGATGGGAGGGGACTGGGGAGATGACGAGGGACCGTTTTCTTTATTACAGGTTTGTTTCAAAAAGACATCGGGGACAGTTTTCTTTATTCACAGGTAAAAAAAATTAATATGGGCACACTGGAGTGGGCTCGCAGTGTGCCACATAAGTTGGGGGATCACGATGCCAACAGGGGGATTGGGCACCCCCGTTGGCAATAAAAGTTGCCTGGGGGCATCCAGCACTGGGAGTGGGCATCCCAGTGTCAGAAAGTTTTTTAAGAAAATAAACTGTATCTTGGCACACTGGGGTGGGCTCCCAGTGTGCCAGAATACTGGTGGGGATACACACTGACACAGGCATTGGGCACCTGATGTCAGTGCGACACATAGCAATTTGGGGAGGGGCAGACTAATTTGATGCAGGATCCTGCATTGAAATGATCACAAATTTCATTGCAGGATTCTGCATTGAGGAAAAGACATTTGGGGATGGTTTTCTGTTTTTCACAGGCTTTTAAATAATGTAGGGCAAACTGAGGTGGGTTCCCAGTGTACCAAATAAGTGTGTGTGTCTGTGGGGGATACATACCGACACGGGGATTGGGCACCCCGTGTCGGTGCAAACAAAGTTGGTCTTCCTTGACTCTACAGCTGGCAGCATGAGTTCCAGCTGCAAAAGTCAAGAAAATACTGCTCTTCTCATACAGAGAACAGCCTATAAGCCGTTCTCTATATAAGCTGGCACCCGACAAAAAAACTTGTTTGGGTCCAACTGAAAACAAAAAAAAAACATCAGAATACATCTCTTTAGCTGTGTTCTGATGTTTTTTTTTTTGTTTTCAAAATGTTTGGTACTTCAGCATCCTTGCTAAGTGGCAAACAAGATGGCGGACGCAACACAGTTCAATCAATCGAACCTCTGTGAACTGTGCTCACAATACCAGCCTTCTTTGTGAAAAGAAACTGGTATTTTGCCTACAGTACTGTATTGTACGAAAGATAATATCTTTCGTGCCTGACATATAAATTTTCCCATAGGAAATAATGGGAAAATTTAAAATGTCATAACTTTTGAACAGATTAATATTTTGTCACCAAACCTTCAAAAGGCACATATGTGACCCAAAGGCTTTCTACCCTGGAAATGTCAGACTACAACATAAAGCCGTTTCTGAGATCCAGCTGTAGAAAGAAATGTAAAAAAAAAAGATTTTTCTGTTTTTTCAACACTTTATATCTCAGAAACTACTTAACGGATTCCCATGACATTTGGCAGGTCAGGAAACCTACCCCTAGAGAGCATACATCCCAAATTTCATGCAAATTTGTTGAATGGCTCCAACGGTATTAAGCTTCACACTTTGGAATTTAACATAGAAGTGCACTTGCACCCTAACTATACTGGCACGACTGCACTAGTGTATATATATATACTTATAGAACATGTGTTTTGGGTATAAACTCTCTGATAAAAAGTAGCATCCCACTCAGACATGGAAATATCACTGATATCTCCATGTTCCTATACGTCATAGTGATATCTCCATGTTCCTATATGTCATTGCAAAGAAAGTGAAAGTATATTGTTTCACTCTCTTTTACAGAGCAGTCTCTCTCTAGTTCCTGCTTCATCCCCATCCCCCCAAAAAGACACACATACCTCTGAACTCTATCTGGTTAATCCTGCTGTCATTCATAATTAAATAAAATAATTTAAAAGGTACCTGGTTGATTGTCCCCTTGTGGTACCGAGAAAATCCTGTAACACTTTCACTTCCCCTCCCGAACTGTAGCGTGACCGAGCAGTATGTAAACGAACAGATTACTGGTGCCAGACCTTTAAAATACTGTAAATGTCTCTACTTTTTAAAAATATCCCAGTTTTTAGCTTCCCATATGATTCTTTACTTAAAAGAAGGGACCGACTCCAACGAGAGAACAGCAAGTCAGTCGTCCACTTTAGAACAGGAGAAGGAAGCATGAGTGTGTGTTTCTATAGCAACATACGCTCACACTTCCTTCTCCTGTTTTAAAGCAGACGACTCGCTCACTGTGCTCTCGTTGGTAGAGTCAGTCCCTTCTATTAAGTAAACAATCTTATGGGGAACTAAAAACCAGGATTTTTTTAAAACAGAGACACTTATTTTAAAGGGCTGGCACAAGTAACCTGTTTGTTTACATGCCGCTCGGTCACGCTATAGTTCGGGGGGGAAGTGAAAGTATTACAGGATTTTCTCGGTACCACAGGGGGACAATAAACCAGGTACCTTTTTAAATTATTGTATTTAATTACAAATAATACCAAGATCAACAAAATTACTGTGTTTAAAAAAAACTAAATTAACAGGATCAACCAAATAATTTATTTTAATGCAATATGGTATCTGTGATGTTGCTGAAGATTTGAGGGGGGTGGTGCTTTAGGGGATTGTGTTACATAAAGCCCAAACACATGTTATATAAACAGAACATGACATGGCCTGAGTGAAGATATCATATTTATCTTACTCGAGACCAATGACATCAAGATATCTCACTCATGGCTTCGCCAGTCGTGAAATATCATGATATCATTGGCTTCTCGTGAAGATAAATATGATATCTTCACTCAGGCCATGTCATATCCCCTATATATATTATGGAGGCATGATTGCACCTCTATGGTTAGGGCTGAGTGTGCAGCTTAATGTTAAACCCCAAATTTTGTACCTTAATAACTTTGCAACCGTTCAACGGATTTGCATGAAATTTGGTATGCGCTGTTCTGTGGTATAGATCTCTTGACTTGCCAAGTTTTGTTTTGACTGGATGTGTGGATTTTGCACAGTGTATATGGAAAAAAGTGTGTTTTTCGCTTTTTTTCCGCCAATTTTTCCTGAATTTTCCTCATTGCCCTGCACCCACACTGTTTTGAATTTTAACCTGACATTTTCAGGGTAGAAAGAGCTTACACTAAGGAATAGGCCAGCATTAGTTTGGTGAAAAAATATTATTCTGATCCAAAGTTATTCAATTTTGAAAATGTGGGTTCTAAGCATGCTCAGTTCAATCTTTTGGTTAGATGCACAGCTGTGAACATGGATTTCGGCTCACGAGCAGGAATTTTGACATCTCACAAACTGGGATTCATTTAATCTCCGTTCGTGAGCCACCATCTTGTTTTCACTTTTAGCCCAAAACTAAATGTTGTTACTTGCCCCAGAGATGCATTTTGTGAAAACAAATGCATGGGTTTTGTTCAGGGTGATGCCCCTCTACAAAACCATGTGTTTGGTTTCCATCAGATAATTAAAAAAATGACCATTTTTTAATTTGAAAATCCCCACTCGTGACTCATTTCCGATCCCCATTCGTGAGGTGTCCAAATCCCTGTTCGTGAGCCGATCCCCATCCATGAGCTGTCAAAATCCCCATTCATGAGATAAGGATCAGATGGCTGTATCTTACAAATAGGGATTGGCTCACAAATGGGGATTTTGACACCTCACGAATGGGGATTCGGTTCATAAATGTTGATTTTAACACCTCACGAACGGGGATCATAAAAAAAATCCTTGTTCGTGAGCTGTCAAAATCCCCATTTGTAAGCTGAATCCCCATTCATGAGCTATCAAAATCCCCATTCGTGAGATGAGGACCAGATGGCCCTATCTCTTGAAGAGGAAATCCCCTTTCGTGAGCATGTCAAAATCCCCGTTCGTGAGCTAGCAAAAAGCCCCATTTGTGAGATGAAGACCAGATGGCCCTATCTCACAAATGAGGATCAGCTGATGAATGGGGATTTTGACAGCTCATGAACAAGGATTTGTAAAATTTTGCCAGTTCACTGCTAAGAAACGATAAGGGCTTTTGGCTTGAAATTTGCAGGGTGCAAAGGGGGTGTCCCACAGATGTGATGTATGCTGGCTTGGTGTAAAGAATTGCACTGGTTACATAGTTATGACAAAGTTGAGATATTTCCCATAGGATAACATTGCGACGCCCATGATACCTTTTGGGGCCCATATCTTGAAAACAAAGTGAGATACAGATTTTTTGCTACCTACAGCTTAGCACACCTGCAAGTGAGCTAAGCTGCAGAAACAAGTTTGGAAATCATAGATTATACCAGTCATGGAATTTTTTTTCCTACTTGCCATGGTTACGGACAGATTGGCAAATTTGTGTCACAAGGACTCCAACGGGTGCCTTTTCAGTGCATTTAGGTGCCTGTATCTCAGAAACAATGCAAGATACAGATTCAGTCAATTATGTTCCATGCAGTACTCATTTTCATGATTATAACGGCACTTGAATTTTTTTTTCTAGCTGCTACGGTTCCCGTGATATCGGCAGATTAGTGTTACAAGGGTTCCTTGCCCTATAGGGCTGCTGTATGGCTCTGTAGCTATGTGTAGGTGGGAGCCCAGGGCCCAGAGGGCCCGTGCTCCCACAGACACATATTGTTATGCAGATATGGACAGCTTGGTGGGAGCGCGAGACCCACCAACACATGCTATTTACTAGTCATATTACATTTTTTCAAGAAGTAAGGAAATTCATTGCAAAAAACTTCATTTAATGTATCAGTTAGGGTTGAAGTGACAAAAGTGGGGAAATGAGATGTTAGGTTTCAGCTCCTAACCCTCCCACCCCCCAACCCCCATCCTCCACAGACTGACAGACGCCGGAGTGTGCCATGGGGTCGTGAAACCTAACTCTCACCCCATTCTTCCTTACTGCAGCATGTCTACCTGTTTACACATGGAATCTCATGACCCCATGGCACACCCCAGCGTCTGTCGGTCTGTGAAGGATGGGGGGGTTGGGGTTTAGGGGCTCAAGCCTAATGTCTCATTTCCACACTTTTGTCACTTTAACCCTAACTGATGTATTAAATGAATATTTTTGTAATGAATATATATATGCTGCATCATCTTGCTGTCTGAAAACAAAACACATTAGTACAAGAAAATGCATGCTGAAAATCGAGTAAGAATCAACTTGTTGACCATACTATAGGTGTTCAGGAATTATCTAAAACAGAAAAAAAGCAAAGTTAGTGGAGAGGTAAAGGAACATAAGGTATACTGTATATGGGAGGAAATAAAAGAGGGGGAGGATCAAGTAGGCCATATGGTGAGGCCCATTAGTGTGTCATTTCATTCCAGCAAGAGGGGCAGTACTTATTCTATGCAATTTTATGTAGCCAATAACCTGACAGACTTTGCATTAAAAGTTCTCTGCAAGAAACCCTGTAGTTTTCTGTCACGGCACATCTAAAGTTACCTGTCTGTCAACCAATTTTGACGCCATACCCATTAAAGAATGTTTGGCTATAATTTCAAAAATATTTGCCTAATCTGGGCCCAAGATGGTTCAAAATGATTGAAATATATCCAAACATGTGTTGAAATGATTAGTGAAAGCATTATGCAGCTTACACATGACACATGGTGAGAAATGTGTCTAAAATGCACAAAGAAAATCCTTGCATTTTAACTTTGAATTATGCATGAAATTGTTTATAGAGCCCAGATGTCTTGCCTGTCTTGTGCATTTTATACACCAACATTTTCCTCATTGATCATGCAAACAGATAATGTGCAATAAACAGTCATATCTCTATTTTGGTAATTTTGGTGGGGCAAAACATTACCCCACTCCCTAATTTATTTATCATCAGCAATACTCACGGTTCATTATAGCTATAAATATGTTCCATTTTAACTCCATACAAAGTATTTGGATGATATATGCATGATATTTTAAATCAGTTTCTTCCTACATATTCATAGTAGCATGTGTTTTAATGGCAAATGGCATATTTTCCTTAGTGGCAGCATTATAAAAAAAAATAGCACATAAATGTCCAGATATTCAAAGGGGTTGCACCTGGCACAACTGAGTTGCACCAGCACAACCCCAGAAATGCACCCCGGGGCAATATTCAAAAAAGGGACTTGCGCAGCGCAAGTTCTGATGTGCCAGGGTGCAAAGATAATGTATGTGGCACATCTCCAGGGGGCGTGCCCATGCATATGTGGCACATCCCAGTATTCAGCCCGGGATGTGCAACACATATGCTGGCATAACCCTGAGATGCTCTGCATACTGGAGCACAAAGTTAACTCCAAAAAAGAAGGCTCAAACGGTGGGTCACTGTAGTGCAGGGTGCAACACCGCGGCTGCCAGCCGTGGGTGGCTCCCCCCCAGAACACTGTCCACAAACACCCACATACCTCCCTGGTAGTCTAGTGGCACCCCCTCCCTCCCTGTAGTGGCAATCACCATACACTACACTGTAATTATTCCCTGGTAGTCTAGTGGTACCCCCCTCCCTCCCCATAGTGGTCATCGCCAAATATAAATGAATCAAGATCCCTGGCAGTCCAGTGAACCCCCCTTCCTCCCGATGCACCAATCACTGATAAATAAATATGTCAACCCTCCCTGGTAGTCTAGTGGTACCCCACACCCACCCATAGCTGCAACAGCCGAAAAATAATATTTACTATTCTCTAGTAGTCTAGTGGTAACCCCCACCCTGCCCGTATCCTCCAATCACCAGTATGTGCAATGTAAATATTTCCCTGGTGGTCCAGTCGCACCCCCCTCCTCCTCACCCACACAGGACCTCCCACCCACCCAGCACCCTCATCATTGGCGGGCAGCTATAATCCTCCTCACATTGCCCAGCTTCCAGCCGAATGACAGCTTATAGTAGTAGCTGTAAGCCTATTGTCCACACTGTAGACATTGGCTAGGTGCATACTGTCATAGTCGTTCACAAATATGTGAATGAAGTCATTCATTCTCATTTTTGTGAATGACTATGACAGTATGCACTGCAAGCTCATTGGTCCACAGTGTGGAACAATGGGCCACAGCTGCTACTGTAAGCTGTCATTCCGTGGCAGCCGGGTGGTAAGTGGTGGATTGCTGGCTGCCCACCGATGACGGGGTGCTGGAGGTTGGGTGGTGCTGGGAGGCCACTGACCACCAGGGAAATAGTTACTTGCACATACTGGTGATCAGGGATATGGGCGGGTGGGGTTACCACTAGACTACCAAGGAATAGTAAATATTATTTTACTGCCTTTGCAGCTATGGGCGGGGGAGCATTAGACTACCAGGAAGGATTACATATATATTTAATGGTGATCAGAGTATCGGAGGGAGGAGGGGTGCCACTAGACTACCAGGGAGGGTTGACATATATATTTAATGGCGATCACAGCATTGGGAGGGAGGAGGGTGCCACTAGACTATCAGGGAGGGTTGACATATATATTTAATGGCAATCAGAGCATCAGGAGGGACGGGAGTGCCACTAGACTACCAGGGAATAATTACAGTTTATTTTACGGTGATCAATGCTACGTGGAAGGAGGGGGGTACCACTGGACTGCCAGAGCTTTTAATTCATTAATATCTGGCAATTGCGGCTACGGGGAGGGGGGTCACCACTAGCCATCCTCTGGGGGTACCGCATGCTGTACAGGGTGCCAGGTGCATGTTGCTGGCCTGCCCTGCTCAACACATGAAAATGGGGCCATAATGGCATGCAAATGGCCCTATTTGCGTCTTGCATACATTATGACCCCATTGCATACTGCCAGCTGAATATCGGGAATTTAAGCACAGCATAACTCTGTTGCACTGGCGCAGTTCCCATTCCTGGTATTCAGCCCTGTCTGGGGGAGATGCACCAGCGCATTCTATTTGCGCAGTGCGCATTGCCTGATATAGTCAGAGGAGATGCGCCATTGCTCATCTAGTTTGAATATATTCCTGATTTGCACCAGTGCAACTCAGTTGTGCTGCACCACCACATGTGCCATTGCCATGGGCAGCTCTGAATATTGGGGCCCAAGTCTTTACACAGCCATCTTACAGGGAGGTCTTGATGCCTCAAATGATGATAAATTTAATTTCAAACAAAAAGAAGACAGGGTAGGAACACAATAAAAGGTGCTTGTCCCAAGCAACCACCACATGTTCCTTGCAACAACATTTAATATTTATGGGCTATTGCAAGCACAGCAATGACATTGTCAAACATGTAGATTTTCAGATAGTGACATTAATTCAGCCTCTGTAAAATGAGCCTTTTTTCATGACTTCAATGTTGTCTCCTAAACCTTGTTTTTTTTTTTGCTTTTCAGTATCCAGTGTGCAAATATTGGAAAGTTAACCCAGTATTGAGCCAGCCACTTGCAGCACATAAAAAGGGACAATAGTAAAGCTTGGAGGCTTTGGATTTGACCAATCAACATGTATATTCATGCAGAACCAATATAGCCATGCTCAAGTGTGGGCACGAAGACCAGGAAAGCTCTTGTCAATCATCTAATATTCACAAGAAATCCAGTTTTAGAACTGGTTTGCATTGTTATATGCATCTAGACTCAATCAAAAAGGAGTCCACTCAACCATTTACACGTGTCAGGCGGGATAAATACTGTGAATGTGCTCAAGCATGGTTGGACTTGCATGGTGATGATCGATACATTGCTGAATCATTTCAGCAGCACCTGTCAAAACAATTTGATGACATCCCCGGTGATGCAGGGTTTCACTCCATATGCTATAGGCATTTTATAGACAAAAAGCACATAAAGAGAGCAAGAAAATGCTGTGCTCAGAAGTCAATATTACAGGGAAATAGGATGATGGACAGTCTACCTCTTCTTGCACCAGTTCCACACCTTTGCCCAGCCCCAGGAAGAAACTTTGGTCAAGATCTGGCCTCCCTGTCCATGCATCTGGACCTGTCCATCCTGCCATCTGCATCATATGCAAGAAAAGGGGCCAATACATCACTGTAGCCCATAAACACCAGAAGGATCAACTGGTCCAAGCAGAAACCGTAGATGCAGGGAAGTTAAAAAGAGCTGCAGAATTGAAAGAGGATCAGAGCATCATCATTCACATACAGTACAAGGGCAGGATTGTGTGTTAGTGGAAGTCTAGTACCATAAAACATGTTACAGAGACTACACAAGATTTTTGACAAAGTCATCAGGCAAGAATAAGCCTACTTGTGCTGAGCAGATGCACAGTAAAGCCTACAAGACTTTCTATCCACCAGAGGCTCATTGTGGACCAGGAGGTATTGCAGATGACAAGACTTACCCAGATTTTCATTGAGCTTGTGAAAAAGCATGAAGGTCTTTATGCTTCAAATTACAGGTAAGTGATACATTGTGTAAGCAGATATTTTCACAATCATTTAGATACAATCATGGTAGATCCAACTGAAAATCAAAATACCATGGCATTTTTCTTTTTTTTTAATTCATACTATGTCTCCTCCATGGAGCTGATGGGTTGCTCCAGCCTTCCCTCAAGGGACACATACTCTAACCCAAACATGTTGGATCATCATGGACCCCGACGGCTCTTGGCCATTTTCCTCTTTTTCTCCTTGGGCACCTGAACCATGCAAGGGCAAGGCAGCTGTCCCTGCCTCCATGGAGGCAGCCATATGCCCTGGATGGGTGCCCTCCCCTGGTCTGGGCAACGTGCCTGTGCAGACATCCAGCCACTGCTGGGTGTCAGTCTACAGCATGCTGCACTGTCTTCCCTCCCTGAGGAAGGAGAGCTGTCTATGGACACTCAATTCTTCCTCCTCCTGCTGACCCCTGAGTGACCCGAGTCCATTCCCAAACCCGGGTCACCAGCATGGCACAAGGTGTGGCATCCAGCTCGTCAACCCTCAGTGCCACTGGGCTGGCTTCGCGGCATTTTTCTAACCTTTAAGTCTGTAGTAAGTCTTGAATACAATAATAAAATCTAAACTTAAAACACAGTAGCAAGACTCATGCCTTACAACTACAATTGATGTCCCTGTGGAGAACAGTGTTTTTAGAAATTATGTATGTTTTTGTGTTAAAGAGTTGACAGATTGAAATAATGCCTGAAATGTGACTTCCCTCAGCTCACCTTTCATACACCACATTGCAGGAATATTAGTAAGGTGGTGTTTGTTGACACACTGTCAACAAGTACGCTTATTGACAGACTTCCTTATCAGTCAGAGGCAGGAACAGAAACAGATGCTACAGAGACAACTCAGAGTGTAGAGGAACAAATTCATCTTCAACCACAAGCTGATCTTCCATCTCATAGCTCATCAACAGCAAGTACACCTGCTCCTGATGTGCATTTAACTAGGACTCTGTACAATGCCGCATTGATCAACAAGAGCATATGGAATGACAGTCCTGGAATGAGTTGTCCCTGGCCACCAACATCAATTGATTTGACAGTTGATTGAGCTTAATCATTTGATGGCTTGGATTATTGAAGCATCAGAGGCACCGACACTGGCTGGCTATGTTAATCTTCCAGATGATGTGGACCTTAAACTGATATCACTTTGCCAAGACATTGTTTACCTTGCATCCAAGGTTCATAAATAGACACCTAAATCCTTTTGCCTTGGATTGACAATTTGACACTTGACACGATCCTCTCAAGTGGTCTCCATACTAAACAAACTGGGACATTGTGCATCTTGGAATACGGTGATTAGCCATGACACAAGCCTTGCTCAGCAATAGCTTGGTAAAGGTTCTGATAAGGTCCCACTGGGCTTTGCAAAGAAGACTGCAACAGTTCTAGTCTGGCACAATATTGATTTTGGAGAAGAAACCCTATCGGGGCATGGCACCATCCACCGTACAAATGGAATAATGCTGCAGAGCCACATCACTGAATCTACCCCAACACCAGGCAGAGCACCACTGCCAAAATGAGTCTGTTCTCTTAAAGCATCCCTAGTTTTGCGATAAAGCAATACCATCAGCGCAAGAGGCAAGGTCCGCAAAACCTGAGTCATGATGCACATGCCCCATTAAAGACTGACAAGAACAGATCGAACCTGGCACCAGTGCTTAGAACTGAATTGGCATACATTTTTATGAAGACTTTCAATGCTGACTCATGTACACTTCCTGGCTGGACAGGTTTTCATACTGCTCTTCAGTATGAGTGTACTCTCGAGAAGTCAGCTATCCATTACTTTCCAGTCATTAAGGACTCACCAACAGAGATGTCTACTGTCAACACTATTCTGAAACAAAGTATTGATATAGCTGATCAGCTTGAACTTGAGCATATAGTCTTAGTCTTTGACCAAGTAAGTAAGCAATAATAGCCAACAGGATGGGCGGTATTGGGCTATACCAGACCGCCCAGGGGCGTAATATAGCCCAATACCGCCCACCCTGGAGGGTATTATTGCGTTTAGAAAATGGGCACTGTAAAAAAATTAGTTTAATTAAAAAAAGTTAATAAAAAATACATTTAAAATAACTTTTGAAATAAAATAGCTCCTCCACCTGTAGCCTCCATACTTATGACTGGAGTTGGTTGTCATGGGTATCCTCTCCCACACAGAGGTACACATACAGGAGAAAGTTGACTGGTCCCCACCCCCCAACCCAGCACACTTAAGACATACAGACTGTAATTTTTTTTTTTTTATACTGGTACTGGTGTTTTTGTCCCCCCCCCACACACACACACACACAGGTGGCTGTGCATTCTTTGCCAACAACCAAAGGAATTACGAGGACAAGACAGAGAAAGTAAAGCTGGTATGTTTTTTTCCTTTTCATTTTCTTTACGAGCAGGGAAAGCAGCAAGAGAAAGGCGGTAATAGTGTGAGGCAAGGGCTATGAGAAACGTCTGAGAAGCAAGAAAGAGAGAGAGAGAGAGACAGTGTGAGTATGGTTTACAGAGTAAAATAGAAGCGCCTGTTCCTCTGAGCACTGTCACAGTATTCCCCGCTTCAACCTCGCAGATGCTGTAAGAATGAAAAAAATGTGGGTTCATTGCTCTAAGGTGTCTTCTTTTTTTTTAAATTGAAAAGCAACTAATTTTGTGCCTGTTATTCTTTATTGTGCTCCTACAGCGTCTACGAGGGTGAATCTGGGAATACTGTGACAGCGCTCAGAGGAACAGGCGCTTCTACTTTACTGTTGTGCCACTTGTGTGTGTTTTTAAAGGAAATTTTAACTGGTTTTTAGTTCAAAACTTGTTTGGGGTCCACGAGAGGCACCGGGCAGCGAGCGGGCAGGCAGCTGGAAGAGGGGGCGTTGCACAACAGCGGGGATGGCTGTTGGAGAATTGTACTGTCAGCAATCACAGCAGTGGGGCTGCATCTTTTGTAAAGGGAAAACAGCTTGAGGGCGACAAGTAAAAAAAAAAAGTAAAACCATTTACGGTAGTTGAGTTACTCTGTGGGGAGATTTAGTTTTACAACTGTGTCACAGGATTAATCGACTGCAGTGAGAGGACATTCACTTTAGCATACACGAGCTCTCTCTCTCTCACTCAACATTTTATTGAGCTGTTTTTGTTTTTGCTTTGGGCTCTGGTTCTGGACATACTATGAGCAATCAGCTTGGCAGTTCTTTTTTACATGCTTCTCTGGCAGGATAACTGCAGTTCTCATTAAGCGAGAGAAAAAAATGGCGGGCATTTCGAATTTTCTAGGGTGCTTTCAGCCAATTAGAAAGCAGGCTGGGCACCACTGAAAAATGTTACACTGTAAAGTGGCATTTGGACTGGCTCTTATTTCTAGCTGGGCATCTATTGAAAAATAAATGTTCAGCTTGGAGCCTGTCTCAGCCAATCAGGTTTGAGAATTTATTCTTGCCATTTTCTAATATATGCTAAAGCACAACAAATCCACTGGAAAAACAATGACTATACAAGACATGCAACTCGGTGAATTCCATACCTGCATGTCAGTTCTAGGTGTCCTTGGCAAAAGATTTGGAGATGCAGGACTTTGTGATGTCTTGATAGAGTCAGAAGTTGTCACCCAAGGATCAATCAATGGTGTTCTGAATGGTCACCATTATAACCGGAATATGAGAGCACACAAACTTCTGTATGAAAACATGTAAAGTCTGAGATTCCAGACTTTCCTTAAATCATTACCACTGGACAAAGCAGATGAGTGCCTAGAGGTCATCAAAAAAATCTAGCTAGCATTCTCCATTGACTCATTTGATGTTCTTTGTACAGCTGATGAATTAACCAATGTGGTCATGAAATATGAAGACTTTGTCAAGAGGAACAGCCAAGAGAACCCAGGAGCTCTTACATCAACATGGTGCAAATCTTGCTCCTTTTTGTGAGAGCAACCCGTGAGTCTAACTGGAAGATGCACCTTTCAGCTATCTGCTTCATGATACCCTGGTTCTTCCCTTATGATCAGGTGAACTGTGCCAGGTATCTTCCATCATATTGGCTAGAAATGGTGAACCTGTCCATCACACACACAGAATGTTACACAGAACTCAGCGCTTGAGGACAGTGGACAGTCCAACATCAACGTGGACATGGATTCTCTTCAATCGCATGTGACCAGGTAATTGAACAAACCTGCAATAAAGATTCAAAGACAAAAGGTGGCTTGATTGGATTGACACAAAACTGTGCAGCAGTTTATCACTGGGTCTTGTCACAACATGAGAGAGCTGCTATAACGAGACAGTGTGACGTGATGGCAGGCATGATTCCAGAGGTACACAATCGGAAACATCTTGACAGTGCAAGAATTCAGAAAAATGAAACAGCCATAATAAGCATTCTGTTCACTATTGAACGCAAAATCAATTCTTTTGATGCTTCTCATGATGGACTAGTATGTTTATGTTCAGGTGTTGCTGCTACCAGTAAGATTACAAGTGCTAGGAGTTATACTTGGAAGTGTTAGATGTACAGTAAGCCATAGGCCCATATGCGTACATCTCCAGCAAGCTGGAATCTAGTTACCCATTACTCAGTAGATGTCTGTCAAGGTTGGTTTTAAAGCTATCAAAGGAGTTGACTTCAACTACATATTTTGGAAGGGAATTCCATATTTGCATTTTTCTTTGTGTGAAGTAAAAGCGTCTGTTGTTTCTCTTAGGGTATGTTAACAAAAGTTTGTAGTTATGACTTCTTAAACTGTAGTCCCTTCTGTTGGGTAGCACACCCAGATCTGCCATCAGCTGCTCGTCCCTAGATATCTGTAACATTTGTAGAAGATCCCCCATTGTTCTCCTAAGTTCCAAGGGGTATAAATTTAACTCAGTTAACCTCTGTTCATAGTTCTTGTTCTGCATACCATCTATTAACCTGGTACCGTAACTCTTCTCTGAACACCCTCCAGTCTGGTTATGTCCCTCCGAAGATACGGGCACCATAGAGGACAGCAGTAGTCTAAATGTGGCCTTACATAAGCCCTAAATAGTGGCAGAACGCATGCCCTATTTGTGGACGTGAATACTCTTTTTATACACTGTATTATGTTATTAGCTTTACTGATCACCTCACTGCAATGTTTACTAAATGTTAGGTCAGATGGAATGATTATTCCCAGATCATTTTTGGTATCAACTGAGTTCAAGATTCTACCATTCAGTGAGTATTTATTTTGTGTATTAGAGTCTCCTAAATGCACAATGACACATTTATCGGTGTTAAAAAGCATGCCATTAGTTTTTGACCAGTCTTCCAGGGTATGCAAATCTTTTTCCAGAGATTACACCTCCAAGTCTCAGCTAACTTTTGCAGCTATCTTAGTATCATCTGCGAATTTGATTGACAAATTGCTGAGTTGGTCAGTCATGTCGGATATAAAAATAGAGACTAACACAGGTCCTAACATGGAGCCCTGTGGCACACCACTAGTCACTGCTCTCATACCAGATTGGTGACCCCTGATGTGTACCATCTGGGTTCTGTTACTCAGCCATTTGTCTACCCATCATACAATCATAGTGTTTAGCCCCATGCAATGACTTGCTAACTGCTCAAGAGAAAAGGTGAAATTGCACTGGTGGACTTCTTTAACCAGTAACTGCTTTCGGCTACTCAGGACATTTTCTCTCCCATCAAAAGCCAGAAACTGAAAACATTCAGTGATAAGTCAAACCAAAAACATAAGCAAATGTAGCTGGCAAAGACGTGATTCTTCATAGTGACAAGAAACTGTTTGTGAGACTTCTTGTATTAAATTAAAGTAGGAAACTTGATCTCAGGGAAATCTTGTCCTACTCTTTGGGAGCAGTTTCCTACCTTCTTGCTTGTGCTGATGGTACTCTGGCAAAAACCAACAAATCAGCTCTGCTCGATCTTGTGCAATCCATAGAAACATAGAAGTTGACGGCAGATAAGGACCGCAAGGCCCATCCAGTCTGCCCATTTCTTTTTCTACCTTAAAAATGTGCCATCGGCCTTTGCTCTGTCAGTGGCCTATCTATTCATACTCATTTGTATTGCTCCCTTATGCCTATCCCATGCCTGTTTGAAGCCCTGCACTGTATTCATAGCCACCACTTCTTGAGGTAGGCCATTCCATGCATCCACCACCCTTTCTGTGAAAAAGAATTTCCTCACATTCCCCCTTAATCGGCCCCCCTCTAATCTCATGCTGTGTCCTCTTGTCCTCTTGTCCTCCAAAGGTGGAGACTGCCTTGTTGACCATGTTCCAGAGAATGATGCAATAATCTTTGATGGAATGGCTGTCATTCAAGCACTATGTGATGTTCCTTCAACATTTGGTGAGCTTGCAGACACCATTTTAGTGTACATGGTTAAGCTTGCAACAAAGTGCATGTGTACTCATTTGGACTTTGTCACAGATCAGAATCTTGATATGAGCATAAAAAATGTGGACGAGTCCCGCCGAGCAGCTGGTGGCTCACAAACTATACAAATCTATGGAAAAGAGCAGAAAACCCCCAGTCAGTGGAGAAAGTTTCTTTCTGATAGCAACAATAAGGAAGCACTTCAGAAATTCTTGTACACCATGTGGAGGGATGCAGATTTGCAAGCTGTAGGCAAGGACATCACTCTCTACACAGCCATGGAGAGGAGTGTCGCTGCCTGGCTGTGCAGGAGGGTTCAGTAACAGTCAGTGCTGTTGATGAATTAAGATGCAACCATGAAGAATGTGACACTCATATATTTCTTCATGTAAAACATGCTGTCAAGGACTACCAGAATGTGATAATTAGTAGCCCATATACAGATGTTGCAGTCATAGGCATCAGTCTGAATTCACCACTGCCAGTCAATTTGTATTTCTTCATTGGTGTGCAAAGCCAATCTATTGATTTGGACAGTCACTACAGTTCTAGGCCTGAAGGTACAGTATGTACCTCCCTTATTGGACTCCACACATTCACAGGATGTGATTCTACAAGTGCCTTCTATGGGAAGGGAAGAAGAAAGGCCTTTGTTGTGGCCTCTGAGAGTGAAGAATTCCTTGATGCTTTCACAGACCTTAGGAAAGACTTCACACTGCAAGACTCAACATTCCTTCTGCATGAGAAATTTTGTGTGCCATGTGTATGGCCAAGCTTCATCACAGGATGTCAATGATACCCGATACAAGGTGTTCTGCCTGGCATCATCTTCATTGCCTGAGTAGAACATGCCACCAACATGTGATGTTCTACACCAATGCAGCAAGTGGACAAATTACCAGGCTGTTATAATGAGGCACTCTCTTAACAGGATGAATGCTCCTTCCCTTGTTGGCCATGGATGGCATTTAGAAAACAAAGAGCTAGCCATCACCTGGATAACAAGAAGTCCAGCACCAGACAGTATTTTGCAGGCAGTACATTGTGCCTGCAAGCATGTAAAATGTTAAATAGGGAGGTGTTCCTGTCTTTCTGCTCGGCTATCCTGCTCATACTTGTGTAAATGTCAGAAGTGTAAGAACATTGACAAAAAAAGCTGCTGAACCTGTCATTTACAATGATGACGTGTCTGACGAGAGTGACTTTGAGAAGTAGGATGCCATGATTTTCAGACTGGGAAATAAAAAATATATTTTCCTCAGGGAATAAGTACTACAGTGCCAACAGCAAGAAACCTGATTCAAAATGAGCACTAAATTTGAATAAGAAAATAAAATCTTAATTTCTATCAATAATTACACCAACTCATACCAATCCAGATAAGCTGTCACTTACAACTATTGGAAAAATAAATCTCATATACAAGAGGATTCCAGTAAAAAGGTTTGTGTTTTACTTTTTTCAGTGCTGTTGCTGAGGGAAATACACCGATTGTCAAGGAAAATAGTAATATTTTAGGTATTTACATAGAAAAATGCAGCAGATGTATTACATTTATCATTTCATGCAGATAAGCTGGTGTACAAACTCTTCTCTTAAGAGGAAATGGTAAAATACTTCAGTCTATAGTGAAAGGCAAGTATTGTCGGGAAAATCAAATGATGTGTATGGGGTAATACCTAGACCAATAGTTACTACCAAAAGAGAGATATGATAATTTATTGCACATTGTCTGTTAGAATGATGATTGCAGAAAATTGTGATGTATAAAACACTCCAGTAGGGCAAGCATTTTTAGTTCTTTGGCACATTTTATTGACAATAAATACTTAAAATAAAAGAATTTTCACCCTATTTTGCTATAATTTGC
This sequence comes from Neoceratodus forsteri, assembly GCA_016271365.2. Classification (NCBI taxonomy): domain Eukaryota; kingdom Metazoa; phylum Chordata; order Ceratodontiformes; family Ceratodontidae; genus Neoceratodus; species Neoceratodus forsteri. The sequence continues at coordinate 740,145,910 of CM028137.1, read as the reverse complement.
AATATTTTTTTCTTGTATATGTCTTCTACGTTCCCCAATCCATTCAAGCTTGCCTTTAATATACTTCCATATACTGTACATTCCAATCATGTTTAGCCAATTTGGGCCTGTATAGGGCAAATATTAATGGAGTTATGGACAAGAACCCTTCATTGGTATAGTGTTAAAACTGGTTGACAACTAGATAACTTTGGATGTGCCATGACAGAAAACTGCAGAGTTTCTTGTGGAGAACTTTTAACATAAGTTCTGTCAGGTTATTGGCTATATAAATCTGCAGAGAGTAAGTAGTGCCTCTGTTGCCAGAATGAAACTCATTGTCTAGGCACATATCTCAGATCGGCATATGATTTAAAGGAGAAATAGTGATAATAGGCAAGGTAAGAACAGAAGCTGGTAAACAAAGAGGTGAAGATGGGTATGAAATGGTATAGTAGGAGTGAATGAGCTGAGGAGTCTTCAAGTAGGGACTAGTTAACAGGACCTAGCACGAAGGCTGAAAAGTGACAGATCTGGGGGAAGGAGAAAGAGACATCTCTGGAAAATGACAACAGATGTGCACATTTAGTTAGAATGCCCATGTGAGCATGCCCCACACACACACACACACACACACACACACACACGCATGCGCACAAAGACAGACACACACACACACACACATGCTGGATTAAAGTGTGTGCAGGCATGCCCACACATGCAAGCATATCATACACAGATATGACGGGGCTGGGGTAAAAAGGACAGACCACAGTGGTAAATCATAAGGTGGCTGAAAGATATAAGTAGAAAATAAGTCTATCGTTTAAACTAGAGGGCTGCTGGGAACCTTGGCAGATGATCAGCTTGGTTTTCATGTTTTTGAAAGAAACCTAGCTGCTCATCCATGTAGGCAAAATAAAATACAAGAGAAACAGACCATAAAACACAACCATAAGCAAAACACATTGGCCCAGATATTCAAAAGGGTTGTGCATGGCGCAATGGTGTTGCGCCATGCACAACCCACTGATGCACTCCGGTGCAATATTTAAAAGGGAAAAGTGCGCCGCACAAATCCCAATGCGCCGGGGCGCATCAGTAATGTATGCAGGCACAGGTGGGCAGGCGTGCCCATGCATAAACTGCACAGCCCGATATTCAGCCCGGGCTGTGCAGACTTATGCAGGTGCAACCCCTACCTGCACCTGCACAAAGTTACACCTAAAAAAAAAGGAACAAGTCGAGGGCCACCCACAGGTGAGCTGCTGCACTGCAGGGCACAACACAGCAGCTGCCACCTGTGGGTGGCCATCACCTGTTCCCACCGCACATGGCGGAGCCCCCATCCCCTAATCATGGGCATCAGACATCCTCCCCAAAGTTCAATATCCCTGGTGGTCCAGTGGACTGCAGACCCAATACGCGAGCATTCCTCCTCCCAGTCCGAATCCCTGGTGATCTAGTGGATCTACCCACATGCCCACAGGGCCCCACCACCCCGTTCTCCCCGTCAGCCCGTTGGGCAGCAGCTTCACCCGCCTGCCGCCCGGCTGCCACGCCAGACTGACAGCTCAGTATGGCTGCACCGCCCGTTGGTTCAGGCGAGGAGCCAATGGTGATGCACACCGTACTAGTCAGTCCAGATATGTGAGATAGATTCATTCCACATGTCTGGACTGACTAAACAACATAGACTGCGTCCAGTGGCTCACGAACCGAAAATAACTCTGCTACCATCGATCGGTGGGTGGTCAAGCGACGAAACGGTACTACTCACCAGCGGCAGAGGCAGAAACAGATAATGAACACTCGATGAAGCGAGTAAAGGAAATCCGCAATCCACGATGGGCGACAGGGGAGGAATACCGCACTGACAATCCGTGCTGTCCCGAGACCACCAGGAATACTGAACTCGGTGAGACCACAGTTATGCCCGCGATCGGGCTAATCGGGGGGATACAGTTATGCCCACGATCGGGCTAATCACGGTCCACTGGACCAACAGGGATAGGAGATGTTCTTTTTCCCTTACGGGACATCCCGTGATTGGGCTGCAGGGGACGTCGGTCCCCGACGGCTGCTGCCTGGTAGGGCGCCAGGTGCAAGTCGTTGGGGATCGGTGCACCTGCATGCTAATGGCATGCAAATGGGGCCGTAATCAGATGCAAATGGCTCACTGTGCGCCTTGCATAAATTATGGCCCCATTTGCATGTCACCCGTTGAATATCGCAGGTGTTGTGCATGGCACAATGGCACTTGCGCCACCGCATCTCAATGCTCCACTCTGACCACTTGCGCTGGTGCAGTTCCACTGCACCATGCACAGTGGGGGTGGCCAGGGGGCGATATTCAAAGCAGTTGCACCATAGCGCAACTCCATTGAATATCGCCCTGGCCACACCCCTGCGCAACAAATTTGAGTGGCGCACAGGCTTGCGCCACAGAATAGTGCAGTTTGAATATCTGGGCCATTGCATAAAAGTAACATGCCATGGCTTTAATGGAAATATCGATGATACGTCTCCCTGCCACTCATGAGGTCATAAGTTCAAACTGCACTCCAGAACATTTCATAGATATTTTCATTGGGGTCATGGCATATCATATTCATATATTATAGTGACGTGATAGCGCTACTATATTTAGTATTGCATATGCAGTTTAATGTTAAATCACAATTTTTGCACTTTAATAACTTCGTAACTGTCCAACAGATTTGCATGGCATTTTGCAGGCGCAGTCTCAAGGGGTAGATCTCTCATGTGCCAACCTTCTTTCCAGTCAGGTGTGCAGATTCTGAGACCTGGATAATGTAAATAAGTGATTTTTCGTTGTTGTTTTTTTTGCAGATTTTTTTAACTTGCCCAGCACCCAGATGGTTTAGAGTTTTGGTCTGATATTTTCAGGGTAGAAATGGTCTGGCCCATGGATGTGTCTTTTGCTGGATTAGTGAAAAAATATTCATCTGTTCCAAAGTTATGGCATTTTAATATTTCGGTTCTGAGCATGCTTAGTAAGCACTTTAAGGAAGCCGTATGAAATGAAAAAGGAATCCTTTTTCATACGGAACCAATCCTTTTGCATGAGGAAAAAATCTTTTTTCATTTGCCATCATCTTGTTCCTGTTTTTAAAATAAAATTTCAAAAGCCTCAAAAATGACGTCCTGCAGAGAGACCAACACATCTATCTGGCTCATCAGGACCGCGTTAGGTGGATTCTGCACTTAACTACCAGAAAAATGACTGCCCCAACATTTTTTTTTGTTATTTTCTGCAGCCTTATCATAACTCACTTCTGCTTTTTACATATGTTCTTTTCTGTTTGTATGAAAAAAGATCCATTCACATTGAAAAACATTTAAATCCTTTTTTTTTTACCTAGTGTCTAGTGGTTCCCCCACCTTCCAATCACCATTCCCATATTTGTTTACTGTATCCCTGGTGTCTAATGGCACCATCCACCCTCCAGTTGTGATCCCAGTATTTATATTATGTCACCTGGTGTCTAGTGGCACCCCCACTGTCAAAGTGCCATCCTTGTATTGAATATAAAGTTTCCCTGTTATCTAGTGGCACCCCCACCCTCTGATCACTGTTCCCTTATTTATAAAACTTTCCCTGGTGTCTAGTGGCATCCCCAGCCTCTGATCACTGTTCCCTTATTTATATAAGGTTTCTTTGGTATCTAGTGGTACCCCCCACTCTCTGATCATCCTACCCTTATTTGCATACATTTCCCTGGTGTTTAGTGGCACCCCCCACCCTCCAATTGCCAGCATAGTATTTATTTTATGTCTCCTGGTGTCTAGTGGCACCCCCATCATCTGAGTGCTATCTCCTTATTTATATAACATACCCCTGGTGTCTAGTGGTGCCCCCACCCTTCAATCACCATCTCCTTATTTATATAAGTTTCCTGATGTCTAGTGGCACCCTACACCATCCAGTTGCCATCGCCACATTGTTGTAAGCTGTAAAAAAGAAAACAATCCCTCTATGTCTTTTCTTTAAACCTGTAAAAATGAAAATGGTCCCTTGCTGATCCGACCCCCCCACCCTGACCTCCCTATTAGCACCCACCACCCCACACCCCCCAACACCCCACACACACCCTCACTCACCTGAACAGGTCCCAGTGTGAAGATCCACTCTCTGATTGAAGACACATCTTGCTGCTGGAAGCTCTGACTGCAATATGAGAAACTAAGGTAAGTGCGGTTCAATGTATTTCAATGGGGTTTTCAACTTTAATGCACAACTTCATCAATTCTGGGTGCTTCTTCTGCCACATGTACTGATACAAGCTGTATGAGATACACACACAGCTGTGACTGCAGAAGCAGAGGCCCCTGTGGTGTAGTCTTCATATGTTGTTTGTCTCTCCTGATGATGGCTGCCTGTGGTTGCTTGTATGGTCTTGTCCTTTTGCTGCTTGGGGGGTGTGGGTGGCGAGTTGGGGTGGAAACTCTATCGCTGAATTTCCAAGCTTTTGACACTTTAATAACAACCCTAACTGATGCGTTAACGTAGTTTTTTTGCAATGAATTTCCTTACTTTTTTAGTTAATTGCCATATTGGTCCTTGTAAAGACAGATCCAAAAACAAATGGTTTGATACCTTTTATTGGACCGACATACATGTAACAAAAGAAAACAGTGCTTAAGCTTTCAGACCAACTTTTTTAGAAAGTGTAATCTTTACCCTTATTTGGCCGTGGGAGTGCAGGGCCCCCCATTAGTCCATAGTGTGTTGTGGGACGACAGAGCTCTCCAGGCCCTGTGTTCCCATGCATACATATTGTATTTGTCCTTGTTTTTCATGTGGGAGCACAGGGCCCTCTGGACCCTGCACTCCTATCTTGTCCTTTAACCCTCATCTCCCTGTGGGAACACAGGGCCCTTTGGGCCCTGCACTCCCATCACTCCATAATAGTATGCATATGTGGGTGGCAGAGTCCTACAGGCCCAGAACTGCCATGTATCCATAAGTGTAAAGACATTGTAATAAACCCGCATCACGCTGATGGGGCGCTCAGTCCATAATGGCACAGTATTACAGGCATCTTAGTCCCATTCATAAAAATTTCCCCTGCAGTTGTAAAGAAGGGTTGGAAGCATGCATAACTGCTTAGTACACCTAAAGGAGTATTAAGCAACATTTCACAGAAAATCCGTATCTCGAAACGTTTTCGAGATAGAGCTGCTGAAAGGTACAGTACCATGACCATTACAGTACTAGCCTGTGGGAAACTTTAAAGTCTTATAACTCTGTGATGCAGTAATATTTTACCACCAACCACCAAAAGGCACATCTGTGGGGCAAGCCCTTTGTACCCTGAAAATTTCAGCCCCAAATTCCAAACCTTTATTTTGTTAAGGAATGACAAATTTTTATTTACTGTTCAAACATTAAATGGTTATTTACTGTTCAAACAGTAAAGTTTGGACAGTAAATTGCTATTTACTGTTCGAACAGTAAAGTTCAAATAGTATATGGTTATTTACCATTCGAATGGTAAATGGTTATTTACTGTTCATACAGTAAAGTTTGAACAGTAAATGGCCAATTACCGTTCGAACAGTACAGTTCAAATGGTAAATGTTAGTTACTGTTCGAACAGCCTGTTCTGTAGCTATCACACAAACTGTTTTAATTCAAAAACGGTAATACAGTTTCACACTGAACTATCCAAAGGCACACCTTGGCACACACCCCATCATCCCTAACAATTTCAGAGAAGAATTTCATTCTGTGGGGGCTGTACTTGATGGCAAAAATCTCATGTTATCCTATGGGGGAAAAAAATTTAATTTCTTCCCTTTTAGACCACTTTATATCTCAAACACCATACAAGCTGCCCTCGCAAAACTTTCCAGATCTTGCAAAACTGACAAAATGACAGCACATCCCAATTCTGGGGCTATTTCATCAAAAAATGGCAAAGTTGTTAAGGTGCAAAAATTGAGATTTAACATTGAAGTGCTGTACCAACCTTAAATACAGGGCGCTACTGCACCCTATAATATGCATCTATGGAGGGATGTGAGTACTGGACCCAGAGATGCTCCCACAGACAAATAAGGATACAATTACACTATCTCAAAAAGTAAGGACAGATGGGAGTGCAGGGCCTTCTGGGCCCTGCGTTCCCATAGGCAATTATATTATCTCAAAAATTAAGGAAAATCTTTGCAAAAAACTCTATTAATGCACCATTTAGGGTTAAGACTACAGCGACAAAAGTAGGGAAATGTGATTTTAGGGTTTCCAACCCTAACTTCTCCCCCCACACCTGAATAGCACCAGTATAGTTAGGGTTGGTACAGCATTTCAATGTTAAATCCAAAAGTTTGCACCTTAAAGAGCTAGGAGAGCCAAAAGAGGCAGACAGGAAAATAATAAATAATTTTAAGAAGTGAGATGTAACTTTTTATTTCTGAAATATTTTCCTTTTTCCATTTGCTCATCAGAAAGTCTTCTATTTGATAATATTGTGCTGGATGTGTGAAACAGCTCTTAACCTGGCAGCTACTATATATAGTTCTACTATCCTCCCCACATCATCAGCATTGTGATCTCACTGACAGTGGTATCACACGTGAATGACCTAGCAGTCACTGAATCGCTGTTCCTAAGCAGCAGTGATGTTACAGTCAGTGAGGTCACAATGCTGGTGATGTAATGGGAGCAGTAGAGCTAGATATGTCAGCTGTCAGGCAGAGTACTGTTTCACACATCACACCTTCTAAAATTTTCTAATTAAACAAAATTAAAAAATAAAGTACCTCAGATATAAAAGGTGATTGTTGGCTGCTTTAAAAATCTAGCATTAGTTTTAGGCAGTACATTAGCTCTTTAATAACTTTGGCATACTTCAATGAAATTGCCCAAAATTTGGCATGCACAGTCATTCTGCCACCACAGACTGAAGACGTGAAAGGTTTCATGATGACACCTTGTATGGTGTTTGAGATATAAAATAGTAAAAAGCAGAAAAAAAAACACTTTTTTTCCCTTTGGTTAGCATGGGATTCGTTGCCGTCATCTACAGCCCAAATGGAATGAAATTTTTCTCTGAAATTTTCAGGGATGATGGGGTCTGTGCCAAGGGTGTGCCTTTGGATGATTTGGTGAAAACGTATGTTATCATTTTTTGAATTATAATGGTTTTTGTGATAGCCACCAGATGGGCAGGTAAATGACAACTGAACTGTTAATTGTTAAGGATTTACTGTTTGTGCTCAGAGAAATACTGTTTGTGATGTCAGCCATCTTGTTTTTTCCCCCTGTTCTAACAAAGTTTTTCTACCCAAGTACTGCCTAGTAACTAATGAACAAGACCTATGATAACGTCTCCTTCATATGCTTTGTTGGATGCTTTTATTAGTATTTTAATATGAACGCTGCAAATATCAGTTAGTGTGGCGAGGATAATTTTGCCCATCACTCGCTTAGGTAAGGACTGTTCGATTGGAAAATAACCATTCGCAGTTCTTTACATTTTGAACTTTACTGTTTGAACTGAAAAGACTGTAAACAGTAAAAGTCCATGGCAGTTCGAATTTTCATAGCTCCCTGGTGTCTAGTGGTACCCACTACCCACCAGTTTCCATCCCCGAAGATAATATAATATGACTTGTAGTCCAGTGGTCCCTCCTCTGTTCTCCAATCACTGTCCCCCTATTAAATACATAAATATATATATATTCCCTGGTAGTCCAGTGGTCCCTCCCCTTCCCCCATTCTCTGATCACTGTCCCTGTCCTGAAATGATAGATTCCCTGGCAGTCCAGTGGTCCCTTCCCATTCTCTGATCACTGTCCCCGGATTAAATTTTAATTCATTGGTAGTCCAGTGGTCCCTCTCCTGTTCTCCGATTGTCATCCCTGTATTAAATTGTAATTCATTAGTAGTCCAATAGTCTCTCCCCCTCCCCCATTCTCCGATCACCATCACTGCATTAAATTTTAATTCATTAGCATGCCCGTGTTCCCTATCCCCATTCTCTGATTGCCATCCCCATCTTACATAATATGTTAATTGGTAATCCAGTGGTCCCCCCACCTCCTCCATTCTCCAATCGCCATCCCTGTATTACATTTGAATTCATTGGTAGTCCAGCAGTCCCTCCCCCATTCTCCAATTGCCATCCCCATATTAAATTTTAATTCATTGGTAGTCAAGTGGTCCCTCCCCCATTCTCCGATCACCATCCCATATTAAATAATACATTAATTGGTAGTCCAGTGGTTCCAACCCCCTCCCTCATTCTCTGATCATCATCCCAGTATTAAATTTTAATTCATTTGTAGTCCAGTGGTCCCGCCCCCTCCTCATTCTACAGTCACTTTCTCTGTATCACATAATATGTTCATTGGTAGTTCAGTGGTCCCTCCCCCCTCCTCTGTTCTCCTATTGCCATCCATGCATTGCAGGCATATGTACCTGGTGTCCAGTAGCACCCCCACCCCACATCAGTGTCCATCCCTGAGATAAAGAAACCATCCCTCAATGTTTTTTGTGTTTTTGTTTCTGCAAAAAGACAAAACTGTCCTTCACCAGTCAGCCCCCATCCCACCTCCCACCCACCACCCCACACCCCAATACACCCCCACATACCTCACTCAGCTGAACAGGTCCCAGGTTTGAGATCCACTCTCTGATCAAAGACACGTCTTGCTGCTAGAACCGGTGACTACAGTATGAGAAACTAAGGTAAATGTGGTTCAATGTATTTCAATGGGATTTTCAACTTTGATGCATAAGCCAGCCATTTTTTGACATAGTGACACCAAATTTTTGACATGGCCTTTTGCTGACCCCACCTCATGAACAGTATTAGTAACATTATGCAACTCCTGCCCGAAAGGTGATTTCTCAGTCAGTTAGCAAATTCACCTTTAAGGTGGGATTTAAAAAAATGGCCTCTCCTTCTTCATTAAGTAAGGTCATAAGAAGGCTATGTTGAAAATTTGGGGTGAAAAAATAAATGGCAAAGTTATGCCCATTCATTGCCATTTTGCTACACATGCTCGTAACTGGATATTTAAAATATTTTGACACCAAATTTTCAGCATAGCCTTCTTATTATCCCACCTCATGTATGTCACAGCTGTCATTTTTCAAATCCTGGCCAAAATGTGTTTTTGTACCTGTGGCGTGGAATGGCATTACAATTGCACGGAATTATGTTTTGGCTGGGATTTGAGAATTTTCTGTACCAGGTACATGAGGTGAAGTAATAAGATGGTTATGCTGACAATTTGGTCACTGTTGTCCTATAAATGGAAGCACAGGACCCTTCCACAGTTACATACATATACGCATCTATGGAGGGATGGTATATGTGGGAGCGCAGGGCCCAGAGGCAAATAAGGCTACAATTACACTATCTCAAAAAGTAAGGAAATTCTTTGCAAAAAACTACATTAATGCATCAGTTAGGTTGAGGATTAATCTACAAATGCAGGGAAATATAACATTAGGGTTTTCAGCCCTAAAACCCCTGCCCTGCCCATGAAGCGAATGAGCAGTAGAGTCTTGCTTGGGGTTGTCAACCCTAATGCTTACGCCATTGTATGCACTCATGAAACATATACACCTGTCTCCATCATATCTTAGCTTTTCTGTTACTGCAATGGGGTGAGGATTAGGGTTGACAACCCCAAGGAAGACTCTGCCCCTCATTCACTTCCTGGGTAGGGCAGGGATGTTAGGGTTGGAAACCCTAACATCATATTTCCCTACATTTGTTGTGTTGCTTTATCCTCTACCCTAACTGATGCATTAATGCTGCTTTTTGCAAAGGATATGTATATGTGTATATATATATATTAGAATGTCAGCCTAGATAAACTATTATCTCAGACTACTTGAAAAGCTGTTAATATCTTTCCATGTTCCTATATGTCATCCTGATATCTTTCCTAGTCCCTATATGTCATGCTGATATCTTTGAAGGTACCAGTATGTCATACTCACTTGACACTAATTACACCTGAAACAAGCTCCCCCACCCCGCCCGGCCACGCAACTGACAACACTGCACATTCATGGACTCAATCAAGGCTACACAGCTGACACTTGTACTCTGTATAATCCACCAAGAACAAGCTCACGCTCTCCACCGCTGCTGCCGAGACTAATGGACGCTTTTCCCACTACAGAGGTTCATTCAGTATGCAGTCACTAATAATTAGAAAACTTAACAAGAAAAAAGAAGTACAGTCCATCTCATTAATAGGTCAGTGTAACCTCAAATACAGTCCTGCGCCGCATCTGCAAAAAGTATGTTCTGTTGGAACCCACAGCTATTACCCTGTACTAGTAACAAATATTATCCTGCACTGCTAACAAAATAAATATTAAAATCCTAACAAAAAACAATCACTGTGATTGGTTAGCTTCCAAAGCCAACATTCCACCACCACACCAGACCCACACTGTATTAAAGCAGTCAGAAAACACAACTGAAAACAGCACATTCACAAACTTCAATCCCAAAACATATGTTTGTATAAACAGAACATGACATTACCTGACTGAAGATGTATTTATCTTTATTTGAGACCAGTGGTAGTAAGATGTCTCACTTGGGGCTTCTCGACTTGTGAGATATCATAATATCATTGGCTTCTCATGAAGATAAATATGATATCTTCAGTCTGGCCATGTCATATCCCCTATTTATACAACACATGTGGGTCCAGATTAGCCAAAATAAAACTATATAATTACTGGTGACACCTTTATTACACGGTTAACAGGCCTCTTTCAAATGACATAACAACCAGAAAACCAGTTATTATGGCATTTGCAAAACTTTATTTCAGCATCAGTGTCAATCTCAGTTCGTGTGCCACCTCATTGGCTCTTACTGTGTGTGGGCTGGATGAACACCTCAGCAGGCATGTTGGCACCATTTCTCACTTACGAAGCAAGCACGTAGCTGAGTGCCAGAACTAACAGAGAGACTTCTGGGGTGGGGGGAGTTGTTCCCAGGAGGAAAAGGAACTGAGTGAGTAGGAAGTGGAGACGTTGGCAGTTGCTGTTCCACAGAGGTCTGAACATTAGTCTATCGGAAGGGAAGATAAAGTAAAAGTTGGTCCTCTTGTCTAAATAGGGCAAGAGTGAGCTGAACATCAGGAAACCCAGTTCCATGATGTCATCCCCAGACAAGAAGTGCTGCTCAATGTGTGGCTGTTCTTCCAGAATGACTTATGCAGCCATATCTTTGGAGGAAGTAAAAACCAAAGGTTGGACTTTAAATGAATTTGTTTGGGTGAAGTTCTCAAGATGGGAATCGGCTGTTTAGGACTGGTTCAGGTTCAGTTTGACTGTACTGTTTTTTGGCACTAGAGGGGCTGCACTTGCACTGCTGGACTAAACTTTGCTGGTGACAAGTTTTCTGTAATGTGATGGGAACTGTTAGTAACAGAGGGCCTGAGCAAGAAACTGACTCCTTGCACCAGTAATTATAAAAATAAAGAATAGACAACGGTGTCTATGAAGTTTTTTTACACACCTTCGGTGTATGAAGACCTAATAAAACTCTTGAGCTTCACTGTCAAGGTTTATAGGTCTTCATCACACATTGAAGGTGTGTAAAAAAAATTCACAACACACAGTCGTCTATTCATTTTTATGTTTGCTTGCACGCATGTGCAAGAAACATAGTGCCATCATCCGATTTTTCGGAGGTGTGTCACCCGTCTTCCAATTCAGTCAATGTGTTTGCAGGCACGGTTGCAGTTCTCCAATCAATGGTGCAGTTGTCTATGACAGCAGTTGAAAATGCAGCGCCGTACAGTTGAAAGGGAGAGCTCCACTTCAGTGAGCAGAGCTCCCCCTTACACACGCACACACAATGTGTGCTCATGCGCTTCCCCCCCACACACACACTGTATGGCAGACGGGGGTGCCCAATCTCCCATCAGCTCCAGAACCCCCCCAAACAGCCTTCCAGCTGCCAGGCTGGGAGCCCACCCCAGCGTGGCAAATGTCCTGCATCATCCAATAAAAAAAACCTGTAAAGAAAAAAAAGTTTCCCTCGGTGGTCGCCCTGCCCACCTGCGCCCACCCTCTGCGCACCCTACCTCCCCACACCCCCACCTCACCCCATACTTACCTCTGGAGCTCGACACAACGATTTTCGGTGGACCGGGAACACGTTTGCACTCTGCCGGTAAGCTGTATAATGCAATAAAGAGGGTTTTTCCAACTTTAATGCATATCTCAAGCATTTGTTGGAATTTTTGTACCAAATTTTCAACATGGGGTTTTTGGGACCCCTCCCCATGAATTCTCTCACTGTCATGGCGTTAATCGGGCCCGGAGGGTGATTTCACAGTCACTGCACAAAATCACCTTTTGGGACGGAGTAATGAAATGACAGTGCCAGTATTCATAAGGTGGGCTCTCAAAAAGCCTATGTTGTAAATTTGGTGAAATAAATCCTAAAAATGACTGTTTTATGAGCGTGCGTTGCGCAGTTCCTACGCATGCTTGTAAGTTTGCACATTTTTAATATTTGCACTCTGAATTTTCAACATTGCCCATTTTACCACACCTCCTTATAGGCAGTACAGCTGTCATTTTCACATGTCACCCAAATGTGTTTCCCGCCAGATAGAAGGCGACAATGGCACAGTTGGTGCTAAATCAATGCTGGGACACATTAAGAAAATCACAGTGACACTGTTCATGAGCAGAGGTCTTAAATGGCTATGTTGAAAATTTGGTGAAAAATTCCTAAAAATGACTGTTTTACAAGCGTATGTTGAGCAGTTCCTACGCACACTCATAAGTTGGTGAATTTTTAATACTTGCACTCTGAATTTTCAACATTGCCATTTTACCACACCTCCTTATGAGCAGTACAGCTGTCATTTTTCACATGTCACCCAAAATATGTTTCCCTACATGTAGCGCACAGTGGCGCAGTCGGTGTGCATAGTCAATGTTTGGGACAGAGTAAGAAAATCACAGTGACACCATTCATGAGCAGAGGTCTTAAAATGGCTATGTTGAAAATTTGGTGAAAAAGTTCCCAAAAATGACTGTTTTAGGAGCGCACATTGCGCAGTTCTTACGCACACTCGCAAGTTTGCGAATTTTTAATATTTGCACTTCAGATTTTCAATATTGCCATTTTATTACACTTCCTTATGAGCAATACAGCTGCCATTTTTCACATCTCGCCCAAAATGTGTTTCCGCACATGTAGCACACAATGGTGCAGTCGGTGTGCAAAAGCAATGTTTGGGACAGATTAAGAAAGTCACAGTGACACTGTTCATGAGCAGAGGTCTTGAAATAGCTATGTTGAAAATTTGGTGACAAAAGTCCATAAAATGACTGTGTTATGAGTGAGCATTACGCAGTTTCCATGCACCCTCGTAAGTTCATGAATTTGTGATATTTTCAGTCCAGATTTTCACCAGTTGCATTTTTCCACACTTCCTTATGAACAGTACAGCTGTCATTTTTTACAATATGGCCAAAATGTGTTTTCACACTTTCAGTGCAGAAATGCGTGGTCACTGTGGGAAATCATTGTTCGGGACAGATAAAGAAAATCACAGTGACACTGTTCATGATCGGAGGTCCCAAAATGCCTGTGTTGACAATCTGCTGTAAAAAATCCCCAAACTAATTACATTACGGGTGTGCATTGCACAATTTCTATGCACGCTCGTGACTTCACCAGTTTTTTAATATTTTCACTGCAGATCTTCAACATTGCCATTTTTTACACCTTCCCATGAACAGTACAGCTGTCATTTTTCACATCCTGTTCGGAATGTGTTTTTGGACCTGTGGTGCTAAATGCTGTAGTCGCTGTGCAAAAGCAGCTTTCCGCTAACAAACTGATATTACCACTGTTCATGAGGTGGGGGTCACAAAAAAAAAATGTTGAAACTTTGGAGTGAAAACACCAATGAATGCCAGAGGCATTAGGGTCTCCGACAATAACACCCCACCCTGTAGAGAATGACAGGCATCAGGGGTGTGACTTGAGATTCTCACCTGTAATGCTCATACCATTCCACACCCTGCAGCCAAAAAGTTGACCCCATTCTCCTATACCGCACCCATCTCACCATATTTCCTGACGGAATGGGGTGCGCATAAGGGCCAAAGACCCCAAGGCACACCGTGACACTTGTCGGTGTCTACAGGGTAGGGTGTGGTGAAATGGCTTGGCCGTTATGCCTGATGCCCCAAAGGCACACCCCAATGCCTGTCAGTCTCTGCAGGGTGGTGGTGGGGTTGGCTTCAGTTCAGTACTTCACTGCCATTCCTATTATGCAGCTCTGTAACTCCTACACTACCAGTGCCAATGCCAGCAACCAAACATTCAGCATTGACAAATGCTTGTTCTCTCTCTTATTACCAACTTGCAAGATAGTACTACTATCTCATATGTTCTAAGACAGTACTACTATCTTGCAAAGCTGAGTATGTCACAGTGGAATACTGAGCCAATTAGAGAGCAGCTTTAACAATATTGATGACAGCACAATAGACATGTGCAGCACAGAAGCCAGCAGATATGAGATGCTCTGTAGACTTAGTTTATCTCTAGTTATTATCTGTATTGATTATTAAAGGAATAATGCCTGACAGGGTGGTGTTATGCTGGGATAACATCCCACCTCGGGTGGCTGGGCCCATCCAACACCCGAGAAGGGATGTTATCCCAGCATAACACCCACCCTGGAGGGCATTATTCCTATTATACAATCACTTGTTGGTTTATACAGAATAAAAAAATAATTTTAAAGAATGTTTTTGTTAGTGTGGAAATATATTTTTGTTTCTTAAAAGAAGATGCAACAAATCAGCCAACAAATGCAGCAAACAATCAACAGGGATGTTATGCCAGGTTAACATCCATGCTGTGATGGCCAACTGACCAATCAGAAGCCAGGAATCTTTTTTGCCATTGTATAATTTGATTTATACTGTATTGATTGTATCAATTTGCACTGTAATGATAAATTTTTTTCTGTTTATATAAATTTGTACTGTAGTGATTGTTTTGATTTTTACTGTATTGATTGCATTGATTTTTATGTTTGCTTGCACACATGTGCAAGAAACATAGTGCCATCATCTGAGTTTTTCAGAGGTGTGTCAGCATCTTCCAATTCAGTCAGTGTGTTTGCAGGCGTGGTCACAGTTCTCCAATCACTGCTGAAGCTGTCTATGACAGCAGTTGAAAATGCAGTGGCATACAGTTGAAAGAGGGAGCTACGCTTCAGTGAGCAGCTCCTCCCCCACCCCACACACACACAGATCAACTGTGTCGGTTGCCTGATAGAATGGTGTAGTCTTGTCTAGCTTAGAGAGACAAGCCACACATCATTACTTTAATAAACTGTTCCCTGCCAAAGCAGGACCACCAAAAATGTGGGTGTCTAACAGTCCTTACACATGCCAGCTCTCCAAAGCACACCTTCATGGACTCCATGGGTTCTAATCCTCCAAAAAAAAAAAACCTCAGCATTTGATGTGAAAACTCAGACTTCTTTGTATGTGTAATTCCAAGTATTTTCTCTTACTAGACTCTGTCAATGTGAACTCCTCGCTGCTAAAACCTGTGCAAACGAACTTGAGCATACTGTACTATCTGCAGCTGAAGCAAAGAACAGCCAGAATGCCCAAAGGAGAACATACTGCTATGCATTTCAGCAGCAGCCAGTGGGGGAGGTTTTCATGACTGAAGCACTTTAATGCGCCTTTTAGTGCTGTCATATACACACCCCTGTGTGGTAATTCACTAAACTGCACACTTAGTTTGGTAATGCAGCTTCAAAATATTTTTTTTTTCTCTAAATTGCCGTGAGCTGGCATTTAGATAGAATCACACAGCTCTTTCTCAAATCAGATGCTCAATGAAGTCACATCACCTTGTGACCCTAAACATCTTAGGGTTGGACATGTGCCCTAACAAAAGAGCGAAAACTAGGTATAGAAAAAGGAAACACAAATTCGACCGTAGCTCACAATCGAATCCACCCTTTTCTCCGGTGAATCTGAAGCCACCTAACAGCACACCCCTGGGTGCTCATGCACTCCCTCCACCCGCACAACATATGGCCGATGGGGGTGCTGTTGCATTTTATTTCATAATTTCCTGATCCTGTTGCTGCCACCATACTGATATAGTAATACTTTTTATGGCTCGAAAACTGCTTGACATTAGCTGAATTATAAATGGCATCCTTGTTTGACGCTGTGGTGCGGAATATGGTGGTGCTCAAATTTTAAGCCAAGTATTACATGCAGATATGTTGTTATTGACTCATGTCACTTACCATTTTATACATCTATTGATTTTTTCAATTCACTTTTGCTGACAAATGTTGATAGCAGGGATTCTGGTGTCACAATTCAGTTCAGTGACGTGTAACATCTTAGTGCAGATGCTAAGTAACTGTTTTAAAATGCTGAAAAAGTTAACAGCGATGAAAGTTCATGAACTTCTTTCTTCCATGTCTGGAGTTGTAGTGGTGTTATTGGCAAGTGCATGTCCCTTTGCTCCAGATCTATCAGTGAGATGTCTATTCTGTGCAATGGACAGTGGCTGAATGTTATCAGCTGACAGTTTTCATTTCATTATCAACAGATAAATATTCAGGGCTTTGCAAATGCAACTTTGCTGGTAGCACAGTTTCATGCCCCCAAGTGTCTCATCAGTTAGTGGTTATATCTTAACCGATGATCACAAAAAGTATGAAAAAAGATTTGCCGCTGAGTAATGTAAATGCCAATCCACCTAAGCACCTTTAGGCTGCAAACATAATTTAAACGTATAGGGATTCTGGACCGGTGTATCACTCCTTGGCACAGCAACAGTTAATAAGTTTAAGCACATTCTCAGGACATTGTTTCACTTGCCCCCTCTCCCCCACTACGATCCTGGTCACCTGAAATAAACCTGACATTTTAGTATCTGTTTTACATCTTGGCTCAGTTAGGCAATCACCGCTGTAAGAACATAAACGGACATATAAATGGGGACTATAAGAACATGGTCTCCTGAAATAAACCTGACATTTTAGTGTCTGTTTTACATCTTGGCTCAGTTAGGCAATCAGCGCTGTAAGAACATAAATGGACATATACATGGGGACTATAAGAACATGCCGTGGGTGCTTCTGCCTTAGTCCAGCTGTGCAACATCAGCCTGAAGCTCAGGTAGAGCTTACTGTCTACCACTTTGTTCACCCCCCCATGTACCTGTACCATTTCACATTCTCCCTTGCCTTACTCCAGCTGTGCTACATCAGCCTGAAGCTCTGGTAGGGCTTACTGTCTACTACTTTGTTCACCCTCCCCCATGTATCGCTGTGCTACATCAGCCTGAAGCTCTGGTAGGGCTTACTGTCTACCACTTTGTTCACCCCCCCATGTACCTGCATCATTTCACATCCTCCCTTGATCTACAGTGAGTGGATCCCTCATTCATACGTCACATATGCACGCACAAAAAAGAAAAAAATGGTCTTCAAAAATTAAGATACATTTATTATGTTTGTTATGTTTGCTTGCACGCATGTGCAAGAAACATAGTGCCATCATCTGAGATTTCGGAGGTGTGTCACCCGCTTCTTTCAATTCAATCAGTGTGTTGGCATGTTCCTGTAAGCCATCGCATGCTGGAGCTGTCTATGACAAGCTCCAAATGCAGTGGCATATAAGTCCAAAGGGGAGCTACACTTCAGTGAGCAGCAATAAGATATCACTTGCTCATGCGCAGCTCCCCCACACACATCGCACACAGGCGTGCACCCCCCCCGCATGCATGCACAACTGTATAGCCGACGGGGTGCCTAACCTCTGCCGGCTGTGCTGCGCCCCCTGCCCCCAAAGCCTTCCAAATGCCATGCTGGGTGCCCACCCCAGTGTGGCAACTCATGATATAGCTGGGGTGCCTAATCCCTGTCGGCTCCACTGTCCTCACCCCCGAGTACTGGGTGCCACGCTGGGAGCCCACCCCAGCGTGGCAATCGACAAGCTTTGGCGACGGGTGCCCAATCCCTGTTGGCTGAATGCCTCAACCATCCTTGTGCCATGCTGGAGCCCACCCAGCGTGGCAAACATCCCGCGCCGTCATTGGAAACAAAAGAACACCTGTAAAGAAAAACGGTCCCACGTAGTCTCCCTGGCCCCCCTCCCACAACCCGCACCCATCCACTGCACACCCTGCCTCCCACACCCCCTCAATTCTATACTTACCTCTGGACCTCAGCGCAACGATCTTTGGTGGACGGGAACACGTCCTGCACTCTTCAAAGCCAACTGTGAACTGAGGAAATGCCGTAAGCTGTATAATGGGCTAGATAGGGGTTTTCAACTTTGTTACATATCTCAGGCATTTTTTGGAATTTTTGCACCAAATTTTTAACATGGGGTTTTGGGACCCCTTCTCATGAATGATGTCACTGTAATGGCGTTATTCGGGCCCGAAGGGTGATTTCGCAGTCACTGCGCGAAATCACCTTGGGACTGATTAATGAAATGACACTGCCAGTGTTCATAAGGTGGGCTTTCAAAAAGCCTATTTTGAAAATTTGGTGGAAAAATTTCAAAAAACGACTGTTTTACGAGCGTGCGTTGTGCAGTTCCTATGCATGCTCGTAAGTTCACAAATTTTCAATATTTTCACTCCAGATTTTCAACATTGATATTTTACCACACTTTCTTATAAGTAGTACAGCTGTCATTTTTCACATCTCACCCAAAGTGTGTTTCCGCCCATGTAGTGCACAATGGCGCAGTCGGTGTGCTAAATCAATGTACGGGACAAATTAAGAAAATCATAGCAACACTGTTCATGAGCAGAGGTCTTAAAATGGCTATGTTGAAAATTTGGTGAAATAATTCCAAAAAATGACTGTTTTACGAGAGTGCGTTGTGCAGTTCCTACATACGCTCGTAAGTTCACGAATTTTCAATATTTACACTCCAGATTTTCAATATTGCCATTTTACCACACCTCCTTATGAGCTGTATAGCTGTCATTTTTCACATCTTGCCCAAAATGTGTTTCCGCCCATGTAGCGCACAATGGCGCAGTCGATGCGTGAAATCAATGTATGGGACACATTAAGAAAATCACAGTGACACTGTTCATGAGCAGAGGTCTTAAAATGGCTATGTTGAAAATTTGGTGAAAAAATCCTAAAAATGACTGTTTTACGAGCGCTAAGTGCTATGCAGTTCCTATGCATGCTCATAAGTTTGCAATTTAATATTTTCACTCCAGATTTTAACATTGCCATTTTATTACACTTCCTTATGAACAGTACAGCTGCCATTTTCATATGCTGCCCAAAATGTGTTTCGCACATGTAGCGCACAATGGTGCTGTTGGTGTGCAAAAGCAATGTTTGGGACAGATTAAGAAAATCACAGTTACACTGTTCATGAGCAGAGGTCTTAAAATGGCTATGTTGAAAATTTGGTGACAAAAGTCCATAAAATGACTGTGTTACGAGTGAGCATTGTGCAGTTTCCACGCACCCTCGTAATTTCATGACTTTGTAATATTTTAAGTCAGATTTTCACCAGTGGCATTTTCCACACTGCCTTATTTACAGTACAGCTGTCATTTTCACAACATGGCCAGTGTGTTTTCACACTTTCAGCGCAGAGATGCGTGGTCGCTGGGGAAAATCATTGTTCGGCACAGATAAAGAAAATCACAGTGACACTGTTCATGATTGAGGCACCAAAATGCCCGAGGTTGACAATCTGCTGTAAAAATCCCAGCCTAATTATATTACGGGTGTGTGTTGCACAGTTTCTATGTACGCTCATGACTTTACCATTTTTTAAATATTTTTACTGCAGATTTACAACATTGCCATTTTTTACACCTCCCCATGAACAGTACAGCTGTCATTTTTTACATCCTGTTCGGAATGTTTTTGCACCTGTGGTGCTAAATGCTGTAGTCGCTGTGCATAAGCAGCTTTCAGCTAAGAAACTGATATTGCCACTGTTCATGAGGTGGGGTCACAAAAAAACCATGTTGAACATTTGGAGTGAAAATACCAATGAATGCCTGAGGTATTAGGGTTTCCAACCATAACGCCCAACCCTGTAGAGAATGACAGGCATCAGGGGTGTGACTTGGGATTCTTGCCTGTAATGCTCATACCATTCCACACCCTGCAGCCAGTGAAAAGCATTGAGGTATGCCTTGGACTCCATTCACCCAGTTCACCCCATTCTCCTATATCGCACCCATCCCACTGTATTTCCTAATGGAATGGGTGCGACAAGGGCCAAAGACCCTAAGACACCGTGACACTTGTCAGTGTCTGCAGGGTGGGGTGTGGTGAAATGGCATGGCTGTTATGCCTGATGACCCAAAGGCACACCCCAATACCTGTCACTCTCTGCAGGGTGGTGGTGGGGTTGGCTTCAGTTCAATACTTCACTGCCATTACTATTACACAGCTCTGTAACTTCTACATTACCACTGCCAATGCCAGCAAGCAAACATTCGGCATTGACAAATGCTTGTTACTGTATTGATTTGAACTGCATTGATTGATTTTTTTTACTGTACTGATTGTATTGAGTCCTTCTGCAGTGACTTGCTTCTTTTATGCTAAGTCATTGATCAGAGGGGCACAGTTTATATTTTGTACTTTTTTCCCTTCGTAACATTTTATCATTTCTATCATAAGACCACCTAAACACATGTTGTACTAATCAAATATGACATGGGTGAGAGTGAGGTAGTAGAAATATCTTCACTCACTATACTTGACCTCTTCTGATCTCACTTGTGGCTTTGCCGCTCATGAGGTCAGAAAGTCAAGTATACAGTAGCTCCTGAAGATAATTCTACTATCTCACTCTCACCCATGTCATATCCTATATATAATTACTGGTGACCCCTTTATCAGCCCAAATTCAGATACCTCTAAAAACACCATAATAACCCAAAAATGTGTTGTTACGGCATTCTGAAAACAATTCCCTTGCACTGTCTTCGAGTGGCACTTTCACTTACCTGGCAGTGTACCGTGAATTAGCAGTGTTTGTTCTGGAAAAAAATATAGCCAAAAATGTAGAGAAACTGCAGTGCTTTGTTTAAAAATCCTGTCCAGTGTAGTGGTTAACTTAATTTTTCTTATTTTATTCAGTTACAGCTGCTGAGTATAGACTGAGGAGAGCAGAGCAAGTTTCTCGGCAGCTTCAGAAGACAAGATTCAAGTGTAAGTTGAGTGTTGCTATAGCAACACTCGCTTATGCTTGAATTTTGTCTTATGAAGCCGTTGAGTCACTCATTCTCCTCAGTCTGTACTTGGCATCTGTAATTCAAAAAAAAAGGAAAAATTAAGTTAACTGCTACAATGGACAGGATTTTTAAATAAAGAACTGCAGTTTCTTTACATTTTCGGCTATATTTTTTCCTGAATGGACATTGCTGGGACATGTGATGCTTCACTAAGGGACCCAAGACGATCGCTAATGGCCTGCAGAAAGGAAACCAATTGTCTTGGGGAGTAAGACTTTGCACCAGTAATTATAAAAAAATAAAGTTTAGGTAGGTGTGTGCTATGATGTTTTTTCACACACCCTCAGTGAGTGATCGGTTCATAAACCTCTCAAGCTTCGCTGTCAAGGTTTATGGCTTATCACTCACCTCAGGTGTGTAAAAAAAACATCATAACACACACACCTACCTAGCCATTATTCTCTATTTATGCACACAGTTGTGATGTCATCAGCCAATTTGTCCACAGTAACCATATTCAAATATGAATCACTTTAAAACAAAACATGATAGCATGGTGCTGTGAGCATGAAAGTTTTCCAGCACAAAAATATTTACAAAATTAGTGGTGTTTCATATATAGATGCCTTTTAGATTTTTTTGTAATTAGCAAACAAAAAAAACAGCAGAATTTTTTTTTTTCGACAAACAAATTCAAATAACTTTAAAAAGAAAAATGATAGCATGGTACTTTGAGCACAGAAGTTGTTCAACACAAAAATATCTAAAAATGAGAGGTATTTCATTTATACATATCTTTTAGATTTTTTATAATCAGCAAAAAATGGCAAAAAATTTAATTTTTATTCTCTTTTTTGACAAATAATGCCCCAACCCCCTCCAAAAAAAGAATTGTGCATCAGACTTTTTTATTATGTACTGGCCATTATATAAAGTTGGAGCATCCATAGCAACCACTATGCGAAGCAGAACTACACTGGGAAAACCACAGAAAGTCCATGTAAGTTTACATTAAAGATTAAATAAACAATTTAGCACAAAACTCCCTGCACCATCCTAAAAGATCTCTATTGCATAAATGGAATACCTAACAAGGACCTTGTGGAAAACATGATTTATTTTCACTCAAGCTGTTTGACCGTGGGCGCATCACTCGAGGTTACCCAAGGTCAAACAGCTCTTGTGAAAATAAATCATGTATTCCACATGTCCCTGTTATGTGTATATATAGTATGTGTGTCTATATGTTAGCTAGAGAGAGCTAGACAGATGGACAGACAGATAAATAGATAGAAACAACAGGATTAGGGGTAAAAATGATGAGATAAAAAATTAATATCTTGCCTGATGACAACAGTACCTGCAGGACTTCAAAAAGATGTTGCTGTTACTGCTGTCATAATGGATGTCTTACAGGTGAGTATCATTGCAATGGAATACTGAAGTAATGAGAAAGCAGATTTCACACTGCTGTTGACATCACAATTGCCTAGTGCTGAAACAAGCAACTAAAATCAAAAAGAAAGTTACATATTAAAACAAACAGCAGATTGAAATGTTAAACTAGCAGACTGATGCTGCATAAATTGAATATGGAATGGTTTGATTCAAAGTATGCAGTTTATCATCAACTGTGAGGGACAGGACTTTTAAAATTCACTCATGGCTCCACTTCCATGAGATATATAGTCCCCCCTTCCCCACTGTTGAAGATAAATTGCATATTTTCAGTCAGGCTGTCATATTGTACTGATAA
Organism: Neoceratodus forsteri; assembly: GCA_016271365.2. Lineage (NCBI taxonomy): Eukaryota > Metazoa > Chordata > Ceratodontiformes > Ceratodontidae > Neoceratodus > Neoceratodus forsteri. The sequence continues at coordinate 740,122,906 of CM028137.1, read as the reverse complement.
ATAAGAGAAAAAAGTGTTATCTTGACTCAGCATATCAAGATAAGATTATCTTGCAAAGTAATGAGTGTCACAATACATATCGAACCAATCAGAGAGCAGCTTTTAGAATACTGATGACTTCAAAATAATCATATGCAGCACCGAAGCTAGTAATTGAAATCAAACAGGAACAGTTAAATATTTACACAAACAGCAGATTTAAAAGATATAACTAGTAAGCTGATATTGTATAAATTGAATATGTAATTTTTTTTTTATTTTTTTTTTTTAGTTTATACTCCTACTCCTCTGCCCTCTCAATTTGGGGGGGGAGTCCCAGCCCCACCACCCTAGCATCCACCAGCCGGCTCAGTACCCCAGGGATTACCCCCCCCAGCAGGGTTGGCAGAGGGGGCTCTTTCCCCACCAAAACCAGATCTGTTTGTGCCGTGGCTAGCCAGGTGTGGAGCCTGCAAGCTCCCCCTCGTCATCTTCCGGGAGCTTGCTTTTTCTCTCTTTTTCTCCCTCATGTGGGGGAGCGGCATGCAATGACACCAGCAACAGAGCCCATGCACACTCCCGTGTGCAAACCAGTCAAGCGTCTGTCATCTCCCACCCCCTGTGATGCAGCTCCATGCCGTCGAGCCCCAGCCTCTGCTAGGGGTCACGCAAGCACCGGCTGCTGTAACCCCCCCTCTCCGGAGATGGAGAGCAGTCTGTAGGACGCTCAATCCATCTCCTCCCACCCAGCCAACGACAACCCATGCTCTTTCCCGAACACGGGTCACCGGCGTGGTGCAAGGTGTGACGCTCAATGCCTCAACCCTCAGCACCACCGGGCCAGCTTGAATATGTAATGTTTTACTGAAAATGCACAGTTCATCATCACTTCTGAGGGAGCAGGACTTTCTCATCTCACTTATGGCTCCACTACTTGTGCGTTATGCTCCTCCCTCTTTATATATGAAGATAATATGTGAAAATAAATTGCATATTTTGAATAAGCCTACTGTAAATCCCTTTTATACACACACATATTATTTTCTAAAGTCCCTACACTACCCAGAACTAGCTTATTGCTTTGCACAGCAATTTTGTATACAGTTTTTATGGAAGCTGCTGTATAAGTCCTAACAGTTCAGTGCTTGCATTACAAGTGTCAAATTCTTTGATTTCTGAAGCACTTGGGGATACTGTGTACATGACAGGCACTATATAAATCCAAATGCTGTTCTTATCTACAGTGCCTGCACTACTGGTATCTAACTCATTGCTTTTATAAAGAACTTTGGGATACCAAGTGTATAAAAAGCACTGTATAAATCCAAATATTGTTCTATTCCACAGTGCCATCACCACTAATATCTAACTCACTGTTTTCTAAAGCCCTTTGAATACAGTCCGTATGAATGACACTATAAAACTACAAATTCTTTTCTACTGTGTGTTATTATATTTTATTGACACTACACCACTGCTATCTACTGTAAATTATTGTTACAACTGTTATAGTTATAACTGTCCAGGGCCCCCCCCTCCCATCCATTTTCTCCACATTGGATGGCACCCCTCTGGAGGCTGTCCCTGCCGTCAAGTACCTTGACGAGTGGCTTGATAGCAAATTTGACTTCTCCACCCGCATTGATGCCATCCACACCAACCTTCATCCTTGACTTGGTGCCCTGTACTGCTATAAGGACTGCCTCTTTCTCCACATCCGCCAGGAGTTGGTTATCAAAATGGTTCTCCCAATCTTTGACTATGCAGCCCTGGTCTATATAATGCCATCCCTTCTTCCTGCCTAGTCAGAATGGATACCCTCTGCAATGCCTTCTGTCATTTTGCAACCAACTCACCCCTGGCACTCATCATTGCTCTCACTATTTCTCTCTCTCTATCCTCCCACTACAAGTTTGTCACCAGTCCCACTGTGTCTCCCATATAGCCAAATACAGATTTGGGTCCTTTTCCTCCTACCTTTCCTCATTAATCTCTCCTTCCCCTTCCACTTCTTACCCTATCTGCTCCAGGGATTCCTGTACCTTCTCCATCCCCCACCCTCACTCCTCTGCAGGTCAAGCAACTTTCTCCTACCATGACTCTTCCCTATGGAATCAGCTCCCCTCTCCACTATGCCTCTCCCCCTCACTCCCTGATGTTAGATGCCAACTAAGGCATATTTCTTGTCCTCCCTGTTCCTGCCAACCCCACTCCTTAACTCTTCACCCTTTCTTCAGTCACCCCTCTTGCTCAGTGCCCCCCCCCCGCATGCTGTTGCTACTCTGATACCACTCTCTATCTGTCTTTGGATGCTTCTAGCTCTGATACCTTCCCCATCAGGCACTGAGCACTTTTACTGACTCTCTCACTAGTGTCCATTTATTATTGCGATATACAATACAGCTGCTTTTACATGTGGTATCCACATGCTGCTTTCATCTTTAAAGTTACCTATTGTAATCATCATTTGTTTTATTGCATTATCAGATATTTTTCAGATATCCAGATATAATTCTCAGATTTTTTTATGTTATTCTTTCTGTAGTCCCCTTCCACCCTCCCCCAGGTTGCACCTGGAAATGAGCTTCAGCTCAGTTTGCCTATCCTGGTTACTATTTTTATTTTGTTTTAATAAATAAATAAATTGTTTTGCAAAGCACTTTGGGATACAATATTTCTATAAGTCACTATCCCCTACAATCGTGGATCTTATCCCCCTCCTCCTCTTAATTGCCTAGCCCACTGCTCCCCCCCCCCCCATATTCCTCAATCTCCTCCTCCGGACATCGAAATTCTCAACCCCTGAGCTGGTTTACCCCCAAATCACCCACTACTTTACTCCCTGCTACACCTACTCTATCAACCCTGCTTCCTTTTCCTCCCTCATCCCTCCTCTCTCACATTTCATCTTAGCCTACTTTCTTCCCCTTTCCTTAACCTTGAGCTCCTACTGAAGCTTCATCTCTCCCCTCCCTCTCAACCCAAACCTAAACCTCCTTGCTACCTGCGTAAGCGCAGGACAATCCATTGCCTCCTCTTCCCTCTCCTCCTCTTCCTATCAGGTGATGTTCAACCTAACCCTGGCACCTACTCCTCCCCCTCCTTCTTTTCCCTGCCTAAAGGCCTCAGGCTGTACCACCTTAATGCTAGGAGTTTGCTTCCCAAACTCGACACCCTAAAAGTGTGGGTCTCCCAGTATTCCCCTGATATTCTCTGTATTTCTGAAACCTGGTTCTCCTCCAGAATCCCTGACACACAGCTCTCCCTCCCTGATTTCAACCTTTTTCATCAAGATCATAGCAAACATGGTGGCAGTGTAGCTATTTATGCTTGGCATAACTTATCCTGCTCAGTCTCTTTTTGTAAATCTGTCGCTTCCTCATACAAGGTCCTTCTTGCCAACTTAAAGTTCCTCTCCCCCCCATATTTGTAGCCATATTATACACCTCTCCTAAACTCTTTCCCTCCTCCCTTGTCGACACCATCCTTTCCCTCATATCCCTCTCCTCAGGTGAACTAATTATACTTGGGGATTTCAGTCTAAACTGGCTCCCTCCGGACATAAAGCCTTATATCAAAAAGATTGCATCCCTGAATTTCCAACAACTAATAAACAAGCCCACCAGGCCAAACCCACTCTGACTTAACCACTCTCTCCTGGACTGAGTGCTCTCCTCGCACCCCCACAGTATCTCTGCTGCTGGCACTCTCCCTGATTCCTTAAGTGACCACCACACGACCTAATGTATATGTACGTTATGTATGCCCCACTCCCCTTCCAACTATCACTGGATTAGGTCTCTTAGGTCACTAAACTCTGAAGCCCTTCTCCACAACCTCTCCTCCTATGACTGGTTCCCTAGTATACTCGGCCCCAGATACCAACTCCACCCTCACCCTCTTCTTCCACTTTATAAATAAAACATGGAACACCCCCGCCCCTCTCAAAAGGTGCAGAGTCAAATGATCCCATCACCCCTGGATGTCGGCAAAATATAATCCAACTTTGTAAATCCCAGGATCTCGCCTGGGTGCATCACAAATCCTCCCACTCCCTCTTTGATGTACAGCATTAACATTGCCTAAGAAATGCCTGCACGAAGGCCATAAGAGCAGTGAAAGCATATTATTTCAAGGTGACCCTGCAGCAAAATCTTGACTCCCTTTCAAAATACTGGCAGGCTCTTCTCTCCCTTTTTAATCCCCCTCCCAAGTACTCCCCTCCCACCCTGATGGTAGATGGCAAGCCTGTCTCAGACCCTTCCTCTGTTGCCTCTATCCTCAATACTTTTTTCACAACTTGTGCCCTTCCACCCAGCCTGGTAAATACACCACCTGCCCCCCAACTCCCATCTTCCTCGGGTGGCTTCCATTTCCCCCATGTCTCTGCTCAGGAGGTTCTCCGTGCCCTCCTCTCCCTCTGTCTTCACAAATCTAGCCCTGATGACCTTGATCCCCACATTTTCCACATCTCTGCTCCTGCTCTAGCCCTTCCTCTCTCTCACCTGTTAAATCTCACCTTCACTCTCTGTACTGTTCCCCCAAATTGGAAAGTGCAAAAGGCATACCCCTACACAAAGGAGGTGATCCCTCCACTCCTGGCAATTACCAACCTATATCCCTTCTTCCTTCACTGGCCAAATTTCAGGAATTCCTTGATTTCTCAGAGCTCTCTGATTTCCTTTCCTCCTCTGATTTTCTATCTCCTTTTCAATCTGGTTTCAGGAAAAAACATTCTACCATGACTTCTCTACTCTTTTTTTTAATTTTTTATTTATTATGAGATTAACCAGGCAGGCATACTGAGCAGGGGACCACTTGTTTCCAGATGTGACCTGGGGAGTTACGGGGTAACAACAAAAAACAGGTAATTACAAAGGTTTACCATAATTGCAGAGTATATACAAGTGGAGCTTATGCAGGTGCAACAGGTAATTACAAATTATAGCAATGGTACCGAGTAAATAAGGCAGAGAACAATTAAGCACTCAGGCAGTATGCATAAGACCCAGCAGTTCAAGGTTGCTGGAAGCAGTTGCATGTGTCGGAGAAGTGTGCGTGGAGAAGCAGGTTTAGGAGTCTTTGGTTAGAGCTGAGCCTAATGTCAGCAGGTAGATCATTCCAAAGTTTGGGCAAGTGATATTTGAAGGCTGATTGTCCTTTGGATGTGTGCATGAAAGGGACTTGGAGAAGCCTGGAATCGGAGCTTCTGAGGTGAGTAGGCCGGAAGGTTGGGCTGATAAGGCGGTGCTGGGGGGCTTGGACCAGAATTAGCAATGACCCTGAAGCAGTGAATCAGTTCATGGATGCGAGAGAATGTAGGGCTAGGGAGCAGTATAGGTCACAGTGATGGGTCATTGGGGGGTCACTCTGAGTGACTGATGCCATTCTCACGGGCATGGACCATGATCACATCACTGTTACTACCTTTATTGACCTTGCTAAAGCCTTTGATCCTGTCTGTCACACTCTTCTCCTAGCCAAGCTTAACTCCACTGTCCTTTCTACCCCAGCCATGGATTGGTTCAGGTCTCACCTTGCAGAGCAAACCCACTGTGTCCAGGCAGGTGACACCCTCCCCCACCCTTTCCATTCAGCTGGCATTCCTCAAGGATCTATCCTTGCCCGTATCCTTTCCTCTGTCTTCTTAAACAACCTCACGTCTATTATTGTCTCCTTTCAGATCCGTCTTTATGCAGACCACACCATCATCTACACTACTGGTCCCTCAGCCCCTGCGGTGGAGTCCAAACTGCACAGTGACTTCACATGAGTATTACACTGGTTCCAAGATAATCAGCTAAAGGTTAACTCAAAGAAAACCATCTCCATGTCCTTTGGTACCTATGAAAGCTAGCTAAAATCTCCCACCTCCCTTCCTCTTATTTAGTTGACAGCACTACCTTAAAACGGTCCCTTCCTATAAGTACCTGGGTATCTGGCTGGACAGTCGACTAGACTTCTCACCTCACATAGACTTTATTCAGCCCAAACTCCATCCAAAATTAGGAGCCATGTACAGAAACAAAGACATCCTCTTGCTTGCTGTTCACCCGGAGTTACTAACCAAATGATCCTCCCAGTATTTGATTACGCTGACGTTGTCCTTGGATCCGCCCCGCCTCATCCCTCACAAGGTTAGACACTCTTTTTATACCTTCTGCTACTTTGCCTCCAACACTGCCCACCGTACTCACCACTGCACATTCGATTCCTCCTTCTCTTTCCTTTCCCTCCAAATGCGCCAACAGCTTCACACCACCACCCTTATTTCCAAATTCTGGCTAGGTTCTCTCCCCTCATAAGTTTTGTTTCTCCTCTCCCCCTTATATCCTTCCTCTTATCAGTTCTGCTCCAGAGACCCTCGTACCTTCTCTGTCCCCCATCCTCACTCCTGTTTGGGGCAGGCAGCCTTACCATCTTCCTTCACTCTGGAGTTCTCTTTCAAGCTCCTCTCGGCTATCTCCATCTCTGAACTGTCTAAAATGCACTCTTTCCCAATCCTTTTCCTCATCTTGTTCCTGTCCTTCCTCCTCCTAATTTCACTGTCCCTTTACATTTCTCTCCCCAAACCCTACCCTACCCCTTGTACCTTACTCTCCCCCAACCCTCAAATACCTGTTGCTCACAGGAACCTTTCCTCACCACCCCTAGAACTTTCTCTCCCCCAAGTAATGTAAACCTCATGCTAATTCTATAGTTATACTAACCTGTTGTGAAGAAAATATTAAGTTATTATCTCTGAAAATGTCATATATCCTAGCTACACTTACTTGTTTGTACATTTCTACCTCATACTGTACCATATTTCTAGTGTTAGTTAATTAATTACTTGCTACCTGTAAATGCCATATTCTTTATAGTAATCAACATGCCTTAAATTATTGTACTATATTTTCTCCACTTCCCCTTCCCCCGGGTCATACCTGGAAATGAGCCCTGGCTCAGTGTGCCTCTCCCAGTCATCAAAATTCTAAATAAAAAAAAAAATAAAATAAATATACTGTATATCATGCAAAGATACTATTTTAGCAAAGGGCAAAGACTATTGGCCGATCACTTTCTCCTCTCCCCAACTCAGTGGGAATACTCTGTTACCCCATTTTCTTCAAACTACCTATTAAGTCCAAGTTTACATGTTGTCAATGTTTTGGCTGATGTCACCTGCTCTGAGGGTTTGCTCTATATGCTGTATTTAACCCTCACATGCTGTGAAGTAATTTTTTCTGATTTTTCCTAGGAATCTTTCTCCTTTATTAAGTGGCATTGGGTGACTACCCCTTTGTTTTCTAATCCTTTGGAAATCCTGAACAGCTGTGTTTGATTTGCTGGCATTACTGTATACTTTCCACAGGGTATTTGAACACCGTGATCATGTCTTCTCTGAGTCTCATACTGTACCTTCTAATGAAAAGAGCACTAGTTCTGCCAATTGGTCCTCATTACTCACGTTTTCTAAGTCTTTAATCAACTTGGTCCCTCTCCTCTATGAATTTTTGATGATGTCAATATCTTTTCTCAGCTATAGAGGCCAGAAATTATCAATGTGTTCGAGCTGGGGCCTGGCCAAGGTGTTTGTACAAGGGTGCTATAGTATCTTCTGCTCTACCATGACTCTGTTTGCCTTGTTAGCTACCACATCACGCTGCTAGCCTAGCCTAAATCTGTTGTTAATAATTACACTCAGGCCTTTTTCTTTTTGGCTTTTGGTAATCTTCAAATTCTGTTCTAGTTCACAATCCATGGACTACTTAGTATTTAACTCATTGCTTTGTAAAGCTATTTGAGATCCCTAGTTTATGGTGGTTACTATGTAAATCAAGAGTTTAGTCTGTTGCACAGCTGCTACACTACCAGTATGTCACTCATCGGTTTGAAAAGCACAGCCTGTATGAATGGTGCTATATAAATTCAAATTCTGTTCACTTTGTAATCTATTCTATTACAGGAATGAAAAGCAAATCGTTGCCCTCAATATTCCCAGGATTTACAGAGTACGGGCACAGTGCCAGACCAAGATGTCATCCTAATCACAGAAAAAAAAGCAAAGAATGAATCATATTTTTGATGTGACAAGAGGTTTTGTCCTGGGTCATCACAAGTGCTTTGCAGTCCGAAGGGAGTTGGGCGATGAAATTGCACTTGGCCACGGCCATGTAGAACAAGGGCTGCTGCAGACCAATGGGATTAAGGGGATAATCTTCTGTCTCACAGTCTAAAAACAGCTTGCAAAAGCCACCAACTGAAATATTATTATTGTTAACAAAAAAAAAAAAAAAACTTAAAACATCATTAGTGAAAGCCAGAGAAAACAGGAACACCTGCTGTGAGATGTTTGGGGAGTTAAGTCCCCTCCCTCCTTCCCATATCAAGGCTACTGTTGACTCCTTCTGTCATTTGCCATGAGGGTTCCAGAGAAATGTTTGCATTACAGGAATCAGGTTACGCAAGAGGCTGGAAGGCTCTAGTTAACGTTATGCCTGTTATTCCCTTTTGCCAGCATTCTGCACCTATTTAATGTCCATCTGTGAGCCTGCTGCTGCTTGTAGTCCAGTGTGGTATGAGCTGTGACAGAGATGCTCCTCTGGCATATGCTACTGGTTGCTGGTGCTCACATCTAACAATCATAGCAGCAAATCTCTCAACCTTTCATCCCCAAATGTGGAAAATTGCCTCATAAAATGTGGAACAAAAAGGCAAAATGTGGGACACTTTATCTGATCTTTGATATAAAAGCTCAGAACACTGAGTAAATGTGTGCTTTCATGTGCCCAAAGTTTTCTGTTCATTGAGCAAAATGTTTTCCAGAGTCATTGTTTAGATTGTTTTTTATAAAGGTTTCTATCCTCCTGGGCTCACCATGTGACTGTTCATCCTTGTCCTGGGGTACCATCAGCCAGTCTCCAACCCCTCTCCTTCTGGAGGGTTCCCCCATGGATCTTCCCCAATGGCGGAGCCAGGGGAGGGAAGGCCATCCTCCCCTTCCCAGTAACTCTCATCCAGACTTTCTCCCTCCTAATGTTCAGAGTGGCATGGTGGACCATGGCATCTTGGGCAGGGCTTCATGAAGCCTGGTCCCCTTTCATTTTCCACTTGTATTTCCTCCCACTGTCCACAGCAGCGGCACAGAAGTACATGCGCATGGAAGCATGCATGTGCTCTAGAACCGCGGCCTTCTTCCACCCAGACACCTGTCTGGACCCCAGTAGTGTCAGCACTACCACCACCAGACCTCCACCTGATGGCAGCCAAGAGTCAGGAAAGTGAACTACCCCTGCTCAGGACAGAAGAGCTGACTGTTGGCTTCTCAATCCTTTTCTTTCTATCCTTCCACCCCCCGCCAGCCCCTGGCAACCTGAGCTTGTTCCCAAACTCTGGTCACTGGCATGGCAACAGGTAAGTCACCTCATGGCATCTCACCCCTTTTCACCACCAGGCCGTCTCATTGTTTGGATTTTTGCTGTAAAATTGTAGTGTAGTGTAACCCCCGGACCCCTGCCTTTTTGCAAAATGACAGGTGGCATGCTGTTGAAGCTGACAGCAGTACCTGGTGGGGACTGGGTTCGGGGAGGATAGGGTTACTCGGCACAGGGGGCCTAGGTTTAGTTACTCTGCACGGGGACACTCAAGTAAATCTGAACACCGGAAGCAATAACTGTAATGTCCAGAACCAAGAATGGGATTCTACAGTGTGGCTTTTATTCACATCCAAGCTGAACAAACAAAGCATAGATGGACCACAACGGGGCTATATTCCTGGTAATGCAGATTAGAGGCAACAGAACACTTCTTCATTATTTCCAGCCCTCAGGCTCTGAACCCACCAGGCACACAGCCCGGACTTGCACGCAGCTTTGGGTACACAGCCCGACTTGTACACTACTTGGGTTTTCACCACTGGCCCGGCTCACCAGCCGGCCACTTGATCCGCGGTCCATTATGGGAATGAACCAGTTTTCCAATTGGTGGCTCCCCAAACCACCTTAGAGCCTTCGACTCCTAGAGGGAATTTTCCTTCCATCCCACATCTGGGTACTTCCCTCGTCACTGGCCAAGTGCATGAGGCAAAGTAGAAATCCACAGAGCAAATCCATAGAGGTAGACCTGGTCACTAAAGATGGGCGGGTCTCCCACCTCCAGCTCCAACAATCCATACCCGGCCATTTCTCTGGAAACTAAACAACTCTTTTTCTGAAAGCTTGGCAATGTAGATTACTGGGTAGACATATGTCACATCTCCTCTACATGTCCTGACTTCCCACATGTGCTGGACTTGCACATACTTTTACTTTTGGCTAAGCCTATTACTCTAGGCCTCCCACTACTTCAGTAGTCCAATCCCCACTATCACACAAGTCCCAGGGTAAAAACATGGGCCCTTTAGAAAGAGCAGAAACTCATCCTCCGGTTGCAGGTGCCCCACAGGCGATTCACAAACTCTTCTTGTTTCCCAAAAACTTGGACCAAATAAGGCAGCTTCTCTTCTAGCAGAAAACCAGGGGATTGCCCCTGGAATATGCAGGAAACCCTTCCTGCCCCATCCCCTGAGGGAAGGGGCACTGAGACTTGAATCAGTGGTCTCCACCACTTTAAAACTATCTTCTGTGTCTCTCTTTAGGTGGAAACAAACACCTTTTTACCTAAATGTAGCCCTATGTCAGGGCTGAGGCTCCACAAGCCTGTATAGAGCTGCTGTGCTGCTCTGTCAGCAAGCTCCAAACTCCAACTGACTTACAGACTACTGTTCAAACCTCCCAACACTCTACTCCAACTCCCTGCTGCAGATTCCATTGTGGCTCATGCAGCTGTGACAGTACTATGATGATGTCATCCCTCAGTCTCAGCTGAGACTGAGAACAGAGTGAGACAGTGTGAAATCCATTTAACTGGAGTTTCACAAGCTGCCTTCCCTGCCTACCACTAGGTCTTACTGGGATTATAGTAACCCCGGGTAACAAGGGGGTTACAGTAGAATGTGGAACAGCACCCAATCAATCTGGGAGAGATGGCTTTTGTGAGGCGAAATGCAGAACTGCTCCTCTAATTGTGTGACAGTTGAGAAGTTTGCCCAGCAGCCTAATCCAATGTGAAATTTATTTGAAGGCTACTTTGCCAGAGAAGCCCTTGCTGTGATATACTTGAAGCAACTTTAAGAGATAAGTCCCTGCTGTAATTTATTTGAAGACTGCTTTACAAGATAAGAACCCGCTGTATCATATTTATCAGCTGGACCCTTACTGTAATGTGCTTAATTGATGCTTTATCACTTAATCCCCTACTGTAATTTTATTTGTTTGGAGACACAGATACTGTAGCAGCCAAGCAACATTTTGTACCAGGACTTCAGCAAGGCCTTTGATGCAGTGCCACACAGGAGGAATACAACCTGTAGGGGACTTCAGACCAGTGCTAGGGCTAACTAGGTGGATTGGGAACTACTTAGTATTACTTGGTTTGAGAAGACAGATATTACACACAGAGTGGTCCTGAATGGAGACTCCCCTAATGTCAGGAGGATCACAGTTGGAGTGCCGCAGCGGTCTGTCCTGGGGCTGATACTATTAAACATGTATACAGCAGAAGCGTCACTAGGGTTACAGGGTAAAGTGAGTCTGCTCATAGAGGACACAAAATTATGTGGAAAAGTAGATAGTCATGAAGGGATTACTAGCATGAGAAGAGATGTTGAAAAGCTACAGCAGACTTTGGCAAAATGCAGAATTCTGCTGGTGGAATATGTCCAGAATGGCAATTCCATTCCCAAAATGCTTTTTGGAATTTCTTTTTTAATTCTTCAGGATTCTGAAAAGCATTTCTGTGTAAACTGTGGAATAATATTCCATGGATCATGTATCCCATGGAATAATGATCTGCAGTTTGCAGAAAATTAATCTGTGGTTTACATAAACTACGGAGTATGATTCCACAGTTAGAGATGGGCGAAGTCATCAAAATTCACTCCGTGGATTGATCCACAATGTGTGAAGTTTCACTGTGAAGTGCAGAACTTTGAGATGAATACTTCACACTTTGTGGCGAAAACTTCACAATTCGGGTTAAGTCAAACTTGCTGAGGTCTGGGAAAATTTTGCAAAACTCCACAAATGCAACTTTTTGCCACTTCCCAACAATTTCTCCGGTGAATTAAAACTTCATCACATCTCTATCCACAGTTACCATTCTGCTTTCAGAATTTCGCAATTCTGCTTCCCCCAAAATTCTATAGAATTAGGTGAAATTTCTGAAATTCCGTGGAACCAGGGAAACAAAATCTGACATTTCTGCACAGTTCAAAAGTTCAATACCAAAACATATAAAACGATGCACACCGAAAACAAAAATCCACAGATGGAATATTGTATCAATGAGAAAGGTAGCCAGAGGCGATAATAAACCACGGTTTAAAAGCACTTCCCAATTCAGTATGGCATGTTTTACATTTATCTATTTCAAAAGTGTCACCAGGAAAGACATACTGAGCTGAGTAATAGCTAATTTCCAGATGCGTCCTTGGGGGAAGGGTCATGGGAGAAATACATAGTATTTACAGGACATATTAGGATAAGGTGTACAATGAAATAAACATATTATTTCCTGTACATAGCTGGATAGATTGTACAATGAACTGACATAGAACATTTACAGTGCATAGTAGGCAGAGCTAAGCAGCAAGAGTATTATAGTATGCATACCTAGTGGGACACCTTATGGGAATGCTAATAGGATTCTGGGATACATCATTTGGGGTTTCACTAGTCTCAGCAAGAGCTGATGTTGCAGAGATGTAGGTCACTAGCTAGATCACACCTGGAGTGCTGCATGCAATTTTGAAACCCATGTCTGCAGAAGGACAGGGAGAAATTAGAGACTATGTGGCAGAGGGCTACAGAGTATGGTATGGGCATATCATAGGCAGCAGAGTATGACCTATTTTGTATCAGGAAAGATTGGACAGTCTAAACATGTACTATTTGGTGCACACAAGGGAAGACAGAAACATAAAAATATATGCAAGGATATAATAGGGTAGACTTCACAGAGTTATTTAAAATGGAAATACTGTACAGTCAAACGTTTCAAATAAATATGTTGTGCATAGTGTTTTGCTCTGTGGGTGCTGTCTTAGTATGTCCTTTCCTTTTTTGCTGTTAAGAGTGATTTTTTTTTTAATTTGCCCACTAGTTTCATGGCCCCTGGAGATCTTCATGTTTGAATTTTTACTGCTTTTCTTTTTCCTACAATGCCTCCTGTCCCATTTGACAGTGATGTGCCCAGGACCACTGATTAAGCAAGTGCTGGTTTAGTGTCAAGTTTAAAGCAGTAGAGCTACAGTGTAATTTTAAGTGTCTCTCCTTACCCAATGAACACTAATAAAAGCTACATTTACAGTCTGGCAAACACATGACAAATGACTGAGTGGGCTGTTTTGTATGGAAACAGCTAGAGTTTTCACTAACTATAGCATTAATGACCTGGGATAATTTGTGGGCTATTTTTATGGCTGTGTATAGTCTGATGAAATGAAAAACTTTAAAAACAAAACACTTATTCCTGCTGTTTAGACCTGGACACACACATAGAGAAAATAAAAAGATTGGGTTAGAAAGAGTTATTTAATTGAGGCCAGAACATCAAGGGCCTGATGTTCAAAATCGTGCAAAGCGGAGAGCCTTGCAATTGCCCAGGAGCCTGAAGATGCTCTGTTCAGTTGAATAGCACACCAGTGCTATTCAGCTGAATATAGGGTAATGGCGGCATAACGCTAAACCACTTAGTGCTGCCCCAACAGGGCTCCTGCAGCATGCTGCCAGAATGGATAGTGCTGGAGCACTATCTGCAGTATTCAAAGGGACCCATGCAAATGAGCTCATTAGGCATGCAAGGCACTAAGGGGCCATTTGCATGCCCATTATGGACTCATTTGCATGGGAAGTGAGGCAGCTTAATGTGGCATTGCCCCCCTCCCCATTGTCTGGTCCCAGACATGGAGATATCTCTGGTACTAGTTGCCCCCCATCCAATTGCCAGCCTGTATCATACTTTAATGAAATACCTGGTGCTAGTGGTACCCCTCCCCAACATGCTGGCCTTTATTGTATCCAAATGAAATCCCTGGTGCAAGTGATCCCCCCTCCGGTGACATCACCCTGTCCTATAAAGAAGAGGCACACTCCCTGCCTGGACATATGGCAGCTGGAAGAGGAGGTGTGAGGAGGACTGTGTCAATCACTGGATGCCCCCTAGGCACTGAGAGGAATGGTAAGGTGACTGGAGGAAGTGTTAGGTGTCATGGTGGAGGGGGTGGGACCACTGGAAACCAGGGAAGGTGTTCCCTTGTACTATGGGCTGGTGATCAGAGGGAGGGAGAGAGAGGTGGGAACACTAGCACAGGCTGGTGATTGGGGGGACCACTAGCACTAGGGATTTCAATTTCATACTATATGGGCTGGCTATCGAGGGGACCACTAGCTCCAAGGATTTCGTTGAGCTACCATATGGGCTGGCGATCAGGGGGAAGGGCACTAGCACTAGGAATTTCATTAAGATATGGTACAGGCTGGTGATCAGAGGGTGGACCACTAGGACCAGAGACTTAATTACAATAAGATATGGGCTGGCAATCAGAGGTGGGGTAACTAGCACCAGGGATTTCATTAATATACCATATGGGCTGGCAATTGGGGGAGAGGATACTAGCACCAGGGATTTCATTAAGATAAGATACGGGCTGGCATTCGGGGGGGGGCACTACTAGCACCACGGATTTTTTTACAATAAGATACAGGCTGTGATCGGGGCCGGGGACCACTAAAACCAGGGATTTCCTTAAGATATGATATGGGCTGGCGATCAGGAGGGACCACTAGCACCAGTGATTTCATTACAATGAGATATGGTCTGGCAACTGGAGGGAGGGACCACTAGCACCAGGGATTTAATTAAAGTATGATATGAGTTGGCAATCAGAGGGGGGGACCACTAGCACCAGGGCTTTCATTAAGATAAAAACTGGCAGGCGTTCAGAGGGAGCGACCACTAGCACCAGGGATTTCATTACAATAAGATACAGGCTGGTGATCAGAAGGGGAACCACTAGCAACAGGGGTTTCATTAATATACCATACTGGCAGGTAATCAAAGAGGAGAAACTAGCACCATGGATTTCATTAAGATACCATACAAGCTGGCAATTTGGGGGGACCACTAGTACCAGGGATTTCATTACAAAAAGATATGGGCTGGCGATCAGAGGGGCAGTGACAGGGACCACAGAGGGTGGGTGTGCTCTCCTAGTGGCCAACTGGCTGGGTGGCTGCCTTACCTCTGGGAGCCGCTAGGGTTGCCCAGAGTAAATTAGGGTTTATTAGGTGATATTTGTGCTGTACAAAAGGACCACACAAAAACCTTTTGTGCAGTGCAAAGCCACTGAATACAGGGTAACGTGACTATTAATGGCCACACCCCTTCCCTTGCCTGCCCACATACATTATGTTTTGCACAGGTGCCAACCCTCTTTGCCTGCACAACAGCCCCTTTTGAATAAGGGGATCCGGCACAAACCTAGTTTGCTCGGGGGAAAACCCGTTAGCACCTGTGCAAATGTTTCAGTATCAGGCCCCAGGTGCCTAGCAGCAGATTGCTACTGCAGTTTTTCACTCACTGCATCAATGGTCTTGGATGAATCACTGTCACATATGACAGGAGACATTGTGGGAAAAGGAAAGGCAGTAAATGATAATAAAAATGGGGATCCCCAGGGCATAAAAACTAGTAGGCAAATTTAGAAAAAAAATCCTAACATCAAACAAAGGGAAGAACACACAAGGACTACCCACACAAATCAAAACATTCTGCACAGCATATGTTTTTGCAGATCTTGACTGTAGTTTTCCTTTAAGCTGAGAAACAGGACGACCACCAATGGGCACAGTGATAACCTGGATGAGAATAAATTCAGGAAGGACATGAAGAAAAAATTACTCACCTTAGTAATGTTGTTTCTTCTAATGGAGTCTTGCTATATTATGACATATGCAGTATAACCCCAGGTTAGAACTGCTCCGGAGGTGAAAGAGTTAACTTTCCATGCCAGGCATGGAACCTTGAGCGCGAGCTCGGTTGAAAACTCTGTCTGTTGTTGCTCAAACTTAAACTGTCAGATCTTTACGAGCAAAACTCACTAAGGTTCTGTGTGGAAGCCGTAAACCTACACTAGCCCATTGGCTACTAACTACAAAAAACACATTTGTGTTCTTGATCCCAAAACAAAGACTCAAGTCAGGGGAATCAAGAAAGAAAATTAAAACATAACACCCAGGCACCCAAAAGAAAGGGTGAAACAAAATGGGCATCTATGAAGTGCCAACATTGCGCTGCCCACCCACATCCCAAAAATAGAGGTTCTGAGAGGGGCAGGCTGGGGGGGAGGTCATAATATAGCAAGACTCCATTAGAAGAAACAACATTACTAAGGTGAGTAATTTTTCTTCAAGCAACATGAAGTCTTGCTATATTATAGCATATCAGACTACACAGCAGTACCTCCATGGAGGAGGACAGAACCTACTTAGGAAATAGGCTCTGGAAGCTGCGGCTGTGAGCGAAACATCACTCCTAGCCTGGATGTCCAGGGAGTAATGCTTAGTGAAGTGTGAACTGTTTTCCAGGTAGCTGCTTGACATATCTCTAGGATAGGGATGTCCCTGGCAGCAGCCAGAGACGCAGCTGTACCCCTGGTAGAGTGAGCCCTCAGGCCTGAGGGAGGAACCTTACCCAGTTTTTCATAGCAAAATTGGATACAAGAGACAATCCACCTGGCAATGGATCTTTTAGTGGCAGGTTTTCCTTTTCCAACCTCACCATAAGTGAGGAACAATTGGAGGGAGTCAAACCTGTGACCCTTGGTACGTTCTATGTAATAACTAAGGGCTCTTTTGACATCTAAACTGTGCAATCTCCTCTCGCCAGAGGAGGAATGGTCAGTGAAATACACAGGAAGGGACATGGATTGATTAAGGTGGAAATCTGAAACCACCTTAGGCAAAAACTTTCTGTTAGTCCTGAGGACCACCTTATCCCTGTGAAAGGAGATAAAGTCAGGTTTCACTGACAATGCTTGCAACTCACTTACGCACCTGGCAGAAGTGATGGCTACCAAAAACACAGTTTTCCAAGTCAAGTACTTGAGCTCTGCTGAAGACAATGGCTCAAAAGGGGGTTGCATAAGCTGGGCAATGCAAATATTAAGATCCCAAGCAGGGGGCAGGGTCCCTGATTGGAGGGTTGGTGTGAAGCAACCCCTTGAAAAACCTGGAGAATACAGGGTGAGCTGAAAAAGAAGAAGGTTTACCTGCTGATAAGAAAGCAGACACGGCTGCCAGGTGCACTTTTAGGGTAGCTGGTCTCAGCCCCAAAGAATTCAAATGCACCAAATAATCCAGAATTGTGGGCAAGTCAGCAGATTCTGGTGGAATATGCTTGCCAGAGCACCATACGGAAAATCTCTTCCATTTGGAATTATAAGTGGCCCTGGTGGAAGGCTTCCTAGAGGCCTTCAAGATATACAATACACCTTGGGAGAGGTGTAGGTTAGCAAATTCTAACTCTTCAAGAGCCATGCCTTGAGATTGAGAGATTTGAGGTTCGGATACCAAACCCTCCCCTGGGCACAGGTTAACAGATTGTGATTCCTGGGGAGGTGCAGGGGAGGGTGGACTGCTAAGGACATGAGGAGTGGGTACCAGGGCTCTGGCCCAATCTGGAGCAATCAGGATCATCTTGCAGGGCTGAGATCTGATTTTGACTAGCACCTTGAACAGAAGAGGGAAGGAGGGGGAAGACAGAGAAACTTCCCTTCCCAACTGAGAAGGAAGGCATCCAGAGGGACTGAGCCCAACACTGGGGGCCTGCAGCAAAAAAGGGGAAGTTGGTGATTGTCTGGGGCTGCAAAAAGATCTATCTGCATGGGTGCCCCATCTGGCAAATACTACCTCCAGTACTAGGGGATCCAGTGCCCATTCGTGATGGCCCTGGGAAATCCTGCTGAGAGCATCTGCTAGGATATTGTCCTTGCCTGGAAGGTGAACTGCCGTAAGGGAGGTGTTCAGGGAATAAGCCAGAGACCACAACTTCATTGCTTCGGTGCACAAGGCCATAGACCGAGTGCCTCCTTGCTTGTTGATGTACCACATTGTAGTAGTATTGTCTGTTCTGACCTGAACAACCTTGTTCTGAACAGATGTGGAAAAGACCTGGAGTGCTAGAAAAACTGCTCTGAGCTCCAACAAATTGATGTGGAGCAGAGATTCCTGTGGGGACCACAACCCCTGGGTAGTGAGGTCGCCCATGTGAGCTCCCCACCCCAAGAGGGATGCATCTGTAGTAAGGGTCAAGGAGTGAGACTGGGGGTTGAAGGGAACCCCCTGACTCAGATTGCTCTGGTCCTGCCACCACTGAAGGGCCTGGATCAGGATTCGAGTCACTGGGATCAATTTGGTAGAGGGTCTGTCCTTTGAGACCAAAAGGCTCTCAAATGGAACTGGATGTCCCTCATCTGAAATCTTGCTCCCTGCACTACTGCTGTAGAAGCAGCCATGTGCCCAAGGAGCTGTAGAAAATGCCTTGCCGGTCGAGAGACCTGCAGGGTGAAAGAGGAGGCCAGAGAGACCAAGGTCCTTGCTCTTTCCAGAGGGAGGAAGGCTCTGGCCTCTTTTGTGTTCAGTTCTGCGCCTATGAAGGTGAGAAGCTGGACAGGCTCTAGAACAGACTTTGGACGATTGAGAAGGAAACCTAGAGATGTGAGCAGTTGCTGAGTTACCTGAAGATGTAATATGACCTGGTCTGGGGACTGACCTACTATAAGCCAGTCATCCAGATAAGGAAAGATGGCAATCTTTTGCCTTCTTAAATGGGCAACTGCTACTGCCAGGCATTTTGTGAATACCCTCGGGGCCGAGGTGAGGCCGAGGGGCATTGCTCTGAACTGATAATGGCCTGAGGGCAGTTCGAATCTGAGGTACTTTCGATGGGAGCTTCTGATAAGAACATGGAAGTAGGCATCCTTGAGGCCCAGGGAGGCTAGCCAGTCCCCTGGCCTCAGACAGGGTAAAATAATTCCCAGAGTCACCATTTTTGAACTTTGGTTTTAAAAGGTGCTTGTTTAGATACCTGAGATCCAGGATGGGCCGCCATTCTCCTGTCTTTTTTGGGGTAAGGAAGTACCTGGAGTACAACCCTTTGCCCTGGTGTAGGGGTGGAACCCTTTCCACAGCTCTGAGAGCCAGGAGGGCAGAAACTTCTGTTTCTAGGGCAAGTGCCTCTGAAGGATTTGCAGGTGGAAAGGACCTGGCTCTCAACTTCGGGAATTTTTTGAAGCTGAGAACCAGTCCCTGGCTTACTACTTCCAGGACCCACTTGTCTGATGTTAAAGACTTCCAGTCCTGGACAAAGTAAGCCAGCCTGCCCCCTACCGGTAGTGGAGAATCGGCCCTGGCCACCCCATCAGGGAGCCTGTTTTGCAGGGGCTTTGGGTTGAGGCGTAGAAGCAGGCTTACTTGAACCCCTTCTGCCTCTTCCTCTTAAGAACCCCCTCTGGGCATAAGCAGAAGAGGAGGCCTGGGCTTGGTAAAAAAGGCCTATGAAAAGGCCTGCCCCTGCCCCTGACATGCTGCCTTTGAGGAGTGGCTTGCCTTTCTTTGGCCTGTGCACTCCTATAGGTGGTCCTATACTCATCCATTTTCTTCATATAATTCTCTGTCTGCTCCCCAAACAGAGAATTGCCCACAACAGGAAAATCCATAGCCTTAGACTGAGTATCCTGTGACAGGGCAGTACATCTGAGCCAGGTCATTCTGCGAAGAGACACAGATGTAGCCATGACTCTTGATGAAACATCATTAGAGTCTACTGCAGCATGAAATTGCACCTTGGATGCCTCAATACCATCCGCAGCCACCTGCTCCAGCTCCCCCTGGCAAGCTGGTCAGGGGCCTGTTTTGCTAGGGTCAGCACAGTATCCCATCTGGATTTCTGGTACCTAGCAGCATAAGCCATATAATTTGCCTGTCTGAGTCCTAAAGATGCTGCCATGTACTGTTTCTTTGCCATGGCATCATCCTCCTAGAATTCTTTTCAGGAGGGTGAGAGGCTAGAGGAATATTAGCCTTGTCACAGGCTGCAGCCTGCACTACCCCCACATGGCTACATTGCTGAGAGAGGAACTCCGTATCAGAGCCTAATAATGTATACCTCTTGTCCATCCTTTTATCAACAGGAAGGATAGAGTGAGGAGTTTTTTAGAATTTTTACTGTCTGTTTCCTAAAGGATTTGTGCAAGTGAATAGACAGTCTCCTAGACTCTGGAATATCCATCATTTCCACATAATCAGGCTCTTCTTGGTCATCAACAGCTTCCTCAACAGGGAGTTGGAGAGTTTCAGCAACTTTCTTATAGAACATAAAATGAGAAGGGGACTCAGATAGCCTGGGGGGGGGGAACCCTTGATGGTCTGTCTGGAGAGATGTCCGGTTCAATGGGCACATCCAGACCTTCAAAATCACATTCACTCTCCTCATACCCCTCCTCCCCTTCCTCCGGTTCATAAAAATCCTCAAAATCATAATCTTGAACCGGTGGAACCGTCCGAACCGAGCGCTTCCCTGATGGTGTCGGTTCGGACGGAACCGTGGAAAGAGACTGGACAATTTGAATAGCTTTAGCTATTTCCTCAGCAGTTGGAGAAGGAACTTTTGGCTCCACACTAGCTGACTTTCTAGCCCTTTTAGTTGGAACTGGCTCCTCAGAGCTGGCTCTTCGTTTGCCTGAGGAAGTATCGCCCTGGTCAGAGGGCACTCCCTCAGGTTCGGTTGGAACCGAACCGGGCTGGCCATCCGGGTCAGCGGACTTTTTGGCCTCCCTTTCCCTGAGCCTACCAACTCTCTTTTCCACAGTGGCAGCAGGAAAATTCTTACAACTCTGGCAGTCTGCATTGAGGTGGTCAAACCCCAGACAATATACACAGGTGGTGTGTGGGTCAGCCGTAGCAAAGGCTTCCCCACAGAGGCCACAGTGCTGAAACCAGTGGGTCGGTTTTCTTTTGGGTTTCTCAGACATAGTCCAGCCTAACTAAAACTTGCCCGTTAGTGGCAATCCGTAACAAAACTCTCTTATCGGTTCCCAACCGCAGTTACGGGTCGTGGAAAACCGTAATGAAATTCGCTTTTTTTAGAACCAATAAGAACTGGAACCGCACTCTAAAGGACTAGAAAGTTATTTTAAACTCAATCTGATCGGTTCAAACCGAACCTCAAAAAGACGCGTACAAATTCCAACAGAAGAAAATAAACGTAAGCTTCATCTAATACTTACATACCACAGACAGAGCTTGAACCGACCGATTGCGGTTTAATTACGATTAATAAACCGAAAATTACACTTTTTAACCGACAAACGAACCAAGCAGCAGGAGAAATCTCTGGAGCGACTGTTCAGTGAGGCGGAGTAAAGAATCTGACAGTTTAAGTTTGAGCAACAACAGACAGAGTTTTCAACCGAGCTCGCGCTCAAGGTTCCATGCCTGGCATGGAAAGTTAACTCTTCCACCTCTGGAGCAGTTCTAACCTGGGGTTATACTGCATATGTCATAATATAGCAAGTCTTCATGTTGTTTGAAAAGGTATTACTTCATGGAGCAGGCGGTGGATAGGTGGGACAGTCTCGAGTCTAGAATCTTGAGTCTATTTAAAGGCTGCTTTATCAGTGTAACCCATACTGTAAAGTATACGATATTCAAAGGCTGCTTTATCAGCTGAGCTTCTACCATAATGAATTTGAAGACTATTTTCTCAGTTCGCCCCCTAACTGTAAAACATTTGAAGGCTGCATTATCAACTAAGACCCTATGGCAATGTATCTGAAGGCTGCTTCATATGCTAATCCCCTACTATAATGTATTTAAAGGGTGCTTTATATGCTGATCCCATTGTGTAATTTAATTGAAGGCTGTTGTATCATGTGAGCCCGTAATGATTGGTGTTTGAAGACTTCTTTCTCAGCTGAGCCCTTACTGTAATGTATTTGACGTTGCTTTATCAGCTGAGCCCTCACTGTAATGTATTTGTAGTTACTTTGTCAGCTGACCCCCCACTGTAATGCATTTGAAGGCTGCCTTACTGGCTGAGCCCCTTCTGTAATGTATTTCAAGGCTCCATTATCAGTTAAGCCCTTACTGTAATGTATTTGGGGGCTGCTTGATATTCTAATCCCCCACTGTAAGTTATTTAAAGGCTGCTTTATATGCTAATCCTCTGTTGTCATGTATTTTTGGGCTACATTATCTGCTGAGGCCTAACTAATGTATTTGAATGCTGCTTTATCAGCTGATCCCCTGCTGTAATGTATATGTAGGCATCATTATTGACTGAGCCCTTCCTGCAATGTATTTGAAGGCTGCTTCATATGTCAGTCCCCAACAGTGATGTATTTGAAGCCTACTTTCTTGAATCTCGGCTCAACATGCCTTTCCTGGTTGCCAAATGTTAAATAAATAAATAATTCCCTACTGTCACATATTTATAGGCTGGGTTATTGACTGAGCCCTCACATTAATGCATTTGAAGGCTGCTTTATGAGCTCATCCCTTACTGTAATCAGCAGCAATGGATATGGTCTGATATTTCTAGATATTTCTCAAGAGGTTCCCTCTGGTGGCTCTATAGTGGTACTGCTGGCAGGAAGGGAATTTCTCTTGAGAAATCACAGAAAATTTCCAGACCTACCTAATTATGTCAATTGCTACAACTATATTAGCAGGATACTTCATCAGCTAAGAACCAACTATAATGTATTGGAATACTGCTTTATCATCTGATCCCCTGCTATAATGTATTCGAAGGCTGCTTTATCATCTGATCCCCTACTATAATGTATTTGAATACTGCTTTATCATCTGACCCCCTACTATAATGTATTGGAAGGCTGCTTTATCATCTGATCCCCTACTATAATGTATTTGAATACTGCTTTATCATCTGATCCCCTATTATAATGTATTTGAATACTGCTTTATCATCTGATCCCCTACTATAATGTAGTTGAAGGATGCTTTTTTAAATAATCTCCTCTAGTATTATATTTGAAGGCTGCAAAAGAAGCTGAGCCTTTACTGTAATGTATTTAATGGCATCTATATAAGGAGATTCCCTTCTGTAATGTTTTTTGTAGGCTGTGTTATCAGCTCAGTCCAGAATGCAATGATTATAATAGATGAGAACCAACTATAATGCATTTCAAGGCCGAATTACCAGCTCAGCCACTGCTGTATTTCAATTAAAGGCCATTTCATTAGGTAATACCTTATTGTAATGTATCTGAAGGTTGCTTTATCAGATGAACACCAACTGTAATGTATTTGTGTCTGTTTGTTCAGCTGATCCCAAACTGTAATGTATTTGTGTCTGTTTGTTCAGCTGATCCCAAACTGTAATGTATTTGTAGGTTGCATTATCAGTTGACTGCTACTGTAATATGGTAAATGGTTTGGGCTTATAATGTATGGAATTCAGTGACTACTCAAATGTTGTTGTGCGCAATCTAAAAACTATTGTGTATGCTCTGTAATCAATATTCATGAGCCCCTGATTAATATTAATGACCCCATGAGCTATCCGCCACCATACTGGTCCAGACAACTCTATTTAAACAAAAATAAAAACAAACATGGTGTCACTGCTTAGCGAGCAGCTCACTGAAATGATCCTGAGATGGACTGCCGTAGTCAGCTTCATGTTTCGAAATCATACAGATCTGACTTTTCTTTTGTTCATAAACTGCTGCTGTGAATGGTAACTGGTTCAGGAATGGAAGAGGACTGCACCAACGGACTCTGCATGACAAAATGAACTGCTGACTGCAACCACGAGCACAAACACAACATAAGAAACCTTGTAAAACATAAATGTTGAAATGTTTGTTTTTTTTTCATCTGGGGGACCATATACTATAAAAAAATAAAATATGGGTGAGCATACACAACTCACCTTGTGTTTCCATCTCAGGGTTGAGATACCAGCATGGACCTCTTGAGCTTCGCTCTTGAGGTCTATACGCTGGTATCTCAACCCCTTGATGGAAACAGAGGCTCATTGTGTGCTCACCCATACTTTATTCCTTATGTATTTTTAGGAAGCATTATCCGCTAAGCCGCTACTGTGATGTATTTTTAGGCTGAATTCCCAGGTGGACTGGTAAATCATCAATCATGTTTTTGAAGGTCAGTCATGACTGATCCTTGTTAATCATCAAATGTTACCATATGATCATCAAGGCACATCGTGACCTAAGATCATCATCTAGATCATGATTTAATCATCAAACATGTCACTTTTAAATCATTAACTGATGAGTATTGATTATTTTTGTAAGCTTAAATCAGCATAATGGTTTTTGACGATCTGTGGATGATCCAAAGATTATCATTTATGATCATTGATGATTATATTAGTTCTGCATTATACAGTTGTAAGTCACATTAATAATTAATATAGCTGTGTTAGTAATATAAAAATATGAATGTCAACTATCAGCAGAAGCACATTATAATGTAAATCATCTGAAGTTATGGTTTAATCCCTTTAGGAAGAGTATATGAGATGTTAGGTATAGTGGCCCAGCTATTCAGACTGCACCAGGCTGTGGCGCAAGCCTGGGCACAGAGCAACTTGGCTGCATAGGGGTGTTAACAGGGTAATATTCAACGGAGCTGCGCCATGGCATAGCATTGCTGAATATCTCACCCTGGCCACCCGCAGTGTGCATGGAGCAGTGGCACTGTGCCAGCACAAGTGGCCAGAGTGGAGCAGGGGGATGCGCTAGTGCAAGTTCTGTTGCACTATGCACAACAACCGCGATATTCAAAAGTGCACATGCAAATGGGGCCATAATGCATGCAAGGTGCAAATGGGGGCATTTGCATGTCATTATGGTCCCATTTGCATGCAGGTGCGCTGATCCCCGGTGACTTGTGCCTGGCACCCTGCCAGGCTGCAGCCATCGGGGACTGACGCCCCCTGCACATCGTGGAAAAGTGCCCCACTGCCCGATCACAGGCATATGTAGAATATATTAAATATCCAATATCCCTAGTGGTCCAGTGGACCGCTTCACGCTCAACCACGGGCTTAAATATAAAAATAAACTGTCCATTATCCCTGGTGGTCCAGTGGACAGCTCGCAGCCCAATCGCGGGTATATGTAGAACATAATAATCATCCTATATCCCTGGTGGTCCAGTGGACTGCTCGCAGCCCAATTGCGGGTGTCAGTAGAAAATAATGCCACCCCAAAACAACCCTGGTGGACAAGCAGTACCCCCCTTCACACCCTCCCACTGAGCCCCACTGCCCCACTCCCCCCCAGTCAGCGGCGGGTGGCAGCTCCCCACCCGCTTGCCGCCCTGCCGCCCACCGACTGACACCATACGGTAGGGCTGTATGCCCATTGGTCCACAGCGTGAGCCAATGGGCGTGCAGCCCATACCGTACTACATAGTCCAGATATGTGAATCCACTGACCGGGGAGCGGGCAGTGGGGCTCAGTGGGTGGGTGGTGAAGGGGGTACCGCTTAGTCCACCAGGGTTGTTTTGGGGTGGCATTATTTCTACTGATGCCCGCATCGGGCTGTGAGCGGTCCACTGGACCACCAGGGATAAGGGACAATTATTTGTATATGTATGCCCACGATCAGGCATGGGGGGTGCCTCCAGAAGGTGCAGCCGGTGCTCAGGTGGCCACCCACAGGTGGCAGCTGCCGTGTTGCACCCTGCAACATGGCAGCTCACCTGTGGGTGGCCGGCTGTTGCTCCTTTTTTTTTTGGCTCACCTGTGTGCAGCGCAAGTAGGGGTTGTGCATGCATGGGCTCAGCACATCCCAGGCTGAATATCGGGATGTGTGGCGTATGCATGGGCACACCCCCCCACCTGCACTGCATACATTACTGATGCGCTCCAGCGCATAGGGATTTGTGCCAGGCTCAATCCCCGTTTGAATATCGCAACGGGGTGCATCAGTGGGTTGCGCATGGCACAACAGTGTTGCACAGCACGCAACCCTTCTGAATATCCGAGCCTCTATGTACATCTGCATAACGAATTTGAATATTTCTTGCACATTTCAAAAGCACTGTTTATGGACTAATACAGTGGTAATTCTATTGTTTAAATTTTTTTGCCTTGACAGTATTAGTTTGCAGACTGTTAGGAAAGTTTCTGAGCACAAACCAGGTACTTACAGGAACTCACCACAACTGTAAAGGGAGCCACTGAATGGAGTTATATAAACCAATCTAAGCCTGTAGAAGGGACACACCACAACTCTACAAGGAACCACTGCATGGAGCTATATAAACCAATCCGAGTCTTTACAAGGAACTTACCACAACTCGACAGGGAACCACTGAATGGAGCTACATAAACTAATCTGAGCCTTTACAACACTTAAGAGGTGAGAAGTCAGAGTAAGTATAATTGAAAACAATGTGTTTGTGTAGAAGATGTGTCATAGCTGATGATTCCAATGAACCTGCATAATTAAAAGGCAAGATGCATTCCGTGAATATGGAAGAAAAACAAATTATTTTTTTCATTTATTGTAGTAATCTTGACCATGGCCAGTCATTAAAAATCATGATAAAATGAGATCAGCATTAAGCATGTCATTATTTCCATAACACTGTGGTTTTTTGATTGGTGGCCATTTAAAATTCATGTTTAATCATTGCTAGTCATGATCAATATGATGGTTTTTGAGGTTTGAACATGCTCTTTGAATGTAATTGATAATCATTCATGACATATCTCTGTGTTGGTCCATTAAAAGGTATCAAATTATTTGCTTCTGGATCAGACATATCTTTATTAAGTCATCATCTTTTTGGCTGGGTTATTGGCTTTGCTTCTACTCTGATGTATTTGAGGGTTACTCATTTAGCTGACCTCCTACTGTAATGCATTTGAAGGCTGCTCATTCAGATGAACCCATGCTGTAAAGTATTTGAATGCAGCATATTCACCTGATTCCCTACTGTAATGTATTTCAAGGCTGCTTATTCACCTGATCCCTCATTGTTATGTATTTAAGAAAATTTCAAAAAACATAATAATTAGGTACAATTCTGATTGCATTCCATTTATATTTTATATATTTCTCCTTCCTATAATTTATTACTGAAGAAATGTGTATGAATATATGATTGTTGTCCCTTACTGTTTATTTTGAGTTCATCTGCCTCTATAGCTTACTCCCTACTTCAAGTCATAATCCTCTGTTGTGACATCACAATCTGTTGCCATGGGAGTAACTGTGAGGTCACAAGCAGTGCTCTATGACTTCAGGTAGGGAGAGAGCAATGGGAATAGATGAACTCTTCAGGAACAAAGATCTTGTTTTCATGCAAATGACCTCACTACTAAATAATGGGAAGGAGGAATACAGAACTAATGGGAAATTCAAGCTGGACAGTGCCTAAATATTATGTTTTGTTAAAGTTTTCCTGAACGCATCACCAGCTCTTTAAGGTCTGCATATTCAGATAACCCCCTACTTTAATGTATTTAAAGTATGCTTATTCAAATGATCCCTATTGTAAGTATTTATAGGGTGCAGTATCAGCTGATCCAGTACTCTAATGTATTTCAAGGCTTCATATTCAGCTGATTCCCTACTGTAGAGCAGAGCCCATATATGCAGTAGTCTGCATTATTGGCTGAACCCCTACTGTACTGTATTTGAAGTCTGCTTATTCAGGTGGTCCCCTACTGTAATGTATTTGAAAGCTGCTCACTCAGCTAATCCCCTACTGTAATGTATTTGAAAGCCACGTATATGGCCGGCTCCATGACACCAAGCGAAGGGGTTTGCTCAGCATGCTGGCAACCCAGGTTAACGTCCCAAGCCCAGGTGCCAAGAGCAGAGACTGGAAGGGAAGGCGTGAAGAGCATCCATTGGATGCTTCCCTCCAAGGGGTGGGCAGATTTCTGACTCCTGGTGGTGGATTGAAGATGTACTTGGAGGTGTGTAGCCTCAATGCACATCCTTATGTCTCCACCACAGGATGTCCCCGATAAGTTGAGTGGGAGGTGGGAGAGTGGAAAACAGAAAAAGGGCCACCCATGCCTCCCGGATGATGGTGGCTCACCTCTCCACCACCGCGAAGCTCAGGAGAAAGCGCCTTGGTGTGCTCTCACCTCCTCCCCCCGGTGAGGATGGAAGATTGCACCTTCGGGTGCATGAAAGTCTCCCCTCCCAGTCATGACCACAGGAGGGGGGGCTCCCCCTGACAAAGGGATATGTCAGGTCATTCTGGGGAGAAGACACCAAGAGGGACAGTGGATGGTGCCAGGAGGGAGCAAGAGCAGTGATATGCAGGCTTAGGTCATCTGAAGGAGAGGATGGCTGGGACGGCAGCAGGAGATAAAAAGCATAATCCAAACAAAAAAGGAAGCTGCATGTTCAGGCGCCCGCCCCCTTACTGTAATGTACTTAAAGGTTGCTTATTCAGCTGACCCCCTACTGCAATGTATTGTATTTGGAGGCTGCATTATTGGCTGAGTGCCTACTGTAATGTATTTGACAGCTGCTTATTTAGCTGGTCTCCTACTATAAAGTGTTTGAAGACTGCATATTCAGCTGAGCCCCTGCTCTAATGTATTTATTTATGTATTTAGAACAGATCGGAATTACAAAGCTTTGAGCCAGAGACTCCTTTGCAAAGGCTCCACGTCATGGTATCACACAGTATAAAAGATAATACAACAGAAGATTAAAACAATACATCGAATACTAATCAAGTAACAGAGTTATAGGGTATTCATAGTCAAGGTAGTTAGGGTAGTAATAGTATGTCCACACAGTGTACAATTGTCAAAAAACAGTTGTAGACAGCAGTAAAATACACACAGGAATATACAGTGTAAATAGGTTGCCCAGGGTCAGACTGAGCAAGGTGTAAAACAAAGATCAATATATTTTAATTTGGCAGAGCAGGTCTCACTGATTTTTGTGATAGCTGAGCCCCTGCTCTAACATATTTGAAGGCTGCACGTTCAGCTGAGCATCTACTGTAATGTAACTGAAGGGAGCTTATTGAGGTGATCCTCTAAAGTAATGCATTTGAAGGCTGCATTATCTGCTGAGCCCTTGCTGTAATGTATTTGAAGGTTGCTCATTCAGCTGATACCCTACTGTAATGCATTTTTTTGTGTAATCTATTTTTCCGCCCCACGCTCGCTTAGTCCTCCACTCCTTCAGGCTCTTCTCAAGTTCCCCCCCCAGCCCCTTCTGTCCTTACCCAGCCCTCCTCTGATCCTCAGATCGCAGCCAACCCCCGAGATATTCCGGTGTATCCCTTCACTGGGCGGGTCCCCCTCCTCCAAGGGGGAAGGCACCAGGGGGAGAGGGATGACCCCAGCACATAATTCTAGGGCCCGGGGATGCTGCTGAGGAACAAGAGGCCCTGGGAAGGCACTGGAGGCCCTCAGGGAACAGAGAGCTGTCATCCAGTGGCCAGCGAGTGAATTTTCCTGGTTTCCTTAAGGTGCATGACGTCCGGACGTCAAGGCAAGAGCCGACATCTGTCACGCACCACCCCAAATGACTCTGACGTGTTGCTCCACCACTGGCTTCCACCAGTGGTTGCTCCAACATCGGGTCACAGCCCCTTCCCTCTCTGAAGACAGCGAGCAGTCATGGGATGCTCAAGCTGCCTCCCCCCGGCCGGCCCTCCAGCGACCCAAGCTCAATCCCGAACCCAGGTCGCTGGTGTCCCAAGTGGAAATCCAACCGCTGCGCCGATGGGCCAGCATCTGTAATGCTTTTAAGGTGGTATTAGCATTTATCCTCCTGTGGTACAGGAGATGATGGTTGAGGTGATTCGACGCAGGCTTAAGCCGAGTGACCGAATCACACCAGCGGTGTTAAATCCTCCAGGGTACCCACACCCTGGAGGGATAAATTTTTATTATACAATGTGGAATGTTGTTTTTTTAATGTTTTTTAACTGTGTTCTAACTCACTGAGGTCCCTATACTTGAAAGAGGAGATCATTTATAAAATTTACGGTGTTTTAGTGAAGCGGCTGACAGGACAAATCTCGCGGCAGTTTCGCCTGAGCGAGCGAACGGATTAGCACGGTATAAGGTTGGCTGGCACTTCTTCCAGTGGGTACACTGGAGGATTTATCACGGTGGTCATTGTGCCAGCCAACCAATCAGGATGCAGGATTCGGCATATCGGATTTACCACATTGTATAATTCAGGTTATCACATACTGTAATGTTGAAAGGAGCAACAGGCTGCCAAAAGAGGTGGTCTGTGCAAAGAACAGTGGGGTGATTTAAACATGGGTGGGAACGTTACACAGGTTTGGTAAATACGGTATAAAAGGGGGTGGGGGACACAAGGTGTGGAGAACCACTAGGGCTCTTGCAGTCCACATTAGATAGGTAGGACTAGTCAGACAGGATAGCTCAAGTAGCTGTTTTCTGCTGACAGATTCCCTGTTTCTCTGTTTCTGTGAGTCATGCTTCTGCTTGGAGTGGTATGACGCCTCTCAGTACCAGTGATACTTTAATTTTTCTATGTTCAGCATGCATTTACTCTAACCCTAGTTTTATCTATAGCTGTTTCAGGTTTTTTGCATCTCGCCATGTAAAATAGCAAGAACAGCAACTCAAAAGTTTCAGTTTTTAGTACCTTTTCAGGCTTGCATTAGCCTCTTCATAGAACTGACCAGTATCTCCTCTGGAAGGCTGTCCTCACTATTTGAGAAACAAGCTAGTCTACAGGTACAATTAAAAGGAATATGTCAATCATTTTTGGATCATATTATTTCTTGTTAAAAACTCACATTTTATGATTGCTTACTTTCTCTAAAATTCATTGATGTTTGTTTGTTTAGCTGCTTCTTTTCTAAGTAGAATTGAAATGCATGCTAATGGTGTAATTATACTCAAATTTATTTTGTTACAAGTCCTTAATACACTCTTCTTGAACACTCCCTGAACATTAGAAACACCCCAAACAGTGCAGCCACTCATGATGCAACAATCTCCTCTCCTCCCACTACCTCATGAGTGGCTGGATTGTGCTGGGGGTGTTCCCAACTCCAGGAAAGATGCAGTGGGTGCTGATCAAGGAATGTAAACAAATGTTTTTGAGTGGTAACACCACTGAGCAGTCTGTTGTTCACTGTTAAAAAGAACTGCCAGCTACATCGACAATCTCTACAGAATGTGACCAGTCATTAAAAGTGTTTTTAAAATAGAGACCTGAGAAGGTTGACAGTGTCCCTTTAAGCCATGAAACACAACAGGGTATGTGTTATGGTGGGATAACTCATGCTATCAGAGGCACAGTTGAGTGCTTTCAGCCACAAAGTAATGTTAACCAGCATTGCACATGCCCTGGCATGTTTTATTGTGGTTATAAAATGGATCCCGTAGAATTTAATTAAGACATGCTTTTTATACAGGTTTATCTTCAGACTGTGATGTTCTACTGTGATAACATCACAACTTGATTTGCCTCTAGACTGTCATTTGTTTTTCTATTCATTTTACAATGGTTTACATTTTAAAGGGCAGCAGCAGGCTGAGGGTTAATGCCTCGGAATCTTGTGCCATGAATTTCCCAGACTGACTAAGTACTTGATTTCTAAGTACAGCAGCCAAAGTCTGTCAGAAGAGTTTTTTGTCAGCAAAGCTGAATGGGTACTAGGAACCGTAGAGAAGCAATTTGTAATGGACTTTGTCAAGATCTCAAGAGTTCCTCACAAAGTGAGAACTACCCTTACCCTCCCCCTGGCATGAAATTACGGCTTTCTTTGTGCTGTGATTCGGCTCAGCTCATTTTCAGCAAAGTATAAACAAGAGTATCTGTTGTGTCTTTGATGTGAGCTGCTGCGCTCCCTCCATTTTGCCAAGAGAAACACCAGTGAGTGTAACTGATCCCTTATAAGGCCCTGGTGTTAGTCCTCCCTCCATAAATCACATGCAACAGCACTTCGCATCCCTTGCCTACAGCCTAGAGGAAGGCATACTGACATGACCCTCTGATGGGAACACTGTTGGCTCCACTGTCAAAGCTGAGCAGTTGGAGGCTCCTATAAACATGGCAAAGGGCTCAGACTGTATGATTCTATTCAGAAGGGGGTATTTATTTCAATTTTTTATTGGATTAAAGCCCATACGACATGGCATATCATTTTCAAGTAGGTTCCCAGAGGCAGAATTTCACTCACACACATTTGCAGTGGGGGGTCCTGCTGCTGCAGAGGTTTGCAGGTAGATGTACAGAAGTACAGGGTGCAAAATCAGTTCAGTTACTCAAGGTCATGCAGTTTGTCAGGGGCTGTGGTGGGACTCTAAACTTGTATCTCCTATTTCATAGTTCTGTGTGGTATATCCATTAGGCCATGCTGCCTCACTAAATATATGCACACACACACAGACAAGCACACACACAGTCACATATGCATGTACACATATGTGCCCATACTAGCTGTGCTTAAAGAGTTGTGAATCCAGTCCCACAGAATTTTGTAGGATTGTTGTGTAATACTATATCCAGCCTGAGTTGATTGGGTTGAATATTGCATATTTTTTTTTTTGTTAGGGGATACCACCGGGAGACGAGCATCATTTTGCTCAGTGTGCCTTTCCTGGTGAATCAATTCAATAAATGAAAATAAATAAAATAATCACTTCACACAAAAAGGACCACAATTAGAATCGAACCCCCCCCCCCAAATATTCAAAATATTTATACGTATCCTTTTCCACTGTTGACATTACCTTTGTGTGTAGTGTACGTCAATAGTCTTAACTTTGTGGCACGTGAGACACTCTCTGCGTTCTGCACTGACATATCCACCATACTGCGGAGCTAATGATCAACAAGCTTGCATGTGGTCTGATGGGAATGTGGAAGATTGCACCATGCTCCCCAGCCCCCACCAAGTGCTATTTAGTGTGTAGCCTCAAGTGTCCAGAGGACACTTGTTTCTGTTGCTGGGTGTCTGCATAATGCATGTTTCCCAGTTGCCTTCATCCTGTTTTCTTTCCCCTACCTGTGGTTTTTCTGCTTCCTCCAGTGCTAGTACAAGCTGTTCTTCCCACTCCTTATGTTTGCTTCTGGCACCCCACTCTCCTCTCTGGCTCCCTGAAACTCTAGGCTGCTCATTTGGCTTCTCTGATCTGTCAGCTCACTGTGGTGAAGATTCTTCACCAGCCCTGGTGCTTCCCCTGTGTCTGTCTCTTCTCGCTTGTTGCCTACTGTGGCCTCTTTCTCTCACGCACCAGCTGCCCACAGTGGCTCTCTGTCTCACTCTGCAACCTGCTGACTATCTCTGTGGCCCTTTCACGCCCACTGTGGCCCCATGCAGCTGCCCTGTTCTTTGTTTTAGGCTGCTTCACCTGCAGCCTAATTTGCTTCTGGTGTATGTCTTTCTGAATAAATAAGACAGTCACATGATTAGAAACATTGAAATATAGATTTTGTCAGCAGAAAAGGATCCTTAGGCCCATCCAGTCTGCCCCTTGTCCCTGCCTATTCTATCATCACTGACCCTAGATGGTCATGGGGGTCACTCCCTTCCCCTGTTCCTCTACTTAATATGCCCCTGTGCATATCCCACACATGCTTGAAGCTACCCACAGTCTGCCCCCACTACCAACTCTGTCAGAATGTTCTGGTCATCCACCACCTTTTCCATGAAGAAATATTTCTGCACAACTCTCCTAAACATTGCCCCCTTTAGCGTCATTATGTGCCCCTTGTTCTAGTGCCTATTTTCTCTGAAATAGACCCTCCACTTGCACCTTGTTCTGAGGTACTTGTAGGTTTCAGTCATGCCCTCTCTCTCTCTCCTGTCTTCTTCAGAGTACATGTTGAGTTCCTGCAGCCTTTCCTCATATGGTTTCTCATGCACTCCCTCATTATTTTGGTTGCCCTCCTCTGTACCACCTCCACCCCTTCAGTGTCCTTGTGGAGGTGCAGCCTTCAAAACTGGACACAGTACTCCAGGTGGGGCCTCGCCACTGACCTATACCTCCCAAAAATGGCCTCCCAAAAATGTGGAATTCCCTCACCCCTCAAATTCGTCACTTATCCTCCTACTACTTCATCAGCTCTGCCCTTAAAAACTTCCTTGCACCTAGCTGTTCCTGCTACAACCCTCCCTAACTCCCCCCTCTAGGCCCCTGACAAACCCTACCACTCTCAGTACCTATGCAATGCCCCTGCTGCAGCTCCACTCCCACCCACCTAAAAACCAGCATTCCTTCCCTTCCTCCATTTCCTTCCCTTCAGACCTTCCATTGTTCTCTTACTATGATTTCTCTATCATCCAAAGATATACCAAGCGCCAGTCCCTATCCTATCCTTACACCACTAACCCAACTCTTCCCTCCACTTCTCCACATCCTGAAGGGCTGGATTCTGGCCTCTCTTCTCTCTCACCTTCACCCTCTCTTCTGTTTTTCTGAAGCCTATTCCCCCTCGCTGCCTACAACCTGCTTCCCTCCTATTGTACTCTACCTCTTGCTGCCACAACCTGCTCCCTTCCTGTCATGCTTGACCCCTGCCTTGTGCAGGCAGAGTCCTCAGCATACTGGAGGGGTCAGACCTCAGCAGACCTTTCTCCTCCTACCTCTTCCTTCGCCTCCTCATTCCATTCCCTTTCACCACCCCCCTGCTTCTCTGCCTACTGACATACCTACCTCTCCCTCACCTTCCCTTCTCCCCCTTTCATAGCCCTATCTATGGCTGACCCCCTAATCTCTACTGCACTTGTAGTTAACCTGCACTTCTGTTATACCTTAACCAACATGTTCTGCCTGTGTTTACTCCTCACTAACTTCCCTAGATCAAACTACAACAGCTCTGTTCAGCCATTTTCTAGCTACACATTTAGTGTATGCCTAAATGTTATTTTGTGTTGTTGTATCTATCTAGTCCAAAAGCATTGGCGTAGTATCTATCTAGTTCAAAACTGTTAGCATCCTACTATTTCATTACTCCTGTACAGACTGCTCAAATTATTTGAATGTAATCTACTGTCAATTTATATTGTGTACCAAATCTCTGTATACTATCCTCATGTTCCCCTACCCCCCAGGTCGCACCGGGTGATGAATAACTTGTTGCTCAGCATGCCTTCCTGGTAAAACATTTCAATATATAAATAAAAATAAATAAACTATGCAATAACAGCACCACTTCCCTCCTGCTAAACATCCATCTCCCAAAGCACCCCAGCATCCTGTTAGCCTTTCCCACTTCTTTGTCACACAGCCCAGCCAACCTGAGGTCATCAGATATGATGATCCCTACGTTTCTTTCTTGCCTCTGGTATTGGCCAACATATATACCCCGAACGTGGCTAACCCTCAATTTGACTCCAGGGAGTGGGGGTTCCTGAGGTGTACCATGGAATGGATGGAATGGAATGGGCTGGCCCCACTTGTCTCCAATGGGTCCAACTCCTCTACAACTGACCGTGAGCCAGTGTTCTCATGAATGGCTTATGATCCAGCTCTTTTCTTCTCCAAAAGAACACTCAGCAAGGCTGCCTCCTTTCGCCCCTCATCTTTGTGTTGGTCATTGAATCCCAGGGCCATGACCAAGGGGTGCAAGAGATGTGGTTGCAGTAGGGCACTCACTGTCAGGGGGCCCACTGCATCAGATGGCAGTATTAAGAAAATCTTTTATTGTCAAACCTGTAACTTTCTTTTTTTGTACATTGCTTACTCATTTGAAATTCGGGCTGGCAGCAGCAAGGTCAGTGCTATAGATTCAAGTTCCAGTTTTATGGAGGGGGGAGAGTTCAGAACAGGGAAGCAATAGGGCCTGTTACTGAAAACATCTGAACTTGGTGCTAGTCTCTCCAGAAGGAGCAGGGACACATTACATTATTCTGTTTCCTGATCATGGTGCCAGCAAGGAAAGAACAAATGCTATAAATATTTTATGTGCACTAATGGTTCTTTTACACTTATTGGTGAGGAGGTAGGGCCCCAAGAAATATTTTGCAGGGGGGCCCTTACAGTCATTGGAACAGCCCTGTTGAAACCCTGGCCATAGCCATCAGGAATCACCCTGACCTCCTGGGTATCCAGTGTGGGGACAGAGAATATAGGGCACTCTTATATGCAGATGACCTCCTGACTGTACAAGCAGATGTTCACATTTCCCATTTCCCCTTCTTCAGCTGCTTCAATGCTTCGCCTCAGTCCTAGGGCTCACTATTAACTCCGCTAAAACTGAAGTCCTCCTCCTACATACATCCTGTACTTCTGAACCCTTTACTGCGAAGGGTCTGAAGTGGGCCCTTAATGGCATTTCCTACTTAGGTATTACGATACACCTTACCACCTCCAAAATGCTCAAACTCAACCTTCCCTCCTACTAAATTCCATCAAGAATGAGCTGGACAGAGGGCACAGTCTAAACCTCTCATTAGCTGGAAAATTATGCTGGGCCATAGGATCACATGCTTGCTGGCCCACCTAACACTTCAGATTCCCTCAAAATGGGTTCATGGAGCTGAATAAGGTTATAGGTGGGTTTCTCTGGGAAGGTGAGCAGCACAGATACAGCTGGGCCAAACTCCACTGCCACTGGTCCAGGAGGTTGTCTCCAAACAGGTGCTGTGAATGCGATCCCGGGGTAGTGCTGCTATCTAGGGTGGCTAGCCCAAACTCTCTACTCCAAGTCCAAGTGATAGAGCACACAAGCACAGATAAGCACAGACTCCAAAACTGAGGCAAACATGTTATTTATTACTCATCATTTCAAAAATGCCTCACATCCATTGATACATAAAAGGAGGAGAGATGGGAAGAACTTGCTTCTTAAAAAGGAAAGTGCTTGGATCTTAAACAAGTATTCAACGAGAAAGCAATGTACAAAAAAGAAAGTTACAAGTTGATAATTAGGAAGTGTAACACCTAAGGGTATGAATGAAATAGGAAGTCTTAAGCCATTTTTGCATTAATACGATAGTATGTTTAGAATGAAGAGTATAAGAAACTTATAGCTGTTTCTGGCTTTGCTTTCTGGTTTTGTTTTCTTCTGACCTCTTGACCTTCCCTTTTTCAGAGATGCTTCACTTTCAATTGCTATTTTCAGCTAGTTAAAAAATCTGTGTGGATCACCAGTCACTCCAAAATACAAGGGACATGAACAAAAGTGTGATTGCACAAGATGTTCAAGCAATCTAACTTTTTCACCTTCTCTACGAGAGACTTTTTTCTATATTTCTAACCTTTGTCAGGTTCAGCAACACTTGCGGATCCCCAGTCATCCTAAAATACAACGGACACAGTAAATGGACACACTAGGGTGCTCGCAAATCATGTTACAGCAACCTGATCTCCTGACTTCCTCTATCCTATAGGCTTCTAAACTTATACTTTTACCTTTTTTCTGGTCCAGCATTTCATGTAGATCCCCTGATTACTCTTACAAGTAGATAACAAGCATTTGTTAATGCCGAATGTTTACTTGCTGGCATTGGCATTGGTAGTGTAGAAGTTACAGAGCTGCATAATAGGAATGGCAGCGAAGTATTGAACCGAAGCCAACCCCACCACCATCCTGCAGAAAGTGACAGGCATTGGGATGTGCCTTTGGGTCGTCAGGTATAAGGACCACGCCATTTCACCACACCCTACCCTGCAGACACTGACAAGTGTCACGGTGTGCCTTGGGGTCTTTGGCCCTTATGCACACCCCATTCCATTAGGAAATACGGTGAGATGGGTGCGGTATAGGAGAATGGGGTGAAGTTTGGGCCCGAAGAGTCCGAGGCACACCTTGATGCCTCTCACTGGCTGCAGGGTGTGGGTGGGGGTGGAATGGTATAAGCATTACAGGCAAGAATCGCAAGTCACACCCCTGATGCCTGTCATTCTCTACAGGGTGGGGCGTTATGGTCGGAAACCCTAACGCCTCAGGCATTCGTTGGTATTTTCACTCCAAATTTTCAATATGGTTTTTTTGTGACCCCCACCTCATGAACAGTGACAATATCAGTTTGTTAGCCGAAAACTGCTTTTGCACAGCGACTACAGCATTTGGCACCACAGGTGCAAAAACACATTCCGAACAGGATGTGAAAAATGACAGCGGTACTGTTCATTGGGAGGTGTAAAAAATGGCAATGTTGAAAATCTGCTGTGAAAATATTAAAAAAACTGGTGAAGTCACGAGCGTGCGTAGAAACTGTGCAACGCACACCCGCAATGTAACTAGTTTGGGGATTTTTTTTACAGCAGATTGTTAACACAGGCATTTTGGAACCTCCAATCATGAACAGTGTAGTGTGATTTTCTTTATCTGTCCCGAACAATGATTTCCCACAGCGACCACGCATTCCTGCGCTGAAAGTGTGAAAACACATTTCGGCCATGTTGTGGAAAATGACAGCTGTACTGTTCATAAGGAGGTGTGGAAAATTGCCACTGGTGAAAATCTGGACTGAAAATATTACAAATTCATGAACTTACGAAGGTGCGTGGAAATTGCGCAATGCTCACTCGTAACACAGCCATTTTACGGAGTTTTGTCACCAAATTTTCAGCATAGCCATTTTAAGACCTCTGCTCATGACCAGTGTCACTGTGATTTTCTCAATCTGTCCCAAACATTGTTTTCGCACACCCGACTGTACCATTGTACGCTACATGTGCAGAAACACATTTTGGGCGAGATGTGAAAAATGGTAGCTGTACTGCTCATAAGGAAGTGCAGTAAAATGGCACTGTTGAAAATCTGGTGTGAAAATATTACAAATTCGCAAACTTGCCAGCGTGCGTAGGAACTGCGCAACATGCACTCTTAAAACAGTCATTTTGGGGAATTTTTTCACCAAATTTTCAACATAGCCATTTTAAGACCTCTACTCATGAACAGTGTCACTGTGATTTTCTTAATGTGTTCTGTACATTGATTTCGCGCACCAACTGCGCCATTGTGCGCTACATGGGCTGAAACACGTTTTGGGTGAGATGTGAAAAATGACAGCTGGACTGCTCATAAGGAGGTATGGTAAAATGGCAATGTTGAAAATCTGGAGTGAAAATATTGAAAATTTGCGAACTTACGAGCGTGCGTAGGAAATGCACAACACATGCTCGTAAAACAGTCATTTTTACGTTTGCTTGTGCGCATGCGCAAGGAACGTTTTGGGAGAGTAGCACACTTTGGAGGTGTGCCTCTCCCTTGCAATCCAGTGCTCCGTTGAGCAGGCGTGGCGGTCCTGCACCAGTGGGTGCGGGAGCTGTGTATGACAGCGGTGGTCTTCGCTTCAAAGAAAACCACCGCTGTCGCCTGAAGCACCATGTCACACTGCCCCTGCATCACGTGCTCCCCTCCGTGTCACACCGCCCCCAAAGCTTTGGTGCCACAGCTGAGAGCCCACCCAGCGTGGCAAGCGACCTTGCCGACAGGGGTGCCCAATCCCCGTCGGCTCCACGCCCCAAGCCATCCTGCTGCCATGCTGGGAGCCCACCCGGCATGGCAAGCGTGGCGTGGTTGCCGGCGGGGTGCCCAATCCCCGTCAGCTTCTCGCCCCCAGCATCTTCTGCCACATGGGGCTACCCCAGTGTGGCAAATGCTACGTTGTCTGTTTTTTTTGTACCTGTAAATCAAAAGCGGTCCCACGGGCATCTCCCAGTCCCCCTCCACAACCCGCAACCACCCACCGCACCCAGCCTCCCACACCCCTCAACCCATACTTACCTCCGGAGCTCGGCGCGACGATCTTCGTGGACGGAACACGTCTGCACTCTTGAGCCGACCACGAACTGAGGAAATGCCAGTAAGCTGTATAATAGGCTAGATAGGGGTTTTCAACTTTCTTGCATATCTCAGGCATTTTTGAATTTTGCACAAATTTTCAACATGGGGTTTTGGGACCCCTTCTCATGAATGATGTCACTGTCATGGCGTACGGGCCCGGAAGGGTGATTTCCGCGGTCACTGCTGCGGTCACTGCTGTGAAGTCACCCTTCCGGGCCCGACGGGACGGTCAGTCACTTCATGAAGGGTGCAATCGATGATGCATGCAAAAAAAACAGTGTTCGAGCGTGCGTTGCGCAGTTCCTACGCACGCTCATAGGTTTGCGAATTTTCAATATTTCTACTCTAGATTTTCAACATTGCCATTTTACCACAGTTTCTTATGAGTAGTACAGCTGTCATTTTTCACATCTCACCCAAAACATGTTTCCACCCATGTAGCGCACAATGGCGCAGTCGGTGTGTGAAATCAATGTATGGGACACATTAAGAAAATCACAGTGACACTGTTCATGAGCAGAGGTCTTAAAATGGCTATGTTGAAAATTTGATGAAAAAATTCCTATAAATGACTGTTTTACGAGCGTACATTGCGCAGTTCCTACGCATGATCGTACGTTTGAGAATTTTCAATATTTGCACTCCAGATTTTCAACACTGCCATTTTACCACTCCTCCTTATGAGCAG
The DNA here is from genome assembly GCA_016271365.2 of Neoceratodus forsteri. NCBI lineage: Eukaryota > Metazoa > Chordata > Ceratodontiformes > Ceratodontidae > Neoceratodus > Neoceratodus forsteri. The sequence continues at coordinate 740,082,385 of CM028137.1, read as the reverse complement.
TAGAGCTGTCATTTTTCACATCCTGCCAAAATGTGTTTCTGCCCATGTAGTGCACAATGGTGCAGTCGGTGTGCGAAATCAAAGTATGGGACACCGTAAGAAAATCACAGTGACACTGTTCATTAGCAGAGGTTTTAAAATGGCAATGTTGAAAATTTGGTGAAAAAATTCCTAAAAATGACTGTTTTACGAGCGTGCGTTGCACAGTTCTCACGCACGCTCGTAGGTTTGTGAATTTTCAATATTTCCACTCCAGATTTTCAATATTGGCATTTTACCACACCTCCTCATGAGCAGTACAGCTGTCATTTTTCACATCCTGCCTTAAAACGTGTTTACGCTTCATGTAGCGCATAATGGCGCAGTCGGTGTGCGAAATCAATGTATGGGATACATTAAGAAAATCACAGTGACACTATTCATGAGCAGAGGTCTTAAAATGGCTGTGTTGAAAATTTGGTGAAAAAATTCCTAAAAATGACTGTTTGGTGTTCATGCGCGGTTCCTATACCGCATTCGTGGTTTGCAATTTTCAATATTTTCACTCCACATTTTCAACATTGCCATTTTACCACACCTCCTTATGAGCAGTGCAGCTGTCATTTTTCACATCTTGCCCAAAACATGTTTCCGCCCATGTAGTGCACAATGGCACAGTCGCTGTGTGAACTCAGTGTATGGGACACATTAAGAAAATCACAGTGTCACTGTTCATGAGCAGAGATCTTAAAATGGCTATGTTGAAAATTTGGTGAACAAATTCCTAAAAATAACTGTTTCTGACGTGCGTTGCACAGTTCCCATGCACGCTCGTAGGTTTGCGAATTTTCAATATTTTCACTCCAGATTTTCAACATTGCCATTTTACCACACCTCCTTATGAGCAGTACAGCTGTCATTTTTCACATCCTGCCCAAAACGTGTTTCCGCCCATGTAGTGCACAATGGCGCAGTCGGTGTGCGAAATCAATGTATGGGACACAGTAAGAAAATCACAGTGACACTGTTCATTAGAAGAGGTTTTAAAATGCCAATGTTGAAAATTTGGTGAAAAATTCCTAACAATGACTGTTTTACTGATAGCTGCACAGTTCCACCTGCGCTTCGTCGGTTTGGAAATTTTCAATATTTCCACTCCAGATTTTCAACATTGCCATTTTACCACACTTCCTTATGAGCAGTACAGCTGTCATTTTCCACATCCTGCCCAAAACGTGTTTCCGCCTATGTAGCGCACAATGGGGGTAACAAAAAGGTCATGCTGAAAATTTATTGTACAAATACCAGCAATCGCACAGGGCATTAGGGTAAAGCACCATACGTGCCAAACACCACTGCAAATACTACAAGCGAACATTCGGCATTGACAAATGCTTGTTGTTGCTGCAACAGTTCCACACTCCAGTTATCCACAGATGTCTTCTCCTTGTTTCTTCCTGCAGGGGAGTGCACACACCTTATGTGGTGGGGTCAAGGGGTGTTCCCTGGGTGTGTACTGTATTTAGCGTTTTCCTGAACCTTCTGTGCCATGACTTATAGCATTGCTATGCGCACCTGCAGGTCATACCCACTGTGGCTGTGGATTGCTCTGCTTGCACTTTGGATCTGCAGTGATCGTTCATGTTAATCTTTCTTTACTGTTCGCTGCATTGATTCACACTGCTTTATATCAGAGATATTCTTGTACGGTGTTTTTATTCAGTTTACAATATTTGTACAAATGAATGTTTCATAAAATGTCATTCTTTCTTCCAAAGTTGTTTTAACTTTAAGAAAGATGCTGGAAGCTGGTTCCTCAATGCAGTGGCAGGGCTACCACTTGAGAATGAGTTCAGGTCATTGGGGACCGGTCAGAAGAGAAAGACTACGCAGCTCAGAGGATGCTCTTCTTCTCCTCTGGGGAGGGTGGGTAGCGTCCTCCATTATGATACTGCCACCTGGGTGACAACATGTTGTAGTGCCCCTGGAGGGATGCGGGAGAATGGTGACACAGCAAGATGTCACTGCGCTGGTACACCTTGTGTACACGTGCATTGACATCACTGAACACAATGCTCCACGGGGGATGGGGAAAAAATTTTTTAAAATTGTCCTGATCTGTGTAGACCCTATGCTACCACCTGGATGCCACCAGATGAGATATGAAGCAGGGAAGCATCCTCCATAATTAAAGTAACCACATCCACCAGCAGGTCTGGTACGTAATCCCAACTCTCTAAATCCTCACTAACATTTGCCTGACTCTGAGTGCCGGACGCAATCATAATACCACTGCTTGTAATCCCGACAACTGAAATCCCGTTAATCAAAATACTGACCGCAACCGCATGTCGGCACTAGGGTCCGAACTTACTGATGCTTGGATGGTTTGAATTATTCTAACAACTGCAAGGGTTGATCTGTTAGTTCACACACCACACTGCTTACAGGGATGATTGGCTCACTCTGGTCAGACTCTGGCTGGTAGTCGCGGTGCCTGCGTGTCAGCATACAGTTCTGCAAGTACCGCAACAGTGCCACAAAGTACCTACCACAAACACAAGCTTTATTTATTTTGAGCTTGCTAGGAGGAACTTTGTTTTTTTCAGCGTTACACTCCATGCACTACATACCTCTCACTTGTATGAGAGCACTGTCACTGATTTGAGTTAAAACATACGTACCGCCGAACCTGCTATAACCTGCTGCAATCACCATCTACCAATTACTTCCTGGTTCCTCCTGTGTCATCCGGTACCATTACTATACCTGGGTCATCTGGTACCATTACTATAGTGTGCATATTATGATTCTGAGTGCCTTATACCTTATAAGCAATCAGTATGTTTGGAACTGTATGCCAATGTATTCGGTGTGCTAAACCTTGCAGTTATAATAATCAAATGCCCTCAAACCCTGGTGCACTTGCAGTCAATATTTTAATCAACAGAATTTCAACTGTCAGGATTTCAAATGGTGGTATTATGATCGTGTCGGGCAATTGGAGTCAGACAGTCAGCTGCCGGGATTTTGAGAGTTGGGTAATCGTACGGATCCCCATCCGGGTTATCTCAGTAACACCCAACCATTCTTCTCCTTCCCAACCCCCCCCAAATGCTAAAGGATACACAGACCATATCTCAGTGAAAAGTGCAGAAATGCACTCCCTCATAGGAGCAGGCAGCTCTCATCACTATTGATTCATAAATGAAATGACATCCAGAGTATTAACACGTGACCGGCTGAATTAATTGAATGAGGCTGGTTGATGGTTTGGATTACTTGTTTGAAGCGGGAGTGGGATTTTTTTACAGTTTGAAGGCTATATATATACTTTGCTAGGACTCTAGTAGGGGGGAGGAGGTGAGTGATAGCAGGGGCTGGGTGGAGGGAGATGTTCGATAGCTATTTGGAATGTTGGCAGGAGCTGGGTGACACTTGCATGGGAGTTGGGGACAGGTTTGACGATACAAAAGAGTTTTAAAAAAAATATATTATTGTTGAAGCCACAGTTGGGAACTTTGCTACACATAGTGTGAAGTTCCTGATTTAGCACTGATTTCACTGATGAAGTTTTAATTTGCAGCATCTTTAGTCAGCAGGGTCAGTCATACTGGAAGAGATTAGCCAGCTTGAATAAGTACTCACTGGAGAAGAGGAGGGAAAGAGAGGATGTGACTGAAACCTTTAAGTACATGATAGAGATGAACAAGGTAAGTCATCCAAGCCTATTCAAAAGCTGCAGTCATACCACTGCTGTAGCAGGGGGCACAACTATAAACTGGTGGGTGGCTGTTTCAAGATGGACATGAGGGAGTATTTCATCACCAAAAGAGTGGTGGACAAATCTGGAATACACTCTTTGTATAGGTGGTGAAAGCCAAAACAATGACAGGTTTCAAGAGAGCATGGGATGTCCATAAAGGACTGATGAAACTACATTGCACAGGAGCTCTAGCAAGTGGGTTTTAGATACAGCTGTAGCAAATGATCAAAGTAGATCAACCTTGGTTTTCTTTCGCCATCACCTTTCTATCTTTCTGTACATCAGAGATGTTCTTGACTGGTGTTTTCATTCAGTTTACTATATTTGTATAAAAAACAGTTTTCGTAAAATGTCACGTTTTCTGAAGTTGTTTTAAATTTTAAGCCAAATGCTAGGCCAGAGTCTCAGTCACAAGGAGCCAATATTCTTTCGCTGTACTTTTGCTCCAGTCCCTTGCTTGCAACCCCCTAAGCTACTCTGTTCTCAACAGAAATTGTAGACCCCTACCACATATTTGCAAATCACCCTGGGAATTTAAGTGGGAGTGGACGGTGGTCATTGTGCAACTTTTCAAAACTTGGCGACCCTCTGTTTTGTGGTCATGATGTATCTTTGACAACACCCTCTACCTGTAGAACTGTTACACACAAGTGGTAGGTGTGCCACTAAAGTGTGACCAAGAACCATGGAGCTGGAGTGCGATGCAGATTTTCTGAGGACCAGAGCAGTGGAAGCAGTGCTCAGGGAACAGGATCAGGGAGGAGGGTTTCACTGAACGCCAGGGAAAATATGTGGGATAGGGTTTGGAAGGGAGGCACTGAATTCTTTGGATGGTCAGCAAAATCCTGTGATGAATATGGACACCATCAAAAAGAAGTGGTCGAAATGGTATGAGTTAGTAGTCTTGGGGGACAACTAAGACGGTGGAGCCTATACCCACAGTCTTTGTCCATGAAATAGTGTCTTGCAACTGGTGATGCACCATGTTTAGAAGTCCATGAGTAGCACTCTTCAGGTGGTAGTGTCTGCACACCCTGTTTGTAAGCAATACCATCTCATGACACTCATTTGCCTTATACCTTATTTGCATGGGGAACTCCTCCCATAGTGACTAGGACAGATTTCAGTGTATAGCTGCAAAGTGTGGGCCATAATAGGGAAGCTATTATTCACCCGTCTTGCACCTGCACACTAGAGCTGTGCAGAATTTTTAAATTTCAGTGTAACAGAAATCCAAGCAATTTCAGAAATTTCTGCCTCATTCCATAGAATTACATCAGTAGGGGAATTCCAAAATTTCCAAAGTCGAGTGTTTTTTGTGGATTAGTAATCTACAGTTTACATAAACTGCAGATTCGTCCGGCCCACTGGTGCAGGGGCAGGGCACCTACCTGTGACGACAGCGACCCTGGTTCAGGAATGGACCCGGGTCATCGGAGGGCCGGCCAGGGGAAAAGGATTGAGCATCCGATGACTGCTCTCTTTCTCCAGGGGGTAGAGGGGTACAGTATTCAGCGCAATACAGACACCCAGCAGAGGTTGGGTGTACTGATTATGCCACCTCTAAGTGGCTTGGGGGGGCGAGACAGATGCTGGACGTCATTGCACCCCCTGCTGCCGGCCACACTGGATGAAGCCCGCCTCGTCTTCAATTAGCTTCCAGGCTGGCCCTCTGACCTATCCCATTGTCTGCGGCACTTTAGGGTTCTGGTGCCATAGCTCCACCCTGGGGGGTAAGCCAGGGGGTATCGGAGGGTCATGGACAATCTGAAAGTGGAAGCTGGGGTCCATGACCGGGCAGAGGTAGCAGGCAGCTGGCGGTGGAAGAAAAAGTATAATAAATAAAAAAATAAAAAAACTACAGATTCGCTTTCAGCAATCCACATAAATATACTTTTTGGAATTATGTGTGTAACCCCCCTGCAAATGGGGGTTCCCAAAAGACTTCCAGGAGCTTGCTTGAATGCTCCAAGCCTGAATGGTGTTTGGCATTTAAGCCATTTACCAGTGAGTGTTTTTAGAGCCTCTGGTACTGTCTCTTTAAGAGCTGTCTGCTTGCAGACATAATTAGTTTGTATGGGGGGACGGTGTGCTTCTCTGTTTGAGTACCACTCGAGCTGCTGCCAATTCACTCCATTTTTGCAGTCACTAGGAGTACAAAGGGAACCTATCTGAAAGATGTAACTGTTTGCCAGAAATAATTTAGAGTAATAATGAAAATACAGTTTGTCTAACCTGCTTTCTTTACAGTCAGAACTGTGTTTGCCTAGTTCCCCATTCTGGTTTTGAACTGCTGAACTGGACCAATCAGTGTGGGGTAAGCTAGCTCTAAAATGGTGCCTTGGACGAATCAGAACTTGGACTCATAATCTGAGCCAGCCACAAGAGGATTGCATGGGCAGTGACTCTGGGAGATGTAGTTTAGACTTAGGCGCCTTTTGGACCAACAGCAGCAGTCTATTGAGTGACAGCCAATCCAGTCAAGAACTGGGAGGAACTCAAAGGAAGTGCCCGGTTTGTCTATTGGAGTTTCAGTTTAGCTTTGGCAGTGAAGGGAAAGAAACCCTGTGCTCCTTCAGTGCACAGTTTCAGTCAAAAAACGTGTGTAAGGCCCAGAGTTCCGGTCTGCAGCTTGTGTAACTGCTTGTTAGGACTGAATCCATCCTGTGAAAAGAATCAAAGGATCTCTGAAGAGTAGAAACCAGGCTCACCCTGTAGAAGACTGGAGAAATTGTTGAATTGCACTCGGTCTGTCAGGAACTGAATCTGCTGTGTGTTCTCCCGGGTATTGTGCAGTAATTGCGATCGGGATAGAGAAGCAGCCTGCCTGGTATAGTACTTTCTTTTGCCATATAAATGTGTGAGGAGACTCGTGGAGCTCAAGAGTAGCCCTGCTGACATTGAAGGACCCTATCTTGTTTGGAGTCGTGAATACTAATTCAGGGTCGCTCCCTGTTGAATTGCCACAATAAATCCAAATGGAATCACTGTACTGCTGACTGTTTAAACTAAATTTTTTTCTCTGTGGGAAAGGGCCCTACCAGCTGCCACGGTTTGGACTAGCCACTAGGGCTTGGGTACCCAGGGACAGTAACTGGTAGGGATAGACCTGTGCACAGAGCCATAGGTAGATGAGTAGAGTGATAAGCTAATTAACCTGATTTCCCCCTCTCCTTGTTATATCCCCCTAAATAAATCAGAGCTGCTTGTTTCAGCAAAGTTATACTGCCTGAGGTATTTGTCTATGTTAAGGTACTGTACTGTGATTGTTGCACTGTATCTTATTTCACAGGAGGTCCCAGTGCCGGAACTAGTCCTGGGGTAAGTGTATACTGTGAAGGTAATTCTGATATATTGTGTGGGCCACTAGTGGGAAGAAAGGGGTTGCACTGTCCCAGAGGGCTGTGACCAAGTAAGTTTAACTATTGAAAACCCTGACCTCTGGGTGGAGGCACCCACCATTGGATCCAGGCCCCTCAACCTGTTAGTGGCAAATCAGGCAGGGGTAGTAGCCCCTGGGATAGCGCCATCTAGGGGTTACATCTTGGATGCTCACGCTGGGATTGTGTGTCCTCTAGTGGCCATATTTGAACCACTGTTAAGAAAAAAAATGGGTACCCCGACAGAAGTGGCTGTGCACCGGCTGGTGGAGTGGTGTACTGGGGAGGAGATTGACCCCCAAAATGCTATGCTTATCCTGGACATCCCCCTGGGTATCAATACGGACACTGTACAGGGAGTACTTTCCAAGGTGGAAGGTTTACAAAACCCTGTGGTGGTGGGTCGGCATGCTAATCTGCTCACCCACACTTTCCTGGCCCTAGTAGAGTTTAAGGATCCCATAGATAGCTCCAAAGTGCCACAGACCATTACCCCAGAGGGAGCCCTCACTGCCTGGAGAATGATAACTAAGTACAGTAAAGACCGGGGGAATGAGCCCCACCACTGTCTGAAACTTTTGAGGAGAAATTTGCTAAATGGTTGCTGGGGGAAAGGAAAACTGTGGAGGACTTGAAGAAACTATTCTTGCCACCTGGGGGTGTTCCTCCCCCAACACCCTCTCCCGCTCCAGTACCCGTAATGGTGGCTGAACCAATGCAGACTCCTATTTCTGCACCTGCCATTAGTCACGACTCTTACCGAAGGTTTAGGATCTTCTCTGGCACCCTCCCCACCCCCCAAGGGGAGGATGACTGGGAGACCTGGATAGACTATGTTGCCCCCCAAGTGCTAGAATGGCAATGCTCGGAAGCCGAAAAGCGAAAGAGGGTTAGTGAGAGCCTCCGAGGTCCTGCCCTGGCTACCATCCGTGCTAAACGGGCCAGTAACCCTGAAGTGACTGCACAGGCCTATCTTGAGGCCTTGGAGAATGTGTATGAGAGCCCAGATTCTGATGAGGATCTATGGTGGAGAGTAAGAAATGCACAACAGTACCAAGGGGAATTGTTGTCTGTGTATGTATCTCGGCTGGAAAAATTGTTGCAAGAATGCCTCAGAAAGGGTAGTTTGCCAGCGATTGAACTGGACCGAACCAGGCTGGACAGGATCCTTAAGTCTGCCCCCTTCTCAGAACTGCTGTTGCTTCAGTTATGCCTGGCAAATCGACTGGAATCCCCACCCTCCTATGATGAGTTAATGAGAGAAATTCGAGGAGTTGAGAAAAGGCGACCTCGGGAGGGACCTGCACCAATAGCTGCGATTTGACCCAAGTGACTGAGGGTGGCCCATCAAGTGAAGTTCAGGGGCAGAGGTTGGCAGTCAATGAGTGCTCTGACAAGGAAAAGATATGCCACAATGGGGCGAACTGTTGAGAGAGATCCGGGAATTCAAAAGCAGTCCCTTTATGAAGGCCACGCCTGCAAGTACGGCCCTGACCTATATCCAACTGCATCTGCTATGGGGTGGGGTTACCCACCCATGTATCTCCTACTGATAACAGCTCCAAACTCAATTCCTTGACCATGGAAGTGGAGAAACTGACGAGATGTCTCAAATGCTTATCACGCCAGAGACAGAGATGGCACCAAGGTTTGCAGTTAGTAATACCCCGCCCTGGCTCCCAGTGTGGTGCCTCAGCCAGCTCAAACTCCAGAAAGTATGTTTTGCTATAATTGTGGGAAGGATGGGCACATGAAAGGGAATGCCAGTCCCCAAAGACACTGACAAAGTTGCATATAGGCTACAAGGAGAGCTTGGAGAACAAATCAGCGGTTAAGAGGTGCCTGACATGATCAGTGAGGGCACCAAAAAATGCTAACTCACGTCCTTTTGTGGCAAGGTCAGTTGCCCAGGTCCCCACTATCGCCTCTCCAGACTGGTCCAGAATAGTGGGTCCCTCCATGGAGACCACTGTAAAGGTGAATGGAGTGTCTACAAGAGCTGTATTAGACAGTGGCTCCCAAGTGACAATTATGTTCCAGGATTGGTATCAGAAGCATTTGTCAGATGTACCCTTACAACCATTAGAAGGACTGCATGTATGTGGGTTAAGTGAGAAGGCATACCCCTATTCCGGGTATATCCGAATTTGGCTGTCTTTCCCCACCTCCGTGGCTGGAGTGGCCGAACAAGTAGAGACCCTAGCCTTAGTGTGTCCCCCCACTGGACTGTATGATGGTGTCCCTTTGTTGATTGGAACAAATGCTCATATGTTCGGAAGGCTGGCACAGTTATGTTATGAAAAACAGGGGTCAAAGACTAGTAGAGCTTTAAGAGTTCCGGCTTTAATTAAGAAGGCCTATGAGGCACAGAGAGATGCTGAAAAAATAGAACCAGAGGAACCGGTCGGAATTGTATGGAAGAAGGATCCTGAGTCTCTGATCCTGGCACCAAATGCCCAGTGTACCTTACAGGGAGAGGTCCGTATCAGAAAGGATGTTAAGAATAAAATATTAATGTTGGATGCACCAGGCGATGGAAAATTGCCAGAGGGACTGCTGGTCAAGCCTAGCATTTTGCCGCTAGAGCCCATGCTTATGCCAGAAGGTAATGGTCCAAGTTCATAATGTGTCTGAAAGAGACATTCGAGTAAATAGAGGTTGCATCCTGGCTAATGTGTATTGTGCAGACACTGCAGTGCTACCCAGCAGCAAGAGTTCAAGGAAGAATGACAGAGTAGCGTACTGACTTGTTTGATTTGGCGACTCCCCATTGCCAGCTGAATGGAAAGTGAGGATCAGTGAGAAGCTTGCCCAGAGAGACCAGGTGTTTTCTTTAAAGGAATGGGATGTAGGATGCGTGCAAGGAGCTGAGCACAATATCCGGCTGCATGCAAAGACCATTTCGTGAGAGGTCTCGACGCCTGGCACCTGCTGAAATAGATGATGTGAGGCGGCATCTGCAAGAGATGTTAGCTGCTGGTGTAATACAAGAATCCAGAAGCCCTTATGCTTCCCCATTGCGGTAGTGAGGAAAAAGAATGGGACAGTAAGGATGTGTGTGGATTATCGCACCTTAAACCGCGGACTATCCTGATCAGTACACAATGCCCGCATTCAGGATGCTTTGGACTGCCTAAGCGGGAGCAAGTGGTTCTCTGTGTTGGATCTCTGCAGTGGGTACTACCAGACCCGATGGCCCCAGAGGACCGTGAGAAGACAGCCTTTATCTGTCCGCTTGGCTTCTATGAATTCATGAGGATGCCTCAAGGATTTCAGGTGCCCCAGCCACTTTTCAACGATTGATGGGCGTGCAGTGGGGACATGAACTTACTAGAGTGCCTGGTATACCTAGATGATGTTATTGTGTTTGGCAGCTCACTGGAGGAACATGAGAGCAGATTATTTAAGGTATTGGACCGACTGGAGGACTTTGGCCTTAAACTGTCCATTGATAAGTGTCAATTCTTTCAAACATCAGTAAAGTATGTGGGACACATAGTATCCACCGAGGGAAGAGACCGACCCAAGTAAAGTTGAGGCCTTGACCACCTGGCCACAGCCCAAAATCTAAAGAACTGCAAAGATTCCTGGGATTCTGTGGTTATTATAGGCCTTCATCAAGGACTATTCAAGAGTGATCCGCCCTTTACTTAACCTTACTCAAGGTATCCCCCAACCCACAAAAATACCAAAAGTCAGCGTCCCTCAAGACTGAAAAGTGTATTTTCATCCGAGTGAAGTATTTGGGGCCCGCTGGACTCCTGATTGTGAGACTGCTTTTCATGAGATCATATATCAACTTACCCATGCTCCAGTGTGCTGGCCTATGCCGATCCAAGAAAACCTTACGTCCTGCACACTGATGCTAGCTTGCAAGGGTTGGGGGCTGTGTTGTACCAAGAACACGAGAATGGCCTGAGACCAGTGGCCTTTGCCAGTAGAAGCCTGACCCCATCCGAAAAGAACTATCCTGTACATAAGTTAGAGTTCCTAGCTTTGAAGTGGGCTATTGTTGACCAATTCCATGAGTACTTGTATGGGGCTAAAATGCTAGTAAAAACTGACAATAATCCTTTGACCTATGTGCAGACCTCAGCTAAGTTGGATGCCACTGGCCATAGGTGGCTTTCTGCATTATCTACATATGACTATGCTCTCGAATACCGAGCAGGTCTGAACCACATAGATGCTGATGCTCTCTCCGGAGGCCTGTTCCCCCAGAATGATTGGGTCCGATTGGCAGAACCTGACATTCGGGCACTCTGCTGGAAGTTTGACAGGGAGGAACAAATGTCCCACAGACGCAGTGGACTGCATGGTGGATTGCTAGGACCCTCTGAAATTGAATACCTGCTGCTTATTGCCACTTTTCTGCAATAGACATTGGTGCACTGCCTCAGCTGGACAATGACAGTATTCAGTGGGCTCAATCCCGCGATCCCATGATCAAATCAGCTTTAGAAACCCTCTATGCAGGAAAAGATGTGTCCAAATTACGCTCCACTGATTTGAGAACTGCACTGTTATACAAAGAAGGTCCTAAGTTGAAACTGATCAATAAACTGTTATACAGAGAAACAGTAGACAGAGGGGACAAGTAGACAAACAACAACTAGTGCTGCCCACTGCCTTCGAGACTCAGTACTGAGGTCCTTGCACAACCACATGGGGCACCTTGGTTACACAGAACACTTGACTTGGTGAGATCCAGATTCTATTGGCCTAAGATTGGGGCTGATGTGGAGCAACACATTCGAACTTGTGATCGCTGCTTACAGAGGAAAGCTTTGCCCCAGAGGGCTGCCCCCTTGTTAACATCACCACCAGTGCACCATGGAGCTGGTCTGTATTGATTTTCTGAGTTTGGAGTCAGATCAAAGAAATATCAGTAATGTGCTGGTGGTCACTGACCATTTCACGAGATATGCCCAAGCTTTCCCCACCAAAGACCAGAAAGCATCCACTGTGGCCAAAGTACTTGTAGAAAACTTTTTGTTCACTATGGGGCTCCACAAAGAATCCATTCTGATCAAGGGAGAGACTTTGAGAGTCGTCTGATCAAAGAGATGCTTTCTCTGTGGGGAGTCCGAAGTCCAGAACCACTCCTTACCACCCCAGGGACCCACAGCCTGAACGTTTCAACCGCACTTTGCTAGATATGCTAGGCACCCCTGCACCCAAAGGACAAGCCTAGATGGAGCCAACAAATTAGCACCCTGGTACATGCTTATAACTGCACAAAAGTGATGCCACTGGGTTCTCCCCTACCGCCTGATGTTTGGAAGAAGCTCGACTACCAGTAGATGTGTGTTTGGGGTCTCTCCTGATGGGGTTCAAGCTGACAACTATTTACAGTATGTGCAAAGTTAAAGGCCCAGCTAACTCATGCATACCAACTGGCTCAAACCATGGCTGCCAAAGAAATCTGGCCAACAAAGAAAGGTATGATAAAAAGGTGAAAGCACAGGAACTCCAGGAGGGAGATCGGGTATTGCTAAGAAATCTGGGACTGCATGGCAAACACAAGATTGCTGACAGATGGTACCATCTCTCTCACATTGTAGTGGGCAAACTAGATGATCTGCCAGTGTACAAAGTAAGGCCTGAGAACAATTCAAAAGATGTAAAAACAATGCATAGAAATCATTTACTGCCCATTGGACAAATCCTGATTGAGTCTGAGCCCCCAGAAGATGCCCCCTCTGGACCAGTGACTAGAGCTGCTGCTAAGAAAAGATCAAGGAAGTCTGCACCTACAGAAGCAGAGTTAAAGTGTTCCCCTGCACAAGTCCCAGTTGAGCATGACTGTCAGTCCATATCAGAAGAAAATGAGAGTGACTTTGAATACTATCCTTCTTACGAACTGAGTCAATTGTTTCGGGGCAATCCCCTAGTCAATACGGGAGACAAAGCTGGGCCTTCTGGACTGTCTAAGAACCCAGCTTCATCCCTGGAGCCAATGCTCCCAGAAAGTGAAGTGCAAAGCATCAGAGCAAATGAAATGGAATCATTGTGCATGGTTGAACTGTTTGAGCTTTCAGGGGAGGAAAATGATAGATTGGGGCAGACTGGTGATACACCCGAACAAGAAGAATATTTTGAGTGCCCTGACAGTCCACTGCCAGTGTCAAAGCTCTCCATGTGAGCCAAATGTTGTGGACTCAGAAACTGTAACTCCTGGAGCTGAAAGTGCCCCAAGTTCTAGCCTCTCTACCCCCATGGAGACTCCCTGACAAGTGAGGACAATGCTGAAAATGAGGCTCAGAGTGCAGAGACTGTAACAGTTCCCCTAGAAAGACTGGTCAAGCTGTAAAGCCTGTGGTGCACCTCAGTTATGATTCACTTGGGAGGCCTGTGGACTTGCCTCTCAATGTTGTCCATAAAGAGTGTATGTGTCCCAGCTCATTGCCCAAACTGAGCATCAGTGCTAACTCAAGTTACTTGTGTTGCCCTCTAAGTATGGTGCCCTTGCCCGTCCAGCCCCAAGGTAACTGATAGGAAGGGCCCCTCTCTTCAGGTTTCATGTACAAGACTAATAACTGAGTTATGGTACAATGTGTATGTAATACTGTGTAAAGTGACGTACAATGTTTCAGAAATGTGTTCTTGGTAAAATGATATATTGACTGATGATTACATGTGCGAGCCTAATGCAAATGTATGGTTGCAATTGAAATTTATGGGGAATTACTTGCTTGGCCTTGGACTGACAAGCTTTCCCAAACCAGGAAGGTGTAACCCCCTGCAAATGGGAGTTCCCAAAGACTTCAGGAGCTTGCTTGAATGCTCCAAGCCTGAATGGTGTTTGGCATTTAAGCCATTTATCAGTGAGTGTTTTTAGAGCCTCTGGTACTGTCTCTTTAAGAGCTGTCTGCTTGCAGACATAATTAGTTTGTATGGGGGACTGTGTGTTCTCTGTTTGAGTACCACTCGAGCTGCTGCCAATTCACTCCATTTTGCAGTCACTAGAGTACAAAGGGAACCTATCTGAAAGATGTAACTGTTTGCCAGAAATAATTTAGAGTAATAATGAAAATACAGTTTGTCTAACCTGCTTTCTTTACAGTCAGAACTGTGTTTGCCTAGTTCCCCATTCTGGTTTTGAACTGCTGAACTGGACCAATCAGTGTGGGGTAAGCTAGCTCTAAAATGGTGCCTTGGATGAATCAGAACTTGGACTCATAATCTGAGCCAGCCACAAGAGGATTGCATGGGCAGTGACTCTGGGAGATGAAGTTTAGACTTAGGCCTTTTTGGACCAACAGCAGCAGTCTATTGTGAGTGACAGCCAATCCAGTCAAGAACTGGGAGGAACTCAAAGGAAGTGCCAGTTTTGTCTGTTGGAGTTTCAGTTTAGCTTTGGCAGTGAAGGAAAGAAACCCTGTGCTCCTTCAGTGCACAGTTTCAGTCAAAAAACGTGTGTAAGGCCCAGAGTTCAGGTCTGCAGCTTGTGTAACTGCTTGTTAGGACTGAATCCGTCCTGTGAAAGAATCAAAGGATCTCTGAAGAGTAGAAACCAGGCTCACCCTGTAGAAGACTGGAGAAATTGTTGAATTGCACTTCGGTCTGTCAGGAACTGAATCTGCTGTGTGTTCTCCGGTATTGTGTCAGTATTACATCGTGATAGAGAAGCAGCCTACCTGGTATAGTACTTTTGCCATATAAATGTGGAGGAGACTCGTGGAGCTCAAGAGTAGCCCTGCTGACATTGAAGGACCCTATCTTGTTTTGGAGGTCGTGAGTACTAATTCAGGGTCGCTCCCTTTGAATTGCCACAATAAACCAAATGGAATCACTGTACTTGACTGTTTAAACTAAAATTTCTTTTTCTGTGGGAAAGGGCCCTCACCAGCTGCCACGACTTCGACTAGCTACTAGGGCTTGGGTACCCAGGACAGTAACTGGTAGGGATAGGCCTGTGCACAGAGCCATAGGTAGATGAGTAGAGTGATAAGCTAATTAACCTGATTTCCCTGTCCTTGTTATATCCCCTAAATAAATCAGAGCTGCTTGTTTCAGCAAAGTTATACTGCCTGAGGTATTTGTCTGTTAAGGTACTGTACTGTGATTGTTGCACTGTATCTTATTTCACAGGAGGTCCCAGTGCCGGAACTAGTCCTGGGGGTAAGTGTATACTGTGAAGGTAATTCTGATATATTGTGTGGGCCACTAGTGGCAAGAAAGGGGGGTTGCAGTGTCCCAGAGGGCTGTGACCAAGTAAGTTTAACTACTGCAAACCCTGACCTCTGGGTGGAGGCACCCGCCATTGGATCCAGGCCCCTCAACCTGTTAGTGGCAAATCAGGCAGGGGTAGTAGCCCCTGGGATAGCGCCATCTAGGGGTTACATGTGCACTGAAAAAGAACTTCTGAAAAGCATTTTGGAAGCATAATTGCCATTCTGCATTAATTTCTCTGGCAAAATTCAGCAGTTTGTACAGGTTGGGAACAAGCGACCACCAAACAGTGTGGTTCATGATAAACACAGCCGTACAATCAAGCCATACAAAAGCAAGAGTATTGGACTTTAGGAGGGCTGACTTTGGGAAAATGAGAGAGTGCCTCAGAAAAGCACTAGCAAACAGGCAAGAAGGAGGGGTGGAGGAACAATGGGGAGTAATCAAAACAGCCATCACAGAGGCAACACGCCTTTGTGTAAAGCAAATCAATAAAACACAACGAAGGAAAAAACGTTATGGTTCTCAAAAGAGGTGGCAGGGAAGGTTAAGGAGAAAAGGACAGCATTCAGGAAATATAAGGAAACACAGAAGGAGCAGGACAGAGAACTTTATCAGTTAAAGCAGAAAGAGGCTGGGAAGGCAGTCAGAAGAGCAAAGGCCCAAACCGAGGAAAGGATAGCCAATTCTGTTAAGAAGGGGGATAAGACCTTTTATAGGTACATTAGGGAGCGAAGAAAGACCAAAGGAGGGATACTGAAGCTTAATAAAGGGGAGGGAATGTGGGTAGAGGGTGACAGTGAAAAAGCAGGGATACTGAACGAATATTTCTGCTCAGTATTCACAAAGGAAGAGGAGGGGGAGTTACCTAAACCAAACAAGAGAAACACTCTGAAGACGAGGGTCGATAACAGTCCATTTACAGAAGAAAGGTTCTGAAAGAACTAATAAAATTGAAGGTGGACAAAGCAATGGGGCCTGATGGGGTTCACTCAAGAATTCTAAAAGAACTAAGGGTAGAACTAGTGACACCGCTGACTACTCTGTTTAACAAATCATGGGAGGATGGGGTGGTACCCGAGGACTGGAGGAGGGCAGATGTGACTCCTCTTCACAAAAGTGGGAGCAGCACAGAGGCAGGAAACTATAGACCAGTTAGTTTGACCTCAGTGGTAGGGAAAATGATGGAATCACTTCTGAAGGAAAGAACTGTTGAGTACCTAGAGGCCAGTGGGGCACAGGACCCAAGGCAGCATGGACACGATGGGAAAGTCGTGTCAGACGAATCTAATAGATTTCTTTGACTGGGTTACCAAAGTAATAGACCAGGGAGGGGCTGTGGACATGGCCTACCTAGATTTTAGCAAGGCATTTGATACAGTCCCACAAAAGATTAATACACAAGATAGCTAGCCTTGGTGGGTCCCAAGGTGGTAGCCTGGATAAAAATTGGCTAGACAACAGGACACAAAGGGTAGTAGTAAATGGAGTACACAGTGATGAAAGGAGGTTACCGCAGGGTTCAGTACTGGGACCGGTCCTTTTTAATGTCTTTATAAGTGACATTGCAGAGGAACTGAAAGGAAAAGTATGTCTCTTTGCAGATGACACAAAGATCTGTAACAGGATTGATACACAAGATGGAGTGGAAAGGATGAGAAGGGACTTTGCAAGGTTGGAGGAATGGTCAAATGTATGGCAGCTCAGATTCAAAGCAAAGAAGTGCAAGGTAATGCACATGGGGAACAAAAACCCAGGGGAAGCATACACAATGGGGGGTGAGATACTGACAACAGTAAAAATAGAAAGTGACCTGGTGGTAATTATATCAGATGACCTAAAGGTGGGCAAGCAATGTGAGAAGGCAGTAAGGAAGGCTGGGGGGATACTGGGATGCATAGGAAGAGGCATCAATAATAGAAAACAGGAAGTTGTTATCCCTCTGTACAGACAGTTGGTGAGACCCCATCTGGAGTACTGTGTGCAGTTCTGGAGACCCCATCTCCGCAAAGACATAGACAGAGTGGAGGCTGTCCAGAGGAGGGCAACCAAAATGGTGCAGGATCTGCACCAGAAGACATACGAAGAAAGACTAAAGGAGCTTAATATGTATACCCTTGAGGAAAGAAGGGAGAGAGGGAACATGATAGAAACTTTCAAGTACCTCAAGGGAATTAACAAAGTCCAAGAGGGTAGCATCCTACAGAAAAAGAGATGTGCAAGAACAAGGGGGCACAATTTGAAGATAGAAGGGGGACGGCTCAGAGGTAATGTGAGGAAGTATTTTTTCACTGAGAGGGTTGCGGATGCATGTGTAACCCCCCTGCAAATGGGGGTTCCCAAAAGACTTCCAGGAGCTTGCTTGAATGCTCCAAGCCTGAATGGTGTTTGGCGTTTAAGCCATTTATCAGTGAGTGTTTTTAGAACCTCTGGTACTGTCTCTTTAAGAGCTGTCTGCTTGCAGACATAATTAGTTTGTATGGGGGACTGTGTGTTTCTTTGATTGAGTACCACATGCTGCTGCCAATTCACTCCATTTTGCAGTCACTAGAGTGCAAAGGAACCTATCTGAAAGATGTAACTGTTTGCCAGAAACCATTTAGAGTGATAATGAAATTACAGTTTGTCTAACCTGCTTTCTTGCAGTCAGAACAGTGTTCGCCTAGTTCCCCATTCTGGTTTTGAACTGCTGAACTGGACCAATCAGTATGGGTAAGCTAGCTCTAAAATGGTGCCTTGGACGAATCAGAACTTGACTCATAATCTGAGCCAGCCACAAGAGGATTGTATGGACAGTGACTCTGGGAGATGTAGTTTAGAACTTCAGTGCCTTTTGGACCAACAGCAGCAGTCTATTGTGTGACAGCCAATCCAGTCAAGAACTGGGAGGAACTCAAAGGAAGTGCCCGGTTTTGTCGGTTGGAGTTTCAGTTGAGCTTTGGCAGTGAAGAAGGAAGGAGCCCTGTGCTTTTTCAGTGTGCAGTTTTAGTCAAAACGACTGTAAGGCCCAGAGTTCCGGTCTCAGCTTGTGAACTGCTTGTTAGGACTGAATCCGTCCTGTGAAAAGAATCAAAGGATCTCTGAAGAGTAGAAACCAGGCTCACCCTGTAGAAGACTGAGAAATGGTTGATTGCACTCGGTCTGTCAGGAACTGAATCTGTGTGTTCTCCGGTGTTGTGCAGTAATTGCGATCGGGATAGAGAAGCAGCCTGCCTGGTATAGTACTCTCTTTTTTTACCATATAAATGTGTGAAGAGTCTCTTGAGCTCAAGAGTAGCCCTGCTGATATTGAAGGACCCTATCTTATTTGGAGGTCGTGAGTACTAATTCAGGGTCGCCCCTGTTGAATTGCCACATTAAATCCAATGGAATTACTGTACTGCTGACTGTTTAATTTTCCTTTTTCTGTGTGAAAGGGCCCCTACCAGCTGCCACGGTTTGGACTAGCCACTAGGGCTTGGGTGCCCAGGGACAGTAACTGATAGGGATAGGCCTGTGCACAGAGCCATAAGATAGATTATTAGGTGATAAGCTAATTAACCTGATTTCCCCCTGTCCTTGTTATATCCCCCTAAATAAATCAGAGCTGCTTGTTTCAGCAAAGTTATACTGCCTGAGGTATTTGTCTATGTTAAAGTACTGTACTGTGATTGTTGCACTGTATCTCATTTCACAGGAGGTCCCAGTGCCGGAACCAGTCCTGGGGTTAAGTGTATACTGTGAAGGTAATTCTGATATATTGTGTGGGCCACTAGTGGGAAGAAAGGGGGGTTGCAGTGTCGCAGAGGGCTGTGACCAAGTTAGTTTAACTATTGCAAACCCTGACCTCTGGGTGGAGGCACCGCCATTGGATCCAGGCCCCTCAACCTGTTAGTGGCAAATCAGGCAGGGGTAGTAGCCCTGGGATAGCGCCATCTAGGGGTTACATCTTGGAGGCTCACCTGGGATTGTGTGTCCTCTAGTGGCCATATTTACAACCACTGTTAGGAAAAAATGGGCACCTGAACAGAAGTGGCTGTGCACCGGCTGGTGGAGTGGTGTACTGGGAGGAGATCGACCCCAAAATGCTATGCTTATCCTGGACATCCCCTGGGTATCAATACGGACACTGTGCAGGGAGTACTTTCAAGGTGGAAGGTTTACAAAACCCTGTGGTGGTGGGTCGGCATGCTAATCTGCTCACCCACACTTTCCCTGGCCCTAGTAGAGTTTAAGGATCCCATAGATAGCTCCAAAGTGCCACAGACATTACCCCAGAGGGAGCCCTCACTGCTTGGAGAGTGATAACTAAGGACAGTAAAGACCCGGGGGGGGAATCAGCCCCCACCACTATCTGAAACTTTTGAGGAGAAATTTGCTAAATGGTTGCTGGGAGAAGGGAAAACTGTGGAGGACTTGAAGAAACTATTCTTGCCACCTGGGGGTCTTCCTCCCCCAACACCCTCTCCTGCTCCAGTGCCCGTAATGGTGGCTGAACCAATGCAGACTCCTATTTCTGCAGCTGCCATTAGTCACGACTCTTACCGAAGGTTGAGGATCTTCTCTGGCACCCTCCCCACCCCCCAAGGGGAGGATGACTGGGAGACCTGGATAGACTATGTTGCCCCCCAAGTGCTAGAATGGCAATGCTCGGAAGGCGAAAAGTGAAAGAGGGTTAGTGAGAGCCTCCGAGGTCCTGCCCTGGCTACCATCCGTGCTAAACGGGCCAGTAATCCTGAAGCGACTGCACAGGCCTATCTTGAGGCCTTGGAGAATGTGTATGGGCCCAGATTCTGATGAGGACCTATGGTGGAGAGTAAGAAATGCACAACAGTACCAAAGGAGTTGTTGTCTGTGTATGTCTCTCAGCTGGAAAAATTGTTGCAAGAATGCCTCAGAAAGGGTAGTTTGCAGGATTGAACTGGACCAAACCAGACTGGACAGAATCCTTAAGTCTGCCCCTTCTCAGAACTGCTGTTGCTTCAGTTACGCCTGGCAAATCGACTGGAACTCCCACCTCCTTTGATGAGTTAATGAGAGAAATTGAGGAGTTGAGAAAGGCGACTCGGGAGGGACCTGCACCAACAGCTGTGGCTACGACCGAGTGACTGAGGGTGACCCATCAAGTGAAGTTCAGGGCAGAGGTTGACAGTCAATGAGTGCTCTGACAAGGAAAAGATATGCCACAATGGGGCGAATCTGTTGAGAGAGATCCGGAATTCAAAACAGTCCTTTATGAAGGCCACGCCTGCAAGTACTGGGCCCTGACCTATATCCGACTGCATCTGCTATGGGGGTGGGGGGTACTCACCCATGTATCTCCTGCTGATAACAGCTCCAAACTCAATTCCTTGACCATGGAAGTGGAGAAACTGACAAGATGTCTCCAAATGCTTATCACCGCAGAGCAGAGATGGCACCCAGGTTTCCAGTTAGTAATACCCCGCCTGGCTCCCAGTGTGGCGCCTCGGCCAGCTCAAACTCCAGAAAGTATGTTTTGCTATAATTGTAGGGAAAGATGGGCACATGAAAAGGAAATGCCAGTCCCCAAAAGACACTGACAAAGTTGCATATAGGCTACAAGGAGAGCTTCGGAGAACAAATCAGCGTTAAGAGGTGCACGAATGATCCCAGTGAGGGCACCAAAAATGCTAATTCACGTCCTTTGTGGCAAGGTCAGTTGCCCAGCCCCCACCGCCTCTCAGACTGGTCCAGAATAGTGGGTCCCTCCATGGAGACCACTGTAAAGGTGAATGGAGTGTCTACAAGAGCTGTATTAGACAGTGGCTCCCAAGGACAATTATGTTCCAGGATTGGTATCAGAAGCATTTGTCAGACGTACCCTTACAACCATTAGAAGGACTGCATGTATGGGGGTTAAGTGAGGAAGGCATACCCCTATTCGGGTATATCCAATTTGGCTGTCTTTCCCCACCTCCGTGGCTGGAGTGGCCGAACAAGAAGAGACCCTAGCCTTAGTGTGTCCCCACTGGACTGTATGATGGTGTCCTTTGTTGATTGGAACAAATGCTCATATGTTCGGAAGGCTGGCACAGTTGTGTTATGAAAACAGGGGTCAAAGACTAGTAGAGCTTTAAGAGTTCTGGCTTTAATTAAGAAGGCCTATGAGGCACAGAGAGATGCTGAAAAAACAGAACCAGAGAACGGGTCGGAATTGTATGGAAGAAGGATCCTGAGTCTCTGATCCTGGCGCCAAATGCCCAGTGTACCTTACAGGGAGAGGTCCGTATCAGAAAGGATGTTAAGAATAAAATATTAATGTTGATGCACCAGGCGATGGAAAATTGCCAGAGGGACTGCTGGTCAACTCTAGTATTTTGCCCGCTAGAGCCCATGCTTATGCCAGAAGGGTAATGGTCCAAGTTCATAATGTGTCTTAAAGAGACATTCGAGTAAACAGAGGTTGCATCCTGGCTAATGTGCATTGTGCAGACACTGCAGTGCTACCAGCAGCAAGAGTTCAAGGAAGAATGACAGAGTAACGCCTGACTTGTTTGATTTCGGTGACTCCCGCTGCCAGCTGAATGGAAAGTGAGGATCAGTGAGAAGCTTGCCCAGAGAGACCAGGTGTTTTCTTTAAAGGAATGGGATGTAGGATGCGTGCAAGGAGCTGAGCACAATATCCGGCTGCATGACGAAAGACCATTTCGTGAGAGGTCTGATGCCTGGCACCTGCTGACATAGATGATGTGAGACGGCATCTGCAAGAGATGTTAGCTGCTGGTGTAATACAAGAATCCAGAAGCCCTTATGCTTCCCCATTGTGGTAGTGAGGAAAAGAATGGAACAGTAAGGATGTGTGTGGATTATCGCACCTTAAACCGGCGGACTATCCCTGATCAGTACACAATGCCCGCATTCAGGATGCTTTGGACTGCCTAAACGGGAGCAAGTGGTTCTCTGTGCTGGATCTCCGCAGTGGGTACTACCAGATCCGATGGCCCCAGAGGACCGTGAGAAGACGGCCTTTATCTGTCCGCTAGTCTATGAATTCATGAGGATGCCTCAAGGATTTCAGGTGCCCCAGCCACTTTTCAACGATTGATGGAGCGAGCAGTGGGGACATGAACTTACTAGAGTGCCTGGTATACCTAGATGATGTTATTGTGTTTGGCAGCTCACTGGAGGAACATGAGAGCAGATTATTTAAGGTATTGGACCGACTGGAGGACTTTGGCCTTAAACTGTCCATTGATAAGTGTCAATTCTTTCAAACATCAGTAAAGTATTGGGACACATAGTATCCACCGAGGGAATAGAGACCGACCAAGTAAAGTCGAGGCCTTGTACCACCTGGCCACAGCCCAAAATCTAAAAGAACTGCAAAGATTCCTGGGATTCTGTGGTTATTATCGGTGCTTCATCAAGGACTATTCAAGAGTGATCCGCCCTTTACTTAACCTTACTCAAGGGTATCCCCCCAACCCACAAAAAATACCAAAAGTCAGCGTCCCTCAAGACTGAAAGAGTGTATTTTCATCCTAGTGAAGTATTTGGGGCCCGCTGGACTCCTGATTGTGAGACTGCTTTTCATGAGATCATATATCAACTTACCCATGCTCCAGTGCTGGCCTATGCCGATCCAAGAAAACCTTACGTCCTGCACACTGATGCTAGCTTGCAAGGGTTGGGGGGCTGTGTTGTACCAAGAGCACGAGAATGGCCTGAGACCAGTGGCCTTTGCCAGTAGAAGCCTGACCCCATCCGAAAAGAACTATCCTGTACATAAGTTAGAGTTCCTAGCTTTGAAGTGGGCTATTGTTGACCAATTCCATGAGTACTTGTATGGGGCTAAAATACTAGTAAAAACTGACAATAATCCTTTGACCTATGTGCAGACCTCAGCTAAGTTGGATGCCACTGGCCATAGGTGGCTTTCTGCATTATCTACATATGACTATGCTCTCGAATACCGAGCAGGTCTGAACCACAGATGCTGATGCTCTCTCCCGGAGGCCTGTTCCCAGAATGATTGGGTCCGATTGTAGAACCTGACATTCGGGCACTCTGCCGGAAGTTTGACAGGGAGGAACAAATGTCCACGGATGCAGTGGACTGCATGGTGGATTGCTTGGGACCCTCTGAGAATTGCATACCTGCTGCTTATTGCCACTTTTCTGCAATAGACATTGGTGCACTGCCTCAGCTGGACAATGACAGTATTCATGGCTCAATCCTGCGATCCCATGATCAAAGCAGCTTTAGAAGCCCTCTATGCAGGAAAAGATGTGTCCAAATTACGCTCCACTGATTTGAGAACTGCACTGTTATACAAAGAAGGTCCTAAGTTGAAACTGATCAATAAACTGTTATACAGAGAAACAGTAGACAGAGGGGACAAGTAGACAAACAACAACTAGTGCTGCCCACTGCCTTCGAGACTCAGTACTGAGGTCCTTGCACAACCACATGGGGCAACCTTGGCATACACAGAACACTTGACTTGGTGAGATCCAGATTCTATTGGCCTAAGATGGGGCTGATGTGGAGCAACACATTCGAACTTGTAGTCGCTGCTTACAGAGGAAAGCTTTGCCCCAGAGGGCTGCCCCCTTGTTAACATCACCACCAGTGCACCCATGGAGCTGGTCTGTATTGATTTTTCTGAGTTTGGAGTTAGATCAAAGAAATATCAGTAATGTGCTGGTGGTCACTGACCATTTCACATGAGATATGCCCAAGCTTTCCCACCAAAGACAGAAAGCATCCACTGTAGCCAAAGTACTTGTAGAAAACTTTTTGTTCACTATGGGGCTCCACAAAGAATCCATTCTGATCAAGGAGAGACTTTGAGAGTCGTCTGATCAAAGAGATGCTTTCTCTGTGGGGAGTGAGAAAGTCCAGAACCACCCTTACCACCCCAGGGGACCCACAGCCTGAACGCTTTCAACCGCACTTTGCTAGATATGCTGGCACCCTGCACCCAAAGGACAAGCCTAGATGGAGCCAACAAATTTAGCACCCTGGTACATGCTTATAACTGCACCAAAAGTGATGCCACTGGGTTCTCCCCTACCGCCTGATGTTTGGAAGAGAAGCTCGACTACCAGTAGATGTGTGTTTGGGGTCTCTCCTGATGGGGTTCAAGCTGACAACTATTTACAGTATGTGCAAAAGTTAAAGGCCCAGCTAACTCATGCGTACTAACTGGCTCAAACCATGGCTGCCAAAAGAAATCTGGCCAACAAAGAAAGGTATGATAAAAAGGTGAAAGCACAGGAACTCCAGGAGGGAGATCGGGTATTGCTAAGAAATCTGGGACTGCATGGCAAGCACAAGATTGCTGACAGATGGCACCATCTCTCTCTCACATTGTAGTGGGCAAACTAGATGATCTGCCAGTGTACAAAGTAAGGCCTGAGAATAATTCAAAAGATGTAAAAACAATGCATAGAAATCATTTACTGCCCATTGGACAAATCTTAATTGAGTCTGAGCGCCTAGAAGATGCCCCCCTCTGGACCAGTGACTAGAGCTGCTGCTAAGAAAAGATCAAGAAAGTCTGCACCTACAGAAGCAAAGTTAAAGTGTTCCCTCCACAAGTCCCAGTTGAGCATGACTGTCAGTCCATATCAGAAGAAAGTGAGAGTGACTTTGAATACTATCCTTCCTACGAACTGAGTCAATTGTTTCGGGCAATCCCCTAGTCAATACTGGAGATGAAGCTGGGCCTTCTGACTGTCCAAGCCCCCAGCCAGTCCCTGAGCCAATGCTCCCAGAAAGTGAAGTGCAAAGCATCAGATCAGATGAAATGGAATCATTGTGCATGGTTGAACTGTTTGAGCTTTCAGGGAGAAAATGATGGATTGGGTCAGACTGGTGATACACCAGAACAAGAAGAGTATTTTGAGTGCCCTGACAGTCCACTGCCAGTGTCCGAAAGCTCTCCATGCGAGCCAAATGTTGTGGACTCAGAAACTGTAACTCCTGGAGCTGAAAGTGCCCCAAGTTCTAGCCTCTCTACCCCATGGAGACTCCCTGACAAGTGAGGACAATGCTGAAAATGAGGCTCAGAGTGCAGAGACTGTAACAGTTCCCCCTAGAAAGACTGGTCAAGCTGTAAAGCCTGTGGTGCACCTCAGTTATGATTTTCTTGGGAGGCCTGTGGACTTGCCTCTCAATGTTGTCCATAAAGGAGTGTATGTGTCCCCGAGCTCATTGCCCAAACTGAGCGTCAGTGCTAACTCCAAGTTACTTGTGTTGCCCTCTAAGTATGGTGCCCTTGCCCCATCCAGCCCCAAGGTAACTGATAGGGAAGGGCCCCCTCTTTTCAGGTTTCATGTACAAGAGGTAATAACTTGAGTTATGGTACAATGTGTATGTAATACTGTGTAAAGAGTGACGTACTGCAATGTTTCAGAAATGTGTTCTTGGTAAAATGATATATTGACTGATGATTACATGTGCGAGCCTAATGCAAATGTATATGGTTGCAGTTGAAACTTATGGGGGTACTTGCTTGACGCAGACGTCAAGCTTTCCCAGGCCAGGAAGGGTGTAACCCCCCTGCAAATGGGGGTTCCCAAAAGACTTCCAGGAGCTTGCTTGAATGCTCCAAGCCTGAATGGTGTTTGGCGTTTAAGCCATTTATCAGCGAGTGTTTTTAGAACCTCTGGTACTGTCTCTTTAAGAGCTGTCTGCTTGCAGACATAATTAGTTTGTATGGGGGACTGTGTGTTTCTTTGATTGAGTACCACTCAAGCTGCTTAATTCACTCCATTTTTGCAGTCACTAGGAGTGCAAAGGGAACCTATCTGAAAGATGTAACTGCTTGCCATGAAACCATTTAGAGTGATAATGAAATTACAGTTTGTCTAACCTGCTTTCTTTTGCAGTCAGAACAGTGTCTGCCTAGTTCCCCATTCTGGTTTTGAACTGCTGAACTGGACCAATCAGTGTGGGGTAAGCTAGCTCTAAAATGGTGCCTTGGACGAATCAGAACTTGGACTCATAATCTGAGCCAGCCACAAGAGGATTGTATGGACAGTGACTCTGGGAGATGTAGTTTAGACTTCAGTGCCTTTTGGACCAACAGCAGCGGTCTATTGTGAGTGACAGCCAATCCAGTCAAGAACTGGAGGAACTCAAAGGAAGTGCCGGTTTTGTCGGTTGGAGTTTCAGTTGAGCTTTGGCAGTGAAGAAGGAAGGAGCCCTGTGCTTTTCAGTGTGCAGTTTAGTCAAAAACGTGTGTAAGGCCCAGAGTTCCGGTCTGCAGCTTGTGTAACTGCTTGTTAGGACTGAATCGTCCTGTGAAAAGAATCAAAGGATCTCTGAAGAGTAGAAACCAGGCTCACCCTGTAGAAGACTGGAGAAATTATTGATTGCACTCAGTCTGTCAGGAACTGAATCTGCTGTGTGTTCTCCGGGTATTGTGCAGTAATTCGATCGGATAGAGAAGCAGCCTGCCTGGTATAGTACTCTCTTTTTTTTACCATATAAATGTGTGAAGAGTCTCTTGGAGCTCAGAGTAGCCCTGCTGATATTGAAGGACCCTATCTTATTTGGAGGTCGTGAGTACTAATTCAGGGTGCTCCTGTTGAATTGCCACATTAAATCCAAATGGAATTACTGTACTGCTGACTGTTTAATTTTCCTTTTTCTGTGTGAAAGGGCCCTACCAGCTGCCACGGTTTGGACTAGCCACTAGGGCTTGGGTACCCAGGGACAGTAACTGATAGGATAGGCCTGTGCACAGAGCCATAGGTAGATTATTAGAGTGATAAGCTAATTAACCTGATTTCCCTGTCCTTGTTATATCCCCAAATAAATCAGAGCTGCTTGTTTCAGCAAAGTTATACTGCCTGAGTGTATTTGTCTATGTTAAAGTACTGTACTGTGATTGTTGCACTGTATCTCATTTCACAGGAGGTCCCAGTGCCGGAACCAGTCCTGGGGGTAAGTGTATACTGTGAAGGTAATTTGATATATTGTGTGGGCCACTAGTGGAAGAAATGGAGGTGCAGTGTCCCAGAGGGCTGTGACAAGTTAGTTTAACTATTGCAAACCCTGACCTCTGGGTGAGGCACCACCATTGGATCCAGGCCCCTCAACCTGTTAGTGGCAAATCAGGCAGGGTAGTAGCCCCTGGGATAGCGCCATCTAGGGTTACACATGGGAACAGCCTCCTGAGGAGGTCGTGGGGTCAAGAACAGTGGGGGACTTCAAGAATGCATGGGACATGCATAAGGCAGTCCTAGTGGGGGGTAGGAGGAAGTAAGCTGTTGGTTAACTAGGATCTGCAGCTTATCTGTTAGGTAGGAAAATATGCAGACTAGGTGAGCCAAGCGGTCCTTATCTGCCGTCAAATTCTATGTTTCTATGTTTCTATGTTTAGGTCCACGCCACCCTTTTGACTGAGAATCGGATCCACTGTATATGCACTTGTAAATCTTTATTTTTTATAGGCATTGCTTTAAAACATTAATCAGATTGTTCTGTACTGTATTTGAACATAAGAAAAGTTATTTTCAGTAATTAATATAATTGTTCTGAATAGCCCCTTTGCATGAATGGGATGGCTAAGCACCAGAAAGAATGAGTACCGGGCTTAGCAGCTATGTGCTGCAGATACGACCCTGGACAAATATGTAGGGCCAGTATTCATGACCCCTGGATGGCCTAACGTGCAGGTGTGTAGGTCTGCAAATAGGGGGAGGGGTCAGCAGGTGGGCAGATATGGGCCAGACAATGGGCTACCAATTGGAAGCCCAGTCTACCCACCTAGTGGATCCACTGCTCTGCAAACACAAAACATCATAGAATATGGCAGGCCATGGAAAAGATTGCCATCTCCCCTATTGAAAAGGACATTATTGAAAAAAATATATCAATCATGACATCATTCTTGGACAATCAGGGTTATTTATTTCTAAACATTCCAAGTACTCTTTTTTTTTCTACAAGTTCAGTTAGCTTAGTCCCTTTCATGACACGTTTTTTTTCTAGTTTTCTGCAAAGACAGCTTTATTTTAAATTAAAGTTGCATTTTTTAATAACCAAAACCTTCAACATGGTTTATAATAAGTTTATGTGTACAGTTCCATGTCTCTTTTGGTTATAAGAGTACATTCTTGAGTCCTTGGCGTGACAGAACTGCTCAACTTCGATTTGCAGCTCTGACACCTGAAGAACTCAAGAAGGCACTCTTATAACCACAATAGACACAGAACTGTACATATCAACATATAAGAGAAAATACTTCATTAATGGGTGGCCCAATCCCTGCCCCCCCCCACCATGATGAGGAGGATGGTTGGGCATGGGCCACCACTGTCCCATGCTGGCTGTCCTCGCCCCAGGAGGAGAAGTATTGTTAGAGGTCTGGTGGCACTTATGGCTGGTTTAAGCCAGTGTAAGTCGCAAAACCCTCAGTTGTCCTCAACCATAGGTACGTGGCATCATGCCTGTTGCATTATGTGGCAACTCCACCAACACCCCCACCCAACCTTACAGTTGGGATTATGTGGATAGGTGCATGCAATTCTGCCAAGTGGGGGATTTAGTACAGGCTGTGGTCACCTCTCTGGCCACCTTTCATGTGACAAGTAGACTTAGTGCTGCCCACATGCCATGCATGGTCATGTGTAGGCTTAGCTCATAGGGCCCATTAGGGGTTGCATTTATATCTACAACAGCTGCAAGGGATTCTGAGCTGGACGTAATTGTCCACCTAGGGACAAATGACTTGGCTCATCATGAGGTTAGAGCAGTGCAGGAGGACATTGCAGAGTTGGGGAGGGGCCTAAGACAAGTAGCACACACAGTATCCTTCTCAGAGGTGCTGCCTGTCAAAGGCATGGGGGAGGCGAGGGTAGTGGCACCATGCAGTTTAATGAATGGTTGAAAAATGGTGAGGAGCACAGGGTTTGGCTTCATTGGGGACTGGGTTCCACCTGGAGGACACCAGCCTATACTAGCAGGATGGTCTGCATCTGTCCAGGAAGGGAACAAGTCTTTTGAGCAATCGGTTTAAATGCTTCATTGGCAAGCTTTTAAACTAGTCAATGGGGAGGCACTGACAAGCAGCAGAAAAATCCCAGCCTCTCCCTACAAAACAGGGTACTAAATGAGAAAAAGACCAAGGTAGAACGGTCAGTGGGGGATGCTGCAACAGAAGGTAAGGCCATCAAAAAATGGAGAGCAATGAGTACCAATGCCCGCAGTCTAGGTAACAAGCTTCCTGAATTAGTGGCCTTGATGGAGGAGGAACATCTGGATATCGTGGCAGTCACAGAAACATGGTACACACAAAACCATGACTGGGACGTAAACATACCAGGATACACTATCTACAGGAGGGACAGGGAGGGTAAAAGAGGAGGAGGAGTAGTTCTTTACATAAGGGAAGGAATAAAAGCAACAGAACAAAAGGGTAAACAGGGAGGAGAAGAAGCACTGTGGGTAAATTTGGAGACAGGCAATGGCACCACAATCCGCACAGGGTTGTATACAGACCCCCTTCTCAGGGGGAAGAAATGGACAAGGAAATGATAGAAAGTATACTTAGAATGGCAGAAAAAGGGGAGATATTGCTGATGGGTGATCTGAATATGCCAGATGTTAACTGAGCGCAGTTGCAGCTGCCACTTCAAGAGTGCAGTTATTCTAGATACCCTACGGGGCATGCCTTAGACAACTAGTACTGGAGCCCACTCGAGAGGGAGCAATATTAGACTTGATACTCTCAAATGGAGAGGGATCACAAATGTAGAAGTGGGTAGCCATCTGGGAACTAGCGACCATCGAACAGTATGGTTCACAATAAACACAGCAATAGAGTCAAGCATACAAAGACAAAAGTACTGGACTTTAGAGGGCTGACTTGCCAAAATGGGTGAGTGCCTAAGGAATGCACTAGCAAATGGGCGGAAGGAGGGGGGAAGAGCAATGGGGAATAATAAAACTGCCATCACAGAGGTAACGAGCCTTTGTGTGAAGCAAATAAACAAAACAAGACGATGTAGGAAACCACTATGGTTCTCAAAGGAAGTGGCAGTGAAGGTTCAAGAGAAAAGAAAGCATTCAGGAAGTACAAGGAATCGCAGCAGGAGCAGGACAGAGAACGTATCAGTTAAAGCAAAAGGAGGCTGGAAGGCAGTCAGAACAGCAAAGGCCCAAACTGAGGAAAAGATAGCCAACCCAGTTAAGAAGGGAAATAAAACCTTTATAGGTACATCAGGGAGCAAAGGAAGACCAAGGAGGGATAGTGAGGCTTAATAAAGGGAGGGAGGGTGGGCAGAGGGAGAATGTGAAAAGGCAGAGATACTAAACAAATATTTTGCTCAGTATTTACAAAGGAAGAGGGGAGGTACATAAAACAAACAGTAGTAACACTCATGATACAGAAGTTGATACCAGCCCATTTACAGAAGAAAGGGTTCTGAAAGAACTCTTAAAACTGAAGGTGGACAAAGCAATGGGGCCTGATGGGATTCATCCCAGAATTCTAAAAGAACTAAGGGTAGAACTAGTGACACCACTGACTACCCTCTTTAACAAATCATGGGAGGATGGGGTGGAACCCGAGGACTGGAGGAGGGCAGATGTGATTCCCCTTCACAAAAGTGGGAGCAAGGCAGAAGCAGGAAACTATAGACCTGTTAGTTTAACCTCAGTGATAGGGAAAATGATGGAATCACTTCTAAAGGAAAGAATTGTCGCGTATCTAGAGGCCAGAAGGGCACAGGACCCTAGGCAGCATGGATTCACAGCGGGAAGGTAATGCCTGACGAATCTGATAGATTTCTTTGACTGGGTGACCAAAGTAGTAGATCAGGGAGGGGCTGTGGACATGGCCTACCTAGACTTTAGCAAGGCATTTGACACAGTCCCACACAAAAGATTAATATATAAGTTAGCTAGCCTGGGTAAAGAATTGGCTGGAGAATAGGACACAGAGAGTAATAGTAAATGGAGTCCACTCAGAAGAAAGGAGGGTTACTAGCGGGGTACCGCAGGGTTCAGTATTAGGACCAGTCCTCTTCAATGTCTTTATAAGCGACATTGCAGAAGGACTGGAAGGAAAAGTATGTCTCTTTGCAGATGACACTAAGATCTGCAACAGAGTTGATGCACAGGGTGGGGTGGAAAGGATGAGAAGGGACTTGGCAAGGTTAGAGGAATGGTCAAATGTATGGCAGCTTAGATTCAATGCTAAGAAGTGCAAGGTAATGCACCTGGGAAACAAAAACCCAGGGGAAGAGAGTACACAATGGGGGGTGAGATACTAACAACAACAAAAATGGAAAGGGACCTGGGGAGTCATATCAGATGACCTAAAGGTGGACAAGCAATGTGAGAAGGCAGCAAGGAGGGTGGGGATACTGGGATGCATAGGAGAGGCATCACCAGTAGAAAACAGGAAGTTATTATCCTCTGTACAGACAGCTGGTGAGACCCCATCTGGAGTACTGTGTGCAGTTCTGGAGACCCAATCTCCATAAGACATAGACAGGATGGAAGCTGTCCAGAGGAGGGCAACTAAAATGGTGCAGGGTCTGCACCGGAGGACATATGAAGAGAGACTTAAGGAGCTTAATATGTATAGCCTCGAGGAAAGGAGGAAAGGGGGGACATGATAGAAACTTTCAAGTACCTCAAGGGAATCAACAAAGTCCAAGAGGTAGTATCTTCAAAAAGAGGTGCAAGAACAAGAGGGCACAATTTGAAGATAGAGGGGCGCGCCAGAGGTAATTTAAGGAAGCATTTTTCACAGAGAGGGTGTGGATGCATGGAATGGCCTTCCGGAGGAGGTTGTGGAGTCAAAATCAGTGGTGGAATTCAAGCATGCATGGGATAGTCATAAGGCAATTCTGGGGGGTTGGGGTAGGAAGAAGTAGGCTGCTGGTTAACTAGGATCTGCAGCTTATCCAGTAGGTAGGGAAATGGGCAGACTGGGTGGGCCAAGCGGTCCTTATCTGCCGTCAAATTCTATGTTTCTATGTTTCTATGTTTCTATCTAGATCTCCAGAGGTTCCATCCCCCTGACAGTCCTATTAAAGAGTACCAGACCCAGGACAGGTCCCCTCTTTGGAGGGTTTCTTTACCAACCATACAAGAAAACAATCCTGTAGCACCTATACAAGTACCTGACATCTAGCATTCTTGGCCAGTGAGATTGCCCAGTCCACGTCTGGTGTGGTCTATGTACTTATATGATGGGATACACTGCCTTTTGTTTTGCACAGTGTTGTACTTATTTGCTTTGTTTAGAATCAATAACATATTATTAACAAGCATTTGTCAATGCCAAATGTTTGCTTGCTGATATTAGCATTGGACGTGCAGGAGTTAGACCGATGCAGAATAGGAATGGCAGTGAAGTATGGAACTCATGCCAACCACACCTCCACCCTGCAGAGATGGACAGGCATTGGGGTGTGCTTTTGGGTTGTCGCCCATAATGCTCACGGCATTTCACCTCACCCTATCCTGTAGACACCGATAAGTCTTGAGGTGTGCCTGGGGTGTTTGGCTTCACAGTCACTCCATTTCATAAGGACATATGCTGAAATGGGGGCAGTATAGCATAATGGGGTGAAGTCTTAGGCCGAAGAGTCCAAGGCACACCTCAATGCCTGTCACTGGCTTCAGGATGGGGGTGGAATGGCATGAGCATTACAGCCGGCAATCCAAAGGCACACCCCTGATGCCTGTCTGTCTGTACAAGGTGGGACGTTATGGTTAGAAACCCTAACACCCTGCGCGTTTGTTGGTATTTGCACTACAAATTTTCAACAAGGCCTTTTTGTGACCCCCACCTCATGAAAACATTTGGGACCTCTGCTCCTGAACAGTGGCACTGTGATTTTGTTAATATGTCCCAAACTTTGATTTCCCACAGCGACCGTGCCATTCTGCGCCAGATGTGCAAAAACACAGATCGGGCAGGATGTGAAGAATGACAGCTGTACCATTCGTAGGGAGGTGTGAAGAAAGAATAAAAAGTACCCACAGGGCACATCTAGTCACTGCATAAATAAATCAAAATCAACTCTCCTGAAGTTTTGCATTTTGAGTTTTGTTTTGGGGGTTGGGGTGAAGTAGCGCCTCCATTACCCGATGACAATTAGATGTTTTCTGGTGCAGTATTAACCACTGCTAAGCAATTTAATTTGCAAATTGTAGTGACAAAGGAATAATTTGACCCACTGGGAGCTGAACCCAAGCCCTCCATTACCTCAAAAGTAATCCTATTTTGTTACTGTTACCTGTAGTGCTTCAGTGTATGTTAAGGTACTGACCATGGAACTGGCTTTTGAGTAATTTAAAATCAATCTGTTGTTTTGAAGCAAATTCAAACATTATGTAGATCAGGTTGTGCGTTTCCCGTTAAACCAGAGGAGTATTTGTCAGATGTAATAATAACAGTGTCATTGGCATAAGGCTAAATGTGTGATGAAGTGCAGATACTTGGCATAGCATTAACGTACAATAAAAACAGGAGAGAACCCAATATGGAGACTCTAGGGACACCTTAGAAAATATGCTAAAGATCAAGTACCAGAGCATTTGAAAGTTCCACAAATTTTTGCCAAGTGAACAAATAGGATGAGAAACTGCTGTGCCAAGATATTAAGATGAAATAAAAGAGGTTTAGAGAACACTATGGAAAGGCATGTGAAATGTTTTCTTAAGTTCAAGAAAATCAGCCATAATAGTTTCCTGAACTGATTTGCATTTGCAGTGTACTTACATGCAACAAACATGCAACTACAGTGTAATTAGAGGAGCTCTGCCTGTTTTCATTGGAGGAGAGGAGAGACGGGGGGACATGATTGAGGTCTTCAAGTACCTCAAGGGAATAAATAGGGTAAACATGGAGGGGATCTTTAGACTAAAGCAGGGAGGTATCACCAGAGGGCATGGTTGGAAGTTGGAAGGAGGAAGGGTGAGGGGGGAAAAGAGGAGAAGGTTTTTCACTGAGAGGGTGGTGGACCCTTGGAATGCACTGCCTGGTGAGCTGGTTCGGAGATCCACAGTGGAGGGCTTCAAGAGAGGGTGGGACAGACACAGAAAGTGGATGTATCAGATGATGGCCTGTCCCGGGGGGGTGGGGATGGATGATAGGAGTTTCTGGAGCACAAGGGATGGGAGGGTCTCGGCACCCAACTAAGGATCTAGGTTCGAGCAGACTCGATAGACCGTAAGGCCTAATCTGCTGGCAAATAGTATGTTAGTATGTTAGTATGTATGTATGGTAGAACATTGTTATCTACCAAAATCTATCTTTTTCCATGGTTGTTATGCCATCGATGTGACGTCACTTTGTTGTTAACCCATCGAAGGTACGTCACATCGCTGGTATAACAACCAGGATCGATCTGTGCATGCTTGGTAGAGGAAGCGAGTGGCTCCCCAAAACGGCCGCAGCGGTGAGAACTTGACCTGCGGTGGCATAAATTCAGTTAAGGTACCGGCTTCTTTTCTTCCTTCTTTATGGCAGCCATGCACTATAAAATATAAAGCATTGGGTCCCGATCGGTGACCAACTTGTTAATGGTCTCGAGGTTGCCATGGTGACATAAACCTCTCGATCTTCGCTCTCGAGGTTTACACGATCGACATGGCAACCTCTCGACAGTTAACAACTAGGTTACCGATCGGGACCCATACATTATCCTCTATGTTGCATGTAATTAATGATTACTTACCCTACAGTTACACTGAAACTGACACTTAAAATAAAGCATGACCCAAAATGGTCATTAGTCAACAGATTGTGCTGCTTCTGATAATGTAACAACTTGTTCATGAACAACACATTCTACGATTTTAAATAAAGATGATAAGATTAGGCCGGCCCAGTGGCGCTGAGGGTTGAGGTGCTGAAAGCCACACCTTGCACTACGCCAGTGACCCAGGTTAGGGAACGACCTCAGGTCGGTGGAGGTCAGCAGGGGGAGGGAGGATTGAGCATCCCAATGGATGCTCTCCTCCCTCTGGGGTGGGATACCTGGGGTGCAGTATGCACCCAATGCCCTGAGAGAGCACCGGTGGAAACACGGGCTCTTGAGGGGTTGACAGATCCGTCTAACAGAGTCGGG
Organism: Neoceratodus forsteri; assembly: GCA_016271365.2. Classification (NCBI taxonomy): domain Eukaryota; kingdom Metazoa; phylum Chordata; order Ceratodontiformes; family Ceratodontidae; genus Neoceratodus; species Neoceratodus forsteri. Next base: position 740,047,040 of record CM028137.1, on the reverse strand, counting down.
GAAGGGGGACATCTGTAGGCACTTGAGAGGGATGTGCATCAGCACTTCTCTTCTTTGGACACTTGTGTCCTTGCGCCAGCGTCTCAGGGGGCTGGGACAGGGAAACCACAGAAAAATGGAAAAATACCCCTCTGTAGTCCTAGATGATGACCGTTCCGGACCATCCAAGACCACCGATTCCGGACAGACCCCTCTGTGCAGGAGGAAGTAAGAGGTGAGGCACTCTAGGGGCAGATCTGGAGTAGTGGGCAGAGATGGTGATGAGTGGCCTGAAGGAGTGGGCAGCGAGGGTAAACAGGAGGAGATAAACAGAAAGTACATAAAAAAAAAAAAAGATAAGATTATTTTGCGCAACTATTATTTGCAGCTGCAGTAGACCTGGTTTTAAGTCCAAGGTTAATAAAAGCAGTCTTCCAAGCCTGCTGTACCACTCCAGTATATAGAAAGATTACTAGGCTATTAAAGGTTGATGAGCAACTGTGCAAGAGAAAATCTCATGGAGTCATATTGTCAGACCACGCAAACTTTAATCCTCCACTGGTCTTTTCAGAGTAGCCGTCCCAACAATGGATCTTGCAAGGCAATAGAGACAGTTGGATTTATGTGATAAGGGCAAATCCATTACTGCACTGCACACAAACCGTGACTCAGAAATCGCCAGATGCAGAAGGGCTACCTCAATAAACAATGACCGCCGTAAATAGAGATGATCCTCAGCTCTTCAGCGAACAGCAATACAAATACAGTGCAGCCTGCTTAAGTGCACACCTTCGGGATACTGGAAAAGTGTGCACTTAAGCGGGCTATGCATTTATCAGAAAAATAGCTTTTTCAGGCATCGGAGAAATTTTAAAACACTTTATTCTTGGCACAACTACATAGCGTACTGCATATACATTGTAAAAACTGTGGCAACACATACATCCTCAAATACAGGTACTGTAATCAACACTATAATCAACATTTACTACTTTATTTTATTTTTAATGCTGTAAAAAGTGAGCATGCCCTAACATTATGATTAACGTTTCGGTTAGAGTTGTGGCTGACAATTAGGCTGATTTTATTTAATGGGATCAGTAATTTTATTTTGCTTGCTATTCTTCAGCACCAGCTCCGTAATGCTCTAACAAAGGTCACTACTACCTCTACCTGGCTGCAGTCTTCTTCTTCATTGTCAGGGTTCTGGTCCAGGTCGGCAGAGTCTCTGCAGATGTTGCCATTTATCTCCTCCTTGCTGACTGGACTGGTTGGGTACTCGATGAAATCAGAGGCTGTCGGCAGAACGGGAATCGGCAACCGCGTTTCTGAGATATCCTCTTCCGGGTTCGTGGTTCCATCTGGATGGAATGGCTGATGTCAATCCTGCCGTGTGAAAGCAATTGGTGGTTCTAATATATTGTAGTGCAGTACTGTATTGGGTTGTGCACTTAGGTGGGTGCAGGACAAAAAATTAATAGGGTTTCCTCCCCAAAAATGTGCACTTTAACCGAAATATGCATTAATACAGTGTGCACTTAAGCAGTTAAATTAACATGGCAAACATAGGAAAAAAAACAGGATATTGAAAAAGTGTGCACTTAACCGGGATGTGCACTTATCTGATGTGCACTTAGGTGGGCTTTACTGTACTGCTTTTTTGTGAGGGTTCCCACACCCCCTGCACCCCCCGAATTAATATAATCATCTCTGGGGGGAGCAGACTTCAATAAAAAAAAATTCTACATCGTACTGTGAGACCCAAACCCAGATCCACTGGCTCTGTCAGTGGTAGTTCTAGCCACTATGCCAAAAAGCCAGCTCAGCAGGGTTTGGCCACACACCTGCCTATATCCTAGAATAGTGAATGTAGTTCACTGCTACACTCGCTATACTCACTATACAGGATCTTTCACTCTGTTTCAATGGTCGCCCTAAACATAAGCAGTATTATTGAGTCTTTCATATTGAGTCGTGTAATAATACTCACCGATATAGGGTGATACTGCACAGGATTTAAGTGATAAGGGTGAATCCCTTACTGTGACTCAAATTCGCCCGATGCAGAAGGGCAACCTCAATAAACAATGACCGCTGCAAACAGAGATGATCCGCAGCTGTTCAATGAACAGCAATACAAATACTTCTTTTCTTGGGGGGGGGTCCCACGCCCCCCACACCCCCAGAAAAATAATTAAATTTTCTCCAGGGGGAGCAGACTTAAAATAATAATAAAAAAAATTATACACCCTGCTGTGGGACCTGAACACTGTTCCATTGGCTCTGTAGATAGTGGCTGTAGCCACTATGCCAAATGGCCAGCACAACAGGGTTTGGCCACACACCTGCCTATATCTTAGTATAGCGAGTGTAGTTCACTGCTACACCCACTATACTCGCTATACTAAATCTTTTGCTCTGGTTCAACAGTCACCCTAAACACGAGTGGTATCATAGGGGTGATACCACACAGGCCTACTGTGAGGATGATGCTGCAGGAGTATCCGTGGGAAGTCTTCAAGTGATGCTGCCAGTGTTTGACTGTGAAGATGGCCACTGACTGAGTTATCAGAAGCCCATGAAAAGTAGCTGAAAAATAATGTTGTTTGGCAGCAGCCCCAATGGCCCAGTAGCAGCAGCATGCCTTGCAAATGACTGGAGTTCAAAAGCAGACTTTGGTCACCACATCTGGAAGCAGGGTAGGTTGCAGACAACTGCTGGAAAGCAGCATGCCTGGGCTGGGGAGGGATGGCGGCAGGTTTGGGCAGTGCAACACCCCTGTGGGTGGGCCAGGAAGCTTGCTCTTTCCACAGGAGCATGCTGTACAGCCAAGACTGAAGGGTACAGCTCATGCTAGAGGAAGGAGGGAGGGGAAGGAAAGTGGAAACCCAAGGAATAAATCTGCTGGCTGCATGATGGTGCAGGAAGCCAGAACAGGGTACATTGCTGATTCACAGGGTATATCTCTGAGATTATGGCAGGGGAATGATAGAAAAAATAATATTACTGGGCCACTGATGGTCAAATGGTAGCATGTCATGCAACCATGCAGGTGACTTGGGTTCAAGAGTGGGCCTCTGTTTTCAGGACTGAGGCAGCCAGGGCATGGAAGTGATACTGATAGCAGCGTAGTTCAACCCATGGAGGGTGGTGACACACTCCCTTGCTACAGTAACCCATATGGTTGGTCAGGCAGCATGCTGCTCTGCATGGCATATACTCCATGTGTACAGGACAAAACGTTGGCTATGCATGGCACAAATGGGAAGATGGATGAATGGAAGTGGTAGAAAGTCATAGATAGAAAAAGCAGACACCAATATAATTGTACCACTACTACAGTGCCCCATGTGCTCTGCTTAATCCACAGTCAAACTGTGCTCCAGAAGGGGAGCATGCCCCCATGAGGCTGCACAATGGCAAGGAAACAGTGAATAAACAAGGGTGAAGGTAAGGGAGTTGAAAGGGCAGGGAGTCTACCTATCAAACCTGAGGTGGGGCACCAGGCACAGAGGATGCAACTTTGATTAAAACAAAGTCTCATATTCTGGCCAAGTGGCAAAGGCTGGTTTGAGTGAGTCCAATGGAGCCTCTACCAATGAGCTGAGAGGGTGTAATGGGAAGAGAGTGAGGAGGCCTAGGGGTGACCTCCATCAAAAATAAGTGTCAGAGGAAAGAAATGCCCAGACTGAAAGGCAAAAGAAAAATAGGTAGTGCCCAAAGCTAAAGGCAGAAAGAGGAAGGTGCTGTCCATCAGAAGAGAAGTGAGGTATGGTGAAGGAGAATTAAACATTGTTGTGGGCCCTCTGGGCACCCGTTATATATTAAAGTCACTGGCATTGTTCAGTTTACACCCGATGGTTGAATTCCCTAATCCATTGTGCCCCAGCATTGTTGTGTTACCATTAGAGTCTCTGGAGTGTGGAATTCCGATGGCAGAATTTATGCAGAATGGAGTTCTGCTTCAGAAATGCTTTTTGGAAACGCCTTTTTTTATTCTGCAGAATTTCAAAAAGCACTTTTATTATTCCACGGATTATGTAATATTTGTGCAAAATGAACCCGAAATGTAGGTATCTGGTCAAATGCGCATGGGAATTATAGCACAGTGAAAAACGCACTGAGAAAATTGCATGAGTGAAAAGAACTAATGGAGAATTATAGTGTGGACATCACAGCACTGTGCACGTAGCTCTTTTCAGTCAGGCCGAGCAGTCTAAGGTTTCCATTGTGAGCTAGATGACTGTGCTGGCTGTGTGGCTTAGAGGATAGAGTGACATGCTGTGAATGGCTGGTATGTCTTGCTGACCCAGTTTCGAGGTTTTCTTCTTCATTTTACTTTTCTCGGGTTTTTTGCCTGTTGCACCCCCCCCAACTTGTTCCCCCCCAAGTTGCATCCCTCGTGGAGTTTATCTGCCCACCCACCCAAATTTCTCCCCGTCTGAGCTGCATGCCCCATGGAGCTTGTTTAGTTTATCTGTCCACCTGCCCAAATTTCTCTCCCCATCCAATTTGTGTGCCCTGCGGAGTTTATTTCATCTGCCCACCAGTCTGAATTTCTCCCTCCCTGTCCGAGTTCCATGCCCCCACAGAGTTTGTTTATTTTATCTGCCCACCTGGCTGAATTTCTCCCACCGTCTGAGCTGCATGCCTCACAGAGTTGATTTTATCTGCCCACCCGCTCAAATTCCCACCCATACGAGTTCTGTGCCACCAGAGTTTCCTTACAAAATCTGCCCCCCCATCAGTTGTGTTCTTTGTTTTCTGCTTGCTGTGCAGCTCCGGGGTGGTTTTGGCACTGTCTGTAGTGCTCGCTGTTTTCCCTGAGCACTATGTTGTCTGTCGCTGTTTTCCCTGTGTGGATTTTGACTGCGCTATTTTGCTGATGCTCTTTTCACCTAGACTCAAAATTTATGTAACCCTGGCACCATTATACCAAGGGCTACTACCCCTGCCTGCTTCTCTGATTGCAGTTTCAGGGGCCTGGGTTCAGATTTAATGGTTACTGTATCTGCCCTACCAGCAGCAGAACTACAATTATGGTGCCTCCACCCAGAGTAATGATTAAGTGGGTAAGCTGCCAAACTAGTACAGCCCTCTGGAAAGCTATACCTGTCCACAACCCCAGCTAGTGACCTTATACAATAAGTTTCACAGGTGCTATATATGGTATTCAAAATACAATTATTGATGAGAGCTAATACTATGCTCATGGACACCATACTTACCAACAGGGTCTGGACCTCTTGCATATACCCTGTGCCATTGCACTGAAACAGTTTCAGTAGTGACAGTATACCTTTTGGCTGTACCTCTTAAATGACACAATGACTTGACACTGAATAATAATATGCTCATAAGCCAGATCTAACATCAAACAACAAATCTGGTTTATTAAGGGGGATTGAACAAGGGAGGGCAAGAATTTAGATAAATTATTAGACCTTCTGGTTTCATAGAGGTAAGCAAACAAATCATTTGGCCCTGTTTTAGACAGTCTCGCAGTTGCTGGGTACCCAGAGTGGAATTTGGTGCATGCCTGGAGCGTTGCTGGGAGTAGGCTGGCGTCGCAGCTGGAAGGGGCCCTTAAATTAAGAGGAACTTGTTTGGTTAGGCTTAAATAATAAACTATTTGTAACCATGGCCAGATGGCCGATAATCACAGTTAAGCATAAATTTAAATTCAAAAGGCAATCAGGTGACACAAAGTACTGCGATTTCAGCTGCAGGGTTGAGACCCTGAGGTTACTCACAGTACCAATACTGATGGAACTGGTTGCAGTAGTTCTCTGGATTCTTTCAGGCTAGACTGGAACATGGGGACCGAGGCTAACACAACTCACCTCTACTTCGCAGCCTTGCACACAAGGTGGCTGGAACCTGTGATTTTTCTCTGCAGGGGATGAATCCCCGAGCTGGTCTTTAGCCAGGATGGCTGATGAAAGGCAGCAACAGTCTCTGGGGCCCTCCATGATGCAGGCCTTGCACACACAGTTTGGTCTCTGGCACAGTTCAATTGGCATACACACAGTTCTGCAATTTCGTTACTGGAAGACCTTATAGAAAAAACTGAAAATAACTTTCTTTCTTCCTTTCTTCCTTTCTTCCTTTCTTCCTTTCTTTCTTTCTTTCTTTCTTTCTTTCTTTCTTTTTTACCCTTGAAGGCCTGTTGAGCAGACTGCCCATTTTTCACAGGCGACAAGCAATTACAAAAAAACAAGCATAGTACAAAAAACATGAATAACATTACACAATACATTTACAATACATCTAAGTCACTATAATATAAAATTTAAAAAATAACAATTAACAGATACTTTTCTGCGGACTATGAAAAAACATGAAGGCCCAGATATTCAGAGCAGTTGCGCATGGCGCAACTGAGTTGCGCTAGCGCAAGTGTGGTATTGCGCCAAGGAGCCATAGTCAACAGGAGCCAGTGCGCAGAGCAAAATCCATTGTGCCATTGCACAATTATAATGAATGCAGGTTCAAGAGCACGGGGCGTTGTTCCCATGAATATCCAGTGCAGTGGCATATTCAACCGTGAATCCAATGCACAAGTGTGGAGAAAATCGAAGTTGCTCCAAGCAGACTTGTTCCTATAAATACAAGGTGCAAACACACAGACAGCACTTGCGCCAGGGGTGAGAGTGAGAGGGAGAGACAGAGAGAGACAAACAGAGGCAACACACAGAGGGACAGGGACAGAGAGGTGGTCTGGGAGAGGGTGAGGGAGAGAGGGGCAGAGACAGAGAGAGAGACACACACACACATACCATGTGCCAGGGTGCCACACTGCCAGCAGCCAACTGCCCAGGGGGACAGTGGATAGCAAAGGCTATGGACAGTGCACCCTTCATGATGGAGGCCAAAATGAGGGGTGTGAAGGGGCAGGAGGAGCAGAGACGTGGCCAAGGAAGAGCCCGTCAGCATTATGCCTGACACAGGTGGTACCGTGCCCGCATCACCTTTGAGAAGTACAGTGACACGGAGATCGTGGGCTGGTACCACCTGAACAGGGCCATTCTGAGGCATCTCTGCAAGCTGTGCAGTGAGGAGATGCAGACACCCACAAGATGGAGCCACGCCATGTCCGTAGAAATGAAGGTGACCGCCATCATGTGCTTGCTCGCCACGGGCACCTTCCAAAGACCAACAGGGGACACCACAGGCATAACCCAGTTGGCCACGTCCCACCTCCTCACACAGTCCCTCAATGCACTGCTGCCACGTGCTTTGGAATATATCCACTTCCCCAGCACACAGGTGGAGTGTACAGCAACCATGCAGGACATCCACAGGGTGGCACGCATGCCTGGCATGATTGGGACCATTGACTGCACCCACGTGGGCATCCACATGCCACCTGATCTCAAGGGTGTGGCATACATCAACAGGAAGGGGAGCCTGAGTGTCAACTGCCAGGTGGTGTACAATGCCATGGGGGCGCATCACCAATGTCTGTGCCACACACCCTGGGAGTGCACATGACACGTTCATCTGGCACAGCTCTGCACTGTGCCACAGGTTTGAACATGGGGACATCCCCACAGGCCACCTAGTGGGTGAGTATGGCATGGGCAAGGGGCGATGGGCAGAGCAGACCTGGGGATGGGGGTAGGCAGGGAGTGCATGGTGGCATGGGCACCAGGGACAGGCAAGGGGCGCAACACAGAATAGCAGGGGGCTAACCATGTCAATTTCCACACAGGTGACAGTGCATACCCACCAAGGCCCTGGCTGCTCACCCCCTACTGGCGTCCGTCATCCCCAGCAGAGGACCAGTACAATGAGGCACACACCAGCATGCGCAACATCATCGAGCAGGTCTTTGGCATGCTGAAGGCATAGTTCCATTGCCTAGACAGGTCAGGCAGTGCCCTACAGTACAGCCCTTCAAAAGCCTGTGGCCTATTCCTGGCCTGCTGCATACTGCACAACATGGCCATTGACCATGGGATAGCTGTTGAGGCTGATGAGAGCGACAGTAGTGGGGACGACGGAGGCAATGGGCTGGAGGGTGGTGGACAGCCACCCCCTGGGTGGAAGGACCCCGGCTGCTCCAGCAGGCTCGATGCCACCAGGACACCATCACACAGGAGCACTATGGTGCACACAGGTAGGTAGTGCGGTACACAAGCATAGGCCACACACCCAGGTACAGCACACATGCAGGGGCATGCATGGCACCAGGAATGCACACACAGAGGCATGGTGCAGGGGTACAGGAGTCAGTGACACACAACCACACACAGCAACACACACACACACATGCACCCAGGTGTTGGTATGTGGAGTGGATCATACGCATTGCACAGGCGCAACTGGTGCTAGACTGCCCTAATCACACCCACGCCACATGGCTAGCGGCTGAGCAAGCACACACACAGGCAGCGTGTGGTGCGACACACAGGCACAACACCAGTGGTGGGCACACACACACCACCCATGTGCACATGGGGCAGCAGCTGCAGACTGCGGTCAGGGCGGCCCGCGGATCAGGGATGCTGCATGGTACTATGGCCACTACAGCCACGGGGGCAGCCACTCCGGGGTCAGTCAGCAGACTCAGGCTACACATCAGCTGGGGGGTGTCCAACAGCCCCCCAGGGGTGGAACAGTGGGACCACAACCATGTCATCTCGGGGGTGTGCAGACACCCAAACAGTCCAGCCCCAGGCATGCCTGGGATGCCTACATCAGAGCCCAGCATCGACTGTGTTGGGGTCACACGATGCCGGGTCAGTGGTGTGGACAGCGCACTGCGGGGGATCACCTGTGCATGGCCATGCCCTGTGGCAGCCAGCAACGCAAAGCCATCCGTGATCGCACTGGCAATGTGATCCAAGGATGCAGTCGTGGGCTGCTGCATGCATTGCATCCCTGCCAGGATCTGCACAGTGCCCCCTTCCTGCTGTTCAGCCAACTGGCGCACCTCTGCACACAGTGCACACACCCCAGTAGCAAGCAGCACCTGTTTCTGCACAGATGCCCACAGCAGCCGAGTGTGCTTAGCCAGACAGTCGGTGTCCTGGGGCTCCCGGGTGGGATGCCAATCCTCTTGTGGTGACCAGCCATGCTGCACAGCCCCCCTCTCTGGTGGATGCTGCACAGTGGGATCTGCAGGGGGAATGGGCACAGTAGGAGCACCAGCAGCAGACCCCGTATCCGGCTGCCCGGTGACACCCGCAGCCTGCTGCCATTGCCCGTCTGGCCACTGTATGCCACCCTGCACCTGCGCAATTGCACCACCACTACCATCGCAGGGCACAGCCATGGCTGTGCACACCGCTGCACCTGCAGTGGTGGCAGGCAGCTGCTCCACTGCTGGCAGAGTGCTGGGCATGGTGCCTGTATCAGATGCCAGCAGGGGTGACTCACCCACAACGTCGCCCATGCTGTCCAGGATCAGTGTGATGTCAACACTGGAGTCAGACCATGCTCCAATCTGTGTCTCTGCGCATAGGACACCAAGGTTGGCATCCTGCAGGAACACATCCAGGGCCTTGTCCGACCCTAGGCCATGGACACCCACAGGCACTGTGATACTCATCCATGGCCTGTTGGGCCCCCGGATGCTGGTGGATGTGGACAGCTGGTCCTCCGGGGCCATACCGGCGTCCACTGTTGCTGCCACTGCCGGCGCCCCATCTTCTGCATGGAGGTGTGCTGGTGCTGCAAGAGACAAATGGCATGTCAGTGATGCAATGTCCACATGTGCCCCCGTACACTGCCACTCCATGTGTCCCGCATCGTGGCATGCTCGTGGGTGTGCACACATGCACATGGCATGCATGCTGGCTGCATGCACACCAGCATGCCTGGGTACACACCCTCCATGCCACCAGCTGTGCATGTCTGACATACATACCATGCAGTGATGGACTGCCGCCCATCTGGAATCCTCCTCCAGGCACACCCTCCACTGTGGTGTGGTGCATGGTGGCTGCCTCCAACTCCTCTAGTGGCGTTAGTGTGGGTGCATCCACAGGCCCTCCTCCTGTGGCATTATAGGATGCCTAGATGGCTGCCACCTTCTCCTTGATCTGCCACTTGTCTGTTCCCACTTTCTTATGACACTCCTGTGCTGACCGCTGGTGGCTGCCGTGCTTGTTCACGTAGGTTGCCACCTTCTCCCATGCACCAGCCTTAGCCTGTGGTGTGCCTATGGCACCACTGAACAGGGGCTTCCTGTCCAGGTAGGCCTCAAACAGGGCATCAGTCTCGGCCTTTGTGAAGTTGTGCCTGTGCTTCCGTGCAGGCCCCCGCTCCTCGCCCACCTCATGTGCTGACATGTTGCTGCCTGTGGACATGGACAGCACAGTGTGTCAGTGGCATCTCCCTGGTCCTTCCCACCCGGCAGTGCTGTTTGCTCCCAGTGAGCTGCAGCAGCATACACAGCTTACCTATCAAGGTTGCAATACCGGTTCATGGCCTGTCCTGTTCCGTGGCGCTTATAAGGCGCAATGCATGCAAATGAGGTCGGGCGCAACAGTAATGACATGCTAATGCACACACTGCACCACACATTGGCTAATGAGCTCATTTGCATGTGGTGTCTGAATATCACGATATTGCACCGTGCACAATGGGATTGCACTGGAGCAAGTCTTGGCAGCACAATGCGCACGCATGTGCGGTGTGCAGACCTGCAGTGTGCATGCACATCACAGCATCATGGTGTCAGTTGTGCACCATGCGTGGACAGCATGATGCAGTGGCATTGAGCATGTTGTGCATGGCCAGCTATGCACATGGTCACGCATGGGGTGCCATGCCCTATCACTCATGTGTGCAATAGTGAGCAACCCCTGACCCCTGGGTCAGACCTCTGACCCTGTGACCCCACATCTCCAGCACTGCGTGATGGGTGGGCACGGTGCATGCTCCCATGCATCGTGCTTCAAGTGCATGTCATGGACACGTGCGCCTCCTCACGCCATTTTTGATTCCGATATCACAGTCACAGACATGGTGCAGGGACAAGTCCGATGTGCCCCCAATTGGACACAAGTTGAGCTGGCAAACCTTGTGGCCTGTGTTGAGCCCCACACCCCCCAACTCTTTGAGCAGGTGCCCCTGCAGCAGGCCAGGGGCACTGTATGACAGGGGATTGCTGCCAGCCTGGCACACAGGATAGGGGTTCCCCCGGATAGGCGAGAAATGATGCCACCGATACGGGGCCCTCATGCGGTGGGACCCAGAGCACCTGAGTAGGCTTCAGACACATGCTAGGCGTGGTGCTGTGCCACAGCCAGGTAAGTCATCCCATGTTGCATGTCTTCCCTGGTGCTGTACTGTGGTGTTGGCTTGGCTGCCTGGCATGCCCTGCAGAGGGGTACACTGTCATCATGCACATCATGGGATGGCATTGCCAGCTTCCACTTGCATTGCGATGCAACCGTGCAGGTATGTGGGACGTGTCAGGCAGGGGCACACCCTGTGCACAGGGGTTGGGAGCAGCTGCTGTGGTCAGTTCCTGGTGTGCACCTGTCTTCTTTCCATTCCCAGGACCGGAGGACCGGTGGAGGGCCCAGACTGCAGCAGTGCAGTGGGCCGCAGCAGGTCATGACAGAGCAGGACTGGCACCAGCAGGGCCACAGAAGGCAGGTAGGCACTGTCATGGTCCATCGCACTGTACATGAGGGGTGGTGGGGGGAATTGGTGCTGGCATGGCTGCCTGTGCCATGTGCCATGGCAGCTGTGTGTGTTGCACTGTGCGTGGTGCATGCCACTGTGGCACGTCCATTAGGCACGTGTACCAGTTGTTGGTGGGGTGGTTGTGCACCCGGCTGCCACTATTTTTTTCTAATTTGATTTTTATTAATAGTTTTTTGACACACATTTTACATTGATCTCATATTAGTACATTATTCTTTGTTTCTGTAGATTTGATACATTCAACATAACCATTGTCTTCAGCCCATTATCTGTGCCTAAAGAATTGTTTGTCAGCAATAATATCTTGTCATGTTATAACACTACTAGTATATGAGCAGTCTTAGACTCGTGAATCCATACAGGATATGGACCAGTTTTCCCGGTTTACTAATTTATATAGATCTATCACCTCCCTCTCCATCTTCTGTCTCGATTCCACCATCTCTGTTCCTTCCCTCCTGTATCATCCCCCCTTCCCAAAAGACTTCACCTCCTTAAGGAGAGAAATCAGGGTCCACTGATGCTTGCTATAGGGCCCAGGTCTGCCATTTCCTCATATAGTTTGGTCCTTTCTGTTGGATTCTGGAGTTAAGCTGTTCTGTAAAGTATAATTGTTTCATAATTGTTCTCCAGTCTTCAATCGAAGGTACAATTATTGTCATCCACTTTCTGGTTAAAACCTTCTTTGCTGCTAGGAGAAACATTGGAAGAATTGTGTTCCTCCAGGATGGAGAGTGATTGGGATAAATTGTCATCAGGACCTGTTCTGCTGTAAGTTCTATTGTTTCCCCTAAACATTTTGTATTTTCTGTCTGTAATGTTAGCTAAAAGGGTAGCAGGTATGGGAAAAACCAAAAAATATGGCCCATTGATGCCCTCCGACAGCCGCAATTGCACCAGCATTGCCCGTATCTTTCCGGGAGATACTTACTTGGTGTTTCAGGAGAGCCAAAGTATCTCATCCTGCACTTCCAAGCGAACTCCCTCCAAAGGGGGGAGGAGGTAATCTTGACAGCCAGTAAATTGGCTTCCGTCCAAGACTCCCAGGAGACCTTCAATTCGAGATCCCTATTCCACTCAACTAAGGTTAGCTTAGTGCTGTCCAAAGTTCCCTCACGAAGAGCTCTATATAAATTTCCAATTAAATGACCATCCAACCTCCCCTGTATTGCTGTCATAAAAATTTTTAGGAGATCGGGTGCTGGAGTTGTTAGAATCGGATTAAGATTTCTATTTCTTAAGATATGATTACATACTAAAAAGTAACGAAATTGGTCTGAGTTTCTTAATTTAAATTTTGATAATAATATATCAAAAGGGCTTATCCCTTGTGGGGATAGGAACTGATAAAAATGTGATAGGCCTAATTTTCGCCAATGTCTAAATGAGAGGTCCGTACTTATAGGGAGGAAGGTATCATCCTCCGATATCAGTTTACAATTTTCATAAACAGGGCAAATGGCCACCGTCTTCCTTAATTTCTTCCATATTTGATATGTATTAGCCGTAATATTTGAAAAGGCTCTAGGGGATAGGGATCTTTCCTCTAAAGAGAAAAGAATCTTATTTATATCAAATAAATCATTTATATTAAATTCTAACAATTTCCAGGGGGGTCGATAATCTTCTGCTAGCCACATCAGGATAGTTCAAAGAAATGTTGCTTTGGCATATAATGTAAAATCTGGGAGGGCAACACCTCCCTGTCCTAGAGATAGTTTTAGGACTGATAATCTAATCCTTGGGTGTCCTTGACCCCATAAAAAGGTAGAAATTATCTTGTCCCAGGACTTAAAATAAAATGTTGAGGGGAATTTTGGTATGTTCTGGATAAAGTAAAGAAGTCTGGGAGTAGGTTCTTTTTAATTGTAGTTATTCTTTGATGGAAGGTGCATATAATTGGGGACCATCTGACTAAGTCAGATTGTATGCTAATAGTTAGGGGCTCATAATTTATTAATTCAAGGACCTCTGGATTAAAGGGTATTTGTATACTATGATATTTTATTTTTGTTATGAGCCATCTGAAAGGGTAAGTTATTTTCATAGTGGTAGAGGGGTTAAAACTATAGATAAGAATTTTTGTTTTTGAGTCATTTAGTTTAAATCCTGCTAATTCTTTGTATTGTTTCAAAATCTTCCATACTGAGGACAAAGATCCATCTGAAGAGATTAAAGATAAAAGTATATCATCAGCAAATAAACTTATCTTATATTCTTGTTGAGCTATTGGTACACCCTCCACCTCCTTACATTCTCATATAGCCTGGGCTAGGGGTTCCAAATAAAGAGTAAATAGGCTTGGGGAAAGGAGGCAACCTTGACAAGTGTCTCGGTTAATTGGTATTGGGATGGAAATACCTCCATTGGTCTTCACATAAGCCTTGGGGAGGTGTAGACTGCCTGTAGGCACACAATGAAGGAAGTCAGAAAACCAAAGGCTCGTAGGGTGTCCCATAGGAAGGGCCAGGCCACCCTATCAAAGCTTTCTCGGCATCTAGGCTAATAAATACTGTTGGAATATGTCTCTTTATAATATATTCTTGGAGGATTAACATTCTATGAATATTATCAGAGATAGTTCTGTTTGAGATAAATCCTGATTGGTCTGGGTTTATAATTTTTGGTCAGAGTGTTTCTAGTCTAGTGGCCCTTATACTAGTAAATATCTTGTAGTCAGCATTTAACATGGAGATCGGACAATATGCTGTGGTATTGGTCAAGTCTTTGCTTGGTTTTAGTATTGGAGTTAATGTAGCGTAATTCCAGGAGAGAGGGGGAGGTGAGTCATCCTTCAACAGTTCATTGCAAAGAGACTGTAAATTCGAGAGAAGAACCCCTGATAAACAACGGTACCACTCTGTTATAAATCCATCTGGACCGGGGCAGTGGCCAGGTTTAAGTTTTTGAATGCCCCCCAATATTTCTGCCTGAGTGATCTGCGTCTCAAGAAGGTTCCTTTGAGATTCGTCTAATTTGGGAAGATTAAGTTTGGAGAGAAAGGCCTCTCTTTCTACTTGAGTTACCTCCTTATCCTCTGCATATAGTTTCATTTAGTATTCAGAAAAAACATTGGTTATATGGGACTCCATATGGCCTATTTGGCTAGATGAGGGGTTTTTGATTTTTAAAATTGTGGAGGTTCGTTTGAACGTAATCTATATGCTAATCTCTTAGCCCCCTGGGGACACCCTCATGTACTGTGTGATGCAGATAAATTAATGCCTGTTAAGTTTTATTATCCAGAATTTTTTGTGGGGCCACTTTGGTGTGTCTAATCTTAATAAGTAATTCCTGGTCTCCTTCCCTATATAACATCTGGTAGCCTAGAAATTCCTCCGTGAGTTTCTGCTACTTTGCCTCCCTGTCTCTATTCTTTTTTTTTTTTTTTTTATTTAGTTGTTTAACCAGGTATATTCTTACCAGCCATGTATGCTATTATTTCTCCCCTGACAGCGGCCTTTAGCGCATCCCATAAAATTGCTTCTGTACTAGCTGTCTGGACATTTTCTGTCAGAAATTGGGGCATTCTTTTTGTTATAATTTCCGTGAATTCTTTGTCTTGTAACAATATTGGGTTCATTCGACATAGTATTCTTTTTTCCCTCTCCCTATATCTAACTGAAGAGTTAATGGGTGGAGGTCCAAAATAAATTTGGGTCCAATAGATATTTCTTGCACCCTGGAAAAGTGCTCATAAGTAGTAAAAAAATAAAGTAGTCGGGAATAGGAACAAAATCTTGGGGGGTAGTAAGTATAACCAGGGGGTTCGGAAAGGTCTTGCGCCAAACATCACAAATTGCCAAGTTATCTAGGGTGGTCCTAAAGTATTTTGCCATCTTACTTGAGCAGTGCTGATGGGGGTTTGAACAATCTATTTGTGGTGAGAGAGTCAGGTTGAAATCTCCTTGCAAAATAAACTGTCCCTGTAAATGGGTGAGGAGGAGTGAGACAAACCTCCGAATTATTTGCATTGGGGTTGGGGGGGGAGTAGGCGTTATCTATTGTGACCTGTTGTCCATGCAAAAGGCCCTGTAATATTATATATCTGCCCTGGGTGTCCTTCCAGGTATTCTTAATTTCTAAGGGTGTTTCAGAGGGGACCAAAATTACCACACCTCAATTACATCCTCTGGGGTAATCTGAGGCATAAACCTTATATCTGTACCCCCAGTTTAATTTCTGGTGCTCCATATCTGATAGATGGGTTTCTTGGAGGAAGTAAAGACATGCCTTTTGCCGTTCTAAATGTTGCATGACCCTGTATCTTTTTACGGGGTCGTGAAGACCATTTATATTTTGTGAATAGATTTGTATCATATTAATAGCCGTAATTAATTGCGAAACTCATATTGTATTTCTGGTTTTTCCCTAGGTGTCCATGGTCCGAGTGTATCCCGACCACTCTCCACCCCAGCAAGGGCAAGTTGCTTAGATGAAGAGTTCTCTTCCTGTACTGCCACTGTTCTAAGTTCAATAAATTCAAATCATACAATTTTGTGTGTGTCATTTTCCCCCCTTCCCCCTTCCCCCTTTCCTCAACATTTTCTTATAGTCGGTGAACATCACCATCCCCAACTCATGTTGTTCACCTAATTGGTTTAGATTCTTTCTTATTTTGAGTTTCACCCCTTTTCTTGCCCATACTTTTATATTGTTTTCTAATAAATGTAATAGACCACAAAGGCTCTGGAACTGGTGGCCATATAACATCCTATAGCTGCATGTCCCTTGCGTTCCAACACAACTTATATACAATATGACTCCCAACAGGGAGGTGCTTATAAGAAGCACTCATGGTTCACTCCTGTCCTGGTGCCCCGGGGAGCTAGGAGAGAGTTTGGAGGTATAAGGCCCCTTCCATGAAAATAAATCCACAGAATCAATGGTATCACCTCCAGTAGGGTGACAGATATAAGTTCACCCTTCTTTGGTTCCAGTATTTCCCAATTTAAGTTCCCCAAAATACTGGGCTCTCTGATCCTCCTATTGTGTTAATACGTTGGCATTTTAAGCTTGGTGAGCCTTTTTTCCCCCACCATATAGGATAACCCGGGGGGGGGGGCATCACAACTCCCTGCCAGACAATGCGCACTGTTACTTGTGGTCTTAGTACTGACTGTACCGAGTCATGGCTACTGCTTGTTTTCCTGCAAAACATTTGAGTTGCCCCATAATCCCTCCCCCAGATCCCACATTCCCTAATTATACTTATAGTCAGATATTTTCAGCACATCTTTCCCCCTTTAAACAGTCACACTTTTTGTCTATAATTGAGGTTCGTCTAACTAATCCAAGCAAATTCTACCATCATTTCAAATTATATATGTATTCCTTATTTAGTCCCAGTCCAAGAGGTCTG
Organism: Neoceratodus forsteri; assembly: GCA_016271365.2. Classification (NCBI taxonomy): domain Eukaryota; kingdom Metazoa; phylum Chordata; order Ceratodontiformes; family Ceratodontidae; genus Neoceratodus; species Neoceratodus forsteri. Next base: position 740,030,035 of record CM028137.1, on the reverse strand, counting down.
TTGTTTCCCAAGTGTGGTTAAATTTGGATTTTTTTGAAAACATGACTTTCACTTCTTAATCAGTCTTACATTCTGTCCACAGTTGGTGGTCCCCGTACTAATCCAAACAGATTCTATATGTTCCTTAATAAATCCCAGATCAGTGGGTCGTCAGTTTAATGGGTTACGTGATCATTATACCAAAGTTTGTAAAGGCTTCCATGTTTATTTATGGCCTTCTTCTTCCCCCCTGGTTCCGCCTGTGCAGTTTAGGAGCGGAAAAGGCAAGGAGAGAAATTGGAGAATGGCCGAGGCAGGATGAAGGCGCAAGGTGAATCGCAAGGTCAGGAGAACAATAACCTTCAATAAAGTATCCCTTAGCTTGGGAGCAAAATCCCCACCATCTAGGGGTATTAAGACCATATTGACAACCTTGCCGAATATATAAAAAAAAAAAACTCTTAGACATTTGTTGTTGTCTTGATCTTGGTAAGGCATCTCCACCCTCCCGCCACCTAGCTACCTCTCCTCCACTCCCAGACCCACTCCCCCCCACCAAATATGGGAGAAGTTTTACAGAGCAGACAATTTTCTTTGAACAATACCTCATGTTCCCACAGTGGGGTTGCGATATTGATTCAAGCGTTGTAGGACTTCTGGCAGAGACATCTTTCCCTTCTGTTGTATCTCCGGTACTGATTGTCCCAAACGAGATCTCACCGTGTCCAGAGTTTTCCCATTGATAATCCCCTGTGCAGACAGGTCCTCCGCTGCCTCGAGTGCTGTTGTATATCTCTGCGAGCCAGTAGGTAAAAGAACAATCATTTTAGAAGGGTATGGGGTCCTGAATCTTATTTTCTGAGCTCATAATGCTGGAAACAAGAGACTATATTCTCTTTGTTGGCACTGTGTACATGGCGTGTAATCATTATCGACCAAGATGCGATGTTGGCCTAGCATTACTCAGCCCTTCTGCCATGCCCTCCTTAGTATAAACTCTTTCGTTTGATAACTAAGCATTCTTATCACGAATGAACGTGGCCTTGCATCTGGTCTGGTGGGTTTAGGACCAAGGGCTCTCTGTGCCCTTTCTATGTCGAGTTGGAGGTTGTGTTCAAGTTCTAGGACTAATCTGAAGAGATGGTCAGCAAAAGCCAAAGTGTCAGTCCCTTCCTCATTTTCAGGGATACCGAATATACGTATATTGCGGTGACTGCTTCGGTTTTCTGCATCCTCTTGCCTGGATGCCATTGCGAGCTGTTCGTTGGTAAATACTGTTAGTGTAGTCTCCAATTCCTCTAGTTTGTTTATGTTTTGTGTTATTTGCTGATCAGCCTCTGATATTCACATCTGTAGTGTGCCCATCTCCACTCGTAGATCCTGCATTGTTTCGTGGACTTCATTTCGAAACGCAGCTATTGACGACAATATAGTGCCTGTATTGCCCTCCGGTGGGGCTTTTTTGGGTTTTGGCTGCATTTGAGGAGGATGAGGATCTCTTACGACAAGATCCCTGATTTAACTTGACCTGGTGTTCCGACTCTTCCGAGCCTGGGTCCTCTGTGTCTGCTTTGTCCAGCAGTGTTTGGTAGCGGTTTCAGTGAGTTGTAGCCATATTGATAATGGATCGCCTGTCTTGTTTGCTCATGTCCCGGTTTTTTAGACTTTTTTGGGGTTTTAATGATTTCAGTGACCAATTTTAGTTTTTCAGGTCAGAGAGCTCCTCTGCCATGCTACTCAACGGTGCATACTGGAACCGGAAGTCCCACCTTGCTGCCACAACTGTTGCAGTGGTGCTGCCGGTGCACTGTGCTATGTGACTGTCATTGTGCAGTCGGGTGGCCAGTGTGCAGCAGGGACCATCTCTGTGCAATGTCATGGTGCACCAAGTTGCTGGCTGGCGTTGGCCCAACCCCCTGTAGGCGGCCATTATGGGCGCTCCAGGGATGTGTGTGTTCCCACTGCCCAGTGCACACTGTGGGTTGCCATGGTTCCTTGGGACATTGCACTGATCACTTGTCCTGTCCCTTGTTCAAGGTGTCCAGTGGCAAAGACCGCCAAGGTTAGTGATCTCCAGACTGGTGCGCCAGACACTCCTTGTGGCCTCGACAATACTGGAGGTGGTGATTCAGATCCACAGGATGCTGGTGGCCAAGCGGTGGCAGCGTCTGATCACCAGGGCAGTCAGATGGGGCCACCATTAGTTTGGCCCCTGTTTTCCCCTGGTTCCCCTGTGGTACCTCCCCCTACAGTCCCTCCTCCCACTGTACAGTCACTGTTCCCTGTCCCCTTCCCTCGCTATACCTTCCCTTTCCCAGACCCTGGTTATTGTAAATAGTTCATTATAATATATATTTTTCTGACTTACCTGCCTGTGTCTGTGTCTGCTTTGCAGGTGGCATGAGAAGCCATGCTGCAGTGGCTCAGTGTCCGTCCGTGTGGTTTGCATGTGAGGGGGCGCGTATTGAGCTTCCGTGGTTCACTGCTGTGTGCTGTGGCATGTCCCACTGTGGTGGTGTCCATCCCCTGAGTCAGTGACTGTGCCTTGGGGTGCCCATGGGCCAGCTATCAGTGCTGTGTGGCAGCTGTGTGTGTGGTGGTGGTGGCATGCAGCCATGGTCATTGGTCAGGTACTGTCAGCACGCTGTGTTGGGGCCCCTGATTGGCATTGTGCAGCCTGTCCCATGTGGTCTGCCAAGTTACCTGCCACCCAACACATTCAGTGCCTACTGTGTGGGCTTCCTGTGTGCCTGTGTGGTGTGTTTGTGCTTGGCTGCATGGTCTGGGTGTGGCCTGCTATGGTCTGGGGGCACATGGCCCCAGTGGCCCTGCCAGAGGCTTCCCTGTGACCCTCCGTTGGCCATTAACCTCCTTTTGCCTATCTGTGCCATTGTTGTGTTCTGGGGTCAGGTGTCTGGGTGTCTGTGTGTGCCCAGCTGTGCCCTGCTGGTGGAGGCCTCCTGTGGCCTGTCACTGTACTTCCATGGCTTTGTCCCTGGGTCTGTTCCTTGTACCATGCCCCCCTCTATTGCTTTGCTGCTCTGCTCCCACAGTTGCGCTGGAGCATCTTTTTTTGTGCCATGGCGCAACTCTGTTTGCGCCATGGTGCAACTCTGCTATATTCAGCCGGGTTGTGCTGGCACAGTTCGGCCTGCGCAACCTCTGACTATGGCTCCTGTTGCACCATGGTGCATTGGATTTGCACTGCACCAGACTTGCGCCAGGCTTTGGCGCATTTCTGAATATCTGGGCTGAAGAGTTTATATTTAAAATTACCATTGGTTTTAAGATGAAAAAAATCTGTGGGAAGGGAATTAAAAGATTTGGGTGCTTTATACAAAATTGATCTCTGGCCAATGACCCTACGAAAAAGCGATATCTAAAAAGAATATTTGTCCTGAGAAAGGGTGCCACTAGTATTGATTAACCTGGGAAACAATTTAGAAATGGGGGGGAGGAGACCTAGTAAGATTCTGAACAACAATATACAATGTTTAAACTGTATCCGATAGTCAAATGATAAACAATTAGACTCCTGAAGAAGAAAACAGTGATGAGTGCGATATGGAATCTGCAACATAAACCTAAGAATTGAATTGTATGTAACCCAGAGTGGATCTAAAACATTTTTATAGGTAGATGAGTAAACTAATAAACCATAATACAGTTTGCTAAATAAAAAACTATGAGCAAGCAAGGTCTTGTATTCTTTAGTAAGGCATGCTTTAACATGATATAAAGCACCAAGGCACTGGTGGATGGCCTTCCTAATATGGGCAACATGATTCTCGAAAGATAGTTTTGAATCCAAAACCACCCCCAAATATTTAAAATAATCAGCACACTTAGTTGGGGTACCTTTTAGATCAACAAGGGGGATAAGATCCTCAACACTAGATGAGTTAGAGAAGACCATAAAGTTGGTCTTCTGAACATTCAATACCATATGATTATGATGAAGCCAATCTTGAAAAAAATTTAAATCTATCTGGACTTTCATAATAGCATCATTTTGTTTAGGAGCAGAACTAAAAAAAAACAGCATCATCTGCATATATAATGACTGAAGTCTGAGTGCAGATATTGGAAGCAGTGTTCATGTATAGTGAGAAGATCAGTGGTCCCAATATTGAGCCCTGAGGGACTCCACAGGAAATGGGGATAGTTCGGGAAAGAAAACTATCAAAAAGTATGGCATGGGAACGATTGCTGAGGTAATTATAAAACCACAAAACAACTTCTGGGGAAAAGTGCAAACCTGACAAAATACTGGGTAGCAAACAATGCTCAGCTAGATCGAAGGGCTTGGTGAGGTCCACAAATACCGTTGCAACAGAGTGCCCTTTATCAAGGGCACCCTGAATGCAGCTTGTGAACCCCACCAAGGCCGTCTCAGTGTTGTGTAATTGCTTGAAATCATGTTGCTTTGATGTTAAAAGACTTAAGAAACGTGGAGGTCTGATCAAAGACTATCTTCTCAAGGATCTTGGATAAAGAGGGCAAAAGGGAAATAGGGTGATAACTTGATGGAAAATTAGAGTTCCCGGACTTAAAGATAGGCTTTATAGTAGAGTTTTTCCAAAGTGTGGGAAAGGAATCAGAGTTTAAAGAAGCATTAAAAATAAGAAATAAAGGAAAAGCAAGAGACTTAACTCCACGTTTAACCAGCCTATAATCTATACCATCAGAACAAGACAACGGTCAGGAATTCATTTTTGTAATGTGGTCTGTAATCAGTTCTGTGGTAACACTTTTAAAATAGAATTTGGGAAAATTATTGTCAGTTAATAAAAAAAATCGAGCAAAGTAGTAGGAGAAAAAAAAGCCCTGAATGAGGCGAGGTCGCCAAAATAGTTGCTGAAGACCTCAGTGATAACAACAGGGTCACTAATAAGTGAATTATTCTTCATTAAAGAAACAGAAGATTGGGTCTTATTTCTACCCAGTAACTGGTTAAGCAGATCCCAGGTCTTCCTGGGGTTTCCATAAGCATTCTTCTGGGCAGTTAAAAAATATCAGGTCCTAGCCTTCCTGATGGCAGCTTTACATTTGTTACACTGTACTTTGTAAGCCTGCAACAGGGAAGTATCCCCGGATTTACGATAAGCCCTCAAACTTCTATCATTGGTTCACATTAACTTAAGTAACATGGGAGACACTCAGGGTTGTTTATTTGACTTAACTCTCATGTGCTTAAGGGGGAAGGGATCTGATTGACTACCCCCTGAAAAATGTCAGAAAAACAGAGAAGCATTGATGAAGGATCAGAGATAGATTCAAGTGGGGACCAAACAGCTTCAGAAAAGACTGTGTCCAATTGTTCAGAGGAAAGACCTTTAATCGCCCTGAATTCAATTACCTGGGGGGGGGGGACTTGGGAGACTTAGAGGACCAACCACAGTGGACAGGGCAGTGGTCATTCGTACTATCCAGCAGGACCCCCGAAAAGGGGACCCTGCTGGGATGGGTGACCAATATCCAGTCCAACACAGTGCCCAAGCCTGTCTTATAGTTGTAACTCACTCAGGTCTCCCTCTCTTGGCGTGTGGCAGAAGGCAATTTCAGAATTAGCAGGCTCCACTTTTCACAGGAATCCCAGGAGAAATCTCTTCACGGGAATCTTTCTCACTCTGAGACAGTTCAGCAACAGATATTTATTTTGGGAATAGCACTCCCTTGTTCAGTATCAGTGGCTGGAAATGTTTCTTTCTGCTTTGAGGCAGTCCCAGCTCCAATGATCCATTCAGGGTTCACAGTCTCTCACAGGCAGGTGAGACAGGCCTTTTCCCTGTGAGTTGCAGCTAAGCCACACAGGCTCCCACCTCTATGAGAGTTCAACCTGATCTGCTCTCCCTGCTCTTAATCCATCTAGTACACTTTCAAGTCCTGCAGGGAGGAGAAACAGGCTTTCCCCCTGAACTTCCCTCAGCCCACACACACAGGCTCCTTCCTTCTCGGTGGCTCGAGCTGAACTACCTTCTGTTAAAAACAGTCCCAACTGAAGATCGAGATCTCTGTATTCTGGTTGGCTGCCTTTATTGTCAATCACAGTCAGAGAGTTCTCATTGGTTGATTTAGGTGCCCCCAAGAAAATTCACTGCTTATCCCACAAGTTATTTTTTTTTTAATCTCCACTGTTTCTATTCTCCTTGCAGCCACAGCCCTGCCTACCTCCAGCCACTGCTCCTCCTCACCGCCGATCCCGGAGTTGTGCATGCCCAGCTGGCATACGCATCTGTGCTGTTGAGAGGGGCACCCTCCTATGCCCCTGTACCTTGTCCAGGATCTGATACTGGCACACGCCTCTGTCCAGGCATTCGCCAGCCGGTGAAGCTGCGGCCATCAAGCTGCCGTGGGCTTGTGCTGTCATTTCCTCCTTACGGGGTCCCTGGACTGCGAGCGTGCAATGATGTTGCAGCGCTGACGTATGCCGCACTCTACCTCTTGCTACACTGCTCTAGTAGTGCCCCCAGTCATCACCAGGGGCCACTACAGAGCGGTGGTTCCTTGGATCCCTACCCCGGGATGGGAGAGCAGTCCTCTGGATGCTCGATCCCATCCCTCCCCTGCCAACCCCTGGCACCCTGGGCTGGCATCTGAACCCGGTTTGCCAGTGTGGCGCAAGGTGTGGCATCCCACAAGTCATTGTAATCCGGGGTCGCACCTGAAAATAGGCACTTGGCTGTCTAGTGTGACTTACCCAGTCAACAAAAGCAAATATATAAATAAATAAATTAGGACCACTTGGTTCCAACTGGTCCAACCACTGAGTCCTGGACGAAACATGGCAGCTCTCATAGTGGAAGAATAACTAGTCAATGTAAACAGCTCATTTATACAATAACAAGAAGGGTTTAGCAATAAAGATTTACAGGGCATTGAAGGGCTCCCTCAGTGCTGTTGAGCGACTGCTGAATAGAGTTAAACAGGATTGTGCCCAACTGGTCACGAGCCTTGATTTACTCAGATCCAGCCCGGGTTATGTACACTATACACAAGCTGGACTTCTTAAAGAGACAGCACAGTGGCATGGCTCTGCACACTCATGCAGAACAGCATTGCACCACTACTGTACATGGATTACCTTTCCTTACTGGACATCAGCCAGGCAGTGGGCATTACTGGAGCCCAGGGAGACACTCATGATAATCCCCCAAATTTGGGAGGAATACAATCTCTCCCGCCCAGGAAACTTTGCGTCCACGTCAAGTCTATAATAGCAATAGCAATCACTATTAACCCCTCTGTTACATACAGGTCTAGACCATACATTACTATATACAACACCTACGCAGAGATACTATAACTATATACAATATAGCATTCTTTAACTCTAAATGGTACTTTCTTACACATTTTGCAGAGGTCAGATGTTTATCACATTGACAGGACACCTTGAATATATTTGTCATATATTGTTTCAGGTAATTACCCACATGAGATAACATTTGACTTTTAGGCACCCTTAAGTATTGATTCAGTTGTACACTTAACCAGCATATGCCTCAACTAACCCCTTTGACTCTATAAGGGCAACCTCTAGGATACTGGATGGAGGTTTTGATTTTTATTTTAAAGGATGCTGTGAGCACTAATTTGGGCAGGGAATTGGCTGTGACATACACTCCCTTATGAACAACATTCATGGACAGGTCAACAGGCTTTCCTGGTGTGTCGTATGTGAGCTGAACCACAGGTTTTACAGTTCTTCTGGATCTTCTAGACATAGGTGGCATTGGCACTTGCACTTCATCATTGGCATTTGGGATCGCGACTTCCACCTTATTGTCCAGCAACAAGACAGTTTCTGATGAAAGGAGTACCACTGCACTATCTGGAGGATCAGAACTTGTTGTAGGCTCATGACTATGTACATTGCTACAATTCTCTAGTTCTTGCTGCTCATTCTCATTACCAGAGTTATGTCAATGAAGTCAGAATCGTCCAACACACAGCTAGCATTTTCAGGAATAAAAATGCTTTCTTTGGAACAAAACAGCTCACTAAGCCAACTTAGCCCAGCATCACTTTTAGGTTCACTTGCATGTTTGCTACCAGTTTCCTCTGATTCAGGTGTATTGAGTCCAGTTAACTCCACCATGCAAAGGGAATCAGCACACCCTGAGCTTGTGCTTTGGACATCACTATCTGGAAGGTTGGGTATGATTGAGAGTTCATGATTGTCAGAAGTTACAGGGTTATTAGCAGCATTACCAGTGGTGGAGGGGTAGGTTCCCAGAACCAATTGAGCCAATTCAAGAGACGGGTAATATGCAGCACCAAACTCACTTGCATCATCTTCAGAATTTTCTTCATTGTCAGCGGTAGCATTATTGGCTAAGGACCCTGATTGTTGAGCAGTAAGAGGCAGATTGAGCTGCTTGTTATGGGTAGCAGATCTAGTGACAGGGCCTGTTGGAGCTGTAGCTTGTGGCACTGTGTCCAAGACTATTTGCACAATAGGCAAGAGATGATGTCTGTGGATGGTTTTGACAGCACGAGGATCCCCTTCAGGACACACTTTGTAGACAGGCATATCATTTAGTTTACTGATTACAATATATGGGATGTGACTCCAACGGTCAGCAATTTTGTGCTTGCCTTGAAACTCTAAGTTGAGCATGAGCACACAATCTCCTGCTTTGAGCTCTTGGGCCTTGACACATTTATCATGGCAAACCTTGTTAGCCAGATTTCTCTTAGCTGCCATGGTATTTGCAAGCTGATACACATGGTTCAATGTGCTTTTAACTGTTTAATGTATCAGATGATCTAAAGGTGGGTAAGCAATGTGAGAAGTCAGTAAGGAGAGCCAGGGGGATACTGAGATGCATAGGAAGGGGCATCACAAGTAGAAAAAAGGAAGTGGTTGTCCCTCTGTGCAGACAGTTGGTGAGACTCCATCTGGAGTACTGTGTGCAGTTTTGGAGACCTCATCTATGCAAGGACATAGACAGGATGGAAGCAGTCCAGAGGAGGGCAACTAAAATGGTGCGGGGTCTGCATCAGAAATCATATGAAGAGAGACTGAGAGAGCTTAATATGTACACCTTTGATGAAAGGAGGGATGGGGGACATGATAGAAATGTTCAAGTACCTCAAGGGAATCAACAAAGTCCAGGAGGGTGGCATCTTTCAGAAAAAGAGATGTGTAAGAACAAGGGGACACAATTTAAAGATAGAGGGGGGATGGCTCAGGGGTAATGTAGGAAATCTTTTTCACGGAGAGAGTGGTGGATCGTGGAACTGCCTTCCTGGGGAGGTTGTTGGGGCTAAAACAGTGGGGGAATTAAAACATGCATGGGACAGACACAAGGCAATTGTAGTGGGGGTGGCAGGAAGTAGGCTGTTGGTTAACTAGAACCTGCAGCTTATCCAGTAGCTAGGGAAATGGGCAGACTGGGTGGGCCAAGTGGTCCATATCTGCCGTCAAAGTCTATGTTTCTATGTTTCTAAGGTAGTTTTCTGATCAAGTCCCATAAGGAGACACTCCAAAACATACATCCCCCAGGAGAAGTGCTTTTCTACCAAACATAAGGTGGCATACCTCTCAACCTCCTGCCTCATAAATCAGGGACAAGGCTTAAAAAAATCAGGGACAAAGGACCAAAATCAGGGACACATCTTCAAAATTAGAGATATCCACCCAGAAAGCTGGTAGAATATGGAGCTTAGTCCACAATGCATTTTCTAAAGAAGAACAAGTCTGTAACTTTAATGCTTGACATTGTTTTGTGCTTACAGTCCCCACTGTTTAGCCACAAAAACACAAATTTTAGGAAGGACAGAGTAAAATTTTGAGGCAAAATCAGGGACGTCCCTGAAAATCAGGGACACTTGAGAGGTATGTAAGGTGGTACAGTGAAAAAACAGTAGCATCGTTTTTTGGGCTTGTCTTTTGGATGCAGGGTGCCAAGCATATCTAATAGAGTGTGGTTAAATCTCTCCAGTTGCAGATCTTCTTGTGGATGATAGGGGTAGTTCTGGATTTTCGGACACCCCAGGTCGATAATTCCTTAATGAGCCTGCTCTCAAAGTCTCAACCCTGATCCGAATGAATGCACTGAGGGGCGCCATAGTGCACAAAGGACTTCTCCACAAGAACTTTTGCCACAGATGAGGCCTTGTGGTCTTTAGTAAAATAGGCCTCTGGAGATACCGACTGTACATTTTACTGCACTGTACTGTTCTGTATCCATACCCATTTTAGGACAATAAAAGTGTGTTCTAGCCAGGTCCAGGGTCCTTTCACTTCCCGAATGCCTCATGTTATCATGTAAGGCCTTCAGCACAACACTTTTAAACTTGGTGGGCAGTACTAGCTGTTTTTTGACAACCTCTCCTTGGCTATCTGTCAGTTCTCTATATAGTAACTGCTCTTGTAGATTGAGTTTAGGCCCTTCTCACAATAACAAAGCAGTGTTGGGGTCTCTGGACCACATTTTTGAGACATCCTCTCTCCTTTTCAAGGCATGAACAACCTGTTTTATCATGGGATCATAGTTCTGTTCCCTTTGGATATCAGCTGGGGCTAGCTGGGGTAAAGACCTTAAGTCCAGAGCTGCGAAATTACAGTAAGCTACTGGTATGCAGGTATCTGGAGGTCCCAAGCAATCTGCCAAACAGTTAACAGTTTCTGAAGAGGGAGGCTCATCTTGATCAAATTTATGGCACAGGGCTTTTACTGATTGTTCAGAAATATGCACCCATTGCTGACTGGAAGCAGGTCTGCATGAAAGGGCATTGGCATCGATGTGATTTAGGCCTGGACGATACTCTACTGCGTAATCATATGTTGAAAGAGCAGAAAGCCACCTATGTCCAGTAGCATCTAGTCTGGCAGAGGTTTGGACGTATGTCAATGGGCTGTTGTTGGTCTTGACCAGGATATTTGCGCCATGTAAGTATTCATGGAACTGCTCCACAATTACCCACTTGAGAGCAAGAAATTCCAATTTGTGTACAGGGTAGTTTTTCTCTGAAGGTGTCAGACTTCTACTAGCAAAAGCTACTGGTCATAACCCCTCTGTGTACTCTTGATAAAGTACAGCTCCTAGGCCACTTAGGCTAGCATCTGCATGTAGCACATATGGCTTTGATGGATCAGCATAAGCAAGTACTGGCACATCAGTTAGCTGGTAGATGATTTCTTCAAATGCTGTGTCACAATCAATAGTTCATCTTGGACCGAATGGCACGTGGAGTCTGAAATAAGTCTTTGCAGTCTCTGTATCAGTGCCTTTTTTCAACTATTTGTGAGTAGGTGGGTACCCTTGAGTTAAGTTTAGCAATGGGTGTACTACCTTGGTGTAGTCTTTGACAAAACGGTGGTAATAACCACAGAATCCAAGAAACTTTTGACGTTTTTAAGTTGTTGGGCTTTGGCCAGCTGGTTACTGCCTCCACTTTGCTGGGGTCAGTTTGTATACTCTCTGAAGACACAATGATACCCACATACTTTACAGAGCTTTGAAAAATTTGACATATATCTATAGATAGTTTCAGGCCAAACTCCTCAAGCCTATCAAGCACTTTAAACAGGTGAGCCTCATGCTCTTCAAGAGTCTTCCCAAAAACAATAACATCATTGAGGTACAACAGGCATTCAAGGAGGTTCATGTCACCCACAGCATGCTCCATAAGTCTTCGAAAGGTTGCGGCTGCACCCAAAAATCTCTTGTGGCATGCAGAGGAATTTGTAGAATCCTAGGGAACAGATAAATGCTGCTTTTTCCCTGTCCTCAGGAGCCATTTGGATCTGGGAGAATCCACTACGGAGATCAAGGACAGAAAACCACTTACTCCCATTCAGACAATCCAATGCATCCTGTATGTGTGGCATGGTATATTGATTGGGGACAGTTCTTTTATTAAGGGTTCAGTAGTCCACACACATTTGGACAGAGCCATTCTTCTTTCACACTACAATAATCAGAGAGGCATAGGGGCTCCATGACTCCTGTATTATGCTGACTACTAACATCTCTTGCAGGTGACGCCTCACGTCATCGATGACAGCAGGAGCTAGGCACCTGGACCTTTCCCTGAAGGGTCTCTCATTGTGCAGTCATATATGATGTTCAGTCCCAGTCACACAGTCAACATCCCATTCCTCAGGGGAAAATACTCTGGTTTGCCAGGCCAGCTTCTAGCTAATTCTGTCCCTTCAACCATTTGGGATGGGAGACTCTCCAAAATCAAACATATTAGGTGAGACTTCACATTGTTCCCCATTCTGGCACTTGGATGGCAATACAATAGTGTCAGCACAATAGACTTTGGCCACAGTGCAACCTCGGTGCACCTTGATATCTCAATTGGTAACATTCTGAATTTGGACCACCACTCTTCTGGTGTAGGCACTGGCATGAATAGGAAGTATACTGGGCTTAATCAGCAGTCTTTCAGGCAATTTTTCCTGTTCTGGGGCATCCAGCATCAGTATTCTATTTGTCACATCTTTCCACAGCCGCACTTCTTCACTGACAGTGCACTCAGCATTTGGAGGGAGAACAATAGCAGAGGAATCTTTCTTCTCAACGATCGCTACAGGTTCATTCTTGTCACTCTCCACAGGGTGCATTTACATTGCATAGGTTTTCTGGATAATGGCATGAACTTGCAGTGCTCTCCCAGTCTTCTTGTTTTGTCTGTCTTGACACAGTTGAGCCAGACAGCCAAACTTATGCACATTAGTACCAGTCAACACAGGGATACCATCATAGAGGCCAGAGGGAGGACAGACCAAGGCTAGTGTCTCCACAGGGTCTCCTACTCCTGCTATAGAGGATGGAAAAGAGAGCACATTTGCAGATACCCAAGATATGGATACGATTTGTCACTCAACCCCCATACATACAGTCCATCTAGAGATTGTAGTGGGTGGTCATATAAATGCTGATCGTACCAGTCTTTGAATATTGTGGTGACTTGGGACCCACTATCGAGGACAGCTTGAGCAGAGATGCCATCAACATGCACAGAGATGCACAGTAGTTTCCATGGAGTGACCCACCAATTCTGACCAGTCAGGAGGGGCATTAGTTGTAGAATGCGTGACAGCAGACTTGCCGACATAAGGCTTATAAGGAGGTTTAGGAGGCGATTTCAGATTACTTTGTCAGACCTGGTTGAGCAGCTTTACAGTTACCCTTCGCAAATCCTCATGGAATCGACATACTCTTTTTGTATGTCCATCCTCACCACAATGGTAGTAGAAAACATTGAGTCTGCGATTTGGGGTTCAAGCAGGTTCTTCAAGTGATTTATTAGTACTGTGAGGACCACGTTGGTAATCATTTTTAGGTCTAGGTTCATTTTCAGCTCCACTAGGCTTTCTCCAAGATGAAGGCTGATGGGATGACTGCTCAAGATCACTTACTAGTGCCCTTAATTCTTTCATCTCTTTCAGCATGTCACTATTTGCCTCCTCTTTGGGGACTTGGACACTGGCACTTGTTGCAGAGGACTGGGGCTCACTGGACACTTCAGCAGCATGGGTGCATATAGTCTGACCTTTAACCAATTCACAGCACTTTGCACACTAGCCTTTAGTTTCCTTAACTCTTTCAATAAATCTTTAAGTTGCCAGGCATCAAGGACAATCTCTTTTTTGGTGGGCTTCTCAGGGGCCGGGGCTGCTCGGGCAGCACCTGCATACGGGTTCCAAAACTCTTCCTCATTTTCAGCCTTTCTGATCTCCTTCATGAGCAAGCCGTAAGCAGGGGTATCATCTCTCCTGTCCTGGAACTTTAGCTTTAGCATTAGCACACTGGAAGATCTAGCAGATTTGAGAATATGTTCTAGTCTCACTCCGTTTGAATTACTGGACAATACCCCACCTTTTCTGTGAGCTCTCTGTAAGGCCCTTTCCAGTCTAGTGACATATGCAGACAGACATTCACCTTTCCACAGTTTGGTGGATTTGAACTTCCACATCAAGTCTTCTTCGGAGTCAGTGCTACCAAAGACACCTTCTAATGCAAATAAATACTCATTGACTGAAGCATCGGGCTTTGTGAACCTCAAGAATCTAATTGCTTTGAATACAGGTCCCCTTAAACTTTCCATAAGTCTTTTCCTTGTCTCTATTTCTGCACATTGCCACTCTTGAACCAGGGGGGATGCATAGTCCATCCAAGTCTCTAGGACATCTTCCCCTTGGAGTATGGGAACAGTACCAGAGAACAATTTATTTATTTATTTAGATTTTGATAACCGGGTAAGCCCACTGAGACCAGAGATCCCTTTTTCAGGGGCTACCCGGATGGTAAGATTGGAAGGTGGTCACTATGCCAAGGGCTACTATCCCGCCTGCTTTTCTGATTGCAGTTTCAGGGGCCTGGGTTCGGGTTTAATGGTTACTGTATCTGCCCTACCAGCAGCAGAACTACAGTTATGATGCCTCCATCCAACAACCTTAGCCTGTGTTAAGAGTCAAGGTTCACTGATGGAACAGATACAGAAAAAGGCACAGGGGCGGGCCCAGTTGAGATTGCCAATGAGGGAGCAGGTGACTGTGCAGGGGAGAGGTTTGTAGGAGTAGCTCCCCCTAGGGTCTCTAAGGCCTGTTTTAAGTCTTCAAAAGTCTGTTCCTCAGTGGCTAGCAACCTCCCCAGTTTCTCTTTCAATCCCTCTAATTTGGGTGACCACCCCCTCCCAGGTGTGAACACCACACTGCGCATAGTGACCACCTTCCAACTCACCGGGAACTCATCAGGGGTAATAATATTGGGTTCCCTATCAATATCCACCAAGGCACTGCATTCAACTAAGGCCATTATGTTCTGGGTAAACAGATCAGCCATTTGTCTTTTCACGGTAGCCTTACCCAGACATTTGACTTGGTTCACAGCCCCCTCTAAAACACTTTTATCCATGTCCAGGGGAATATCCAATAATAACACGGTCTTGAGAGGGTCAACCTCCTCAGCTTCACACCATCCCAATAAATGATGCACAGCCATTTTATGGGCAGGGACCCCGACTTTAAGACCAGTCATGTTCTCCTTCTTAATACCAGCACTCATGTAAAATTTAGCTGCAATTTAGTGTTTCAGACACTATTGGGTGATCCCAGTGGTGCCTCCAATAATGTAACCCTAGCGCCGTTATACCAAGGGCTACCCTGCCTGCTTCTCTGATTGCAGTTTCAGGGGCCTAGGTTCAGGTTTAATGGTTACTGTATCTGCCCTACCAGCTGCAGAACTACAATTATGATGCCTCCACCCAGAGTAATGATTAAGTGGGTAAGTTGCCAAACTAGTACAGCCCTCTGGGAAGCTATACCTACCCGCAACCCCAGCTAGTGACCTTACACAATAAGTTTCACAGGTGCTATATATGGCATTCAAAATACAATTATTGATGAGCACTAATACTATGCTCATGGACACCACATTTATCAACAGGGTCTGCACCACTTGCATATACCCTGTGCCCCTGCAATGAAACAGTTTCAGTAGTGACAGTATACCCTTTAGCTGTACATCTTAAATGACACAGTGACTTGACAATGAGCAATAATATGCTCATAAGCCAGATCTAACATCAAACAACAAATCTGGTTTATTAAGGGGGCTTGAACAAGGGAGGGGTGAGAATTTAATAAAATGATAAGACCCTCTGGTTTTATAGAAGTAAGCAAACAAATCATTTCACCCTGTTTTAGACAGTCTCACAACTGCTGGGTACCCAGAGTGGCATTTGGTGCAGGCCTGGAGCGCTGCCACAGGTTGGCTGGCATTGCAGCTTGTAGGGGTCCTTAAATCAAGAAGAACTTGTTTGGTTAGGCTTAAACAATAAACTATTTGTAATCTACAGCTGGATGGCAGACAATCACAGTAAAACATAAACTTAAATTCCAAAGGTGACATAAAGTACTGTGATTTCAGTTGAGGTTACTCACAGTACCAAGACCGATGGAACTGGTGGCAGTAGTTCTCTGGATTCTTTCTGGCCAGACCGGAACACGGGGACTGAGGCCAACAAGACTCACCTTCACTTTGCGGCCTTGCCAACAAGGTGGCCGCAACCTATGATTCTTTTCTGCAGGGGCTGAATCCCTGAGCTGGTCTTTAGCCAGGATGGCTGATCAAAGGCAGCGACAGCCTCTGGAGCCCCTCCATGATGCAGGCCCAGCACACACAGTTTGGTCTCCGGTGCAGTTCAATTGGCATACACACAGTTCTGCAATATCGTTACTGGAAGTTCTTACAGAAAAGGCAGAAAATAACTCACTCAGTTCTCCCCCTCTTGGCATGTGGCAGGAGACAGTTTCAGAATTAGCAGGCTCCACTTTTCACAGGAGACCCAGGAGCAATCTCTTCACATGAATCTTTCCCACTCTGAGACAGTTCAGCAACAGATATTTCTTTTGGGAATAGAGCTCCCTTGTTCAGCATCAATGGCTGAAAATGTTTCTCTCTGCTTTGAGGCAGCCCCAGATACAATGATCCCCTCAGGGTTCACAGTCTCTCACAGGGAGGTGAGACAGGTCTTTTCCCTGCAAGTTGCAGCTAAGCCACACATGCTCCCACCTCTATGAGAGCTCAAGATGAACTGCTGTCTCTGCTCTGAGTCTGTCTAGTATGTTTTCAAGCCCTGTAGGGAGGTGAAACGGGCTTTTCCCCCCTTCACTTCTCTCAGTCCACACATGTAGGTGCCTTCCTTCTCAGTGGCTCAAGCTGATCTGCCTTCTGTTCAAAACAGTCCCAGCTGAAGACTGGGATCTCTGTATTCCAGTTGACTGCCTTTACTTTCAATCACAGTCCGAGAGCTCTCATTGGTTGATTCAGGTGAAAACAAGAAAGTTCACAGCTTTCCCCACATGTCACTGTAATTAGGACCCCTTGAGGACTCCTTGGTTCCGACTGGTCCAACCACTGAGTCCCAGACCAAACATGGTGGCTTCCATAGTGGAAGAATAAATAGTCAATGTAAACAGCTCATTTATACAATAACAAGAAGGATTTAGCAATAAACATTTACAGAGCATTGAAGGGCTCCCTCAGAGCTGTTGAGCAACTGCTGAATGGAGTTAAGCGTGGTTATGCCCAGCTGGTCACGAGCCTTGATTTACTTGGACCCAGTCCGGGCTATGTACACTATACACAAGCTGGACTTCTTAAAGAGACAGCACAGCGGCATGGCTCTGCACACTCACATAGGACAGCATTGCACCATTACTGTACATGGATTAACTTTCCTTACTGAACATCAGTCAGGCAGTGGGCATTACTGGAGCCCAGGGAGACACTCAAGGTAAGCCCCCCAATTTGGGGGGGAAGGTTACATTTCTAAAAAGTGCAGAATGTAATTCTGCAGTTAACATTCTACTTTTTGAGTTTGGGAATTCAATTTTTTACTGAATTATGTGGAATTATTCAGAATTTTTGAGAATTCTGCAGGATTATATCGGAAGCAGAATTTTAAAATTCTGCCGTGTTCTAGTTACCATGCGTGCTTCTCAATGAAAACTGCAAATGCTTGACTCAGAATTAGTGTGGGCATCAGCTTTGTTGACAGGATGTTATTCATGGGAGGGGGGAGAGCTGGACTTCATTGTCCATTTAGGGACAAATGACCTGGCTGGGGAGGAGGCAGAAGCTGTTCAGAAGGAGTTCATGAGATTGGGGAGCGGTCTGGGTCAGGTAGCAAAATCTTTTACTTTCTTGGAGGTGCTAATTGTCCATGACAAGGGAGAGGGCAGGAGTCTACATACCAGGAACTTCAACACATGGTTGAAGAAATTATGCGAAGATGAGGGATTCGGATTCATTGGGGACTGGGGCTCCACCTGGATGGATAGAGGCCTGTTCAGAGGTGACGGCCTGCATCCATCCAGCAGGAGAACTGGAATTCTCAGTTAAAAGTTTAAATTCTACATTAGTAAGCATTTAAAGTAGCTAAGGAGGGGGGCAGACTAGGGCAGAAGGGCATGAACTGTCCACTCCCACATGCTTAGGGGTTCGGCAGCAAGAATCCAAAAGGCGAGAAATCCCTAAAAGCCCCAAAACAAGGAGGAAATCGGGTAGGTGAGGGACGAGGAGAGTGAAAAAGAAATAAGGAAGGTGATAGGGAAAATGGGCAAAAAGAAGGGAGGTGGCAATAAAATCTGGAGATCCATGTGTGCAAATTCTCGAAGTCTGGGCAACAATGTTGTAGACCTAGAGGCCGCCATGGTGGCAGCAAACCTGGACATGGTCGCAGTTACAGAGACCTAGTACAATGATAATCAGGACTGGGATGCAGTCATACCAGGGTATACTCTATTCAGGAGGGATAGGGTAGACAAAAAGGACAGGGGTCGGCTCTTTATGTAAGGGGGGGCATAAAGGTCACAGAAATACAAAGGGAGCAGAGGTGCTGTGGGTTACACTGGAAACAAGGAAGGGGGGCTGTTATTTGAACAAGGATAATCTACAGTCCTCCAGCACAAGGGGAGGAAGCAGATAAGAAAATGATGGAATATATCTGAGAGATGGCTAACAATGGAGAGTTACTGCTGTTTGGGGACTTCAATATGCCAGATGTTGACTGAAGCATCACAGCTGCAGCAATGGGTGGAAGCAGGGGAATTCTAGATGGTATGCAGCGGGTGTTCCTCAGGCAATTAGTTAGTGAACCCACTCACAGGGGGGCATACTGGACCTGGTACTGTCAAACGGAGACAGTGGCACTGACGTCACAGTGGGGAGCCACCTGGGAACAAGTCTTCATCGCACGGTGTGGTTCAGGGTTAGAATGGGGCTGGAAACAACCACACTAAAACTAGAGCCCTGGACTTCAGAAGGGCTAATTTCGGTTAAATGGGAGAGTCTCAGGGAAGCACTAGCAGAGTTAGGGAATGTGGAGGGGGTAGAGGGGAAGTGGACAGAAATAAGAAAAGCCACAGAGAAAGCAACAAACCTCTGTGCCAGGCAGATTACAAAGAACAGGAGAAAGAAGAGACCACTGTGGTTCTCCAAAGAAGTAGCAAAGAAAGTAAAGGCAAAATGGTAAGCATTCAAAAGGTACAAGGCATCACAGAAGGAAGAGGACAGGGAGGGTTATATGGAGAAATTAAGGGAGGCAGCAAAAGCAGTTAGGAGCACTAAGGCACAAACAGAGGAGAACATTGCCAAGTGAGTAAAAACGGAGGATAAAACATGCTTTAGGTATGTACGTAAAAAAGGGAAAAATAAGGCAGGGATAGTAAAACAAATAGGGGATGGAAGGAGAGTGCATGGAAGAGGACCAGAAGAAAGCAGACATACTGAACAAGTACTTTTGTTCAATATTTACAAAACAGGAAGTGGGTGAATGACCACATATAGGGGATAGTGGCATTTATGGAAGGGAGGTAGACACTAGCCCTTTTACAGAGGACAGAGTTCTCAAGGAGCTAGAGAAACTAAAAGTTGATAAGCAATGGGGCCGGGTGGGGTGCACCCCAGGATACTGAGAGAACTTAGAAAAGAGCCCACTGCACCTCTGACAGCCCTGTTCAACCTATTACTGGTTATGGGGGACGTACCGAGCGATTGGAGGAGAGCGGATGTGGTCTCACTTAACAAAAGTGGGAACAAGGAGGAGGCAGAGAACTATTGACCTGTAAACCTGATGTCGGTGGTATGCAAACTTATGGAAACACTACTAAAGGAAAGGATTGTGGTATACATTTTAACCAATGGTTTGCAGGATCAAAAGCAGCATGGTGTCACAGAAGGGAGATCTTGCCAGAAAAACCTGATTGATTTCTTTGACTGGGTGGCCAGGGAAGTGGATCACGGAAGGGCGGTAGATGTGGCCTACCTAGATTTCAGTAAGGCCTTTGACACAGTTATGCACAGAAGACTGGTAAGCAAGCAGAGAAGTCTGGGGGTGAGTCCCAAGGTAGTAAAATGGGTACAGAATTGGCTGAGTAAGAGAAGCCAGAGGGTGGTGATAAATGGGGTACAGTCAAATGAAGGAAAGGTAACCAGCAGGGTGCCACAGGGATCAGTTCTGAGACCAGTCCTCTTCAGTGTCTTCATTAGCAACATCTCAGAGGGGCTGGAAGGGAATGTATGGCTGTTCACAGATGACACAAAAATCTACAACAGAGTGGACACACCTTGGGGGGTAGATAGAATGAGGAAAGACCTGAAACATCTGGAAGAATGCTCAAGGGTATGGCAGCTAGGCTTCAATGCCAAAAAGTACAAAATTATGCACGTAGGGCACAGGAACCCTAGGACAACGTACCAATTGGTGAGGGGGGTGTTGGCAACTACAAAACAGGAAAGGGACCTGGGGTCATCATATCTGATGATCTGAAGGTGGCAAGGCAGTGTGATAAGGCCATAGGAATGGCTAGTGGAATGCTGGGGTGCATAGGGAGGGGTATTACAAGCAGAAAGAGTGAGGTGGTGTTGCCGCTGTATAGATCGATGGTGAGGCTCCACCTGGAGTACTGTGTTCAGTTCTGGAGGCCTCATCTCAAGAACAGCATAGATCGGGTAGAGGCAGTACAGAGGAGGGAAACCAAAATGATGCATGTCCTGCATCAGAAGCCCTTCAAAGAAAGACTCAAGGAATTAAATATATACTCTCTAGAGGATAGAAGGGAAAAGGGGGACATGACAGAAACATTCACACACCTCAAGAGTATCAATAAGGTACAGGAGGGTGGGATTCAACATAGAAAAAGATGCTCAAGGACCAGGGGGCATGATATGAAGCTGGAAGGGGGAGGCTCAGAGGAGATGTGAGGAAATACTTATTCACGGAAAGAGTGGTGGATGCCTGGAACAGACTATCATCCGAGGTAATAGGTACCAAAACAGTGGTGGATCTCAAGCATGCATGGGATAGACACAAAGGGACCTTAGTACCAGGGCTGGGGGGGGGGTGGTAAGGCCACAGATTGAGTAGGGTCTGTGGTGATACATTAGGTAGGATGTTTTTAGGGCAGACTGGATGGCCAAGGGGTCCTTTTCTGCCGACAGCTTCTATGTTTCTATGTTTGGGAGTAAATGGAAAAGGTTACATTGAATCCCCCAGCACGTAAGTCCTTTTCTCTCTGTGGAGAGAACTCTGGCAGGCCACCCCTCACTGCTGGGGAAAATCCCCTGAGGGTCCTGGTTATACCTACTTTAGAGCCAGACAGAGAAGAGGCTGAGTGGAAGGAAGGGACCGGTTTTCTGGCAATAATGCATCTTCTTGCTGCGCCACAGAGCGAAATTGCCATTGACTGTGAAGGCAGGCACTCACATGCCCTGCTAACCAGAGAAATAGTGCAGTCGGGGCAATCCTACCATAAGGATGAGGGGATGGGGAACCAAAAATGGGGAACCTGAAAACTAAAAGTATTTTTACACTCGGTATCGGAAAAGCTTGAAGGGAGGTTGGAACAGAATTATGAGCTTTCCAAATAATTCCCAAAAGCAAGCTGATTGTGTCAACTAAATTCAAATTTCATTTATTTCAAAATGCAATACGCTAGGAAGATGGAAAAGCCACCTTAGCAACAGCTCATTTCAATGATATTCTTATACCTAACATGAATGTTGCACATGATATTTAAAATACGTGTGTATAACAAGAGTCACAGACATAAATTTAGATAAACAATATACTAATCAAAATACTAATGGTACTGAGTGGTGCTAGGGTATGAATGTGTCATTTTTGTATAGTAAAAGACACATAGAGTATACATGCTAAACAATGTACATGCAAATGCTGTACAATACAGTCACATACAGTACATGCATGCAAGCACACACATACACCTCACAGAATAAACAAGCATACCCCACACAATATATTAACTTTGAGTTCCTTTAATTAGTAATCTGGAGTCAGTATACTCTTTTGTAGACAACAACAAAAAAACAGGTCCCATGAGCTAGGATTGATAATCCTCCATTCCTTCCTCGTTTGATGAATTAGTCTTGATAGAGTGTGGCAGTTACATATTCCATGTTCTTTGTTTCTGGGTCACCAACAGTTCCATGGTCAGAAAATCTATTCCAAGCCCTGAAAGCCCCATCACTGAAATCAGCAATGACATCTAGCAGTTCCTCTCGTATATTAGATGAATGCTAACAACATAACTTGCATTGAGAAAGAAAAACTGCATTCCATTGGAAATTGAACTCAGGCCCTCCCAACTGCTGTCCTGGTATGTAGCCAGAACTTATTAAGTTGACTGTAACATAAAACTAACAGTTCAGTGTTTAGACAATCAAAAATTGAAGCCAGACCTCTTCTCAGCTATAGTCCTGGTGCTTTGTCACTGTGCTGTTGTTCCATATTTTTATTTATTAGCTTTTGTTTACCAGGTAAGCACACTAGACAAGGAATGCCTATTTTCAGGTACAACCCGGGATATTACAAGAGCATGATTTACAAAACAGTGTGAGTGAATTACAACAATGTGAAATACAATCAATGAGCAAAGTGATACAAATAAACAGGTACAGGATGAACAGATAAGCATATACATCAAAAGGGTAAGAACAAGCAAATAATAGTTACATTTCATGGAAATAATACAAGCACAATTTGTGCCATTTTGAGGATGATAAGTGCTAAGGTGAAGGGCATGGAGGGTAGATAATTCCCCTCACTGGAGCTCAGAGTGGGTAGAGGACCAGGGAAGTGGAGGGTGCACACCATGGTCCAAGTAGGGATAGGTGATATCAAGCAGCCTTGGGACAGTTACAGGCTGAGGCAGACTTCAGGTGCAACCGGAGGGAGCTCTTAAAGATGGAATGGGTGGGGGTACATCTGATGGTTGCAGGTAGAGTATTCCAGAATCTAGGGGCACAAACAGCAAAGGCACGATCACCTGACAGTATATGAGTTTTTGGGACAAAGAGAGGTTGCAAGTCAGCAGACCTTAGCCGGTGTGATGGTAGAGCCAGCCAAAGGAGTTTGGACAGAGTGGGTTGGGTGGCAATGTGGACGATTTTGTCTGTGAAGCAGCCCAAGACAAATGAGAGATAATTACCCGGGGACAACCAGTGTAGTTGATTGTATAAATCACACTAATGTGTAAGTAACGAGACGGCAAGGGCAGAGTGGCAAATATTATTTATTTTAGGCCACTTCCCATTTAGCAAGGCTAGTTTTTGCGGTGAGGGTAAAGGTTGTCAGCCCATAGCTGAGAGAGGGAAGGAATAAACCTTTAGCAAGGGTAAGCTTGCAGCAGCAATAAGGTACCCATGAGCCCAGTATGCAAGTCCAAGCTTGATATTTGTTGCCCTGCAGACACTTTGAATGTGTAGAGACAGGTCTAACTGGGGGTCAAAAGTAACTCCTAGGTATCTAATGGAGCATGTAGCGGCAACTGGGACACCATCAAGACTTAAGACATTGAGTGGGACAGGACACTGTTTGAGTTTGGCAGAGGAGCCCAAGAGCATGAGTTTAGCTTTCTTTAAGTTTAGCTCAAGCTTATTTGTCAGCAGCCAATGTTGCAGTTTATTGAAGTCAGCTTGTAGATTGTGATTTATGGCACAGACATCCCCTGAGCTAGGTAGGAGGACCAGGTCATCGGCATATAGGGTTGTGGTGCTATGGGTAGGGACCATTGGGAAGTCATTGATGAAAAGAGAAAATAGGATAGGGCCCAGAATAGATCCCTGAGGGACATCAATAGTGATAGGAACAGGTTCCGATACAGCTCTATTGTTCTTAACAAGCTGTAGCCTGCCAGTGAGATAGTCGGAAAACCAGTTTAGGGCTGAACCAGTAACACCGAGGGAGTGAAGCTTAGTACAGTGTAGGGGTACAGAGTAGGCCTTTGAGAGGTCCACAAAGATAGCTCCAGTTAGCATACCCTGGTCCATGGCGATCCTTATATCAGATGTAACTTTAGCAAGGGCTATACAAATGCTATGTCCTTTACGAAATCCATGCTGTTCTGGTGGCAGTAAGGTATGTTTAGACAGATAGTCCATCAGCTGCACTTCCACCACCTTTACCAGTATCTTGCTAACAGCAGATAGGGTGGCTATAGGATGGTAGTGTTCTATGCATTTCCAGTCACCCTGCTTGAAAATAGGAATAACCTTTTCTACTTTCCAAATTTCAGGAACAATTCCAGTGGTGAGGGAGAGGTAAAGAATATGGGATATTGAGAGCGCAAGCAAAGGGGTCCCAGTCTTTAGGAGTTTTGGTTCAAAGTCATCGTGACCAGCACTCATATGAGGAGAAAGGCGAGCGAGAAGCTTGTAGGTTTCCCTCACTGAGAAGGTCTTAAGACAAAAAGATGGGCGAGACAGAGATTCTGGAGGGGAGGAATGGTTAGAGGTAGATGACTTGCCATTGTCAGTAGTAAACAGGGAGGTGTATGCCGAAAGATTGGAGAATTGCTTGTTAAAGGCATTGGCAATTGTAGTAGCATTATTGCAATTTCTGCCATTGACAATCATATCCATAGTATCACAGTGGCTATAATCCCCGACTATGGTTTTTAATAATGCGCCGAAGTAGCGCTGGTGAGACTGAAGGTTTCTAGAGAGAGAGGCATACTAACAACATACATTTCAGTGATAACAGAAAATGTATTCCCCACTGGGAATCAGACCCAGCCCCTTCCCAACTTCTGTCCTGTGCTTGGCCACTGTGCTATCATTCCAAATGGTAAGGCAGAGAAAACATAGATTTTATCAACAGGAAAGGGCCTTTAGGCTCATCCAGTCTGCCCCTAGCCCCTGCCTATTCTGTCACCACTAACCCTAGTTGGTCCTAGGTGTCACTCGCTCCCCCGTTCCTCTACCTAATAGGCCCCCGCACCTATCCTATGCATGCTTGAAGCTCCCACAATCTTTACCTCCACTACCTCCTCTGGTAGACCATTCCAGTCATTTACTATCCTTTCCATGAAGAAATATTTCCACACATCTCTCCTAAACTTCTTCCCTTAGCTTCATTGTATGTCTCCTTTTTCTGCTGACTTCCTTTCTCTGAAATGAACCCTTCACTTGCACCTTGTTCACTCCTGTGAGGTACTTGTAGGTTTCAGTCATGTTCCCTCTCAATCTCCTCTCCTCTCCTCTCCTCTAAGGAGTACATGTTGAGGTCCTGCAGCCTTTCCTCATATGGCTTCTTGTGCAACCGCACTCACTGTTTTGGGTGCCCTCCTCTGTACTACCTCCACCCTTTCAATGTCTTTGCAGAGGTGCAGCCTCCAGAACTGGACACAGTATTCCAGGTGGGGTCTCACCAGTGAGCAAAACAGCAGCAGCACCATCTCCCGAATCCTGCAAGAAACCCCTCTCCCAATGCACCCCAGCATCCTGCTTACCTTTCCCACTGATTTGTCACACTGCCCAGCTACCTTGAGATCATCAGATATGATGACCCCTAGGTCTCTTTCTTGCTTGGTGACTGTAAGCGCCACTCCACTATCTCATATACATCCCCTTGACTCCATAGCCCTAAGTGAATAACCTTGCACTTTTTTGCATTGAAACCCAGCTGCCACCCCCTAGACTATTACTCTAGTTTACTTAGAACCCTTTGCATTCTTTCCACCCCTTCCTGAGTATCAACCATGTTACAGATTTTTGTATCATCTACGAAGAGACACACCTTCCCCTCAGGCTACTCCACAATGTAGCTTATGAAGACATTGAAGAGGACTGGTCCCAGCACCAAACCCTGTGGCACTCTACTAGTCACTTTCCTATTGATTGAGTGGCTACCATTAACCACCACCCTTTGACTCCTATCCTTTAAACAGTTTGATACCAAGCTTGTCAGTTTCTCCCCAACCCCTAGAAGACTTTTAGAGAGAGGTGCATGCTAACAACAAAAATTGTAGTGAGAAAGAAAAAAATATTTACAAATGGAAATTAAGCCCAGGCCCGCACTCAACTACTGTCTTGTGCTCTGCTGCTGAGATATCATTCCATATGGTGAGTCAGAAGGTTTCTAGAGTGAGGCGCATATTAGTAAAATAAATTGTAGTGAGAAATAACAAAATTTTCACAACTGGGAATCAAACCCAGGCCCCCTCCCAGCTTATGTCCTGCTGCAATGTCTCTGTGCTATTGTTTGACATGGTGTGACAGAAGGTTTTTAGAGAGATGCAGGCAATGGGTAAGCACATTCAGCCTTAAGTGTAGATCCTCCCCCCATACACAGCTGCAATGGAGTTTAGTATAAAACTCTGTGCCAGTTTAAAATAATGCTTCCCACCAAATTCCTTCAAACCTAGGAAAGTCTCAACTGGAACTAATTACATTGACTGCAACACAGAAGTAACAGTAATAGTTCAATGTTCTGAAAGTCTGCTTTAAACCTTGCCAAAACTCAATCACTGACATCAGCAATGAAATCTAAGGATTTCTCTCACACTACATAAATTGTAGTGAAAAGGAAAAAAATGGGACATAGTGAGGATCAAACCCAGGCATGTGTAGGTCTAAAACATTATTCCAAGCCCTAAAAGCCTTATTGTTGACATCATCAATGTCATCATGCAGCTAAATCACTCAGAATGAATGTAATCTTAATCATGACTAAATGCAGAAAAGAATACGTATAACCACAAGAGGTGTTTTGCAAGCTATGCTTGCTATCACCTAAAAAATTAAACATAACCAGAGATTAAAGTGCTAATGCAAGTTTATCTGCAAACATCTGCACTGTACTTTTTAACAATTATGCCCTTCACGTTCCCCGTGCACAGCATAGGGAGGCAGTATGGCGCAGTAGGGAGGCAGTATGGTGCAGTGGTTTAAGGCTCTGAGCTGCAAATCTGAAGACCTGGGTTTGAATCCCACAGCCCCCACTGGCATACTGTGTGACCCTGAGCAAGTCACTTAACTTTCCTGTGCTCCCAGGTTGCACCTGTAAACAAGCTTTCAGCTTAGTGTGCCACTCCTGGTTAAACAATTGAGAAAAAAAGTTTCCCTTTCAGTTATTCATTTAAATGGAGTTACTGAGCAAAAACATAAGCAGAATAAGCATGAAATTCCATCTTTTTGGGGGCACTTATTACAAAGGCTAGGCTGCCTTTTACTGTTTCTGTCAATGGCACCTCAAGTTCCAAACCATCTGAGGACCAGAGATCGGATTTAATGTGCTGAGTCTAAAACTTCCATTATATTGTCATGCACTTTCTTCCTAATACATTTGTGAGAAACATTCAAAGCTTGTGCCCATCTCCTTACCTTAATAGGAGTCCAATTTAGTTTAAAGGGTGCAACAATGTGTATCACAATGGACATTCAAGACAAAGTGAGCTGAACGATTGTAAATGACCTCTGGTTAGTGCTAGGTAGAAACTTGGAATTAAAAATTCGTTAACATTATCACAAAATTTTGTAAATTTGTGGCATTTTCTGAAATTCCAATTGTGACAAAATCTGACTCTTCGAATGTCTTCCTAGAATTTTTACCTGTTCCATTTCTGGCTGAATTGTGGAATGATACACGCAAACTGTGGCATGTCAGTTCTGCAGAATTCCATTCTGCAGTTTAATACCTCAGTCCACAATACCTGCAATCATTCTGCAGTTCAAAATGATCAGCTCTGAAGACTTTCATTCTTCAATTCAATACATCAATCCACAATTCATACATTAATGTAACCCCTAGGTGGTGCTATCCTATGGGCTACTACCCCTGCCTGCGTGACTATGCACAGGTTGAGGGTCCTGAGCTTGGTGAACGGGTGCCTCCACCTGGAGGGATGGTCTTGAGGTAGAGTAACTGCTGTGGGTATAGCCCTCCGGGATGCTATAATCCCCCACCAACCCCTCTAGTGGCCTAATCAGTTTAGCAATAGAACACTCACATTTACCATATGACAGTAATGATATGCTCAAACTCCTTGCACTTACCAACAGGGTTGGATCTTCTGCAACTGACCTGGAGACCCCCTGGAAAATAAGACCAGTGATGCAACAAAACAATAGCAATACTCTATCCCCACCAAGAAGGTACACACTAGCCAGGTTAAATGCAAAAAAACAGCAATCTGATTTATTCAAGGGGATGTGAACGAGAGAGGAGCATAAATCTAGCAAGTGAGTTGCAGTTCTGATTAAAATTCAGGTTGATAAAGCATGCACAGTGAGTCCCCTTTGACACAGTCCCACAACCCTGGGTACCCAGTATGGAACACAGGCTAGCCTGAAGCATTGCCCGGGGTAGGCCGGTGTTGCAGCTGATCATTGGGGCCCTTAAGAAGGAAAACAATTAGCATGCACTCAAACCCAAATATTTGTAATCCAGAGCCAGATGGCTCAGTTCATTGCAAACAAATCCAAACAAGCAAATTAGATGACACACACAAATGATTGCAGCTTTGTTGCAGGGAGCTACCCTATTTGTACTCACACTACCCAGACCAGGAGGATGATCCGATGACATGAGACCTGTGCAGAGATTTCGTGAAGCATGAGGAAAGTTCCCTTGTGGTCCTCGTCAAAATGTTGGTCTTCGGAATACAGGAGCAATTCAAACACTGCCGAAACATGCAAACTGGATGTCTTGAACTAGTCAGCCACGCAAACACTTCGTCAGCTAAGCACACTTATATGTAAAGCTTGTCCTTTTTTGGTCCTTCCAGCCAGCTTGCAGGCTGATCCTGATTTTCAGCTTGACTGCTGCTCGAATCCCATGCTGCTGCAACCCCAACATGGGCCGACTGGAACTTTGGACCCATGGACTAACGACCGGAAAAGTCTAGGCCTGTCAGGCCTAACCCCTGAGAGCTGGCAGGCTCCCCAGAGGCTCACACACTGAACTCCCAGGCAAATCTCTAAATCTGAAGATCCTGAGCAGTTACCACCTTTTATATGGGGCTGAGTTCCAGAGATCCTATTGGCTGTCAAAGCTGTCTTAAACAGTTCCCACTTGTCAATTGGCTTGCTTTTTGGAATCTAGAAATTGTCCCAGATTATTCCCCATAAGTCTCTGGCATTGTCCCAAGAGCCCCTTTGTTAAATCCTTGCCACTGGTTGGTTGAAAGGCACAAAGATGGTGGCTGCAGTTCAATGTTAGGCAGTTCAATTCACTGTCCCCATAAATTAAAGTTTTGATGCAGCCAGCAGTTTAACTTTTATGCATTAAATTTCCCACTGTCTTGTAGCCCTAACAGTTCTCTTTCAAAAAAGTCCACTATTAAATTAATCAAATACACCCTCGGGGGGTTGCGGCTCCCATAACACACTGCCCCTAGAAACACTGACAAAGCTAATGAATATTCATAAGGGCTACACTGCCCTGACCTTTGCCCATTAGCCTTCTGTGCCCCAGAGGCAGCGCTTTAGGCATCTGCCTATTTGTTTATTTTAAAATACTTTTCTCCTGCTTTGTTGTGTCCCTGGTGTCTCTTTTAACTTAGCTTGGCACCGGGAACCACGGAAACACATTTTTCGGCTGTTGACCGTAATGGCGATTGGATGCGCAGTACACCTCCACGATATTGCAAGCAGTGGCCTAGGCAAACATGCCAACCACTCGCAATTGGATTTGCGAGCCCCGCAGGGCTCACTGACATAGGGGGACATGGGGACACTAACAGACAGCAGGAGGTGCCATGGAGGAATGGGCAGACGCCAGGAGGCAGCTAGAGGACACCCGGAGGCGCTTTTCAAGGTAAGCTCCCTAAATTGGGGGGGGTGTATTACACTCTATTCTGCTTATAAAGTTTGGCGACCGTGCCAAGTCTGTAATAGACTGGTAACCTTTAAACACATTACTAGATATATTCTATTACAAACAGACATATCTGAACAACAGTTTCCCTATAACAACCTAGCTAGGCATATAATAACTATGTACAAGTAGCATGCTATCAATTTGGTCGTATTTAGCATCTGGACGTCCTATACATCAAACATTATCATGACATTTTAAATTTCACTAGGTATACCTCAGCAATTTAGAATTCACATTTTTCACATCAGACAGTATTACATTTTCAATTCAGTTATGTTTACCACATTTTATCAGAGCATTTCACCTTACTCCCATCTTTCTAACGTTGTACCCCTGGTTACACTGAATGGGCACCTTAGCTTGGGTGGAGACAGCGAACACAATTTTGGGCAAGGAACTGGGCGTGCCATAGACTCCTTTGTGCACAACATTCATGGGTAAGTTAACAGGCTGTCCTGGAGTATCGTAGGTGAGCTTTAAGATTGGTTTTGTCAATCTTTCTGAGCAACGTGGCAAAGTTGCACTTCCACTTCAGCATTCGGGGTGATCAGTCCTGGTTCACTGTCTGCCAATTAAACAGCTTCAGAAGAAATGGGTTCCACTGCTCTTTCTTGTTGTTCAGTACTAGTTTCAGGCCTTTGGCTTGAGCACCACTATCACTTTCTGGCTCTTTAGGCTCACTTTCATTTGTCAAAAGTATGTCTGCAAATTCGAAATCCTCCAGGTCACATCTCTCCAGTTCTTGAACAGTACTTTGATTAACATGGAACAGTTCACTTAGCCCACTTAGTTCATTAACACTTGCATGGTCACTTGTAGGTTCACTATTTGCTTCAAGGTGTTCAGGTTCACCAATTGCCGTTAATCCCACCATACAAAGGGATTCAGCCTCTTCAAAATCCACACTGTGAGCATCACTTTCTGGAGGTTCAGGTACAATTATTGAACTGGAATCTGTTATCAGAGCTGGAGGTTCAGGGTCATCACCATAGTTAATGCAAGGAATTCCCTGGAACACTCTCTCAAGTTCAAAAGATGGGTAATAGGCAGTACAGAACTCACTTTCATTATCACTTTCAGACTCAGCATTTTCAATATCTGCAATGTTTGCAGGATTGGAGACATTATTAGGAGTAATAGGTCGGGAAGCAGGAGTTTGCTGATCTTGTTGCTTGGCCTTAGTAGCAGACCTAGTTACAGGGCATTGAGGAGCTTCAGTCTCTTGAACTTTATTGATTACTATTTGGCCAATAGGTAACAGGTGGTTTCTGTGAATGGTTTTAACAGCACGAGGGTTGCCTTCTGGAAGCACTTTATACATAGGTAGATCAGGTAGCTTACTGACTACTACGTATGGGATGTGACTCCAGCGGTCGGCTATTCTGTGTTTACCTGGAAGTCCAAAATTTCTCATTAATACTTTGTCACCTGGTTGGAGCTCTTGAGCTTTAACACGTTTGTCATGGCAAGCCTTGTTGGCCAGGTTCCTCTTTGCTGCCAGGGTATTTGCAAGCTGATATGCATGATCTAGTTGAGCTTTTAGATTTTTAACATACTGCAGGTAGTTTTCTGACTGAACACCATCAGGAGATACTCCAAAGCACACATCCACTGGGAGATGAGCTTCTCTTCCAAACATAAGGTGGTAGGGTGAAAAAAACGTAGCATCATTCTTTGTGCAATTATAAGCATGGACAAGTATGCTTATTTGTTGGTTCCACTTTGGCTTATCTTTAGGTTGCAGGGTACCCAGTATATTGAGCAAGGTTCAGCTAAACCTTTCTGGTTGTGGGTCTCCTTGTAGATGATAAGGGGTTGTTCTGGATTTTCTTACACCCCATAGGGACAATAGTTCCTTGAACAGTTCTGCTTTCGAAATCCTGGCCTTGATCCGAATGGATACACTGGGGGCACCATAATGTACGAAACAATTCTCAACAAGAACTTTGGCTACAGTTGAGGCCTTTTGGTTTTTGACTGGGTAGGCCTGCACATAGCTTGTGAAATGATCCGTGACTACCAGTACATTAGCAATGCCTTTTGAATCTGGCTCCAAATTAAGAAAATCGATACAGACGAGTTCCATTGGTGCATTTGTGATAATATTGACCAGAAGGGCTGCTTTTTGTGGTGGAGCCTTGAGCTGAAGACAGCTACTGCAGGTTTTAACATGTTGCTCGATGTCATTGTAGGCCAGTAGAAGCATGAACGGGCCAGATCAAGGCTTCTTTCACTACCCAGATGTCCCATTTGGTCATGCAAGGCTTTTAAGACAATATTTTTGAACTTAGCTGGCAGTACTAGCTGTTTCCTTACAATTTCACCTTGGCTGTCAGTAAGCTCTCTGTACAATAGCTGTTCTCGAAGCTTGAGTTTGGGCCCCTCTTGAAGAAGTAAAGCAGTCTTGGGGTCACTGGACCGCATTTTGGAGATGTCTTCCCCCTTAAAGCATCAACTACTGGTCTGATCATTGGATCATAGTACTGTTCTTTGCAGATGTCAGCTGGAGTTAGCTGTGGTAAGGAACTTAAGTCTAAAGCTGCAAAATTACAGTAGGCAACTGGTATACAAGTCTCTGGAGGTCCCAAGCAATCTGCCAGACAGTTTACAGCTTCAGAGGACAGAGTTTCTTCTTGGTCGAACTTGTGGCATAGTGCTTTTACAGATTGCTCAGGAATATGAACCCACTGTTGGTCAGAAACAGGTCTTCATGAAAGAGCATTGGCATCTACATGGTTTAGGCCTGGTCGGTACTACACCGCATAATCATATGTTGCTAGAATGGAAAGCCATCTGTGTCCTGTAGCATCTAGTTTAGCTGTTGTTTGGACATATGTTAAGATTTTTGCACCATACAAGTATTCGTGAAATTGGTAAACTATTGCCCACTTGAGAGCGAGAAATTCCAGTTTATGTACCAGATAGTTTATTTCTGAAGATGTCAGACTTCTGCTAGCAAAGGCTATGGTACGCAGTCCTTACAGGTATTCTTGATAGAGTACAGCTCCAAGGCCACTCAAGCTGGCATCTGTATTTAATACACAGGGCTTTGATGGATCAGCATAAATGAGTATAGGAGCATGAGTCAATATGTATATTATTTCTACAAAAGCAGTGTCACAATCGAGAGTCCATCTCTGTCCAAAAGGCTCATTGTGTCTGAAATAGTTTTTTTCAGTGTCTCTGTCAGAATCTTTCTTAAACTTTTGTGAGTAGGTGGATACCCTTGAGTTAAGTTTAGTAGGGGTCGGATCACCTTGGTATAGTCCTTGACAAATCGGTAATAATAGCTGCAGAATCCAAGAAACCTTTGAAATTCTTTCAAGTTGTTGGGCTTTGGCCAGCTGGTTAATGCTTCCGCCTTACAGGAGTCGGTTTGTATGCCTTCTGATGACACAATGTGGCCCACGTATTTGACAGAGCTCTGGAAAAACTGGCATTTGTCAATGGATAACTTAAGACCGAACTCTTCAAGTCTGTCCAACACTTTAAATAAGAGAGCCTCATGTTCCTTGAGGGTTTTTCCAAAGACTATGATGTCATCAAGGTAGACGAGACATTCCAAGAGATTCATATCTCCCACTGCACACTCCATTAATCGCCGGAATGTTGCTGGTGCACCTGATATGCCTTGGAGCATACAAAAGAACTCATGGAAGCCCAAGGGACAAATGAATGCAGTTTTTTCCCAGTCCTCAGGAGCCATTGGGATCTGATAGTATCCGCTTCAGAGGTCGAGGACGGAGAACCGTTTAATCCCATTTAGACAGTCCAGGGCATCCTGTATGCATGGCATTGTATACTGATCAGGCATGGTTCTTTTGTTAAGGGTCCTGTAATCAACACGTATACAGACAGAGCCATTCTTTCTCCACACCACAACAATTGGGGAGGTGTATGGGCTGTGTGACTCTTATATGATGCTAGCCACTAACATCTCTTGTAGGTGACGTCTGATATCATTAATGTCTGCAGGAGCTAGACGTCTAGACCTCTCCCTGAAGGGTCTCTCATCGTGCAGGTGAATGTGGTGTTCAGCACTCGTGACACAACCAACATCTCATTCCTTGAGGGAGAATACCTTGGTTTTCTGAGTCAGCTTGTTACTGATCCTGGTTCTCTAGTTGTTTAGGATAGGTGAATCTCCAAAATCAAACATGTCAGATGATACCTCACATCCTTTGTCAGTTTTCCTCTGGGATGGGAGCACAGCAGTGTCAGCACAATAGACTTTAGCCAGGGTGCATCCTCTTTTTACGTGATATCTTGGTCTGTAACATTTTGTATTCGTACCACCACTTATCGGGCATTAGCATGAACCCGGGCCGGAAGCACACCGGGTTTGATCAGCAGTCCGTTGGGTAACTTTCCCTTATCTGGGGTGTCCAGCATCAAACTTTTGTTAGTCACATCTTTTGGCAGCCACACTTCACCACTGATACTGCATTCTGCATTCGGAGATAACGTGATAGTAGCAGGATCCTTCTTCTAAACCATCCCAACACGCTCATCTTTGTCGCTCTCTTCGGGGTGCATTTGTTTCTCATAGGCCTTTTGGATCAGGGCGTGGATATGCATGGCTCTTCTGGTCTTTTTCTTCTGCCTTTCTTCACATAGTTGGGCCAGGCACCCAAACATGTGTGCGTTGGTGCCAATCAGTACAGGGATACCATCATAAAGCCCGCTAGAAGGGCAGACCAAGGCTTGCATCTCCACAGAATCTCCTACACCAGCCACAGAGGATGGAAAAGAAAGCCATGCCTTTAAATAGCCAAGATATGGGCATGATGTTTCACTTAACCCCCACACATGCAGTCCATCAAGAGGTTGCAATGGGTGGTCAGATAAATGCTGCTCATATCATTCTTGGAAGATTATTGTGACTTGAGACACGCTGTCTAAAACTGATCGGGCTGGGATACCATCTATATGTACAGTAGTGTCCATGGAAGGGCCCACCAATTTAGACCAGTCCAGAGGGACTGTAGTAGGAACCTGGATGGACAATTTAGCCACAAAGAAATTGGATTCGGGATTTCCTGAACCTCCACTGCGATAGTTTCCTGCACCCCTCTGCAATTGTTTTGCTTTTCAGAGCTCTCCTTGGAGTTTGTGTACTACTTTTTTTCTAGGTCCTTTTGAGACCAGCATTCTTTCTTCATATGCCCATCCTTCCCACAGCTGTGACAAATTATATTTTCTTTGGTCTGTCATGACTGAAACATCACATTAGGAGCTGGTCCCCATTCACAACTAGGGGATTGGGAGGGGTACACATTTGGTGCTGGAGCTGGAGCACTGACAACAGAAAATCTTGGTTCAACCTCCATCTGCGGTGTTGAAGGAGGGGCAATACGTCTCAATAATTCTTTTATTATAGCAGTCAATTCACTTGTTTCTGTTTTCGAGCTGCCATCAGCAGGGGATGCTGGAGTGTGAACCCCCAACCCCATAGCAGACGAGCTCTGAGATGGGTCAGAGTCTTTGTCTGTGAAAAGGGCCTTTGCAGGGGCACCAGCTTTCATTTCTCTGACTTCTCTCAGTAGCTCGGCCCATGGTGGAGTGTCCTTAGCAGTCTCTGAGTGCTTGTCTGGTGCTATATTCCGCCCTTGAACTTCACTCACATGATCACCCTCTGTCACCTGGGAAGCAGCGGCAGATACACGAGGGGGTTCCCCAAGTGGTTGCCTTTGCTCGATCCCCGAATTTCTTTCATTAGATCGTCATAGGAGGGAGGCGAATCCAGCCGGGTTGCAAGTCGTAACTTAAGGAGCAATAATTCAGAAAATGGGGCAGACCTAAGGATCTGATCCAACCTAGTCCAATCTAACTTGTCTGGGGCCATGCTACCCTTCCTGAGGCATTCCTGTAGCACTTTTTCAAGTCAAGGTACATACACTGATCAGGGCTTCCCTTGATATTGCTGAGTGTTTTCACCCTCCACCACAGATCCTCATCTAAATCTGGACTCCCATACGCATTTTCCAATGCAACCAAATAGTCCTGTGCAGTTACTGTACTTCTGGGTTATTAGCCCGCTTGACGCAGATAGTAGCCAGGGCAGGACCTCAGAGGCTTTCACTCAACCTTTTTCTCTTCTCTGCCTCAGAACATTGCCATTCGAGTACTGGGGGGGCAACATAGTCTATCCAGGTCTCCCAATCATCCTCCCCCTGTGGGGTAGGGAGAGTGCCCGAAAACATCCTCAGCCTGTGGTAAGAGTCGTGACTAACTGCCACCACTGGTGCAGGTACAGGAGCTGGTGGAGGGGCAGGTACTGGAGATGGCATGGGTGTTGGGGAAGGAACACCCCTAGGCGGTATGAATAATGCTTTGAAGTCCTCAATTGTTTTACTCTCCTCCAACAACAATGTGGCAAGCTTTTCCTCAAAAATTTCTGTTAAGGGTGGGAGCTCATTTTCTGAGGGGTCCTCACTATCCTTAGTTGCTACCCTCCAGGTAGCTGGGGACCCATCAACAGCAATAGTTTTGGGCACCTTAGTGCTGTCCACTGGGTTGCTACACTCCGCTAAAGCCATTAGAGTTTGGGCAATTAAGTCAGCATGTCGGCATACCACTACAGCTTTTCACAGGCATTCAGTTTTTGAAAGTGCCCCTTATATTGTGTCTTTACTAGTGCCCAGGGGTATATCCAGTATTAACAAGGCATTTTGGGGTCAATTTCATGCCCCGTACACCATCCAACCAACTGATGCACAGCCATTTCTTCAGTGGTACCCATTAAATCTTCAGTTATAAGTTTTGATTTTGGCCACTAGGGGGTGCTAATTCCAGCAATGCCTCCAAAGATGCAACTCCTAGGAGGGGCTATCCTATGGGCAACTACCCCTGCCTGCGTGACTATGCACAGGTTGAGGGGCCAGAGCTTGGTGAACGGGTGCCTCCACCTGAAGGAATGGTCTTGGGGTAGCATAGCTGCTGTGGGTATAGCCCTCCGGGAAGCTATAATCCCCCACCAACCCCTCTAGTGGCCTAAACAGTTTAGCAATAGAAGACTAACATTTACTATATGACAGTAATGATATGCTCACATTCCTTACATTTACCACCAGGGTTGGATCTTCTGTAATTGGCCAGGAGACCCCCTGGAAAATAAGACCAATGATGCAACAATACAATAGCAATACTGTATCCCCACCAAGAAGGTACACACTAGCCAGGTTAAATGCAAAAAAACAACAATCTGATTTATTTAAGGGGATGTGAATGAGGGAGGGGTGTAAATCTAGTGAGTTGCAGTTCTGATTAAAATTCAGGTTGATAAAGCATGCACAGTGAGTCCCCTTTGACACAGTCCCACAACCCTGGGTACCCAGTATGGAACACAGGCTAGCCTGAAGCATTGCCCGGGGTAGGCTGGCATTGCAGCTGATCATTGGGGCCCTTAAGAAGGAAAACAATTAGCATGCACGCAAACCCAAATATTTGTAAACCGGAGCCGGATGGCTCAGCCCATTGCAAACAAACCCAGACAAGCAAATCAGATGACACACATAAATGATTGCAGCTTTGTTGCAGGGAGCTACCCTGTTTGTACTCACACTACCCAGACCAGGAGGATGATCCGATGACATGAGACCTGTGCAGAGATTTTGTGAAGCATGAGGAAAGTTCCCTCATGGTCCTCGTCGAAATGCTGATCTTTGGGATGCAGGAGCAATTCAAACACTGGCCGAAACATGCAAACCAGACGTCTCGAACTAGTCGGCCGTGCAAACACTTCGGCAGCTAAGCACACTTGTACCATAAAGCTTGTCTTTTTCTGGTCCTTCCAGCCAGCTTACAGGCTGATCCTGATTTTCAGCTTGATTGCTGCTGGAATCCCATGCTGCTGCAACCCCAACGTGGGCCGACTGGAACTTTGGACCCGCGGATTAATGACCGGAAAAGTCTAGGCCTGTTAGGCCTAACCCCTGAGAGCTGGCAGGCTCCCCAGAGGCTCACACACTGAACTCCTAGGCAAATCTCTAAATCTGAAGATCCTGAGCAGTTACTCCCTTTCATATGGGTCTGAGTTCCAGAGATCCTATTGGCTGCCAAAGCTGTCTTGAACTGTTCCCACTTATCAATTGGCTTGCTTTTTGGCATCTAGAAATTGTCCCAGACTATTCCCTATAAGTCTCTGGCATTGTCCCAAGAGCCCCTTTGTTAAATCCTGGCCTATGGTTGGTTGAAAGGCACAAAGATGGTGGCTGCAGTTCAATGTTAGGCAGTTCAATTCACTGTCCCCATTTTGGCGGAGCCAGCAGTTTAACTGTTACTTGTTAAATTTCCCACTGTCTTGTAGCCCTAACAGTTCGCTTTCAAAAAGGTCTAGTATTAAATTAATCAAATACACCCTCGGGGAGTCACGGCTCCCGTAACACACTGCCCCTAGAAACACTGGCAAAGTTAATAAATATTCATAAGGGCTACACTGCCCTGACCTTTGCCCTTTAGCCTTCTGTGCCCTAGATGCAGCGCTTTAGGCATCTGCCTGTTTATTTATTTTAAAATACTTTTCTCCTGCTTTGTTGTGTTCCTGGTGCCTCTTTTAACTTTGTTTGGCACTGGGAACCACGGAGACACTTTTTCTGGCTGTTGACTGCAACGGCAGTTGGATGCACAGTGCACCTCCACGATAGTGCGAGCAGTGGCCTAGGCAAACATGCCGACTGCTCACAATTGGTTTCAATGATAATGTGAGGCTCACTGACATAGGGGAAATGGGGATGCTAACAGGTGGCAGAAGGTGCAGCGGAGGAATGGGTGGATGCCGAGAGGCAGCTGGAGGACACCCAGAGGTGCTTTTCAAGGTAAGCCCCCCAAATGGGGGCACACTAATACTACCATTCTTAGTCAGAATTTTGTGAAAGTTGGCAAAGTGCATTACGAAATTTTGTGGAAGCAAAATTCTAACTTTTGTGGTATTTCTGATAGTGGAATTTTATTTTCACACAGCACTTCCTCCAATTTATAATGATCCATAAACCATATCTCCAGAGCGGTATTAACACAAAGGTCACCATTTTCAAGCTCACCACAAATAGGAACACCTGGCAAGCTCTGAATAAGCAACAGGTCCTGACGTGGACCCAATTTCTTTCACTGAATAAAAAATATTGATGTCCCAGTTCAGATTAGAGTCCAGCCAAACTCCCAAGTATTTATGTCTATTAACTGTCTCAAGAGTAGGCTGGTCCACAGTAATAATGATCATGGGTGTCATTTAGGGGATAACCAAGGTTTGCAATTAAGACCCCTATGAGGCTGAGAAGGCTTGAAGAGGAGGTGATGTGGCTTGGTAGGGAATTAGAGAGGATGGGAAGAGGGAGGAGGGCTGCTGGGACAAGTGGGCCACTCCCAGAGGGAAACATGAGGGCACCACATGGGAGGAGCATCGGTTTGAGAGAGGGGATGGGGAGGGGGTGCGCGAGCAAACCATACAGGAGAACAGGCACTGTAGGGAGGGCCGTAGGTGGGAGGGAAGAGCTGACACACAGCAAGGCAGTGGGTCAGGTAATAGGTTGTGGTCCTGGCAACATTGGTGGAGGAGGAGAGAAGGGGAAGGATCACCAGGAGGGGCAGGAGGGGAAGGAACAAGGGATGGAAGTAGGTTGGAGGAGGGAGCCAAGGGTAATGGGGGAGGGCACAGCTGGAAGGGCAAGGTCGAAGGAAGCAGAGAGAAAGAAGAGGAACAGGTTGGCAGGGAGGATGGGATAGGCAAAGGTGGGGTGGGGTGGGTCCAGGAGGTTGGAAGGAAGGGAGGATAGGTATGGAGAAGGGAGGCAGAGGGTGACAGATCAGGGGTTGGGGAGGGAGCACTAAGGGAAAGGGCAGAGAAACAAGATGGTGGATTCCAGAGATAGATACTGTGGTAGTAAGGTGGGGGCGGGGATGAGGAAGGACGAGAGGGGGATACTAGTGCTGGGGGATTCCATATTAAAAGGGATAAGATGGGGCAGCAAGAGGGGAAGGCACAGTCGTATATTGGGGGAGTCCATACCTGGGTTAACGGCGGGCAGAGCGGGGCAGTCAATTCTGAAGTGTGCAAAGAGTGGTAAGGAAGAAACCGCATCTTGTGGTGCACGTGGGTATGAATGACCTGTTGGGGAAGATGGTGGAAGTTGCAATGGAGAGGTCCGAGGAACTAGGTAGGGTGTGTGAGGAACTAGGGTAATTGGTGGCCTTCTCAGAGGTGCTCAAAGTGCCATGCGCAAGTACAATGAGAAAAGGGAGGATCAGAGAGTTCAGCACATGGCTGGGGGAATGGTGTCGATCAAATTGGGTACGGGTTAGTGGAGAGCTGGGGATGGACCTGGGACAACAATGATCTATACGCAGGAGATAGGCTGCACTTGAGTGCGGAGGGGAAGGGAATTTTAAAACAGGGGATAGAGGGATATATTTCAATAAAGGTGAGTTTAAACTAGGTGGGGGGTGGCAAGTAGATAGCTGATAGGTAGGGAACTCAGGGAGGGGAGCCCGATGAGCTTACCCCCCAAGATAACAGGGGAGGAGTCAAGGTAGGGGCACGGGGCTAAGTGGGAAACCCAGGGTAAGGCAAGGAAGGATACGGGGTGGAGGGTGGTCACATAAAATGCAAGGGGCCTAGGTGATAAGTTAGCTGAATTGCATACTCTCCTAGCAGTGAGGATGGCGGACATTGCAGCCATCACTGAAACGTGGGCTACCCAATACCAGGACTGGGCTATGATGATCCCAGGGTACAAAATATTCAGGAAGGATAGGGCTAAAGGGAAGGGTGGGGCATGGCAATCTATGTATGAGAAGGGATGAGGTGTATAAGGGAGGAGGGGGAAGAAAGTAGAACAGAGGCCCTATGGCTGCAATTTCAGGACTCGAGAGGTAGAACACTGAGGTTGTGGACAGTATACAGACCTCCAGCACAAAGAGAGGACCTGGACGAAGAGCTAACTGAGTAAATCAGAAGGGTATGTAGGAAGGGGAACACAGTGGTGGTAGGGGACTTCAACCTACCTGGGGTGGAGTGGAGTACTCCAGCCACCACGAGTGTGAGGGAGCAGGTCATACAGGAGGCATTTCATGACATCTTCCTGGAGCAGTTGGTTCATGAGCCTACTAGATTGGCTAGAACTCTGGACCTAGTACTTTCAAATGGGGAGGCTGTAAGGGATCTGGGGTGGAGGACACTCTGGCTGGGAGTGACCACCACGCAGTGTGGTTCACGCTCAACATGAGTAGGGAAACAGGGGGTACGGAACCCAGGGTGATTGTTTTTAAAGGGGCAGACTTTAGGAGGATGAGAGAAATTTTGACTAAGTATCTGGCAGGCATTCGTCAAGAAATGGATGCTATTAAAAAGTGGGATATTATTAAGAGGCCTGGAGGAAGCCACTGGGACATGTACAAAGGCATGGAGTAAGAAGGGAAGGGCAAAGAAGCCCAGTTGGTTGACTCAGGAGAGTATGGAGGGGGTAAGGACCAAGAGAAGGATATTTTGGAAACTCAAGAAATTGGGGGTTGATAAGGAAGAGTATATGAAGAAGTCAGGGAGGTTGCCAGTCTAGTCAGAGTGGCCAAGGCCTCAAGAAAACTGAGACTGGCACAGGGTATTAGGGAAGAAGAAAAGGACTTATTCAGATACATTAGAGAAAGAAAGAAGAACAAAGACCAGATTGTGAGGATTAGGAAGGACGGGGGGGGGTGAGTGGAGAAGGGGGGGAGAACAGGCAGAAGCATTAAATGAATACTTCTGTTCTGTGTTCACAGAGGAGAAAAGGGGCATATACCCCAAAGGTGGGAGAGTGGGTAGTGAAGGGGAGAGGGTGACCGATGGAAGGATTGCAGTGAACAGGGTTCTGGAAGGATTGAGGGCATTAAGGGTGGACAAGGCACCGGGACCAGATGGCATTCATCCTAGGATACTCCGGCAGCTTGTGGAGATCCTGGCAGGGCCACTGACTGACCTGCTCAACACCTCCCTGGACACAGGATGCTTACCACAAGACTGGAGGATGGCTCATGTGGTGCCCATTAACAAAAGTGGACCCAGGGATGAGCCAGAAAACTACAGGCCAGTGAGCCTCACATCGATTGTGGAGAAGCTCATGGAGACAATCCTAAAGGAGAGGCTGATGACCTTTTGAAGGACAATGGTCTCCAGGACGGTCATCAGCATGGGTTTGTCACCAGCAGATCCTGCCAGACAAATCTAATTGAGTATTATGACTGGGTGACCAGGGAGCTGGACAGAGGCCATGCAGTGGATGTCCTGTATTTGGACTTCAGCAAGGCCTTTGATCCCATGCTGCATGGGAGGCTGGGGGGGAAGCTGGAAAACATAGGGGTGGGAACAAAGATGGTCAATTGGATTGTCAACTGGCTGAATGAAAGGTGGCAGAGGGTGGAAGTGGGGTGGAACTCTCACCACCAAAGAATGTGATGAGCGAGGTGCCACAGGGATCAGTACTGGGACCAGTGTTGTTTGGGATGTTCATTGCTGATATCTCACATGAGATCAGGAGTAGCTTCAGTCTGTTGACAGACAATACAAAGATGGGAGCTGTGGTAGATGACATCGAAGGCTAGAAAGGGCTGCAGGAGGACTTTAACAAACTTCAGGAGTGGTCAGTAACATGGCAGCTGGGGTTCAACACCAAGAAGTGCTAGGTACTGCACTTCGGAGCTAGAAACCAGGGGAGGAGCCATCAACTGGGAGGGGTACAGGTGGAAAGTGGCGAGGAGGAAAAGGATCTGGAGGTGATTATAATGGCAGCATGAACAACTTGGCTCAGTGCAGGAAGGTGGCGGCAAAGGCCAATAAGATGCTAAGGTGTATAGCGAGGGGAATCTCCTCCAGGAATAGGGAGGTGATCCTTCCCCTATGTAGGTCGCTGGTCAGGCCTCACCTGGAGTACTGCATGCAGTACTGGTGCTCTTTCCCTCAAGAAGGACATCAAGCTGTTGGAGGGGGTGCAATGTAAGGCAACCAAGATAATCCAGGGATTTGAGGGAAAGTCCTATGAGGGGAGATTAGCCGAGCTGAACATGTACACCCTGGAGGAGAGGAGGGATGGGGGGATATGATTGAAACATTTAAATACCTCAAGGGGATAAATAAGGTTAATACAGAAGGGATTT
Organism: Neoceratodus forsteri; assembly: GCA_016271365.2. Classification (NCBI taxonomy): domain Eukaryota; kingdom Metazoa; phylum Chordata; order Ceratodontiformes; family Ceratodontidae; genus Neoceratodus; species Neoceratodus forsteri. The sequence goes on along the minus strand of CM028137.1, from coordinate 739,987,282 downwards.
TCCAGCTTAGAAGAGGGAGGGATATGAGAAGGCATCAGCTGAGGTTGGAGGGGGGAAGGTTCAGGAGGGAAATCGGGAGACATTGTTTCATGGAAAGGGTGGTAGACAAGTGGAATGCTCTGCCCAAGGAGGTGGTGTACTGTAAAATGGTGGGTGGCTTTAAGAGGGGTTGGGACAGGGCGAGGGAGTTATAATGAAGGGGGGTTGGGAGGGTGAGGCAGCTGCAAGCTGAGGGTCTAGCTGCACAATCGAGCAGACCCAGTAGACCATAAGGCCTGCTTCTGCTGGTATTTTTGTATGTTCATATGATGTCTCATGCAACCCCTATGAACCCCTAAAACAAGATTTGAGCATAAAAAATCTGGATGGTCAGGGACTTTTGCAACCCCCATGATTTTGTGGGAATGATACTTTGCAACCCTTAAGATTCTGGTGAAATGATGGCACTGCTAATGATTAAGGTAGAAATATGGCCATCTATTTTTGGTTTCATTCCAAAGACCTAGGCCTGCATCTTTTTGTAGGATTGAAGACTAAACTGCAGTCAAGCAGATAATTTTGAACTGTGTCAAATCCTTCCTGCAGTGAGTTTTGTACCTTACTCATGCTCTCGCCAAAATAGTGTAGGACTGTATTATCAATATATAGGTGCTCCTTAGCTCCTGGTAGCTACATGTCAATGTCATTTATAAATATTGAGGACAGGAGTGAACACAGAACAGAACTCTGAGGAACTACATTGTTAACCAGTTTTGTTTCAGATTTGACTTCCCAGTACTCTAATAATTGTAGATTTGTTAAATAGCTAGTAAACGATTTACATTATATTTCCCCAAGACTCACATTGGATAGCCTATCCGGTTATAAACCATAGTCAGTCATGTTCCAGATCAAAAAATCACAGCTCCTTCCAAACTGTCTTAGTCTATTGTTAGCTAATGCAACAGTAGTGGTGATGACTTGGGACCTATAACTGACTTATAATAACTAGGGCGCATTTTCTCCCATAGAGAAACCCAGTTATAATTTGCCGTTATAACCCGGGAGTTATAATAGCGAACACTTGCTGGGTTTCCCTCACTCCACGCTTGTGCAAGCTGCCTGCTGTTCCCTTCCTCAGTGCCGTAGCCAGAGACTTCACTGCCACTCACGCTCAGTAGTAAGTAAATTAAAGAAAAAGAAACAACTGCATTTTTATTTTAAAGCTTAACAGAACCTTTTAAAAATAAAGAAAAGACAGGTTTCAGCAACTGCTTCAAGCTGTTCACAGTCTGTGCTTCCACAGCAGATGAACCGCAATGTATGTTTATTTTATATAATTGCTGTGGTGAGAAAACACTCCACAACAATTACATAAAATAAAACTTGGGGTTGTGTATAAATCTCAAATTTTACGCACACCCTCGGTGTTGGATGCTTAAAATAAACCCCTCGAGCTTTGCTCTCAGGGTCTATGTAGCATCCAACACCCCAGGTGTGTGTAAAATTCTCGTTAAGCACACAACCCCATATTTTATTCTATATGGTATTTTTCAGTATCTTATATTCCTCTAGAGGGTGCTGAATTGGAGCCTATTGTAAATCTGACCTGTTTTCCAGTATCTTATATTCCTCCAGAAAACAAGTCAGCTGTTTGCCTACTAGCCTCTCTATTACTTGTAACATAATGAACAAGAGGGAGATTGATCTAAAATTAGACAAGAAATCACTTGGTCCTGCTTTAAAGCTGCAGTATTTGTTAGTCTGGAAAAATGTCACCATATAGTTTTTTTTAGCAAACATGTATTTCTGAAATCCCCAGATTTATCCTCTATGTTTTTAGTTGTCACAGGTATTTTAATGCAGCTTTTATATTTAGTATTGTATTTAAAGACTCACATCATTAAAGATGGCCGCCACTTCTATTTTTTAAAAATCTCTTCCACTGAGGTTTCCTGTTGAGTGTACATGTCCGATTCATACTGTGGATATATTAGGATGGTGGTACCACAAGTTTGTGATGGTAAACAGCACAACATTGTACCAAGATATATTTATTTTTTTTACATTGTTATTTATCCTCCTGTGGCCACTTTAACTGCTCCCCCCATAGACTCGCATCCCCTGCTATTAGGGGATCCAGCCACCGTCAGTCTCAACCGGGACCGCTGGCACCCAGTAACCCCTGCGGTTTACCCCCCACAGTGGGATGGCAGGGAGCCCTCTAACTCCCCACTACAACGGATCCAGTTCGGGTACCAGTGCCCAGCGAACACTCACGGATGGCCATCAAGCCACGTTAGGTGCCACTATTTTCCCTGTTCTGTTCCCTGAGTTGGAGGACGTGCAATGACGCCAACGGGCATGAGCGTGCATGCGTCCCATCCAGGCATCTGCCCTCGACCCTGCCCCAGTGTACAGTGTGACTCCTCAGCCTCCACCAGGGGCAGTCGGACGCCAACCATTGTGAACCCCTCCTCCTCTGCCAGCCCCCAGTGACCCATGCTCACTCCTGAACCTGGGTCACCAGCGTGGCGCAAGGTGCGGCATCCAGTGCCTTAGCCCTCAGAGCCACCGGGCCAGCTTTTATTTATTTATTTAATTATTTATGGTGGGCATGGCACTAGAGTGGGAACTTTTAAAAACTTCTAAATCCTGTATCTTAGTTCAGGAATGAAAGAAAACAAAAAGAAAAATCTGTATCTTGATATTCTAGCCAGAAAAAAACATTGTTGCTGAAAAAACTTATACAGTATGGTGACTAACAAATACTGCTGCTTTAAATAAGGGTGTAATTTCAGCAACTTTCCACTCACTGCAGAAAACTTTATCTTTCAGTAAATACATTAAAGCTTTACAAATTGGCAGGGTGGCCTACTTTAATAGCTTGCAGTCTCTATTATCCAGTCTGCATGCCTTCGTTAGTGTTATGGTGAAGCAACTCATGCAGATCATCACCTACTTTAAGCCTGTCAAATAAAACTTATTTAAACAAAGTCACTGGTTACTGATCCAAAAGAACATTTGGAAGAGGAAACAGAGCTGTGGAAACAATTTCTTGCCTCTGTGCTTGCTGAAGGCATTGCCTGTAAACTTACGATCACTGATAGTACTACCACTTCATTTGAAAGAATGGGCTAGCTCAGAATCCAACCTACCATTTAAAGAACTAGTAGCGCCCCCACCAGCAAACATAAACGTTTAGTGTTCAAAATAAGTCAGGTGTTACTATTTATTTCTGAAGTGTTTTAATTTTTCCTTTTGCTCATTAGAGCATTGTCTACCTGATGGTATTAGGTGTGTTATGAAGAGCTGTGCTTTGCCTAGCAGCTGACATGTCTAGTTCTACCTAATCAGCAGTGTGACATCACAAGTGTCCAGTCTAGCAGCCACTGAAAGGTTCTTCTTGAGCAGTTGTAAAGCCACAGTCAGTGAGGTCACAATGCTGATGACACGTGAAGAGAAAAAGAATTGCCGTAGATATGGCAGCCTCCAGGCAGCGTACTGTTCCACGTATCACACCAATTATTGGCAGGTAGAAATTCTCCCAATAAGCCCAAGGGGAAAATAAAAATGACCTCAGATATTAAACTTAATCGCTGACTACTTCTGAAACTTGTAATTCATTTTGGGCAGTGCATACTGTGCCTCTTTTCATTATTAAAAATCTTCTAAAAATAATGTGATTGTAAATCGGCATTGGTACCGAATTTGTCTCTGATACAGTCAGTGCCTTGCCATTCTAATATTTTTCAAATAATTATTCTGTGCAGCTCAAAAACTACTAGAACTAGAGTAGCAACTGGGGTTTAATGCTATGAAGTGCAAGATCATGCACATAGGGAAGAGAAACCCTGAAGCCACCTATAGGCTGGGAGGGGAGTTGCTGGCAGTCACAAGAAAAGAATGAAACGTGGGCATCATCATCACAGATGACCTGAAATCATCCAAGCAGACCTCTAAAGCAGTAAGTAAGGCTAGAGGGATGTTGGGGTGTATTAGTAGGGGTATCACAAGTCTGAAGAGGGAGGTAATAATCCCTCTTTACAAGACACTGGTTAGGCCCCATCTGGAGTACCGTGAGCAGTACTGGAGGTCACACCTTCATAAGGACATTAACCAAATTGAGACAGTCCAGAGAAGGGCAACCAAAATGGTGCAGGGACTGCATCAGAAAACATATGAGGACAGATTAATGGAGCTCAATATGTATACCCTAGAGCAAAGGAGGGAGAGAGGTGAATGATCAAAACATTCAAACACCTTAAGGGCATTAACAAGGTGAAAGAGTCTAACATGTTTCAATATAAGAAAAATAGCAGGACAGGAGGACACAGCATGAGATTAGAGGGAGGCTGATTAAGGGGTAATGTGAGAAAGTTCTTTTTCACAGAAAGGGTGGTGGATGCATGGAACAGCCTACCTCAGGAAGTGGTGAATATGAATACAGTGCAGGGCTTCAAACAGGCATGGGATAGGCATAAGGGAGCAATATAGATGAGTATGAATAGATAGACCATTGACAGAGCAAAGGCCGATGGCACATTTATAAGGTAGAAAAAGAAATGGGCAGACTGGATGGGCCTTGCGGTCCTTATCTGCCATCAACTTCTATGTTTCTATGTTTTTATGTTACTCCATCCAGCCTCTGTATTACCTAAATTAGCTTTATCCCACAATTTATCTCTGTCTTTGTGATCTAAAAAGCTCAGGGATATACCTTGGGGAATTATTCTGTTTTGTTCTGAATATTATTGATATATTTACTTTTGTACACCTGACTAAATTCATCTTAAAAGAAATTCCAGGCCTTGTCCAGTGAAGGGATGAGTTACATCTTTTCCCAGGCTACACTTTACAGCTGAGACATAAAAGAAAGCCAAAATTGTTATATCCATTTACTAGTCTTTTTTTTTTTCATGACACAGAAAATAGCCTGGTGATCTGCAAGGCAGTCAGCTATCACCTCAGAAAATAAAACGTGTTCTATGTTTTTAACAAAACCTAAATTTAACAGGGAGGAGAAGTTTGAATTCTGTATATTTGTTCTTCTTATAGCAGTGATTAAAGGGGGGCATTTATGGGCGGTGCTCATCATCATAGTTTAAAAGTCAATGAAAATATCTTTTAAGTGAGATATTAGTACTCTGTATCCGTCCAGAACATCATTTAAATAACATTTCCAGAAGATAATAGCGGTTGATAATGTCAGGAGCCTTTACAGCAACAGGTGGATTACAGGTGGATTACATTGTTGCAAAGTTACAAGTACCCCTGTCACTGTATGTGTGAACGGGGAAGGGAAAGCAGTAGTGGATAAGGGATAACAGAGCGGGAGGTGTGGTGCCAGGTTGAGCTGCTCCCATGGTGGAGTCGCTAAGGCACTCACTCCAGGAGTGGAGAAGATTGGGGGACCAGGGTTTAGTTCCCTGTCTCCCAGAAGTGAACTGTATTGTTTTTTGGTTTTTATTTTAAAGACATTTCCCCCCTCCCAAGTTTCTCCCCATCCCTGTGGTCCACGCCCCCTTTGGAGTTGATTATATTAATTCCGTGGGGTGTGGGGAGCAAAACCCCCCACATCAGGGGGTGTGGGTGATGGAGCCCCCCACAAAAAAAAGAACTCCTGCTGGTGTATATTGCTCTGTGTTTTCACTGATGTTGTTTGTTATTTTTGATGTTTTGGTGGCAGTGTTGTGTGCCACAATGTTTTTGTCAGCAATGTTATCAGCTGGAACCTAGTCCTCTGTAGTTGGCAGCACTCCAGAGATAGCGATGATGAAGTGTGCCCCATATTGGTACTACATTGCCACCATTTTTAGAACCTTGTGATGTCACTGACGATCACGCCGTGCTTGACAATAATGTGATTAGTCACAGCTTGATTGTCAGTGACATCACAAGTTTCTAAAAATAGTGGCAATTTAGTGCAACCATGAGGATGACATGGTTATTATATTGATGCCTCTGGATTGCTGTCAGCTTATGTAAGCCCAATGCCTCATTTAAAAGAGCTTTTCATGATGTTTCAAGCTATGATAGTCATGGCTCATAGAGAGAGCCACCAGAAAACTACCTCCCACTCCCTCATCCTGGCTAAACATAATTCCAAAAGGTAAACTGACAGTGTACACTAAATAAATTCCAGGAAGAAGCTGATTGTTTTAAACAAAAGAATTAATATGTGGTTTGAGAGATACTTTGGAATTTAAAAACATACCCAGCTGTTAGAAATGTTGACGCATGGCCACATATGAAGTGAAATGATAGCATTTTAATTGAACCTCCTCACTAGTTTCCATATCCTTTTTAAGGTAAGAGGCCATGGACTTGGCTTTCAATTTATTTAAAAGTGATCTGTTGTTTTGAAACCCATTACATACTTTGTTTAGATTGTACTGCACCTTTCCTCATATTCAGAGCAGCATTTGTTAGTCGTAAGAATAACAGTGTCATCGGTATAAGACAAAATGTGCGATGAAGTACAGATACTTGGCATAGCATTCATTTATAATAAAAAAAGAAGATGGCCCGATATGGAGCCCTGAGAGTCATCTTTGGAAATTGGCTAAAGATCTGACACCAAAGTGTTTGAAAACTCTACAAATTGATAGCAAGCAGAGGGTAAAAAGGAGAAAAAACAGTTGTGCGATGGTATTTAAACCATTAGACAACGTAATGGAATGGTACATCTGATACTTTCTCAAGGTCAAGCCCATTAGCCAGAAATTAGTTTCCTGATCTAATTTACTATAAATCAGATCAAATTAGAAAATTCAGTAAGGACAGAGGAGGTATTCAAATTTTGTCTGAAACCAGATTATGGGGATTCTGTTTGTATGAAAGGCACAAAATCAAGCCAACATTCTTTCTTTCTTTATTTTCTAACCTTTAGAGTCTTGTAGAGTCGACATTCCTAATATTTTTAAATCCAGCTTCACCATTGAAGGCTAAACTGGAGCAAATAAAAAAATATGGTCTCAAAGCAGAAGAGGCCATTGGAGCTATTGAGACCAATTGTTAGCTACAAGCCAACATTCAAGTAACATAGGCAGAAGTTTCAAGTTATGAAACTGATTCATCTTCGTTAAAGAATCAGATATGGTTGCCCCTTGTGTACTGAAATCCAAACAAAGCCTTTTCTTGTTGCAGGACAAGTTCAAATGCCATGGAAAGTTCTTGTAATACTGATCTGACATTAGAACGATACTCTGTCAACTTATCCGCCTTATAAAACGCACCTGCTGTTATCCTTGAGCCAGTCAGTTCAAGACAGAGACTCTCTCAAGCGATTCTCAAACCACATGTCTCACACAGGTATCTACATTCTCCATTTTCAGTCAGCTCAGGTGAGGTACAATGCTATATTTCCTTTCTGTAAAAAAAAAAGTTAAATCTTGGTTGCTGCCTTTGCCCAAGGGAACATTCCCATATGGCAACTGTAAAAGTTTTCATGTGATCCAAAAATGTAATAAATTTGAAAATCCTTGCACAGGTAGCAAATCCATAGACAATTTATTACATGTGATACAGAGAGCACAGAAGGCCAGATTTTCAAAGGTTGTTGCAGGGCTTGCTCCAAGCCCTTTGTCAACCACATTGTCTGGCGTAATGGCGCCAAACTGTTTGCCACAACCTGAGCCCAGTTTTAGCACATTGGGTGCAGTTGTGGCAGTTTCCTTGATTTACAGTGGCTTGTGCAAAAGGTTTGGCACAAGCCCCATAAATAGGGTCCCCATTTGGTGCAAAGCTAGACCAGAGGGAGTGGGTCTAACATTTGCCCTTCGGCACAGGGGACCGAAAATTGCAATCTGCATTGGCGGAATGCCACAAGCCCCCTGCACCATGTGCTTGGCACAGCAGGGACTTGTGACATCTGCAAGTCCTAGGAAAATCTGGCCCAGAGTACCAAGCAGTCTGTACCTATAGAGTTCAGTGTACAGGGAAAACAACACGAAAGTTCATGGTTCACATTGGTGAACATATACGTGATATAGAGAAATCAGCACTAGATAATGCATTAGCAAGACATATACAAGAGAAAGGGGAGGGTCATCAGTTTACATTCAAGAATATAGATAAGATATTTCCATCAGAAACAGGGGGGATGCTGGTCCTCAGGCACAGCAGTAGTGCTATCACTTTTGGTGCCGATAACCCTGGTTTGGAAGTGAACTCCAGGTGTTAGAGGGTCAGTCGGGGAAAGAAGGAAGGATTGAGTGTCCATGGGACTGTTCTCCTCCAGGGGTGGGGGACATGGAGCCTGGCGTGCACCTGACCCCTAGCAGAGGCTAGGAAAAAAGCAGTATGCAGCCTCCAGAAGTGTGCTGAGGCACTGCAGCCATTGGCACATCTCATGCGAAAGTGTGCTACATGCATCATGCCTCCTAGGGAGAAAACCAAAAATATACTGGCTGGCAGGATGGCACCAGTCATCTGCAAGCTCTGCACCTGAATTCTGTTCAGTGGCACCCCACCTATCCTGCTTGGGGGGGGGAGATAGCCCGGGGGGAAGATGCGGACAGGTAAATCCTGGAGAACACTGGGGTGACAGGGCTGGGGTGACCAGCGGAAGGGGACAGATCAGACAGGGGCAGAAAAAGATTAACAAAAAAAAGGAGGGACAGATTTGGCTAGGATGATCCTCAGAAAAGAATCAATGTGGATTTTTAAACTAGATGCTATGATTCCACCCAAAGGGTTAAATGACTGCTTTGATTTATACCCATTCCTGTATTAACATGTGCCTTCACTGTTTTTGTTGTCTGTGCACTTTCTCCAGCTCAGTGATTATATGCTACCTTAAAGTGAAATGAAAAGAAACATTTGATATTGGAGAACAGGTTTGAATCCTTCCATGCACTGGTGACTGCAGTTTGAAAATCAGAAAGCCAGAAACCAGAGTCCTGTGGAAACAAAGTTCTGAATGCCCCCGAAAATGTTTGTTTAAATATTATAAGGGAGTATCAGTAAAAAAAGAACTAGGTTTCTTGTTGTTGCAATGTATGTCTCTCAGATATGCGAATTGAAGTGTAACAATATGATAGTCAGAGCAGTTGCGCCAGCGCAAGTGCGGAATTGCACCAAGGAGCCATATTCAGCGGAAGCTAGTGCGCAGCACAAAATCCATTGCGCCAATGCACAACTATAATGAATGCAGGTGCAAGTGCAGGGGGCATTCCCAAGAATATCCAGCACAGTGACATATTCAACCGTGAAACCATGGCGCAAGTGTGGAGCAAAACGAAGTTGCTCCGAACAGATTTGTTCCTATAAATACAGGGCGCAAACACACAGACAGCACTTGCTCCAGGGGTGAGAGTGAGAGGGAGAGACAGAAAGAGACAGACAGAGACACAGACAGACAGACAAAGGCCACACACACAGAGGGACAGGGACAGAGAGGTGGCCTGGGAGAGGGAGAGAGGGGCAAAGAGACAGAGAGAGTGAGAGACACACACACATATATATACTGTGTGCCAGGGTGCCACACAGCCAACATCCAACCGCCCAGGGGGACAGTGGACAACAAGGGCCATGGACAGTGCACTCTTCATGATAGAGGCTGTAATGAGGGGTGTGAGGAGGCAGGAGGAACAGCAACGTGGCCAAGGAAGGGCCCATCAGCGGTGTGCCCGACATAGGTGGTACCATGCCCGCATCACCTTTGAGAACTACAGTGACACAGAGATCGTGGGCTGGTACCACCTGAACAGGGCCTTTCTGAGGCAGCTCTGTGAGCTGTGCAGTGAGGAGATGTAGGCACCCACCAGATGGAGCCATGCCATGTCCGTGGATGGTGAAGGTGACCGCCGTCATGTGCTTGTTCACCACGGGCACTTTCCAAAGACTAACAAGGGACACCACAGGCATAACCCAGTCAGCCACATCCTGCCTCCTCACACAGTTCCTCAATGCACTGCTGCCATGTGCTTCAGAATACATCTGTTTCCCCAGCACACAGGTGGAGTGTACAGCAACCATGCAGGACTTCCACAAGGTGGCACGCATGCCTGTCATGATTGGAGCCATTGACTGCACCCATGTGGGCATCTGCATGCCACCTGGCCCCAAAGGTGTTGCATACATTAACAGGAAGGGGAGCCTGAGTGACAACTGCCCAGGTGGTGTGCGATGCCACGGGGTGCATCACCAATGTCTGTGCCACACACCCTGGGAGTGCACATGGCATTCATCTGGCACAGCTCTGCACTGTACCACAGGTTTGAATGTGGGGACATCCCCACGGGCCACCTAGTGGGTGAGTATGGCATGGGCAGGGGATGGGCAGAGCAGACCTGGGGATGGGGGTGGGCAGGGAGTGCATGGTGGCATGGGTGCCAGGGACAGGCAAGGGGTGCAGCACAGAATAGTAGCGGGCTAACTATGTCAATCTCCACACAGGTGACAGCGCATACCCACTGAGGCCCTGGCTGCTCACCCACTACCTCGCCCGTCATCCCCAGCAGAGGAATGGTACAACGAGGCACACGCCAGCATGCGCAACATCATCAAGTATGTCTTTGGCATGCTGAAGGCATGGTTTCATTGCCTAGACAGGTCAGGCGGTGCCCTACAGTACAGCCCCTCAAAAGCCTGTGGCCTATTCCTGGCCTGCTGCATACTGCACAACATGACCATTGACCATGGGATAGCTGTTAAGGCTGATGAAGATGACAGTAGCAAGGACAACGGAGGCAATGGGCCAGACGGTGGTGGACAGCCACCACCTGGGTGAAGGGACTCCAGGCTGCTCCAGCAAGTGCAACACCACTGGGACACAATTGCACGGGAGCACTATGGTGCACATAGGTAGGTGGTGTAGTCCACAAGTATGGGCCAAACAAACAAGTACAGCACACATGCAGGGGCATGCATGGCAATGGGCATACACACACAGAGGTGTGATGCAGGGGAAGGGGAGTCAGTGGCACACAACCACACACACACACACACCCCCAGGTGTTGGTATGTGGCGTGGATCAGATGCATTGCACCAGTGCACAGGCACAACCGGTGCTAGACTACCCTCATCATGCCCATGCCACATGGTCCAGCGGGAAGGCAGGCACACACATAGGCAGTATGCAGTGCGACACATAAGCATGACACCAGTGGTGGGCACACACACACCACCCATGTGCGCACAGGGCAGCAGCTGCAGACTGCGGTCAGGGCAGCCGGCGGATCAGGGCTGCTGCATGGTACCATGGCCACCACGGCAATGGGGGCAGCCACACAGGGTGCCGATCAGCAGCCACAGGTGGTGCGTCAGCCGGGGGGGGTTCCAACAGTCCCCTGGGGTGGAACCGCGGGACCGCGACTGTGTCCTCGCAGGGGTGTGCAGGCGCCCAAACAGACCAGCCCTGGGCGTGTCTGGGATGCCTACATCAGAGCAGGGCATTGACTGTGTTGGGGTCACCCGACGCCAGGTCCATGTGGTGGACAGTGCACTGTAGGGGTCACCTGTGCACAGCCTCGCCCTGAGGCAGCCAGCAACGCAACGCCATCTGTGATCACACTGGCAATGCAATCCAAGGATGCAGTCATGGCCTCCTGAATGCGTTGCGTCCCCGCCAGGATCTTCTTAGTGCCCCTTTCCTGCTGCTCAGCCAACTGGCGCAACTCCGCATGCAGTGCACACATCTCAGCGGCAAGCAGCACCTGTTGCTGAATGGACTCCCTCAGCAGCCGGGTGTACTCAGCCAGACGGTCGGCATCCTGGGGCTCCCAGGCAGGACGCCGATCCTCTTGTGGTGACTGGCCATGCTGCATAGCCCCCCTCTCTGGTAGACGCTGCACAGTGGGGTCTGCAGAGGGAATGAGTACAGCAGGCGCACCGGCAGTGGAACCTGTGTCCAGTTGCCCAGTGGCACATGCAGCCTGCTGCCATTGCCCGTCTGGCCGCTGTAAGCCACCCTGCACCTGTACCGCCACACCACCACCACCACCGCAGGGCACAGCCATGGCAGCGCACACTGCTGCACCCGCAGTAGTGGCATGCAGCTGTTTCACCGCTGGCAGAGCACTGGGCATGGTGCCTGTGTCAGATGCCAGCAGGGGCGACACACCCACAATGTCACCCATGCTGTCCAGGAGCTGAGAGTAGTCCTCATCAGAGTCAGACCCCGCCCCGATCTGTGTCTCCACACACAGGACACCAAGGCCGGCATCTTGCAGGATCACACCCAGAGCCTCCTTCTGACCCCAGGTCCAGGACATCCGCCTGCACCGTGGTGCTGAGCTGCAGCCTGTCGGGCCCCTGGATGCCAGTGGCTGTGGAAGACTGGTCCGCCAGGGCTGTACCAGCATCCGCTGTTACTGCCACTGCTGGTGCCCCATCATCTGCATGGAGGTGTGCTGGTGCTGCAAGAGACAAATGCTGTGTCAGTGATGCAATGCCCACATGTGCCCCCCCGTACACTGCAGCTGCATGTGTCCTGCAGCATGGCATGCATGTGGGTGCGCACATGTACATGGCATGCATACTGGCCACATGTATACCAGCATGCCCATGTACGCACCCTCCGTGCCACCAGCTGTGCGTGTCTGACATACATACCATGCAGCGATGGGCTGCCACCCATCTGGAATCCTCCTCCAGGCACACCCTCCACCATGGTGCAGCACATGGTGGCTGCCACCAACTCCTCCTGTGGCGTTAATGTGGGTGCATCCACAGGCCCTCCTCCAGTGGCAGTACAGGATGCCCGGATGGCTGCCACCTTCTCCTTAATCCACCGCTTATCTGTCTCCACCTTCTTTCAGCACTCCTGCGCCAACCACTGGTGGCTGCCATGCTGGTTCATGTAGGTTGCCGCCTCCTCCCATGCACCAGCCCTGGCCTGTAGTGTGCCCATGGCACCACTCAACAGGGGATCCCTGTCCAGGTAGATCTCAAACAGGGCATTAGTCTCGGTCTTTGTGAAGTTAGGCCTGCACTTCCATGCAGGCCTCCGCTCCTCGCCCACCTCATGTGCTGACATGTTGCTGCCTGTGGACATGGACAGCACAGTGTGTCAGTGGCAGCATCTCCCTGGTCCATTCCACCCTGCAGTGTTGTCTGCTCCCAGTGAGCTGCAGTGGCATGCACAACTTACCTATCAAGGTTGCAGTACCGGTCCATGGCCTGTGCTGTTCCGTGGCACTTATAAGGCGCAAGGCATGCCAATGAAGTTGGGCCCAACAGTAATGATATGCTAATGCACCCACTGTGCTATGCATTGGCTGATGAGCTCATTTGCATGTGGTGTCTGAATATCGAGATAGTGCACCGGGTGCAATGAGATTCCACTGGAGCAAGTCATGACGGCGCAATGCGCTCACATACGCAGGTGTGCAGGCCTGGTTGCACGCCATGGTATCACAGTCAATCGACAAGACTGTGTGTGGACAGTGCCATGCAGTGGCATTGCGCAGTTGTTCATGGCCAGCTACGTGCATGGTCGTGCACATGCGCAGTGGTGGGCGACCCCTGAGTCAGACCTCTGACCCCTTGGTTAGACCTCTGACCCTGTGACCCCAAATAGCCAGGCCCATTCCGTGCATCTCCAGCACTGCGCAATGGGCAGGCACTGTGCATGCTCCCACGCATCGCGCATCAGGTGCATGTTGTGGACACATGTGCCTCCTCCCACCATTTTTGTCACCGACCACGATATAGTGGCCATGGCGCAGGGAAGATGCAGGCAGGCCCAGAATTGGTTGCAGGTGGAGTTGGCCAACCTTGTGGCTTGCGTGGAGCTTCATGCCCCCCAGCTGTTTGGGCAGATGCCCCTGCAGTGGGCCAGGGCACTGTGTGGCAAGAGATAGCTGTCAGCCTGGAGCACAGGATGGGGGTGCATAGGACAGGTGAGCAATGCTGCCGCCACTATGGGGACCTCATGCGGCGGGACCCAGAGAGGCTGAGGAGGCTACAAGCACGCACCAGGCAAGAGGCTGTGCCACAGCCAGGTAAGTCATCCCATGTTGCATGTCTGCCCTGGTGCTGTACTGTGGTGTTGGCTTGGCTGCCTGGCATGCCCTGTAGAGGGGTACACTATCATCATGCACATCATGGAGTGGCATTGCATGCTTCTGTTTGTGTTGCAATGTGGCCGTGCAGGCATGCGGGACATTTCAGGCAGGGGCACACCCTGTGCACAGGGGTTGGGAGGGCAGCTGCTGTGTTCAGTTACTGATGTGCACCTGTCTTCTTTCCATTCCCAGGACTGGAGGACCGACGGTGGACCATGGCTGCAACAGCGCAGCAGGGAGCAGCGTGGCGTGACGGCACTGGACCGGCACCAGCAGGGCCTCAGGGGGCAGGTAGGCACTGTCATGGTCCTTTGCACTGTACATAAGGGGTGGGAGGGGGGAGTGGGTGCAGGCATGGCCGCCTGTGCCATATGCCATGGCAGCTGTGTGTGTGTGTCACACCATGCCTGGTGCATGCCACTGTGGCGTGTCCATTGAACACGTGTGCCGGCTGTTGGTGGGGTTGGCATGTGCCCGGCTGCCACTGTTGTTGCTGTGGTGCTGCAGATGCACTGTGCCATGTGACTGTCATTGCACAGTCATGTGGGCATTGTGCGCAGGAACCACCTCTGTGCAATGCTGTGGTGCACCACATTGTTGGCTGGCATTGGTCCACCCCCCTGCGGGTGGCTGCTACGGGCCCTCCAGGCGTGGGTGTTCCGGTGGCCCATTGCACACTGTGGGTGGGCATGGTTCCTTGGACCATTGCACTGATCACCTGTCCTGTCCCTTGTTATAGGTATCCACTGAATGCCAAGGACAATGCTAAGCCGACTGCTGTGCCAGACACTGCTTTTGGCTTCTTCAACCCTGGAGGTGGTGGTGCAGATCAGGAGGATGCTGCAGGCTGAGAGAAGGGAGTGTTGGCTTGCCGGGGCTGCTGGACAAGGCCGCCATTAGTTTTGCCCATTTTCTCCTTGCTTTCCCTGATGTACCTTCCCCTACAGTCCCCCCTCCCACTGTACAGTCCCTTTTCCCTGTCCCCTTCCCTTGCTGTACCTACCCTTTCCAGGCCCCTGGTTTTATGTAAATCGTTTGCTTCACAATATATTTTTCTGACTTACCTGCCTGTGTCTGTGTCTGCTTTGCAGGTGGCATGAGGAGCCATGCTGCAGTGGCCCAGTGTCTGTCTGTGTGGTGTGCATGAGCAGGGGTGCATGTTGTGCTTCCATGGTCACTGCTGTGTGCTGTGGTGTGTCCCACTGTGGTGGTGTCCATCCCCTGAGTCAGTGGCTGTGCTTTGGGGTGCCCAGGGGGCAGCTGTCAGGGGTGTGTGGCAGTTGTGTGTGTGGTGGTGGCACAAAGCCATGGTCATTGGTCAGGTACTGTCCACATGCTGTGTTGGGGCCCCTGCCTGGCATTGTGTGGCCTGTCCCATGTGGTCTGCCATGCTACCTGCCACCCAGCACATTCATCGCCTACTGTGTGGGCTTCCTGTGTTGTGTGTGTGTGTGTGTGTGTGTGTGTGTGTGTGTGTGTGTGTGTGTGTGTGTGTGTTTGGCTGCATGGTGCTGGGTGTGGCCTGCTATCGTCTGGGGGGCATGGCCAGCGGCTTTTGGGGGGCTCCCTTGGTGGCTCTCCATTGGCCGTTGACACCTCCTGTCACCTGCTATCTGTGCCACTGTTGTGTTCTGGGATCATGTGTCTGGGTGCCTGTGTGTGCCCTGTGGTGGAGGCCTCCTGTGGCCTGTCACTGTACTGCCATGGCTCTGTCCCTGGGTCTGTTCTCTGTGCCGTGCCCCCCTCTGTTGCTCTGCTGCTCTGCTCCCACAGTTGCACTGGAGCATCTCTGTTTGCGCCATGGTGCATCTCTGTTTGTGCCATGGCACAACTCTGTTTGCGCCATGGCGCAACCCTGCCATATTCAGCCAGGTTGCGTTGGCACAGTGCAGCCTGCACAGTCTCTGAATATGGCTCCAGTTGCACCATGGTGCATCGGATTTGCGCTGTGCCGGACTTGCGCTGGGCTTTGGTGCATTTCTGAATATCTGGGCCAAAATATGTTGCAAAATAGGACAGTAGGTCTAATCAAGTTGTACTTTCTATAGTAATTAGTTTCTCCCTTTGTAGTTTTTGTATGTTTTTTAAATGAGTAGTATTCAGTTTCACATTTTTAATTCACAAGCACATATCACTTTAATTGGTTATACTGTATAAACACTACCTGTGAGGGCACTGTTTATGCCTTGAAAAAGCACTCTCATGCAAACACTGGCATTTTACCACTGCTGCTGTCTGTGAGTATAATTGCTACTGATACTGTATGTTAAATAATACAATCTTTATGCACTTTACTATTTTGTTGTTTTTTTTTAATGTGGAGATGGTGTGTCATAGTGTGCTCAAGCTTTTGTGGGCTCAAGTTATAGTATTGTCTGTGACTTGGCCATTCCATGGGCAACTGATTTGGTGTGCTAATTTGAAGATTTATGCAAGATTCAGGCACAAACTGCTTAAAGTCAGGCAACACCAACACATTTCATAGCCAGCTGAGATGCACAAGATTCTTTTTTATTTGATTAAATTTTTCACTCACTGAATAGCTCTGAGAGATGCAGCATCTTCTTTTCATATAGGTCCCAGGGATAATGATGAACACTGGGGATGAGCAGCTTCAGACAAATGCGCAAGTAAGTCTGCTAGAAACTGAATTGGCCATGGAGGATGCTGCAGGGATGACAGTCAGTATCTGCAAAAAAATTGCCATGATTCGTTCATATGCTATGCTACTATAACTTGTTTTAAATGATTTACAAGAGAAGGGGAGAGTTTGACTTGGCTAGGTAACTTGTTCCAGTCATTAGGGGTGGCAAAGTCAAAGGTTCACTGGTATGTCCTGCCTTTCTTTTAGAACTGGAGCAGGGTAGATCGTTGGAGTCCTTTGCAGGGTGGAAGAAAGCCTTCTGGTAATTTGGGACATAGACATGGGTGCATCCATCTATTTATTTGTTTGTTTGTTTATTCATTGATTTTGTTGTTGTTTTGTTAACTAGGTACAGGAGGTGCACTGAACAATAAATGCCTATTTTGAGGCATTAACAGGGAGAGTACAAAACAAACAGTAGATCAAGACAATTGTAACATGCAATAAATAAGTAGGGACATAATATAGCAAAATGCGCAATATATTACAAGCAATAAGCAGCAACAATTTATAGCATACAGTGAAATAAATAGCAGCAAAACTATTGCTACAGGAACATAGTATAATAGTATAACACCATATTACAAGTTAGCAGCCACAGAGCAAGGTAGCAATTAATAACTAAGCAGAAACAAGGCATCAAAGTACAGTGATGTACAGAATATAGATTAACCACGGGCACAAGCTTCAGGTACAGGTACAAACATATGTGGACACTACAGCCGATAATCCCTGAATGTAAGTATAAATAGTTGGTGAGTGCAGACAGTTACATAGGAGACAGTGCCACTGGTATTTTATACTCAGTAAGGAGCTAAACCAATGTAAAGAGTTAGTATACTCCCTGAAAGTAATATTAGTTTTTAAAGCAGTCAACTGTTACCATTTATATCTGAAGTACTTTTTCTTTTCCCTTTGGTTGATTAGAAGATGTTTTACCTTATGTTAGTACATGTGATATATGGAACAGCACTCTACCTGGCAGCTCACATATACTGTAGTGTCTAGCTCTGTTCTTTCCATTACATCATTAGTATTGGGACCACACTTGACTGTGACATCACAGCTGCCCAGGAAGAGCCACTCAGTACCTGTCAGGTCAGTCACTTGTGATGTCACAGTCAATGATGTCACAGTGCTGATAATGTACTGAGACAAACAGAACTAGAGATGTCTGCTGCCAGGCAGAATGTTATTCCACACACACACATCCAGCATAATATTATCACATAGAAAGCTTTCTAATGAGCAAAAGGAAAAAGGAAAACACTTCAGAAATAAAAAGTTACAACTGACTACTGAAAATTTTGAACATTTTCTGACTGCTAGTTTTTGTTTCTACTAGCTTCTTAATGGGTTATAGAGGTGACAATGGGATGTTTGTAAGTTGCATGGGAGATCTGCAGTACTGACACAGAGGCTGATAAAAATACGACATCCTCATAGCTCATGATTTCTTAAATGTTGTCAAAGTGAGCCATCCTCTCCTAAGATATGGAAAAAAAATCATGGGCCTCCCCATCAAAATACCACACAATTCTTTCTAAAGTACAGCAATAATAAAATGAAAATATTTTAAATAAATGGCTGAGTTCATATACCAGTAAGGGGGAGGGGGATGCAGATCTCCTGCAAGGAAATAAAATAAAATTAAAACCTCCAAAAGGACCGCACTCTTGGAAATTCCAATAAAATTCACCAGACAAAGCTCAGTATACAATACAGCTTTATTGCACAAGAATTCTTGTGGTGAACTTTTCACGAGTCAGGCTGAATACCACTATGCCCCGGCGCTTCGAGACCATGTCTCTTCATCACGAGGTGTAGCAAATAGAAACATTCAATTGTTTATATACCCCAAATCATTAATATTTATGAATTCAGTATGACATCATAATAAAAGAAAAAAAGGACTCAATGTTATAAAAATAAAAATGAAAACATTATGGAAAATACCAACAGCGAATCACTTAACTACATAAATTGCTTTATTTAACATTTAACATTGCTGATATAGATAAGAATTCCTAGCTGCAAAATGCTACCTGTTGAAGTTCACACCAGCCCAATACTGCAGCTCACAGTTGAAGTCCTTTGTTGTTAAAGAAAATAAAATTCAAGGGGTGCAGATTTTATGAGGATGAACCAGAATGCAAATGGGAAGGATGCAACCATACAAACTTAGCCTCTAACAAATAGATAGATAGACAGAGAAGACAGATATAGATACAGATTTATTTATTTATTGAAAAGTTTCACCAGGAAAGGCACACTGAACAAACTAGTTGCTCATCTCGTGGTGCATCCTGGGGGAAGGGAAATCGGGATACACAGTACACATACAATATAGATATAGATGTAGATGTAGATGTAGATGTAGATGTAGATGTAGATGTAGATATATAGATATATATGCTACATGGTTGGGATTTTTTCTGATTATAAAAACCATCATATAGTTCCCCATATATGATAGTAATTAAGTAACACTATGTCATTACAACACTCTATTACATTAACATTAACACATTATTAACACTCCATTACTATCACAAGTGTGGACAAAAATGTACATTTTATTACGAACTATTAACATGTATAACAACCACCTGAATAACACATGTAACAACAACTTACTAAATGCCCACATTGCAGCCTTAAAAACCTCTATAACTACAGCCCCTGCAAAAACAGCCCCCCTCAAAAATCTATACAAACCACTTTTATTGCTCCCTCCATATCACTTGCCAAAACTAACAACCACGCATAGAAATCAAAGTTAAGCTGTATAAAACAAAAGCCTCCTGAAATGCTTTCCAAACATTTCACATGCTGTGCTCCATTTCCCTAACTGTGCAAAACAGGCCTACTGAAACACTCACCAAATATTTCACATGTTGTGCTCCATTTTCTTAACTGTGTAAAACAGGCCTACTGACATACCCACTAAACATTTCACATGCTATGCTCCATTTCCCTAACTGTATAAAACAGGCATACTAAAACACTCACAAAACATTTCACATGTTGTGCTCCAGTTCCTTAACTGTGTAAAACGGACCTACTGAAACACTCACCACACATTTCCCATGCCATGCTCCATTTTCCTAACTGTGTAAAACAGGCCTAATAAAACACTCACCAAACACTGCACCTGCTTCCTTCCATGATGCAGTCTTCAAACGCACTAAAGGAAAGAACAGTTCAACCAGCCTTCCTTATATACAAAGCCACTATACAATGGAAACCTTAAAGTTGCAAAATTATGCAGCACTTCAAATGTCTTACAATGTTTATTTTATTTATTTATTTATTTATTTATTTATTTAAACAGCAGTTTGGAAAACCTTTGAGCCATAGGCTCATTTACAAAGGTACCTTGTCACAGTAAGACAAACCAAAATACATAGTATAGCAGTACAACACATAAGTATAACAGTAAAATTAAGACATAGATACAAACAAGCTGGTACAGGTAGGATGGATGCAAACAATACCAGAGTTATGTCGCCCTTAGCAGCTTAGTAATAAGCTTTGTCATAAGTATTGAGTACAGCTTTGACTAGTGGCAGTTACAGCATCGGGTGTTAATAAGGTGGTTATGTAAGGAAGTTTTGAAGCACGATATAGTTGGAGCTTCCGAGATGGAGGTGGGCAGTGTGTTGAACCAGGAGGGGGCCCTAAAGCTGAAGGCTCTTTGGCCGTGAGAGGTCCTAGCTCTAGGATAACAAGAGAGGTTTTCCCAGAGGTCTGAGTATGAACTAGTGGGACAGAGCGCGATGGTGGTGGTCAATCCTGGTGGGAAAGCCCAAGGAGGGTCTTTTTGTAAGGGTACAGGTAAGATATTTGAGGCGCATTGAGATCAAGTACCAGCACTTTAGCATACAGCAGACAGGTGTGTGTCATCCTAGGTGCTCAAGTAATTAACCTGCAGGCCTTATTCAGAGGAAAGGAATTTTATGGAGGCGGTCTGATCAGCAGCACCATACACCGGCAGTCCATAGTCCACTAGGGACAGGATAGAGAGGTGATCATGAGTCGAAGAGCCTCTGGGGGGAGGCAGTGTTTATACCGATGTGAGATGCCCAATCGGATATTAGTGGCAGTGGCTAGGGCAGCGATGTGTCCATGGAAGGAGAGGGAGGGGTCAAAATGGATCCCTAGGTATTTATAGGAGCAAACTTGTTCGAGTGGGAATGAGGACCCAGAGTGAATGAGGAGTTTGAAGTTGCAGGACTTGTTTTGGGGATGAGTGAAGAACATGGTTTTTGTTTTTTTAAGATTTATCACCAATCTATGTTCCTTGAACCAGCCCTCTGCTTCAGTGAAGGACTTCTGCAGCGAGTCCTGGAGGGCAGTAGGGTTACGACTTGAGGCAAAGATGACTGCATCATCAGTGTACAATAGAATGTTCCCCGAGCAAGAGCGTGGAAGGGTGTTAAGGTAAAGGGAGAATAGTAAGGAGCCCAGAATGGAGCCCTGGGGAACCCCAGAAAAGATGGGACAGATGTCTGAGTAGGTCCCATTAATTTTTACACGCTGAGCGGTCAGACAGATAACTGGTGCACCAGAAATAGGCCCAGCAGCAAAACCAGAGAGACTAAGGGCATCAAGAAGGAGGGGGGGAGACAGTGTCGAAAGCTTAGAGGTCAATGAAGACAGCACCAGCCAGAGAACCAGTGTCTAAGGAGGAGTGGAGAAAGTTGGAGAACTCTAGGAGGGCTGTGTTGGTACTGTGGCCGCCTCAGCCATGCTGCTCAGGACAAAGGACATTGTAGGTGGAGAGGTAGTCAGAGATTTGAGAGGCCACCACTTTTCCAAGGCCTTGAGAGAGAAGAGAGAATGGAGATCGGTCGATAGTTTCCAGCCACAGTCCTAACACCACCTTTAAAGATAGGGTGACAGTGGTGACTTTCCAGGCAGTTGGAACCTTTCCCAGGCAAAGAGATTGGTTGATGAGGCATGTGATCGGGGTAAGGACTGTGTCTAAGACCAGCCAGGATACACGGATTCAGGTGTCACTGCCTGTACTATTACTCTTGAGGGCAGTGACAAGGTGCGGCCTAAGTTCTTGGGCAGAAACACAGCGGAGGAGAAAAATAAGGGCGAAAGATTTACGTGCAGGTGCTGGGGAGGAGGGTCAAAAAAAATTGTAGGGAGGATAGGGCTAAGGTCAGTGAATGAGGTGTTGAGGTGGTTGGCTATGAGGGCTGGGTCTGAGGAGATCACACCATTAATGTTGATCTGGTGGTGGGGAGTGTGCACTCCCATTTAACTGTTTAATGTTATCCCAGAAGGTTCTGGGATTCCCCCATGAGGCAGTGAGTGAGGACCGATAGTGCTCAGACTTGGCCTTTCTGATGGCCCAAGTGCACTTGTTTCGGGCGGCAGCACATAACCGCCTGTCATTGGGCTGGCCAGTCTCAATGGCACGGTGCCATAGGTTGTCCCTATGTTTGAGCTGGTGGATCAAAGCTGAGGTAACCCAAGGGGCATTCTTCCTTTTAGAATGGCGGGTCAACACTGGGGCAAAGATATCACAGGCATTATTAAAAGTTTGGGTAAAGAAGGAGAGAGCTGTGTCGATGTCAGGAGTTGCCTGTATAGGAGACCAGTCAATTTGGGACAGAAGTTCCTTAAGTTTTATCAGTCCACCAGGTATTAGACGCTGCGCATGTGGACTGTGCTATGGGTTTGGGACTGAGGTTGACCAGTGGAATAGAATGGGGAGTGATCGCTGAGAGAGTCTGGGAGGACTGTACATTGGGGATCCGATTAGGGCGGTTGGTGAGTACCACATCAAGCAGGGTACTGGAGCCTCTCTTGGGGTTAGTCCTGGTAGGGTGGGTAACTAGTTGCTAGGTCTATTGCAGAAAAGGAGTCTCGGTAGAGGAGGAGGAGGGCTGAGCCAGTTGACATTTAAGTCACCCACCAAAATTTGATCAGCGGAAGGAGGTAGAGAGGCAAGGTATTCTGTAAGAGAGGCAATAGCCTGCATTTGGTCCCTGGGGCCATGAGAGGCAGTAGTCAGATAAAGGGGTCCCTTTAAAGGGTCAGGGTTATTTCGAGTAAGCGCCTGGGCCCTGGAGTCAAGGATGGGAGTGGGCAGGGCTAGTAGGGAGAGATTCCTTGACATAAATAGCGAGCCGCCGCCTGCCTCCCAACACGGTCGGACCGGAAAAGGGTGAAACCAGGAAGGAGACTAGGGAGTCAGGGAGGATTTTGACAGCCAAGTCTCAACCAGGGTGATGATATCAGGGTTAATTG
Organism: Neoceratodus forsteri; assembly: GCA_016271365.2. Classification (NCBI taxonomy): domain Eukaryota; kingdom Metazoa; phylum Chordata; order Ceratodontiformes; family Ceratodontidae; genus Neoceratodus; species Neoceratodus forsteri. The sequence continues at coordinate 739,964,379 of CM028137.1, read as the reverse complement.
ATGTGACCAGGCATTGTAGTGAGTAAAACTTTTTAGGAGGCTACAGATATTCATGGAGACCATGCTAGGCCTGTGGTGCAGTTGGGGAGCTCCGGGAACCGGGCCAGGGTTTGATGAATGTTCCCTGACAGGAGTAGTAGCATGACTAACACCCTGGCTGGGAGATGGTGAGAGGTTTTCCTACAATTGACATGGGGGAGGGGAGGCTAAGGGAGCAGGGGGTGGACAGGGAGGTACAGGAGGGGAAAGCAAGAATAAGAAGACACCCAGATGTGCCTGAGGTGAAGAGAAAGCTAGGGGGAGGGCAGGGGGACGGGACACACAGCGGTCCCAAGGGGCAGGAGAGGAGGTTCAGGAGCAAGGGGAGGGAAGGGTGCCAGGGCACAGTGTGGACTAGTAGATGGGTAAGTGGGTAAGTGCACTGCTAGTGGGGATAGGCACAGGCAGAGCGTGAGGCAGGGCTAATACATTGTGGTGAGCAAGATCCCAGGGAAGTAGTGCTGTACAGGTAGGAGTAGGAAGTAGTGAGGGAGCATAGGTCCCTCTCGTGGCCAGCAGGTATAACCTGCAAATGGGAAAGTGGGGAGATAGGTTCTGGGCAACAGGACGTGATATCACCGGATGTGATGTCACGGGGTGGATCCTTAATTGACAGCACCTCTCTGCAGGAGTCCAGACGAAGAGAAGAGGCTCTCTTTACCTCGAAAGTTATCAGGCTGGAGATTTGGCTTCCTCAGCTACTCAGGTGAGCTGCTTGTGCTTCAGTTGCTTGATTGTCCCGAGTGCCTAGCTTGGGGGGAGCCACCTATGTTGTGGAGAAAACAAAGCCTCTCATTACTATGCAGCGGGAGAATATGTTGTGACTTACACAAAGGAGCTCCACTCTAAGCAAACAGGGCTATTCCAAAATGAGGTCACACTAGGACCCAGCTAACCTAATGCCTTCAGTAACAAGCACAATTAGCTCAATACCACCATATTAAACAAGTCTGATCTATATTAGCTGCTTGGTATATCTGGCTTTAAGATGAAATCAGCAAGGCAACTCTAGAAAAGCCAGTGAGTCCCTAGCTTTACACTTCAGCAATTAGTAGCACAAAGAGAATCAAATAACAAGCCCACCCAGTGGTGAACAGGAACAAAGTTCATAAAATATAAGTGTTCATCAGGTAGCACCCCTCTGCAGGTGTCCAGATGAAGAGAAGAGGCTCTCTTTACCTCGAAAGTTATCAGGCTGGAGATTTGGCTTCCTCAGCTACTCAGGTGAGCTGCTTGTGCTTCAGTTGCTTGATTGTCCCGAGTGCCTAGCTTGGGGGGGGCGCCTATGTTGTGGAGAAAACAAAGCCTCTCATTACTATGCAGCGGGAGAATATGTTGTGACTTACACAAAGGAGCTCCACTCTAAGCAAACAGGGCTATTCCAAAATGAGGTCACACTAGGACCCAGCTAACCTAATGCCTTCAGTAACAAGCACAATTAGCTCAATACCACCATATTAAACAAGTCTGATCTATATTAGCTGCTTGGTATATCTGGCTTTAAGATGAAATCAGCAAGGCAACTCTAGAAAAGCCAGTGAGTCCCTAGCTTTACACTTCAGCAATTAGTAGCACAAAGAGAATCAAATAACAAGCCCACCCAGTGGTGAACAGGAACAAAGTTCATAAAATATAAGTGTTCATCAGGTAGCACCCCTCTGCAGGCATCCAGACAAAGAGAAGAGGCTCTCTTTACCTCGAAAGTTATCAGGCTGGAGATTTGGCTTCCTCAGCTACTCAGGTGAGCTGCTTGTGCTTCAGTTGCTTGATTGTCCCGAGTGCCTAGCTTGGGGGGGAGCTGCCTATGTTGTGGAGAAAACAAAGCCTCTCATTACTATGCAGCGGGAGAATATGTTGTGACATACACAAAGGAGCTCCACTCTAAGCAAACAGGGCTATTCCAAAATGAGGTCACACTAGGACCCAGCTAACCTAATGCCTTCATTAACAAGCACAATTAGCTCAATACCACCATATTAAACAAGTCTGATCTATATTAGCTGCTTGGTATATCTGGCTTTAAGATGAAATCAGCAAGGCAACTCTAGAAAAGCCAGTGAGTCCCTAGCTTTACACTTCAGCAATTAGTAGCACAAAGAGAATCAAATAACAAGCCCACCCAGTGGTGAACAGGAACAAAGTTCATAAAATATAAGTGTTCATCAGGTAGCACCCCTCTGCAGGCGTCCAGACGAAGAGAAGAGGCTCTCTTTACCTCGAAAGTTATCAGGCTGGAGATTTGGCTTCCTCAGCTACTCAGGTGAGCTGCTTGTGCTTCAGTTGCTTGATTGTCCCGAGTGCCTAGTTGGGGGGCGCTGCCTATGTTGTGGAGAAAACAAAGCCTCTCATTACTATGCAGCGGGAGAATATGTTGTGACTTACACAAAGGAGCTCCACTCTAAGCAAACAGGGCTATTCCAAAATGAGGTCACACTAGGACCCAGCTAACCTAATGCCTTCAGTAACAAGCACAATTAGCTCAATACCACCATATTAAACAAGTCTGATCTATATTAGCTGCTTGGTATATCTGGCTTTAAGATGAAATCAGCAAGGCAACTCTAGAAAAGCTAGTGAGTCCCTAGCTTTACACTTCAGCAATTAGTAGCACAAAGAGAATCAAATAACAAGCCCACCCAGTGGTGAACAGGAACAAAGTTCATAAAATATAAGTGTTCATCAGGTAGCACCCCTCTGCAGGCATCCAGACGAAGAGAAGAAGCTCTCTTTACCTCGAAAGTTATCAGGCTGGAGATTTGGCTTCCTCAGCTACTCAGGTGAGCTGCTTGTGCTTCAGTTGCTTGATTGTCCTGAGTGCCTAGCTTGGGGAGGAGCTGCCTATGTTGTGGAGAAAACAAAGCCTCTCATTACTATGCAGCGGGAGAATATGTTGTGACATACACAAAGGAGCTCCACTCTAAGCAAACAGGGCTATTCCAAAATGAGGTCACACTAGGACCCAGCTAACCTAATGCCTTCAGTAACAAGCACAATTAGCTCAATACCACCATATTAAACAAGTCTGATCTATATTAGCTGCTTGGTATATCTGGCTTTAAGATGAAATCAGCAAGGCAACTCTAGAAAAGCCAGTGAGTCCCTAGCTTTACACTTCAGCAATTAGTAGCACAAAGAGAATCAAATAACAAGCCCACCCAGTGGTGAACAGGAACAAAGTTCATAAAATATAAGTGTTCATCAGGTAGCACCCCTCTGCAGGCGTCCAGACGAAGAGAAGAGGCTCTCTTTACCTCGAAAGTTATCAGGCTGGAGATTTGGCTTCCTCAGCTACTCAGGTGAGCTGCTTGTGCTTCAGTTGCTTGATTGTCCCGAGTGCCTAGCTTGGGGGGGGGAGCTGCCTCGAAAGTTATCAGGCTGGAGATTTGGCTTCCTCAGCTACTCAGGTGAGCTGCTTGTGGAACAATATTATGAACAAACACTAGAGGGAACACTAGAGAACTATGAAAATATTCTTAACTTAAGCAAATAAAATAAACAAGCTATGCAAAAACAACAGCACACTTTCTCTTAAAGCCAAACCTATCAACCTCATGTAATGTATAAAATAAAAGATGGCAAAGTCCTATGTGAGGAAATAATACCATCTCAGGGTTGAACAAGCTCATAAAGGCCACTCACTCTTTGGGCTCATGGCTTTATGGCTTGTTCAACCCCTTGATGGTATCATTTCCTCACATACAACACTTTGCCATGATTTATTCTGTAATATACATATACAGTATATATATAGATATATTTTTTCATTGCAAAAAAACTTTGTTAATGCACTAGTTAAGGTTGAAGTGGCAAAAGTAGGGAAATGTGGCATTAGGGTAACCCTAGCACCCCACCCCCACCCTGCAGGCAGCAACAGGCGTGGGGCGTGCCTTTACACTCACCCTATTCCATGAGTAAATAAGCTGAGATGGGTACAGTATATGAGAATGGGGTGAGCATTAGGGATGACAACTGTGAGGCACACCCCACACCTGTTGCTGCCTGCAGGGTGGGGGTCAGGGGTTAGGGTTGGGAAACCTAACACCACATTTCCCTACTTTTGTTGCATCAGCCCTAACTAGTGCATTAACAGTGTTTTTTTGCAATGATTTTCCTCACGTTTTAAGATAGTATAATCATATTATTATTTGCCTGTGGGAGCACAGGGCTCAGAGCTCCCATCCCTCCATACAGGTGTATGTGTATGTTGCTGTGGAAGCATAGGGCCAAAACAACTACTGAATTGTCACCATACCCTTCTTATTACTCCACCTCATGAACCTGGTACTAAAAATGTCCAAATTCCTGCCAAAATGTAATTTTGTGCCACTGCAATGTCATTCAATGCCACAGTTGCAAAAACACAGTTTGGCCAGGATTTGAAAAGTGACAGCTATAACATTCATGAGGTGGTGTAAAAATATGGCTATACTGAAAATGTGGGGTCAAAAATATTTTAAATTACCAGAGTTATGAGCGAGAGTAGCAAAATTATGGATGTGCATAACTGGCATTTTTACATATGGACCCCACATTTTAAACCCACTATTAGGCGATTCTCACCATGAACAAAGGGCAGGGAAAATTTTCAAATCCTGTCCAAAAGGTGATTTCACCAAGTGACAGCAAAATCACCTTTCCAGTCAGATTTGTACAATTCCACTGATATTGTTCATGAAGTGGGGTCCCAAAAAGGCCATGTTGAAAATTGTGGGTTAAAATATGAAAAAATGGCTAAGTTATGCATCAGAGTTGAAAACCCCCATTGAAATACATTGAACTGCACTTACCTTGCTTTCTCATATTGCAGTCAGCGGTTCCAGCAGCAAGACGTGTCTTCCAAAGGACAGTGGATCTTCAGCCTGGCACCTGTTAGAGTTAGGGTGTGTGGGGAGTGTCGGGGGTCTAGGTTAGTGGGTGCTGAGTGGGAGGTGGGGGAGGTCAGATCGGTGAGGGATTGTTTTCTTTTTTACAGGTTACAAAAAAAATAATGAAGGACCATTTTCTTCATTTCAGGTTGGGATGGCACTCAGAGGTGGACGGTGGGAGGTGCCACTAGACACCAGGGAAATGAAGAATATGAATGAGGACAGAGATTGGAGGGTGGGGGGGGTGCCACTAGACACCAGGAAAAAAAGAATACTAATGGGGACGATGATCAGAGGGTGGGGGTGCAACTAGACACCAAGGAAAGAAAGAATATTTATTGGGTTGGTGATCAGAGGGTGGGGGTTCAACTAGACACCAGGGCAATAATATTAATGCAGGATGGCAGTGATCAGAGGGTGGGGGGAGCCACTAGACAGCAGGGCAATAATATTAATGCAGGATGGCAGTGATCGGAGGGTAGGGGGAGCCACTAGACAGCAGGGCAATAATATTAATGCAGGATGGCAGTGATCGGAGGGTGGGGGGTGCCACTAGCCACCAGGGAAACAATAATAATTTACAGGGAGGTTGAATGGAGGGTGGGGATGCCATTAGACACCTGGGAAACAAATATATCAGGGGGTCGGCGATCGGAGGATGGGGGTGCCACTAGACACCAGGGAAACAAAAGTATGAAAGGGAGGGTGATCAGAGGGTGGGGGCACCACTAGACACCAGGGAAAACAAAACAGCAAAGTAAAAAGGATTTTCCTCTTATGAAAAAGGATCTATTCTCACGATTTGTGATTTATTTATTTATTTTATTTTATTTTTTATTTTAGCCTTTGGTAACCAGGTAAGGTTCACTAGGCACAAGTGCCTGTTTTCAGGGGCGACCTGGGAGCACTGGGCGGTTAAGTGACTTGCTCAGAGTCACACAGTATGCAAGTGGAGGTTGTGAGAATCAAACTCTGGTCTGATCTGTTGGATGTACCAAGCTCATTCACACCTCATTCGTCTAACCTCATTCCTCTGACCTCTAGGCTATACTGCCAGACCATCTTTTTTTGTATCATGAGTCACAAAAAAAGATTTCTAATATTAAACAAAAAACTCCAAGGGCATTTCTCCAAAAGGTAAGTACATAATTCAGTTAAGGGGTCAGGATAAGCTAGACGCACGTGTTTTGGAATACACTGCCTATTGATTTGATCTCTACTCATAGTCACGAACATTTTGAAAAAGCTTTGTTCCATTATTTGCAACTCTCTGCTGTGTGTAACTGCTTTTAGGTACTATTTTTGTACTATTTTACTATACTGTATCATTATCAATGTATTTTATTAATGTTTGTAATTGTATGACATCTAAGCTTCTTTGTGTATGAAGCGCCGGGATGATCCTGAAAAAGGACCTTGGCCCAATGATCTTACCCGGTAAATAAAGTGAATTGAATTGAATTGAATTGGTCACTCTCCAGAATGTCAATTTTGTGGTTTTCAAAATTTGAATTTTGACAGGTAAAATGGAAAACAAGATGGCAGTAAACTGAAAGAGGATTATCCCCTAATGAAAAAGGATGACATCAGTACAAGAAAATAATTTTTTTTCATTTCTTTCAGCTATTTTTAAGTGCTTACTGAGCATGCTCAGAACCAGTTATTCAAAATTTCAAAATTAAATAACTTTGGAACAGATTAATATTTTTTCATCAAACAAGTAAACATCACATCCATGGGCCCCTTTCTACCCAGAAAATGTCAGGTCAAAATTCCAAACTGCATGGGTGCTAACCAAGTTGACAGAAACCTCATTCAAACCAATGGGAAAAAATTCCAAAAGAATTTACTTTTTTCAGTATCTGTATCTCAGAATCTGCATATCTGACTGGAATGAAACTCGGCAGAACCAGAGACCTGCCCCATGAGACTGAACTTTCACAATTTTATGGAAATCCATTGAATGGTTGCGAAGTTATTAAAGTGCCAAAATTTGGGTTTAACATAGAACTGCCAGTACAACCTTAACTATTGGGCGTGAACATGCCCCTATAATATATGTAGGTTTATATAGTGTTTATTAAAGTAAATTTATCTGGCCAGCAGATAAGAAAATAGTTTTCCAGAAAGCTTAGAGGTGAGTTTGTGCAAATTCATCCTTGCTACTTGCATTGAATTCAGTCACTTACCATTATTTATGTTCAGATTGTCCTGTCTTTTCGCACAAAAAATGAACAAGTCAAAATATAAGTAATTGGTACAATATGTTGTCAGGCTTGCTTTTGCCTACCCTAAAACAGGGTGGAGCCTAAATCTGAAGGCTGGAGTTGTGAGCATGAGGACAGACACACGAATGTGACTATTGTGGCCTGGAGTGTAGTTTTATGGATGGCCAGTACAAAGGCAGAGGACAGAAAACGCTACTGCAGTAGGCTTTAGACAAAAAGGGACAAGGATAGCAGAAAAAAGAGAAAATCAAAAATATCAGAAAAGTGCTCCAGCTCCTAGCAAAGGAAGGTAGCTGACCCTACCAAACTTACCATTTGTGAAATGGTGCCATAGTCCAGAATAGGCAGGGAGAAGTGTGACAATGCCTGCCTCCTAGAATGAACACTCAGGACATAACTTCAACCTGCGGAGTGCTCTTCACTTCTGCCCTATGTCATTAGTAATAAAGTCAGCATGCTTTCTGAAAGACAGTGTACAAAAGCAAAGGCATACGCCATGCTGGGTGAGGGGTACTACTGTGTGGCCTGAGGGCCCCAAAAATGCTCCTAAAGACAAAGGGAGCACACCCACCACCATAAAACATGAACAAGCAACAGTATTAAAGGTGATAGGAAATAATTATTACATAGTTTACTGCCCTTCCATTTCTTATGCCAGTTATGTACAAGTATTCTGATATGTTTTTGACCAATTTTTGATGAATAAATAATCTAGCTTTGGGGTTTCCTTGATCCACATGGAGTTCCACTCTCCTCAGTAGCTGCTGCTCTTTCTTTTCATATTTTTAAGACATTCAATGGCGCCAGTTGCACCATTTCATGCTATTGATCTGAATGGCCTAGAATGCTGTTACAACGTCATGGATTGTTCAGGCAGTATGAAAAGAGAGAACAACAACTACTGAGGGGAGAGGGATTCAGCAATAGTAGCAAAGGCAAAACAATTAGATTATTAATTTAATCAGAATGATCAAAACGTAGCATAACATTGGATAAAGACTAAAAGGAAAACAGGAAGGCATCTAGAAGCGTGAGAAACTGTTTCCCTGAACCTTAAAGTCTCAAGTGCTAAGTGCAGTTTACTGCAACAAATTCTCAACCACAATAATGAGGTCAGGCTAAAACTCTAGTTGTTTCCATGGCCCACACTGCCATGTAACCAAGGGATGCAGTTAGACTGTGGAGACTGCCGTTACATTTTCAGCCATTAAAGTAGTAGTTTAAGCAATATACCACTCCAGGGTGTGGGTTGTGCTGGGATTTACCCATGTCTGGTGTGGTTTGGTCAAGAGGCCACAGGCCAAGTGAATAAACCACACCAGGCGTGGGTAAATCCCAGCATTACCCACACCCTGGAGTGATATATTGTGATTATACAATGTCCCCATTTTTTTAAATAAAATAAAAGAAAAAAAAATTACATTTATATTGGGTTTTTTTTTTTTTTTTGCTTTTTCTGTAAATAACCTTCCACTAGGTTAAATAGCCCTCGGAGGAGCCAGGACATGAATAGGAATAATCCATTTCTGCTGTTTTATTACTGTTTCCATGTTGTTGTTGTAGGGAGAGCTGGTCAGAGACAGACACAGGAAAGAGCACCATTTAACTGGTGTCAAGCAGCGAAGAATGGGCTGGGAAATGGGGGGACTCACTGAGCTGCATTTTTTTCCAATAGAAGCAGAGAGGAGAGAGAGAGAGAGAGAGAGAGAGAAGGAAAACCAAAAAAAACAGTCTTTTCCTGGGTACGTGCTTTTTCTTTCTTGCTTGTGGACAAAAAAAAATTGCACTGCTTGTTCTTTTCATTTCTGAGATGCCTATATTAGGTGTTTTATGTCCTTTTTTTTTGCAGGGGGATATTGATTGAGACAGTGGTGCTGACAGAGTGACTGGTGCTACTGGTTGCTGTAGCGGTCCATTGTGCTTGCTGTAAGCACGATTGTAATCAGCTTCCGTTTTTCACATAAGAGTTGCCGGAGAAAGTTAGAGGTCAGAAACAAGGATCGGTACCGGGAGTTATGTGAGTGAAGGCTCTGCTGCCTTTACTCCACTTTTGAACTTTAGCATTTGTGTGAGGAAGAGAGACATTGTGCATTTAATTGGGAGAAAGAGAGACACACACAGATAGCAGGGCTCTATAGCAACTGATAGATGAGTCAGGTGTCAGTGCTGACTAGTTAACATGTGAGGTATGTAAGGTACTAAAAAAAATCTTTATGACAGAAAGCTGGGTTCAACTGCAATCTGAAGCTGATTCAGGGTTTCTATTCTTTTAACTGAACTTCTTATTTGAAGCTGGCAGTTTACCGGGGAATCGTAACAGCAGCAATGTTTTTTTGTCAGGGCTCCTGTACTACTGTGACTGTCCGGGATCACATTGGAGGTACTGTGTCAGAACAGTGAAGCAGCAAGGGAGTCAGTGACCTATTGAGGTGAAGTGATTTTTTTTCCCAGCTTGTTTCAGGGCTTACCACCACTGTTTAGCGGTGACTCAATAGGGTGTTTTTTCCAGCGGCAGCTCACATTCATGTTTGGGATCTGGCAGAGTGAGATGTCACAGTTCTATGAGACAGGGCCTTGTCATGCTCAGACTGATTTGAGGGAGAGTTCTTGATGTGGCTGAGTGGTGGCTGGCACCTTTTTCCGTTGGCATACCATAGGATTTACAACGGAGAAAAGGTACCAGTCAGCCAATAGGAATGCAGGGTTTTGAAGTCCCATTGTATAAATTACAATAAATGGTTTCATCCACATTTAAAATCACAAAATTTGACTTTGTATATACATTTTCAGCAATTGACAGGGCCAGATATTTCCTGAAATTTCTGTGATACCTCTAGAGAAATTCACTGCCTGTCTGCAGTAGGACTGTAGGACCACCACAGAGCCTCTCTTTAGAAATATTACAAAATATCTAGAAATATCTGGCCATGGGCTCAATTCACAAATGTGTCAAACCCATTTTTGGCACAGCTGTGCCAAACACTTTGCCACATCTGCCTGATTCAAGAAGATTGGGTGCATTTGTAACACTTTTACTAATTTACAGCGGCTTGTGCAAAATCTATGGTGCAAGCCCCCATAAAAAGGGTACTTGAGATTGCCACAAGTTAGACCAGAGAAAGCTGGTCTAACTTGCAGTAATTGGTGCACAGGATCAAGAATCCCAATCACCGGCAGTTGAATGCCACAAGCCGCATGCGCCATATGTTCGGTTCACTTGGGGCTTGTGGCATTCTTGGAATGGGGGGGAGGTATTAACAACAACAAAAATGGAAAGGGACCTGGAGGTACTCATATCAGATGGCCTAAAGGTAAGCAAGCAATGTGAGAAGGCAGTAAGGATGGCTGGGGGGATACTGAGATGTAGAGGGAGAGGCATCACCAGTAGAAAACAGGAGGTTGTTGTCCCTCTGTACAGACAGTTGGTGAGACCCCATCTTTAGTACTGCATGCAGTTCTGGAGACCCCATCTCTGCAAGGACATAGGCAGGATGGAGGCAGTCCAGAGGAGGGCAACTAAAATGGTGCAGGGTCTACAACAGAAGCCATACAAAGACAGACTAAAGGAGCTCAATATGTATACCCTCGAGGAAAGGTGGGAGAGGGGGGGCATGATAGAAACTTTCAAGTACCTCAAGGGAATCAACAATGTCCAAGAGGGCAGCATCTTTCAGAAAAAGAGATGTGCAAGAACAAGGGGGCACAATCTGAAGATAGAGAGGGATGGCTCAGGGGCAATGTGAGGAAGTATTTTTTCACAGATATTGTGGTGGACGCATGAAATGGCCTTCCTGAGGAGGTTGTGGGGTCAAAAACAGTGGGGTAATTCAAGAATGCATGGAACAGACATAAGGCAATTCTGGTGGGTGGGGGGTAGGAAGAAATAGGCTGTTGGTTAACTAGGATCTATAGCTTATCCAGTAGGTAGGGAAATGGGCAGACTAGGTGGGACAAGCGGTCCTTATCTGCCATCAAAGTCTAGGTTTCTATGGAACATTTGTGAATCAACGCCCATGTCTTTTTCTGCAACTGAAATGGATACCCAAAAGAGTGCAAAACAATAAGTGATGTGCAGTATAAGTAAAACATAACTGTTGCTTAGAAAAAAACTGTACACTAGAAAACAAAACAGTTGGTTCAGATAAAATCCTGTTATAGTATAATGACTTATCAGTTCCTTTCCTTTTTTAATTAAATATATTTGATTAATTTTCAAGAACTGATCCAAATATACAAAAGCAACATACAAAAAACAGACAGACATCTACAAACATAATACTATACATAATGCAGCTAACCAAAACCCCCCTCCCAATACCCCAACTCCACCCCGAAGCTCAGCAAGGAATACCAATGCCACAAAACAGGAAGGAAACAGGTAAAATCCTAAAAAGAAAAATCTGGGGGATATAAGCCACACACCAATCCTCAACTACCTCTACTACGTAATTGTCCGTGGCCCTGGAGAGGATAATGACAGTAGAGTGTAAAGCGGTTCCCACCGAGACCGGAACTGGTCAGAACACTTCCAAAGAGAAGCTATATGTTTCTCCACCACCAGAGCTCACAGAATCTCCTCCTGCCTTCATATGATTAAATCCACTGATTCACTAAAATGTGTGCACATTTGTGCACACTCGGAATGAGAGACATGAATTATTCACATCTTCCAATAAAGAAAAAAAAGTTTTTAATTATGTCAAAATATATAAATCTTCTAAAATTAATATGAGGGAAGGAAACATTTATTTCTACATTACTGTAGCTCTGTTATAGGGCAAATTCTATTAGAAGAGGACAGATCCCCGTATATTTGAAAGGCTATGCCTGCAGTTCAAAGGGTGGGAACAACTGCCATTACCATTTCCTGAGCTATTTAAGTCACCTTCTTCCAGTCTCATACTGAAGCTCTACCACGACTCTGCACCCCCCATCTCCCATTTTTCTTTGTGTGTTTGTCTCCCACTTCCCTTTCTGCTTTTGGGTTTTCAATTTGGTTCGTGCTGGTCTTTCTGCTTGGTTTGCTCGTCTCCTGGTTTTTTAGGTCAGTATTCTGCTTTTGCCTCTGGCTGCAGTTTGTGCTTCCCTATGTCGTTTGTTTCTCCTGCATTCCATTCTCCTGTGCCTTGTGTGTCTTCCATTTTGCCTTTTTTTTTGGGGGGGGGGCTTTTCTGATACCCTCCATTCCCATTGCTTGGTTTGGATCTGTTTCCCATCCCTTCCCAAACCCTCAGTTCACCTACAGTCGTTAACTGTCTCCACCCTATTCAAAGCCAGGCAACCACTCCCTTGTTCTTTGTTCTCTGCAGCAACTCTGCTCATTAGTTTTAGCTCCCAGATCCTCAGCTTTCCCTGGCAGTTTCATTCGATATTTCTATTGCCCCAGTCTATCCGAATTGTGCTGCATCAACAACTAACACTAACCTCCTTTATGGAACTGGTCGGTATTCATTCATCATTCACTCCAAACTCATATCATTCAATCTCACTCACTGTCCTAGTTGTCATTTGATGTCTCACTCAGTGTTCAACCTCACCTACATTTGTTTCTTCCATGTACCACAGCTGTCAGGCTCTGCCACAGCCTCCTACTACTTCTGCATTTTGATAAAAGCAGCTGTTCAGCCTCACCCAGTTTTGTTCTTCCCTGTGGTCATGGCTGTCTGGTTTTGCCACCTCCTCCAGCTTTTTGCCATCACATGCATGCCAGCCACAACCAAAGCATGGCTTCCAGGGTTCGCCCTGTAAGCTGATGGTCTCGCTCTGCCCCCTGATGTCCACATCTTGTGGGTGGATCCCTTGACTGGGCAGGGTCCTTCTCTTTCTGCACTTTGGGTGAGAATGGCCTTCATATGCTCCAGGGGAAGCTTTAGCAATGCAGATTGTCGGCAACACCTCTTGATATAGCACTTAAGACTTGAGCTGCTGAAGACTGGGTCCCTTAAGTCCCAGAGGGCTCCTTTAACTGTGCAGACCAAGTCAGCAGCACCTTTGAAGTTCTTTTTCATTGCCCACCATTCTCCCCTCCATCTCTAGTGGTGCACCTCTCTTTCCTTGGGGGATCCTTTCTAAGGTATCTTTAGCCAAAAGGATCATTCCTGTGGCACCTCTAGGGGAGGAACCCTCCTCAAGAGGGTTCCTTTGACTTCACGGTACCCTGACAGGGTGGTAGTTCCCTGTGGAACAGAGAGTGCGAGCAGCCAAACTATTCACCTACAACAATGAACAATATAGTCATTCAGATACCTTCAAACTATTAACAAAGTTACACGAGCATAACTCCTCACTAAGCTGTGTAAGCCCATTGAAATATTATTCAGATGCTAAATTGTATCATTATGGGCACACATTCCTCTAATCTTCTTCAGAAAGGGATACACTTGGAACAGGAGAACTGCACTTAATCTATACGTCAGTTTTTCCAGTAGAAGCTGTTTTTTTTAAATACTGATTACAATTTTTGTTATTGTTCTAGCTATCCAGGATTTTTGGTTAATTTAGCTGGTGTTTCTGATTTAAGTACTGCTGATAAGAACCATTTTTAAATTGTATGATGTACAGTAATTAAAATTGTATGATGTACATCCGTTATTGTATGATGTACATTCGTTATTGTATGATGTACAGTAGTTTATATATGATGTACATTCGTTATTGTATGATGTACAGTAGTTTATGTATGATGTACATTCGTTAAGGTATGATGTACAGTAGTTATTGTGTGATGTACAGTAGTCATTGTGTGATGTACAGTAGTTATGGTATGATGTGTATTAGTTATTGTGTGATGTACAGTAGTTTATGTACCTGTTCTACATTTCTGTTGTTGGTGCATTTATGTTCTACTAAAAAACTCTGAAGTTGTTTGGGACATAAACTACATCATACAGTTCTAAAATGGTACTTACCACCAGTCTGTAAAGAAAAAACGCCCACTGAGGTTCCTAAAGGGCCTGTATAAATGGAACAATAACAGCATTTTAACCAGTGCTTAAAAACTGCTTCTGCTGGGGAAAATGATGTACAGGTTCACTGCAGTTCTCCTTTAGAATCGTTCAGAGGGACTTTTGTTCTTTCTTTAATCAAATATTCTAGTGCACCATGTTCACACCAGTACCAAAGAAAGTGGCCTCCTGCAAAAAGACAAACATGGAAAAGACATCAACAAGCACAGTACAGTGCTTAATCACACACTGCATTCTACTTGCAAATTTATATTGATTTTATACACACTGAGGATCCAACATTGGCAAAATAAAATTGCACAAAAGGAGTAAAATCCATTCATTCAAAACCATTATTCACAGTCATTTAAATCCTGTCTTGTCTGGATTATTTCTTGGAAGCCCTCTGGTTTTTCTTTATGTTTCATATCCCATTTATGTTTCCAGAGTCAGCATTTGCCCTTGCACAGGAAATGTATACGCTCCAGAAGGACTGCTGGGGATACAATCTCCAATTAAGAGGGTGTCCTGGGGGTCATTCCTCCAGTCTCCTTCAGCGCCACTATCACTAGTTCTGTTGAGCAGCACTCAAGCCTCTGCTCCCAGTGTACATGTCGGATGACTACAGGGTATAAACCCTCACTCCAACTCACGCTTAGTATAGGACTTGGGGATTGCAGTGGCTGAGTTATGTGGCATACCTTCCCCATAGCAAGGCGGGGGGGCAGAATTCAAACAGCATTCTATTTATTTTTTGAGCATATCTTTCACTCCCATTGCCAGTGCTGGTGGTAGATATACCTGCCTGTCTGCACCATCATCATGGGGCTAGGCGCTGGAGATTTACCCCTACGTTTCCCCCTTGTCACCCCTCCCCCCCGAGGACACTGGCACAAAGAACTAATGCCCAGGCTGGAGACGTGCTGATGAACAAATCAGTCAAGTCCTCCCCCTTTCTACACCACTGTTCTTACACTGCTACCTGCAGTGTTAGAGCGGTGTGACAACCCTCCCTTCCCCTGGAGGAGGAGAGCACCCCCTGGGACGCTCAATCCTTCTCCTCCCGGCCAACCCCCGATGACCCAGGCTTGTTCACAAACCTGAGTCACCGACATCATGAGCTGTAGTGCTACTGCTACCTCGACAGGCCAGCTCAAACAGCAGTTTCACATTTGTTTTCTCTCTCTCTCTAACAGAAAGGACCAGTTCTAGATTGACAGGGCTTTAATGTCCAACAGAAAATAATCCATTACTGTACTAGGCCAGGCTTTTTAGCCAGCTGTAACTAGTACTACTGCTTTAAAGAAAGCCCAGGCACGATGCCAAAGTCTCTTTTTCTCTCTTATAGTAGCCTTCAGGCTAGGGCCAGCTTGCTGGGGCACTGAAAGTGCTACCACTCGTGGTGATAGTGACCTGGCTTCGGGAACCAGCCTGGGCCATCAGAGGGCTGGCCGTGGGGAGGAGGATAGAGCATCCCATAGAAAGCTCTCCTCCTCAATAATATCATTGTACTCATTCATGTTATAGTTTCTTGTATTTTAACCAACATAGTTGGGGTCCCATCCCTGTCAGCTAACTTGGGGCTAGATGAGGCAGTGACACCATGTTCTGATGCATGGACAATCAACTTGGATGAAGCACACAGGCTCAGTTTGGGCAGTGAGCTCTCTGAAACATAAACACCCTTGTGGACAACATTTAAAGGGAGATCTACTGGCCTTCCGGGGGAGTCGTAGCTTAGACATATTGCAGGTTTAATCGCTCTCCCAGACTTCCTTGGGGAAGCGGGTACAGTCTCTGGTGTACCAGCATTTGCATCACTCTCTTCTTCAGTAGAACAGGGTACCTCTGCACTGGGCAAAGTCTTCTGTAATGGAACATTATTGGCTTCTGACTCTGTCAACTCTGTATCCACCACGTCAGACACATCAGCATTCTCTGTGAGAGGTGTGGATTGAGCAGCCAGGGAAGACTCTGAGACAATTGTACTTTGTGGCACTGGAGTAGTACTTTCAACATTTTCATGCAGTTCTTCAAGTTCTGGTATGGCACCAGGAAGGTTTGCAGCATTAGCTTCCTCATCGGGCAGGTCAAACAATTCCACCAAGCACAGCAAGTCAACCAGTTTAAATGGTTTATGTGCATGGTTTTAAAAGCTCTAGAGTTGTTCTGAGGGCACACTTTGTACATAGGCAGTTTATCCAGTTTACTTATCACTATGTGTGGAAGGTGATGCCGCCTATCAGCAATTTTATGCTTTCCATGCAGTCCCAAATTGCGCAACAACACACGGTCTCTGGGCAGTAGCTCTTGAGCCTTCACTTTCTTGTCATGCCTCTCTTTGTTGGCAAGGTTTCTCTTGGCAGCCATTGTTTGAGCCAGTTGATATGCATGGTTCAATTGAGCTTACAGTTTCTGTACATACTGTAAATAGTTCTCAGCTTGGACCCCATCCAGGGAGACCCCAAAGCAAACATCTACGGGCAACCAAGCTTCCCTCCAGAACATGAGACGATAGGGAGAAAACCCAGTAGCATCACTTTTGGTGCAATTGTAAGCGTGTACCAAGGTGCTAATCTGCTGCCTCCATTTAGACTTGTCTTTAGGATGGAGAGTGCCCAGCATGTTTAGAAGGGTTCTGTTAAAGCGTTCTGGCTGGGGGTTCCCCTGCAGGTGGTAAGGAGTGGTTCTAGACTTCTGCACCCCCCACAGGGAGAGCATTTCTTTGATTAGTCTACTTTCAAAGTCTCTTTCTTGGTCAGAATGGATAAGTTGGGGCGCACCATAATGGACAAAGAACTTTTCTATTAGCACCTTGGTCACCGTAGAGGCCTTTTGATCCTTGGTCGGGAAAGCTTGCGAATATTGGGTAAAGTGATCGGTTATTGCCAGTATGTTGCCAGTGTTCTTTTGATCAGGCTCCAGACACAGAAAGTCTATGCATGCCAGCTCCATGGGAGTGCTGACTGAGATAGTAACTAGAGGAGCAGCTTTTTGGGGCAAGGCTTTTCTCTGAAGACACCTGCTACATGTTTTGACGTGGTTCTCAACATCAATCCCCATCTTGGACCAGTAGAATCTAGAACACACTAAGTTAAGGGTCTGGTCAATGCCGAGGTGTCCCATTTGGCTGTGTAGGGACCTCAGCACCAGTTCCTTGAAGGCTGTGGGTAGTACCAATTGCTGTTTGTCTAACTGACTCTGCGGGTCTTCTGTTTCTCGATAGAGTAATTGGTCTTGTAGCTTCAGCCGGGGGCCTTCCT
Organism: Neoceratodus forsteri; assembly: GCA_016271365.2. Classification (NCBI taxonomy): domain Eukaryota; kingdom Metazoa; phylum Chordata; order Ceratodontiformes; family Ceratodontidae; genus Neoceratodus; species Neoceratodus forsteri. Next base: position 739,947,040 of record CM028137.1, on the reverse strand, counting down.
TAACCAGTAATGTAGTTCGTAAATCAGTAGAACATAATTTAGACACATCTTTCCCCACCCGGAGGGCATCAAGAGTGGGCTGAATCATGGGGTCTTGGGATTGAGCCCACTGAATGCTGCCATTATCAAACTGGAGCAAAGTGCTGATATCTAATGCAGAAAAATGACAATAAGCTGTGGGTATGCAAGTATCGAGGGGCCCCAAACAGTCCACTAGACAATCCACTGTATCTGTGGATGACTGCTCATCTTTGTCAAATTTTTGGCACAATGCTTTAATAGAGTATTCTGACAGCCTCACCCAGTTGTCTTTGAGACTTGGCCATCGTGAAAGGGCATTAGCATCAATATGGTTCAGTCCAGGTCGCTATTCAGCCACATAATTGTAAGCTGACAGGGCAGAAAGCCATCAGTGCCCAGTGGTGTCCAACCTGACAGAGGTCTGTATATACGTTAGAGGGTTGTTATCAGTCTTTACTAGTATCTTGGCCCCATAGAGGTATTTGTGAAACTGATCAACTATGGCCCACTTTAACTTTAACTTGTGAACAGGATAATTTCGCTTGGATGGGGTCAGACTATGATTGGCGAAAGCCACAGGTCTCATGCCATCTTCATATTCTTGATATAGTGCAGCCTCAAGCCTCTTCAAACTGGCATACATGTGCAGGACATATGGCTTGGTGGGATTAGCATATGCAAGGACTGGGGTGTGAGTGAGCTGATAGATGACTTTAAAGAATGCCACCTCGCACTCAGGGGTCCAGTGGGTTCTAAAGAGTTCTCCTGTTCAAAAATACACTTTTTCTTCTTCCTTGTGGGATCCCTTCTTGTATCTGTGGTTGGTAGGAGGATAGCCTTGGGTAAGATTAAGGAGCGGCCTGATTACCTTTGAATAATCCTTAATGAATCAGCAATAGTAGCTGCAGAACCCCAGGAAATGCTGCAGCTCTTGTAGGCTGGTGGGCTGGAGCCAGGTGGTAAGAGACTCTACTTTACTGGGGTCTGTCTGTATCCCTTCGGCTGACACTGTACGTCCCACATATTTTTCAGACGTTTGGAAAAACTGGCACTTGTCTATAGACAGCTTGAGGCTGAATTCTTCCAAGCAATCAAAGAACTTTGAACAGTCTGGTCTCACGTTTTTCTTGCTTGCGTCTGAAAACAGTGATGTCATCTAAGTACACTAAACATTCTAACATATTCATGTCTCCTACTGCACATTCAATTAACCTTTGGAAGTTAGCAGGGGCACCCAAAATCCCCTGTGGCATCCTCAGAAATTCGTAGAACCCCAAAGGACAGATGAAGGCTGTTTTCACATGGTCCTCTGGGGCCATCGGGATTTGATAATACCTGCTTTGTAGATCAAGTACTGAAAACCGCTGACTCACGTTCAGGTAGTCCAGGGCATCCTGTATGCGAGGCATGGTGTATTGATCTGGGACAATCTGTCGGTTCAGGATCTGATAGTCTACACACATCCTCATAGACCCATTCTTCTTGTGCACAACTACAATGGGAGATGCATAGGAGCTTCTTGACTCTTGAATAGTAACAGCAGCTAGCAACTCCTGTAGATGCCTCCAATATCAGCTGGGGAAAGGTGGCAGGACCGCTCTCAGAAAGGTCTGTCATCGTGCAGCCGAATATTATTCTCAGCACCATGGATGCACCCCACGTCCCATTCTTTTAGTGAAAACACTTGGCCCCTCTGGGTGAGCTTCCTACTGACTCGGGTCTTCCATTCAGCTGACAAGGGGGAATTACCAAAGTCGAATAGGTCCAGGGTCACCTCCTCCTTTTTGCCAGAATATTTGTTGCTGGGTAATACTGCAGTGTCCACACAGTGTACTGTAGCTAATGTACACCCCCCGATTCACTTGGATTTCTCGATCTGACACATTCTGTATTTGAACCATCACTTGCCATGCATAGGTATGGGCACAGGCAGGTAAGATACTGGGTTTGACCATTAATCCTCCTGGCAACTTCCCTTCACCTGGTGCATCCATCATCAATATTTTGTTCTTCATGTCTCTCCTAAGACAGACTCCCCCATGTACAGTACACTGGGAGTTGGGTGGGAGCACCAATGAGTCAGGGGCTTTCTTCCACACTATCCCCACCAGTTCATCCTTACCCATGTTGATAGGTTGTCTCTGTAAATTGTAGGCATGCCTCACCAGAGCTGAAATTTTCATGGTCCGCCCGACTTGCCATCCCAGTTTTTCTTGATGCAGTCGAGCTAGCCTCCCGAACATGTGGGCATTGGTTCCTATGAGTAAGGGAATGCCATCATACAATCCTGTAGGTGGACATACCAAATCCAGAGTCTCTACTTGTTCACGGACGCCAATTATAGCCACAGGAAAAGACAACCAGAGCCAGACATAGCCTAGGTAGGAATATGTCTTGCCACTCGAGCCCCACACATGTAGGCCTTCTAAAAATTGTAATAGCACATCAGATAAGTATTTGTCATACCAGTCCTGGAATACAATGGTCACTTGAGACCCACTGTCGAGCACAGCCTGGGCAGGAACATCATTGACAGTCAAAGTAGTCTCCATGGAAGGGCCTACCAATTTGGACCAGTCTGGAGGGACAGTAGCAGGGGTCTGGACAGATGATTTAGCCACAGAGAAATCTGAGTTAGAATTTCTTGAGCCTTCACTGTGGTCGCTTCGTGCACACCTTGGCCACTGATTTGCTTTCTGGAGTGCCCCTTGAAGCCTGTTTACCACTTTCTCTAAGTCCTTCTATGACCGGCATTCCCTCTTCATATGGCCATCCTTTCTGCAGTTGTGACAAATGACAGGCTCTTGGGTCATCCTTGGTGACAACATTGCAGGAGCAGCTGGAGCATTAACAAAAGACTGGGATCTGACCTGCTGGTAGTGTTGAGGGTGTTACAACATGTCTCAAAAGTTCTTTTATGGTGGCAGTCAATTCTTTGATCTCAGCCTGGGAGCCACCCTCGGTAGAGGATGCTGAAGGTGCACCCCCAGCCCCATGGCAGTCACATCCTGAGAGGGACCAGGGTCTTTGTCAGTGGTGGAGGCCTCCGTTAAGGCACCCATTTGTACTTTTCTGACTTCCTTCAGCAGCTCGTCCCTCCACCGCTCAGCCCATGGCAGGATATCCTTAGTGGTCTCCATCTCAGAGAGGTCTTCTGATGTTGTGGTCACTCGGGCTGCGCCCACTCCATAATTACAATCTCCTTCTTCACCTTCAATCTCCCTGAGTTCTTTTATCAGGTTGCAGTAGTCAGGTGGGTTATCTCTCCTATCCTGGAACTTTAACTGGATAATCTGTAATTTAGAATGCTTGGTGTGTTGTAGTATGTGCCCCAATCTCACACGGTTCAAGTCACTGGCGGCCACCCCACCCTTTTGGTAAGCTCTCTGCAGGGCCCTCTCTAGGCGAGTAACATATGCAGACAAACCTTCCCCTTTCCATTGTTTTGTACCTTTGAATTGCCACATCAAAGTTTCCCCTGACTCAATGCTTCCGAAATTGCCTTCGAGTGCAGACAGGTACTTTTGTGCAGATGCCTCAGGATCCATGGACCTCAGAAATCTAATAGCTTCCAGGGCTAGACTCCTCAAACTTTCCATGATCCTTTTTCACTACTCAGCCTCCGCACACTGCCACTCAGGAATCAAGGGGGCAACACAATCAATCCATGTCTTCCAGTCATCCTCCTCCCCCGTGGGGTGGGGAGGGTACCTGAGAAGATCCTCAACTTGTGGTACAAGTCATGACTAACTGCCGGCACTGGAGCTAGTGCTGGAGCGGGCAGGGCTGTGGGGGAAGGTACACCCCCAGGTGGCAGAAATAATTGCTTAAAGTCCTCTATGGTCTTCCCTTCCTCCAGCAACAACTTAGCAAACTTCTCCTCAAAGGTCTCAGATAATTGTGGGGGCTCATCCTCCCTGGGGTCTTTACTGTCCTATGTTATCACTCTCCAGGTGGCTGTGACTCCTTCTTAGGCAATAGTCTGTGGCACTTTAGAGGCGTCCATGGGGTCACTACACTCTACCAAGGCCATGAAAGTTTGGACGGTCAAATCAGCTTGTCGACCCCTCACCACATTTGTTAAACATTCAACTTGGGAGAGTGCTCCCTCTACACTGTCCTTACTGGTGCCAAGGGGGATATCTAGTATAAGCAAAGCATTTTGGGGGTCAATCTCCTGCCCAATAAACCACACCACTAACTAGTGCACTGCCACTTCTGTTAGGGTAGCCATTAACCTTTGACAACAATTCTTGATTTTGGTCACTAGGGGGCACCAATCCCAGCAGTACCTCCAAGATGTAACCCGTAGGTGGCACTATCCCAAGGGCTACTACCCCTGCCTGCATGACTAGGTGCAGGTTAAAGGGCCTGGATACTGAAGACAGGTGCCTCCACCTGGAGGACAGGGTTAGTGGTAGCATAGCTGACCTGGTACAGCCCTTTGGGACACTGTGATCCCCCTCTTTCCCCTCTACAAGCCAAAACAATTAACAGAATACACAGGTACAATAGCCCCAAGCAGCAGGTATATCCCCACTCTGAGTGCACTTCCCACCAGGGCTGGTTCCACCTGTTCGGCCCTGGAGACCCCCTGTGAAGTAAGGTTAAGCACAGCAAACTATAGTACCACAGTGCTATTTGTACAGAAGTGCACCACAGGCAGGTTAAGTGCAAAAAGATTCAGATCTGATTTATTCAGGGGAAATGACCAAGGAAGGGGCGTAATCAGGTTGATCGGTTTAGATACTGATTCCATCAGGTTATAAGGCATGCACTTTGGAGTCCCTCAACACAGTCACACACACTCTGGGTAGCCAGTGGTGAGGTAGGCTAGCCTGCCACATTGCCCGAGGTAGGCCAGCATTGTAGCTGGTCGGGGCCCTATGATGGAAAGACAAGTCATGCACAATAACCCACAGTTTGTAATCTGGAGCCAGGAGACTCAGTTCATGATAATTAGAGAAAACAATTAAATCAGATGACACACTTTGATTGAGCTATTGTTGCAGGGAGCTATTCTGGTGTTTACTCAAGTTACCCAGTACAGGACATAGTATGGATGAAATGGAGACTGCAGAATGACTTGCTGGTTTTGCCAGGAGAAGCAGGGCCCACACGATGCACCATGGTGTCGTTCCTGTTTGTGATGTTGAGCAGGGGGCTGATCCCCAGGCAGGTCTCTTGTCGATGTTCTTCTCTGTGGCATGAGCAGCTGGCTGGGCTGAGGTGGCAAGGCTCAGACTGGATGAAACAATTTGGATGGCAGTCTGGTAGTGCTGGGTACAGCTTCCAGCAAGCGTGACACAATCAGGCAGTGAGGAACACAAATTGCGACCCACTAACAGCATTCAGCACACTTATAGCAAAGGAAAAGTAGTACCACAGTTTGGATGACAGTCCGGTCATAATCACAGTGTCTCTGCACAAACCATACATTCTGCAGTGGATTCAGACTTCCTGACAGGCCGATCGCATGGAGCAAAGCTTCGGTCCTCTTCAGGTAAACGGCAGTCAAAATTCGGTAATTCTGGTCACAGCACTTTCGGATTCAGTCCAATTACAATTAACTGAAGGATTCCCTCATGAGGGAAAATGAGGCAGGCAAGCCAAATACAGCCTTCCCACCAGTTTTCTGTGCTACTGTGCAGATGCAGCTGCTCGAATATCTCGAGCTGTTCACTCTCTCAACTCCAATCTCAGACTGGCTTCTGCTGCAGGCAGCACCAGAACTTCCTAGAGATCCAAAAAGGTTCGATTGGTTGATCCATCTGTCTGTCACAGCAAGGGCCCCCCCTCCAGGTCCATTTAGGCACCAAGATGCAAAAACTACAATTCCTATAGAAATTCACTCCCATAAGACCCCTGGAGGCAGGCTCAATTTTAGGGCCCCCAAAGGCACTGATTGGTGCATAGTTTTTGGTCCAGAACCAAGATGGTGGTGGTTATCAGAAAAGTCCAGGCTGCAAAGAAGGCAGGTTAGACAAACTATGATATCATTATTAATACAGCATTTTAAACAGCAATCAATCACAGTTTCAAACAGAGCTCCTTCTGCGCAAATACAAATGGCAAAATGGAGCAATTCTCTGGAAGTCCTGGCGGGACTTGAGCCTAGAAATACTCAGCCCCCACCCAGATTAACTATACGCTGCAATATAGGCAGCTCTTAAAGAGACAGGACACAGAGGCTATTAAGGCACTCACACACAATAGCATTTAAACAGTTAAGACACAGGACACCAGCCTGGCAGTGGGTATTTAGGCACATCCAAGGAAGATTTTCGGGAACCCCCATTTGTAGGGGGGGTTACACTACAAACTGTCACTGAAAGAGCCGAGTGTAATTTATGCTGCTCTGGTAAGCCCTGTCCCCGGGAAGTGACGCAGACTGGCAGCTCTGAGGATTTAATGCTTTAATCCTGGAAACCCAGTCTTATAGCAGGAACCCACAGGGTACCTGGTGGTCATAACTGTATTACCATCTTGCTACAAATGCTTCTGCTAACAGGCCCATCCTGCACCTTGCTTTGCTCTGCTATATGGCTGTAACTAGCAAGCAACAGGCACTGTTTCCTGTTCTCGTGGTATAATGGGTACTCAAAAACATCTGCGAATAGTGTAAAAAATGTTGGGATTGCCATATTAAAATGCAAACACCTTTAAATTATTACAACTCTAATAACCAAAAAGCAGAAGCACATTTAAAATGGGGGAAGAGGCTATTACAGGTATCAAAAGGATGATCTAAAATGGAAAAAAAACATAGTTTAATTCATCATTTTTACTGTGATACAGACTGCAGCTTTAAATTGAAGACTTAAATATATTAAGGTTGTGAAGAAAGATGGTGATTTACAAAATCACAAGCTTTGGACAGATCTCCACCGATGGCACTTGTGCAGTGACCATTGTTCATTTCAGAGAGATACTGATTTTCATTGAAGTGTGGTACTGGCAGAGGGACCAACCCTGAATCCAGACCATAATAGGGAGAGGATGTTTTGCTGCAGCAGGAAGTCAGATAGTTGTATATGGAAAAATACCTCAAGCAGTTGGCACTGGGTCAATACAGTGCTTGAAAAACCATGCTACAAAAACCATCTGTGCAAAGCGCAGAAACATTTAGAGTGACAGGGGTGTAACAGCAATAGGAAATTACCACTACCCCTGTCGCTGACAGGGAAGTTGAAGATGGGCTGAACAAGCCTGTGCTGTTGTGCCTAGTTGAGCCACTCCCGTGGTGGAGTGGCTAAGGCACCACAACACAGCAGTGAATAAGACCTGGGACTGTGGTTCAGTTCCCCCCAGGTCTCCTGGTGTTGCTACATTTTTTTGTTTTAAATAAAAAAGAACTTTCTCCCCTCCCAAATTTTACCCCATCCCCAAAGTCCACTCCCTCTCTGAGAAGGTTGTTAGAAGTCTGGGGTGGGGTGGCGAAGCCCACCATGTCAGGGGGTGTGGGAAAAAGGTAAAGTCCCATTCATTTTAATGGGGTGTGGGTGCTTCTTGAATGGTCATTGTTTTGACCGACGTTATTGTGGCACACGCTGTTTTGGTTGTGGCATTTTTTGCCGCGCTGTTTCATCCGTGACATTATGACCCCATGCCAAGCAGTTTAGGTAAGGTCAGTCTTGCTACCGCCTTTATGAAGTAGCTAGCTCAGAAGGTATTTCAAGCTGGACAAAAGGTTTACCAGTTTCAGTGACATGCAGAACAGTGTTGAGACCGAAGCAGCGAAGACTGGAGCAGCAATTGTAAGGAGTTTGGGTTCAGTGCCAACCTCAGCACATTTGTTTTGATTGATCAAGCAAAAGGACTTAACTACCTTGGTGAAGGCTGGCATCAAAATAAGATGGCATTTTTTCCATCTTTACATAAGTGACTTCAATTTGTGGCAGGAAAGGTTGATAGAAAACTGTCAGAAATGCAAAGTTCCTGAAATAAAACTGTAGGTGACATGAAATATGAATTTTGCTGAGCTTCAGTTATTTGATATAATGTTTATGATTGCTCAAAAATTAATAAACAGTTTTTGCCAGACCCCCGGCCATGTCCTTTTTATCTTAAATATCTCACTGTTTTTGTCTGTGAGTTGGAAGAGATGTTATAAAGTGGAGTCACAACATTAAAGTGGAAACTTTTGCAGTAATCTTTTAATACTGCTCATGATGATTTGATTAATCTACAATGTGTGTTGAATTCAGATAAAACCAAGACTGCTTTTTTTTCTAGAAAATGAGATGTTCACTTTTGATAAACCATCTTTTACAGCTCAGTGCATCAGATGAAACTTGTATAGAAAGAGTGAACTGTTATAAATATTTGGGAGTTTGGCTCAGTGCTAATTTGGATTTTAACTTTTTTTTAAGACACGCATGATCATTTGTCCAAAAACTAAAGTAAAGTAGGGCTTCTATTACAAGCGGAAATCCTGCTTTTCTAGCCAAGTAAGAAAAAGGCTGATTTCTGAAATTTCTTGCTAGTGGTGATAGAGATACGATCGTTAAATTTGCATTTCTTAAATACAATAAAAAAAAAAGTTGGATTCCTTCACGCTGTGCTGCCTTGAGAGTCATAACTATCTCAAGGTATTCAACTCACCACTGCAGCTTATATGATCTTTTTTTTTGGGGGGGGGGGGTTCTGCCTCTATATCTATGGAAGCTCTGGTGCATCTTGGGATATTGACCTATTCTGAGTACATTATCTTTTCATCATAGTAGTTTAAGCACTAGAGAAAAACTGCATTATAGTGACCCACAAGGGTAATTTGCTTCATCATTTCAGATGGCATTCATCCCATGGATTCCAACATATGATTACAGCTGCATCATATAATACCATAGTCAAAGTACAGTCTCTTCAGATCCAGCCTATGTGTCTTGCACTGTTGTTCCCCTTGTGGGATACTGGGAAAGCTGTTAGGAAAGCCAAGATGCAGACAGAGGAGGGTTTAGCATGGACTGTGAAAAAAGGGGACAAGACATTCTATAGGTACATCAGCGATAGAAGAAAAACGGGGGGACTGTGAGTCTCAAAGGGGAGGAGGAGAGTGTAAGAAGGGGGACCTAAACAAAGCAGAAATACTGAACAAATACTTCTTTTCAGTATTCACTAAGGAGAGAGAAGGTCAAGGACCACAGTTGGGGTGCAGAAGTAATGGGGGGGGAGAAGTGGACAACAGTCCATTCACAGTGGAAAGAGTTCTGGAGGAACTTACAAAGGTGAAGGTGGATAAAGCCATGGGGCCAGATGATGTACACCTGAGGATATTAAGGGAGCTAAGAAGGGAACTAGCAGCACTTCTGGCCACCCTGTTCACAGAGTCACTCAACACAGGCATGGTTCCAGAGGACTGGAGGAGGGCACATGTAGTCATAGTGCACAAAAGTGGCAGTAGGAAGGAAACGGGGAACTACAGGCCAGTCAGCCTCACCTTAGTGGTGGGGAAGATCATGGAGACACTGCTGAAAGAAAGGATGGTGGCACACCTGGAATCCAATGGTGCCCAGGATCTGAGACAACATGGATTCATAGCAGGAAGGTCTTGTCAAACAAATCTGATAGATTTTTTTGATTGGGTGACTAGGGAAGCGAATCAGAGAGGGGCAGTAGACATCGCCTACCTAGATTTCAGCAAAGCCTTCGATAACATCCCACACAGAAGGCTGGTTAACAAGATGAGTAGTCTGGGCATGGGGCATAAGGTGATACATTGGGTTAGAAACTATCTGACAGACAGAAGGCAGATGGTGGTGGTAAATGGGATCCAATCTGGGGAGAGAGAGGTGACCAGTGGAGTACCACAGGGATCAGTACTGGGACCAGTCCTGTTCAATGCCTTCATTAGTGACATTGCAGAGTGGCTTTAAGGAAAGGTCTGTGTATTTGCAGATGACACCAAGATCTGCAACAGTGTGGATACTCCAGAAGGGGTGCAGAAAATGAAGAGGGGCCTGGAGAAGCTTGAAAGATAGTCCGAGATGTGGCAACTTAGGTTCAATGCAAAAAAGTGCAAGATAATGCACCTGGATAGGGGCAATCCTGGAGAGAGCTACAGAATTGTGGGGGAGGTGCTGACTGTCACCAAAGAAAGGGACCTAGAGGTTATCATATCTGATGGCCTTATGGTATCAAAGCAGTGTGCAAAGGCTGCAGGGAGGGCCAGTGGCATGCTGGGGTGCATAAGTAGCGGCATTACTAGCAGGAGATGGGAGGTGGTGATGCCATTGTATAAAACACTGTTAAGACCTCACATGGAGTACTACATGTGGTACTGGAGACCACACATGTGCAAGGACATAGACAAGGTGGAGGCTATCCAGAGATGGGCAACAAAGATGGTGCATGGCTTGCATCACAAAACATATGAGGAGAGACTAAGAGACCTCAATACGTACTCACTGGAGGAAAGAAGAGAAAGGGGGGACATGATAGAAACTTTCAAGTACCTCAAGGGCATAAACAAGGTGCAGGTGGGGGATCTTTTCTAATGTAGAAAAGATATCAGAATGAGAGGACACAATATGAAATTGGAAGGGGATAGATTAAGAGGTAACGTGAGGATGTTTTTTTACACAGAGAGGGTGATGGATGCTTGGAACAGTCTGCCACAAGAGGTGGTGGGGGCAAGCACAGTGGAGGGGTTTAAACATGCCTGGGACAGGTACAAGGGAACATTGGGTGGGGAGGGAGTGATGAAAAGCCATTGATCACTTAGGGTCAGTTACTGCATACAAGTATAGGGCTTACAGGCAGACCAGATGGGCCTAGCAGTCCTTATCTGCTAACAGTTTCTATGTATCTATGTATCTATGGTCACTGGTGCTCGAGATGTCCAGTCACTGCTGTAGCTAAGGTGGAGGTCAGTCAGTAACAGCAAAGTCCACAGATAGTCCTTCTCTTGGGTCGATGATGATTTAACAGGTCGCCCTGGGTGCTCCAAAAATGGCAAAAGGGTCAGTCTTTATAATGCTGCAAATTGTTCCAGTGATAGATCCAAAAGTATGCAATAGGCTGGAGGAGCTTGGTCCAGATTTCTACAGAACTTCCCAGGAAGACAGCAATGTCCCCGACACCATGTAAGTCAGCAGGTGGCTGAATGTTAGGTTTAAAAGTATGCTGGGCATCTGGAAACAATTTGTTTGGTCTAGACAGCAGCTCTAAGCATCCCAGACACACAAATACCAGTTCCTGGTTGGGCAGCTGATGCATGTCTGGGTTAGGGTCCTCAGAGTAAGGTGCAGAAGTAACTCCCAAGACAAAGCCAGGTGAATCCGGTTTCATGAATCCATTTTACCTTGAAGTACAAGTTCAGAGATCTGGCAACACTGTTCCATCCTCAGGATCTGACAGGATCCTGGCAAAAACAGATGACAGATGAGATGATCCATAAGTACCAGGAGAGTCCCCTGAAAACGAAATTTCAATGGCCTGGCAGCAAGACCGAAATGGGCCTTGTTGTGGTGAGATGCAAGTGCTGGTGGTGGAAAGCTTGAATTCAGATAACAGCCTTTCTGGAGGAATGTAAGGTACTGAAAAAGAGCAAGTCAGTTTTAGGCCCCAATTCACCGCCAGCATCACTGCTGCATTAGCTAGCAATAGACTGAGATAGTTTGGGATGTGCTGTGTTTGTTGACTTTCAACATGATCGACTATGGTTTATTAAAGGAATAATGCACGACAGGGTGTGTGTCCTGCTGGGATAAAGGCATGCCTGGGGGGGTTGGGCACGAGGCCGCAGGCCGAGTGCGTCCAATGCCCCAGGTGTGGCGTTATCCCAAACAACACACACCCTGGAGTGCATTATTCCTATTATACAATGGCTCATTGTTATACAGAATAAAAAAAATAATTTTAAAGATGTTTTTGTGTGGAAAAATATTTTTTGTTTTTAAGAGCAGATGAAACAATCCAGCTCAAGATCATCTCCAGGTTCACAGTGAGGCTGAGACTAGACCTGTGGCGTCGTGCTGGAATAATGCCATGGGTCCAGTCCAAGACTGACCAATCACAGTCCAAGATTCTTTCTTGGCATTGTATAATATTGTATAGGCTAACTAACGTGGGTCTTAGGGAAATATAACTTAATGGTTTACTAGCTATTTAAAGCAACAGTGCAGCAAAAAATATTTTTCCAAAAATCTTGTGTCGACTGCAATTAATAAAAAGATTAGCACACCCATCAAACCTGTTTTTCTAGGTTTCTCCTGTGTGGCACACACTGATGCTGACTGAGTAAGCCTATTGCATATCCCCTATTTATACAGTCTCAGCTACTGTAATTTAACATATCTTTTTTTTTACAAACAAAAGCCTCCTCTGCAGGGCTGGATTTACATTGTCTTTGGCCCTATGTACAGTGGTAAGCATGGGCCCCCTACTACACTGACCCAGCAGCAGTGTGACATTGCTTCCCCAACCATATCACACAAGGAGTTTTTAAAAATATTTCGGATAACGTAGTACTTATTTTACTGTGATATCACAGACAGTTACCATGGTAAAGCACTAGATGTCATATACACATACTATAAGGTTAATTAGAGATCAAAAAAAGCTTCTTTTTTGTCACTGAGCAAGGAAGCAGCATAGGAAGCGGGGATACAGTTTGCTGTTTCAACTTTCAGCAATGCCAGACACGGAAGGCAGTTTACGTTGAGCCGCGGCTTTTTTCAACAATGCTAGACATGGAAGGCAGGCTTAGGCAGTTTGCAGCTTTAGATTTTTTTTCGTTGAGCAAGGAAGCAGTACACGGGTCAGGTGAATAGAAATAAATGTGAGCAAGAGGGGGACATAGCTTTAGTTTGTTCAGGAGCCGGTTTGATTCTACCAGAAGTCAGTTCAGGCAGTTTGTGTGGAGCTGCAGCTTTAGTCTAAACTTTCAGCAATGCCAGACACGGAAGGCAGTTTGAGCAGTTTGTGTGGAGCAGCAGCTTTAGTATAAACTTTCAGCAATGCCAGAGCAGAAATAAATGTGAGCAAGAGGGAGACACAGAGAATCAAGAGCCGCTTTAATTGTGCCAGAAGTCAGTTCAGGCAGTTTGCGCTGAGCCACGGTTTTTGTTAGTTTAAACTTGCAGCAAAATCTTCACTTCTGTTAATTGGGACAGCCCCTTAATTGAGAGGAAAAGCCTGTCACCCAGCTATTCCAATTAAGGGGCTTCTAGTGTACGAGCATCCTGGCTAGGCTACCAAGATGTGCTCCAAATCCTAGAAAGAAAGACCAAAATTTTAACAAAGTAACACAAGATCAGTCCTGAAAGCTAAAACATTACATTCATTGAAGTACTTTCTCACATGGACGCCTGCTTGTTGAGAAGGTTATGTGAAACATGTAACCTGCCACCCACTTCAATTATAGCACCTGTCCTGAGACCGCTCAGAAACCAAGAAAGACATCCGCTACCTTTCTACTCCCAAAACACACACACACACACACGCACACACAAGTGCACACACACACACACAATTTGAAACTCTTGCCTGAAAAATGCACATACATTACACACAGTTGCCCCTTAATTCAGCTTCCTGCCACAACTACAGCAGTCAAATGATCTAATACACCTTGCAGCTCTTATGCCAGATGTTAAAAAAAAAAAAAGCAGATCCAGTGTATAAATGTAATCAAGATGTGCCTTATTACTAAACTTGTTTTCCTATGTTTCTGGACTACCATTCACTGCAACTCACCTATGTCTTCAGGGGATCATCATGCTCCAGTTGCCCCTTGTGCACTCACTGGTTCTGACTGACCATCTCTGTCTGGGACCCCAGGTCATCCTTCCAATTCCTCTTGCATTCCCTCCATAACAGGACCCCAGCCCAGCAACCTACCTGCACACTGTTGGTCACTGGGGAGCATAGCCATAATCTAGACACTGCTACCTTCACGTCTGCCTCTAGTTATGCCACCATTGCCCACTACCATGACGACTAAAGGCAGAACCTAAGAAAAGACCCAGGCAGGCCATACCTGACAATTCTAACTGTCCTGTGGTGTGCATGGCTTCTGTCTTTTTTGCGATCAGACAGCTGGTTACCTCTCACCATGCCATCCCACCCACCACAAAATGAGCTGTTCTCAGCTTCCATCCAGACCAGTGCTGCTGCCCATCTGCCTTCCACTCTGTCATCAACTTAATTTAAAGTCCAGCTCTGTTCTGGGCCTCCGGCACTGGCAGGGTTCCATTTTAAATTTTTTCCCTTCCATTTCACATTCCCTGTCATGCACACCTTCTCCAAGTTCTGCTCTGTTTGCTGCTGAGACCAGACCTCCTGAACAAATACACCCCAGTGGTGCACACATGAAGCTTCAGACTTGGAGACTGTCAAAAAGAGTTACAGAACAAATGACACTAAATCTAACAGCCGCTGCCTGATGATCACTTTGCACAGCTGCCAATGCCGAATGGTGATTCACAATTTCCACTGGCTGGCAGGCAGCGCAGTGTGGGAGGTCACCAGTCACAGTGTGTTACATCACATCAGGGGCAGATGATCGACTCCCCCACCCCACCGATATAGAAAAAGGAGGAGTTTTGAAACAAATTTAGGAACTGCCCAGCAAAAAAAAAAATTCAATACTGTGCATGTGAGTACAGAAAAACATCTAATAAAAGGCCCACCAAGAATTAAAGGGCCCTATGCACAGGTGTACTTTGCATTAGTGAAATTCAGCCCTGCTCCTCTGGCCCATCATTTAAAGCTCACTAGAAGAGTCTCCACTAATTCCTGATTGTCCTTCAGCAAGATGCAAACAATTAAAATTGCACCTTTTGGTAGTGTTCATTATGGGCTGCTAGATGATTTGCCCTCATAAGCACACGTGATGATTCCATGACAATATTCAATAACTGATTAGCATAAAATATGGACTGATCAACAAGCAAACATATTAGTTATGAACTGATGCAGGCATCCTCTGCACCTGACATTCTGGTCGGGAGCTTCAAAGTCTAAGGCAGTCAGTTCCTCACTTTTAACCGGCACTAAATACATTAACCATAAAAGAATAACAGAACCCAAACCAAGGACTCATCTGAGTTAAATTTTATTATAACAAGAAGTGCTCTAGCGCATCAAGGCTAAAAAACACATATAGTGGAAACAACGAAGTACAGGCTAACCTGTGCTTTGTTGTGTCCACTAGATGTGTTTTGTAAGTCTTGATGCACTAGAACACTTTGTGTTATAATAAAATTTAACTGAGTTGAGTCCTTGGTTTGGGTTCTGTTGTTCTTTTATGGCTGCAGTTGTTTTTTTAAGGAGCACCAAATCTTTTCCTGGTGCAGTTTACTGCTTTGAACGGCACTATATACATTATAGTGACATTTTATATTACAATTTGGTTCACTTGCCCTATACCCCCTTCATCTTTTACTCTCAGTCCTAAATACTTTACTATGATTTATGGTAACAGATTTGATTTATTCTGTAGATACTATAATCAGGGTATATCCCTGATGAAAAATGTTCTTTTTTTTTCTGTTTCATTGGTAATGTTCCTTCTTATATGGAATTATATTTTCTTTAATGTCATGTGTTAAAGTCATTATACATGCATGTATGATTGCAATGCATTTTTTAAATTGTCCATATCTGGTATATATATTTATAAAATTGAAAAATAAAATATTACAGTTTGAAAAACATACAGTGCACCTGGCCCACACTGTATCTATCCACCTCTTAGACATGCAGTGCTCTCAGCCCTTTCACCTGTCATCAATACTGAATGCATCACATTGTGAGAAACCTGCACTGCCCCTTCCTCACACTGTACATGGTCCTGTGGCTATATAGGGGGCTTTTCTCCACTGCTGTCCATTCCTCACCTTTTACCAGCACTACATGTAAGGCCGACAGCATGTTGGATTCTGCCATTTGCCATCTGGTGGCTACCTCATAATTTTTCAGCAGCATGTGCCATTTACTTATATGGGCACCACATCAGAACTGTGACTAACTCACTAGTCTCATCTTTGCCAGTAAATGTCTCCCGCCACTCACTTTGCCATGGCATTTCTAGTGTGTATGTGTGGCTGATCATGGGCGCTTAGCAGCATGGTCTTTTAGTACTGGTCATGCAGTGCTTTATGTGGTTGCATTTACTTTTTTTCTGCCAACTCAACCACCTCATACATGTCTAATGGAAATAGTGCAATCATGCAGTTTCGTGCATGCTGTTTCATTTTGGCTACTGCAGTCTCTGGTATTCGGAATTCAGAGAATTCAATTATGGGCCATTGGTGTGACACCTGATGTAGCAAGTAATGTGCTGTACAGTTTAGTACAGTATATGCGCTGCCATGTTGGGGTTTGCAGGTGGGCTAGCAATTTCTGCTTATTGCTACACTCTTGCACTATACTTAATAATGCAATTCATAATCTGTAATCCACCATATCACAGTATACTATATGATCTGCTGACTTGAGCTCTGGCATGTACTGTGACTCCATACCCTGTTATTCCCTTTTCCTCCATTCTTATGCCGCTACCCTTCCCGGTTAGAACAGCATTTCCTGAACAACGCATGTTAGAACAGTGCTGTAAGAAGAGTGAAACAAGGACAGTGGCAGGAAGCTAGCCCAGTGGCACTGAGGGTTGAGGTGCTGGACGCCACACCTCACACCACATCAGTGACCCGTGTTCGGGAGCAAGCTCAGGTAGCCGGGAAGTGGCCGGGGAGGAGAGGGTGGGTTAATAACTCCCCAGCAGCAGCGACTCCCACTGGAGACCAGGGCTGCAACAGCCAGGGGGTCGCGCACACAGGGGTGGAGGTGTCGGCAGACGTCCAGGGTCATGTACACGTGCAAGGAAACACCCCTGCACCTGAGGAGATGATGGCATGCTGCCCCATGCAAACTTCTGGACCCCGCCTTCACCTGATCCCAATATCCCTTGGACTGCACCAGAGTTCACCCACCTGACTAAATTAAAGGAGCACCCAAGGTAGGTGAGGGCGGCCCACCATGAGGGGCACCAGTAAGGGGGTCTACCAGTGGGGGAGTTGGGATGCTAGGTCAAGGTTCTGGGGGGAACGGGCCAAGGGGAATATCAGACAGGGTCAGACAAGTTGTTTTCTTCTGCGGGATGCTTCAGGATCCAGTGACTGGAGGGAAAAAAAAAAAAAAAAAGGACAGCGACAGGGGTAGAATAGAGAGCAGCAGTTACTGCCTCCCCTGTAGGTGTCACATCAGAGAGAGTGACTGGAGGAAGTAAAGAAGAGTTGGAAAAAGTTGGTGGCTGGCTGAGCTACTCCAGTGGTGGAGAGGGCTAAAGCATAAAGAAGCCGGCTAGCATAGTTCTGGAGACCAGGGTTCTGGTTCCAGTCTCTGATATTTTTCTGTGAGACAAGTTTACAAAATTTTTTTTCCAAGTCCCATCTCACATTTCCCCTCTGCCCGAAGTTTCAAATTTCTCCTGAAATCCAACTCCCCCCTCAGAGTTGCTTATTTTAGTAATGGGTGTACAGTGGCAGAGCCCCCACAAAAAACATAATTTAGTATTTTGTTTTATAGCCCTGGTAGTGGTTCTTGGTGTGTGTTTGGACTGCTACCATGTGGATGTTTCTACTTGTAACAGGGTCCCCCTGTTATACTTAAAAAAAAATAAAAACAACAAAGACATTTTATTTTTCACTCTTTCCTATTGTCTTATACTTATTCAAGCTATCCTGCTTCTTTTCTTTTCTTTTCTTTTCTTTTCCTTTCTTTTCTTTTCAGGGTGGCCAACCTGACAAACAAATCTCTCTTTGCTGTCCTACCTCTTTTTCAGGCCTATTAAAAAAATTAAAATTGCCCCTTCTCATAATAAAGATATACAAACTGTCATGATGTTTGGAAGTGCAGTTTCCTAGTGGAAGCATTCTGCTTTCATTTTCTGTTTAAATATGCATCTGTCCCCAAAAGTAGATTAAACTGCTGCAGAAACGTAAAAACCATAATGGTACTGGAAGTGCAGAGAGCATATAATTAAAAATTCTGCTCTCTCTCTATAGTTTTGTGTTGTAAATAAAGAAAGAACCTGTCCAGTTTGGAGTTCGAGTTGTGGAAGAGGCGGCGAGGTGTGCGCATCTTCGCACTACACTCGCACACTTGCGTCACAATGTCGCACAGTCACAACATCTCAAAGAAAAACTGCAAAGTTGGGCAAATCGCAACTGCTTGTTGTGATTCATAGAGGAACTGGCTGAGCGCTTAGGAAATGCGACCACAACTGTGTACAGTTGCTAAGGAGACAGACCCAAGATGAAATGTTGCCCGAAATGCTGTCTCAGTATCTGCAGCCAGGATACCGAAAAAGAATGCTTAAAATCAGTAAGGGACTCCAAGTAAAGATAGTAGTCCTGCAGAGTACATTTAATGCTGCACAGGAGAGCTGTTTTCTCTCGGGTTTTCAAGCCCTGTAAAATTAAATAGGCTGAGTGTTGAGAAAAAACGTTGGCAGAAATTTCAGCCGTCCGGAAATTAACAAACAGGCAGGAAGAGTTTAATGCCCTGTTTTTCAGTTAAATAATAGCAGTATGAGCAAAACGACTCTCTGAGGTGCAGAGAGCTGGTTTTTGCATGCTGTTTATTTACAAAGAATAAAATTGTATTCTGGCATTTTTTTGTTAATGTTACAGCTTCTCCTTCTTTCTTAAAGCTGTACATCACTGTTTGCCATATATTGTGACTGGAAATAAGGGAAGATAAGGAGCGCGCCCTTCATCTTCATTTTATTATCCAGTTCACATTATACTGTAGACTTTGATTATGGAGAATAAAATAGCTGTAATTTTTTTTTTACCTGGCACTTTCAGTAGGCCTTGCTCATGAGCTGGCTAGCCCAGAAATAACAGTTTATATAGAGAGAAGGTATGTGGTCATCAAAAAAGAGGAGGAGTTATTTGTTCCAGAAGGAGACTATATAAACCCCTTTTTGATAGGCTAAGGTAGAGTAGGGTTCTGGACACTGTGCAAGAAGGATCTTGTTTCCAGGAAAGCTATAGCTGTTGAGAGAAGGAAGACAGATATCTAGAAGAAAGTGATTTTCTGTTCTGAGTGTGCTGGACTTAACACTTTATTTTTCTTTGTGTGATGTAACAGTGCTTTCTTTATTTTTGTTATTATTTTTGCTTTTGGAAGTTTATTTTGGTCTTTTATTTTGGAACTAAGAAATAAAATGATAAATGCAGTAATCTGTATTTTTTATACACCAAAGTTCTGTCTGTGTGTCTGTCATTGATCTCATGCTTCCACACTGGTGTCAGCCGTGGGATATTCCTGGTACACTAAGGCTGCTTGGGGAGTGCTACCAGGGGACATTGTCACATATCAGCACCTTGGCAAATGGAAGAAAAGGATCAGACAGTAACTGGTGCAGGACATCTTACCAGATCAGTAAGAAAAGGAACTGGTCTACCCTTGTTGCCTGGATTGGATCTTGGTGCAAGGCCCAAAATGAAGACGGGCAAAGAGGAAGAAGTTCTATCAGAATAGAAGAAGAATCCAGAGGCTCGGATGGCAGCAGTACCTGAAGATCCAGGTGACTTGCTAAAATGGTTATGCCTACGACAACTGGACCTAGAGCAGCAGAGGGAAGAGGATCAACGACAGCGGGAAGAGGACCAAAGGATGCAGGCCAAGGATTGGAGACGGCAGGATGAGAAATGGCAGGATACCTTAAAAGTCATTCAAGAGATGAGCCAGGGTCATACAGATCGAGCAGGATCCCAGGATATCAAACTTACAAAACTTACAGAAACAGATGACATCGAAGCCTATCTAACCACTTTTGAATGGATAGCAGTGACGTGTACCTGGCCCAGGGACCAGTGGGTAATGAGGTTGGTACCTTATCTTTCAGAGACAGCACAACTTGTGTATAGCCAGTTAAGTGGGGTTGATGCTAACAACTACGGTACAGTTAAAGAAGAGGTACTGAGAAGGTATAACGTAAATACTGAAATGTACAGGCAGCATTTTCGATAACAGAAGATGGCTGCATATGATACCCCTAGAGAGACTTATGCAAGGTTAAGGGACTATTGTGGGAAGTGGTTGCAGCCAGCTTCTAAGACTATTGACCAGATAATGGAACTCGTTATAATAGAACAATTTATACAGATATTACCCATAGATGTTCAGTTATGGGTCAAAGAACACAAACCTGAATCTTCAGAGGCTACAATTAAATTAGCAGAAGATTATCTGGCTGCTCATCCTTCTAGACCAAGGGGGCCACCTAATAACCCAGTCCCAGTTCAAACACCAGCCAGAGTTTTTGTCCCTAACAACTGAAATACTAACTATGGTCAAAGACAGCAAGGGGGTAGAATTCCATATGCAGAAATAATTTGTCATGGGTGCCTAGGAAAATGGCATATTGTTCAAAATTGCCCCCATAAGACACATTTGACTCATTTATCCCTTGCCAACACTGGATATGTGACTTCAGTAGGAATTGGTGACCAACAAACTTTGGGATTGTTGACTCAGGGAATAAGCAGACCTTGCTAAGATCTGATTTGGTCCCTGAAACAGAAATTACTGTTAATGATACCACGGTGAGATGTGTGCATGGTGACATTCATCAATACCATACCACCACTTTGAAATTAACTGTGGAAGATGAACTTCATTAAACAGTGGTTGGTTTAGTACCTTGCCTACCAGTACCAATGATTATTGGACAGGACTTTCCCCATTTCGATAAACTGCTACAAAATCAACCAACATCTCCTAAAACTGTACATATGGTAACTCGATCACAGGCTAAAGCACAACAATTAGGGGACATATTTTCTTTCGAATAGGACTATTTTTATGAAAAAGGAAAGGTATGAAAATCAAGACAAGCCAGAAGAAAAGAGAAAGTAAGGTGGCATGGAACACATGTTAAAGAAGGGATGGAGAGTATACCTGAACATTCATCCTGTGAAATACAACAGGATCAAATAAATGATGAGACTTTAAAACCTTTCTTTTTATAGGTGGAAAAAGAAGTACAACCTGGACATTCTAGTTTTGTTGTGAATAAAGGTGTATTATATCGTGTAACTAGAGAATCTGGTACTGAACAACAGGTAGAACAGCTTATGGTACCAAAACAATATAGAGAGAAAATAAAGCACCTGGCACATAAAATACCTATGGCAGGGTATGAAGGGTGAGACAGAACCATACAGTGTATCCTAGCTAGATTTAATTGGCCAGGAATACATCAGGATTTAGCTGCGTACTGTAGAGCCTGTCCCAACTGCCAAATGGTAGCTAAGAAGGGAAAAAAGGATTTGGTTCCATTGCAACCCATTCCCTATGTTACCACCCCATTTGAAAGGATAGTGATGGATGTGGTAGGGCCACTTACTAAGAGTTCTAAAGGCAACCAGTATATCTTAGTTATTTGTGATTATGCAACTCGTTATCCTGAAGCTAGTCCAATGAGGATGGTCACAGCCCCTCGAATAGCTGAAGAGTTGGCTAAAGTATTTAGTCGAATGGGAATCCCTCAAACTATATTAACAGATAGAGGTAGTAACTTCACCTCTATCATGTTAAGGGAATTGTATCATCTTTTAGGAGTGTCAGCTGTTAAAACCTCCCCATACCATCCACAGACAGATGGATTAGTTGAACGTTTTAATAAGACTCTTAAAGGAATTCTGCAAAAGTATGTGCAAGAAGAGGGACAAGACTGGGATAAGTGCTTGCTGTACTTGTTATTTGCTTATCGGGAGGTGGTCCAGGCCACTACTGGTTTTTCCCCATTCTCTTTGCTGTATGGTCGAAATCCAAGGGGGCCCCTTGATGTTGTTAAAGAGTATTGGAAAGAGGGAAAAAGTGTTGGGTATAACAATATTGTTGATTAAATGACTACTATCAGAGAAAGGTTGGTAAAGTATGTCACAATAGTCCATCAGAATGTAAATCTAAAACAAATGTGTCAGAAAGAGTCTTATGATGAAGGTTTGAAAATGAAACACTTTGAACCGAAAAGTCCAGATCAATCCTGACCTACATCCTGATCAGAAAAAAGAGATTGCGCTTCTCTTAGAGTATTATCAAGAGACATTTACATGAACCCCAGGTCAAGCAGTAGGGCTAGAGCATGAGATAAGAGTGCAACAGAGCAAACCCATACATCCGAAACCATATATAATACCAGAAAAGGTGAAACAGGAGGTTATTAAAGAAGTACAGAAAATGGAACAGGCCAAAGTCATAGTACCATCACGTAGTCCATGGTCATCCCCACTGGTGATAGTTGAAAAGAAGGAGGGAGGTATCAGGTTATGTCTTGATTTCAGAAAAATCAATGCAATATCTGATTTTGATGGATACCCCATGCCTAGGATTGATGACCTACTAGACCAAATAGGTTCAGCGAAATACATTAGTACATTGGACTTAACAAGGGGGTATTGGCAAATACCCCTGGCTCAGAATGCACAGGAGTTAACAGCCTTTAGTACACCTGTAGGGTTGTTCCAGTTCACAACCATGCCGTTCGGACTTCATGGTGCCCCAGCAACCTTTCAAAGGTATATGGACCATATTTTGAGACCCCATAATTTGTATAGTGCTGCCTATTTAGATGACATAGTTATCTATAGTCCAGATTGGGACACACATCTAAGAAATTTAAGCGCAGTGATTCAGAGCATTAAGTGGGCTGGACTCACGATTAACCCTTCAAAATGTGTCTTAGCCAAGACAGAAACATGATATTTAGGTTTCATAATTGGTAATGGCAAAATACAACCAGAAGTTAACAAAGTGAATGCAGTAGCTAATAGTGCTATACCTAGCACAAAAAGACACACTCATTCTTTTTTAGGGTTAGCCAGTGATTATAGATGGTCCATCCCAGATTTCTCTACTCTAGCCACACCGCTGACTGAACTAACAAAAAACAAATACCCCGATAAAGTAAAATGGAGTAATGAGTGTGACCATGCCTTCTGAAGTATAAAAGCTGCCTTGTGTTCAGCCCCAGTATTGTCAAGTCCAGATTTTTCAAAATCATTTGAGGTTCACACTGATGCCTCTGATACAGGCATCGGTGCAGTTTTAACTCAACAGAATGAACATGGTGAGCACCCAATTTTATATATCAGCCGGAAGCTACATGAGAGAGAATGGAAATATGCAACAGTAGAGAAAGAATGTTTGGCAATGAAATGGGCTATTGAAACCTTAAAATATTATCTATGGGGTAATAATTCTGAAGTAGTTATTGACCATAATCCATTGGTATGGCATAATAAAATGAAAGATAAAAATTCACAGATCATGCGTTGGTACTTGGCTCTCCAGCCATACAAATTTATAGTCAGACATAGATCGGGTACTCAGCATCAGAAAACTGATTTCATGTCATGCTATGGTACGGCATGATAGGAATTGCTGAAAGTGAATTAATGATGATTCCGAGTAAATTGTATTGTATATATGGAATGTACCGTTCTATTGTTTTTAAACCTCAGGGAAAATGTATTGATTGAGATATTGATTTATGACTCGATAAATTACATTTCAGTACTAGAATTATAAGGGTCCCTGAGGGGAACTTATGGAGTGGGAGGGCAGAAGTTCCAACCCCTTCAAGGGGAAGGGGTTCAGGTCATCCAACCAATGGTTAGATTTTTGTGTTGGGAGGAATGTAGCAGGGTTCCCCTGTTATGCTTATAAAAAAATAAAAACAACAAAGACATTTTTTTTCACTCTTTCCCATTGTTTTATGTCACACTTGGACAGCTGGTTCTGATCTCTGTATCATTTTTTGTAAATATAAAAACATGTGTGCTGGACTGTCTGTTAAGAAAAATGCTGTCTTGATTAAACTGACACATCAACCCCCCCCCCGGGGATAAGTTCAAAGGACAGGACATAGGTTAAACTGCAGATAGCTGAAATGCAATTACTTTGTTAAATTTGCTTTGAAGCCAGAAACTAAAATAGCCATTCATGACGCCATCAGGGAAACCTTTTGATGTGCACTAGGTGTCCTGAGAAAAGGGACACAGGCCAATGTTATAGGTAGCCTCCCAGGAAGCCAGCTCATTTCATCAAAGAGACCTTTGATGTCTGGGGATACCAGGTCCCTAATGAAATTAAGGAGTCCAACATACATTTGCTTTGAATATACAGTGACTTACATCAAAGAGACTTTTGATGTCTGGGTAAGCAGAGCACAGACCGGTTTGGACAAGTTACAGGAAGAGAGACGATTCATTTGGTCATCTATTATTTTTTTTAAATATCTTAATAGGACATCCTGTGTTATAAAATATAAATTGTAATACACCAAGAGGCGGAGTTAGGTGACCTCAGAGAGAAGGCCGGCTCAAGACTGTTTTTAAACCTACTGAGCAAACCTTAGACAGACATTCATTTTTCATTTTCTGACTGAGAGAAGAGAGACCACGAAGCACTGAAAGATTAAGAAGTAAGGATCTTAGACAAGACTAGTATGAGTGTATGTAGGAATTTGCACTTTTAAATCTGTTTGTTTTAAGGCTGTATGTGTTGGGATATTTTCTTCTGTATTTTACTGTGTTCCTATTTTTTTATCTATTTCAAAGTAAAGATATATTTTTAAAACAGAAACTGCCTGGTGTGCCTTGAAACTTCTTTTTATATAAGTGGAGCTTGGAATGGTTATAGTTGACACTGTACATGTGTTTATTGTGATACCAAACTGAGAAACAGATAAACGTTCTCTAAGGTCTTGCATAGAGTTCTAAGGGTTCATTTGTAATACCTGATTAGGTGTCAATAGGCAAAGATATCTGGCCCCCCTAAGACAGACTTATCTGAGCCTGACAATTGGGCATGCTAACAAAAGGTTATCAGATTGAATCCCTCCAGAATTTGGGACTAAGGTGACTTGAACCCACAAAACAGACAAGAGGGTTACCTTGTTCTGTTAAACTGTTCACAATTCTATGCTCAGAGGTTGGCACTTTGGGAGTAGAGGGCTGACCAGCTGAGCGAATCTGTGACATCTTAAACTTATTCAAACTATCCTGCTTCTTTTCTTGTCAGGGTGACCAACCTAACAAACAAATCTCTCTTTGCTGTCCTACCTCTTTTTCAGGTCTATTAAAAAAATTAAAAATTGCCCCTTCTCATAATAAAGATATCCAAACTGTCATAATGTTTGGAAGTGCAGTTTCCCTAGTAGAAGCATTCTCCTGTCATTTTCTGTTTAAATATGCATCTGTTCTCAAAAGCAGATTAAACTGCTGCAGAGATGGAAAAACCATAATGGTACTTGAAGTACAGAGAGCCTGTAATTAAAAATTCTGCTCTTTCTCTATAGTTTTGTGTTGTAAATAAAGAAATGACCTGTCCAGTTTGGAGTTTGAGTTGTGGAAGCGGAGGCGAGGTGTGCGCATCTTCGCACACTCGCACGCTTGCACACTCATGTGGCAATGTGCGCATATTCACTCAGTCACAAAATCTCAAGGAAAAACTGCAAAGTTGGGTAAATCGCAACTGCTTGTTGTGATTCATAGAGGAATCGGCTGAGCGCTTAGGAAATGCGACCGCAACTGTGTACAGTTGCTAAGGAGACAGACCCGAGATGAAATGTGCCCGAAATGCTGTCTCGGTATCCACAGCCAGGATTCCCGAAAAAGAATGCTTAAAATCAGCAAGGGACTCCAAGTAAAGATAGTAGTCCTGCAGAGTACATTTAATGCTGCACAGGAGAGCTGTTTTCTCTTGGGTTTTCAAGCCCTGTAAAATTAAATAGGCTGAGTGTTGAGAAAAGCCGTCGGCTGAAATTTCAGCCATCAGGAAATTAACAAACAGGCAGGAAGAGTTTAATGCCCTGTTTCTCAGTTAAATAATAGCAGTATGAGTAAAATGACTCTCTGAGGTGCAGAGAGCTGGTTTTTGCATGCTGTTTATTTACAAGGAATAAAATTGTATTCTGGCATTTGTTTTTTAATGTTACAGCTTCTCCTTCTTTCTTAAAGCTGTACATCACTGTTTGGCATATAATGTGACTGGAAATAAGGGAAGATAAGGAGCGTACCCTTCATCTTCATTTTATTATCCAGTTCACATTATATTGTAGACTTTGCTTATGGAGAATAAAATAGCTGTAATTTTTTTTAGCTGGAGCTTTCAGTAGGCCTTGCTTAGGAGCTGGCCAGCCCAGGAATGACAGTTTATATAGAGAGAAGGTATGAGGTCATCAAAAAGGGGGAGGAGTTATTTGTTCCAGAAGGAGACTATATAAACCCCTTTTTGATAGGCTAAGGTAGAGTAGATGTGGAGGAGTGTTCAGCAGAGTTCTGGACACTGAGCAAGAAGAATTTTGTTTCCAGGAAAGCTATAGCTGTTGAGAGAAGGAAGGCAGATATCTAGAAGAAAGTAATTTTCTGTTCTGAGTGTGCTGAACTTAACACTTTATTTTCCTTTCTGTGACATAACAGTGCTTTCTTTATTTTTATTATTTTTGCTTTTGGAAGTTTATTTTGGACTTGGACACCTGGCTTCTTGCACCTGCTGTCTCAGTCAGCTCCCTCCGCTCCTCCTCCTCTAGGGGCCTCCTCACGATTCCCAGGATGAGGTTAAGAACTGCTGGTGACAGAGCATTTAGTGTTGCCACTCCCATCCTGTGGAATTCGCTCCCTTTAGTCGTTAGGGAGGCCCCGTCTGTTGAAGTATTTAAGGCCCGACTCAAGGCCTTCTTGTACAATCAGGCCTTCCCAGACTATGCTTTATAATCCTTATCTGTCTTTTTAATAAAAAATTTTTATATATAATTTAGTTTTAGAGATTCTAAATGTAGCTGAAGTTGAGGGTAGCAAAATTGTGTAGCAAAGTTTGTCTTAACTTGTTTGGAGTAGTGTATATGATTGATTATTACTGTGATGTGTTGTATTTATTTGATTGATGTGCGTCTAGAGCCTCCGGGATGGGCATCTCTTTAAATAAAATTTGCCTTGCCTTGCTTTTCATTTTGGAGCTAAGAAATAAAATGATAAATGCAGTAATCTGCATTTTTTATGCACCAAAGTTCTGTCTATGTGTCTGTCAATGATCTCACGCTTCCACACTACTGGGTACTGTTTTTTCAGGCACCGTTGTTGCTGCATTGTTCTAGACAGCACTGTTGTTGTGTTCGCACTTCTAACCTAGTGCCTCTGTCTACTGTTTAGTACCACAGATTAGAAATCTGGCTGAAGCTGCAGCATGCCTGGCTCCTCTTCTGTTCCTGCAGTATAGCTACTACTTGCATGCACTGGATGCATGCTGTATAATCATGTGATCATTATAGAGTGGTGTTCCGGGGTGATACACTTTCATACTCTGACTGCAGTTACATTCTAAAAGAAGTTGGGCACGCTATTGCTCTGTGATATTATCAATGACATTTTCTTTCTACTTATTGTGGTCACTGACCTGTTATCCCAATTTTTTTATATCTTAATACAGCCGTGGAGACCACGTTACAGTTGTAGGTAAGTAAGTAAAAGTTTATTTATAAGCGCTTTTCAAAAACCAAAGCACTGTGCAATAACAACATTAAATAATAGGCATAATATTAACAGTGAAATCATTGTAAAACATTTACAAACATTACACAAAAAATTGTAAGTGCGGATTTTCATGCATTCTTAGGGTATGAGAACCACGAAACAACAGTGAGCAGTTCTGATACTCTAAAGATGTCAGTGACACCACTCCTACAACCATAAGAGTGGTCTCTGTGGCTGTATTAATTTGTAATGTATGGGAAGCTCGTATTATACACTGAAATCTCATAGAAACATAAAAACATAGAAACATAGAAGTTGATGGCATATAAGGACTGCATGGCCCATCCAGTCTGCCCATTTCTTTTTCTGCCTTATGAATGTGCCATCGACCTTTGCTCTGTCAATGGCCTATCTATTCATACTCATCTATATTGCTCCCTTATGCCTATCCAATGCCTGTTTGAAGCCCTGCACTGTATTCATATTCACCACTTCCTGAGGTAGGCTGTTCCATGCATCCACCACCCTTTCTGTGAAAAAGAACTTCCTCACATTACCCCTTAATCAGCCTCCCTCTAATCTCATGCTGTGTCCTCTTGTCCTGCTATTTTTCTTATATTGAAACATGTTAGACTCTCACCTTGTTAATGCCCTTAAGGTGTTTGAATGTTTCGATCCTATCACCTCTCTCCCTCCTTTACTCTAGGGTATACATATTGAGCTCCATTAATCTGTCCTCATATGTTTTCTGATGCAGTTCCTGCACCATTTTGGTTGCCCTTCTCTGGACTGCCTCATTTTGGTTAATGTCCTTGTGAAGGTGTGGCCTCCAGTACTGCATGCAGTACTCAGAGGGGGCCTAACCGTGTCTTGTAAAAGGGATCATTACCTCCTCTTCTGATTTGTGATACCCTACTAATACACCAAACATCCTCTAGCCTACCTACTGCTTTAGTGGTCTGCTTGAATGATTTCAGGTCATCGGTGATGATGACGCCTAAGTCTCTTTCTTCCCTTGTGACTGCCAGCAACTCTCTCCCAGCCTATAGGTGGCTTCAGGGTTTCTCTTCCCTAGGTGCATGATCTTGCACTTCTTTGTGTTAAACTCCAGTTGCCACTCTTCCTACCATTTTGCTAGTTTATCCAGATCTCTTCTCATTCTGCCCACCTCATCTGGATCATCTACTCTGTTGCAGATCTTGGTGTCATCTGCAAACAGACAAACCTTACCCTCCAGTCCATCTGCAGTATCACTGATGAAGATGTTGAAGAGGACTGGCCCCAGGACTGATCCCTGAGGTACTCCACTTGTGACTTGCATTTCTTCTGACTGTATACCATTTTCCACCATGCTCTGTTTTCTGCCTGTCAACCAAATTGCCACCCAGTTGACAAACTTCTGACCTACCCTGAGCCTACCCAGCTTATTAATCAATCTTCTATGTGGAACAGTATTGAATGCTTTGCTGAAGTCAAGGTAGGCGACATCAACTGCTCCCCCTTGGTCCACCACTCTGGTTACCCAGTCAAAGAAATCTATGAGATTAATTTGACTGGACCTTCCTTTTGTAAACCCATGTTGCCTTGGATCCTGTGATCCTGTGGATTCCAGGTGTTGCACTATCCTTTCCTTAAGGAGTGCCTCCATAATCTTGCCCACTACTGAGGTAAGACTGACTGGTCTGTAGTTCCCTGCCTCCTCCCTGCTACCACACTTGTGGAGCGGGATCACACGAGCCCTTCTCCAGTCTTCTGGGACCTCTCCTGTGCTCAGAGACTCACTAAACAGTTCTGATAATGGCTCTGCTAGTTCCACCCTTAGCTTTTTTAATACCCTGAGATATATGCTATCAAGTTACATTGCCTTGTCCACCCTGAGCTTATTGAGCTCTTGTAGGACCCTTTCTTTTGTGAAGAGACTAGTGCACACCTCCCTCCCCCTGTGTCCATGGTGCTGAGCTGTGGGACCTGCCCTACCTTCTCTTCAGTAAATACTGAGCAGAAGTATCTATTTAGGGTAGATGCATTTACATGGTCATCCTCCTCACATGCCCCCTCATCACCTTTGATCTTAGCAATACCCCCTCTGGACTTTTTCCTTTCACTGATGTATCTATAGAAAGTCTTGTCACCTTCTTTTACTGTTTATGCTAGTGTTTCCTTGGTTTGGGCCTTTGCCTGCCTTGCTGCCTTCCCTGCTTCCCTTAGGGAAGTTTGGTATGCCTCCCTATCTTCATCCTGTTGCGTTCCCTTATATTTCCTGAAGGCAAGCCTTTTGGTTCTGACTTTTTCTGCTACTGTTTTTGAGAATCAAAGTGGTTTCCTTCTTCTTTTGCACTTCCTTTTCTCTAACACAATGGGATGTTGCTTCAAGTATTGTATCTTTAATGCTTGCCCACTTTGCCTGTACCCCCTCACCTATATTTCTTTTTGCCAGGGCTAGCTTAACTCTGTTGGCCATCTTATCAAAGTAAGCTTCTCTGAAGTCCCATATTTTTGCCTTGGAATGGGATGATTTAGTTCTAGTGGTCAAATTGAACCATACCATGTGATGGTCACTGGCCCCCAGGTGACCTTCTACCTGGAGATCTGTGATCCTTTCCCTGTTAGTCAGTACTAGATCTAGGATAGCCCTGTCTCTTGTGGGTTGTTGTACCAATTGTTTGAGTCCCTCCCCCTGCATGGAATCCACCATGTGTCTAGTTCTGGCAGATGTTCCTGCTGGTATTGATCAATCTGTATCTGGCATGTTGAAGACTCCCATTATCAGAACATCCCCTTTAGCTGTCATATTTTGTATATCTTCTAACAGTAATGTGTCTATGTCCTCCCCCTGGTCTGGAGGCCTGTACGCAACCTCAGTTTGTATGGCTGTCCCATTTCCTGTTTCCAGGGTGACCCACAGTTCTTCTGGCTCCTTATGTGTATTCTGAATTTCTGTAGCTTTGATATTTTCATTGATATAAAGGGCCACTCCACCCCCCTTTTTACACCTCGGTCTCTTCTGAACAATGCATAGCCAGGTACTGAAGTCTTCCAAGTGTGGTTACTGGTAAACCATGTCTCGCTAATGGCTACTATGTCCAGTTTAGCCTCTGTCTTTACTCTCATCAATGTTTATAATGTTGCTATGACATTGTTGTGACGTCAAGAGGTTGTTAACCCCACTTGACTATGTCACAACAATGCTATAACAATGGGAGTGGATCTGCCCAGGCACATATTTACAAAGTAGCAGCTCAAAATGAACGGCCATGGTGATGCATGCTGGTGCTTATGGAGAGTGGCACTATGGGGGAAAAAAAGAAAAAGTAAGGACAAATAGTTTTGTACTTGTTTCCCATACACTATAAAATGTAATGGATGTTTTTTGTGAATAACCTTGCTAAAACCTCTTCTGGAGGTACTAGGACAATAGTAAACCTCTCAAGCTGTGCTCTCAAGGTTTATGTTGTCCTGGCAACCTCTCGAAGAGATTACAACATGGTTATTCACCAAAGAACATCCATTATCCTCTGAATTACTGATCAAGATCAATCAATAATATATTGAAATTTAATAAAACAACCCTGAACATGCCCATTTTCAGGGCAGCTGTACTTGAGACTCGCTTTACAAAATAAGAGTGTCTCACACAGAGAAGAGGAATGCTCTGATTGCTCAGGAGTACTCCCTCATTCTATAATGTCATTATAAGGGAAGAATCATGGACTCATGATGGGCATCAGGGAGTTACACAGGTTTTTTTTGCCTAAGTCCTGTAAGCATATTCACCACCTGGTCCTGACAGATGGTACTGCACTTATGTTTCTTCTAACCCCGGCAACCAACTAGAAGACATGCAAGAATGAGTGGAACTGGACCTGGACCATTGTTGGTTATTTCATTTGTTTTCTACAGTATATCTGCAATATAGACATACAGTTGTATACTTATCATATTCCTTTTGGTTTAATGATCATGCAACATGAAATATATTTAATAATAATAATACATTTTTATTAATGAGAAACAATATACCAATTAAGTCAGTGACTCATTTACAATGGCTTAAAATTGATAATTTCCTGTTGTGTTTTTTTCCAGATGAGTAGCAATGGTTACCAGGCCTGGAGTTACCCAGCTGCGGTTTCTTTTTTTGTTACATTTTATGCAATTGCAGCCACTGACATGTCCAGATATTTCCTGAAATTTCTTCGGCATCTCTGAAGAAATTTCCTACCTGCCTGCAGTACTTCTGTAGGCCACCAGGGAGATGTTTTTAAGAAATCCATGAAATATCCAGAAATATCTTGACAACGTGATAGCTACAACTGTACTGTTTTTATCCCCCCCTCCCCGCCAGCATGTGAGGGGCATACCTTGGGCTCTCTGAAGCCACAGCCACTGTCTGCCACCATGTTGCTCTCTCTGGTCCCGGGAACTGCCAACGGAACCAGAGGTGGTCTGAAGAGAGTACTATCTTAGGTGCAGTTGGCACCCTGAATGTTAGAGGCTCCACTACTGCATCTCCCTGTTACTGATGAATGAGAACATAGTTGGCACTCAGACCTGGAAATTTCACCTCCAGATGCTGTAACATGACTAGATGAATGTAAAACCATACAGTCATGAAATAAAGGCACAAATCATTAGTTATGGACAGGAGCCCTTTGAAAGACTTTGTGGCTTATACCCCAATTGACTACAAGGCAGCAGCCACATTGCCTATGAGTGAACTCATGGACATTGGAAAACGGGGTCAGAGGGCAGTTCACAGCCAGTAAGGCTACAGAAGATAGTTTATTTTATTTTATCCATGTATTCATCCCCTTCCCTCCCATCTCCCCTTCCTCCTCCCCAGGCTGGATCCCTAAATGAGACTGTTGTTCTCAACATTGCTTACCTGGTTAAACAAAATAAACAAACAAGCCTGATGCAGAAGTCACATGGGATTCAGGGAAATTAAAGGCCTCATTAATTCAATTGAGAGTGAGCCAACCCATCATCTATCAAGGATCAACCACACAGCCCCTCCCTGTGGGTGATAGAGGTTCTCAACCAATGAGAAGGCTGGATCCAGCATACATCGAGTTGTTTGAGAACTTTTTAATTCTGCATCAGAGACAATTTGAAGGCAGAACTACTGCTTGAGTGTGCCAGTGCCTGGAGGTCTTCCACAGGCTCCCAAAGCCCAGAAATAGGAAGTGGTTCCAGGGTCTAAACTAGAGGTGTGCAAAAACAGGGAGGTATTGATTTTGCCAAATCACCTCTACTTTGGGTTCTGGTTTTGATTTTGGATTCACAGCCAATATGTATTCAACATAAAACGTGGCTGTACCTTCCTTTTAAAGTATCATATAAAGTAAAACAGGTAAAATTCTGTAGAAAAACAGTTTAATAGCATGGCGGCAAGCACGGGCCCAGCTGTTAGTATGTTCACAGGAAATTATGTATTATTTTGAGCCAGTCCCAAAGATGAATAAGCACATAGTAATTTAACCTGCAAGCAAATGAAGCTAACAATAAATGACAGGAGACAAGACGCCTTGAATACAGGGACATAGGCTGAGACAATGTAACAGCTGAGTATAGCAGTCTAGCCTGGCAGTATAGTCTAGAGGTTAGAGTAATGAGCTGTGACTGAGCTTGGTCAAGCAGACCTCCATTTGATTTCCCACAGCCTCCACCTGCATACTGTGTGACTCTGAGCAAGTCGCTACTTAACCACCCCAGTGCTCCAGGGTCACCCCTGAAAACAGGCACTTCTGCCTAGTGGGCCAAAAAGAATAATACACACACACATTCAAAAGTAACCCCTGGCTACCTTGTTTAGTCTGTTAAGCAAGGTGTGCACTGCTAACAAAAGTGACTTGGTGACTGAAGGAGGGTGACCAGACAGGAGGACACAGTAAATGACAGATAATGATCTGAGAGATTTTTTTTTTAAAGGTAGTAGCATGCACACACAAAATAAATTGGATCTTGCCACCCACCCTTTTGAACTGCTGTTTTTTTTTTTTACAAGATGACTTTATTTTTTGTGTTGCCAGTAATGGGCCCCACAGTTTTGACAATTTATTTTTACACAATTAGGATGTGCATGCACACTACAATCTTTATTTTTTACAGTACAACACCATGAAAAGTCAAACTGAGGTAGCATTGTGATTTGTGAAAGAGAATACCCACTTTTATGTTGTGTTTATATTTTTTTTTCTTTCATAGATGACTGTCGATTCAAGAGCAGCACAACAGTAAGATATCAGAATGGGGTTAGATGTTATCTAAGATAGAGACTTGGCAGATAGGACACAGAACAGAAAGACATCTACCAGACATCAATACAGCCATTTACAAATTTAAGTTAACCTTACAAATAAAAGATTGATGACAAAATGTGTGAGTGTGATATTTTTTTTATATGGTCCATAGAGTCAACGAGTAGCCCCTAGTTTTTGTGGTCTTGCTAGACAGCAGTTCAGTGGAAGAAACAAAAATGGTGACTGGCATGAAACAGGACACAAATGACAAGAGTGACAGGCTGATGCAACATTATCTTTCTGCCAGTACTGGGCCAGTAATACTACTCATCTTCTTCAACGTCACTGCCAATAGGTTCATCATCACTACTGTACAGTTTGAGAAGTTTGTACACTTCAACAAATGAACAGAGGCACCGGGGAATTATTGCAAGTAAAAAAGATCATTTATTGTGCCAAGAACCAAATATCCAAATACTGCTGTCACTGAGAGAAAACCCTGTGCTTCGACCGTTAGATCTTCCTTAGGGGGCCTCATCAGTACTGTCCAAGCAATGTTTTAGAAGTGTCCCTGAGTATCCTAAAAGTACACCATAAGGCTTGTTCACACAGCAAAATCTGAGTCATTGGAGATGGTGCACACTGGCAAGATCGGTGCCGCCGCCATGTCTGAACGCCACCGTTTTGCATTTTCCAGTGGTGATTCCTTGTGCGGGTGATCCCTCTTTCTTTGGGTTTGCATTGTGGTGCATGAGTTTTGTACCATTGTATTGAGCTGTGTGAACGGCCGGCACCATACATAGTGCTTCAACCACTTTTAGGCAGAAGGATCAAGGATGGGTCATCAGACCCAAGTTCAGCTGGAGGTTCCCTTTTGTACTTTGAGCGCAGCTGAACTCGGGAAAGTAACTCTTTTAGAGAAAACACGGTCTGTAAGTCCTGTTTACGTGCATGCCCATTGTCACAGCTGGACTTACAGACCATGTTTTCCCTAAGCTTTAGCTCTCAGTTTACAAAAATGGTTAATCTCTCGAGTTCAGCTGTGTTCAAATTAAAGAAAGGAGCCTAAAGCTGAACTCGGGTGTGACAACAAATCCTCAATCCTTCTGGTGCTGCGGCACTATTTCTGCTTCATCTCACCCTCCCCAAACCCAGTGCACTCCCCCCCCCCTGAAACTCTCACTGACAGCAGAAACAGCTGCTCAACAGCCAGCCCATCTGAATGCTGCTCCACAGCATTGCAGAACAGATTGACACAACGATCAACACGGCAGCGATTTTTTTCTCACCGTGTGGAACAAGGCTATAGTTTAGTTTAATAAAAGTTAGAATTTCAATGTTTTCTGTAAGGAGTTTTTTCCTCCTACTACTAGCAGCATAGCCAGCAGGGATAAATATTCTTTCTGAAAGGCACTTGTTGCTGGGCAACTTAAATAGTAAAGGACCACTTTTGTAATGCTGGCCAGACTGCACCATTTTCATGCCAGTACTGAAGTGGGTCATCTTGAACATAAATCGTTCTAGGATCCATTAAGAAGTCATCCACCATACTGCTTGCTAAGTAGCTTGTGATGGGAGAAGAAACAGCACTGTCTTTCTCTGTGTCATCCAGTCCTGCCCAAATGTCCATGGAGGCATCATACAAATTGTCCTCGAGTTCCAACTCATAATGCATGGCTTTTCTTATTCTTCAGCCTTCACTGGGATCTGTTTCTTGAAAGGGAGCATGGTTACTTTCATGATCCGCAGCTGCAGCACTTCCTGTTGAAGTTTCTATTGTCATTTTTAGAGCAACTTTAATGAGCAGTTCTTTATAATGATTGAGGTTTACACTACCAGATAGGAGAAGACCTGGCAAGCTGGTTTTGAAAAGTGGATCCAGCATTGTTACTATCACATAATGTTCAGATTCCAAAATCATGGAAATCCTGAGGTCTCTTTCCAAACACAAAGACAGCTTTTCAGTAAGAGTGACACCTGTGCTTGCACCTTGCTCTTCAAATGTTTCACGGAATCTTTCCAGTCTCTGCATGAGAAGACATATCAATGGAATGGCTTGACTTATGGTTGCCCTGTCAGCATTCACTTCACGTGTGACTCCCTCAAATGGCTGTGGCAACTGACCTAAATATGATATAAGATTCCATTGCCCACAGGTGAGTGTAACGTCCCCTTTCCCTCCTGCATGGTCCATGGTGTACTGGTACACTGCTTTGCATTGTTCTTGGACCCTCTGTAACATATAAAAGGTGGAGTTCCACCTAGTGGAAATGTCTTGCTTTAGATGGTGAATTGGTAAGTTATTGTTTTTGAAGTTCCCACAAAATTTTACAAGCTTTCGCATAGTGTCTGAAGTGACCACATATCTTACATTCAGCACCCAGCATATGCTGCACACTTCTGTCTTCATTGAGGAAGTCCTGTACTACTAGATTGAGTATATGGGCAAAATATGGTAAACGCAGAAACCCATCATCCGTTAATCCTTTCACAATGTTAGCTCCATTGTCTGCAATCACACATCCTGTGGAAAGGCCATTAGGGAAAAGCCCCTCTGAGAACTGTTCCTTTAGCTCCTATAAGATGTTCACACCAGTGTGATTTTCTTTGTCAAAGGTTGCAATACAGAAGGCAGCCTGTTTGTGAGGATTTGTTGGTCGCTGGTCGCTGATGGTGCCAGAGGATGTTGCAGAGAAAAATGATACCCAGTGGGTGGTGATAGTCATTTAGTCTACTGCTTGACCATTCATCCACATATCTGTTGTTATATGTACTTCATCAACAGCCAATGACTGCAAGGCACTGTTTACCTTCTGGTGCAGTTCCCCCTCAGTAGAAGGCCAGAGTGTGTGGCCAAGGTGCTAAGGGAGCTAGAAGGAGAAATAAAACTCCAGCAACCACGTTCTTGCTTCTTGTCCTTTATTTTACCAGGAGTGCAGATACAAATTGCAGAACCCCTAAAGAGCTGGCACAGCCTTTCTGGAGAAATATGTCTGTGATGGCAGCTGATAGTGAGGTGCAGCAAGTTTCATACCTCCCAAAACCCAGCAAAGTCAGCAATAGAAAATGGGCACACGTCCAGTGCAATCATTTCAGATACTGCTTTATTTATCTGCTGAGCAGCTGGATGGCTTTGGTTATATTTAGTTCTCCATTCGGAAGCCTGCTCATCGTTAACTGTTTTTGAGCTGCAACTGGCACACTAAAACAGGTTGGAAGAGGCAGAGAAAAACTCATTCTGTTGGGCACGGGGTCATTATGCCATATGCAAAAACAGCGCAGCTAAAAATGCCACAACCAAACAGCGCCGAATGCAAACAGAGTCGGGCAAAACACCGACCTTTCGGGAACAGTGCACCCCTTGACAACAATGGGACATTATGTTTTTTTGTGCAGGGCACTGCCCCCACACTGCCCCTCAACTTAAATAACTAACTCTGGGAGGGGGAACCTTCGGGGATGCGGAGAAACTTGGGAGGGAAGGTTTTTCCCAAATACTCTAAAAAGTAGTAGCAGGGAGACGGGGGAGGGACTGAGCCATGGTCCCAGGTCTCCCAATTACACCATGTGCTGGTGCCTGGCACACCACCACAGGAGTGGCTCCTAACAGGCCCCCAGCACATGGCTACTTAACAGCTCCTGAATTACATGCAGAGCAACAGGGGAAGCAGTATTTCCCTTTTGCTGTCATACCCCTGTTGCTCTACATGCTTGCATGGTCAAGCTTGCGCAGTTATTGTCGTGCTATTCCAGGTGCAACATATTAACCCATTACCATTCTGTTGTCAATTGGGGGGCTTTCTGATTCTGATAAAAACTGAGCAGATAAAGAGGGTGATGCAGTGAAAGCCCTGCTCAGTGTCTGAGAGGATCATTGTATATGGAAACATTTAGCTGTACTACCAGTGTGAGTACAAGTGTTAACCTGTACGTCCTCTGCCACATCACCTTGTGAATTATTCCTGGTCCACTGAATTGGTTGTATTTGCTGTAAGTGTCTTAATAAGGTTGATGTGCCAGGGTTTCTTGCCTGTCCTTCCTTTCCTGAAAGAGGCCTTAGCAGCATATTGCATGCATACTGTTCTTTAGGACAAGGTGAAAAAAAGTCCAAATGGAAGAGGATTTTTTTTTTTTCGTTTTTGTCCCTGGCATTGCAACTTCTGACTCATTATCCAGCATGTTTATGTTAATTTCTATATTTTGATTATTTTCCTCGGTGTCCTCATGGGATGATTGAGTGTGAGGCCAGGAGGCTGGCAAGCCAGGCATAACTTTCTTTTCAGTTTTACTGGCCTGGTATCTCATAGGTTCCTCTGGCTCCCAGCCCTCATCATCAGAATCCCCATCATGCACTGCCTCTCTTTCAGAATTATACTCACCGCCACTTCCATCGACATGGTCTAACTCTGAGGAATGAGAAATGGCAGAATCTTGAGAAAGTGCACAAAGTATGTCATGTTTGCTTATTTTTTTTCCTTTCCATTACATGTAGTGCCTGCAACTGCCTTTATTTTTTAATAACTGTACATTTGGCAGATCTCCTTTTTTGTTGCTGATTATCTGTTAACAGGGTATCACCTGCAGCAACAGACAAACATAATGGGATCTCAGAAGACAAGGACTTGGAGCATGAGAAAGCTGCAATTGGTAAAGAGGATGCACCTATTACAGTAGAAGAAGCACTTTTTAGTTTTGTGACTGTCTTTTTTTCTTCTGAACTGCTGTCTTTTGTCTTAGAAACTTGTTTCACAGGCCTACTCCCTTCCATCATTATTTAATAACAGCTGCTGATCACTAAGGAAGCCAGTTCCCTTCCAAGAAAAAAACCATTACCTAACCGTACTGCCTTCCTCGGTCGCCTTGGGGAAATAGGTGGCAATGATGATGAGTAGCTAGTGCACGTCCCAAGGCAAGGAATATGAACTGGTTAACTAGCAAGTCTACAAGTTGGGGCTACTATGCAACTACCAAGAGCTGCCCCCCCCCAAAAAATGTTTCACACATGATGCAAGCCTTTATTTGACAGAACTACACACAAAAAATATTGTCTTCCTGTCCCTGTCCTGACTCCTGCATTTGTAGGAAATGACTGGTGACACTGTGCAGACAGAGGCTACCTAACTGCCGGGATTCCCTCTCCCCAAAATGTTTCACACATGACACCTTTATTTGACAGGACTACACAAAAAAATATGGTCATCCTGTCCCAGTCTTGAGTCCTGCTTGTGTGGGGAATGGCTGGTGACAATGTGCAGACAGAGGCTACTCTACTGCTGGGCTTCCCCCAACCTCCAAAATGTTTCACATGTGATGCAAGCCTTTATTTGACAAGACCACACAAAAATAGTATGGTCCTCCTGTCTCTGTCCCAACTCCTGCTTGTGTGGGAAATGGCTGGTGACACTGTGCAGAAGCTACTCAACTGCTGGAACTGCCCCCTCCCTCCAAAACATTTCACACATGACATAAGCCTTTATTTGACAGGACTACACACAGAAAAATAGGGTCCTCCTCTCCCAACTCCTGCTTGTGTGAGAAATGGCTGGTGACACTGTGCAGACAGAGGCTGCTCAACATTAAAAATAAGATATCTAAATTAAAAGGTAAAACAACTCCAGGATCTGATCAAATTTCTGGTCATGTTGTATATTATGTCTGAATTTTTGTCATACCCTTTAAAAGTCCCGCTTGAGATGACTGTTAATTTTGGTATTGTGCCCCTTGATTGGAAAATTGCTACTGTTGTGCCCATCCACAAAACAAAAGGCTCAAAACAAGATCCAGACAATTGCAGACTAGAGATGTTGTGAAATTAAATTTTGCCAGTGAAATTGCAGCAAAATCAGCAATTTTGCCATGTAAAACATTTTGTAATACTCCACCGTTCTGCAAAATTTTTCATGGGTTGTGAAGTTGTGAAATTTCATCCGTGGAATGCAAAATTTCACTATGGAGTGCACAATTTCTCCTGAAATGGCAGCATTATACCCACTCGCGAGCACAATTTCACCATTCCATGGGCGAAATTTTGTATTTTGCACCCATGAAATATTTTGTGAAATGCATGAATTTTGTGAAATATTTCACATAATGAAATTTCACAATTTTGCACATTTCTATTACAGACCAATTAGTCTTACTTCTAGAGTTTGAAAATCTTAGAAAGTCTAATCAAGGACAATATCATTAATTTGACTTATAGCCTGGATGAAGATCAACATGGCTTTAGGAAGGGTAGAAGCTATACTGCTAATGTGATTTGCTTCTGCGAGAAGATTAGTGAATTATTGGATAGAAATATTCCATGTGATGTGGTGTATCTTAATTTAAATAAGGCATTTGATTTTAATACCATATGGGCCCTCCTGGAGAAAATCAAAAACATCAGCCTTAGTCATTCCATTATTAACTGGATCTCAGATTGGTTGAGCAAGAGAGAGAGAGAGTGAAAACACAAAGGGTTTTGGTTAATGGACATTTAAGTTCAAGTTCAATTTTATTCTACAATTTTTTTTTTAAATCACAGATTTGTTGCATTCATCAAAAGGTACACTGTTATAATATCACACAAATCCAATGTACATAACTTTACTTAAAATCCTTACATCTAATACCATAAATTTCAATTAGAATACAAAGTCCAAGAAGTATCAAAATCATATTCTAATACAGATTCAATACTCACTAACTAATTGGTACATTACCATACAGTACTTAAAAACTTTGCTACACCATACATAATTCTTTTCTCAGCTACAGATACAGACATCAAATATAAGAACTTGGCCTTTTCCTCTTTAAACCTTTTTCCGCACAGCAAAGGGTCAATCAAACTTTTTCGTTCATTTTGAAGAGCTGGACAGTACAGAATCAGATACTAAATTGTTATAAAAACATCCTTCTAGCACATACATTCAGTTGCTGGCCTTTTGAATAAAAATCTGTCAACTATACCAGGGAAATAGCCTAATTAAGTGACTAACCTTGCTATGAAAAGTATATTCCTACTGTATGTATCTTGTTTTCACAGAAGAGTAAATATTGTTCTATATTCGCATTTGAGTTAAGGCTAATATATATCCTGTTTTTATCTAACAACCTTAACCTCTCAAAGTCTTTTTGGACAATAATGTCCTTCACTCTTTGTATGCTTTTAGAAGCAAAGACCAATGGGTTTAGGTATGCAGTGCCTGACAATATACTTCTGAATGCAAACATTCTAAGAATAAAGTCTAACTGGGTGAACCAATTGTCCTACTATTATTTACAGCATAATTATGCATCATATTTTCCCAGCATAACTTGGGTAATCTATCTTCATCCATTAACTGTATTCTCTTCCAAAAATGTATTGCCCCCATTAGAATTCTAGCCTTTAGTGAAAGTGCTCCAGTCGCTACTCTCAGGAATGATATCAGTGTAGTTCTAGGAACACAACAGGGTTTTTAAAAAGAAGTTTTGTACAGGTCCCAGATACGACGGGTTTGCCCTCATTCCCTAAATTTCACTGGCATATAATATTTGGCCCATTATTTTTGCATCAAAGGCCATTTTTAACACTGTAAAAGAATTGTTGGCAAATTAAGTTGTGAATCTAATAATAGCTAGACCAGATTGATGAGCAGACACTCTCCCTTGGGTAACATGGTGCTTCCATGTTAGCCTTGAGTCAAAGGTTATCCCTAAATATTTATATTCATTTACCACCTCCAGGTCTCTTCCATCTACAACCCAATTTTTATTCTTAACTTAATTTTTTCCCAAAAACATTATTTTAGTTTTACTGATATTCAGCTCTAGATCCGAGTTTCCCAGGTGCTTTGTTACAGCAGAAATTCTAGGGCTGAGACTTATGGGAGTTTGAGAGAGAATGATGGCATTGTCTGCGTAAAGTAATATCTGCACAACGGTTCCAGACATCGGAGGGCTGGGGTGTATTTATATTTTCCAAACATTTAACTAAAGTTTCAATATTTAGCAGTATAAACTAAAGGTTAAAGTAACGAGCTGTGAACAAGCTTGGTACATCCAGCAGACCAGACCTTGGTTTGATTCTCACAACCTCCACTTGCATACTGTGTGACTCTGAGCAAGTCACTCAA
The DNA here is from genome assembly GCA_016271365.2 of Neoceratodus forsteri. Lineage (NCBI taxonomy): Eukaryota > Metazoa > Chordata > Ceratodontiformes > Ceratodontidae > Neoceratodus > Neoceratodus forsteri. The sequence goes on along the minus strand of CM028137.1, from coordinate 739,905,184 downwards.
CCGCCCAGTGCTTCCAGGTTGCCCCTGAAAACAGGCACTTGTGCCTAGTGGGCCTTACCCAGTTACCAAAGAATAAAATAAATATAAGTTAAACAAAAGAGGGGGCTAACACATATCCTTGTTTAACCCCACACATGACATTAATAGGATCTGAGAGTTCTCCGTCTCTGGATAGTTTTACTCTACACATGGTGTTTGTATGCAGCATTTGCAAAATCAGTAACGAGCACAACTCAATGCCCTATTTTCTCAATAAATCCCAGAGAATGGTTATATTAACAGAATCAAAGGCTGATCTGATGTCAATAAAACATAAATAAATATTTCTTTTTTTTGGACAACACATAAGTGTCCTAAATATAGTTCAGTGTAAAAACAAGATCCAAGGTACTATGAAATTATCTAAAACCACATTGAAATTGAGATATCTGGCTGTTGTCAGAGACCCATTCCTGCAGACTCGATAAAATAATTCTAGAGTATATTGTTTGTGCAATTGGTAATAGTGTGATACGCCTATAACATTGCAGATCATCTCTTTTACCTTTTTAAAAAAGCAGAACAATAACTCCACAGTTCCAATTGACTAGCACTTTCATTTCATCATTTATTACTGTAAATACATTAGCCAGGAGGTGTGACCAGAATTCCAAATTGCAATGGAATATTTTGGTTGGGATAGCATCAGTACCTGCTGCCTTAATACAATGCTGTGACAGTATTGAAGCCCTAACTTCTAAGGGGGAACATGGTGTTCCAATGTGCCAAGTTATGTAAACCTGATATATCAATTCCAGGCACACAACCAGCCTCTTTCTTGAATATTTCTTTCTTCAATATTTTGGCATTATAGTTTTTTTTAAATGATTCAACCACTTATTGGCTAATATTACAGCTGTAATATTGTATTGTCTATTATTTCTGGATGTACCAAAGACCATAAAGCTTGTTTGTTTTTTAGCTGACTAGCTTCTTGTAAATCCTCCCATAATATTTTCCTATAATTTTCTTTTTTTATATCTCAGGAGTTTATTATGCTCCTTCTTTAGATTTTTAATGGCAGCTAATAGAAATGCCTCACTGGATTTAACCAACGACGACCTTCCTTATGATTCTTCTTAATTTTTTACAGCTATAGTCATACCTTATGTTATTTTTTCCAGCTTTACAGACGTCTGGCTTCCTATTTCGATAATTTCATGTATTTGCTATAATTTCCATAAGATTAGAGAAACAGGACAATATTATCCTCTGTTGGTAATTCCCTTAAACCCTGGTTGGATTTAATAATCTCTCAACTGAATTATATCTGTCTCTGATGGTATTTCAGTCATCTTTTCCTCCATATAGTCATTCCATAGTCTTCTTTTTGAGTATAGGGTGCACATGTTTCCATTTACATCTCTCTGCATCTCTTTGTCAGATTTTGAGTTATAGAAGTTAATATATACTGTATTTCTCACCTTAAAGGTAAGTGATCACTGTCCCAGGCCCTATCAGCTTCAAAAAATGTAATCCTAGTAAATGTATACATAACAATCAGACATAAGTCAAGTGTGCTACCTCCTGCTTGTGTTGGAAATATGATTTCCCCTGACCAATCTTCCTTTGTTCTCCCATTTACTGTCCTATACTCCTGTGCTGATGCAAACTGTAACAACAACTTCCTTTTACCGTTAACTATTTTATCCTTGAAATGTCTTCTTTTTATATCCAAAATATCATCTATATTTTGATCATGGGTTTTCAACTATATATCCAACCCAACATTGGAATTAAAATCCCCAAAAATCAAAATAGACACTACCATACATTTTGACTTGAGACACTTAGTTTCTACTGCTAAATCTTTAGGATATCTTTGAAGATTTTAACTGATGTTTGAAGAGGAATAAGATACTAAATGCAATTAGATCAGCTTCCAATTGAATACCTACATACAGAATATATGTATTATAAGTACTGACCATTATGGAAACTGCATTCAGGCTGGATCTAATGGATATATTTAAACCCCCTGTAGCCCTACAAAAACCCTTTTTCCTGGTGGCTGGAATGCACCATGGCTTGTAATCCACAAACGGGTGGTTGTTCCTACCCATGTCCCATGTCTCTTGTAGAATAATAATGTCATATTCTAATACTGATACACTATTTGAGACATGCTCTATCTGCAAAGATTGATTTTAGTCTTGCAATATTCCAGCTTAATAGTTTTAATATAGATTCATTTTGAAATTTACTATGTTGCAGTCAATTGTCTGTTTCTACCCTGCTTTCTGATTCTGAGTTCTCTGTGTCCCCGTCATGTCCACTGAGGACAAAGTCCTGATCGCAACTGTCATAATCTGTTACAATAATGTTGTTGTTTATTCTAAGGCCTCTTTTTTTCCCCTGCCCCTTATATAGGATGATTCCTGATTTCACCTGTAAGCTCATGGATCTGTTCTGCTGGTTTTAGATATTCAATAATTCTATGTTGTTTAACTGCTGCAGTTTTCATATTGGTGGTGTACATTTCCTCCCCAGATCCTTTCTTATCTATCTCTATTCTTGATTGTGTTGTTTCTAGTCTGCTTGTGCTATCCAAAGAGACACCCACATTCAGTAAGCTTGTTTTGTTGTTTAAAACCTCACATCCTTTTTTGTAGGATGATAACATCACACAAATCCAATCTTTATGTGGAATAGTTCTATATCTGAATGCTGAAACCATATCTGCTTAGGCAAATCTATTTCCTAAGATGCTTTTAATAATACTATAAAAGCTAATTTCAATGTAAAACTATTTTTTGCTTTAGTTTTTGGGATGCATTTTAGATATATTGGTGGTAGTGTACACCCCCTTTTTATATTCCTCTCCTTGAAATCAACTTTACTGTATTACTGAATTTTACTTTTTTGGCCTGTTTTTTATCCTGCTTGTGTACCCTGCCTAGTTTTAGCTTATGTTCAACACTGAAACTCATTTTACTCCTTTCTTTATTCTGATTTTTATTTTGCTTATTATTCAACATTTGTCGCTTTTGTTCTCTAAGATTAATAACTAGGGCTTCAATTTCCATAGTTTCCTTTTCTTCTGTTTTATTTGTTATTTATTTTAGATTGTGGTTTTCTCAGTTTTGGAAATTATGACTATCTATTTATCTTTATTCTTTGCCAGTTTTGACATTTCTGATCTTCCTTGTGTACACTCACAACTTCATCTTTTGGTGGTTTATTTTCGTCTAGTTTTCTAAGTAAGTGCACCATTTCAATCAGATAGGAATTCCCTCTCTTAATATCCAATTTTTTTTATACTTGTTTTATCATACTGTAGTTCAGAGTTTTCAAGCACCTCAAATCCATAAACACATGACATCTCATCATTCCTCTCTGTGTTATAGTATTAAGAGATCTAGGTACATCTTTCTTTTTTTTTTTTTACTGTTAACTATTAACACTAACTAATGACCAGGTTATTACTAAAAGTAACTCTCCATCATCCTTACAGCCTTGCAAAAATGCCAGGTTCTTGTGGGGAAACTACTCCCCTTCACATGGTCAAGTTTTCCCTCCTCCCCTAACCACTATTCCTCTCTTGGTCCCTCCAGACTTATTTCATTACTTCTGTTCATTCCTTTAGAGTCAAGATTTCCGGCCTCATCTCTCTAATGAGTCTGTCATTCCTCCTTTCCCTCATATAGAAGCCATCTTGTCCATCTGTTCTGGTATTCCTGGTTTAGTTGCCTGAGAGAAAAGGTGATTTTCTCCATTTCCATTATATTTTCTATTAATTTGGCCCATTCCCTCAGATCCGGGCTGTTTCTCTCTCGCCACCTCTTGGTAATAGATTTCAAAGCAGCAATTACCAGTACTGACCACAAATACCTTGTCTCTTTCCCTTTTATTTCTTGTGGGACAATACCTAACACCAGATGTTCAGATCCCAAAGGTGTCTGGACCTCAAATATTCTAGAAATGTGTCACCTGACACCCTCCCAAAATGAGACAATCTCCGGGCAGGCCCAAAAGATATGTGCCTGAGATGCACTACCCTCTCCACATTGCCACCAACACTCTGAGCCTATCCCTGGGATAGAGTGACCCAACTGTACAGGAACCAGGAAAAAAATGGGTCCTCACCTTCCAACTGAATTCCTTCCACAATGGGGAGGACGTGGTACCCCAAGTGCTCCTCCACACCTGGGACCATTGTCGGTCTGTAATAGATATGTCCATGTCTCTCTCCCATCTTTCCTTAATATACTGTGAGGAGATACTAAGATAATTTAAAAAATTCTTATATAACATGGTGATCATGTGCCTTGAATTAGTTGCAGTCCAAATCTGTTGGAACGGCAGATCCCACCCCCCCCCCGATCCCTCACCTCATTTCCTTTGCCCAGCTGATCATTTATATAGTCCCTTAACTGGTAGTATCTTAATCTATCTTGTGAGGCAATACCAAATTTTAACTGTATCATCTCAAAGGACATCAGGAAGGAGCCATGAAAAAGCTGATATGGTGCCTGAAATCCTTTTCTTGCCTGTCTTAGGAACCAGTTGTCCAGTTTTGCTGGTTCAAAATTGGGGTCAAAGGCCCACCATGTGTATTTCCATAATTGTCTTTTGGTGTTACCTCTACTAATGCCCCTTCTCCAACCCTCTAAAACCGCTGCCGTCCCTGAATAGGTCGTAGTTTCCTGTACCTTCCCCTCTGCAAAAAGGGCCGCCAGTAGGGGGACCTCTCTAACCTCCACTAAGTCAAGCCTCTTCCATGGGATGTGTACGCCTGGTTGCCCCACAATAGTGCGATCCTCATTTGGGATGCTATCCAGTATCCTTGCAAGTGGGGAAAAGCCAGACCCCCTTTGTTTTTGGGGAGAAATAAAAGTTTTTTTTTTAACCCTTGGTCGCATTGTTCCCCACAAAAAGCTTATAAACATCTTTTGCCAGGATTCAAGATCCCTCTGGGAAACAACGCAAGGGACACATTGAGACAAATAAAGCAGCCTGGGCAAGGCATTCATTTTTAATGCTTGATTTCTTGCGTGCAAAGTTAGGGGGAGCAATGTCCACCTTGTGAAATCTACCTTTAATTGTTGCACTAGTGGGAGATAATTCAAATTGGATAGGTTGGCCGTGTTTTTACTGATCTTGATTCCCAAGTACTTGATAGTTTCCATGTCCCATTTCATTGGGTATCTCTGCTTAATTTCAACAGATGGGGTGTAGAAAAAATTAAGGACCTCAGTCTTACTCCTGTTCAATGTAAAGCCTGAAAGTGAGGCATAGGCCTCTATCTGTCCAAACACCTCTGGTAGTGAACTATCTGGGTTTGACAAATACAGTAGGACATCATCAGCATATAGAGCTAATTTCTGCTCTTCACCCTCCCCCATTGAAATTCCCTTAACCCCTCCATTCTGTCTTATACTGTGGGCCAGGGGCTCTATATAAAGAGTGAATAGCAGTGGCGAGAGAGGACGCCCCTGTCTCATCCCTCTTCCCAAAGGGACTGCTTCCGAAACATGACCATTGGCACATATAAAAGCCAAAGGGGACGTATATATTTTAAACAGAGCCCTCAAGAATTGCTGTGGGAAACCAAACCGGGAAAGGACCTGGCCTAGAAAGGCCCAAGAGACCTTATCAAAAGCCTTTTCGGCATCTATGCTCATAAGGAGGGAAGGGGTCCTTGTATAGTTAATCCGATCTATAACATGAGATGTTCTTCTCAGGTTATCCTGAGCTTGATGATCTGGGACAAAGCTGGCCTGGTCCATACCAATGAGACCAGGGAGGTATTGTTGTATTCTTTTAGCTAAAATGGACGTGAAAATTTTATAGTCCGTGTTTAGTAAGGAAATTGGTCGGTACGAGGAGCATTTAGTAAAGTCCTTTCCCAGCTTAGGGAGCACCGAGATCACAGCCCTATCCCATGAGGGGGGTATTTGCTCATCCTCATTAAGCACAGCTTTGTATAGACCCAAAAGGCCTGGGAGTACCATCCCTCTAAATGTCTTATAGAACTCTGATGGTAACCCGTCTGATCCCAGGCATTTACTCGCTTTCAGTCTTGAGATTTCTGCAGCCACCTCCGCTTCTGTAATAGGGGTTAGCAATGACCTCCCCTGTTCCTCCGATAGGCCTGGTATTGCTAGTCCACCCCAAGAAGGCTTGTACTCTTTGTACACACAGTGTTTTATCTGGTGTATATAGCTTACCATAAAATAATTTAAAGGCATCTGTTATCTTCCTCACCCCATGGACCATTTCTTTTCTCTGTGGGTGCCATATTGATGTTATTGTGGCTTTAGCCCTCTGGGCATGAAGCCTGCTAGCCAGTAATTTCAATGACCTCGGTCCTCCCTCATAATATTGTTGTTTTAAAAAATGTAGCTTTTGTTTGACCCGATAGTCTAAAATATCATTCAATTCTTTTTTAAGTGTCTTCAGCTGCTTAGTCCTTGTTTTGTCTATTTTACCTTTCTGGAGATCTTCCAAGTTCTTAATTTGTATGGATAACCTTAGCTTCTTAGCCTCCCTATCCTTTTTCTTTTTAGATGCTATCGAAATTAATTTCCCCCTCAAAACTGCTTTTGCAGCATCCCACCTTATTGCCTGAGAAGTATCTTGAGGTGAATTCTCAGCCATATAGTTATCAAATGTTTCCATAATCCTCTCTTTGACCTCTTGATCATTCAGCAACGATAGGTTGAGACGCCAAAAAGTATTTCTCCTAACCTCTCCTATATCAGTCCCCATGAAAATAGGAGTGTGGTCAGATAGACCTAAGTCTCCCACCCAACTCTCCTTCACTCTGTACATATCTTCCCCAGGCATCAGAAAATAATCTAGCCGGGAATACATCTGATGTGCAGCCGAGAAAAAAGTGTAGTTCCTCCCTCTCCCATTAAAATACCTCCATACATCCTGGAAACCCAGTTCCCTCACCAATTTCTGCACCTTCCTCGCTGTTCCATGTATTGCTCTTGGTATTTGTGAAGTAGTATCTAGAGCAGGGTTCAGTGCCAAATTAAGATCCCCCCACATATTATGGTGCCCTCCGCCCAACTCAAAAGGGTGGTCAAAAAGGTCCTATATTCTTGATATCTAGAACCCAGTGGGAAATACATGGAGGCCAAGGTGACCATCACTCCCCCCAATCTGCCTTTCAGCAGAGCGTAGCAACCTTCCTTATCTGCCAAAGTATCCATCTTTTCAAAATGAGTTTTGGCTGGAACCAGAATCACCGTCCCCCTTCTTCTACCTTTTTTGTATGAAGATGCCACCATGTCCCCGAAACCAAATTTCAGCAGTTTGGCATGTTCTTGCTTTGATAAGTGTGTTTCTTGTAAAAAAAATAAAGTCAGCTGTAGTTTTCTTAACAAAGTTCATAACCTTGCTATGTTTAACAGGGTTGGTGAGGCCATTCACATTAAAAGAACAGAACAGCGAGCCCGTCCCAGCCATCACTCCTGTAAATGAGATACAGACTGGCTTTCATAAAGCCATTACCTGAGTGCCTTATTAAGCTGTCCCTCAAACTGGCTAAAGTCATTAATATGAGCACCATTGATACAATTAGGATGATAAGAGTTACCTGGTGCAAAAAAATTAAATCTTTAACGTTTCCATTAACATTGTCAGCCAACATGGCTTCTATCCAACAATTTAAACAAAAGATAGCTGACTTCCAAAGTAGGGGATTCATGGTATAGAATCTCTGGTTACCCTCACACCTCTTTCTTATAGGTCTTAAATGAAAGTAGAGAGTAAGGTGAGGTACAATTGCTCTGTGCCAGAAGCCCTCACCTGGAGTCGCCCTATTGGGTTACTCAGCTCCGTAAAGCTATCAAGGGGAGAGGGGTGGAAACCTCTCCCTTGACCTTTAACGTGTTGCAATAAACTACGTTAATAACAGGAAGTTATTAGTAAGTTAGAACCTCACAGTTTAGCAACTTAAAAGTTGTCAACACAGTAGGTGGGCTCTAAAAAAAACAAAGCGCAACACACAACCGTTATTGCTTGGTCTCTTATCCCATTGGCAGACAACCTTCGACCTGTTTTGAGCTGCATATATTCTTTCACCTTATGTGGGTATGGGCTAGGAAAGCAGATCAGTGCCTGAGTGACACCACTGAGTGCCCCCCGGGCAAGCCACGTGTCATCCGCACGATAGGCTGCAGCAGCTGGGGCCAATATCCACATACCATCCAGAGAGACCCTTTACATTCCTTTATTCATACTAGGGAGAGTGTACCAATGATACTAATGAGCCCTCTTCGTATGGGCCGGCCGTAGCAGAAGTAAGCCTGGTTTCTAGTTCGGTGGGTTTCAGTCATCCCGAGAGCTGTCAGGCCCTCGGTGCAAACCAGCCCATATCCTTATGTTTTTAGGTTTTTTTTCCTTTTTATATTTAGGCCTCTGCACGGTCCAATTAGCCCCTGACTCTCCGGACAAGAATTGTGAACATAGATTAAGGCTCATACCCCTCTGAACATATCACTCCCTACTGTAACGTTGGTCTCCCAAAGTTATTCAGCCCCTAGTTGCTTGCACCAACATGCTTCAGTCACCAGCCTCCCAGGAGTGAGAGCCCCAGCAGCGTCCCCTGACACCGATCGCTCTCCCCATCCCCTCCCAATATATATCCGTTTGTTAGACCATTCTCAGTTTTTGAATACAGTCAACCCACATAATACATTTGATTTGCCACAGTTTCAGAGAAAAAGGAAAACCAAAAAGAGTTCCTTTTAGCTTCATCAGCAACTTGCCGTTTCAGTCCTAAAAGACCAAGGCCACCACCAGATCCTGAATGCTCAAGCCCCAGAAAACCACTGCCATTTCAGGTGCCTCCCTCTTCTTCTATCCCATCTTGCAGCTGTGAAGTCAGAACGCCCCACTCCTCTCAAACTCCCAGTTGCTCCGAGCTCCTGTCCATGTGTCTCTGTGCCAATCTTGTTCCACAGAGTGGAAGTGTCCCCCTTCTCCCTCATCCTTCAACCTTTGGGGCCAACAACTGTCCAATTATTATTTTGTAGTTGTCTCCGATTTTGTTCTGCAGATAAACGTGGTATGCTGATTTCTAAAGTATGTAGAAACTCCTCTGCTGCTTCTAGCTCTTGAAAGCGAATTGGGCCCTTCTCTCTCATTATCTTTAGCCTAGCAGGGTATTCCACAAAAGCCCTGTGATTCTTCTGTTGCAACAACTTCACAACCGCTAAGACCTGCCTTTGTTTGTTTAACAGTTGTGGGGTATAGTCCTGATCGAAGTACAAACGGACATCGCCAAAGTGAATTTCCTTTTTCCCCCAGGCTAACATTAAAACCTCTTCTTTTACCCTGTAGTCTAGAAAAGCTATCACTATGGAGCGTGGTCTTGCCTTCAAGTCCCTAGTGCAAGGGATTAAGGATCTGTGGGCCCGAATTATGTTTAGTTCTTTCTCCTGTGGGAGGTTCAGGATCTCATGTAAAAAAGAACTCATGAATTCCACCATGTTTTTGGACTCTGTACCTTCTGGTAAACCGTGGATGCGAATATTATTGCGGCGGTTTCTATTTTCAAATTCCTCCAGCTTTTGCTCCAATTTATTTGCCCTCTGGTACAGGCCGAGCAGTGCAGTATTATGGGCATCTGTCGTGTGGGTATAATCTGACATCACCGTCTCTAAGCTTGTTGTCCTCTGTGCTAAGTCCAGTATATCTTGTTTTTGGCTCGAGACATTTTTATCCAGGCGCAGTAAAGTTTCATTCATTTGCTTTAGGGTAGAACATAGTTGTTTAGATGTTATCGTATACTCCTCTTCTCCGTGGCATGTCCCATCTGCATCGTCATGCTGCGTTTTCATCGTTAGCTGCGCCATCACTCATGGGCCTAACTCCGTCAGCGTTTTCTGTTGTTTGTTCACCCCACCTGAACGATTTTCCTTCATTTTATGTTTGGCCGGCATCAGGTAGTCCGTTATTCTGCATTTGTATGACAGGATGGGTTTTCTTTTTACTTGATTACAACGGATTTAGGTCGGGTTGTAGCGGAGTTAAAAAGCAAAGCTGCCATACAGGAAGTTGACCAGACCGGAAGTCCTCTTAATATCCAATTTGAGTTCTATTAGATTTCTGTTGATTGCTGCTACACCTTGAACATTGAAACCATCAGGGGACTTAAAATTCTCTGTAGGGCTTACTTCATTATGTGACCAAAGATGCAGAATGTCTCTGGGACACTTGGGGGGGGGTTAAGGTTATCTTTGTCCATGTATGGGATAATGACAGCATTGCAGCCCCTTAATAAGGAACCATTAGATACATGGTTTTGCTCTAAATAACTCTTACCTCCTGCTCCAGCATTATATGTAGTTGGATTATATGCTACTTCTTGTCTAGAGTGCATGTTATCAGTTAACTCTATTGAATGATTAGTCTCAATAATCTCCAATTCAGGGGTATCAATATTCAGCTCATCCTGTTGTGCTGCCTCAGGCCCAGATATCTCTGTTTGTTTTGTGTCTTGACCTATTAAGGCAACACTGTCTAATCTCTTCACCTGTTCCACCTTATTTGTCAGATAGGGCTCCTCAAAACCTTTAATTTATTGCAAAACAGGATTTATGGAGCCCTGTTCCCTGCTAACTGGGGAAGATGTTGCATTTGGCTTAAAATTAGCCTCTGTGTTATTTCTGTACTTCCTCAGATTCCAGTGAGTTGCTGGGGATAGTAAGTAGTTAATATTTCCCAGCTGGCCCACTGGCACAGCAGTAGTGCCACCACTCCTGACACCAGCGGCCCAGGTTTGGCAATGAGCCCAGGGAGCTGGAGGGCCAGCCAGGGAGGGGAAGCTCGAGCATCTGACTGAACAGCTCGCTTCTCCTGGGAGGGAGGGGGGATGATGGGCTGGTGCTGGCCTGACCTCTAGTAGAGGCCAGAGGTACAGCAACCTGATGTCACACAAATGGGGAGGAGCGCGGCAGGACATTGGCATAAGCCTAGATGCCTTGGCGCAACTGCAACTCCAGGGGCTAAAAGGGGAAAAATCGGGACCTGGTCAAGCACACCAGCAGAGGATGGCACCCCTCACCACTCAACTTACGAGGCTGCAATGGGGGGCTCGATGAAACAAGAAGGATTTGGGGGTTCCTCCACCCCAACCCCTCTGGGGGGATTACCAAGGCTACATGCCTGACCAGTAGATCGTGGGTCGAGGTGGGTCGGTGGAGCTCTGCCTGGTACCAGGGGATAAAACAGAAAGTTAAAAAAAAAAAATAATAATAATAATAATAGTCCCCTTACCCTCATATGACTTTGCCATTTGTCCTGTGTTTTTTACTTTTTACTTTGTTTCTGGTAGATCTACCCCCCCCCCCCATGATCCTATAATATATTGTCTATTCCACTTGGGCTGATTATAACAATGCGCAGCATAGTTTTAAAATACACTCTGTTCGCAGTTATATGCAATTAGCAGAACATGTAAATAAATATGCTTCTGTGTAAAATCAGTAAATCCTTTTCAGATATAAAATGACAACAAACATTTGTCAAATCTTTATACTGCACTGAATATTTTTTCAATTTCATGGAATCTTTCACCTTCTTCTTGTTAGTGCACCAGTTATGTGTAGGTACAGACTTATCAGACTAAACAGAATTTCAGGAAAAGTATTAAATTAGTAAATTGAGTACTTGCGTCCCAGATGGTCTGGTGTTCTAATGTAAAATGGCTGCTTCCTGAGGTCCTTGTTGATTTAGAGCACATCTCTTATACAGCAAATGGGCACACTGGTACTAGGTCAGGTGTCTAATCCTCCACTTTAGGTCTTGAAAGCAGAGAGGCCCGGATATTCAAACTGCTCCAGGCTGTGGCACAGCTCAACTTTGTTGCGCAGGGGTATGGCCTGGGTGATATTCAACGGAGCTGTGCTATGGCACAGCAGCTTTGAATATCGCACCCTGGCCAACCCCACTGTGCCAGTGCAAATGGCCAGAGTGGAGCATGGAGATGCACTAGCGTAAGTGCCATTGCGCCATGCACAGCACCTGCGATATTCAAAAGGGGACATGCAAATGGCGCCATAATTTATGCAAGGCTCACATGGGGCCATTTGCATGTCATTATGGCTCATTTGCATCTCATTAGCATGCAGGTACACCGATCCGACGACTTGCACCTGGCGCCCTGCCAGGCAGCAGCCATCAGGGACCGATGCCCCTGCAGCCCGATCGTGGGCATTCGTCAAAAGAAAACCCTCTATCCCTGGTGGTACAGTGGACCCTATGTGCCCGATCGCGGGCATCAGTATAACCCCCGTTCAATATCCTGGTCGCCAGTGGACCCTATGTACCCGATGCGGGCATCAGTAAACCCCGTCCAACATCCCTGGTGGTCCAGAGGACCGCACTCTGCCAGATTGCGGGCATCTTTAAAACATAGAACAGTCCTATTACCTGGTGGTCTGAGTGTACCCCCACCGCCCACTGAGCCTTTGCGCCCGCTCCCCTGTCCAGCCCGGCTGGCGGCGGCACCACCCACCTGCCAGCCCACCATTTGACATCACCGGCCTGAGGCACCATTGGTCTCAGCGCGAGCCAATGGCATGAGCCCATACAGATATTTGTCCAGATATGTGAATGAATTCATCTACATATCTGGACTGTGTTGTACGGTATGGTTGGCACACCCATTGGCCATGCTGTGAACCAATGGGCATGCAGCGCTACTGAGGCTGTCGGTGCGGGTGGTGGGCGGCAGGCAGGTGGTGTTGCCACCACCGCTGACCGGGGCGGGGCAGTGGGGCTCAGTGGGGGGGTACACTAGACCACCAGGGTAATAAGACTGTTCTATGTTTTAAAGATGCCCACGATCGGGCACAGTGCAGTCCACTGGACCACCAGGGATATTGGACGGGGGGTTTATACCGATGCCCGCGATCGGGCACATAGGGGTCCACTGGACCACCAGGGATATTGGACGGGGGTGTCTTTACACGGATGCCCGCGATGGGGCATGGGGGCACTCAGGTGTGGCAGGAACTGGTGGCTACCCACAGGTGGCTGCTGCCGTGTTGCGCCTACACGCGCAGCTCACCTGGTGGGTGACCATCATTTGTTCCTTTTTGGGGTTAAACTTTAGTGCAGGTGCAGGTAGGGGTTGCGATGATGACTCTGCACATCCCGGGCTGAATATCGGGCTGTGAAGGTTATGCATGGGCACCTACCTGTGCTCTGCATGTATTAATGCGCCCGCATGCGGGATTTGTGCGGCGACTTTTCCCTTTTGACTATCACGCTGGTGTATCAGTGGGTTGTGATGGTGTAACACTGTTGTGCCATGCGCAACCCTTTTGAATATCTGGGCAAGAGTGCCCAAAGCCTATCTTGCTGCTTTAATTCAATCTACAGTAGGTGTACTCTTTCAAATTTCTGGCCAGCTAAATGATATTCTGGGGGGTACCAAGATTACTGAAGGTAATCTGTGCCAGTACAATAAAACATATATTATACTAAACTGCAGATTTATAAGCCCCCGGACAAACCAAAATCTTTAAATTTCAAACTGTTCTTTTTCTATAGCAATTAATATGCCTAGTTGTATGCTTCATTAAGTTACTTTTTAAAACACGCAAGTTAATATTTCAATATAATAGGTATCCTGTTATGTGGGTGACTCAATATGAGCAATGCAGTTTGAGCGCCTGTGGGGATACCCACAGTGAAAGTGTACTGAAGGGGGGTGAATAGCGAGTAGAATAGTGATAGCAAATTAGGAAGCAATAGAGTGAGTGAGTTATGGGGCTGTTTTGGATAAGGCAGCATTGAGCTGCTTGTCCGGTGCAGTGGCTACAGTGTTTGTCTGTAATGGCTGTGGACCCGGATTCAGGACTGTGCATGGGTTTTGTAAGGTAGCGTGTGTTTTCTATCTTCAAATTAGTCAAGCCACACAGAGTGATTGTTTCCCTTTGGTTTATTTTCTTTGCGAGTTCATCAACTTCAAATACATGTATTCTTGCTTCTGGTTTGGTGCTAGCTATTCAGTTTTATACAGGGTTTATATAAAGATTTGTTATCTTGAAAAATACTAACACTCTATTATAAGCCAATTATATAACAAAATAACATATTAATCTTAGGGTGTGGTTCATTTTAGTCAAAACATAGATATGACCTCATGTCTTGCACAACTTCAGACGTGTTTGCCACACTTCTTGCCCAACTCTTTCTCAACTCTTTCTGTTGCACACCGTCCTTAACAGGTAAATACCATCCTAATAAGGGCACACCATCCTGTTAAGGTTCATTATAGGACATTTGATGTTCAATGTTGTGAAATGTAAAGGTATCACAAGACATTTAACTAGATCTTGTGAGAAGCTGTATCACAAGACAGCTAACCAAATATTGTGAAAGGTTATACTTGAGTAAAAACATTTGATTAGGTATTATTATAGGTTAATCTTAAGTAAAAGTTATATTTGTGTAAAATGTTACACTACAGGTTTGTACAGTTTTTTTTGTTTTATGGGAGGGGGTGGTTGTTTATTTTTTTTCTTTTGTTTTAGCAGTTCTGCTCCCCTGAGTTTGTTCCACCTCAATGTTCTCCCCCTAGAGTTTCTTCCCCTTCCTGAGATGCCCCATCCAGAGTCGGTTAGTTAAATATGGGAGAGTGCGGGGGCACATCCCCCTGCAAAGGGGGGTACAGGGGACATAGCCCTCCACATAAAATTTAAGTAACTATTGGCATCTTGCATAGAGCATGTGGGTTTTAGGTTTATTTTGTGGTAGGTATAGAGCACATCACCATTTCCGTGTTTCAGCGATGTACACTCGCTGTCATAGAAGTCGCAGTTCTATAGTCGCTATTCTGACATGGAACCCACTTAATGAAATCCTCAAGTGACCAGATGGATTTTGCATAGTATGAATCTATTTTAAATGTAACCATTAGCCAATAAGGTTCCTCATCTGTGCAGCTGAGCTAGAAATATTAGCGTGAAAGTGGTTTATCTAAAATTCAGTAAATCTGATGTCTTTTACAAAAACTCCCCTAGGAAATACAAAACAATCATAACATTAAAATAAACTCTAAGCTATAGTTTTGCTAGCAGCATTGTTTTACAG
Organism: Neoceratodus forsteri; assembly: GCA_016271365.2. NCBI lineage: Eukaryota > Metazoa > Chordata > Ceratodontiformes > Ceratodontidae > Neoceratodus > Neoceratodus forsteri. Next base: position 739,890,085 of record CM028137.1, on the reverse strand, counting down.
TATTTAATTTAGTCGGACACCAGCCAAATGCCCCACTTGGTTATCATAAGTGCATCCTTGATTTCAGAATAAAATTCAGTGCGTTGAACACACAGCCAAACCGATGCAGATTAAACAGCTTAACGCACAGAAGAAAAGATACAGGAGTCAGGCCAAATCAGTCATCAAACTCCTGACTTTAAGTGCTAAAATGCGGATGGGAAGAGAGCTCCGCTCTGAGCACCTAGCAGCGAGAAAGTGTTCCTGGCTTCTATACCTAGCAGGAGACTCCATCGCACATGTGCTTTTATGTGCTGGAGTCACATGAATTTAAAAAGGGCAGTGGCATGAAATTTTTTTAAAAGCCTAAAACTGCTTAACTTACACAATACAGTTTGTATAAAACTTAAAGGGAAAATCACAGTCTTTCCAGCAGGGCACCCTCTTCTTTCCCTACCTTTACTTCACTTCAAGTGGGGCACCCAGTTCTACATATGGTACTTGAGTCATAGGTAAGCTGGGGGGGTGATACTCCCAAGAAAAAGGAGCAAAAAAGCCTAAAATAAAATAACGACAGCAGTAAAAATGACCCTAAATGACTGATCCACCCATGTGGCAAGCGTTAGAGACTCAATTAAAATACAGCCCTTGCTCCAGCTGTTCTTTACACAAAATGCAATACACAGCTGCTAACCCACTGACACCCTGTCAGCAAGTTCAGACGCTAATTCAGACAGTAGAGGAGAGATCAGAGAGTAAAAAGCAGCAAACAGAAAGAGGGGCTTCAATAAGCACTCCTAACAAGTAAAGTTATAGCTGCTAGTTGTCTGTTTGTTGGGAAGAGTGGGGATTATCACTCCCCGCTGAGATTCTTTGCCGTTCAGGTAGTGGGGGTGGGCTCCTCCATTGCAGGACTCCAAGCCCTCGCTGCCTGATGACAAAACCTCAAAACTTCAACATAATCCTCAACGGCAAAAGACAAAGTGGAAAGGACTTGGAAAAATCCACTCCTAAATTCCGGCAATGGTGGTATACTTGTAGAAGTAAAAAAAATAGCACTCTCAACAAGTCCCTGCTTTAGCCGCTCCTCTACAATGGGTCAGCATGCAGCTGCACCTTCTTGCTGTCACTTACACTCTCTCTGAAACATCAGTTTGTCAGTGAAGACAGTAACAGAATTCAACACAGGGGTGAAGACATTTAGGGTGTTGGTGGGGCCATATGCAGGTTAATGGACATATGCCAGGGGTCAGAAGCATCACTAGTAGAGTCCCACAGGACTCTGTTTATGGATCCGTACTATTTAAGATCTTTATTTTAGACCTGACAAAAGATATAATTAGTTGGTCAGTCAAGTATGCTAATGATGCTATATTGGGTGGCCCACGTGTTCCGTTAGGTAGCCCATGAATATAGCAAGGCAATAATAGCGAGTACATTTGGGCAAGGTAACAATAGCGAATGTTAAATGAGTTACCATGATTTAATAGCTATGATTGCTCTGGTGTCGCTGTGAACAGCGAAGCGATTTCATTGTAGAAGGGAGCCGTGGATGTAGTCATTTTGTTGAGGATGTAGCTGCTAGTTTGTTGGGCCAGTTCTGAGCTGGCTGAGTAGTGTAGTGGTTTCAGTCACCACCCGTATGTCTTTTTTTATTTTTGTTTCTTGAAGTCCCATTATGCCTGCCCTCCTGAGTTTATTCCCCTCCACCCCAGATTGCCCCCCCAACACAGCCCACCTCCTCACCTGTCTCCCCCTGGGGAGTATTCCCCCTCCCAAAGTTTCAACTCTCTCTCAAGGTCAGCTGTCTCACCACTGGAGATGGTTATATAAATTATAGGGGTGGGGGCAAAGGCCCCATTGGGGGTGCAGGGGGCAGAGCCCCGTGCAGAAAAAGCATAAAGTAAGAGTATGTTTGTTCATTTTGAGCCTTGCTGTAGTGGTGTTATTTTTTTTGCTTTGGACTGTTTTGTAGTGCTGTGATTTGCAGGCACCATTTTTAAGTCACCATTTTGACATAGAACCGTTAAGTTATTACAAATCATGAACCTTCAAAGTGACCTACAGTAGATCAAATTTCTAGGTGGGTCAGTTGCTGGGGTATGAATCTAAATATGGGTAAGTATAAGGTAATGCATCTTGGTAAAAGAAACCAGAAACATACCTATAAGTTGTGTGCGGAGGAACTTCAAAGCACTGATAATGATTCATATTTAGGCATTTACATCTCTCACAAATTAGGTTGCTCTGGACAGGTTAATGCAGCTATTATAAAAGTGACTAAAGTAATATGGGCCAGTGAGAAAAACATTGTATCTGAGGATGCAAATGTCCTCATGCCCCTGTTCAGGTCCTATGCCCAACCGCATTTGGAATATGCATCACAAATCTGGTGCCCTTATATAAATAAAGATCATCAGAATCTCGAAAAGGTACAGAGAAACTTTACAGAGAATATTAGCAGAATGAAACACAAAACATATGATGAGCATCGTCAGGCTCTAATTATACCATGGACATAAGTGAACAGCCAGTGAAATGGTCAGACTGGCAGTTTACCACCGGTGTAAATCCTCTGATAATCACTGGCTGCTGAGCAAATAATGGTAATGATACAAATGGTCGTCTACATCCTAATCCTCTGCAGCACAGCAATAACTGCAGTAGAAATAAAAAAACACAGCAACCTCTTTAAAAGTTGTATTTTATTACAGTAAAAAAATTAACTTATATAATCGCACTAGCTCAGAGAGGAAGGTCAGGATTTACCACAGCTGGTGAGGATTTACCCACTCGGCTGTGCCTCGTGGGTAAACCACTCCAGCCGTGGTAAATCCCCTGATAACCCACATCCCCTCATGGATTATTGCTTAAATCTCATGTCACTGGCGACTAGAAGATTGAGTGGAGATCTTTGACTCAAGTTTGATGTTATACACAATTTATATTTGCTAACAGAGTTTAGCATGGATTTCAAAACTTCAGACAGAGTAATGAGAGGTCATCCTTTACAAATCATTGGTATTTATAAGAGTGGGTACATTCTCGGGGAATAGGGAGGTGGGTGGGAGGTGGGGAAATAAGGGATTGGAGGTGGGAGGGGAGGGTGGGTTTTAAGGGTAGTTATGTTAAGTTATCCAAAACTGTATGATTGTTTATCACTATGCCAATGGCTTTGTATGTATGTAATGAAAAATTTAATAAAGAACTTGAATTTAAAAAAAAAAAGCAAATCACTGGTAAACCATTCAAATCAGTTAAACGAGAACTTTTCTTTACACAAAGAATAGTTAATCCTTGGAACCAGTTACCCCTTGATACCATAATCAGTAAAACAAAAAGTGCATTTACAACTAAACTAGATAAAATGTATTTTATCAGGAGGAAAATCAAGCTATTACCCAAAGTATAGCTTTTATAGGATCATAATAGGCATTCACCCTCTGACCCCCAAACTTTGCTTAGTACGATCCTTAGAATGATACCCCCACTCCAAACCATTTCACACGTGATGCAAGCCTTTTTTTCACAGGACTACACAAACAACTCATGACTCCTGCTTATGTGGGAAATGGCTGGTGACACTGTGAAGACAGAGGCTACTCAACTGCCAGGCTGCCCCCTCCCTTCAAAACATTTCCCACGTGACGCAATCCATTATTTGACAGGATTTTACACACACACACACACAAAATATGGTCCTGTCTGACTCCTGCTTATGTGAGAAATGGCTAGTGACACTATTCTGACACGGTATACCATCATAACGGCGACTGAAAGTGAGCGACTCGAATATGAGTGACTCACTTTCGGCACCTGCTATGTGGACTACCCTGCAAGGGTAGCGACAGGCGAAGAACAGGGTGAAAGGAAGAATGGCAGGGAGACCAGAAGAGGAGGGCAGGAATGTAAGAGGTAGTGCGGCAGTAGGGCTGCCAAGCTGACACCGTGGTGAAGTGGTGAGGATGGCTGGCTACAGTAGGGAGGGGCTGGGGTGGGAGGGACATAAGCTTTTGGTGTTTTTGGACCGGGAGTTTTTTTTTTTTCCCGAGTTTCCTCTCTGACATGCACCCCCTGGAGTTAGTAATCTTAGAAGGTGCAGGGTGCGCAGCCCTTGCAGAATAACCATTTTTATGTTTGCTTGCACACATGTGCAAGAAACATAGTGCCATCATTTGAGTTTTCGGAGGTGTCACCCCCTCTTCCAATTCAGTCAGTGTGTTGGCAGGCGTGACCCCAGTCCGCCAATGCATGCTGGAGCTGTCTATGACAGCTCAAAATGCAGTGTGTACAGTTGAAGGGGAGTTACGCTCAGTGAGCAGCGATCAGATATCGCCTGCCCACGCGCAGCTCCCCGCACTCACACACACACAAACACACACACGCATACTGCATGCTGCCCCCCACGCACACACTGTATAGCCGACGGGAGTGCCCAATCCCCATCGGCTGTGCTGCGCCCCCAAGCTTCCACATGCCACGCTGGCTGCCCACCCCAGCATGGCAGGTTATCATTATATAGCCACGGGGTGCCCAATCCCCGTCAGCTCCACTGTCCTCCCCTCAAAGAGTGCCGGGTGCCACACTGAGGCCCACCCAGCGTGGCAACTGATGCTATGGCCGACGAGGTGCCCAATCCCCGCCTTGCCTCCGCCCCAACCAGTTATCCTTGTGCCACGCTGGGAGCCCACCCCAGCATGGCAAACGCCCCATGTCATTTTGGAAAAAACCTTGAAAATTAAAAACTGTCCTCGGCGCTTCTCCCTGGCCCTCCCACAACCTGCACCCACCCACTGCGCACCTGCCTCCCCACACCCCTCACCCCATACTTACCTCCAGACTCCGCGTGACGATCTTCGGTGGACCGGGAACACGTCTGCACTCTTCAAAGCCGACCGCGAACTGAGGAAATGCCGGTAAGATGTATAATGGGATAGATAGGGTTTTTTCAACTTTATTGCATATCTCAGCCATTTTTTGGAATTTTTGCACCAAATTTTCAACATGGGGTTTTTGGGACCCCTTCTCATGAATGCTGTCACTGTCATGGCGTTACTTGGGCCCGAAGGGTGATTTCGCAGCCACTGCGTAAAATCACCTTTCCGGAATGATTAACAAAACAACACTGCCAGTGTTCATAAGGTGGGCTCTCAAGAAGCCTATTTTGAAAATTTGGTGGAAAAATTCCAAAAAATGACTGTTTTACGAGCGTGCGTTGCGAGTTCCTACGCAGGCTCGTAAGTTCACGAATTTTCAATATTTTCACTCCAGATTTTCAACATTGCAATTTTCCACACCTTCTTATGACTAGTATAGCTGTCATTTTTCACATCTCACCCAAAATGTGTTTCTGCCCATGTAGCGCACAATGGCGCAGTCGGTGTGCGAAATCAATGTACGGGACAAATTAAGAAAATCACAGTGACACTTTTCATGAGCAGAGGTCTTAAAATGGCTATGTTGAAAATTTGGTGAAAAAATTCCTAAAAATGACTGTTTTACGAGCATGCATTGCGCAGTTCCTACGCACGCTCGTAAGTTCACAAATTTTCAATATTTTCACTCCAGATTTTCAACATTGCCATTTTACCACACCTTCTTATGAGCAGTACAGCTGTCATTTTTCACATCTTGCCTAAAATGTGTTTCCGCTCATCTAGCACACAATGGCGCAGTCGGTGTGTGAAATCAATGTATGGGACACATTAAGAAAATCACAGTAACACTGTTCATGAGCAGAGGTCTTAAAATGGCTATGTTGAAAATTTGGTGAAAAAATTCCTAAAAATGACTGTTTTACGGAATGCGGCGCTATGTTCCCACCACCGTATGTTTGCAAAATTTTCAATCCAGATTTTCAACATTGCCATTTTATTACACTTCCTTATGAGCAGTACAGCTGTCATTTGTCACATCTTGCCCAAAACATGTTTCTGCCCATGTAGCGCACAATGGCGCAGTCGGTGTGCGAAATCAATGTATGGGACACATTAGGAAAATCACAGAGACACTGTTCATGAGCAGAGGTCTTAAAATGGCTATGTTGAAAATTTGGTGAAAAAATCCCTTAAAATGACTGTTTTACGAGCGTGCGTTATGCAGTTCCTACCAGGCTCAGAAGTTTGGCGCATCAATATTTTCAATATTGCCATTTTATTAAATTTCCTTATGAACAGTACAGCTGCCATTTTTCACTTGTCGCCCAAAATGTGTTTTCGCACATGTAGCGCTCAATGGTGCAGTCGGTGTGCAAAAGCAATGTTTGGGACAGATTAAGAAAATCACAGTTACACTGTTCATGAGCAGAGGTCTTAAAATGGCTATGTTGAAAATTTGGTGACAAAAGTCCATAAAATGACTGTGTTGAGTGAGCATTGCGCAGTTTCCACGCACCCTCGTAAGTTCATGACTTTGTAATATTTTCAGTCTAGATTTTCACCAGTAGCATTTTTCCACACTTCCTTATGAACAGTACAGCTGTCATTTTTCACAACATGGCCGAAATGTGTTTTCACACTTTCAGCGCAGAGATGCGTGGTTGCTGTGGGAAATCATTGTTCAGAACAGATAAAGAAAATCATAGTGACACTGTTCATGATTGGAGGTCCCAAAATGCCTGTGTTGACAATCTGCTGTAAAAATCCCTAAACTAATTACATTACGGGTGTGCGCGCACAGTTTCTATGCACGCCGTGACTTCACCAGTATTTTTAATATTTTTACTGCAGATTTGCAAAATATTGCCATTTTACACCTCCCATGAACAGTGCAGCTGTCATTTTTACATCCTGTTCGAATGTTTTGCACCTGTGGTGCTAAATGCCGTAGTCACTGTGCATAAGCAGCTTTCCGCTAACAAACTGATATTGCCACTGTTCATGAGGTGGGGTCACAAAAAAACCATGTTGAAAATTTGGAGTGAAAATACCAACGAATGCCTGAAGTATTAGGGTTTCCAACCATAACGCCCAACCCTGTAGAGAATGACAGGCATCAGGGGTGTGACTTGGGATTCTTGCCTGTAATGCTCATACCATTCTGCACCCTGCAGCCAGTGAGAGGCATCGAGGTATGCCTTGGACTCTTCGGCCCCAAAGTTCACCCTATTCTCCTATACCGCACCCATCTCACTGTACCTCCTGATGGAATGGGGTGCACATAAGGGCCAAAGACCCCAAGGCACACCGTGACACTTGTCAGTATCTGCAGGGTGGGGTGTGGTGAAATGGCGTGGCCATTATGCCTGATGACCCAAAGGCACACCCCAATGCCTGTCACTCTCTGCAGGGTGGTGGTGGGGTTGGCTTCAGTTCAATATTTCACTGTCATTCCTATTACACAGCTCTGTAACTTCTACACTACCCCTGCCAATGCCAGCAAGCAAACATTCGGCATTGACAAATGCTTGTTGTGTTTGCTGGGTTTTCCTCGCTGCAAGTATACATCGGCTTTTTTGTTTTTTATGATGTACACTCGCCGTAGCGGCGATCGCCTTTCCTCGATCGCCATTATGACATGAAACACTCTGACAGAACTTTGGGGTGGTTACACAAGTGACTTCCTCACCATCTCACAGTATGCCAGTATCCCTGTTGAGCTAAGTAAACTCAGTCACCACTCTACTCTCAGCCTAGGCCCATTAGGCACAGGCGCCAGTTTTCATGGGTGACCAACCTCTAGGCTATACTGCCAGGCAGCCAGTTTCAAGTACCAAGACAACTAAGTGTCAATGCAGTGGAGTGTAACTTGAATTGACCTAAGTTCTTGCACTGCAGCGCTTGTGCTTTTCTGTTTCTGTGTGGTGCTGCACTGTGCCACTGCTGTGCTTTGGGACTAAATAAAGCAATCTTCCACTGCTCCCCGGCCACACACAAACAGTCACCCTCCACTAGCGCCCTGCTCTTTGTTTGGCAGACAGCTTCTGTCATCTGGCACAAGGTGCCCCTGCCCCACCCCACCCCCACACACACACACACATAGTCCCTGTCCCATGTCCCTTCTGAGTACCAACCCTCTCAGTTTTTTATATTTTCTTAGTTTTTCTGGGCAGGATTTTCAAAACACGGTGCAGGGTTTGCATCAAGTCCTGTGCCATGACTCTTAGGTTTTGGTGGTGTGCCAAACCACGTAACCGCAACTGCTCCGATTTGACAATCTCGGGTGCTGTTGCGACAGTTTCCATGATTTTCAGCAGCTTGCACCATATATCTGTCACAAGCTCAGTAAAAAAGGCCCTCGGTATTGTTGCAAGCTAGACCACAAAATGCTGGTCTAACCTGCGGCAACTGGTGCACGGGGTAGAATACCCTGATTGCTGCCGCAGCATGCCGCAAGATCCATGAGCTGCACATACAGCGCACCCGGCATTTATGGCATTCGCAAGCATTGGAAAATCCTGCCTCCTGTTATTTTCATTGGTGATGTAGGAGGAGGAAGAAACTGGTCCATGAAGAACCGTTGTTTTCCTTCCTGCCCGGCATCTCGGTTCCCTGCTCCCAAGTCCCTGGCCAACATCCCTTCCAAGTCTCCACTCGGCCCTCTCAGTTAGTTTTTGTTTTGCTTTTTGGGGTTCTGTTTTTTCTATTTTGTTTTTGGGTGCCAGAAAGTTAAGTGGTCCAATGCCGCACACTCCATATGGAGACCCTTTCCTTCCTACCTGACTGCTTGCTCGCTGAATGACTCCACTACGGAGCTCCTGTCTCCTCAGTGGCTTAGCTCAAATGGTACCGAGGAGAGCTGTGCATCCACCTGTACACTGGTTTGTGTATGCACAAACTGGAGTATCTGAACTGCTGACTCACTAGCTCTCTTCTGACCAGTCACATGACAGGCAGGAGCTAAAAAAAACAGCACTTGGAGATCTGAGCCGATCTGGCAAGGTTTGGCTTGGGTCTCATGGAAACCAATCCATATGTGTTTGCGATGACTTGGTTTCACCCCCACAGATTTTGCACACCCCCTTAAACAGCCACTAAAAGGAGAAAGTGCTACAAACATTAAAATGAGAGAGACGGAGCTCTGCAGCTGAGGTCCCAGGGTGTCTGAGAGAAAGAGAGAGAGAGAGAGAAAGACCTTCCAGAAACAGACTGAGCAGTTTAAACTGCAGCAGAGCCAGTGAGGCCTGGAAGCCATTGTGCTAACTACCACAGCCAGGTAACCATCTTCAGAGAGAGCTGCCTTGGGATATTGCAGAAGGTGAGTTTACTAGCCCAGAGTTTATTGGGCCAGTTGAGAGTGTCAGCAACTGGCAGAGGAGCAGCCCAGCTGACCTGCAAGGTGCCAGAGGGAGCCCAGCAGAGGAGATCTGAGGGAGATATTAGGGGTGTCAGATCCTGCAGATGAGAGCTGGCATAGAGATCCATAACTGCAGAGTGGAGGCTCCGGCTGCTGAGGGTAAACTGCAAGTAATCCATCAGGTCTTGTGGGTCCTGCACCAGACTGCATTTGTAGATATTTTGAATATGACCACAAAGGTGGGCCTCAATTTATGGACTAGGCCATCAAGCCAGGAGCTACAGCTTTGGTTTTGCTATTATAAAGCAGTCTAACTGCAACAACCAATCAGTGCTCAGAATTAGAGTACTTCTTATCCCTGGTACCGATGCCATCTCGTGCTGACTTGCTCTCCTACTTACTGATACTGGCAACGCGAGGCCTATCACTCGTCGTGTCTGACAGAAACCAGCACAGCTACACTTATCACTGGGAAGTCTTGGCCCACCCATCTGCCGCCCAGCTTTTAACTTAGTGAAACCCGGACAGCAATTCCAAAATCATAAACTTTACATTGCTTTGCATGAAACCAATGCCACTGAGCACTGTCACCACAGCGTTCAGGCTGTGGAATGGACTATACTACTAAAAAGTGTAAGGGGGGCAAGAAAAAAATTGAAAAAGATACTTTATTTTAAAAGTTTCTAAATGCCTGTCTGAGACTTTCTTTTCTTTGACATCAGTTAGACTGCTTTATAATATATTAATATGTATAATGAGGAATGTCTCTTGCGGGATAAGAAGGTTATCTTAAGCTGTTTTTGGGCTGACAGAACCGCTCAACTTCACTTTTCGGTCCTCTCGCCCAAAAATGCATGAGATAACATTCTTATTCTGTAAGAGACATACCTTACTGTAAATATCAATATATAATATTGTTGTTTAAGTGCACTAAAACGGACCAGTCACATGCAACAGTCAACGTGCCTGTAACATTCCAATACTAGTGTACCCAAGATTCTGCAGAAGCTCCCTAGGACTAGGGGTAACAACACTAGTACCAGTGGGGTGTGGGTACTGCCCAACCATTCAATTGGGCAGAGACTCTGTGTTGGTTGTGGGGCTAGCTACACTAAAGCAAGGTAGCCACTGTGTAGGCATAGTAATGAATAACCCATGACAGGCATGTGTTTATGGAGAATTAATGCACCCAGGAAGTGCATTAATTCTCCATAAACCCATGCCCTGGTGTGGGTTATTCTGCTTATAAAATGGGTTACTATATTTAAACTAAAATAAAGTACTCAGAAACATGTTTTAATGTGTAGAAAATGCTAATTTTATTCACGTATTTTCAAATTAAAGAGCGGGAGGGACACTTGAGGGCACGATCTGAGATTGGAAGGGGGAAGGTTCAGGAGGGAAATGAGACACTTTGTTATGGAGAGGGTGTTGTCTCGGTGGAACGCATTGCCTGGGGAAGTGGTATCCTGTAGAACAGTGGGCTGCCTCAAAAGGGGATAGGGCAGGGTAAGGGGGAAGGTCACCGGAGGGGTGAGGGAGGGGCAGCTGCAGTATAAAGGCTGCTAGCTGCACTATTGAGCAGACTTGATAGACCATAAGGTCTTTATCTGCTATCAGTTTTGTATGTTCATATGTATGTATGTGTTCACATTGAAAAGTAGTTCATACATTTTAACTATCTTTTTCTTACAGCTTTTAAGTTTTGCTGTAATAGTTGAAATTAGCAGGTCCATTTATTGTGAAGTGTTCCAGGTTAAATGGGCTTTCAGATTTGATGGTCAGTGGTTTTCAGGGGTTTCTGGTGTAACCCTGGTGCCATTATAATGAGGGCTACTACCCCTGCTTGCTTCCTTGCTTGCAGGTTGAGAGGCCTGGGTTCGGAAATTGGGAGGTACTGTGGTGTGCCTACCAACAGTAGAACTACAATTTTGGTGCCTCCACCCAGAGTAATGCTTAAGTGGGTTCCTAACAGAATTGGTACAGCCCTCTCGGAAGCTATAACCACCAACAATCCCGCCTAGTGACCCTTTACACTTAGTTTTGCAACTGCAGTACTTCACACTTAGAATATAGATCAATATACTAAAATACTAAGATGTCAGCAGAGTAGGCCATACTCTCTATCAAGTCTGTTCGAGGGTCAGCACCCATACAGGGCACTGCTGCCACCTTCCCCTCCTCCCCTGGTAACCCCACACCCCCAACCTCCGACTGAACTACAACTGTATTTTTGGCGTTACTAAGTTTAACGCTCCCCCTATACCTGTCCCATTCCCTCTTGAACCCCTCCACCATATCTATACCCACTAGTTCCACAGGCAGTGCATTCCAAGGTTCCACCACCTTCTCAGTAAAGTATCTTTTGCTTATCTCCCCTCTTAGCCTCCCACCCACCAGACTCATAGCGTGCCCTCTGGTGACCCCCTCCTCCTGCAGTTTGAACACCCTATCTGGGCTTACCCTATTCACCCCCCTTGAGGTATTTAAAGACCTCAGTCATATCCTCTCTGTCTCTCCTCTGCTCCAGGGAATACAAGTTCAGCTCCTCTAGTCTCTCCCCATAGGATCTATACCCCAGCCCCTGTATCATCCTGGTTGCCCTCCTCTGGACCCTTTCTAGAAGAACAAAATCCTTTTTTAAATATGGGTGCCAAAACTGCACGCAATATTCTAGGTGCAGTGTAACAAGGCAGTTGTACAGAGGGAGAAGCACCTCCCTCCTTCTCGAGGTTGTCCCTCTGGCTATGCACCCCAGCATTTTATTGACCTTGGCTGCAGCCCTTCTACACCTTTCAGTTGTTCATTCTGGTATCCACAACTACACCAAGGTCCTTTTCCCCATCAGAAACCTGCAGTATCCCCCCCCCTCCCCAAGAGGTACTCATACCTTGGATTTCTAAGACCTAGGTGGAGAACCCTGCATTTTTTAGCATTAAACTGAAGTTTCCAGGTGCGTGCCCACCCATCTAGGTTCTCCAGATCCCTTTGTAGGGCTCTTCTACCCTCCTCCCCATCCACTACCGAGCCCAGTTTCGAGTCATCAGCAAAGAGGCCATCTTGCTTCTGATACCATTCCTGATGTCTGAAATGCAAGCATTGAACAGTAGTGGGCCCAGCGCTGACCCTTGGGGGACCCCACTGATGACCCTCCTGGGAGACAAAACCTCCCCCCGACTACCACCTTCTGAATCCACCCCACCAACCAGTTTCATATCCACCTCATCATCCTTTCTCCCACCCCCATGTCCCCCAACTTAGCCAGTAGCCCAGAATGTGGCACTGAGTCAAACGCCTTGCTGAAATCCAGAAAGAGGACATCCACTGGCCTGCCCCAGTCTAGCGCCTCTGTCACCCAGTCGTAGAACTCCACAAGGCTGGTCTGACATGATCTTCCCGGAACAAAGCCGTGCTGGTGATCATCCAGATAACTCCGACCCCCCAGGACCTCAGCATTAATTAGATGCTTATGCACCTTCCACTTACCAGCAGGGTTTGATCTTCTGGCTTCCACCCTGCAACTCCCTGTCAAAAACAGGTTTCAATAATACAAGCATGCACTTTTAATATGCTTTGCAGTACTTCAGTAACTGTAGACCAGGTAATGATTTGCTCACAAGCCAAGTTAACAGCAAAACAGTAAATCGGGTTTATTAAGGAGACGTGAACAAGAGAGGGGCGAGAATTTAGGTAACTGATTCCTTTACTGTACTTAAGGCAAGCTAGCTTGCTTTCAATCACTTTAGTCCCTGAATTTATCAGTCTGGCAACTACTGGGTACCCAGAGTGGAAAACAGGTATGCCTGATACGGTGCCATGGGTTGGCCAGCATTTCAGCTGATGTTGGGGCCCTTGATGGAAAGAAGGATGATAGATTTCTTTGACTGAGTGACCAAAGTAATAGACCAGGGAAGGGCTGTGGATATGGCCTACCTAGACTTTAGCAAGGCATTTGACACAGTCCCGCACAAAAGATTAATAATCAAGTTAGCCAGCCTGGGAGTTGGTCCCAGGGTGGTAGCCTGGGTAGCAAACTGGCTGCACAACAGGACACAGAAGATAATAGTGAATGGAACACATTCCGAAGAAAGGGGGGTCACTAGTGGAGTACCTCAGGGCTCAGTACTGGGTCCAGTCCTCTTTAACATCTTTATAGGTGACATTGCAGAGGGTCTGGAGGGAAAGGTATGCCTCTTTGCAGATGACACAAAGATCTGTAACAGAGTTGATACACAAGGGGGGGTTAGAAAGGATGAGAAGGGACTTAGCAAGGTAGGAGGACTGGTCAGACATATGGCAACTTAGATTCAATGCAAAGAAGTGCAAAGTAATGCACCTGGGAAACAAAAACCCAGGAGAAGAGTACACAATAGCAGGGGAGGTACTAACAACAACAAAAATGGAAAGGGACCTGGGGGTAGTCACATCAGATGATCTAAAGGTTGGTAAGCAATGTGAGAAGTCAGTAAGGATAGACAGGGGGATACTGGGATGCAAAGGAACGGGCATCACATGTAGAAAAATGGAAGTGGTTATCCCTCTGTACAGACAGTTGGTGAGGCCCCATCTGGAGTACTGTATGCAGTTTTAGAGACCTCATCTACGCAAGGACATAGACAGGATGGAAGCAGTCCAGAGGAGGGCAACTAAAATGGTGCAGAGTCTGCATCAGAAACCATATGAAGAAAGACTGAGAGAGCTTAATATGTATACCCTTGATGAAAAGAGGGACAGGGGGGACATGATAGAAATGTTCAAGTACCTCAAGGGAATCAACAAAATCCAGGAGGGTAGCAACTTTCAGAAAAAGAGATGTGTAAGAACAAGGGGGCACAATTTAAAGATAGAGGGGGAATGGCTCAGGGGTAATGTGAGGAAATTTTTTTTCACAGAGAGAGTGGTGGATGCATGGAACCGCCTTCCTGGGGAGGTTGTTGGGTGTAAAACAATGGGGGAATTCAAACATGCATGGGACAGACATAAGGCAATTGTAGTGGGGGTGGCAGAAAGTAGGCTGTTGGTTAACTAGAATCTGCAGCTTATCCAGTAGGTAGGGAAATGGGCAGACTGGGTGGGCCAAGTGGTCCTTATCTGCCGTCAAAGTCTATGTTTCTATGTTAAATGGATGCAACACATTTGGAAACCATAAACAATTTGTATCTGTAGCCGGATGGCCCAGTCACTGTTAAACACATTAACTGGCAAAACTGAATCAGTTTGTACCATTTAAATGATGATTTATTGCAGGGAGCTACCCTGGTTTTACTCACTGCACCCAGAATGGAAGAAGGCATCAGCAACATCAAAACTTGTTGCTTGTTTGAACTGTTGATGGGGACCGGGGCCGGCAGGACTCACCTCCGCTTCATGGCCTTTCCCTGTAGGTGGCTGCAGCCTGCACTGTATTCTGTGCAGGGACTGAATCACCAATTCTGGTCTCTCACCAGGATGCTGAAAGTGGCACAGGAACAGTCTGTCTGGACCGTTAGTGGCATAGGCCCAGATGAATAAAATATCTCTTCTAAGTTTGAGTTTGATCTGTGTGCTGGTGAACCCTCCAGCTGGGCTTTGGTGAAAGTCTTTCCTGCACTTGAGTGGTTCCTGCTTTGCTTTAGGAGTCCCAGGATCAATGTCTCCACACACGTGGTAGGCCACAGGTTTGTGGCTGAAGAAACAATAAACTTCTCCTTTTCTTCAGTAAATGGACATTTCTTCCTCAGCCTTCTGCTGAAGAACCCTTTTTTGTCTGTTCAGATGCAGTCCCAGACCACTTGATCCCTGTTTGGACCAAGTGAGAAGTCACAGGAGGTAGTTACAGGCCTCCTTCCCTGCAGTTTCTCTCAGCCCAGCTGCAAGCTGTGTCCTCCTTGGTGACTCGAGCTGAACTCAACTCTGTTTCAAACAGTCCCACAGTTAGTTTGAGAATCCTGTATTCCGGTTGGCTAAGGGAGCTGTCAATCACAGTCTGAGCACTCCTAGTGGTTAGTTTAGGCGCCAACAAGAAAGTTCACAGTTTCACCTGTAATCCATTGTAATTAGGACCCCTCGAGGACCCCTTGGTTTCAATTGGTCCAAAGCAAGGAAGTCCAGGACCAAAGATGGCAGCTCCCATTAGAGAGAACTGATACTGCCTGTACTGGCAGTACAAACAATTTATTTTATTTAAACAACAGTGAGGATTCAGAAATAAATATTTACAGATTATGAAAGGGCTCCCTCTGCTCTACTAGTAACAGCAGAGTGGAGTCAGCCAGGGAAGGGCCTTGCTGGTCATGAGCTCCATTGTACTTGGACCCAGCCCAGGCTATTTACACTATAGACAAGGCTGGAGCTCTTAAAGAAACAGCATGGCGGCATGGACGTGTGCATACACGTAGAGCAACAGCAGCACAACATGGAACATGGATTTAACTTCTCCTTCTGGACATCTGGCAGGCAGTGGGCATGAGAGAGGAGGCCTGGGAGATACTTAAGGTAAGCCCCACAAACCTTGTGGGGAGCTACACAGGTGTTGCAGGTTGCTGAACTGATGGATGGCTCAGAGAAGCAGTACTTGCTGTCTGGTTCACAATGCTACTACATGCAGCAGAGGGAGTAAATGCTTGTAGCAGGATTGTGCTGCTTAAGATGTTGCTCCACTTCTGACGATCACTTGTTGATGCAGACCAGGAATTTCTCCAGCTGCTCTCACACCTATGCCAAGTTTCTGCCATGATTTCCCTTGATGCTAGTCCTGCTTCAGATAGCATCTCCGCAGCTGTGCTACAAATGGAATGGTTAGTATACCTGGTTGATAGACCAGCATCTTTGGATATTTTTGACATCATGTACCCCAAGTAATTAACCCCCCATGGGTTGTTTGCTATACTACACTTCTTTTTGGCCTAGCACAGACTGGGGAAATTTTGGGGGGGATAGGTAGAAACATAGAAAGTGATGGCAAAAGGAGACCAAGGGTGCATCTAGTCTGCCCATGGATACCCGGGACTTAGTGTCAGTCTGGGGACCTATTCCCACAGTATTTTTATCTTTCCCTACTCCAGAACTAGTTTGAGCCCTTATTCTGCCCCAACCATGCTTGAATCCCACCACAGTCCTTACACCTACCACTTCAGCAGGCAGATTGTTCCATGGCTCCACTACTGTTTTGGTAAAATAGTGTTTCCTCAGCTCCTTCCTGAAGCTCCCTCCCTGCAGTTTCCACTCATTCCCTCTTGTCATTGAGCTGGCATTCCTATTGAGTAGTTCTGTGTAGGGCACTTTATTTATGCCTTTCAGAAACTTAAATGTTTCAGTCACATCCCCCCTCTCTCTCCTGTTCTCAAGTGAATACATGTGCAGTGTTTTTAGACACTCCTCGTAGGAGAGTCTCTGGGGGCCCTGAATCATTTTCGTCGCTCTTCTCTGAAAGGCCTCCAGCCTATCCCTGTCCTTTCTAAGGTGAGGATTCCAGAACTGGACACAGTACTCCAGGTGTGGCCTCATTAGGGATCTATAAAGGAGGAGGATCACCTCTCTGCTCCTACTATTGATTCCTCTCCCTATACACTCCAACATCCTACTTGCTTTGCTGTATGCCTTATTACACTCACTTGACTGCTTTAAGGTGTTGCAGATGATGACTCCTAGGTCCAGTTCTTCTGAGATGGTACTAAGTTTCAACCCATTTAGCTAGTACTCTGTCCTTGGGTTACTGTTCCCCAAGTGCATTACTTTGCACTTCTTGGCATTGCCACACATTTAACCATCTTTCTAGCCTTTGGAGGTCCTTCCGAAGTTCCCTAACCCTCTCTGTGCTGTCCACCCTTCTGCAAAGCTTAATGTCATCTGTAAAGAGGGCACACTTGCCCTGGATTCCTTCACCAATGTCACTAATTAACATGTTGAAGAGGACCAGGCCCAAGACCAATCCTGAAGGTACTTTACTTGTGACTTCTCCTTCCTTTGATCTCACTTTCCCTCACACAGAATGCTGGAGCATTTGGGGGGCTTTTGGAAATGTATTTTTTGAACATTTGTACAAGGCAGTGTGGGTTGCCAGGATAAATAAATAGAAAGCCTTTTGTATTACTTTTTTTCTGTGCCCCTGAATCATTGAGGATGTACCCCTTCTAAGCCCTGAGCCCACAACCAGAATCCCCCACCAGGCCTGTTCTGGTCTACGGAAGTCCACAGCTGGGGCAGGATGTGGGGGGGGGGGAGACTGAGCTCCATCAGAGATCCCAGCCAGGGCTACAGCCTGGGGCATCATTCAGGCGGAGGTCTGGGGGTGTCACAGTGCTTGGCCCAGAAGGATTTTTCCCTTTATGTGTCCCTCAGAGGCACAGACATGCAATGATGTCAGTGTGGGATGGCGCACTCAGACATCCATTCCACAAACGTCTTCTGTCACCTCCCAGCTGCTGAGTGGCCCCAGCTGCTGCACACTCAGCCTCCACTGGGTGTCACTAGTTGCCAGGGAAACCACGACCCCCCCCCAGAGGAGGAGAGCTGTCCATGGGATGCTCATCCTACCTCCCCCGGCTAACCTTCTGACATCCCATTCTTACTCTTGAACATGGGTCCTCAGTGCCACAAGCGGTAGTGCTACTGCTGCACCAGCATGCCAGGTAGAAGGCTTCTTAGTGTGTCACAGTTTTTTTCTGTGCACTTTCCATTTTTTTTGTCTTTTCCCTGATGGACAGACTAAGGTACTCTCTGCCTGATTCATCTCTATTTATGGTGAACAATGACTGCTTAAGGTCCCTGACCCCTCCTCTTAGCCAGGAGCAGATTAAGACACCCTGGGGCCCTAGGCCCAAGAGAAATCTAGGGCCCCCTCACTGCAACCACACTCCTTTACCTTCGCTGTGTCTGCACCCCAGGTTGGCCATTGCATATCAGTTACTAAAACCTGAAAAAAAAAAGATCTTACTGTCCCTAACAAAGTTGCACAAAACATAACCTAACTAAAATGCTTCAAAATTAATGAAACTAATAATATCAGTATGGAAAAGTAACAGTAGTCTGAGTTTAGATCATTTAGAGAAAATAATTACTAATTGGCCTGGTAAAAATAATTTTTGGGGTGTGAAATGTCATGATTTGCACTTCTCCAAAGTCCCTCCCCCCACTCGCAAACACACACGTGTGTGCTTGCAGTGTGGGTGTTATCATTTTGTCCTGTCAGGTACTGTAGTACAAACCAGGATGTGGGAGTTTTGTTGGGTAGAGTAGGGACCCATCTTTAAAAGAGGCTAGGTCCTGCCAGGTGTAAGAGTTAAGTCTGTGGATAACTAGAGGAGTTGTGAACTTTAGAGATTATATCGCAAAGCAAGTGATTGTTGGAAGAAATAATTCCCGGGATCAAACATTTCTGTTATTGATAAGTAATAAGTGTCCCCTGCCTCTAAATACTCCTGGCTATGTGAATATATTCACTAGTCACCTGTACCAGAGTTATCTGTAATCATTGACTCAGACAATGTTCAAAATGTTATGGTTTATACCTCATCCTCCTGAAACTGTATTGTTCAAAATATTATGCTTTGCAACTCATCCTTCCTGAAACTGTCTTGTTTTCTATGGACTGTTGTTCTACTGTTGTATTACAGTTCTGTAACCTCCCGGGCTGTGCTTGAAAATAAACAGTGGTTGTCTAGTGTACTTACCCGGTCAACAAAACTGAAATAAATAAATAAATAGAGCCAGGATCAATAAATGGCAAGATTTACTGATGGGAATCTGGAAATACATTCATTTGTCCACCAAGAAAATGGAGTTATATTAAGATCAGAACTTCAATATGAGTGACATAAGGGAATTAAAAAAAGGATATGATTTTTAATTGTACCATTGAAACGCATTGTAGTTTTCTTAATTTTAGGAGTGTGATTAAATATAAAGCATACACATTAAACTGCACTGTTATTCTTTTCTATTTAAGAGTAAGACTTGATTCTAAATGGGGATCCTAAGTGGGGGTGGTAGACAAAGCAAAGGAAATGGGCCTGTTCACACTTTAATGGTCAGCCTGGCCAGGACCCCCTGAGCTATCAGCTGCAGGGAGGTGACAGTCATGTCATAGTTCAGCCCCTACCTTGTTCAGATTACTTAGTGGCTTGGTCCTTTACAAAAAAATGCAGCTCAGGCAGGAATAAAAAGATAAACTGAAAATATATGTTTGGAATTGTTGGGGCCCCCCCTAGCAGGCAGGGACCCTAGGCCTGTGCCTATGTTGCCTACGCCTTAATCCGGCCTTGCTCTCAGCTGTGTTGGCTAAGCTGAACTGTATTTCAAACCAAAGGCACCATACAAGACCTTGGGCAGTATCGGGAGTTAAGTTTGCTGATGAGCGAATAGCTCGCAAATCAGAGTCCGTGATGCGAGGGTGGTGGCTGGCCACATAATTTCCTGCAAGGCAAAACTCTTTTAAGACTGCTGCAAACACGCTGTTCGCTGATGAAAACTCAAGATCAGTTTCTATATTAATGTTTCTATGGATTTCAGTGCTGTTCTGGTATCACTTTAGTCCAGCTCTTAAGCTGATGAAAGAACTGACTGTGTACCGTTTTCCTCCAGTGGCCTGTATGGAGCTGTAGAATTGCTGCAGAGTGCTTGCTAGCTCATCGGGTGCCACAGTCTCTAGATCCAGCTCTTTGTATTTGAGGTAAGCCAGTCTTGCAGGACATTTCCCACCCATGTTGTGATCTTATGGATGTGGGGCTCATTTGTTTTGGTTTCTGGAGTGTTTAGCTCAGCTTCACTTAGACAGACGTGACAACCCGCAGTGGCAAGGTAGCTCAGCTCAGGGACGGCACTGTCACTACTTTCTGCACCTGATTTAAATTTCTTTTTAATAGGCTCTCCACTTCCAAACTTCATTTCTGCCCACTCATCAAGTGTGAGTAGTCCAAACAAGCAGATGTTTACTGGAAAGATGGCACTCATTGTTACAGATGTTATTTAGGATTGTTTCCTGTATTGCTAACCAAAATGGCTGAAAGTTGTGTGAATTTCCCCTACAGTGTGCATTGATTTTAATTTCTGATTCTAATGAGGTTACTGTCAGTAACCTCATTAGAATCATGCCAGTTAGTTTGGCCACCCAACTGTGCATTAATTGAAAATTAATGCATGGTCAGGTGCTGCCTTTTAACCAATCACATGTTTCATTTTCTTCAACCCATTTTATAAGTTGTGTTATATTTACTTGCCTTAACTGTTTTCATCCTCAGAACATTTATCTTTATTTCTAATAAACTGTGCATTACTTGTTTGCATTTCTGATTCACAAGCATTTCATTTGTACCAGCAGCATAGTATTAGTTATGTGACAAATCATTGATTTTTGGGGACCTGCTGCTTGCACTGTGTGGGAAGAGGGTGTGTTGCCCTGTTGGGAACCATAGTGGGTTAGTGTTGTTTCCTGGGGGGCAGTAACAGCTATCACCTAGTCCCCTTAATTTTCCCTTGGTGGAACCACTATACAAATTACAACCTTAATTTTACTATCTTTGGGTAACGGGTCCAAGTAGGAGTTATCAGTCCAGGCCCTTCAACCTTATGTGGGCCCAGAAGGCTGGGTTATTGTACTGGCAGGGTTATTGTATTGACATCTACAATGAGGAAGTCCTGAAGTGACCTATATCTTCGGTCTTCAGGTCAATGAAGGTTTCTTTTTTCCACCATCAATTTTTGGCATCACACTGCTTGAGCACTTCAGCTTGGGATTGGTAACCTTTCTTTCACAACCTTGTTTCCTTGTGGATCTTATTACACAGCTGTTTGTATTAGGGCTGTGCAAATCTCTAAAAGTTCTACTTTGTGAAGTTTAAGGGTCAAACCTGAAAATGTTATACCAAATTCTACCAGGTAGAACTGGTAAAATCAAGTTCTACCTGGTTCAAGCCACAAAGAAAAAAACACAAGTTCTGCTAGGTTCTACCTGGTTCAAACCACACAGTACTACACATAATCCTCCCTCCCTCCTTCCCCTTTAGAAAAACCCAGCCCCCTACACTACCCTACATTTGGGGGACTCTCTTGTGAGGGGCATTGAATTGGAGTCAAGAAGGGGGGGAGGGAGGTTAAGTGCCTTTCCGGCACCACAGCTCAGAGGGATGGGAAGTGGATCATAAGGATCACTAGTGCAGTAGGACGGGAGGGATTGTTGGATGTCACTGTCCACCTAGAGACTAATGACCTGGCTAGGGACAAGGTTAACATAGTACAGGAGGAGATCAGGGAGTTTTTGGGGGGAGTCTTAGGCAGGTAGCACACTCAGTGGCCTTTTCTGGGGTACTGCCTGTCTATTACAGTGTGGTGGATAGAGTAATCTGTACCAGTAGCTTCAACCAATGGCTGAAGGAGTGGTACAGAGAGGAGGGATTTGGCTTCATTGGGGACTGGGGTGTCATCTGGAGGAATAAAGGCCTATGCAGAGAAGATAGCCTGCATTCATCCAGAAGGGGAACCACAGTCCTCAGTAAGCAGTTTAAACGTTACATCAGCGAGCATTTAAACTTGCAGAGGGAGGTGGTGGAAGGAGGTAGGGAGACATAAACTGTCCCCCTCCCATAAGCTGAAGTAGTCAGTAGGGAATACCCTAAGGGAGGGAAATTCCATAGGATACCTAATAACAAGAAAAACAAAATGGTAGAAATGAAGAGGGATGGGAATGAGGTTAGAGGGAGTAAGGAGAGAAGGCTAAAGGGAATGGTGGGGGTTGACAAGCAAGGTGACAACAGAATTTGGAAGGCCATGTGTAACAAATGCTCAAAGTCTGGGAAATAAAATCCTGGATCTAGTGACCACTATTGCAGAAGCTGACCTGGACATTGTCACCATTATCGAGTCATGGTGCAATGAATTATGTAACTGGGACATAGCCATACCAGGCTATACTCTGTTCAGGAAGGATAGGGTAAGTAAGAAAGGTGGAGGAGTTGTTCTTTATGTGACAGACAGCATAAAAACAACAGAGATTCAGGGAACACAGGGAGGGGAAGAGGTACTGTGGGCATCCCCAGAGAAAGGGAAGAGAACCACTTTTCGAGCAGGTGTGATCTACAGACTTCCAGCACAGGGAGGGGAGATGGATAAGGTTCTGATGGAAGACATACAAAAGATGGCAAATAAGGGTGCGGTACTGCTGATGGGGGACTTCAACCTGTTGAATGTAGATTGGAGCCTCCCAGCTGCAGCATCAGCCAGGAGCAGGGACATCCTAGACTCTCTGCAGAGGGCATTCCTCAGGCAACTTGTGGGGAATCCACTCATGAGGAAGTGATTCTGGACCTTGTTTCCACTAATGGGTACAGTGTTGCAGAAGTCACGGTGGGTGGTCACCTGGGTACCAGTGATCACTGCAAAGTGCGGTATAATATAAGATCTGTGACAGAAGCAAATAACACAAAGGCTATGGTCCTGGATTTCAGAAAGGCAGATTTTGCAAAGATGAGGAAATGCCTCAGGGATGTCCTGGTGGAGGGGGGAGAACTTGGGTGGAGTGGAGGAACAGTGGGCAAAACTAAAAGCTGGGATAGTAAAAGCAACAAACCTCTGCAGCAGGCAAGTAAGTAAAAACTAGGAGGAAAAGAGATCGCTGTGGTTCTCAAATGAGGTATCTATGAAGGTAAAGGCACAAAAGTTAGCATTCAGGAGGTAGAAGGAGACAGAGAGTGAGGAGGATAGGAAAGAGTATCAAGAGAAGCAGAGGGAGGCTGGAAAAGCAGACAGAAGCACAAGGACACAAACGGAGGAGAAAATAGCGCAGGCAGCATAGAAGGGGGACAAGACAATTTTTAAGTATGTAAGTGAAAAGAGAAAGACCAGAAGAGGGATTGTAAGGCTAATGAGGGTATGGTGGGAATGTATGTAAGGGGACTAGGAAAAAAACAGACATTCTGAAAAGATAGTTTTGTTCAGTGTTCACACAGGAAGGGGTAGGTGGGGGTCCACAGATAAGAGCCAAAGGCATCGTTGGTAGAGCGGTGGATACTAGTACATTTACAAAGGGGAGAGTCCTGAAGGAACTCGCAAATCTGAAAGTGGACAAGGCAATGGGTCTAGATGGGATACATCCAAGGATACTGAGGGAGCTCAGAGAGGTGCTGGCTGTATGTCTGACAGTCCTGTTCAACCACTCACTGGAAACCGGGCTGGTCCCAGAGGACTGGAGGAGGGCAGAAGTCGTCCCACTTCACAAAAGTGGTAGTAAAGAGCAAAATGGAAATACAGGTCAGTCAGCCTGACCTCAGTGGTGGGGAAATTAATGGAATCACTAATGAAGGAAAGGATTGTGGAATATCTTGAATCCAGTGACTTACAAGATCCAAAGCAGCATGGATTCACAAGGAGGGATAATGTCAAACAAATCTGATAGAGTTGTTTGACTTGGTGACCAGGGAAGTAGATCAGGGTGGAGCAGTGGATGTAGCCTACCTAGATTTCATTAAGGCCTTCAACATCATTCCTCATAGGAGACTCATAAATAAACTGAGCAGCCTAGGCATGAATCCAAAGATGGTAAACTGGGTAAAAACTTGGCTGGAAGATAGGAGACAGAGGTTAGTGGTAAACGGAGTTCACTCCATGGAAGGAAGGGTGACCACTGCCAGTGGAGTGCCACAAGGATCAGTATTGGTACAGGTCCTCTTTAATGTCTTTATTAGCAACATCGCAAATGGACTAGAAGGGATGGTACATCTTTTTGCAGACAACACCAAGACACTCGGGGATGGCAAAAATGAAGCTGGATTTAGAAAAACTTGAGGAGTGGTCAAGAGTGTGGCAACTGAATTAGATGCAAAAAAGAACAAAATCATGCACTGAAGGTGCAGAAACAAATGGGTGAATTATAAAATGGTGGGAGTGGTACAAGTGACCACCAAACAGAAAAGAGACCTGGTGGTCATCATATCTGATTACCTAAAGGTGGCCAAACAGTGTGACAAGGCAGTGAGAGAGCAGTGGGATGCTGGGATGCATAGGGAGGGGTATCACCAGCAGAAAAAAAAGAGGAGGAGATGCCACTGTATAAATCACCGGTGAGATCTCAACTAGAGTACTGTGTCCAAATCTGGAGACCATATCTCAGGAAAGACATAGAGTAGAGGCAATCCAGAGGACAGCAACTACAATGGTAAAGGGTCTGCATCTGAGCCCTGTGAAGAGAGAGATTGAAGGACCTCAATATGTACACCCTGGAGGAAGAGAGAGAGAGAGAGAGAGAGGGGATATGATACAGACTTTCAAATACCTCACAGATATAAATAAGGTTCAAGAAGAAAGCCTTTTTAGAGCAAGAGATGTTCAAGAATTAGGGGCCATGTTATAAAGCTGGAAGGGGGTAGACTCAGGGGAGATGTAGGAAAGTACTTCTTCACAGAAAGAGTGGTGGATACCTGGAACAGCCTCCCAGGGGAGATGGTAGAGGCAAGAATTGTAATGGGATTCAAGAAGGTATGGGATAGTCAAAAGGGAACATTGTGGCAGGGGAAGGGGGTAAAGTCTGAGATCAAGTGGAGTCTGTGGTGTTACAGTAGGTAAGGAAAATGGGCAGACTGAGTGGGCCAAGTGGTCCTTACCTGCCATCAAATTCTATGTTTCTGCACCCTGCCCCCTTCCATTTCTTGGCCCTAACCAGAAAATGTGAAGTCTTCAGATACACAGCAGCATTGCTTTCCCACATCATCTTCATCCACCCCTCTCCCTCTGTATCCCTATGGTACTGGTGGTGCACCCCTATAAACAAGCATGAGAACAAACAAAGCAAAATGGATAGTACTAAAAGACCCCCTAAGAGGGTCCCATTAATGCCACCATGCCAGACTAATATTTCACACCAAACTCAGAGCTCTGATAAAGCAATGTGGAATTTTTGGTGCAAAACATTAGTCTAGCATGGCAGTGGTAAAAGCACCCCCCACCACCACCATCACTTTTTTGAAGCCAGTTTGTTTTCACTTTTTTGAGTAGACACTGAGCCTGCCTTATGCTGCCATTTTCTTTATAGTAACCATGGTGTGGATCCAGAAGATTTTTCTTTAAAATACAATGGTGGATTTCCCTGAGGATTTTACCCCTCAAAATTGCTGTGACCCACATCAACATTTCATGTCCCACATGCAAAAGTTACTGCCCACATGATACTGTGAAGTGGGTATAAGCATGCATTCATGCATAACACCTCTCAAATGACTCAGTTGATGCTAAAGCTGATAGTGCAAAAACAAAGTTCCCACAGTGATTCAAACTTTAGATTCTACATGTTTAGTGACCTGCTCAAAGGTAAAGGTACTATCTTATCTGCATTCCCCCACAACACCAGGCCAAAGCAGTAGTGGAGGGCAGTGGGCAGACACAGGGCAAGATGACACATAACAGAGTAGGCTGCAGTGTGGTTTTCTCCAGTGCTTGGATCACTAAAGCCAGCAGAAAGTGAGTGTACCTACATACCACAGCTGGACTGAAACTGATAGGAGACAGGAGAGAAAACAGAGAAACTGTGGTGTAGAGCCACTAAGAGTGGCTTCATTCTACAGCATAGTTTACCTGCCTTGGCACCTTCTTGTAAGGCTGCAAGCAACCAAAATGTAGTCATGCACATCACATGGCATCCCATCCTCACGTCTAGATTGTTGCTGTGTTAGTCTCTTCCTCTCCCGGTTGTCATGATCCACAGATTGCCTTTCATGCTGACTTTACTGTAAGCTTCAGCATTGCGGTTCACATCACATAAACTGAGTGAATCAAAGTTTGCAAAAAATATAAGGAAGTTTGTGGGTGCTGTTACACCTATGAACACCTGGGGTTCAATCTTTTTTTGGTTAAGATCGAACTGAACTTGCAGCCCTAGTTTGTATATGGAGGGATTGCCATTTTTGTATGCCTGTTGCGTCAACACCACTACATGATGAATGTTTTGGTGAAGGGGGTGCAATACTGGGAAAGCATGTGTTTTGTCTTTCTCTGACTTCTAACATGGAAACCAGCCAGCATGTTAAAATCCGTGCTGGTGTTGGGGAGGGGTGGATTGGGGGTGGTTACTGGGGTGGGGTGGTCATCAGTATAATTACGCTGCATTGTTGTTTAACTTGCGTTCAGTAAAATTCACATTAAACTGTTTCACCCTTCAGTTGCCATAGCATTTCTCAATAAGTTCCATCAGAATTGCTTGATGCAGCATAACACCTTGCAAAAAAATTGCTCCCTAAAAGAGTTGCAACCTAGTTCTGCATTGCATTGCAACAGCACTGCCTATACATTCCACTGTTGAGTTACAGAACATATTCTATAAAAGTTGCTGTTTAGCTAGTTTATTGCTAAAAACCAGAACAATGTGAGTTTGTAATGCATTGCCAGCTTAAAAAAAAAAACAATGTAAAAGCAATTAATAGATGTGACGTTTTAATGCAAATTGCACTGTAGTTTGCTTAGCCTGACTCCGGGCCTGCTGATGCACAAAGCAACCAATAAATGAAGACAACAGACAATAATTTTTGTTTTTATTTTATTAAAAAATTTTGTACTTCAGGATATCCACTTTTAGGCAGGTGCCTCATCTTCAAATGGGTCGTTGTGTGGACAGTTACAGCAGCAGCAGGGAAAAAGCTAACAGTTCATAGCCAAGCAGGTGTGCTACATATATATAGGCCCAGATATTCAAAAGAGTTGAGCCATGCGCAATAGGGTTGCGCCTGCTCAAGTCCGAAATTGCGCCATTCTGTGATATTCATCAGGAGGCAGTTGCACCCCTGAAATCATGCTGAGCAACAGCGCAATGATAATGAAGGCATGCGCAACTGAGGCGGAGGAACCATGCATAAATGGCGTAGTGCGATATTCAACAACTTGCGCCATGCGCAATAGGGGAGCAAGCGGAAGTTGCGCCATAGCGGAAATGAGCCAAAATAAAAAGAAGCAAGGGAGAGGCTCAAGAACGCTACAGGGAAACCACATGAAGCAGAACTCTAGCCACACAGACAGTGCAGGAGGCACAAACAGGGCAGGCCAGGGAAAGGGCAGTCTGAACAGCCAGGCACAGGGAAGGTGTGGGGAGCCACACAGCACAGAAGCCAGCACAGTCAGGTGTACCTGGTGCAGTGGAAGTAGCAGCCAGGAAAGTGGGGGGAATACAGCAACAGCTGCCGGGAGGGGTGAACACAAACCAGGGACATGGCCAGTGCCGTCTTCCAAATGGAGGCCGTTATGAGGGGGGTGAGAAGGCAGGCAGCAGGGGGGCGTGGCCGTGGAAGGGCCCATTGGTGGTATGCCCCCAACAGGCAGTACTGAGCCCGCACCAGCTTTGAGCTGTACACTAATACTGAGATTGTGGGCTGGTACTGCCTGAATAGAGCAATTCTGAGGCGGCTCTGTGAGCTGTGCAGTAATGTGATGCAGGCACCCACACGACGGAGCCATGCCCTGTCAGTGGAGACTAAGGTAACAGCCTGCATGTGCTTGCTCGCCATGGGTACCTTCAGAGACCAACTGGGGACACCCATGCATAACCCAGTCGGCCACATCACGCCACCTCACCCAATTCCTCAGTGCACTGCTGCCACATGCTGCGGAGTACACATTTCCCCAACACAGCGGCGGAGCGCACAGCAAACATACAGGAGTTCCACAGGGTAGCATGTATGCCTGGCATGCTAGGGGCAATAGACTGCACCCATGGGGCCATACGCACACCACCTGGCCCCGAGGGGGCCGCATACATCAATCGCAAGGGCTATGCCAGCATCAACTGCCAGGTGGTGTGCGATGCCAGGGGGCACATAATCAATGTCTGTGCCACGCACCCTGGGGGAGCACATAATTCATTCATCTGGCACCAGTCGGCACTGTGCCACAGATTCAAGAGTGGGGACATCCCCACTG
This sequence comes from Neoceratodus forsteri, assembly GCA_016271365.2. Classification (NCBI taxonomy): domain Eukaryota; kingdom Metazoa; phylum Chordata; order Ceratodontiformes; family Ceratodontidae; genus Neoceratodus; species Neoceratodus forsteri. The sequence continues at coordinate 739,862,005 of CM028137.1, read as the reverse complement.
GACACCTACTGGGTGAGTATGCAAACCACATGGACAATCATAGGGCCTGGGGGAGCATGGCCAGAGGTGGCATGGGTAGTGGTCTACATGGCCTGGGGCAGGGTGATGCTGATCACAAAACCAACTTCCGCCCTCTACACACAGGTGACAGTGGATACCCACTCCGTCCCTAGCTGCTCACACCCTACCAGCGGCCTGCGACCCCATCACAGCAACGCTACAATGAGGCACACGCCACCACACGTAATGTCATTGTGCGGGTGCTTGGGATGCTGAAGGCACATTTCCATTGCCTGGACACCTCTGGCGGTGCCCTACAGTACAGCCCCTCAAAGGCCTGTGGGCTATTCCTGGCCTGTTGCATCCTGCACAACATGGCCAACGAATGTGGGCTAGCCATACAGGTCGAAGAGGGAGACAGCGATGGGGACGCCAGTGATGATGGTGATGGGCAGCCCCCCCTTGGTCGACAGGACACCCGACTGCTCCGGCTGGCACAGCTTCACCGGGACACCATCATGGAGGAGCACTTCAGCCAACCCAGGTAAGTCATGGGGCCATGCGCAACCACCAGTGGCTAAGGCACAACCCACAAACACGCATGGACGCACACCATGGGTGCCTGCCATCAAGGGAAGTGGCAGGGCACAGAAGCACACACATAACCAGGGATGGGTGAGGATTAACATGCCACATGGACGGACACAGACACATGCTCACACACAACACAACAAACATGCACAGAGGGCAGGAGGCACACTGACCCAGAACGCACACCCTAGCAACACACATGTCCACAGGCCACCACGCCCACTGCCTGTCCATGTGTGTGTGTCAGAAGCTGAGCACCACTGCACATTGGTGTACAACGCAATGCAGGCATCGTCATGCACACGCAACTGTGGACAGCAGCCGGGAAGGTGTGCAGGTGGACTGTGTGTCTGCGTGCAGGGCCAGGTACCCACCCATGCACTGCCCACTGAAACACATAATGCACACAGGGCAGCACCAGACAGTAGCCATGCTGGGAGACAGGTCAGTCACGCGACACAGTGCCACGGCCACCAAGGATGCGTGGGCAGCCCTGCCGAGACCCGCCAGTACTGACAGACTGACCACTGGCCTCATGGGGTGGCACCGATGGTTCCCCAGGGGTTCCACTGCGTGAACATGACCGTGCTCGTGCAGGAGTCTGCAGCACGCCGAACATGCCTGCACCAGGGGTGCTCAGGATGCCCACAGCTGAACCCGGCATTGACAGGGTGGGAGTCACACGACACCAGGAACGGGGGGTGGATAGTGCACTGCGTGGTGTCCGCGATGCATGGGCACCTGACTGTGTGCCCATTGTGGCCATGACAGTAATGAATGCCTGTGCATGCCTGTCGATGGCAGCGGTCACATCCTCCTGCAAATGGTCCATCCCTGCCAGGATCAGTGCGGTGTCCCTGCTGCGATGCTCCTCTGCCCGCTCCAGAGCCACATGCAGTGCATCCATGGATGTCGCAAGCCGCATCTGCTGCTGGACCGATGCTTGCAGTAAGCGGGTGTGCTCATCCAAGAGGTCATCAGCCTCCTCAGCATCCTGTCCCTCAGGGTGTGCACGGCCCCAATGATCAGCACCCCTTGAGGGTGGGTGCTGCGCACCAGGACCAGGTCTGGGCATGTCCACAGGCGGTGCACAGATGCCGACGCAGAACCCTGTACCCCCAAGCCCATTGGGCGACTGCTGATGCTGCCCCTCCGGCTGCCGCTCCCCAGGGCTCAGTGGTCCACCGCAGTGGCCGCAACAGTCCCACTGTCCTGAACAGACACCAGTGCTGCCCCACTGGTGCTGACAGGCACAGACTGGGACTGTGCTGACATGCAGGCCTCCACGGCGGCACCACCCACAGCCATGGGCGTGAATTGCCCTGCTGTGTGGCCATCCCGTGGTGCACACATGTCACTGCCCATGACGGTCGTGTCATCATCACTGGTGACAGACTATGCACCGGCCACAGTCACAGCATGCCGGCATCCGTGGATGCCGGCATGCTGGGACACAGGCAGGGCTTCCTCCACACCTGTTACAACGATATCAGTGTGGACAGCCAGGCAGCCCCACTGTCGCAGTGATCCACGTATACCTGTGGAGGTGGATGGTCCCTCCTCCAACTCCAGCTGACTGTCCGCAGTGGATAGGACCACCACCGCTGACCCATGCAGACACTCAGGATCTGTAAGGGAAAGCAAAGTCACGTTAGTGCGTGTTACCTACCCTGCCCCACCCATAGACAGACCATGACTTACCATGCAGTGATGGGCCACCACCTGTCTGGAAGCCACCACCCGGGAACACCCTCAATGGCACTGCGCTGCATGCTTCCAGCAAGCCTCTCCTCCTGTGGGGTCAGCTGTACCACCTCCGGCTGTCCCTCACCTGTTGCAGCATGTGCTGCCCTGATGGCACATCTTCTCCTTTACCCTCCTCCTGTCCATGCCCATCTTTTTTTTACACTCCTGCACGGAGCGCTGGTGGCTGCCATGCAGGTTCACAGCACGTGCCACCTCCTCCCATGCAGCAGCATGGGCTTGAGGTGTTCCCTGTCGTCCACTGAGAAGTGGCTCCCTGATCCAGGTAGGCCTCGAACAGGGCCTCGGTTTCAGCCTTTGTAAAGTTAGGCCTCCTCCTCCTCCCACCATTGTGTTCCTCCTCTCCAACAACCTGCTCGGTCATTATGTAGCCTGTAAGAATGGCAGTTGTTACCTGTGACTGTGCAGTCCCATGCATGTCCCTGAATCCACAGTCCACACTCCCAAACAGCATGCAACTCACCAATAGACTGCAGTAACTGACTATGGCCACTGCAGCACATTGTCGCACTTTTATAGCGCAATCCATGCAAATGAGATGAGGAGCAACTTTAAGTAGATGCAAATTGCAGTGCTGTGCCATTGAATGGCTGATTAGATGATTTGCATATGACGGCTGAATATCACGCTGTTGCGCTTTGCGCAATTGTGTTGAACGTGCTGAGCCAATGGCGCAGTTCTGTGACATGCGTAGTATACCTCACTGCGCATGCCCGGGTTGCTGACACAGGCGTCTGCCGCACTGATGACGTGCTATGCACGGTAGGCAATGCAGGGCACAGCCACCATTGTGCCTGTGGCGCTATAGCGATGGTCACTACATGGCGCTGTGGCACTGGGCCATCATAGGCACAATGGCCCAACTGCTCAGTAGTCCGCTATGGCTTGGCACACAGGCAGCCAATCGTGCTACACGCATTGTCTTCCAATGGCTCTGTGTGTGGCCATGCACCAGAGACCCTTGACCCTGTGCCCAACCTTTGCCCCCCAGGTGCCATGCATCAGGCATGGGTGCACTTCTATCGCGCTGTTCAGTAACAGCGTGATAGGGAATGGCAGCGCTGTACCGCGCAGCATCTGCACGTGGGGAGCCATGCTGCAGAGTGCCATATTGCCTACTATAGCTGTAAGGATGGCACGCAGATGAGCAGCGCAGTGGACAGCCATTGAGCTAGCCAATCTGGTGGCAATTGTTGAGCCACACCATGGGCATCTCTTCAGGGAGGTGCCCCTGGACAGGGCCAGGACTCAGGTGTGGTAGGAGGTGGCCACTGCCCTGGAGGAGGCCACCGGATGGGGGAGGAGCGCGGAGCAGTGCAGGCATCACTATGGGGACCTGCGGAGGAGGGAGCTGGAGCTACTGGTACGACTGCAGGCACATGCCAGGAGGAGCACAGTGCCACATCCAGGTAGGGGTTCCATCAACACACTTTTATCGTCCATATGGGTCACAGTGCTGTATGTGTCCAGCAAATAGGGGAGGGACCGTCTGGGGTTGGCTGTGGCGGTGTTCACAGGGTGTGGGGTGGGTGGGTCTGGCTGGGTGGGAAGGCACACACCTTGGGGCAGGGGGACTTTGTTTCAGGATTGTACTGATGTTCTTCTCTCCTTGTTTTCCCCACAGGCCCGGACGAACACCGCAGGTTGAGAGAGGAGCGGCGGAGGGAGGAGGACGGTGCAGCCAGGCGGGGCAAGGGTCATCAGCGCCCACCTGACCGGCCCGATGAGGGTGAGTGCCATACATCCATGATTACTATTGCATGCTGTGTGACAGGGTGGGCAGCGGGGCATGGCCACCATTCATCGACACCACTGCCATGCACACAACTTGTTATAGTCAACACTGTCCAGTGGCAATGCATGTCTGGGAGTGCGTCAATGGTGGTCCATGCATGCGCCAGGTGCATGGTTGTGCCACTGCCTTTGTACCACATAGCCATGTCACTAAACAGCCATGGTTGTGCTGTGCATGACTTGGCCAGTGGGTGTGTGCAGCGTTCAGCATGGCTGTATGCGCCTGGGTGGGCAGGTCCTGTGGACGTGATCACTGCGGGTGGTCACACACCATCACAGTGGTATGTCCCATGGCCGTATGCCATGCACAGTGGGCGGGCTGTATGGGGTTGTGCATTCACACCTATTGACTGTGCTCCCTTCTCCTAGGTACCCACCATCTACAGGACATCAGGGAGGCTGTGTGAGAGCTTCTACTGCTGGCCCGGGAATCCCTGGAAATCCTCCGGTGATTGGATAGCACCGGGGTACTGAGGAGGCACAGAGGCCGGAGGTCGCACAGCACAGAACGGCACTCCCACTAGGGATCCCTCAGTCCCTGAATTCCCCTACCCCCCTGGACCCACCCTCACACCCCTCCTATCCCATCCCATTTGTCCACCCTTGCCCCCTACCCACCCCCACCTTGTTTGTGGCCCCCCCAACCTTGTATATAGTTTTTGTATTCTTGTAAATAGTTGAATATTATACTTGTGCAATACATTTTATTTTGATATGAATACTGTGGTGGTCTCTGATTTGCAGCGGGCTATAGGTGCTAAGCAGCAGTGGTGTGCATGGCGTCAGGGGTGGTGCAGTCATGAGTGTGTGTGTGTGTCCGTGTGGAGGTGACTGTAGTGTGGGGATAGCTATCAGTCAGCGTCTGTGGTGTGTATGTGTTGTGCCCTGTGCACTGGATGACTGTGTGCAGTGGTCCATGGCGCATGCTCTGTGTCCATGGCACACCCATCGGCCCGTCCATGGCCTGTGCAGCTGACACACATGCATGTCTGTGACCTGCACAGTCCGCTGGCATGTCAGTGGTGGCAGTCTCTGCAGGGCGGCCACTGTACCCGTCACTTTGCTGGGTTGCGCCTGTCACTGGTGTGGTGCACGCCTGGCTCGGGTGGCACTGTGGGCACCACAGTCATTGTCCCACCTCCATTCTGTGCCTTGTGTGTGTTACAGGGGATATGCCCCACTGTCTGTGACTTGTGCTCCGGGCGACTGCTGGTGGTGTACGGGTCCACAGTGCCTGCACAGGGTGGCTGGCACTCCAGTGCCATGGAAGACTGCGGGTTGTGTGTACACAGCTTACATGGGCCCACAATGGGGGCTTGGTTGCCCCACCACTGCGTCCCTGTGTTGATGTGCCCTTGGGTATGGGTGGGTGTCTGTCCATACACTGCATGGCATCTGGTGTGGTGCATGCTTCCACGCACCACTGTGGGTGTCTGTGCTGGCTGTTGTGGCCAGTGGTGGGTCGGGGTGTGTCACTGGAATACTGTGCAGAGTGCTGTACCACTGGTGGTGGTGTCAAGGGCACGCCCTGTCCCATGTGAGGTACCTCTTGTGCCGACGCATGGTCGGTCTCTCAGCAGTACCTCGGGGGGACTGTGCATGGTGGCAACGTGTCTGCTGTTGTTGCATTGCCGTGTGCTGCCACCCACTGATGGGTGCTCGTGGTGGGGCTGGCTTGCATGGTTCTGTGGTGCACAGGGTTGCAGTGTCACAGTGGGGGTGGTGGCATGCATGGGGTTTCCTGCAGTGGTGGTCACTGCTCATGGGGGTGTCTGGGGGTCACAGTGCAGGGTGTGCTCTGCACTGGGGGGGATGGTGTGGCATGGGGTGGTCTGTCCTCCTTGTGTGCCAGTCACAGCTTGCTGGTAGGTGTGATGGGGCACCATGGCCCGGCTGTGGGTTGTTTGCTTGTCTCCATGGGCCAGTGGTTATTCCAGCCCTCCCCCAGTTGTGCAGTGCTTGGGGTGTGGAGGGACGATGTCTGTTCTGCTGTGTGTTCCTGTGCCCATCTGTGGCGTGGGTGGTGGGCCCCTACCTCCCTGGTTGTGCAGTTACATTGCTCTGCTGCTGGGGGGCTCCCTGGTTGTGCTATGGCGCCTCTGGACTGCTCAGCTGAACATCCCTTGTTGCGCTATGGCGCATCAGATCTGCTCAGCTTCCCCTCCCTAGTTGCGCTATGGCGCAGGTGGTGCGATATTCAGTCGTCGGCTGTAGGCGCAATTTGACCTGCTCTGCTTTTGAATATCACGTCTCTTGCACATGGGCACAATAGACTTGCGCTTGCTCCTGCTATTGCGCACTTTTTGGGCGCAGTTTGAATATCTGGGCCATAATGTCCAAATTTTCGTAACATTAACACAACACATTGTGTTCAAACCTTTCTAACGTCACTGGCACTTAATTATTTATTGCATTTTAATAATGAAACAAAAGTACATTGTTTGTTTTTTAGTACTCTTTTCCTGATGTTTTTATCATTTGTACACATCTGAATTTGGTTTTACTCACCTTACTTTGAAAATGAAGAGTGCAGTACAGTACTCACTTTGAATATTCTTATCTGGAGCACTGCCTGCTTCAGTTGTTGATGGTTAGAAAGGCTTTTGAATGGGATTATATCTTTCCAACATCTGGTTCTGTTTACAGGTGCAGTGTCAGAGCTTGCCAAGTACCCCCCTCCACGCCAGCTAACAATTCAGACTTCACTTTATTATGATGCCCTTGCCCTGCTGTGTATCTCTCAGAAGGTGTTACTTTAATGGCTAGTGAAGGGTGATCGAACCGCCCCCCACCACAGACACACACACAAATACATTTGACATGTATGACTGTTTGATGTTGTGACAAGAGCTATTGGAAATATTAAGCCATGAAAGTCATTAGTGCATGTGGCATGAACAATCATGTGGCAGGAGTATGATCACTGCACCTCACCCTGGAATGGAAAAATTCTACCCCCTTCCCCGTGTCAAATAATTCTGAGCTCCCTCGCGTGTGATATTGTATTTCTGAGGGTGATCTCACCTCCAGTCTGGTTTTTATCTTGGTTCAGGAGACTTTGCCTTTGCCAATCAAAACAGAGAGGATTTCTGCAGACAAAATATTGGGGCAATGGGAATACTTCAGGAACATGGAGGAGGGGGACAAAGAGAGAGCAAGAGCAATGACTTGCTTCTGAGGCCTGCAAGGTATTTCAGTGACATTAATAAAGAAAATAGGATTTACTGCACAGAAATTTAATTATTTTGGAAACCCAATTCGTTCTGATTTCTATCAATAATAGTAGCAGCCTGATTTACTGAAACTCTCGACAGGCTTGGTTCAGTTTGTCTGGGAAGCTTGAAGTAGTTTCCTTGTACAGAGCCCCTGTGGTTTCAGTGCACACAAAGAGAGGGAGGGAGAGAGAGAGAGAGTGAAAAGTCCATATTTGACATTTGCAACAATGTCTATAATAAGTGGTCTTCTTGGTTCTGGCTGTATAACTATAATATGATTTAATCATTTGCCCTAAATAGATGACAGAATGGGCCCATCACATGCACAATCTCGTTTTTGATGGTGTCCATGTATAGTCAAACATACTGTACAAATATACACACATACACATTTGAAGGCACATGAAACACCCAAACAAACCAGAATCACATATACATACATAGGTATAGGCATACACATACACATATACATACACAGATACACATACACAAGACCTAAATTAATTATTGGCAGTTTACACATATTACCCATGATGCCTTGCATTGGGAAAGTAAGTATAATTTTGTGTTTCTTTATAACTTTTTTAAAACACAATGTTATTGAATTTTCTGCATTACAAACACAAACAGCATGAACACATGGATATTAACTTTGATTTAACACAAGACTATGAGTTAAAAAAGCACAATGGATAACAATACACAGACTATCACATTATTAAGATTCTTTTAAAAAGTCCTTAGATAGAAAACATCTACAGTGTGTTACCCTATCTCCACTGAAATACTGTAGTGCACAAATACTATATGCAAGAGGACACCTCTTAGCTACTAGTTGTCCTAAAATACAGTGAATGGAGTAAGGGCTAATTTAAGCAAAAAGCTGACAAAGGCTACTGTTAGGCTGTTTCATCATGAGCACAGACCTCAATACCTGTTACCTTAACCTGTGTGTAAGTTCATAAATGGGCCCCATAGAATTGCATATCTGGGAAGTTTACCACCCGGGGAGGTGCCTTCCACCCGTGCCGGTCTGGATAGTTAAAAAGTCCTACATTCTGTCAGTTTATCCTTGCGTCAGCATGACTGAAACACCAGATTTAAGTTTTTCTCACCAAATTACAAGAATCCCTAGTCCACTCCAGACTCAGTTCCTAACCTCCTCCAGCTTCCCCTCCTAATTCCAGTCTGGCTTCTGGAGACATCACTCAACAGTTTCATCCCTCTTATGAGTCACTGACCATATACACCCAGCCATGGACCAGGGCCACTTGACTGCTACAGTTTTCATGGACTTTGTCTTGGCTTTTGACTCTGTCTCTCACCCCTCCTCCTCACCAAGCTTGGAGCAGCTGGCCTGGTTCCCCACACCATAAGCTGGTTCAAGTCGTACCTCAGATGTAGACTGCAATCCGTTAGGGTGGGAAATTCCTTCTTCCCCCTTCCCATAGTAGGAGGTGTATCACAAGGATCAATACTTGGCCCCATCCTGTTCTTGGTGTTCATTAATGACCACCCCTCCATGTACTCCAGCGCCTGCATACACATGTTTACGGATTACACCATCCTGTTTGCCTCCTGGCCCACTTTCTCGGATGTCCACACCCCTCTCCAACAGGACCTAAACAAGATGCAATCTTGGTTCCTTGCAAACCACTTAAAAGTCGACACCTCCAAGACCGCTTCCATGATCTTTGGCTCCACCCCAAAATTGGCCAGAACACCATTACCCCAGCAATCACCATCTTGGATTGTACTCCACTCAACTATGTCCCTGCATACAAATATCTAGGGGTTTGACTTGACCCCCCACTTGAATTTCTTAACCCATACAGAAGCCATCACCTCCAAGCTCCACCCCAAACTCGGTATACTCTACTGCAACAAAGATTCCCTTCCACTACCTATCTGACGCAAATTAGTGACAAAGATGATAATTCCAATCTTTGACTATGTCGATGTTGTTCACAGCACAGTTCCTGCTCCTTACTATCCAGACTAGACACCCTGCTGAATTCATTCTGCTGCCTCGCTTCAAACTCCCCCCTTGAACTATTCACTGTAACCTTTACTCCACCCTCAGCATCCCACCTCTATCCCACAGACGCTCTATCCATTTGTTAATTCTCACAGCCAAATTCTGGTTCAGCCTGCTTCCTCCGTATCTCTCAGATATGCTGTTTCCTGCAACCACCACCTCCTATGACCTATGCACCAGGGACACCCGCTCTTTTTCTCTACCCTACCCCCTATCATTAGCCAGCAAATCCGCTTTCTCCTACAGACTCCCATCCCTATGGAACCGTCTTATTCCTCAACTCTAAAACTCTCTCTCCTACCCCGTCCCTCAAACAGCACTTGCACCTCCCCCCCCCTTGCTCCTGCCTCTATACTTTCCCCTCCCCACATGACTCCTCCGCAAAACACTAATCAGGGTCAAGACTTATAGGCCTGCACTTTACTGATCATATATTACTATGCTGTCCAATGTATAAACTTGAATGCCTATACACTGAAATTATCTTGAAATGCCTAGGAAACCACTCTTGCCTCTGATGCTACTCAGTACTTGAATTTTATTTGTATGTGAAACCCTGTGTCTGTATTTGTCTCCCCTGTCCCTTGGTCACACCTTGAAATGAGCTCCAGTTCAGTGTGCCTTTCCTGGTTACCAAAATTTTAAATAAATAAAAATAAAAGTTGGGGACCAGGGGACACAATGCTTGAGCTGCTGGTCATCCCTGTGGGGCCGCTCAGTGAGAGGGACATGCTTTACATAGGAGTGGAACCGTTATATCACAGACCAAATGTGTAGAGTGCCCAGGAGGCTGCACCCTGGTGTGCGCAGGCTTAACCTTGTCCCCCAACAATTTTCTGCCGTCACCTCTGTATGCTTAGGTTGGAGCACTTTGTTATGGCTATAGCAGTGCATAGCATGGACTCTGAGAAGCTGAAGGAGGAGTTGAAAGAAAAGGAATAGATAAAAGATGAGCAGGAAACAAACAGTGTGACAGGAGTGTTTAAGCATAGCAGAAGATGTGCAAGAGGTAATGAAGTGGGGTGATGAGGCCGACCAGGACAGAGATGAGGCACCCCCCCCCAACATGTGTCATCCACTGAGTGGCCCTGGGCCTTCTGAGAATAATCAATGAACAAGAGACAGAGCCGTGACCTAAAATCATTGCCAGCAGCTGCGCAGTAAGAATGGTGAACACGGTGACTATTAACTTATAGAGATTTGCTCCTTCGATTCTTGCGGCTTAGTAAACGTGGGTGGGGCTATCATGAAGGGAAGGAACTTAAGCACACTGCCACAGGCTGGGCGACCTCCACCCAGGAGGAATGGGTGAAGGTTGAGAGTTATAATCCGGGCAATGCCCTGAGTTGTGGGAGGTTCTTTGTTTTGGAAGTAGCGGTACCGCTTTGTCTTCATTGATGAAATGAAATGGTAAGATCTGACACTCCTGCGGGGACTCTGAAGACAAAGATTTGTGGGGGGACCTCAGGAGCCCCAACTTTAGCTCCGATGTGTTGGTTCAGCAGCATTGTTGCCCTTGAAAGAGAATCAACCTGATTTTTTACTGTTGGTTCTACAGTATGTCTCTGCCATTGCTCTGGCAGGGCTGTACTGGTTGATGGGGCAGGCGAGTAAGGTTGTGTGCCCATGTCCTGAACAGGAGGCTTTGGTGGTCTGAACATGGGTCTGTCACTTCTGTTACCCCAAAAATGAGAAGATTGTTTCTATGGCCCTGACATTCCAAATCATCTAATTTGTCCAAGATGAGAGAGATTTCTTTTGAGCTGCAGCAGTTCACATTCCATTCTCTCTTCTCGGATATCCAGATGTTTGAGCGTCTCTTCCATATCAGAGACTCACACAGACAAATGCTCCATTTTATTCTCTATTTGAGAAAATGCCTTTTTAACATCAGAGATCTCTGCCAGTATTCTCTCAAACATGTTTCTGATCTCCAGATCCACTGAGAAGACCATGGTCACACACCAGAAGCCATGGCCATCTTCACAACAAAACTTTACTCGACGAATCTGACTTAAAAATTTAAGCCAATATCCCTGAAAAAGGTGTTATTCATTTCAGGAGAGAAAAAGCAAACAAATGAAAACTGATATTTGCCACCAAGATATATGACATAGTAAATTTTTTCCCATTTATGTGTGGAGCCAGACGTGAGAGCAAAAGGATTAAGCAGTCCTCTTAGGCACGGCAAACTGGAAGTCCTTGTGTTTCTTTATAACTTGACTTTATTGCCAATGCACTTTTTTTGTAACCCATGCTTCGGTGAGGGTTCTTGTCCTCCAAATTACTTTGTTTCTTTGACCTCACCATGACCCAAACAACTGTCAACATTTGGTAAGTTAAACCCTAGTTCTGAGTTTTACAATAGCTATACCACACTGATGAGTCCTAATAATGTCAAAGCATGTATCAGTAGTTTTCTGTTTTCAACCTTTGCAGGGCGTGAAGCCTTTTGGCACCATAGTTGGTAGGTGGGTAGGTAGGTATGTTTCTCTTGCTATAGTGCCTGTCAGCATCTCAAAGAGGTTCACATATGAACAGGAAGAATTCAATAAATGCAATAAATAAGTAATTAAGCACAAAATAGCACTAATAAAATATTTGAAGAGACTCAGGTAAATGGGCCTGGGTAGGTCTGCACATTAATTTCTGCACCACCATCCTAAAGTGACCATAAGATGTGATCAGTCAGACGTAGGGGGAGGCATAGCGTTTCCAAGGATCTGTGCCACCACAGAGAATACCCTTCCCCCCACAGATTTTTAACTTGGAGTGGGGACCTCTACCAGTCCCATATCCCTGGAACGAAGGACTCTCTCAGGGCAGTAAGGGGTCAGCAGCTCCTGGAGACAAAATCATTTAGGGGCTCATAGATCAGGATAGCCCATTTATAGCCAAGTCTCTGCTTCACCTGTAGCCAGTGCAAATTGTGTTGTGCTTCAGTGACATGTTCTAACTTCTACATAAAGTTCAAAAGATGCACTGCAACAGTTTTGCATTAGCTGCAAGCATCGAGCATGGCTGCAAGGCAGGCCCTTGTAGAGCGCATTACAGTAATCAAGGCACAAGAAAATGAACCAAACAAGAACCAGTGCCTCCCCCAAATGCTGCTCAAAGGAACCAGCAAATCATTTAAAGTTATTCTATTTCCTTACGCACTTTCTTTCATCATTCCATAATTTCAAAAGGAGTTCTTGATATCATTTGGCTGAACCATGATCAGCCTGACCAGCAACAGCAAGGTGACCTCCTCATAGGACAACTGTAACATGCCAGTAGAAGCTGGGATACCACTGATTTCTCTGTCTTATGTGGAAACCATGCTCTTCAGGCTTCACTTGTTAAACCAGATTGCTGGCCTGAAAGGGGCTCACAGATTGCCAGTAGAGAACTTGTTGTAACCCCTAGGTGGTGCTATCCCAAGGGCTACTACCCCTGCCTGCTTGGCTAGTAGCAGATTAAGGGGCCTAGGTTCTGTGATGGATGCCTCCACCCAAAGGTTGGGGTGGTATTGGTCTGACTAACCAAGCCACAGCCCTCTGGGACACTGTGACCCCCCTTGTCTCCTGCTAGTGGCCCACACAGCACACAGTGTTTACCTTCCCAGCACCCCTGATAGGTTTTATACATACATCTAGATTTTAGCAATAACCCCCAGGACGGGTTCCTTCAGCTTGACTCTGGGGACCCCCTGTAGAATAAGGTGATGCAAGACAAAAACAACTATGCAATACCTTAGGCATAAATGGACACCATAGTCAATGTAAACTGCAGAAAAAGAAATAGATCTGATTTATTCAGGGAGGCTATAACAAGGATGGGGGCAATCAGGTTAATTGGCTTAAATATACTATAGATATCACAGTTGTGCATGCAGTCAGTGTTCCTAGCAGTCACACTCTCTGGGTACCTAGGATGGAAAAGGGGGCTAGCCAGGACCATTGCCCAGGGTAGGCCGGCATTGCAGCTGGTAGGGGCCCTGTGAGGAAGAAAAATTAACATGCACACTCACTGATTTTAATCCGGAGCCAGAGGGCTCAGTTCATGAAAACAACACAACAAATTAATCAGATGACACACTTGTGATTTAAAAGATATGTTGCAGGGAGCTACCCTGTTTACTACTCACGATACCCAAAACTGAAAACAGGATGGATGATGGTTGTTCTGGACTGCCAGAAGAAGCAGGGTAGGGAGACAAGGCCCCTCGTGGCAGGGCCCAACTGCATTCGATAGCAGGCGGATTCAGTCCGATGCAAGCTGGGTACAGCTTCCAGCCTTCAACACACAACTCAGCTCAAGGGGGAAACCAGGTTGCGACCCCACCTCCTGTTCACAGCACATTTATATGTAAAGAAAGTTTACTGTACCAGGCAGGCTACTCCTCGATCCTGATCGAAAAATCATTGCTAAAATCCAGGAGCACAACGGTAGCTAAAGTTCCTGACAGGCTGATCGCTTTTAGCAAAATCTTTGGTCTTCTTCAGGTGAGCCTGGTATCCCTCCAGTAGCTTACTTTGCAACTTTGCAGCACACCAAGCGGATCACTGTCCGACTATTTTTATCTCTCTCTCTCTCTCTCTCTCTCGGCAAAACGGCAACAGGCCGGGTTTCGGGCCTTCCACGGTTCTCCCGTGCGAACTACTGCCCAACACGGACGCTTGATTCTGCGAGCTCTTTCCTCCTCAACTTCCAACTCGAATCTGGCTTGTCAGCAGACAGCTCAAGGGATTTCCCTTAGATCCAAAAGGTTCGGTTGGGCAGTTTAGCTGTCAGTCACAGTAAGAGCTCCCCCTTCTTTTGCAAAAAGGTGCCCACAGTCTAAAACTACAAATCCCAACTGGTAATCTATACAGTCCCATTTCAGCAGGCTCCATTTTAGAGTCCCCCAGTACTGATTGGTCCAATTTGGCAGTTCGGGACCAAAATGGTGGAGCTACACTGAAAAGTCCTTGCTGCAAAGAAGGCAGGTTAGAACAAACACTATATCTCTATCACTCTAAATGTTTATCAGCAATTAGTTACATCCCTTAACAGGGCTCCCCCTGCGCCACTAGCGACGGCAGAAACAGAGCGAGGATTCAGCAGCCCGGGCGGGATTCAGGCATGTGAACACACAGTCCCCCCACTGGGATTAATTATGACTGCAAGCAGGCAGCACTTAAAGAGACAGTACATGGAGGCTTTTAAAGCGCTCACTGGTAACGACATTCAAGCAGCCTAGACGCCGAACACCAACCAGGCTGTGAGCAATTAGGCAAGCTTGTGGAAGCCTTTTTGGGAACCCCCATTTGTAGGAGGGTTACATTGTTAAATAGGAGTAGACCACACCATTCCTGATCATTTGAATCATCAATGGCATAGCAAGCTCAACCCTGGCTAATTCAAGACTTAGTCATATTTCTTATACATTTTTCCTAAACTTTATACATGTGCTTCTGGAGTATGACCAGCATCTGAATCAGTCCATTGCACCCTGCCCCCAAATGCTGCTCCAAGTAGCCAGGGTAAGAAAGTGGAATAACTGTAAATGATTTTCAGTCTCCTTTGAGCAGCGTTTAGGGTTGGGTTTGAGAGGGCTGCACTGCATTTTATTTGATTGAGATGCTAGCCACACTCCAGCAGCACTCCTATAAAACTGAAGAAAAATGTGACTAAATATTGAATTAGCCAGGGCTGAGACTGCTATGGCATTAATGACTCATGAGGAAATGATTGCTTGCATCAGAGTGCACAGATCTCCTGGCTCTAAGAAGGGGCGTAGCCTGACAATTAAATTTAAATGATAAAAGCACCCCTTGAGTAGGGCTGACACCTAGGATTCCAGGATCTCTTTTCATTGAAGGCTGCTGACAGGTTTTAACCACTTTTCTAACATCAAGCTCTACCCTGTCACAGCTGGGTAGACTGTGGCTATACCAACCATATAAATGGAGCACTACACACCACAAGAGACACTGATATTAAATTAATAATTTGTAGCACATACTAACTGTCCAGCTGCCATGTATCACTTTGTTCACTTAACTGCAATATGAATAGGGTTGACAGCATTAGAGAGCAGCTGACGCCATTAGGACAACTTTAGCAAAACACAACATTTACACACAGCTCAGCCTGTATTTCACATTAGTTCTGCATTTCTCCTACCTATTATTTATTACTGAGGCCATTTGCATAAAAATTGCATCTTTGCTCCTGATTAGTTCATCTATTCCTGTTGCTTTCTCCCTACTGGAGGTCATAATGCTCTACTTGTGACATCACAATTACTCCCATGCCAACAGACTCTGATATCACAACAGAGGACCATGACATGAAGTAAGGAGTGAGCTAAAGAGGCAGATGAACTGTAAGGGATATAGAGTGTGTTTCCATGCAAATTTGTTAGTAATAAGTAATGGGGAGGAGAAGCCTATTGAATACATATGGAATGCAAGCTGAGCTTTACCTAAATATTATGTTTTTCAACATTTTCTTTGTCTACCAATGCTATTCCATTTTAACAGGTATTGTGGAAAATTCTTGCAACACTCACTTTTTATGTAGGAAATGCAGGACAAAATATACTAGACAATATAGCTTTTGCTGGAACTGGAGCTAGTAATCAAAAGGTGTAGAAACAGCAGGATAATTGATATGGCACTTCATAATAGTAAATCACTCTGTCAGGGGTGATACGATCAAATATACAGGGGTCATTTATATCAAAACGTGGTTAGATTTCATTAATTCAAATGCTATGACTGTAGTTCAATGTGAGGGAGCAACCAGCCACCCAACCAGACCCCCCCCGCCTGAGCTATTTACGTCAGCTTCCTGCAGTCTCAGTCAGATGCATAGTTTCTTTGCTGCAGCCAGAGGCTCTGCTGGAGCTCCCCCCCACCACCACCTTTCTCCCAATGTTTGTCTCCTGTTTCTTTCATGCTTTTGGCATTCCTGCTGCCTTGTGCCTCCACTTTTATAGGTTTTCATTTGCCTTTTGCCTCCTGGTTGCAATTTTGCTTTTTTTAGTCCCCCATTCTTGCTGCACTTTCATAGATACATATATACATATATGTTGTCAGCAGATAAGGGCCTTGTGGCCCCTCCAGTCTGCTCTAGCCCCCTTTTTAATGCTTAAAGTACCCTAGATGTTACAACAAGTTCCTCCGCTTTCATCCTAGCTTGATAATTCCCATGTGCCTAGCCCATGCATTCTTGAATCCCTGAACTGTGGACGCCCCACCACTTCCTGGGGGATACTATTCCATCTCTTCACCACCTTTTCAGTGAAGTAGAATTTCCTCAAGTTCCCCCTAAGTTTTCCCCCTTTTAGTCTCATGCTGTGTCCCCTTGTTCTGCTATTTCCCTTCATGTAAAAGATGCTCCCTTCTGGTACCCTGTTGATCCTTTTCAGATACTTGAAGGTCTCTATCATGTCCACCCTCTCTCTCCTTTCCTCCAGGGAGTACATATTGAGAGCTCTGAGTTTCTCCTCATACAACTTATGCTGCATCCTGGACACCATTTTTGTTGCCCTCCTCTGTACCGTCTCCATCCTGGCTATGTCTTTTTGGAGATGGGACCTCCAGAACTGAACACAGTACTCCAAATGAGGCCTTACTAGGGAGTTAAACAATGGTACCATCACTTCCCTCCTTTTACTTGTTA
The DNA here is from genome assembly GCA_016271365.2 of Neoceratodus forsteri. Lineage (NCBI taxonomy): Eukaryota > Metazoa > Chordata > Ceratodontiformes > Ceratodontidae > Neoceratodus > Neoceratodus forsteri. The sequence continues at coordinate 739,844,950 of CM028137.1, read as the reverse complement.
TATCCCTCTCTATGCACCCTAGTATTCTGTTAGCCTTTCCGACTGCTTTGTCACACTGTTTAGCCACTTTGAGGTTGTCTTCTATGATTACCCCAGATCCCTTTCCTCTTTGGTGACCTCCAGTGTTACTCCATATAGTTCATACTCAACCCTAGGATTCCTTCTCCCCAGGTGCATAATCTTGCACTTTTCGCACTGAAACCCAACTGCCATTGCTTGGACCAGCTTTCTAGCCTCTTCAGATTGCTCCTCATTTTTATGTTTGCTTGCACGCATGTGCAAGAAACATAGTGCCATCATCGGAGTTTTCAGAGGTGTGGCAGCCCTCCTCCAATTCAGTCAGTGTGTTTGCAGGCACGGCCGCAGTTCTCCAAAGCCTGCTGGAGCTGTCTATGATAGCAGTCCAAAATGCAGTGGAGTACAGCTGAAAGGGGGAGCTATGCTTCAGTGAGCAGCGATAAGATATCATCTGCTCATGCGCGCTCCCCTACACACACACACACATATACTGTGTGCTCGTCCCCACACTGTGTAGCCGGCAAGATTGCCCAATCCCCATCAGCTGTGCTGCACCCCAAACAGAGGTTCCATATGCCATGCTGGGTGCCCACCCCAGCATGGCTACCTCACTCGATGCAGCCGGCCAGGTGCCCATTCCCCGTCGCTTCACTGGTCCCCCCAGGTACAGGTGCACTGCGGAGGCCCACCCCAGCATGACAACAGATACTATCACTGGCCGGGTGCCCAATCCCCTGTTGGCTCCACGCCCCCCACCAGACGTTCTTGTGCCATGCTGGGAGCTCACCCCAGCATGGCAAACGTCCCGTGTCATCATTAAAAAAAAAAAAACTGAAACTGAAAACGGTCCTCGCTGTCTCTGCCTCACCGCCTCCCACCCACTGCACACCCCGCTTCCCCACACCCCTCCTCACCCCATACTTACTCCGGACTCGCCAGGACGACATCTTCGTGGACCAGGAACACGTCTGCACTCTTCAAAGCCGACCGCGAACTGAGGAAATGCCGGTAAGCTGTATAATGGGATAGATAGGGGGTTTTTCAACTTTGTTGTTTATCTCAGGCATTTTTTGGAATTTTTGCACCAAATTTTCAATATGGGGGTTTTGGGACTCCTTCTCATGAATTCTGTCACTGTCATGGCATTAATCGGGCCCGAAGGGTGATTTCGCGCAGTGACTTTCCGGACCGACTAACGAAACGACAGTGCCAGTGTTCATAAGGTGGGCTCTCAAAGCCTATTTTGAAAATTTGGTGGAAAAATTCCTAAAATGACTGTTTTATTTAGCGGCGCTATGCAGTTCTAAGCACGTTCGTAGTTCCTAAATTTTCAATATTTTCACTCCAGATTTTCAACATTGCCATTTTACCACACCTCCTTATGAGCAGTACAGCTGTCATTTTTCTCATCTTGCCCAAAACATGTTTCCGTCCATGTAGCGCACAATGGCGCAGTCGGTGTGCGAAATCAATGTATGTGACACATTAAGAAAATCACAGTGACACTGTTAATGAGCAGAGGTCTTAAAATGGCTATGTTGAAAATTTGGTGACAAAAGTCCATAAAATGACTGTGTTATGAGTGAGCATTGCACAGTTTCCACGCACCCTCGTAAGTTCATGACTTTGTAATATTTTCACTCCAGATTTTCACCAGTGGCATTTTTCCACACTTCCTTATGAACAGTACAGCTGTCTTTTCACAACACGGTCGAAATGTGTTTTCACACTTTCAGCACAGAGATGCGTGGTCACTGTGGGAAATCATTGTTTGGGACAGATAAAGAAAATCACAGTGACACTGTTCATGATCGGAGGTACCAAAATGCCTGTGTTGACAATGTGCTGTAAAATCCCCAACTAATTACATTTCGGTGTGCGTTGCAGTTTCTATGCACGAGACTTCACCAGTTTTTTAATATTTTTACTGCAGATTTGCAACATTGCCATTTTACACCTCCCCATGAACAGTGCAGCTGTAATTTTTCACATCCTGTTCGAATGTGTTTTTGCACCTGTGGTGCTAAATGCCGTAGTTGCTGTGCATAAGCAGCTTTCGGCTAACAAACTGATATTGCCACTGTTCATAAGGTGGGGGTCACAAAAAAATACATGTTGAAAATTTGGAGTGAAAATACCAACGAATGCCTGAAGTATTAGGGTTTCCAACCATAACGCCCCACCCTGTAGAGAATGACAGGCAGCAGGGGTGTGACTTGGGATTCTTGCCTGTAATGCTCATACCATTCCACACCCTGCAGCCAGTGAGAGGCATCGAGGTATGCCTTGGACACTTCGGCCCCAAAGTTCACCCCATTCTCCTATACCGCACCCATCTCACCGTATTTCCTGATGGAATGGGGTGCGCATAAGGGCCAAAGACCCCAAGGCACACCGTGACACTTGTCAGTGTCTGCAGGATAGGGTGTGGTGAAATGGTGTGGTCGTTATGCCTGGTGACCCAAAGTCACACCCCAGTGCCTGTCACTCTCTGCAGGGTGGTAGTGGGGCTGGCTTCAGTTCAGTACTTCGCTGCCATTCCTATTATGCAGCTCTGTTACTTCTACATTACCAATGCCAATGCCAGCAAGTAAACTTTCGGCATTGACAAATGCTTGTTTCTATACATTCCTGTGTATCTACCCTGTTATATAGTTTCGTATAATCTGCAAACAGGCTAACCCTCCCCTCCTAGATCATCTGCAATATTGCTTATGAAGACATTGAAGAGCACTGGTCCCAGCACTGATCCCTGGGGTACGGCACTTGTCACTCATCCCTCCTGTGAGCTGTTCCCATTTACCACCACTCTTTGTGTTCTGTTACTCAACCAGTTTCTAACCCACGTGACTACCTCTGTCAACACCCCCCAGATTTGCCAGCTTGTGGATTACTCTCCCTTGTGGAACTGTGTCGAAGGCCTTCCTGAAGTCCAGATAGGCCACATCTACCATTCTACCCTGGTCTATTTCCTTCATCGCCCACTTGAAGAAATCAATCAAGTTGGTCTGGCATGACCTCCCTGCCATGAATCCATCTTGCCTTGGGTTCAGCAGCCCCCTTGTCTCTAGATAGTCCACCAGCCTTTCCTTAAGCAGGATTTCCATCATTTTACCTACTATCGAGGTCAAACTGACAGGGCGGTAGTTTCCTGCCTCCCCCTTGCTACCACTTTTGTGCAGGGTTACTACATGTACCCTCCTCCATTTCCCTGGAACCACACCTGTTTCCAGTGATCAACTGAACCGCTTAGACAGAGGTTTAGCCAGTTTCTCCCGGGGCTTGTTTAGGATCCTCGGGTGTATCCCATCCGGCCCCATAGCTTTATCTTCCTTAAGCTGTAAGTGCTCTTTTTACTCTGTCCTCGGAAAAAGGCCTAATGTCCACCCCTTCTCCCTGTTTGCCCTTCTCCATTAATGGGGGGCTGTCCCCATTGTCTTCTTCCATGAATATGGAGCAGAAGTATTTGTTGAGGACTGTCGCCTTGTCAATTTCTTTCTCCACTATCCTGCCTCCCTCTTCCCTAAGTCTCACAATCCTCCCCATCTTCCTCCTCTCACTAGTATGTCTAAAGAATGCCTTCCATCCTTCCTTCACCGATTTAGCTAGCTTTACCTTGGTTTTAGCCTTTGCTACCCTTACTGCCTTGTTCACTTCCCTTCATTTTTCCAAGTATTCTTGCCTGTCCTCCTTGCTTTGTATTGTCTTTACCTCAGAAATGTCATCTTTTTTCCTCTTACTAGCTCTGCTGCTCCCCTTGAGAACCACAGTGGTGTCCTCTTTCTCTTGCTCTAGCTGCAGGGCCTGGCACAATGCTTTGCTACTAGGTGCAGGGCTTCCCTTATTTTATCCCACTGTTCCACCACTCCCCTTATGTCATCGTATCCCTGCATAGCCTTCCTGAATTCATCCTTCATCTTACCAAAGTCTGTCCTCCTGAAATCCAGGATTCTAGTCCTTGTGTGGCTAGCCTCCTGCAACATCCTTATGGGGAACCCCACAGCTCGATGATCACTAGTCCCTAGGTTCTCCCCCACTGTGACTTCCTTTATCCTGTCCCCATTGCTTAGGACAAGATTCAGAATTGCATTCTCCCTCGTAGGCTCCTTCACTAGCTGTGTCAGACCCGTCCCTTGCAGGGATTGCAGGAATCCCTTACTCCTGGCTGAGGCTGCTGCATGGATGCTCCAGTCCACATCCGGCAAGTTGAAGTCACCCATCAGCAGCAATTCACCCTTTGTTGCTATGCTCTCTATAGTCTCCAGCAGTTCTCTGTCTACATCCTCTGCCTGCCCTGGGGGCCTTTATATCACTTCCTTTCTAGGTACTGTTCCTCTCCCCACCTCCAGGGTTACCCACAGCATCTCTATTTTTCCCCCTTGTCTTGTGGGACTGTTGCTTTTATCCCTTCCCTGGCGTACAATGCCACTTCTCCCCCCTTTTTGCCTTCCCTGTCCCACCTGTGCAGCATGTACCCTGGAATGGCTAGCTCCCAGGAATGGCTGCGATTGCACCATGTCTCTGTGACCGCCACAATATCCAGGTCCTCAGATGCCATTAATGCCACAAGTTCCAGGATTTTGTTACCCAGGCTGCAGGCATTGGTGCACATAGCCTTCCAATCATGCCCCCCCCGTTATAACCCCAGTACCACCCCCCTTTTCTGTGTCTGCCTCTCCTGTCCTTTAACTGACATCCCTCCTTTTTTACCTATGGCCATTCCTTTCTCATGGCCCTGCCTGTTTCCTTTAGTCCAATGTCAGGGGGTTCCTTTCCATTTGCTGATCCCCTTACCTTCGTATTTTTTTGCTGCATCCTCATTCAGGTCTTCTCTGTGCTGGAGACCTCCCAGTTTAAACCCTACAAGAAGCTCTCCAACTTCTTCCTAAGTGCTCTCGCTCCTTCTCCGGTGAGATGCAGACCATTATGCTTGAAGAGCTTCCTGTCCCAGAAGGTCCACCAGTCTCCAATGTAGTGCATTCCGTTGTCTGCGAACCAACCCTGGAGCCACCAGTTGAATTCCCTGATCTCTTTGTTCCTGATCTTGTCCTCACTTCTGCCCTTCCTCCAAACTGGCAACACCTCCGAGAAGGCCAGATGTGTTGTGTACCCCTTTAGGCTGTCCCCCAGGGTCTTCATGTCTGCCTTGATTTCTTTCACAGTCCTATTTGCTATGTTATTTGTCCCACGGTGGACAATGATCCCCGCAAAATCATGATCTCTTCTCACCAGCATCCTATTCTGTCCTTAGCTCTCCTTGCAGATGCTTCTGGCATGCATTTCACTGTGGTTTCAGCTCCCTTCACATTGATGGACTGTGCCTCCACTTCTCGCAGTGTAGAGTCTCCCACGACCAGAATCCTCCCGTTGCTCTGTGTATTCTTCTTCTCCTTCCTTGTACCGCCTTCCTGCTTTCTTGTATCAGGTTTGTCCTGCTCGATTCTTCCTTCTTCCTCACCTGGTTTCTCTCCCCTGGCAGGGGGGAAGGGCAAAACAATTCTGCTGTAGATGGCATCTGGCTGGCGGTGTCCCATCTTAGCTCTAGGTGCCCCCTGCCCCTCTCCCACCCTCCATCCCCCAAGAACCGTGGGCCTTTGGGGGAGTGGATGGGTAAGGGGGGGTGGTGAGCATCCCCAATCCAGTCATCTCTGCAGCCTTGTGATTTCTTCTCTTGCCTGCCATAGCTCCCTCTGTAGTTCAGCAACTGTCCTGCAGAAGGGGCATCCCAGTCTCCAGAGTGTCTGCCTCACTACCAGCCCTCCACAACTCTGGCAGATCTGGATGTCCATGCCTGTTTTCCTCCTGACCTGTAGGTGTCACTGTTTCTTTCTCACTTCACTGCATCTTCTCTGTCTTCTCTTCCAGGTCTCGCTGGTATCTTCCTTTGGGAGCCCTGCAGCTTCTCTGCTCCTTGTCTGTCTCTGTTTATGTTTCTTTTGGGGGTTCCTAGTTGTTAGCATCCTACCCTTGTCATTGTATATTGCTTTGTGCTTATCCAGGCATAGAGTTTGCTGTTAGTTCTGTACCAATTGAAATCTCCCTTCTTACCTACACTATTGTTTGTACCATTTGCAGTCTCCTGTTCATCTAAACTCCTTAATTGCTTTCACCTGGCTCCTATCCTGGCTGCCACTCCCTTTTGGGTATTTAGTGATTTCATTACTCACTCCAGCAGAACACTGCTTCCTGATTTGATTCCCCCATGCTACTGCATTCCTACAAGTACTAATTGTTGTTCTCTATTGTTTCAGCATGTTATCTCTTGCCATACTCAGTGCTACCAGTTGCAGCCATCTCATACAGTTGATGTACTCAGTGCTACCTGTTGCTCTCTAGTTTTGCAGTCCCTTCCCATACTTTGTGCTATCAGTTGCTCTTCCCTTCATGCATTCTTTCACTGTTCTCCATCTAACAGTTGCAATCCCACTCATGCTATTTCTTGTTGTTCAGTACTACAGTTGGACTCCTGATTCTGCAGTTTCAAACCAATCCAGCCTCTACCTTGTATGGCTCTGCCCCCTTGAAGTCAGCATCTTGAGGGTGGATCCCTCATGTGGGGGCGGGGTCCTTCCCTTCCTGCCCTTCGGGTGAGAAGGTCCTCCGGTCTGAGGGAAGTCTTTGGCTGTGCAGACAGCATTGACAGCACCTCTCAATGTAGCATTTAAGACTTCAGCTGCAGGAGGGTGTGGCCTCCAAGTCCCTGAAGGCTCTTTAGGTGTGCAACAGTGTCAGCAGCACTTTCAAAAGCTGTTCTCCCTAAAGTCACATAAGGTTCGCCTGGTCTCCATTTTTTACACTCCCTTGCCTTTCTGCACCTCAAGGGTGAAGATCTTGCAACCCTCCCATTCTCACCCCTTCAGGTCTCAGCTCCTATGCCTAACTCTCAAGGGTTTGGCTTCCTCTCTAGATCTCCTCTCATGGAGGCCAGGTGAGTGCCTTTCAGTGGTTGTTGCACTCCTCCTCCTCCTCCTCCTCCTGCGTTGGGGTGGGTTCTGGTGGGGTCCCCTTTAGCTGTAGAGGCTGTCTATTCATGGCACCCCATGGCTTTCCCATTTAAGGGATAGAGTGAAAGCCCTTCTTTTCCTCCCCCTGCACTGGGTGTCTAAATAGCAGTAGTGAGTCATCATCAAATCATCCCAAGCCTGGAGGGAAGACAACCAAGGTCTTGGACCCACAAAGATTTCCCCCTCATAGGGTTTTCTTTTTCTTCTCCACATCAGAGGTCATAAACGCTAGGTAGCCTCTGCAGAAGGTAGTCCATCAGGTAGTACATTTATATAGTACATGTTCACCTAGGTAGGTTTTCACTGTTGAGTTGGGGTTGGATAGTGGCCTTTTCTTTTGTCGTTCCCTCTCTTTTTATGGAAGCCATGCCCCTCAGCTGTCAATACCGATATCATCAGTCATTGCTCAGTCCAGTCCATTGCTATTACTAGTTTCAAACCTCAGCACTCCAAGGCAAGTAAGAAGCCACACATGTAGGAATATGTTGCAAAATAAAGATATTTATTGGTGGCTAATACCGGAGCAGTGGCAGAAGACATGTACAGTAAGTGGGGTTACTTGGTTTTGCCAATGCTCCAGTATTAGCCACCAATAAATATCTTTATTTTGCAATGTAATTCTACATGTGTGGCTTCTTACTTGTCTTGGACTGCTGAGGTTTGGAACTGGTTGTTTGTATTGGGCTGGCTGTCCTTTCTCAGCACCCATCCCACACTGTTGTTTGCAGTGGTCTTTCACTGGATCCAGTTTACCGCATTGCTGTTACTAGCCATTACTAGTTGCTGTCAGTTCATGCTCATCCAGGTTCTGCTTTCACCACTTGCTACTTTCTTTTTGGGGATCCTTCCTAAGGTACCTTTAACCTAAAGAAATGATCTTCATGTGGCACCTCTAGGGGTGGAACCCTCCTCAAGAGGGTTTCTCTGCCTTCAAAGGTTCAACAGGGTGGCAGTTCCCCACTGGACATAGAGTGTGACTGGCCAATGTACAGTATCTGCATAACAGTCACAGCACATTCATTCAAATACTATCAGCCTATTTATGAAGTTGTACAAGCATAACTCCTCTCTAAGTTGCGTACGTCCATTGAAATATATATTTACACCTTGTTCAAATTAGGCTCAGTTCAAATTAAAAAAGTTGTTACTAATGAATCTTGTTAAAAAGTAGACTGAGGCAACCCAGGGTAACAGAAACCTGTTGATGCAATACCTAATTAGCAGTTCCATTTTACAGAGGTTCATAGAAAGTGGCAAAAAAATTCCCATTCTGAAGGGATGTGATTTAACTCAGATGTCAGACTATTGACCTATTGCACTGTTGCCAATTTTGTCTAAACTGATGGAGAGGCAAATTCAGTTTCAGTTTGAATGTGTTATGTGACCTACAAATTGGATCTCAGCTGGATACTCCAAGAACGTGACCCTCCAGGAATTTGTTACTATTACAGTATAGCAACATCTCTGGAATCAAAACAGAGAGTAAGGCCACGTTCATGGACATAACCGAGACCTGTGATCTAGTGGATCACAATATCTTATTTAAAAGACTTAAGGAAATTGAAGTCTCTTATGAATCCTCACAATGGTTTGTTCCTTATCAGACAGAGAACAGTTGGTTCATGATGCAGGTATATTGTCTGAGGTTAGACCTATACCTAGGGGAGTTGCTCTGGGGTGGTATATCCACCCAACAGTGACAGTTCAACAGCGAGGTCCCCCGCAGCGACTACAGCACCATGCCACTGTAGGGGACCCACTGGAACTGGGCACTGTCTGTCAGGGGTCCTGCACCCCCTGAATCAGCTCTGACTCAGAGTTGATAATCCTTACATGGGGGGGTTTGGGTGGTGAAGCCCCCCGAAGAAAACACATCCAGCAACTAGAAATTGGCAGCTGACTGCAAAATGCGGTCGACCTGCCGGTTTTGCTGTCGGGGCGTTCAACGGGAAATCTGTCGATCACCCATCATGGATCCCTCTTGGGTCCATATTGGGTCCCATTTTGTTTTTTAATTGTGTTAATACCTCACCATTGTGCATGAAACATTTACAAATTACACTCTATGTGGATAATACAGTTTTGTTGACATCTGATGTATCAGTGCATGAGAGCCAAAAGAAACTGCAAAAAAGGTTTTATATTGATGCAGTGATGGTTTGAGGATCCTTAATTGATTATGAATATTAAAAAAACTCAAGACACTGGATTTCTTCCTTAGGTCTAGATCAAATTGTTAAAATGATCAGGTTTTAACATAGAAACATAGACTTTGATAGCAGACAAGGACCGCTTGGCTCATCTAGTCTGCCCATTTCCCTACCTACAGGATAGGCCACAGATCCTAGTTTACCAACAGCCTATTTCTTCCTACCCCCCACAAGAATTGCCTTATGTCTGTCCCATGCATTCTTGAATTCTCCCACAGTTTTAGACCCCACAACCTCCTCAGGAAGGCTGTTCCATGCATCCACTACCCTCTCTGTGAAATAATACTTCCTCACATTGCCACTGAACCGCCCCCTTCTTTCTTTAAATTGTGTCCCCTTGTTCTTGCGTCTCTTTTTCTGAAAGATGCTACCCTCTTGGACTTTGTTGATTCCACTGAGGTACTTAAAAGTTTCTATCACGTCCCCCCTCTCCCTTCTTTCCTCAAGGGTATACATATTAAGCTCCTTTAGTCTCTCCTCATACGGCTTCTCTTGCAGACCCTGCACCATTTTAGTTGCCCTCCTCTGGACTGCCTCTATCCTGTCTATGTCCTTGCAGTGATGGGATCTCCAGAACTGGACGCAGTACTCCAGATGGGGTCTCACCAACTGTCTGTACCAAGGGATAACAACTTCCTGTTTTCTGCTGCTGATGCCTCTCCCTATGCATCCCAGTATACCCCAGCCCTCCCTACTGCCTTCTCACATTGCTTGCTAACCTTAAGGTCATCTGATATGATTACCCCCAGGTCCCTCTCCTTTTTTGTTGTTGTTACCTCCCCCCATTGTGTATTCTTCCCCTGGGTTCTTGTTTCCCAGGTGCATTATTTTGCACTTCTTTGCATTGAATCGTAGCTGCCATACTTCTGACCATTCCTCCAACCTTGCCTAGACCCTTCTCATCCTTTCCACGTCTCCTTCTGTATCAACCCTGTTGCAGATCTTTGTGTCATCTGCAAAAAGGCATACTTTTCCTTCCAGTCCCTCTGCAATGTCACTCATGAAGACATTAAAAAGGACTGGACCCAATACTGAACCCTGCGGTACCCCACTAGTAGCCCTCTTTCTTCAGAGTGGACTCCATTTACAATTGCCTTCTGTGTCCTGTTGTGCAGCCAATGTTTTACCCAGGCTACCACCCTGGGTCCCACTCCCAGGCTGGTTAATTTGACTATTAATCTTTTGTGTGGGACTGTGTCAAATGCCTTGCTAAAGTCTAGGTAGGACATGTCCACAGCCCCTCCCTGGTCTACTACTTTGGTCACCCAGTCAAAGAAATCTATTAGATTCATCTGACATGACCTTCCCGCTGTGGTCCTGTGCCCCACTGGCCTCTAGGTACTCAACTATTCTTTCCTTCAGAAGTGACTCCATCACTTTCCCTACCACAGAGGTCAGACTGACAGGTCTGTAGTTTCCTGCCTCTGTCTTGGTCCCACTTTTGTGAAGGGGAATCACATCCACCTTCCTCCAGTCCTCAGGTACCACACCATCCTCCCATGATTTATTAAAAACAGTAGCCAGTGGTTTCATTAGTTCCTCCCTTAATTCTTTTTAGAATTCTGAGGTGAATTCCATCAGGACCCATTGCTTTGTCCACCTTCAGTTTTAGGAGTTCTTGCAGAACCCTTTCTTCTGTGAAAAGGACTGGGATCGACCCCCTATCAAGAGTGCTTCTGTTAATTGGATTGAGCATTCCCCCTCCTCTTTTTGTGAATACTGAGGCAGAAATATTCATTCAGTATCCCTGCTTTTTCACTGTCCCCCTCTGCCCACCCACCGTTCATTCTATTCAGCCTCACTATCCCTCCCTTTGTCTTTCTACACTCGCTGATGTACCTATAAAAGGTTTTATCCCCCTTCTTAACTGAGTTGGCTATCTTTTCCTCAGTTTGGGCCTTTGCTCTTCTGACTTCCCTCCCTGCTTCCTTCTGCCTTAACTGGTACAGCTCTCTGTCCTGCTCCTTCTGTGTTTCCTTATACTTTCAGAATGCTATCTTTTTCTTCCTGACTTTCACAGCCACCTCTTTTGAGAACCATAGTGGCTTTTTCTTTTGCTTTGATTTGTTTATTTGGTTCACACAAAGGCTTGTTGCCTCTGTGATGGCAGTTTTGATGATTCCCCATTGTTGCTCCACACCTCCTTCTAGCCTGTTTGCTAGTGCTTTTCTGAGGCACTCTCCCATCTTGCCAAAGTCAGCCCTCCTAAAGTGCAGTACCCTCACTTTTGTATGGCTTGACTCTGTGGCTGAGTTTAATGTGAACCACACTGTTTGATGGTCACTTGTTCCCAGATGGCAGGTGGGAGGGGTATTTTTCAAAAGGTTTCGATGCAGCTGCCGGCCCAGTGGCACAAAGGGTTGAGGCACTGGACGCCTTACCTCATGCTATGCTGGTGACCCGGGTTCGGGAATGACCTCAGGTCATCAGGGTGCCAGTGTGGGGGGGGTGAAGCAGGATTGAGCATGCCAGCAGGTAGCTCTCCTCTCCTGAGGGTGGTGAGGGTGAGTTGGTGCTCCCCATAGTTCTGCTCCCTTCGGGTGGAGGTCCAGTGGGTAGCATAGGTGGAGAGGGGGCCGCAAAGTATCGGGAGGTGGAAGAGGCTGAGCTGGCACCATGGGGTGCATAGCACACCTCCACATGCTCGCACAGCCATGTGCCAGGGCCTCGGGGGTATGGGGAGAAAATCAGTAAAAAGCATGTGTTCCTATTGCCATTTGGTGGGAGGAGGCAGTGGGGACCAGCTCAATTAAAAAAAAAAAGGTATCGATGAAGATGCAAATGCATGCTGTGCCTGCATCTGTTTCCAGCCATTTGCACCCAGAAAGCCCTACTGCTAAAAGTTGCATCACTTACTGTAATAACAGAAAGTCACAATTTATGGCAGAAATTAGGAGCAACAGTGGGTTACATCCACTTTGGACACACCTGCATCTGTTTTTGGATGCAAACTTTGGACTTGTTAGGTCATCTGATCTATGTTCTAGCAGGTTTGGATGCATTATTTCTTTTGAAAATAGTGGTAGACACATCTTGGTTGGGGCTGTTTGAAAATCCTTCCAGTCTATACAGAGTACTATTCACTGAATAACATATTCTTATAAATACCCGGGGATCATATTTGACAAGACATTTGGGGAGACACTGGTGACCCTCTCTGGCAGTTGGCATCATTAAATGCCAAGAAAATGCTAGCACAATATTGGTGGCAGGCCCAACCACCACCCACTGCTTACTGGTTGGCTAACATAATGGATTGCATGATGCCCGAAAATGCACATTTGGGGACTAATGGGGAGGGTGAGAAGTTTGTAACCATCTGGCTCCCCCTGATTCAAGCTCTCAAGAGAGAAGCCATATCAAGTCTGAGTCCAGACAGTAGGACCCATTGAAGGTGAATTAAGGCCAGTAAGGCCCAGCAAGTGGAAACAGTTACTGTACATTTAACATGCCAAGGAGCATAAAGTTTGCAACCCAGTAGGCATACGTCCTATCAGCTGTTAAAAACAAAATGTCACCTGTCATCACCTATCCTATACTATCACATTAACTGCCATAATGACAAGGTGATCTAGCATTGCTAATGCATGTGAAGTGACTTTGTAAGTTGAGCAAAGTGAATTGATTGTTGCTGCCAGAAAACTTGAAAATAAAATTTACAAAAATAAGACAGCTGGGGAGGTTGAAAATGGATGGACACATATGCAAATGCTTGCTGTACCTATATATGTGGCCATCCCCTTGTGTCCAGGCAGCCTGGCTGCTAGTTTCAGAAATTGCATCCATTTACAAAAAAAAGTCACAGTTTAAGTCAGAAAACAGATACTGTTGCGAGTTACAAATTCTTGTTGCTGTTAGGCATCTACCAGATGATCCAGCAGGTTTGGACACATTTTTTATTTGAAAGTAGTGGAGGGTGCATCTTGGATGGTGCCTAACGCTCACCCCATTCCATAAGTAAATAAACTCAGATGGGTACAGTATTGGAGAATGGGATGAACTAGTGACTCACTTACCTCTGTTGCTTCTGTTAATGAGGAGAATGGGGTTCCATTAATAGATTATTCACTGAGCATGAACTTAATCAGCTATTAGAATTAGCAAGAGATAATAAGGCAGTGTCGGACCCACAGGATATGCTATCTCAGGGTTTAGCCAATAATGTCCTTGAAACTGAGAGACTAGAACAACATACAGGTATATCTAATTTAAGCACAGCTGCGGTTAGACCAACTTTCAAAAAACATTGTTATTTATATCCCCAAATCCCGGTAGTGAAGCTATATGGGTAAGGATGTAAGTTTGTTATGGATGAGGTGTTAATAACTCACTGGTTATTCATGAAAGCATTAGTAAACTCTGTGGCACTGTCATCATTGCTACGTTTTGATGACAATAGTGAAAGTCATGGAAGTCCTGAATAAAGACCAAACGTCATGGAATCCATGATGTGTATGACTGCCATGACAAATTTACATCCCTATATATGGGTGTTTCAGCAGCTGGTATTAAAAGATACTGCAGCAGGTATCAGGAGAATTAAAGAGAACCACATATGGCACAATCTGATGCCCAGGGAAAGGGAAGCAATAATGGAAATTAAAGACATGCAGGACATAGTAATAAACCCTCTGACAAAGGAGGAAACATAGTTATTATGGATAAGGAATACTATGTTAGAGATGCATTACGGCAGCTAGCAGATACAACCACTTATAAACTGTTACAGAATAACCCTTTAAAAAATTTTAAAGACCAGTTACTTGAATTTTTAACATATTCCCTAGATAAAGGCTGGATTACAGGGACAGATTTTGATTATTTAAATTGTCAGTACCCAATCATTCCAGTGTTTTACCATGTTCCTAAGATTCACAAGGATGGCAGTGCATCCCCTGGATGCCCGATTGTCTTGTGCTGTGGTTCCTTAACGGAACCATCAGCTCTTTTCATTGATAGTTACTTGCAAAAAGAAGTTGTAAGACTGGATTCATACTTAAGGATACCACTGCAGTAGTTCAAGAACTGGACAATGTGAATTTGCAAGAAACATATTGGTGGATTACAATTGACATTACGGCACTTTATACAAGTATTGAACATGAAGTGGGATAATTGCAGCTAGAACCTTATTAGAGCAGTCCACTTTAACATATCACATAGAATTTATCACATTGGCATTACAATTGATTTTGACCACTCATTTTCTTTTGTTCAATGGGTGTTTTTTTCAGCAGGTATGAGGTACAGCTATGGGGTCCTCGGTTGTGCCCACCTATACCAACCTGTACATGGGTTGGTGGGAGGGATCTGTGATCCTGGACCCTAACATTAACCCATTTTTTGACAAATAGTCAAATACAAGCAGTTTATAGATGATTTGCTGATTATATGGGATGGGACAGAGGATGAAATCACTGCTGTTGTACATTATATCAATGACAACACACTTGGTTTACAATTCACAGCCCACTATAATAAAAACACTATTCATTTTTTGGATCTAACTCTGATTGGTAATGTACATACTGTACACAAGTTAAAACAAGAGTTTATAGAAAAATCACAGCTGGCAATAGCTTTCTTCATGGACGCAGTGCCCATCCAAAACATGCTACTGAAGCATTGCCATACGGTCAACTGATCTGCCTTAAAAGAAACTGTTCAGAACCTGAAGATTTTGTACAGACTAAAGATGAACTTTTTTCACATTTAAAAGCAAGGGGTTACACAGCAGGGGTTTTGGAAAAAGCACTGCAAAAGGTAGAAACAGTGCAAAGATCGGATCTTTTACAGTATAAGCAGGAAGGGAAAATCACAAATAAAATAATTTTTACAATGACTTATGGACCAGGATCTACGGACCTGTATTGAATTGTGAAAAAACACTGGTATGTGCTAGGCACTGATAAGGACCTTAAGGGTATATCAGAGTCTGGACCTTTAGTAGTCATTAAGAGAGGCAAAAGCCTCAGGGACTTGCTAGTACACAGTGAATATAGAGATCAACTTACAACTTGTTCCTGGTTGGGCAATAAACCTAAAGGCTTTTTGCCGTGCAAGAGATGTAAAACTTGTAAGTCAGCAGTGCAGTGCAAAACTTTTTCCAACCCTGGGACATTAGGCATTAAAGAGGTTAAAATCAATTAATTCATAATATGTGCTACAAAATATGTGGTATATGGCCTCTGGTGCACCTGTGATAAGACGTTTGTGGGATGGACCACCAGGAGCTTAAAGGAGAGAATACAGGAGCACTAAAGGGCTATAAAGAAAAAAGATAGGGTGCATCTTGTGGGTAGACACCTTGCAGAACTAGTGGTCATTTCAAACCATCACAAACAGTATTTAGGTATTTATCATGTCCCCTTTAAAGGGAGGGGGAGGACAGATGCCTTATGCTGGACAGGAAAGAGTCCATGTGGAGTTTTAAACTTAAAACATTAAAACTCCATGGGTTTAATGATCAGATAGAGTGGTGGTCCCATATGCGTGGTTAAAGTTACATATTGTTCTTGATATTGGTGCATGTAAAAACAATGTGATACAGATATGTGCATAACACCTATGAGAAATTCATTTTATTGTAATTGTGCAACATATACATGAATGCATTTTCAGTGTTTAAATATATTCAGAAACTATGGTGCCATAGGTTAAATAGCCAGTGTTATGAGGTTTAAATAATACAGTTTTTAATCACTTTTCTATGCTGCAGGATTTCTGGCACTTCAGTAGTGCTGAGTGCAGGCAACTGGGTAATAAACCTTTCAATTATTTACCTTGCAGCAACATTAATTACAGCTGGAGAGTCAGATGCCCTTCAGATATGGTTGTTGATTTTTTGGTGTGTTTTTTGAAGGGTCCTTCAATTATGTTTTAACTCATTTAATTAAGTACACCTGTGTGACATCATATTTAAAAACACTGGTGATGTATGTTTGGTTACACCTCCTGATGAAGGGCTAGCATAATCGCAAAGTGCTGAGGCTGGGAGAAGAGTGTGGTGGTAGAAATCCACTATATGTGTATTAAAAAATCTATTTTATATTGTAAGTATCAAGTGTGAATTAAAAATTACTCTCACTGAATTTTTCACGTTAAACTAGCGCGCATGCGCAAGGACGTTTGAGAGTAGCATTACCTTTGGAGGTGTGCCTCCCTTCAATCCACTGCTCCATTTAGCAGGCGTGGCGGTCCTGCACCAATGGGTGTGGGAGCTGTGTATGACAGCTGGTGGTCTTCGCTCAAGAAAACCACCGCTGTCATACAGAGAGCAATCAAGGCCACACCACCCCCACGCCACGCCACCCCGCCATGCCGCCACCCCCAAATCTTTGCTGCCATGCTGGAAGCCCATCCCAGTGTGGCAGACGTCCCGCGTCATCTGCCAACGGGGGTGCCCAATCCCCCATCGGCTCCACGGCCCCCCCCAAGCCATCCTTCTGCCACACTGGGAGCCCACCCCAGCGTGGCAAACGTCCCGGGTTGTCTGCTGATGGGGGTGCCCAATCCCCCGGCGGCTCCTCGGCTCCTCCAGCCATCCTTCTGCCACACTGGGAGCCCACCCCAGCATGGCAAACGTCCCATGTAGTCTTGTTTTTTTTTTTCACCTGTAAAGCAAAAACGGTCCCACGGCGCTTCTCCCAGTCCACCCTCCCACAACCCGCACCCACCCACTGCGCACCCAGTCTCCCCACACCCCTCACCCCATACTTACATCTGGAGCTCAGCGCGACGATCTTCGGTGGACCAGGAACACGTCTGCACTCTTCAAAGCCGACCGCGAACTGAGGAAATGCCGGTAAGCTGTATAATGGGCTAGATGGGGGTTCAACTTTATTGCATATCTCAGGCATTTATAGAATTTTGCACCAAATTTTCAACATGGGGTTTTGGGACCCCTTCTCATGAATAATATCACTGTCATGGCGTTATTCCGGGCCTGAAGGGTGATTTCACAGTCACTGCGCGAAATCACCCTTCAGGCCTGAATAATGCCATGACAGTGACATCATTCATGAGAAGGGGTCCCAAAACCCCATGTTGAAAAATTTGTAAAAATTCCAAAATGACTGTTTTACTTAGCGCATGTGCAGTTCCTCACGCAGGCTCGTAAGTTTGCGAATTTTCAATATTTTCACTCCAGATTTTCAACATTACCATTTTACTACACCTCCTTATGAGCAGTACAGCTGTCATTTTTCACATCCTGCCCAAAACATGTTTCCGCCCATGTAGCGCACAATGGCGCAGTCGGTGTGTGAACTCAATGTATGGGACACATTAAGAAAATCACAGTGACACTGATCATGAGCAGAGGTCTTAAAATGGCTGTGTTGAAAATTTGGTGAAAAATTCCTTAAAATGACTGTTTTACGAGTCTGCGTTGCACAGTTCCTACGCACGCTCAGTAAGTTTGCGAATTTTCAATATTTTCACTCCAGATTTTCAACATTGCCATTTTACCACACCTCCTTATGAGCAGTACAGCTGTCATTTTTCACATCTTGCCCAAAACGTGTTTCCACCCATGTAGCGCACAATGGCACAGTCGGTGTGCTAACTCAGTGTATGGGACACATTAAGAAAATCACAGTGTCACTGATCATGAGCAGAGATCTTAAAATGGCTATGTTGAAAATTTGGTGAAAAAATTCCTAAAAATGACTGTTTTACGAGCGTGCGTTGTGCAGTTCCTATGCACGCTCGTAAGTTTGCAAATTTTCAATATTTCCACTCCATATTTTCAGCATTGGCATTTTACTACACCTCCTCATGAGCAGTGCAGCTGTCATTTTTCACATCCTGCCCAAAACGTGTTTCCGCCCATGTAGCGCACAATGGCGCAGTCGGTGTGCGAAATCAATGTATGGGACACATTAAGAAAATCACAGTAACACTGTTCATGAGCAGAGGTCTTAAAATGGCTGTGTTGAAAATTTGTTGACAAAATTCCTAAAAATGACTGTTTTACGAGTGTTCATTGCGCAGTTCCTATGCACGCTCATAAGTTTGCGAATTTTCAATATTTTCACTCCAGATTTTCAACATTGCCATTTTACCACACCTCCTTATGAGCAGTGCAGCTGTCATTTTTCACATCTTGCCCAAAATGTGTTTCCGCCCATGAAGCGCACAATTTATTTATTTATTTATTTATTTATTTGCTTTTGTTAACCGGGTAAGCACACTAGACACCAGGTGCCTATTTTCAGGTGCGACCCGGGAGAGTTACAGGTGAGAACTTCATACATAAACAGTAGAGGATGCAAAATACATAGAAGAGATAGGCATTTCAGGGCAAGCATTTCCCGGGAGAGTTACAGGTGAGAACTTCGTACATGAACAGTAGAGGATTCAAAAAATACATAGAAGAGACAGGCATAAAGGTGGTACAAGGATTACATGCAGTGAACAATTGAGGGTATAGAGGAATGCACATACGGAATAAACAGGGTATGGCTACTCTAGTGGCAGTGCATGGTTGGGAGGAGTTCACATGTGAACAGTTGAGGAGACAGGTAGACAAACCCATAACGTTTGAAGCATTTCACCCTGGCTTGAGGACGGAGGAGCGAGTGGAGCAAAACAAAAGGGGTGGGACAAGGACAGTGGAGCAGAACAGAAGCTGGGACAATAGTAAGTGCCTGCGAGGGGGAAGGGGCCCCATTGCAGGGGGTCGGGGCAGGGATTTCTAGGCGGGGAGTGGGGAAGAAGTGCAGGTGGGGCTGAGGCTAAGGCCCCCACCGAACAGACTGGGGGAGAGGCAGTGGAGAAGGCCACAGGGGCAGGGACAGGGGAAGAAGGTTTCAGGAAGCACCAGAGGGAAGCTTTGAAGCTAGGATGTGAGGAGGAGGCCCTAACTTGCTCAGGGAGTGAGTTCCAAAGTTTGGGGGCATAAACATGGAAGGACCGATCTCCTGCAGTGGTCCTGGTCCTTGGAACCACGCATTCCTGGGTTGTCCCAGATCTTAGGTGGTAGGATGGTGGACTGAGTTTGAGGGGAAGGGCTAGGGCTGGGGGGGTGTTGGAATGAAGAATGTTGTCAATGAAATTACCTAGAACGAAGGAATGGTGCTTCTCTGGAGGAAGCCACTCCAGGCGGTTGTAAAGGTCACAACGGTGAGTGAGAGGAGGGGCGGAAAGTGCGAAGCGGCAAACATTATTGTAAGCCGTGTCCCATTTTGAAAGGCTGGATTTGGGAACTGGGGCAAAAGTTACGAGACCGTAGCATAGTGAGGGGAGGAGGAATCCCCTGGCGAGGGCCAAGCGGGCGGCGGGGGTAAGACAGTTATTCGCTCGATAGGCAAGACCAAGTTTACAGTTTGTGGCCTTGCAGACATTGCGGATGTGTAAGGTAAGGTCCAGCTGCGGGTCCAGGGTGACGCCCAGGTATTTGGCGGAGGTAACCATCTCGAAGGGTGAGCCATCGGCCCCAAGGATCAACAGAGGGGCCGGGCAAGATTTAATTTTGTTTAGGGACCCAAACAGCATGGCTTGGGTTTTTTTGAGATTGAGGGTGAGCCTGTGGTCCCCCAGCCAGGTTTGAATGCATTCAAAGTCAGCGTTCAGTTGGGAGTTAATTGTGGAGATGTCCCGAGAGCTGGTCAGGAGGATGAGGTCGTCCATGTACAGGGTGGTGTGGGAATGGGTAGTGACGGATGGTAGGGAGTTGATGAACAGCGAGAATAGAGTTGGGCCAAGGACGGACCCTTGGGGAACCCCACAATGGACTGGAGAGAGTTTGGAGAAGGTCCAATTAAAGTTGGTGTATTGCTGATGGTTGGAGAGGTAGTTTAGGAACCAAGCATGGGAGGAGGAAAAGAACCCAAGGGATTGGAGCATGGAGCCGAGGAGGGAGTGGTCAACCCTGTCAAAGGCTTTTGAAAGGTCCACAAAAATGGCTCCAGTAAGATTACCTTGGTCTGCGATCACTTGATCTGTGAGGTGACAACAACAAGGGCGGTGGATGTGCTGTGCCCTTTCCTGAAGCCGTGCTGGGCAGGGGAGAGGATGTTGTAGTCCTGGATGTATTGGGAGAGCTGGGAGGCAATGGCTTTCTCGAGCAGTTTACTAGTGGCGGACAGTATGGCGATGGGGCAGTAGTTGCGAGGATCTTTAGGGTTCCCTTGTTTTAAGGCAGGAACGACCTTAGCCACTTTCCAGAGGTCTGGGATAATCCCAGTGTTGATGGAGGAGTTGAAGAGGTGCGAGACTGGTCTAGCAAGGTGGTGGGCCCCCAGTCTGAGCAGTTTTGGCTCAAGGCTGTCGTGCCCAGCTCCACTGTGGGAGGAGAGGCCTGAGAGCAGCTTCTGGGTCTCTTTATGTGACACTTGTCTCAGATGGAACGGGGGCCGGAGATGGAGGCCGGGAGAGGGGGCATCAAGGGGGCAGACGCTAGGGGGTTGGAGGGGGAGGGACAGCTCAGAAAACAGGGAGTTAAAGGAGTTTGCAATGGTAAGGGGGTTGTTGCAGCTGACACCATCAACAAGCAGGTCAGTGACCTGAGGTTTAGCTGACCCCCCGATGGCATTTTTAATATTCTGCCAGAAACTCCTTGGGTTGGTGCCAGAGGAGAGTAGGGCAGCTTTACAGAACTCACTTTTAGCTGAGGAGATGGCACTCTTGCATGAGTTTCTGAAGTGCCTGTAGGCCATCAGATCTTCGTTGTTATGGGATACCTTATAGGATGCCCAACATTTGTCCCTGGCCTTCATTAGGGAGAGTAGGCCACCATTTAACCATTTGGTGACGGTGCGCCTCACCCTTCTCCTAGTGAGGGGGGCATGTTTGTTCTGAAGGGGGATCAACTTAGCTAGGAATAGATCCAAGGCTTGTGAGGGGTCGTTAGAGGCAGTGACCTCAGACCAGTCAACAGCTAGGATGTCGGACAGGAAGTCATGGGGATTAAATTTGGAATAGTCCCTCAGCTCGATCACTTTGCTAGGTATTTTAGGCTGAGAGATGCCCCAGACACAGTAGATAGGAGAATGGTCGGAGATGACATCTGGGAGAGTGCCCGAGGATAAGATGTTGGCAGGCCTGTTGGAGAGGAACCAGTCGATGAGGGATCCCGAGTTCCCCTGTGCAGAGAGCCTGGTGGGGTCGGTTATGATTTGACTTAGTGAAAGGCCAGAGAGCAGTGGCTCGAAAAAATGGTGGTTGGTACCCAACCAGTTGAGGTTGAAGTCACCAAATACGAGGGTTTCATTGGGACTCACTTTTTTGGCGATACAGTCAAGCAGGAAGGAGAGGCCTGGTAGCACAGTCTTAGGTGGGATGTGGGTGCATACCAGGTGAATCTTCTTTGAGTGCCCCAGCAGGAGGAAGGTGTGCAGGAACTCACATGCAGGTAGGTCAGTAGGTGAGTGGTCGAGGGGGGACAGGTTTAGATGAGCCTTGTAGTAGAGGATCACCCCATCACCCTTCTTCTTGCCCGGTCTGTCACACCGGAAGTGGTTATAGCCCGGGAGGGTGCACTGAGCATCAGGTATGTGGGGTTTGAGCCAGGTTTCAGAGAGGCCCAGGATATCTGGCTGGTGAAGGGCAACCCATGCTGTGAGCTTGGCTAGGTTACGTAGAAGGCTACGCACATTCATGTGGGCTATTCTGAGCCCTTTGGAGGAGAGCCGGGGGGTGGGTTGGGAGTCAGAGAGGTGGGTAACGGATAGAGTGGAGGGGCCATAACCTTAGGTGGGCCCTGCTGGTGGTAGGGGAACTTAGGGACAGGGGGGTAGAATGCCTTAAAAGGGAGCAGGGTGGGGAGAGAGAGCCAGGGAGAAGAACTGGGAGTAAGGGGGGTGCAGTCATGAAAGGGATTCGACAATAAGGAAAAAGTGAGAGAGGGAGGGAGGGCTAGAGTTAAGTGAGTTACCAGTGTGCTAGGCTCATGGTGCGGCCACTAGTGGTGAAAGAAAATAACCTGCAGATGGCAAACAGGGCTGATCGGTTATTTTCAGCACCACGTGGCTCGCCACAGCCTATTTAACGAGGAGCCGACTAAGGGTGGTGGAGTCGCTCTGCGAACTCAGTGTATGGGACACATTAAGAAAATCACAGTGTCACTGTTCATGAGCAGAGATCTTAAAATGGCTATGTTGAAAATTTGGTGAACAAATTCCTAAAATTAACTGTTTTACGAGCGTGCGTTGTGCAGTTCCTGCGCTCGTAAGTTTGTGAATTTTCAATATTTTTCACTCAGATTTTCAACATTGCCATTTTACCACACCTCCTTATGAGCAGTACAGCTGTCATTTTTCACATCCTGCCCAAAACGTGTTTCCGCCCATGTAGTGCACAATGGCGCAGTCGGTGTGCGAAATCAATGTATGGGACACAGTAAGAAAATCACATTGACACTGTTCATTAGCAGAGGTTTTAAAATGCCAATGTTGAAAATTTGGTGAAAAAATTCCTAACAATGACTGTTTTATGAGCGTGCATTGCACAGTTCCCACGCACGCTTGTAGGTTTGCAAATTTTCAATATTTCCACTCCAGATTTTCAACATTGCCATTTTACCACACTTCCTTATGAGCAGTACAGCTGTCATCTTTCACATCCTGCCCAAAACGTGTTTCCGCCTATGCAGCGCACAATGGGGGTAACAAAAAGGTCATGCTGAAAATTTATTGTGCAAATACCAGCAGTCGTACAGGGCATTAGAGTAAAGCATCATACATGCCAAACACCACTGCAAATACCTGCAAGCGAACGTTCGGCATTGACAAATGCTTGTTAAGTCTGTAGTGATGGATTTTTTACAGTAGTGTCCCCATATTCCCTGGTGTCTAGAGGAGCCCCCAACCCCAGTTTTCCTTTTCCCTGGTGTCTAGTGGACCTCCCTCCCTATCTCTGATTGATCCCCCATAATAAAAAAAAACTAGTCCCAAAGCTTATTGTTCAATTTCCCTGGTGTCTAGTGGACCCCCCTCCCCATCCCCAATCTCCTGTGATAAAAAAAAGTGTTCCAATATTCCTTGGTGTCTAGTGGACCTCCGACTCCCCACCCTGGCAGGTACTGCCCCCCACCCCACTCCCCCAACCCTGACTGGTCAACGTGCACAGTCCTCCTCTCTCCACCATGGCTGGCTGCCCGCCCAACTGAGCTGACAATGAATGAGTATGTACTTGTACAAGCACAGGCTAATTCATTGCCAGCTCCTCATCCTTGAGGTCTTGAGGGTAGCAGAGCGGAGGGATGTTTAAGTCACTGTGAAGTGGATGGGGAATCAGTGTTGTGGGACCCCTGGGAGTCCACAACATTGTCCGTCCCCCGCAGTGACCAAAACATCCCTCCGCTCATCTCTGCTACACACAAGACCTTAGGGAACTGGCTGACTGTCAATAAATGAGCACATGCTTGTACAAGTACGTGCTCATTCATTGTCAGCACAGTCGGGTAGGCAGCCCACCATGATGGAGAGAGGGGGGCTGTTCTGTTTGCCCGTTCGGGGTTGGGGGGAGCTGTGTGGGAGGCAGTACTTGCCACGGTGGAGGATTGGGGTCCACTAGACACCAGGGAATATGGAGACACTTTTTTCTATTCCATTGGAATACTTTACAGTGACGTGTAATTACCTTACTTTCTCATATTGCAGTTGCCGATTCCAGCAGCAAGACGTGTCTTCGATCAGGAGAGTGTATCTCAAACCTGGGACCGCTTCAGGTGAGTGACGGTGTTTGAGGGTGTCAGTGGGGGTGTGGGGAGGTGGGCGCACAGTGGGTGGTCGGGTGGAGTGTGCGGGAGTGATCACCAATGGACTTTTAATTTTACAGGTTTAAAAAAAAAGACATTGAGGGACAGTTTTCTTATTTTCAGGAAAAATGACATGAGAGGGTGGAGGAAGCCATTGACCACCAATAACAACAAAAAAAGTGGTCATCTGAGGTTGCGGGTACCACTAAACACCAAGGATAAACCTGGTAAACGTGAGCTCCGCTGGCCACTTAAAAAAAAAATAAACATAATAAAAGAAGAAATGTAAAATAAAAAAAACATAAAGGCATACAGGGTGGGGGTACCACTGCACACCAGGGATTTTTCTGTGAGGATTCAAATAAGAACACATAAATAAAAAACAAGAAAAACATCTTTTTTCTCCAGCAGAAATCCTTTTCTGCCAATCCTCTGCTATGGTGGCAGAAAAGGATTCCATCTGGTGAAAAAGGATCCGTTTTGATGACCAGAGGGCTGTTTGTTGGGACAAAATGATCCAAACTCCTATTTTTCCTGACCAGATTGCCATGCTGCAAATCCTTTATTGTCACAGAGATTCCTTTTTCACCATCCTTTTCTGTCATGGCGAAAAAAGAAATCAGCTGGCAAAAAAAGATTTCATCCTCTTCTGTGACCAGATGGCTCTGATTGTGCCAACCGGATAGCCATTAATCTTTTTTCATGACCAAATGACCATTCTGTGATTACTTTTTCACCAGTCGATTTCCTTTTTCACCATGACGAAAAAGGACTGACAAAAAAGGAAGTTAATGAGTGGTGAAAAAGGAATTAATTCTTTTAAGAAAAAGCTTTGGAGGGTATACCAAATGTCAAAAAACACACAGGGCAGCTAATCAACCCCGAATGAGCAAGACACATGCTTTGATGTCTGCAAAAGACATCAGTGGGCAGTTATGACAGCTTGTTTGGGCCAAAAAGTAAAAAAAACAAAAAAACAAGATGGTGACTCACGAAAAAGGATTTTTTTCTGATGAAAAAGGATCGGGCTCTTAAGAAAAATTATCCTTTTCGTCAGAGTAAACTCCTATTTTGTTGCAGGAATCTATCCCAGAAAGTAAAAGGCCTATTGAAAATAATGGGACCTTAAAAATGCAATAACTTTGGAATGCATTTTTATTTTTTCACTGAAGAAACACAGGACAGTTCTGTGACCCAAGCTCTTTCTACCATAAAAATTTCAGACCAAAATTCATCACCATCTGTTTGCAGGGTGATCACAAAAAAAATTGCAAAAAGTGACGAATTATAAGGTTTTTGCACTATCTGTATCTCAGAATCTGCACATCCGACTGGAATGAAGCTTGGCATGTCATGAGCTTTACCCCACAGTACAGAACATATCAAATTTGGTACAAATCCATAGAATGGTTGCAAAGTCATTAAAGTGCAAAATTCGACGTTTAACATTAAAGTGTCTTCTCAACCCTCACTATAGTGGCACTACCGCACCACTATAATACACATATGCAAATGCATAAAATAAAATAAAAGTAACTTAAATTAATATAAAGCATATAAAGTAATAGGCCATGACAGGCTGTGCATTATAGAATTTTAGTGCATGCCCCAGGTGTGTAGTAGAGCACCAGGTCGAAGGCCAAGTCTCCTTATGCCCCTAGAAAGTGCTTTAAAATTCTATGATATACACCCTGGGGGGCTCATTACATTTGCAAAATGATTCTAAGGAGATTTTTTGTGGAGGAAAATGAGAATGGGCACCTGATCGTGTGTTTACAGAGAATTAATACATGGTCAGGTGACCTCTCCTGGCCAATGAAATTTCTAGATTGTTTCTTTCTTGGCATTTTATAAATATATATAAACATGCATGAGAAAGTGTCCTTCAACTGTTAGATAGGGCATTATCTTAGAATAGCTGGATTTGTCCTGAACTCTTCAATTGACGTACATAAATGTCACTTACTAACGTAGTTAAATTGGGTCCCCTTACATGTACAGTACGTAGAGAAAAGCAATGGCTTGCAACAATTTATAAAAAATTAAATAAAAAAAAACAGTTACTATGCTTTTAGAGAAATTGGTACACAATTCAGGGTCATCTCAACTGTTCAGTTAAAGATCTGTTGCCCATTGAGGATTATCTGTTCTTAAGGTGTCTACTCATTATGGAGAAATGACAATTAAATTTGATGCTACATCAGCCTGGAATAAATTTCAATCTAAAGTAAGTAATCTACTGACAGTAAGACACTTTTTGTTAAAGTTATCTCAAGAATTTATTCATATATGTAATTGCTATATGTCATTAATTGTGTAGGAGTTTGTTGTATAGCCTTCATTTTGCACTTTAGCTTCCTGATGTGTATTTTTATGTTTGCTTGCACGCATGTGCAAGAAACATAGTGTGATGATCCAAAATGCAGTGCCGTACAGTTGAAAGGGAGAGCACCGCTTGAGTGAGCAGCGCTCCCCCTCCCCACACACACACACACACACACACGCACATGCCTCCTACACCTCCCCACACCCTGTATAGCTGGCAGAGGTGCCCAATCCCCATCAGCTCTACTGTCCCCACCAGTCTGTATGGCGGCCGAGGGTGCCCAATCCCATCGGCTCTACTGTTATCCCCAGACTATCGGTTGCCATGCTGGAGCCCACCCCAGCATGGCAACAGGTCCTATGGCCGACGGGGTGCCCAATCTCCTCTCCACTGCCCCCCAGCATGGCAAGCGTCGCGTCAAATAAAAAACCTGAAAGACAACCCTTCCCTGCTGCTGTCTTCACCCCTCCCATCCGTGCCCACCCACTGCGCACCCTGCCTCCTCACACCCGCACCTCACCCCATACTTACCTCCAGAGCTCGGCACGACGATCTTCGGTTGACCAGGAACACGTCTGCACTCTTCAAAGCCGACCGCGATCTGAGGAAATGCCGGTAAGCTGTATAGTGTAATGAATAGGGTTTTTTCAACTTTGCGGCATATCTCAGGCATTTTTTTGAATTTTGGCACCAAATTTTCAACATGGAGTTTTTGGGACCTCTCCTCATGAATTCTGTCACTGTCATGGCATTAATCCGGACCCGAAGGGTGATTTCCACGGTCACTCAGTAAAATCACCTTGGGACTGATTAATGAAATGACAGTGCCAATCAAGGTGGGCTCTCAAAAAGCCTATGTTGAAAATTTAGATAAATCCTAAAATGACTGTTTTACTGACATGCATTACGCTGTTCCTCATGCGCTCGTAGGTTCGTGAATTTTCAATATTTTCACTCTAGATTTTCAACATTGCCATTTGACCACACTTCCTTATGAGCAGTACAGCTGTCATTTTTCACATCTCACCAAAAATGTGTTTCTGCACATGTAGCGCATAATGGCGCAGTCGGTGTGCGAACTCAATGTATGGAACACGTTAAGAAAATCACAGTCAGACTGTTCATGAGCAGAAGTATTAAAATGGCTATGTTAAAAATTTGGTGAATTCCCAAAAATGACTATTTTATGAGCGTTTGTTGCGCTGATCCTATGCACGCTCAAAAGTTCGCAAATTTTCAATATTTTCACTCCAGATTTTCAACATTGCCATTTTACCACACCTCCTTATGAGCAGTACAGCTGTCATTTTTCACATCTTGCCCAAAACATGTTTCCACCCATGTAGTGCACAATGGCACAGTCGGTGTGTGAAATCAATGTATGGGACACTTTAAGAAAATCACAGTGACACTGTTCATGAGCAGAGGTCTTAAAATGGCTATTTTGAAAATTTGGTGAAAAAATTCCTAAAAATGACTGTGTTACGAGTGAGCATTGCGCAGTTTCCACGCACCCTCGTAAGTTCATGAATTTGTAATATTTTCAGTCCAGATTTTCACCAGTGGCATTTTTCCACACTTCCTTATGAACAGTACAGCTGTCATTTTCCACAACATGGCCGAAATGTGTTTTCACACTTTCAGCACAGAAATGCGTGGTTGCTGTGGGAAATCATTGTTCAGGACAGATACAGAAAATCACAGTGACACTGTTCATGACCGGAGGTCCCAAAATGCCTGTGTTGACAATCTGCTGTAAACAATTCTCAAACTAATTACATTACGGGTGCATGTTGCATAGTTTCTACCCACGCTCGTGACTTCACCAGTTTTTTTAATATTTTCACTGCAGATTTTCAACATTGCCATTTTACACCTCCCATGAACAGTATAGCTGTCATTTTTCACTTCCTGTTCAGGATGTGTTTTTGCACCTGTGGTGACAAATGCCGTAGTCGCTGTGCAAAGCAGCTTTCAGCTAACAAACTGATATTGCCACTGTTCATGAGGTGGGGTCACAAAAACCCATGTTGAAAATTTGGAGTGAAAATACCAACGAAATGCCTGGGCGTTAGGGTTTCGATCATAACACCCCACCCTGTAGAAAATGACAGGCATCAGGGCTGTGACTTGGGATTGTCACCTGCAATGCTCATACCATTCCACCCCCACCCACACCCTGCAGCCACTGAGAGGCATCGAGGTGTGCCTTGGACTCTTCAGCCCCAAAGTTCACCCCATTCTCCTATACCGCACCCATCTCACAATACTTCCTGATGGAATGGGGTGCGCATAAGGGCCAAAGACCCCAAGGCATACCATGACACTTGTCGGTGTCTGCAGGGTAGGGTGTGGTGAAATGGCATGGCTGTTATGCCTGATGATCCAAAGGCACACCCCAATGCCTGTCAGTCTCTGCAGGGTGGTGATTGGGTTGGCTTCAGTTCAATACTTCACTGCCATTTCTATTATGCAGCTCTGTAACTCCTACATTACCAATGCCAATGGCAGCAAGCAAACATTCTGCATTGACAAATGCTTGTTGTATTTGGTATTATATGTATTTGCACCATTGGACCTCAGGATGGCATTTTAAATAAGCTTTTCCCAAACAGTGGTTTTATCCTGTTACTGACTGTTATTTTGGTTTATTTGTTCCTACCTGTATTAATTAATTTTGTTTTATGTCACTGCCTTGTGTTTACCTGACGTTTGTAACTGTGCACTTTTTTCTACTGTTTTAATCGTTATATTCTTGTTGTCTCCTGCTATGTACTCTTCTGGGTCGTTCCTGAAAATAGGCATGTTTTGTCTAGTGTACTTACCTGGTAAACAAAAGCTAAATAAACAAATAAAAAAATGAATAGTTATCTACTCTTGATCATAAATAAAGATCTTTCCTTCATTCATTCATTCATTCATTAATTCATCCACGCATCCATCCATTCATTCAGAGCCAGAGCTCAGCCAGCCTAAATACCTTCATGGTGATTTGCATAAATTATCTAATAGGCCTTATATTAGGGGAATATAAGTAAATATGTAGTCCACATATACACATAGGGGAATATAAGTAAATATGTAGTTCATGTATACACATGTATACATATAAACCCATACTTCGACACACTGATACATATTACACACATTTTCTGTATGAAGCACATGAATTCATCCAATCAGTGTCTAGAACTGTAGGACCTCTTATCCTGTGTAGAAGTGGCATATCTTGTGTTAAAGTGGAGTGTTGCACTTTAAAGGTGCTAGGGGAGGAGTGTTAGGTTAATTAAAAAAAATAATACAAAACTTATAAATCATTCTACTCTAAATAACTTTGGTGTTTATAGTATCTTAATAAGTATCATGGGAGCAGCCTTTTTTGATATTCTAAGCAATGAAGCATAGCAGGGTGTGCCGTAATGAGGATTGTTGGTTACAAAAAAACACATCACCCCATGATGTAATGATCAACATATCTAGTTGGTTGTGAGGAATGAGGCATTACCAAGTGCCTTTAAATATCAGAGATGTGCGTTATTTAAGTCATACATTAGTGGATTCACCATATTAGGCTAAACTCTGGTTGCTGCATGGATAAAGTATGAGACCAAAGGTTGAGTAGTTTATTTCAATGAGACAATCAGAATTTTTCTGAGTATATTGAATACCCAATCAATTACAGCCATTATACCACATGTCTTTATTAGGGTGGAGCGGTTCAGTTTTGCCTCAATCCAAGCCACCCTGAATATCTAGCAGCTCGGTAAATCCAAACAGAAACTGAGCTGACCACAAATGGCTTGGTTTGGCTCAGATTACAGGAAATACAACAAAAACAATGTTCTTACAATATTTTCTACTCTCTCACTATCACACACAGCCAATATCTTCACTCAGCATGCAGTGAGAGATGGAGGACATGCTGCCAGCTGCTCCTGTGAAATTAATCAACAGAGGAGAAAGATTTAAAAACATAATAACATTACTAAAAATAAAAGATATGTTTTACAAAGGGCCAGGCAGGAGAACTAGAAGGAAAAGGTTCTGGAATGGGGGGGTCACCAAAAACAAGAGGAGGAGGGAAATGTGAAAGTAAATTGCCTGAGCTAAAAGGGGACAACCACAAATAACCAAAGAACAAAGATATTTAAAAAGGAAAAAAATTAAAACTGTTACCTTAGAAAACAAAGAAAAAGATGTTTTACAAAAAAGAAATACTACTTTAGGGGAGGGGAAGTAGAAAAAAGTAAAAGCTCCTACAACAGGGTGGGGGAGTGTGGAAAAGAAAGGGGAGGAAATTTAAGAAACATAAAAGTAAGGGCCCCTCAGTGAAAGACTTGGGCTGTTAGCAAAAGGGCTACTTTTATTTTAAAAGAACAGTGTTAAGAGAATGACAGGGGAGCTAGAAAAAAGGCAAAAGCTGGTTGAAATGAACAAAAACTGGAGGTAGAGGAAAATGAAGGTATAGCAAACTGAAAGACATGGCTAACAAAGAGATTACTTAAAGAAGTTAAAATTACATGGGGAGTGACTGGTTAGAGAACTGAAAAAAAGGAAAATCCATCTGCAGTTGGGGGTAATGCAGAAATGAATGGGAGGGGAGGATAAGTGAAAGTAAGCTGAACTAAAAGGTGAGGTTAGAAAAGTAAAAATAACAGATTAATAGACATTTCAATGTGCTTCTCCATTTAATTTGGGCAGGATTGAGGGATTCTAGCTGGTAAGTTTGTGACTGTGTGTTTGTAATAGAATTTTAGGTCTTTTCTTAAATGCCATTTCAGTGTGCTTCTCCATTTAGTTTGGGCAGGATTGAGGGATTCTAGCTGGTATGTTTGTGACTGTCTGTTTGTAATTGAATTGGAGGTCTTTTCTTAACTGCCATTTCAGTGTGCTTCTCCATTTAGTTTGGGCAGGATTGAGGGATTCTAGCTGGTATGTTTGTGACTGTCTGTCATTGAATTGGAGGTCTTTTCTTAACTGCCATTTCAGTGTGTTTCTCCATTTAGTTTGGGCAGGGTTGAGGGATTCCAGCTGGTAAGTTTGTTACTGTGTGTTTGTAATTGAATTTGAGGTATTTTCTTAACTGCCATTTCAGTGTGCTTCTCCATTTAGTTTGGCCAGGATTGAGGGATTCTAGCTGATAAGTTTGCAGCTGTGTGTCTGTAATTGGCTGTGTGTGAACCTTGTGTGCAGGCATCATATTACAGGGATTAGTGTAGTTTGAATGTGAGGTATTTTCTTAACTGCCATTTCAGTGTGCTTCTCCATTTAGTTTGGGCAAGATTGAGGGATTCTAGCTGGTAAGTTTGTGACTGTGTGTTTGTAATTGGCTGTGTCTGGACCACGGTGAGTGGAGTGAGAAGCCACTACCAGAGGACTCCTTGGCTGATTGTTTTTGGACACAGCCTGTGGTGTAGTCCCACCTCCCACCCCACAACCCCACCCACCCCAGGGCTCGGCCTACATTTATAGGGTGGGTCCCATAGGGCCTTGCAACATTCTGCATCCATACAGGAAGTAGCAAAGAGAAAAAACATAACAAAAGAAAAACACAAATATTTGGGAGATAACAAATAGCCATCTTAAGCAGGAAGTACATTGAGGAGGGAAACAGACATGATGGGAATGGTGCAGTGCAGCTGTTGTGGAGCAGCAGTCTTCAGGGAGATGTTCTGGAGGCTGTGATGCTGCCCTATGTGCAGGCATCTCTCTGGGCTGAGGGAGGAGGTTGCCTGTCTCTGAGCAGAGTTGACCAAGCTGAAGGCGGCATCCACCCCCACGCAGAGACCCCTGGTCTGTATCCTGTAACTCAAAGGATGCCAGGGAAAAGGAGTGACTGGACTATAGTGGGCTCAGGGAGGGTGACAAAGGGGGTTGAAAGCACATCCCCCAACTGATCCCACTTAGTAACTCCTACACTGTTTTGGAGGAATGGGAAATCCCCACTCAGGAACCGGAGGCTGGGACCAGGGAGGATGGGAGGGTCCTCCAGGATGGCACCCCAGGGAAGGGAGGCAGGGGACCCTGGAGGAGGGGGAAGCTTCTCCTAGTGGGGGACTCTATTTTCCAGGGAGTGGAGTTAGGGACACCTAGCAGGGGAGAGAGGGAGGGCAAGTGCTTCCCAGGAAGCACTGCGAGGAGAGATGGGAAGCGGATCCATAGGATCGCTAGGTAAATATCTAGGAAGGAGCAGCTGGATGTCATTGTCAACCTGGGGACCAATGACCTGGCCAGGAGAAGGGTGGAGTTAGCCAGAGTCCAGGGGGATTTCAGTAAGCTGGGGGGAAACCTGAAACAGATACCATGCTCTGTCTCATTCTCAAAGGTGCTACTTGTCAAGGACACAGGGGAAGCTAGGGCACTCCACATCCATACCTTCAACTGCTGGTTGAAGGACTGGTGTGGAAGGGAGGGTTTTGGCTTCATAGGGAACTGGGGCCTGACCTGGGCAGATGTGAGCTTATATAAGGAGGACAGCCTGCATCTGTCTGTGAAGGGGACCTTGGTCCTCGGTCAGAAGTTTAAATGCTTCAGCTGTGAGCATTTAAACTGGCCGAGGGAGGGAGAGCCAGGAGGATCAGGAAGATTAGGACCCCCCCATGGGAACATGCAGGAACATAAATTGACTACAAGAACAGCTAAAGCAGGCAGGGAGGGGCAGGCAGACAAAGAATGTATGACTAGTTATATGGGGGGGTGAGAGCACATAGGAAAGGAAACCGGGGTGAGGGGAAGATGCTGGAGAGGAAGAACAAGAGCAGAAGGAGGGCAGGCCATAAAACATGGAAGGTCATGCTAACAAATGTCTGTAGCCTAGGAAATAAGGTTCCAGACCTGGAGGCCTTCTTGGCAGATGCAGACCTTGACATAGCAGCAATGACAAACGTAGTACTCTGCTGATCATGGCTGGGAAGTCAGTATACCAGGCTATACGCTGTTCAGGAGGAACAGGGAGGGTATAAAGGGGGGGGGGGAAGTGTCCCTGTACATCAGAGATGGTATAAAGGCTACAAAAGTTCAGGGAAGACAGGGGGAGGCTGACGTAATGTGGGTCACCATGGAGCCAGGGAATGGAACAGCAATACGGACAAGGGTGATCTACAGACCTCTGACACAGAGGAAGGAAGTAGACAGGGAACTAGTAGAGTACATACATTACATGGCAGCTAAAGACAAAATCCTACGACTGGGGGATTTCAATATGCCGGACATGGATTGGGCCACCCAGGTGGCTGCTTCAGCCAGAAGCACAGCCATCCTAGAATCCCTGCAGGGGGTTGGACTCAGGCAGCTGGTGCATGAGCCCACCAGGGACAAGTCGATTCTGGACCTGGTATGGAGCAATGGGAACAGAGTCGAAGAAATACAGGTAGAAGGGCAGCTGCGGTCCAGTGACCACCACATGGTGTGGTTCAGCATGGAGACATGGACTCAATTAAGTCACACGAGGGCAAGAGTATTAGATTTCAGGAGGGCAAATTTCACTGAAATGGGTAGGTGTGTACAAGCAGTCCTGGGGAAGGGAGGGGTAATAGAGGGGGTGGAGGAACAATGGAAGAAATTGAAAGCAGCCATAGTGGCGATAAAAAAATCAATGTGTCAGGATAGTGACCGAAGGGGAACTAGTGCAGGACATTGTAGAAGTCTTGCTGGAGCAAGCCTTCCACTTCTACGATAGAGCGGCTGAAGATGTAGATAACTGTATCATCTGCATACATGTGAATATACAAACTGGCACACACAGAGAGGAGGCCATTCTGGAAATTGGAGAAGATGGTGTGACCAAGGATGGAGCCCTGTGGGTTCCAGCCTGGATAGGAGAGGGAGGTAACAGGTTGCCTCCTATCTGTACTCACCATTGACAGCCCGTGAGGTAGGAACAGAACCACTCAACAGTGGGACCTAAGAGACCAGCAGAGCTCAGGTGATCCAGGATGAGTAGATAGGCCACTGAGTCAAAGGCTTTGGCAAGATTGATGAAAATGACCACCCTGCTGTTCCTCTGATCCATTCCAGAAAGGTAGAAATCAGTGATATGCAGTAGGGATGAAAAGGTGGAGTGTGCTTCCAAAAGCTAGACTAGAGAGGGGAGAAGAAGTTGTATGAATAGTAGGGCTGGACAGACAGACAGTCCTTTTTTGAATCAGAACCCCCTCGGATCCAGCAGAACCCTGCCAGATCTAGCACTCACTAACAAACTTGGACAAATAAGGACCCGGGTAAGAAAATCCAGTTCCAAGTCCATGAGTGAGTAGTTTCAGTTGACGCTCGCTGGCTCACCTTACTGAGAAATCATCTGACTGAGTGTAAGCTGAGAGGATGTCTCTAAGTTTAAAAAAAAAAAGGTTTTTTTTCACTTTAGTGCTAGTAGGAGCACGAGGAGGGGTAGAGACAAAAGCAGAGTGAAGTGCAGAGCTGCCAGTCAGGAGCAGTGACTTCTGAGAGACTACCAGCGATTTACTGCAGTGCAGTTGAGTACATAGAGGGACATATTGCAGTTACATTATGAGACCATCTGATCCCACACAGTTGGAGAATGCAGTCTTGAGGGTAGTAAAATGGAGAAGGCATAGCGTTAAAAGGAATAGTTAAGAGGCTAGTAGAGTCGAGGAATGTAAGGAAACAATTTTTGAAAGAGCACATTGAGATGTGAGAGGCAGGGGAAGATAAAGTTCAACTGGGAAGGAACCATATCTCTCAACTAGGAGGAATCCAGTCAATTAGTTCAGTCAATTGAATGCTGCCTCATCCTATGCCGAGCCATGAGGGGTTAAGACAGGGTTTGCTCTGGCTCACTGAAGTAATCCATGGTGATAAACTTTGACACCAAAGGAAATAAAATAATGAAATAGCCAGTCCCAGAGGTCACTCATTAATTGGCACGAGATCATACTGTTGCAAGACATTATGCCACATGGCAAAATCACGCTGCCAATACAGCACAATTTCTGCCATGCGACATAACTCTTTTTTTTGTGTGGGGGGATCTGCCCCCGTACCCCCAGTTATGGGGGGCTGTGCCCCCGAACCTCCTCCAATAAAGATTCTCAACTCCAGGGAGGTTTAACTTGGGGAGCACACAGACTGTTAAAAATAATAAAACTTCAGGAATCAAACCTGGTCCCAGATGTGCCTGGGTTCCTCACTTCAGTGGCTCAGTCCATTTAGCCATGGCAGCTGCTCGGTGGAACCCCATCCCAGCAGAGGTCTTATCCTCTGCCTGGGATGTTTTGAGTGGTGCAATAGTGCGTACAGCAGTATTCGTAGTATTGCACCAGTCGCTGTAAGCTACAGCACTGTTGGGGTTTAGTCATAATGTCGTACGCTGTTAAGCATGCGACATTATGATCCGGTAGGTCATTAATTTAGCTAAGTTACTGTACTTGAAGCAGAAGGGTAGACTGAGAGTGAAAATTTCAGAGATATGTCAGTTACGGTGGGCGGACAGGCAGATCAAGCGCCAGCAAAAAGTGAAAGCGAGCATTGTCGCACCACAGCCAACAAACAAATAAAATTAATTGAACAACTATTTTTATTTTAGAAAGCACATACAGTACATGGTATTTCTGGGATTTTAGAGAAAGTGATTGAGTGGGAACTGTAGACAGAAGGGGAGGGTCATTGTGTAGAACCATGCATGGTGCCATTTCAGCAGTCCTGCTGTTACATTAAACCTCTTGATGAGAAGATGTATAACAATATGGTTGTTTGGCAGCTGTACATTGTCACAGCTGAATAACTGTGTAAATGTAAGCATGGGACAGTCTTCAAATGTTTTACTGTACTGGAAGAAGGAAGGGGATAAATAAATAATATAGAAGCAGTCTGGAGAGAGAGAAAGGGCGAGAGAGAGAGAGAGAAAGAGAGAGAGAAGGATTTAGTGGGTGTGCTTCTGTGCCTTTGACATACTGCTGTACCAGCAATGCACAAAGCAGTGTTAGCAGCAAAAATGAATAAACAATGAAGCAGCTATTAGAGAGAGAGAGAGATGCCACCAGGGAACTACTGTATGTTGCTGTGCTCATTGTTGTCACTCCCACCCCTAGTGGGCCCCCTAAGGAAGGTCCCCTCACCAAAGTGCAGGGGCTACTACAGCGATTGTTGCCAGTGTGTACATTCTGGGTGGGATATTCAGACTGTGCCAGGCTGTGGCGCAAGCCTGGGCGCAGCGCAACTGGGATGTGCCAGGGCACTGACAGGGTGATATTGAACAGTGCTGCGCCATGGCTCAGCACCGTTCAATATCGCTCTGTGGCCACCCGCATTGTGCATGGCGCAGTGGCACTGCACTAGCGCAAGTGCCCAGAGAGGGGCAGGGGGATGCGCTAGCGCAAATGCTGTTGCGCTAGGTGCATCAACCGCAATATTCAAAGGTGCACATGCAAATGGGGCCATAATGCATGCAAGGTGCACCCATCCCCGGCGACTTGCACCTGGTGCCCTGCCAGGCTGCAGCCATCGGGGACCGATGCCCCCTGCACAAGTGGCAAAGTGCCCCACCACCCGATCGCGGGCAAAAGTATAAAACTAATACACTCCTATATCCCTGGTGGTCCAGTGGACCGCTTCGCAGCCGATCGCGGGCGAAGTCAAAAGATTAAATCCAATCCCTGGTGGTCCAGCGGTACCCCTTCCCCACCTCCCACTGGCTCTGCCACCCACCCCAGGCAGCGCGGGTGGCAGCTCCCCAAGCCGCCCAGCTGCCCACCGACTGACTGCATACAGTACAGCTGTCGCCCATTGGTCCTGGCGTGGGCCAATAGGTACTGGTCGACTGTACTACACAGTCAGATATGTGAATGGATTCATTCACATATCTGGACTGTATATCTGTATAGTCTGCACACCCGGTACCTTACGCTGTGGACCAATGGGCGTACCTCACTGTATGCGATATCGAGTCGATAATGACTTCAGATGGCTTGTGGGTGGAAGCTGCCGCCCGCCGCTGACCGAGGAAAGCGGGTGGCGGGCTCAGTGGGAGGTAGGGAGGTGGGTACAGCTGGACCACCAGGGATGGGATTTAATCTTTCTTTAGACTTCTGCCCACGATCAGGCTGCGAGCGGTCCACTGGGCCACCAAGGATATAGGACGTTTTAGTTTTATACATATGCCCACGATCGGGCTGGGAGTGGTCCACTGGACCACCAGGGATATGGGACTGTTTATTTCCTACTTCTGCCCGCGATCAGGCATGAGCGGCGCTACACAACGGAGGGTGCCGCCGGAGCTCGGGTGGCCACCCACAGCTGGCAGCTGTCATGTTGCACCCTGCAATACGGCAGTTCACCTGTGGGTGGCCGGCTGTTGCTCCTTTATTTTTTGGAATAACTGTTTGTGGCACATGTAGGGGTTGTGCCTGTATGGGCTCCGCATATCCCGGGCTGAATATCGGGATGTGCGGGGGTATGCATGGGCACGCCCCCCTACTTGCACCACATTCATTACTGATGCGCCCCGGCGCATCGGGAGTTGTGCCACACACTTTCCCATTATGAATATCACGCTGGGGCACATCAATGGATTGCGCATGGCGCAACTGTGTCGCGCCATGTGCAACCCTTCTGAATATCCCACCCCCTGTGTGCAAATTTACTTTTCTGCGGCCTAATAAACCTGGTTGGTTTTGAACATTTAACTGAGTGCATTGCTTTCTGCAGTTACAGCGTTAGGAAGAGAACGATTATTCTCCTGTGAAAGTTGGTTTGTCTAATCTTAATCTGCACCGTCTGTTCTGACCAGGCGTAGTTGTTTCTCCCTGTTCACCACCCCCTAGTGTGTGCCTGCTAGGTTTTCTTCCACATCAGCAGTTTTACTATATTTTTCATATAGTTTTTTTAAAGTATTCCCATAACCCCATTGTGTTGAACACTACAGATTTTTCCCCTACAATGTAACTTAAACACAGTTATTGATAATTTTTTAATCATAACTAATCAGGACTAATCAGAAACCCCCCACTCCAGTTCTTATTTAATAAGGGTCAGACCTTCACCAAGTTCTTCCAGCTCTGATGAATATATAAACTCAGCAAGCTTAGAGTAGACAAGCTTCTTTTGCAGCTTAGCAAGAGAGGGGAGTGGGGAGATAGGGAGTACGTTGCCTGGGGAGGAGGGGGTCACCCCCTTTATGAAGAGGAAAAACTTTGGCAATCTTCCATGGCTGAGAAACAGCACAAATGGAGATGGAGAGGTTTAGGAGGTGAGTGAGGGGAGAGGTGGCAGCAGGAGTTAAAAGTTGGGAAGTATAGGATCCAGCATGTCAGAACTAGGTTTAGATAGGCTCAGAAAGGAGAGGGCTAACAAGGTTTCCTTAGTAGTAACAGGTGAATATGAAAATTCAAAGGAGAGGTGGGGTAGAGAGCAGGATGGGGGAGGAAGGAAGAGGAGCTAGGAGGCAGGGGAGAGGAGAGAGCACAAATAATCAAAAACTCACGGATGTTAGAAGTTACAGAGGAAAGGTCAGAGACAGGTGAACCATCAACCATGAGGACTAGGGGAGTGGATGGCGCCGGGGGTCAAAAAGGGAGTGAGTTACCTTCCAGAATTTAGATGGGGAGTTAAGATTGTTCTGGAGGTTCACCCTAAAATAAAGAGATTTGGCAGTAGAGATAGCCTTCACACATGAATTTCTAACCACCATGTGCATACGAACATATGAACATACAAAAATGCCAGCAGAAACAAGCCATACCAGTCTATCAAGTCTGCTTGAGTGTGCAGCTCACAGTTTAATTTGCTGAAGCTACCCCCACCGATTTCCAGTCCCCCCAATTTATCATCCCACACTGCCATCCCCCTCCCCAGCACCCCTCAGTTTTGACCTACTTTTGACCCATCCCACCACCACCACTTAAAACTGCCCATAGTCACAGCGAGATCACCTCCTCTGGCAAGTCATTCCACCTTGCTACCACCCTTTTTGTGAAATAGTGTCTCCTCATTTCCCTCTTGAATCTTCCCTCCTCCAATTTCAGACTAAGTCCCCTTGTGATGCTCCCCCCTTAAGCTGAAAATGCCCTCCGTACTAACCGTATTCATACCTTTTAAGTATTTGAAGGCTTCAATCATATCCCCCCCTCTCCCTTCTGCCTGTCAGGGAATTCATATTGAGCACCCTCAGTCTTTCCTCATAGGGTTTGTCCCCCAGACCTAGGATCATCTTTGTCATCCTTCACTGCACCTCCTCCAGTAGTTTGACATTCTTTTTTAGATATGGGTACCAGAAATGCACACAGTACTTCAAGTGTGGTCTCACCAGTGACCTGTACAATGGCAGGATGACTTCCTCCCTCCTTGAGGTGAATCCTCTGGCGATGCACCCCAGCATTTTGTTTGCTTTGGCTGCCGCCTTAGGGCACTGCTCAGACCGTTTCATGTCCCCTGTGACAAGCACCCTTAGATCCTTTTCATCCTCTGAAATGGATACCTGCACTCTCCAAGCCAGTAGCTAGTCCCAGGATTTCTGGCTTCCAGATTTCTGACCTTACATTTCTTAGCATTGAACCCCAACTGCCATATGCCTGACCAGTGCTCGAACTTTGCCAGGTCCTCTCTGAGTTCCTGCCTCCCTTCCTCACTGTCCACTCTCACACAGATCTTTGTGTCATCTGTGACTAGGATGATTTTACTCTTGATCCCATCTGCTACATCCCAGATAATAGCGGTCTGAGCACCGAACCTTGTGGGACCCCACTGGTTAGAGATCTGGGTTTCGATAGCCCCCCCCCCCCACAATTATCCTCTGCTGTCTGTCCTGCTGCCAGCTCCTGACCCACCCCCACCAGTTTCTCCCTGGCTCCCAGATTCCTCATTTTACTGAGCATCCTTCCATGAGGCACTGAGTCAAAGGTCTTGCTGAAGTCCAGATACAAGACATCCACCGCATGGCCCCTGTCGAGTGACTTTGTGACCCAATCAAAAAAGTCAACTAGGTTGATCTGGCAGGATCTCCTTGAGACAAACCCATGCTGCCTTCCATTCTGGAGACCATTCGCTTCCAGAAAGATCACTAGTCTTTACTTTAGTATGGTCTCCATTAACTCCTACATTGGAGGTAAGTCTGTAGTTACCTGGCTCATCCCTGGGTCCACTCTTACGGAAAGGCACCATATGTGCCATTCTCCAGTCCTGGGGCATGCACCCTGTCTCCAATGAGGTGTTGAACTGGTCCACCAGAGGACCTGTCAGGACCTCTGCCAACTCTCTCAGGACTCTTGGATGTATTTCAGCTGGTCCCGGAGCCTTATCCACCTGCAGGTCCTTAAGGCTCTCTAAAACCCTGTCCTCCAGGATTTCCCCATCAGTTACCCTGCTCCCCCCTTTCCCATGCCTATTTTCCCCTGTGGCATAGGCCCATCTTTTTCCATGGTGAGTACCGAACCGAAGTACTCATTATGTGCCTCTACCTGGTCCACCCCAATTTCTGCCCATCCCTCATCCCCCTTCCCTCTTAATCCTGAATATACTATCCTTATAGCTTCTTTTCTCTTATGTACCTGAAGAAATCCTTTTCCCCTTCTCTGATCCCTTGAGAAAGCCTTAGCTCCCTTGTAGCCTTAGCTGTCCTGACTGCTCTACTCACCTGTCTGGATTTCCTTGAGTACTCCTCCCTGTCTGTCTTTTGCGTAGTTCTTTTATACCTACTGAAGGTTGCTCTCTTCTACCTCGCTTTCTTTGCTATCTCTTTGCAGAGCCAATTCAGTCTTTTGATCTTGGACTTCTTACTCTGGGTCTTTGTACACATGTTAGTGGCCTCCACCAGACCCAGCTTGATAATGGACCATTTCTGGTCAGCATCCATCGTTGGGCAGATCTTGGCAAGATGCCCCACTAGAATGTCAATCATCCTACCAAAGTATGCTCTTCTGAAGTTCACCACTCTTGTCTTGGTCCTTGCTGCTTCCTTGCCCAAATTGAGGAAGAACCACACCATATGGTGGTTGTTGCATGCTAAGGGGTCCTCAACCACTAAGTCTCGGACATGCTCTTTGTCTGACAACACAAGATCCAGTATGGAACCCTCTCTGGTTGGCTCTGATACCCCCTGCACCAGGAAACTGTCCTGGAAGGCTTGTAGGGGCAAATGTAAGACAAGGAGCAAGATAATTTGTAATGGGCCTTTGTATGATTACGGGACAAATACTTGTTGGATGGCAAGATTCTAGACCTGTTGGCAAAGCATGACATAGAAGTCTAGATATCACAGAAGAAAGTGTATTCTCAAAACATGTAGAAAACAGCATACATGCTGAGAGTTCAGAACCCTTCGAACACCGTGATGTCATCTTGCATACTCAGAGAACAACAGGCTTACATGAGTTATTATACTGAGAGATAAGAAAGCACGTTACTAAGTAGTGGACTCTCGCAAAAAGGCAGAAGAACAAAATACAACAATTCTATTTGTGGAAACTGGTGGGCAGCTCACACCTAAGACAGTTAGGTTTTGCACGTACACACTGATAAGCGTTATGCTGACTAAGGCTGCTTTTAGGTGACAATACAGTGATTCATAAAATATGCTGATCATAGCATTATGGCAAAAGGCTGTAGATGGCATACAAGCACCACAAATAATTATACTAAATAATGGTTCCTAAACACATTATAGAAAGTATGAGTAAATACAAATATACCTTATGCTGCGGTAGTGTGTGTGTGTGTGAGCCTACATGAAGCTCTGTAAGGCATGCAGGTCTACATATTCCCCTCTTGTTGCCTGAAAAGGGGCAACACTAAAGAGATTGCAGTGTTGGGTTACAGCTTAGCTGATTAGGAGGCACAGAGGAAGTGCAGTTGTGCACAGTGCTGTTGGAGAGTGCATCGTAAGCAGCATAAAGTAATGAGGAAAAATCAAAAAAACTTGAATAATAACAAAACCTTTAAATATCAGTTCTAACCAAGTATTCAATAATGCAGTACGTAAATCACCATCATGAAATAAGTCATTGAGAGAATTGCCAGCTTTAGTAATATTATTACTAATGTGAATGAGATGTGTATCCTTCCTTTCTTGTAAGGATCTAAGATTCAGGGTGAGTGAGTTGATATGCACATTAAATACTGGTAAATACCGTCCTATAGCATTGACATAGTCAGGGTCACTATCTATGTAATCAAGTCCCAGGGTGGGAACTGGGGTGATAACTGTATGACCAATGATAGTGTGATCATGTAGTAGTAGTAGAAGTAAAATATTTTATTCATAAAATCTTATGAATCAGGATTTACCTGATTGAGCTAACAGCTCATTTACAACAAGGTCCATAGTACATATAAAAGGTATGCAGTTACATATAAAAAGACACAATTTCAAATACATTGTTTCAAGTACATTGTTGATACCTTGACTAATACAGTATAAAATGCCTGTATAAATACAACAAAGTTATTCAAACAAACAAGTGTTGCACAGTGGACATTCAGTGGTATACTTATCTCAATTACTGTATACAACCAATTAAGAGAAGTTATACAGCACAGTCTAGATTTGAGAGCTGTGTTATCTAACCAGTTTTTTGTCCCCTTCCAGATATTTTTCCCAGTTAATGTTCTTAATTTATGTGGAATACTATTCCATCCTAAAGTGCCCACATAGTAGATAGACTCAAGCCCTATTTCCAGATTGCATCTTGGGATTTCCCAGTCTATCTCCAGTGCTGATCTTAAAAATATTTTTTTCTCTACCCACTAAATGGGTGGATATATAATTTGGGAGTTTTCCATCTAGTCCCTTATGTATTAATGCAATTAAGTGTTCCTGCCTTTGTTCACTCAATTTTTGCCATCCCAGGCTGTCATATAATGGGTATTTATGCATTAAATGTGGGGCACCAAGGATGAACCTGACGAGTCTGCCATAACAAACATCCAGCCTTGACAGGTCCTCCTTGGTCTCACCTGCATACAAAATATCTCTGTAGTCAAAGTTTGGTGTTATCATAGAGCTGACCACACACTTCTTTGTCACTAATGATAGACATAGATCTCACTTCAAGATAGAGCTTTTGCAGCAGGCTATAACTGTTAGGACTATGCTGCCAGGCACTATGACCCCATGGAAAATTTCTAGCTAGCAGTCCAAGACGGGGGACCGCCCCAACATCAGTTCCACCAACGACGTCAGCCACAGTATACAGGAGGCAGTCCCCTGGCACCACCTCAGTTCTTTTCCCACTGTCGACCCTGCATTTTGGCTCCACAGATGCCTCCTGCTAGCCATCAACCGCCATTTTTCTCAATGCTCTGCAGAGTTCACTTTTTCTAGTTTTTCGACCACCTTTTTATGTCTGCCGAGTCTACCACTTTTACACCACAACATAAGGCAAAGTGTACATGTGGCAAACAAATTCTGGCCAAAGATGGCCATTTGACCTGCTTCTTGTGCCTGGGACCAGGGCACAAGTTGGACGATTGTCTGCACTGCCTTAGTTTTAACAAACACACCCTTATTTGCCGTCTGAAGATGCTCAAAGCTCACCTGCTGGAACTACAAGTGGCTGTGATGCAAAAATCACACTCTGGGCACAGCTTTCCTTCATCCTCCATCCATGATGCCTCCCCAAGGAGAAGAAGCACTTGGGGAACATCACAGCACAGACAAGGGCCCCCACTCTCTTTCCCACATTCTTCAGCAAGTTGTCTATATGTACATCCCACCTAAGGGAACTATCTAGCCATAAACCCAAGTACTTATAAGATTGGACCTGTTGTATCTGGTATCCCATTAGGGTAACAACATTTAGTGACAATTTCTTAGTCCCTTCATTATTATGTGAAAACAACATGATTTGTGTTTTTTTAAGAACAAGTGCCAATTTACAGTGATCGAAAAACACTTGTAGTTCATTAAATGCCTGCTCTAATTTATCTTGGATTTTTTGTACAGTAACATTAGATGTGTAAATAATTGTATCATCTGCATATAAATGATACATGATGGGTCTGATAAACATAAATTATTAACGTAAATATTAAACAATAAGGGTTCTAATATGGAACCCTGGGGGACACCAGAGAAAACAGGTACCAACCTTGAAAAAGTTCCTTATTGATACTAACTGTTATCTTACCTTTAGGTAGGAACATAACCATTTCATACTATTTCCTACCACTCCCAGAGAGGCCACCCTGGACAGGACATTGTGGTCCAAGGAATCAAATTCCTTGGATAGGTCTACATATATTGCACCAACTGATGTCCTCCTATCCAGGGCCACTTGCATGTCACTCACCACCTTAACTAAATGGGTAATGGTATTATTGTACCTTCTGAACCCTGACTGCATCTCATTTATTTTACCCTGCGATTCCAAATAATCTTTTATCTGAGATGATATTAATTTATCAAAT
Organism: Neoceratodus forsteri; assembly: GCA_016271365.2. Classification (NCBI taxonomy): domain Eukaryota; kingdom Metazoa; phylum Chordata; order Ceratodontiformes; family Ceratodontidae; genus Neoceratodus; species Neoceratodus forsteri. The sequence continues at coordinate 739,800,337 of CM028137.1, read as the reverse complement.
ATTTTGGAGACCTAGGAAAAGAGGGAAATTGGATGGTAATTCCCTATTTCAGTTTTTTGTCCTACTTTGAAAATGGGCACTACTTTAAATTGCTTCCAAGCTTCTGCATATTGCTCAGTTCTAATTGGCAGATTGAATATATATGTCAGGGGTGGGCAATAATGGGAGAGGCATATTTTAAAAGCTTATACTGAATACCGTCCAAACTTATAGCCTTTGTGATATCTAATGTTAATAACTCATTCATAACTGTGTCCACAGTTACACTGGAGAAGGAAAACTATCCTTTATTATTTGTGTCAAACACTTGCTTATCCAGAATCTGAGGGCTATTACTATTTAAACCCATATTTCCCATTTTGCTAAAGTAATTATTAAATGTATCTACTACAATTTGGAATAATGGTAGCATTTGATTGTCTACATTAAGTACATTTGAAGTTTCATTACCATAACCCTTTAATAAGGTATTCACTGTTCTCCAAAATTCTTTAGGATTCCGGGAATGATTATTATCTAGTACTTGTATATAATGCTTTTGTTTTGCTTTTTTTTTTACCTCACTAACATATTGGTTGCATAGCTTTCTAAATTTATCCCAGCCTTGTCTATTGCCACTTTTTTCCTTTTGCTTTATGCCACAATTTGTCTCCATTTTTCTTATGTCTCCTTAAATTATTTGTATACCAGAGTGCATTGTTTCACTTTTAAGGTTTTGATTTTTATAGGGGTGTGTTTGTTACACATGCTCGTAAACTCACTTACAAAATATGCCCATTACTCTTCAATGGTTGGAATTAATTCTAAATGGTCCCAATTAACATTACTCATATCCAACATAAATTCTACATAGTCAAACGTTTTGTAACTACACCATTTAATTTTCTTATTTCTTTCCCAAGTTAATGACTTGCCCCTAATACAATAAATGAAATGACGATCAGAAATTGAGTCTGGAAGAACCCCACTCCTTAAAATATTATGTGGGGAATTAGTAAAAATCAAATCCAGTGTAGTTGATGCTGCAGGATTGCTTGTATTGATTCTTGTCAGTTCACTTATTAGCTAGGTAAGTCCCAAATTTACCTGAAGATCAGTTAGTGTGTGTACCTCATTTATGGTCTGCCAATTAATATTAAGATCACTCAAAATGATTATTTCATGAGTGTCTTTATACTCTAACAAGAGAGCCTGTAGACAATCAAAGACACCAGGTTTCGTCTTAGGCGGACTCCAGGAACAAGACCTCAAAGCCTTGAAGATCTTGATTAACATCCAATTGTAACATGATTAGTTCTTCCTTCTCATACATCAATATCCCACCGCCTCCCCTTTTGCTCCAATCATTGCGACACATGTGATAACTGGTGATATTCAACAATTTATCATCCACTCTTTGGCTTAACCATATTTCTGTGATCACCACTAAGTCTGGATTATGAGCATCTATCCAAGTACTAACTAAGTCCATTTTTTTGCATACTCCTAGTGTTGAGATGTACCACACTAAGTTCTTGACCTCCCAACCTTCAAAATGTCCTCATTTAACCCAGCCTCAGAATTATTTATTGTTAAGTACGTTTCCTCATTTTCCATGCTTCCACATGTCCCCTGGATATCATCTAGTAGACCTAGGTAAGGGTGGACAGCTCTGCAGGCAATCAAAAAAAATGAGAAAAAAGTATTGCAACACTCCCATGTACCGTAAGGGTCTGCATATCTTTCCAGGAGTTCTTCATGCCAATTTAAAAACCCATTTTACAATATTATTAAACAAGTAAAGTTTATGCTTTGTTGATACAAATATGGAAGAAAATGTCTGGCAATTGTTTTCAAATCTAAGTGCAAACATACTTGATTTAATAATCAAGTCCGGAATCTTCACGGCACCGGACATCGACTCTGCCTTGGTAGCATTTAATGCCACCTTCCAAAGCATATGGAACTTCCACACCCCCCCACAAAAAAAAGCGGCACCTCTGGTGTAGGCACCTCCCTTGGATCTCCCCTGAACTGATACAGCCTGTTGAAAGCCAGAGATAAAGTGTGGAAAGCATTCAAAGCCTCCCTCAAAGTCTCCAACCTTCAAACATACAGAACTCTAAGGAACGCCTGTACTAAGGCCATATGCGCTACCAAAGCTGGCTTCTTCAAGTCGTAGCTTGAGGACTGTCAACCATCCCCAGCTGCATTCTGGAAATCTCTCCACTCCCTGCTTGACTCTGCTCACCAAGTCCCTTCCCCACACTCTGATCATTCGGACAATGGCTCCGGCACTGTGGTCTACTCCATTAACAAATTCTTCATGACCTGTGCCCTTCCTAATGGGCTACTACCTGCTCTACTGTCCCCTCTCCGCAGATACCAGTACCCCTTCCCTCCTGGGGACAGTCGACTTTACGACCCATCTACCCCCTTCCCCTTGCTCTAATACGCCCACCCACACCCCCAACCAATCACGCCTTCTCATCCACTACCTCCTTAGATGTGCTCTGAGCCCTTGAATCACTGAAATCATCCAAACAAAGCCCAGTTGATATTAATCCCATCCTATTGAAAATCTCCACTCTGGCTATTGTCCCTCCTATTACTCACATCTTCAATCTCTCCCTTCATTCGTGCTCCCTGCTCAAGGCTTGGAAATTAGCTAAAGTCATCCCCTACACAAAGGGGGTGACCCATCCTTCCCTGGCAACTACAGACCCATCTCTCTTCTCCCCTCTCTCTCTCTCCAAAATCCTGGAGTCCCTTATCTCAAAAAGACTAAATGCATTCCTGGCCTCCAATGACATTCTGATCCCATAGCAAGCAGGTTTCCATTGCCTCGACTCCACTTCCTCCTCCCTTCTCCAACTCACCAACCACATCCACTCGGCCATGGATAAAGGGTCTATGTGATAATGGCGAACGCTAAAAGGTGATCACTGTTATTACTATCAGAGTGCCGAAACATTGCACTCTGACAACCCCCGCATCAGGACAATGGCGCCCAGGATAGTTTTTACTGCTTGAGTGGGGGGCTGCCCACCATATCCCTCGCAGGGGCTTGCCCCGCACCCCTACTTTAAGGATTCTGACCCAGGAGAGTGCATGTCGGGGGCAAAAGAAATAAAGGTTCAGGCCAGGCACAATAAAATCGCACCAGCGCCCAGACCCGAACCCAGTACCTCACCCACCCCAACCACTAGCCATCCCACGATGCAGCTCAGCCATCTACTGCAGCACCACCCCCTACAGCCTCTCCGCCCCCTCCCAGCCCATGCTCGCTGTGCTTGCTCCCACCCCCCCGCATGTACGCATAGCAACATCCTATCACTCAGTTCACCCACAGTCTCATCCAGTCGCCCTACCCTCCCATCTCCATGAGGGATTGCGCCAGGAAGGAGTTGCCATTACAGATGGCACCCTTCCTCATGTGCCCACCTCACGGGTTACCATGGACAAGGGTCATCTGATACTGGCTATTTTTATAGATCTTGACAAGGTGTTCGACTCTGTTGCCCATAGACTACTCCTTGCTGACCTAACAGCTATTGTTCTATCCCCCTTCTCCACTGAATGGTTCAAGGCCTATTTAACAGATTGATTCCAGTACAGCCAGCTTGGGGATACCAAATCCGATCTTCTCCCCATTCTGGCCGGTGTTCCTTAGGGGTCAATCCTGGGACCTATGCTATTCTCTATTTTTGTGAACAACCTGCCTTCTGCCTGTCCCAACTCACACATTTAAATGTATGCAGACGATACCGTGATCTTCACTTCTGGTCCCTCCCTTGCCCAGGTTGAGTCTACCCTGCAAACCGACTTTGCTAAAACCCTACTTTGTCTTGAAGACTAATCACTCAAATGCAACACTAAAAAAACAGTTGCTATGGCATTTGGCACGGCCCAAAAACTAGCCAAAATGACTTCTCCCCCCTCGTTCTTCGCCCTCGATGGCTCCAAAATTGCAGCAGTCGAATCATGCAAATATCTGGGTGTCTGGCTTGACCCTGAATTGGACTTCTCACTGCACTTGGATTCCATTCACAATAAGCTGCGTCTAAAACTAGTTATGCTATATAGACATAAGTATAGCCTCTCTCTCCCCCATCAGGAAGGAAATAATCTCCAAGCTCAACCTTCCTTCGTTCAGCTACGCAGACGTGGTCTGTAGCTCAGCGCTGCAATCCTCCCTGGCCAAATTAGACCCTCTGTTCTATGCTTTCTGCTGCTTTGCCACCAATCTCCCTTGCCACACCCACCACTCCCTTCTTTACCAATCTATCTCCTTGCCCTCTCTCTTGCTGTGATCATTGTCTGGCTCATTGCGCAACTTTTATTTCCAAATTCCAGTGCAACACCCTTCCCCCTTACCTCTCATCTTTATTAGCTTCAGCTCCCAGTACCAGTTACTCCCTGAGCTCATGTGACCACCACTCCTTTGCTCTGACCACACCTCACACACATGCAACAAAAATGGCCTTTGCCCACCGGTTCCCCACTCTCTGGAACTCCCTTCCCACTACTGTACAAAGCTTGTCTACCGTGATCGTCATTAAAAAACACTTCAAACACCTCACCCCTGCAATTTTTACTACCCTCCCTAAGTCACCAGCCACCACTGGCTATGCAGTCCTGACCTTGTCTACCTCCCAACCCTAGCCCCCGTGCACAATTCCTGCTGCAGATTATCTGTGCATGTCTGTACCCTAGTTACTAATCTTTTTAATTGCCAAAACTGTTTTAATGGAGAGTTCCCACTGTTAAATACACTGTTAGGCTCTAGTTTTTTTTTATTTTTGTCAAGATGTTATTATTTTTTATTGTAATATAGTACTCTTATCTTAAATCATGTTTTTGGATGTGCTTATATTCTATGTATGTACTGCACCCTTATCCCTGTCCCGGGTTACACTTGGAAACGAGCCTCGGCTCAGTGTGCCTTTCCTGATTATCAACTTTAAAATAAATAAATAAATAAATAACATGCCATGATCCATTTCCTGGTTTATAGTATATACTAGTAACATGTTTTATAATCTTCTGGTCCAGCAGTATTTATTCAAGTTTTTCACTCCCCCTTCATTATTCGTTCCCTGTAGGTTCCAGATCAGAATACTAAATCATAGTAATAATAACTTCTTGTGAAACGTTTTTAATCATTTCCAAGACTTTAAACAAAAAAGTTGTTTCTGCTAAAGGAGCAAACTATAAAGGGTTTTCTTTCTTCCAGAGGAGAAGAACTGGATCGATATTAAGTGGTAACAGATCTTTAAAGTGTATATATGTGCTACTCTAAAATATTCTACCGCCCATGTTCCTTTCAATATATATTGCACTAGGGACCTTACTTAAAAGGAGATTAAAAAATAATATATTTAAAAATTTCATAGGACTGTATTATAAATCTGTTCTTTATGTTCCAATATGTTTACTTGTACATTTACATTCCAGTCCTCTGCTGAACAATTTAACAAGCCCACCACAAAAAATAAGAAAATGTAACAGCTTTGATGTTTCAGGCTAATGCAATGTGTTTAAGCCAATTACTATATAACCATGAGTTGTAATATTCCTAAACATCAAAATTCTATGCTGTCCTTGAATGATTTAAAGAAAAAAGTGCAATAGCCCGTCTCCTAATAGCCAGACTACCTCAATGCAGCCTACTGTAGATCTCCTCGGGAACTATCAATTCTAGGGAAAAGCAGGGCAAATATTGTATTTACTACGCTTGCTGTGGCTTGCTTAAGACATTCACTTTCTTATCTCCATATGGAGCAAATTCACTAACATGCAGATTTAGAACAGAAATAAAGCAATCTCAAAGTATATCCAACAAACGTACAGCTTTTTTCTTTCCCAAGTGGTACTCACACCATTGGACGATGCAGAGCTTTGTAGTGTGGAACAGCCCCACCCCCACATCACTTCATGCCGGTGGACCCCCTCGACAGCTGAGCACAAACAGAAACTTGAAACAGTCTAATTAGCACAGTCTTTGAAGCACAGACTGCAGTAACCAGACAATCTCACCTGGTACAAAACAGAAGCTGGGCATGCCAACGCCACAGGTAAAAGGTCACTTTTTCACTGGCCAGATGGGTGAGTTGACAGTGGAGACACAGGGCCTAATAACCCCTTGTTTCAGAAGGGATTCTCTTGTGACCCTTAGGGAGGGAATTGACTCTGGTAGAAAAGGGTACTGCCTTTGGTGTGGCAGATCTGCACCAGTGACCTGTATGAGGTTATCCATTCTACCACAGTTATGTTTGTTCTTAGTGAAGGCACATTGGTGGCTCTCCAAAACAGGCCTCAACTGATGGAAAAGAGCATGTTGCTGGAACATGAGAATGATGTCATATTCCGCGTCATTGGCCTTTACTGCTGCCACAATGTGCGAGTTGCAAATGAGGAACAAGTAGTTTAGGCTGGGTACCTGGAGTAGTAGCCTACTGGCTAGGTCTACCATGCACCCACAGTGAGTGAGGAAATCTATAACGAGGATGCTGTGATGATGATGTAAGACCACGAGGTCAAAACGACGTTTCACTTCTAAGGTACCGATGGTGATAGGTATTGGCTTGGATCGATAAGTTATGATAATGATCCCCTCAAAGGTCAGTGCAGAAGTGGCCTTCCCCATCAACCAACATGAGTTCTGAGGATCATACTGATGCAGCACAAAGATGGCAGCACCCGTGTCTAGAAGTAGTTCAAGCTGGCAGCCCCCAACCATCACTTCTACACATGGGCATCCAGAATCATCGGTAACTATAGAAATGAGGATTTGAACTGGGGCCTGACACATCAGCTCAATCCATTTCACTCCTGTGAGGTGTCATATATGGTAGGATCCACCCCTCAGAGCATCTGTATTGCTTCCACGTATGGACATTTTGACTGCCCGCCCCCATTACATTCCAATTCCAAAAGGGAGTGGATGGGATGGCTGCTATGGCTGTCACAGGAGACTGAGCCATGAGGGATTGAACCTTGGCCTGAAACTCCTAAAGTCGTGCATTCTCTTCAGCCAAATCTTTATACGAGGGTCCGGACTGTTGTTTTTGTCCATTATTTCCCTTTGCATTTTTCTTGTTCGATTTCTGCCAATATTACTGCTTGTTGTTATATCCACCTCAGTTCTGGTACAAGGATTTATCTTGTTGGAAGTCTTTAGACTTCCCTTCTACCACGTACTGGGTAGAAGGATCTGTACTGCTCTGAACTGTGGCCACCTTGGGCTTGGAGCCCAAGCCAAGGTCCCTCGCATGGACCTGATACACACACTCCACCTTCTCAATGATTTCATGGAGGTATTCCCATCTGGGAAATACAGCTGCTTCCACTTTTTTGTGGAGAGTCTGTTGAAGATTTTTCAAGAACAGGCATTTGTACTCAATTGATTCTTTGTCTGGATGTTCACCGACCAAATCTTTGTCTGCACTGTACATGAGCCACAAGCAGCTCTCATATTGGGCTGGGGTTTCTTTAACACACTGCTTCATCTGGGTCACCAGAATCATGCCGACCATGTTAGGGTCATGCACCACCAGGAGGTGGGCCGCAACTCTGTCAAATGAGTCTCTGATGTCATTTTGTATGCCTTCCAGCAACTTGACCCACAACATATGGTCCACAATCTATTTTAAAACCCATACCCAGTGCTTGGCTGCAAGGCTCAGTATTTCACATTGTTTCTGCACCTTTTACAAATGGCAACTGAGACTGTCAACAGGAGCCATACAGCCTATTTTGTCTGCAATGTTCTGAATTGCTTGTGCGGACTGCAGGGCATTTGGGCTTGTTCCCTGCCCAGTGATGATCTTGGTGATTTCCCCTGCCACAGCAGTAGCCATGCCCTGCAAGAGGGTCTGCTTCTCCACCTCCTTTTTCAGCATCTCATTGACTGCTTGTTTCAGTGCTTTCACCTGAGAATCAGAGATCCCAGCTTTTGAGATCGCTCTTTGGATTAAGGCGTCCACCTCATCCTTATCCTTTTTGTTTAAGGTTGCTACTGGAGGGTGAGGCCTCACCCCTCCGGCATCCCAGGGTCCACCATCTTGGATATCTCCAGCATCGTTGTCGTCACCCTCTGATGACGACAGGTTGATAGGCAGGGCATACGGCATAGCATTCACATGACACTTAAGGATTGTCAACTGCTGACGTAATTTTGTCATCTTAATTCTACACATTGAATGGTCCACTCTGCCTCTGTACTGTCCTTTATTAACGTGATCCTGCAAAACTCTGCATGCGATGCTCACTTCGCAATTTTCCCTAAGCTCCTTGTTAAGTGCATTCTGACATTTCTAAGACTCCTCCTCTAACTCGTCATACTCACTTCACAACATATCATTCATACTTGCAAGCAAGTCATTCAACTGTAACACATGCCTCTTATCCTGCTGCAACCTCTCACAATCCTCTTTCAACCTAAAAATCTCCCTATCCTTCTCTTGTACCACACTCCCAAGTTCAGTCTGAGTCTGGTTCCTAAGAGTTTCAATTTCTCATTCCAAATCCCAGGAAAACTAAAAATTAGATTAGGTTTCTTCTACAGAAACAAATCCTTGTTCTCCCAGGATTCCAGAATCAGATTAGTACAGGCTACTTTCCTGCCTCTACTGGACTACACTGGTATTTTATACAATAATTGTGCATCCACATATCTCTGTAAATTGGACACGCTCTTTCATCATGCCGTCCATTTTATAACCAATGCTCCTGCCAGAACCCACCACTGTATCTTGAACAAAATGGCAGGCTGGACCTCATTATCAACCAGGAGGCTTATCCACACCTATTCTTGGACATACAAAGCTCTATTAAATATTTATTTATTTATCTATTTATTGAAATTGTTTCACCAGGAAAAGCACACTGAGCAAGAACTGCTCGTCACCTGGTGCGACCTGTGGGGAAGGGTACAGTGCGGAACAGGACAAGGATAGTCCAGGTCCTGACATATATACATACAATTACAATACAGTTGAAAACATTTGACAGAAATAATTGGGCGTAGATGACAATTTACCCTTACTTATAGTATAGTAGCAATTACATGGGGAAGTCATGCTTTATACCTTGAAAACATATAATTAGATAATACAGCTGCTTATGTTTGACAGGAATAGGTGAGTGTGGATTAATACATATACCCTAATAGTCAAGAGTAACAGTTACAATGTGGAAATCCTGCTAAGGTAGTGGGTTGTGGTATATAATGAGATAGAGGTAAGTGCAAGCTAGCTAGCTCAAAAGCTGCCCCCATACATTACAGCTGTCTTCACTCGAACAAGCAGCTCCTATGACCTCAGAAATTGTGCATATATTACCCTGAAAGTGCCCAAATTTCGAACACAATTTGGTATGGCAGCCATAAGCTATGTCCTTCTCACTATCTGGAACAAGCTCCAAGCCACTTTAAAACTCTGCATTTTTATCCCACTAAGAGCATTCATCAGAACGGTCAATGAAATTGCCACTGAGTCCTGCCACTGTTTCTAGCCCCCCTATATTGCTTTCACCATGCCCCTATTCTTTCTTGCACTTGCCTAATCTGCTTTTCATTCTTCATGTATTTATACTTTACTGACTTCTCTTTTTTTCACCTTGTTGGCCATTGTTATTTCCATTATGTAATTTGAAGTTATTGTTAAGTTAGTCTTGTTTTTATACCTGTATTTGTACCATTCTATATGATTGTTTTTGCAGTATGTTTTACCTGTTGTATTTGTTTCCTTCTTTGCACACCTGCTTAATATGTTGTATAAGGGACCGCCTTGTAAATGAGCTTGCTCAACTGAATTTATTCCTTCACAATAAACTGAATTGAACTGAAATCCCTCTGTTTCTCACCCGCTTCACTTGTTTTGGAGCCCAACTCCTTTTTCAGAGCTAGGACCTCCGTTTCCACTGCTTGCAATGCAGTATACAGGGTGGCAACCATTACACCTTTTTGATCATGTTTCTTAGCTGTAGGCTTTACCTCCAAGTGCAGTTTACAGACATACTGCACAGGTTTAGCCTGCGATGTTGCGTCCAGCTTGAAATCACTCCACCTTCATGGGAGGTCAGGAAATTTAAGATGTCTAATTTGAGCTCTGTACTAATGGCCATTTTGGAGGTTCCCCTTTTCCTGCACCAACTAAGAGTCCAAGACATACCGGTTCACCTCAGCCTCAACAGCTAGGCAGTCACATGTTTTTTGGTCGGAAGTCCTACAGGTATGCGCCGCAAGTTTATTCATTTATTCATTACAAATCGGGTTTACAACCTTTGAGTCAGAGACTTATTTACAAAGGCACCTCGTCACAGGGGGAGCAGACATCAAGACAGTTATTACAGTGCAGATTAAAAGAGAGGATAGCATTACAGGTGCAGTAAAAGGAACATTTAATATAGATACAGTTAGGTTACATAATGTAGTAGTTTGTATGTTACTTAGGTTACATAATGTTGCAAAATTGTGAGTTACACTCATGGATATAGTAGGTCCTCAGAGAAGACAGCGGGTTACATCCCTGTTTGGACCTAGTAGGGAAGGGGTAGGTCTGGGGGAGAGAGAGAGGCTGTCCAGTGGACGTTGTCAAGCCAGGGGGCAAGGCGGGCAGGAACAACAGGTTACAACAGGGGGTTAGTTGCACCTACAACTGCGGGTATTAAAGATATGGTTCCGAAGGGCTGTTTTGAAGGAGACAATTTTTGGCAAGTTGGAGATGCAGCTAGGGAGGGAGTTGAACCAAGTGGGGGCTCGGTAGAGGAAGGATCTCTGGGCAAGAGAGGTCTTGGTTCTGGGCACCTTGAAAGTGGCCTTAACAGAGCTATGGGTAGTGACAGATGAAGATGGCTGCTGTAGGGAGGTAGAGACCCCCAGGGGGGAGAGTCCTAGCAGTGATTTCTTAGCGAGAAGGCAGGTCTGGTAAAGCAGTTGCTCCTCAAAGTTGAGAAGATTGGTGGTAGTATAGAGAAGGCAGGTGTGAGTTCGGCTGGGGGCACCGGTCAGGCGCCTACAGACCTTATTGATGGAGAGTTGGATTTTGGAGAGAGCAGTGTTGTCAGCTGCAGTGTAGATGGGCAAGCCATAGTCCATGAGGGACAAGAGAGAGGAGGTGATGGCCAGTCTGAGGGCAACCTGAGGCAGGCAGTCCCTGTGCCAGTATAGCAGACCAATCTGAGAGTTAATGGCAGCTGACAGGGCATTAATGTGGGTGTGGAAGGAGAGGGTAGTATCAAACGTGATGCCTAGGTACTTGTTTGTGGTCACTTGTTCTAGCGGGTGCAGAGTGCTGGGGATAATCAAGAGGGGGGTATTTTTAGCTTTATTTTGGTGGTGGGAGAAGAGTATTGATTTGGTTTTCTTTAGGTTAATGACCAGTCTGCGGTCACCGAACCACCTTTCAGCTTGGTTGTAAGCTTGCTGGAGGGATAATTAGAGGGAGGTGGGATTGGGATGTGAGGCAATGAGGACTGCATCATCAGCATAGAGGAGCATTTTACCAGTACATGAGCTGGGGAGGGTGTTGAGGTACAGACTAAAAAGTATTGGACCCAGGATGGAGCCCTGAGGGACCCCAGAGTGAATGGGAAGAGTGCTGGAGAAGTTGAACAGGGGGTGTAGGTTCGAGTGCCTTCATGGTTCCCATCCTGTTCAGGATGCAGGAGTCCCAAGCAGCCTTCTGAAAAAGGGTTGTGAACAGGGGACAGAGGTTCGAGCACCTTTGTGATTCCTGTCCCACTCACCTGTGTACCTTTTGGCGTACTGGTTCAGTTCCGTCTGCCACGGTCAATAAATTGTGGATGGCAGGATTCTAGACCTGTTGGCAAAACACGACACAGAAGCTCAGATATCACAGAAGAAAGTTTATTCCCAAAATATGTAGAAAACAGCGTACATGCTGGGAGTTCGGAACCCTCCAAACACCACAATGTCATCATACAAACTCAAAGAACAACAGGCTTACATGACTTATTACACTGAGAGATAAGAAAGCATGTTACCAAGTAACAGACTCTTTTAAAAAGGCAGAAAAACAAATACAGCAATTCTATTGGTGGAAACTAGTGGGCAGCTTGCACCTAAGACAGTTAAGTTTTGCACGTATACACTGATAAGCATTATGCTGACTAAGGCTGTTTTGGGTGACAATACAGCGATTCATAAAATATGCCGATCATAGTATCATGGCGAAAGGCTGTAGATGGCACACAAGCATCATGATTAATCATGCTCTGTATGCCTTCTATTGCTATAACATCACGCTGAGGTGAACTGAGCTGCTGCTGAGTGAGTGGAAATGCTGTGTTTAAATCTGCTGACTTTGAACTTGTGCAAGAACTGCTGTTAGAATATCCATAACTGAATGGCTCTGTGTTTCCCTGCCTAATTACCCTGTTTAGTTTCATTGTGCTCAGCTGACCTGGGGGCTCAGGGGCGGGCCAGTGGTTGAGTGCTCCAGTCAGGGTAAATATATTGAGCTGCTCGCAAGCACGAGTGCCACTCGGCAGAGAAAATTATTGATTACACAAGAAGTTAAGGTAGCATTTGTTTTAGTTACTCGTGTTTAGTTTCCCTTATAAAGTGATAAATAGGGAAGATACAAAGGTTACTGACATTTTAAAATTATAAATTGATACCTAACCTTGTATAATTAAGTGTTGGAAACATTTTTAATAATGAAAATGCAAAAGTGTTTAATAATGGTGGGTTGTGTACTAGGGTTGATGTTAGTGGACTCAAGTGTTTGGATCCTGGCAAATAAAGCTGTGGGTAAATTTGAACAAGGTAGATTTGAAGATAATTTTACATATTTGAACCTACTTTGCAAATTTAGACAGAATGAGTTGCCAAAATTAGAAGTGGTAGAGCTGTTGAACAAAAGGTCACAGTATAAAATAGGTGGTAATATTGTACCAACCCCTAATCTATGCCCTGATATAGTATTGTCTTTTTGCATCAAGTTATTGCTAACTCTATCTGGGGATATAGAAGTAAACCCAGGGCCCAATTTGCTTGGTGATCATTTAATTTGGGGGTGGGGGGGGCCTAAGAGTGGCACATTTGAATATTCGTAGCTTATTTCCCAAAAAATAAAATACAGAGGCTTGGGTCTAAAAACATGAACCTGATACCTTGAGTTTAACTGAAACTGGTTAAAAACCTCAGTAACTAATGGTGTCTTGCCTTTAGATGGATATAAAATAATAAGAAAAGATAGTAATCTAGATTTAGTAGTTGCCGTATTGGTCCTTGCAAGAACAGATCCAGAAGCAAATGATTTGATACCTTTTAATGGACCAACATAGATGTAACAACAAGAACAAAGTGCTCTAGCTTTTGGACCAACCAGTCCTTCTTCAGAAGCTCATGGCAGTTGTTTAGAAAATATAATACTTATAACAGCTAGATAATGCAGAAAAAAACAGAAAAAAATCCCCATTGGTTTAAAATACTCAAAAAAAAACAACCAGAAGATTATGTCAGAGAAGTTTAACAGTACCATACTGCCTTTAGGAGTTATCTGCTTCAGCAGTGTTATCTTATGTCAATTAAACTTATATGCAGTAGGATTCTTTGTATGTGTGTTCCACCAAGCACCTTCGACCCAGGGTTCCTCCTGGATGAAGGCAGTATGGTACTGTTAAACTTCTCTGACATCATCTTCTGTTTTTTTTTTTAAATGAGTATTTTAAACCAATGGGGATTTTTTTCTGTTTTTTTTCTGCATTACCTAGCTGTTAAAAGTGTTGTATTTTCTAAACAACTGCCACGAGCTTCTGAAGAAGGACTGGTTGGTCCGAAAGTTAGAGCACTTTGTTCTTGTTGTTACATCTATGTTGGTCCATTAAAAGGTATCAGATCATTTGCTTCTGGATCTAAGAAAAGATAGGGAAGGTAAAAAAAGGGGGAGGTATACTTATTTATTTCAAATAAGAACTAACTGTGTCTAAATTGGAGATAAAGGTTGATTCCCCTTCAGAGTGTGAATGGTTACTGATTGAGATAAAAACAAGGGGATAATTATAAACTTAAACATTGCACTGTTTACAATCCACCCAAATTTGCACATAACGGTCTTGAAAAGTTTTTACAAGTTGTTTCAAATTACCAATTTAATGGTGACTTCTTCATGTCAGGAGATTTTAATATTCATTGGGACTCTAGTGATGCTTCTAATATGGAATCCTTGTTGATGAATATAGGTCTGTGTCAGTTAGTACAAACTTTTACACTTTTGAACCTGAAGACAAATAATCATACAATTTTGGATTGGATTTTGACTAATAAGCATACTAAAATTATTAAGATTGGAGTCTTACCAGATGTTATCAGTGACCATCAGGCAATATATTGTACCTGGAAATCAAAGAAAATAAACCCCCCTCTCATCTGATAACCTATAGAAAGTATCCTGAAGATTTAGATGACTGATTAAAGTCTAATTTAAGAGAAGTTGATTGGTCCTATTTGGATGTAATACCTTGCATAGAGTCAGCAGTTGATTATTTTACAACACAAATTTTGGAATTACAAAATAAATTCTGTCCAAAATTAACAAGGAGAGTAAGGGGGTCAGTAAATAAATGGATTACCCCGGAGATGTTCAAATTGATGAAAATAAGGGATCAAGCATGGAAACAATTTTGCTTGAGTAAAAAGATTAGTGATTTTCAAAGCTATTGGAAATTAAGAAACGAATGCAAGATAAAATTAAGTTTATGTAAATCTGATTATTACACAAAACAACAAGATTTAAATCTGTCAAATCAAAAAAAAAGTGTTGGTCTTCAATCAAATCTTTGGTATCTTCTCCCATAAATGAACAATCTGTCGAGTTCCAAGTTGAAGAAGTTACAATAAAAGAGCCACAAGAAATAAGCACAGCTTTTTTACAAAAAAAATTTGGATATGGGCAGATATAGTGTAGATAAGGAAGATCAGGACTTAAAGAACCCAGTTATAACATCTCAAAATGATTTAATATTCCATTTTAAAGAAACAGAGCCCAATCAGGTCCTGAAGATTCTGAAGAAAATTCCTTAAAAAAATGTTGGAATTGATGATATTCAGCCAAGATTTCTGAAGTTAATATCTTCGTACATTTACATAACTTTGACAAAGATATTCAACCTGCCTTTAGAAATAGGGATCTTTCCACAACAATGGAAAAAACTATAATAAGACTAATTTTAAGGGGGGGGGACAGTTAAGATTTGGGGAATTACCACCCTATTTCTCGTCTCCATCCTTTAGGTAAAATTTTAGAAAAGATGACAGAGGTACAAATTAGTGATTATTTACAACTGACAGGGCTTCGGGATCCTGAGCAGCATGGCTTTAGGAAATTTCATAGTACAGGAACTGCCTTGGCCAGGTTCACAAATCACATCAGTGAAGCTATGGAGAGGAGTGAGCTCACTGGTGCTGTTTTTGTGGACCTGTCCAAGGCATTTGATCTTGTTGACCATCACCTGCTGCTCAGGAGCCTGGCTGCCAAGGGAATATCTGGACTATTACTAAAATGGGTAGAGAGTTATTTATCTGGAAGGGAACTACAAGTTCTTTATGAGGGTTCAGTGTCACAGAGTAGAATTTTAAAAAAGGGTGTACCTCAAGGGTCAATCTTGGGACCCCTGTTGTTTTCCATATTTGTGGATACTATACCAAGTAAATTCTTAAGGCTAAGACAATCTTGTATGCTGACAATATGATATTATATAATAGTTCTAATTCTTTAGATAAAATTGCCCAAGATTTGACTGAAGATTTTCAGAGCTTAGAAAATTGTCTGTTGGACTTAAAATTATCATTGAATATTTTAAAAACCAAGAGTATGATGTTTGCTTCCTAAACAAAAATTGGAAAAATTAGAGAATCTAAACATTTCTGGTAAAAATGGAACTAATTTGGAGCAGGTGCAATGTTTTAGATAATTGGGAATGAATCTGGACTCCAGTTTGATATTTTCAAATCATATATTGCCTTTAACAAAATCAGTAAATCAAAAATTAGGGGTTTTATTCAGATTACAAAATGTGTTAACTTTGCAGGCTAGGAAACATATAGCCCAGAGTATACTGTTATCACAACTGAATTATAACTAATTTTTGTTTACAACTTTGTCCAAACATGTGTTAAATAATTTAACAATGACATTTCATAGTATTTGTACAGTTGTTTATAGACTGCCTTATAGTACACATCATTGTACTTTATATCAAGTCTCAGGGTTTCTTCCACCGCATCAAAGTTCCATTTACTCTCTTTGTTGAATAATGGATAATGTATTGAGACAAAAAAATACCTCACCCTTGTATTCTCTGATATCTGTAAGGGAAGTTCCGAGAAATTTGAGATCAAATTCTCACATTTGTTTAAATGTGAAAATCACTAAAACTAAAATGGGTGCTCAAGCCTTTTCTATCCAAGTACCAAAATATTGGAATGATCTACCAGCTGAATTGAGAATTCTGAGTAGTCATAATTTATTCAAAAAGAAACTGAAGCATCATTTGTTGAGTAGCTTGCAATGTCACTGCTATTTTAAATAATCACATTGCATTCCTTGTCTAATTGTCATGTATTTGTATCTCTGTATCATATGTTATGTATCTGTATCTTTGTATTAAGTAAATGTAAAAATCATCTTTTTGTATAACATCTTGTGACTGTTTTACAGTCTTGGGTCGCATACGAAAAAGGGCCTTGGCTCATATGTTTACCCAGCTAACAAAATAAATAAAAAAAATGCTAAATAATGGTTCCTAAACACATCATAGCAAGTATGAGTAAATACAAATATACTTTATGCTGCGGTAGTGTGTGTGTGAGCCTACATGAAGGTCTGTAGGGCATGCAGGTCTACATACTGATCAATGAGTTTGGGGGTAATCCAGGGGTGGTGGGAATATTTAACCCTGGATGTTCTGAGGGGAGGCATGCTTGTCCCAGATGAAGGAAAATTAGGAATGTAACTGAGAGAGGGCCATGACAATGTCAGGGGCAGAAAGGATGGCAGTCCAATCAGTTGGAGCAAGGTCACTCAGGAGAGCATTGCTATTAAGGTGACCAGATGGACCTAGATCAGATGTACTTGAGGAAGGAGGGAGGGTGCCGGACTTTCCTGACACAGAACGTCTTGCAGTGGTCATTGAAGGCATCTGGCAGAATACCTGCTGCAACAACGCAATGTGGGCGGGTGGAGAGAATCCAGTCTAGCAGTGTGATTAGAGGAGTGAGGGCTGAGCTAGCTGGGGTCAATAATGATCTGGGTATGATTAAAGGGCTCAGTCCTGAGAGAGGTTGGCTTAGAGGGTGGGGAGAACCAATTAATGGTAAAGTTCCCAAGGAGAATTATTTTACGGATGAAGAATGTGAGGTGATGGCAGAGAGAGAGACAGTCAACCAGAGAGGAGGGTGACATTTTAGGTAGAGGTGTGCAAAACCTGGGAGGTTTTGGTTTTGGTTTTATCAAATCACCTCTGGTTTTGGTTCTGGTTTAGGTTTTGGATTCACGGCCAATATTCATTCAACATAAAATGTGGCCTGTACCTTCATTTTAATGTATAATATAAAGGAAAATAGATTACATTTAGTAGAAAAACAGTTTAATAGCATGTCAGCTAGCAAGGTCTGGCTGTTAATATGTTCATAGGAAATCATGTATTATTTGAGCCAGTGCTAAAGTAGAATAAGTACATAGTTTAATTTGCTTGCAGTCTAAAATAAATTCCTAGCAATAAATGACAGTAGACAAGACACAATGACTACGGGGACATAAGCTGAAGCAATGTAACAGTTGACTATAGCAATATAGCCTGGCAGTATAGCCTAGAGGTTAGAGTAATGAGCTGTGACTGCACTTGTTCCAGTAGACCTGGGTTTCATTTCCCATGACCTCCACTTGCTTACTGTGTGATTCTGAGCAAGTCACTGTTTAACCATCCCAGTGCTGCCAGGTCACCCCTGAAAACAGGCACTTGTACCTAGTGGGCCCTACCTGATTGTCAAAGAATAATGGTGTTAGTGTGTCTCAGTTGGTGGCACATCTGCCTCAAGGCTAGCAGGTTGTGTGTTCTAGTCCCACACTGGGATTGGGCTCATACCATAAGCGATGATCTTTGAGTGCAGTACAGTGTGAATGCTGTACTGTTAGGGTGTGCTGTCCTTCAAATAAGGTGTTAAACCAAGGTCCTGTCTGCCTTTTCTGGTGGTCCTTCAAGTGGATATTAAAGATCCCAGGGCACTTCTTAAGAAGAGATGGTAAATTTCCTTTATGCCGACACTGTCTATGTATCTATACAGGATTTAAGAATGCATGGGATAGACATAAAGGAATTCTGGAGGTCAGGGGTAAGGGGCAACAGACTTCTAGGAAAACATAAACTGAACTTACAAGCTCAAATGGGCAGACTGGGTGGGCCATAGGCCCTTATCTGCCAACACAGTCTATGTATCTATGTAACACACACACAAAAGTAACCCAAGGCTACCTAGTTTAGTCTGTTAAGCAAGGTGTGCACTGCTAACAAAAGTGGCTTGGTGACTGAAGGAAGGTAACAGGACAGGAGGACACAGCAAATGACAAGTGATGGTCTGAGAGGTGGTTTTTTTTTGAAAAAGGTAGCAGCATGCATACACAGAATATGTTGGTCCTCCCACCCACCCATTTGAATGGATGTGTTGTTTTTTTTGTGTTTTTTTTTTTTGAATAAGCAGACTTTGTTGTTTCTGTTTCCAGTGGTGGTCCCCTTAGTTTTGACAATTTGTTTTTACTCAATCAGTATGTGCATACACTCTACCATTTTTTAAATGTATTTTTTAATTTTTATTTATTTTTTTTGTCATTGTACAACACCATGAAAAGAAAACTAACTGGTAATTATGTAGACAGACTGAGGTAGCATTGTGAAAGAGCATGTACACACTGAGGGCTGGATATTCAAAAGGGTTGCGCCATGCGCAATAGGGTTGCGCCTGCGTAAGTCCGAAATTGCGCCATTCTGCCATATTCAGCAGGAGGCAGTTGCGCCCTCCAAGTCAAGCTGAGCAACAACGCAATGCTAATGAAGGCATGCTGAACTGGAGGGGGAGGAACAGCATAAACTGCACAGCCCGTTATTCAGCGGGCTGTGCAGGGGATTGTGCAGGCGCAGCCTCAACCTGCGCCTGCACAACTTTGAGCAAAAAAAAAAAGGAGTAAGTCGAGGGCCACCCACAGGTGAGCTGCCGCATTGCAGGGCACAACACAGCAGCTGCCACCTGTGGGTGGCCCTCAACCTACTCCTGTGCCCCCCCTGCATCCCAATCGCGGGCATATAGTAGCCCCACCAACTGGCCCGATCGCGGGCATAAGTTAAAAAAATCTCCCCAACCCCAGACTGGCCCGGTCCCAGGCATAAATAGCGCAACTCCATTGAATATCACCCCGGCCACACCCCTGTGCAACTATTTTGTGCAGCGCAAGGGCTTGCACCACAGAATAGCGCAGTTTGAATATCCAGCCCTGAGAGTATAAGGGATGTATCCTCATACCTGCCCTTTTGAAGCAACTTTTTTTGATAAGCTGACATTTTGTGTTGCCAGTGATGGGCCCCCACAGTTTCAACAACCTTTTTCTTTACTCAGGATGCGCATGAACAGTACTTTTTTTTTTTGTAGTACAATGCCATGAAAACTAAAGATAATTTACATAGTGTTTGTATTTTTTTTCTTTCATGGATGACTATCGATTCAAAAGCAGCAGATGAGTCAGAAGTCAGAATGGGGTTAGATGTTATCCAAGATAGAGAATTGGCACATAGGATACATAACTGGAAGACATCTACCAGAAATCAATACAGTCATTTACAAATTTAAGTTAACCTTCCAAATTAAAGATTAAAGAAAAAATGTGTGAATGTGAAATCATTTCAGAGATTCCACAGAGTTAGAGAGTAGCCCCTAACTTTTGTACACTTAGTAGACAGTAGTTCAGTGGAAGAAATAAAATGGTGACTGGCATGAGACAGGACACGAATGACATGAGAGAGAGGCTGATGCAACATTCCCTTTCCCCAGTACTGGGCCAGTAATACTACTCGTCTTCTTCAACATCACTGCCAATAGGCTCATCTTCACTACTGTCTGAGCAGTTTTTTGGAAGTACCCTGCAAATACACCATAGGGTAGATGCCCAGCCTACTGCACATGGGAGTGTGCACGGCACTGCCATTGGCACCATTGCATGTCCCTTCCTCTGTGCCAGGGGAGAACAAGGGAAAACACTGCTGACTGATAGGATGCCACTGGTCTCCCACAGGCTCCGCACCCAGCTATCTGGGGCCTGTTCTGGACAAGGTAAGTCCTTGAGGATACCAGGGTGACAGGGCTGGGGGGACCAATGGATGGGGATCGGTCAGCAGGGGGTGCAAGAAAGAGAAAATAAAAAAAAGAAAAGAAAATACAACTCACCAGTACAGCTGTAACACCACCACTTGTGGAACTAATGACCCGATTTCAGGAATAAACTGAAGCTGTTGGAGGGTTGGTAAGGAGAGAGGAGGAGGAGGATCAATTGTCCAATGGAATGCTCCCTGGAGAAAGGGATGCAGTGCAAGTCTGGCCCTTAGTGACAGCTGGAGGGCAAGGCAGCCTGGGATCACAACATCAGGAAGAATGAGGACCAGTGGCTGTCGACATCCTGGGTGAGGGAGCATGCACAAGGCCATCTTGGACAGCACTGTAGATCTGAGTCTATTGGGGAGAAACAAGGGGGAAAAACATTCAAGCTGGGCAGGGGGAAGATTCAGCCCCCCAGCAGGCCTCACACCTGAAGCCATGGCATGCCTCCTGACTGAGGAATCATTTTGTGTCCATCAGGTTCCCCAATGAGGACAAGCCATGAGGAAGGAGGAAGCTGGATAGTAAGTCCACAGATGATGTTGTGATGGGACTGGGGGGGGGGTCATACCCAATAGGGGGCCAGCCAGACTGGAGATCAATAAGTTGACAAAAAAAGGATACATTTATTACAGAATAAAAGAGTAATAAAAATGAGCAGTACCTTCTCATATTAAAGAATTTATTGAGCTGCCCTGACTTTTTATTATTTTTTTCCACATTCTTCACCTTGAAATCTGGATTGGCTGTTTAACAAATGATCCCCCTATGCATCCCTCCCACCAGCACTCTTGTAAAGCACTTTGGGATACAATGTGTATGAGAAGTGCTATGTAAATGCTAATTCTTCTTCTTCTTTGGCTCTAGTTGGATTTGAACCTGTTATTTCCTTGTTCCCAAAATGGTGCTCTAACCATTAGCCACAGGGCATAACCAAACATATCAAGTAAGGCAGTGAGCAGGGAGACAAGAGTGATTTATATGGTTGCAGTAGAAGCCATTGGGAACAATATGAGACAATGGCATGGGGATCTACAGGACAAGAGGTAATAGGATGCCTAGAGGGAAAGAGGCAGCTGGGACTGATGGGAGGGCACAGCCTTTACAAGAGGGCTACCAGGAAAGTGCATAAGGCAAGGACCCTACAGGTATGAAGTAGGGTGGAGAGGCAAGGGGCACCGAGACCTATGGGGAAAGGAATTTGACTGAGAAAGGTAGTACTAGGGGGCTGTACAGAACAATATGGGTCTGGAGCAGGGAAACCTAGAAGGATTTAGGGGTTTGGGACAGCTGGGGAAAGGGGCATATAGCTAGAAGTGGGGGAGACAAGCATACATGCAGTGTTCCTACCAGGGCAACAATATTCAAAATAATACAAAATGTATTTAGGATATGGTGCGAATACAAAGCTTTACTGGTTCTGGGTTTTCATTCAGATACAAACTGAATATTATTAGTGGTTAACCAAGTTTATTCATTTGTATTCGAATACACAGCTAATTTTAAATATTTTGGCCTACATGAAGACTAACAAGTGGTCAAATGTATTTGGAATACAACATAAAGGCTTTTAAAGTATTCAGGCTGTTTGTATTCAGCTTTTATTTGAATATTAACAATTGCCACAAAAATGTATTCAGTATACAAAATTTACCACAAATTGAGTAACAAACTGAAGTCTTCATGTTTGTTAAGGACTTGTAAGTAAAAAAAAAAAAACATTCTTTTTGACTGAAAGCACAAATCAGAGGAAAGCCAACTCATTTAGATGTGGGGTGTGAATAGTGGTCATTCCCCTTTGAAGGAAAGCAGTGCCACTGAGCTTCCATTTGGACTGTGACCTTGACCAGATGAAGGAACCCATGTGCCTCCATGACACATGGCTGCACTGTCAGAATGCCTAAATTTAAACACATCTGAAAGCCATATCTCCATAGAAAACAACTGGCAGCTGGGACCCTTGAGATCTGGCAGCAGATTTTATATTTGTTTGTTAAATCCTCCTCTGTTTGTTTCTCTCCCTCTCTCTTGCCCTCTCCCCCGTCACACACACACACACCTTGCCTCACACTCCCCATCCATTGTTTTCAACTGGGTCCAAAAAAGAACTGACTTGAAGTGGAATCATCAGCTGGTGCTCATCAAGAGAGCCCAGTGTCTGTGGTTATATTTCTAATGGTTAAATTGACTTGCAGGACATGGTTTCCATTAATTTATAAGTATCCCTTTCAAAAACAAAAGCACATTTCTAAAAAAAATATACATTTTCTTCTCCCAGTGTTCACTGGTTTCCATGGGAAAGGTTCTGCTGCACTGACTTACTGCTGAAGCGTATGAACACCTCAGAGTCTGCAGCAGTCTGATGCTGCCACTACTGGCATCCTCTTTCGGTGTGCCATCTGCGATTGGTTAGGGCAGCCTGTCAGTCAAAGCTGCCATGACAATGAACCCAGGATTCATTTTCATTCAGGGATTATCTCTTGTCAACAGCCTGCTCAGCCCCTTAATGCACTCCATGCTTAATTTAAGCCATAACCATTTAAAAAATGTCAAGAAAGACCGCGAATATCATTAGATTTAGTTGGGCAAAAGACTGGAAACTAATTTTGAAATCCACACAGAGTTTCAAAACAGAAAAATTGAGCTCAGATACATTTCTGGCCTACATTGATTGCAAAGTTCCAAAAACCCTACATTTTGGCTTACTATCTGGGTTGCCTGTACAGAAAATAACTTTATTTCCATAAATGGCCCAAAAATAAACATATTTAAAAATTAGCTCTATTTTTGAATATTTAAAATACATGAATGCATGGAAATAAACTGCACATATATGACTAAAATATGAATAATACAGTCATAATTTTTCCCTTTTCCCCAGCCCCCCTCCCCACCCATTATGATGGGTTCCCCATGGAATAAAACCCACCTGCCTGTCAGCAGAGCAGGACACTTACTGCCTTTCTAGCTGTTGCCAGTGCTGCTTAGATGCCCAGCGGGGGGGGGGGTCTATGTATGATGGATGGCCATGCCCACATAGATCATACATATTCAAAACTGGAAAGGTCATCATGGGACTAAATTAGGGCTTATCCGCAGCCATAACTGTCATTTTTTTTTGTTTTTTTGACCAGGAAAGACACACTAAGCCTTGACAGGGTGGGTTACATGGATCTGTTTTATATGTACAGTAAATGGCCTATATGATCTCTAGGCAGCTATTATGCAAATGACTGGTAGGTCACATGATGACACCCCCTCTAGTCTTTCCTGTCGTTTTTTTTTTCATAGAAACAAAAAATCTGTTGGCAGAAAGGAATAGATGATCTATACAGTCTGCTCATATTATGCTACCTCACCTTAGCCTAGCATCCTGGGTGTTATCCCCCCTGCCCCTCCACCAACAACCATCCCCCCCCCCCTTACTCTCCTGTGGGATCATGAGTCCTCGTACTCTGTCCCACCCATGTTTTAACTCATTTAGGGTACCAGCCCCCACTACCTCTGCTGGCAGTCTGTTCCAAGACTCCACCACCCTGTTAGTAAAGTAGAACTTCAACTCTTTCCTCCTGTGACTGTGTCCCTATTTCTAATAAACAGGTGTACAGTGTTCACCCTGTTTATACCCCTCAGAAACTTATATATCTCTCTAATGTCTCTGTCTCACATCTGACCTGCAGCGGAGTACTATACATGTTAATGCCACCAGCTGGTTCTCATATGATCTGTCTTGCTGGCCCTGGATCATTTTGGTGACCCTTCTTTGTACTGACTCCAGCCTGTCTTTGTCCTTTCTCAGGTGAGGGCTCCAAAACAGAAGAGAACAGAACATGGTATTACAGGTGAGGCTTTGCCATCAGACTGTATACGGGCAGTATCACTTCGCTTCTCCTGCTATCAAAACCCCTCCCAATGCACCCCAGCATTCTCAATGCATTACTGTATGCTTTATTGCACTGGCTGGTTTGCTTGATGGGGTCCCTGATAGTGACCTCCAGATCCCTCTCCTCTGTAGCAGTGGCCAGCCTAGCCCTCTCGTCCAGTACCCACCCCGTCTATGAATTCCTGTTCCTTAAGTGCATCGCCTTGCACTTCTTGGCATTAAATCTTAACTGCCAGATCCTGGACCATGTTTCCAGCTTCTCCAGGTCATTCTGAAGCTTTCTCATCCCTTCTTCACTGTCTACCCTGCTTCAAAGCTTTATGTCATCAGCAAAGAGACACATCTTGCATTGGATACCCTTCCTTATGTCACTAATGAACATATTGAATAAGACTGATCCCTTCTGCACCCCCTTTGTGACCCTACTGGCTCCTAATTTGGCCATTTACTACTACCCTACTGACTCCTCTCTAGCCAGTTCCCTGCCCGCCTGATTAAACTCTTCTATGTCTAAAGCAACCAAACTGAGACTGCGGCAAGACCCTGGAGGAGATGCATGTTAATGAGCCATCATCGAGAAATCCTCTGGACAAAGGGAGGTGGGCAGCATTACCAGCCTTCCATGGTGTCTACATTAAGCCGTATTCAACTTTGGTTGCAGCTTTGGCTACAGCATCTGTGGAACCATTATGGAACAATGATACTGTACTTATCTAGACATTTTGGATGCAATACTAATGATTTAAACTGAGAATTTCATCATATTACAGTTCTTAATCCAGTTATGTAATCATGTCTTATTTAACTTTTTTATTATCTATATTTTCTTTACCAGTTTAAAGTTAACTTACTGTGGGTTTGGGATGGGAGCTAGCTCAGGGTACTGCCGGGGGGTGGGGCAGGGGACTGGGGGGCATGGTGCATACTGCTTGTAGATGGTGACTTGTGGTTTATAATATGCCCCTACCAGTACCCTGCTTGGTGGGGGGCAGGGACACATGGTGCATACCAGCTGGCTGAGAATAGGTGGTTCGCCCTATGTTCCCCATCAGTCTACTGCCCTGAGTGGGGGGACAGGGGACTAGGAGGCAACATGCCCCCTACCCCCTGCCCCTCTCCCCTGACATTACCTTATGCAAGTGGAGTGAAGTGAGTGGGTGGCCATGGTGCTAGAGAAGGAACATGCTGATACAGATTATGTGAACATTTCTGACTCAGTAATGATTACTTAATCATGTTTTATTTAAACACATATTTTGTTCCACTAGCTAGCCTATGTTAATGCTGGTGGTGGGGGCAAAGGACTTGGGGGCATGGTGCATTCTGCCAGTGGATGGGGACCAATGGTTTATACTGTGCCTCCAGCAATCTCATCCCTAGGGGCAGGGGACTGGGAGAACATGGTGCATAACACCTAACTGGGGACAGGTGGTTTTCATCATGTTCCCCCGCAGACCCCTTCCCATGGTTGGGTGACAGAGAGCTGGTGGCAACTTCCCGCCAGCTCCCTGCACCAAATCCCCCAAGAATTGCCTCATGCATGTGCAACAAAGTGGGTGGGGGGTGAGTATCAGTGGATCAGGTGACCAAAATGAGACTGCGGGGCAAGGCCTGGAGGAAATACACGTTGATGAGACACCACCCAGAGTTACTCTGGATGAAGGGGAGAGGGTGACATTAACAGACTTCTATGGGGGGGGTTAATGTGGTGGATACAGCTGTGGAAGCAGCAGCATCTGTGGAACCATTACAAATATTAAATGTGGAAATTTTATGGGGGACTGGGAGGTGGGAGGACCAACCACAAGCTAGCTTGAAGTACTGCTGGGGGGGGGTCAAGGGACTGAAGGTGCATGGTGAATACTGATGGTGGATGGGGACCACTGGTTTCCACCATGCCCCCACCAGTTCACTGCATGGGGGGGGGCAGAAGACAAGGGTGGCAGAGGACTTGGGGGAACATGATACATACCACATGGCCTGGGATAGGGTTCACTCCATTTTCTCCATCAGTCCCCTTCCTGGGGTGGGACATGGGGCTGGGGAACATAGACATAATGCCCCCTGCCCCTAAGCTCCCCCACATTACCACATGCCAGTCAGTGGGTGGGTGTTTGCAAGATCAGGTGAAAGACTGTGACTGCGATGCATTATGTAATACAAGTGGTTTTCAGGGGTCAGCTGGTGGAATTCGAGCTGTTAACTTTTGATTGCAGTACATGAGTGATGACACATTACCTCATGCCAGTAGGTGGGTGTCTTAAGCATGTTTTATTTAAATGTATGTTATTTAAATTTTTCTTTAACTTACTTATTCTGTAGGTGACTGAGAGGAGATCCACAAGAATGGGATAATGTTGGGGGTTGGGGCAAGGGACTGGGGGAACATGGTGCATACTGCTGGTGGATGGGGACCAATAGTTTGCACTATGGTCCCACCAGTCCCATGCCGGGGGGCAGAGGACTAGAGAGGACATGGTACATATCATCTGGTCAGGAACAGGTGGTTTGCCCCATGTTCCCCATCAGTCCTTGCTCAGGGTGGAGGGACAGGGGCTGAGGGCACTATGCCCCCAAACCCCTGGCCCCAACCCTCGCCATTGCTTCATGCAAGTGTAGTGCATGTGGAAGGTGGTATTGCATTGGAGAAGAAATGTGAAGAAGAAGACAACGAGGGAGAGACAGAGTCCACAAGGCCTGCAAGGTAGAACAGGCCTGCAAGGCCGATCAGGCCATAGCACCAGACTAGACTACAAGTTGCTGCCATTAGCCTTCAGCAGAGTTGGAACATTCTTCAATGAGGATTGTGAGGATACACTATGGCAGGTCCTTGTACTTTAATGTAATGCACTCTTGGGGATATAATGACAGGTGACACTAGCCTGAGGTAATGTCGGGGGGTGCTGGAGAGAATAGTGCTTTGCACTATGCCCTCGACAATGCCCTGTCTAGGAGGGCAGAGCACTGGGAGAACATGGTGCATAACACCTGGCTGGGGACTGGTGGTGTACACCATACCTCCCCAGTATTCTGCCTTGGGGATTGCCCCTCAAATCTCATGGCATTACCTCATACCAGTGTATTCTGCACTGCAAAGACAAGCATGCGGAGCTGTGGTTTGTCATACATGTTGAAAAAGATTTTTTGTTTGATTTAAATGTTTTGTTCCACTAGCTAACCTGAGGTAATGCTGGGTTGGGGTGGAGGAGCACTGGCATGAGGTAATGCCAGAGGGGGTGATCCTGGGGGGCTATAGTGCATACCACTGGTGAATGGGGACCAGTGGTTTGCACTATGCCCCCACCAGTGCCCTGCCGTGGGGAGCAAAGGACTGGGGGTGGACATGGTGTATACCACTTGACCGGGAACTGGAAGTGTGCATCATACCCCCCAGCCCTCTTTCTTCCCCCTCTAGAATGACCTCATACCAGTGCTGTACATAGAGTATGGAGAGGTGTAAGGGTCTGTGATGACTTACTAAGCTTCCATTGCACTACCTCTCCTCACATTCTGATCAGAAAAACGTGCATGTCCTTTTGTGTTGTTAAACTGCTCAGGATCCTTTTGACCTTTCTATTCAGTCTTGTCACTGCTAGAAGCTGATTTGCACTTCTGTACAAATGGTAAAAAACCAAACTAGCAATGTATCCTCCATTACAGGTGATGCAGTGAGAGGCTGCTAGCCCCAATACGTAATGTCAAACCAGAAAACTGCACTTGAGAGCCACAAAAATAAGAACAAGGATTTGGAAAGTATAAAGTTAATCCAGCCCTTTATTCGGAAAAGAGTAGCCTGGAGGGCTATCACCCTAGTGATTCAACTTGTGCTAGATCTTCGTCAGGGAGTTGTCCCTCAGTTTAAACCCATAGTCCTTTTAAAGTGTACATCTTAAAGGTACAGTGTCTTTTCAACAGAATAATCATCACAATTATTTGAATATCCCAAAACCTTTGCATCATTATGTGTAAACAATTAATTCATAGTAATACTTACACATTTCTATTGTATGCAAAAATATTTTGAAAAACAAAACAAAGGAAGTGGGAGGAAGTGAATATCAGTTCTATTCAAGTGCTAAGTCTCCTCTCGGTATCCAGACTTTATTGTTGTCTAAATAATACTAGTATTCAAAAATTTATACCGATCAGGCAGATAAATCACAAGAATAATTCCATTTTTGGTTGGGGGGAGGAGAGGTAAGGAAAGGAACAATTGGTAATTATTAAAAACTGATGGGAGTTGTCCCCATTTCAGACCAATCTGTTTCTTATACTATCAGACCCATCTATATAAATGGAACAACTAAAATGTCTTGTGTATCCACACAAGAAAATATGGGTGGGAAAAGTCATTTCACTTTCTGACTATACAGTCACTATCTTCCTATTTCCTCTATGTTAACCTGGAAGGTGTTCTGTAACAAGCCTGTAAAGAAAAAGATAAGCAATTTTTAGAATATAGACCTCTCAAATCTAGTCTAAACAGGTTTTACTTCAGCTGATCTTAATCCTTTAGATAGGGGTTGCACTCAACGTCCTTATTTAAACCCATGGGCTCAGTGGTGTTCAAAGACAATATCTATCTTGTCTCTTTTTTTGTAATAAATGAGTGACTCAATCACCTCCCCTAAATTTGGGAGGAACATGTTCTAATCCCATAAAGTGAAATTCTTCTGTGTTTGAATTGTGATGTGCCAAGAAGTGCACACCCAGGGCATTTCTTTCATTGCCATTAATTACAGCCCTTATATGCTCCTGGATGCACACTTTTAGTGAACGTACAGTATGCCCCACATAGTGTTTGTAGCAACTACACCGCACAACACACATACATACAAAACTGGTTACATAGGGTATGAAATGATGTATGGCTATGTTTCTATTATTGGCGTGTTGTGTGCATGTTTTACTCAGCAACATATTTACAGACATTAGAGTTGCCATACTTATGGAAACCTAATGGTTTCCTAGGTAACTATTTCAGATGTTTATCTTGTTTGCTGCCTGTGTAATAGTTGTCAGTCAGTAGATCCCTCAGATTGCTTGCTCTTATTTCTTTTTTTAGCAAAGTATCTCCCAGGAGTATGGGCCAGTACTTATGGATAATGTTACCCAGTCTCCCTGCCATATTATTGTAAGTTGTAGAAAAGGTAGTGGATGGATTTGTGTCCTGTGCTATTTTTTTTCAGTACCAGTATTGTTTTTTTATGTCCAATAGTCTGGCTTTTTTCCATTGCTTCATCTAAAAGTGCTGCCAGTATAGCCCCTTTCTCTGAATCTCGGTGTCATTTCTTTTGATTGTCTGTCAATTTCAATCAGCTCTGAGCAATTCCGTCTAAGTCTAATGCGCTGACTGTATGTGATAGAATGTATTAGTTTCCTAAGATGAACACTGAGTGCCTGCAACACTGTATTTGCTGCAATTGGTTTCCTATAACCTGATGATGTCACTGTGTGGCCTGTAGAGGCACTGAGAACAACATCCAGGAAACTGAGTCTCTCAAAATTAAATTCATATGTGAATTTAAGATTCCTTTCTGTGTTATTGATATAACACATAAACTCATGTAATTCCTGCTCTGTGCCACCCCCCCCCCCGAGACTCACAATGTAATCAATTAAACAGTACCACCTTACCACTTTGCTGTGGTATTTGATTGCTTTGTTGTCAAAAATAAACTTTTCCTCCTACAGGCCCATAAAAGATTGACATAGAGGCCCCCAACATTGTGTCACTTTTTTGCCTGTAAAATTCTTTATTGAACACAAAATAATTTTTGTTCAAAATAAATTGTAGGGCCTGTAAGAGGAAAGTTTTAGGAATCATTTCATCATAATGGGGTTTGCTATAAAAATGCCTAGCCACTTCTAAGCTTGCCCTGTGCTCTACATTGGTACATAGGCTAGTGACATATATGGTGACCCAACAGTAGCCATTTTGCCACACAAAATCCAATATTCTTTAATAGATCCATAGTGTCTCTGGTGTGGGACATGATACCTGACATGTGTGGTTGTAAGAAGTAATCCACATAGTTAGAAAATTTTTGTGTCAAAGGTCCCACACCAGAGATCATAGGTCTTACAGGGTGGTCCAAAGGGTCTTTATGAATTTTATGGAGTACAGAAAATGTAAGAATAATTGGAAACTCCACTTTCAAGAACCCTGCTTCCTCCCCAAGATTCATTTTTTTTCTAAGGCACCTTCAATCAAATTGTACAGTTCAGTTTGATATGTAGCAGTGGGCTCACCTGGCAGTTTTTCATAGCTACCCCGTACCTGTAGCAGGTCATTTACCTTTGTTACATACATGTCTTCAATCATTAACACAGTGTTACCCCCCTTATCAGAGGGCTTAATCACTGCATTTTCAAGTCTACACAGTTGTTGAAATACTTCCTATTTGGATCTCTGTTATCATTTTTTCAAAAATATCAATTGCAGAGTTAGTTCTTGCACAGTATTCTTAACACAGTGCCACCTATAGGTCAGATTGCGAGTTTCACTGAGGTGCGATCTCAATTTTCTTGCTTTAAAAGATAGCACAGTATTCTTAACACAGTGTCACCTATAGGTCAGATTGCGACTTTCACTGAGGTGTGATCCTGATTTTCTTGCTTTGAAAGATAGCAGGTCATATCTAGGGAATTAATGTATGGTTGGATGTGTGTCAGCTGATGTGTTTTGACCAATTAGATTACTTGATTTCAGTGTTGCCATTACTGCCATGTTACAACAGATGTTATAAAATGGGTTCTGAAAATGCTGTCTTCTGATTCGTCCAAACAGGTCACCTGCCCATTGATTAATCCCTGATATACCCACAGTTGCATGTTGACAGGGCTTTATTTTACTATTTCTTTAGGTAAAACTCTAACATAACATTGCCCATGTTATAAGAGGATTAACCCACTTTAGGGTATGGGTTTACTGAGCATTAATCCACACCTGGGTGGCTGAAGTCACCCGGCTTTGCCTCGTGACTCCAACCCCCTCCCCAGCAGGCGTGGATTAATGCTCAGTAAACCCATACCCTGTCATGGGTTAATCCCTCCTTATTCCATTTGCCAAAACATTTTCATTGGTGGCCACCTCTAGTAGAGTGTATAGTGATCCAATATCTGGAAGGAAATTCTCATCCTGGGACTGTCCAAGGCAGTCTGATAACCCATGTCGGTTCCTTCTTTTCTAGATGCAAGACAAATACTTTCATTTTCTGATAGGTTTCTACACATCCACTTTTATATTAAAGAGGGCAATCATAGCCAATGGAACAAAAGAAAGTCTTTATGATAATACTTGTTCCTAACCTTCTGTTAATTGTAGCTTTATATAACTGCTGTATTGTTTTTCTCAGTGGTCTTTGTGGATTTTGACTTCCCCGTGCCTCTCCTGCCTCTCCTCATCCTTTTTCTCTTTTTAATTTTTGCTGTTTGTTGGCTTTTTGTTTTGCCATTGTCGATTTCTTTGGGATTCTCTATTTGTTTTTCTAAAACAAAACTTTTGGTACAGAGGTTTCAACTTAAGAATCAGAGCCCAAATTAATAATGACTGTTGTTTTATTGATAATACTTTTTTGTTGTTGTCTTGTACTTTGTTGTTTTGATTCAGATCTATTTCTTCATTTATGCCAGGCTGTGGATCTGCTCCTCGAGTGCCACTACTGGGTGATTTATTTATTCTTTCCCACTTAAATACGTCACCTTTGTCATAGTCTTCTGAATCCCTTAGTAATTTCTTTCTTTCTTGATCATTCATTCATATTCCTGGTTAAATAAAGTGATTGATTGATTCATTCATTCATTCATTCAGCTTTATATGTATAGTGCAATTCTCATTGCGAATCAATGCACTTTACATCATATTTAAAAACCATTAAAATGTAATACATATAACAAACAACATATAAAATCCTTTTGACATCATTAAATATGAAACAATCTGGAAAGCTAGTCTGAACCAATGGGTTTTAAGCTCCCACTTAAACTGATCTACAGTCGAACTATCTCTGATGTGACAAGGTAGAGAGTTCCAGAGGGTTGGTGCTGCATAAGCAAAAGTCCATGCACCAGATGTTTGCAGACGGACCCTCAGAACCTCCAGCAGGCCCTCATCACTGGGGCAGAGTGGGCAGGAGGGGTGGTAGGGATGCAGAAGGTCTTGCAGTTAGCCAGGCCCCTGTCCGTGTAGTGCTTTATAGGTCAGCAAACTGACCTTGAAGGAGATCTGCCACCTAACCAGCAGCCAGTGCAGATAGCAGAGTACAGGTGTAATATGACAAGACCTAGATAGGCCAGTCAACAACCTGGCCACTGCATTCTGCACTAGCTGCAGGTGGCGAAGATCGACCCCTGAAAGCCGTAGGTAAAGGGCATTGTAGTAATCAAGGCACAAGATCATGAAAGCATGGACCAGTGCTAGCAAATCCCCAGGGGAAAATCAGATGTTTAATCCTGGCGATGTTCTTCAGATGGTAAAATGAGGTTTGGACCATGGCTGACACCTGCCATTTAAGCGTCAGATCCACAGTCCAAAACAATGGCAAGATTCAAAGTAAGCAACTGGGAGTCAACAAGCCATAGCCAGGAGACCTGACCAGGTTGCCTCCTCACCCCCCTGGTGACCAGGTTCCAGCACCAGTAGTTCGGTCTTGTCAGGGTTCAGCTTCAACCAGTTGGCCCACATCCAGCCTTAAATCTCAGTAAGGCAGCTGTTAAACACTGAAACTGGCTCCTGCTGTTCGGGTGCAAAAGACAGGTATAGCTGAGTATTATCTGCATAGCAATGAAAACTCAGTCCATACTATCTTATGATGTCCCCTAGCGGTAGCATATATACCATGAACAACATGTGGGACAAGATCGAGTCCTGCGGTAACCCACATGGCAGGGGCAGGGGAATGCGTCCGAGAGAGTGAGGAGAATCAAGATGGTACGACTCCCTTGATTCCTCGCTGCCAGGATATCATTCATCACCCGAACCAGGGTGGTCTCAGGGCTATGCCTTTTTCTGAAACCAGACTGAAAAGGATTGTAGATGTCATAGATTATATAAATCAGTTTCAAATTTATGCAGTTTTCGTTTATATATTGACTATTTAGTTCCATGAAACCTTTATTGCTAGTATGATTTTTCAGCTGTTGCTGCACTGCTTTAAGTTAGGTGCTTAGGTACTTAAGTGAAAAAAGGGTAACTGTGCACCAGTGGCACTTCTTGTCTATCCCCATACAGTGGTGACCCATATGTTTTCGAAGGTATCCATGACAGCATCTAACTATTTTTAAAACAGTCTAGGTGTGGTAAGTCTGTGATATAATTGGGGCAGGTTATTGCAATGTTTAACCACTCTCTGGGTGAAATAAGATCCTCTTTTACTAGTCTTGTATACTTTAGCACAAAGCTGTTTATTATGGCTTCTAGTGTTGTAAATAGAATCTTTAAATTCTAGCACAATTCTGCCAGTAACTCTTCATTCATAAAATTATACATCTGAATAAGACCCCTCCTTAAATGTCTCCTTTCTAGACTATGTAACTCCAGTTGTTCCAATCTGACTTTATAATCAAAGTCACCATGTCTGTACTTTAGTAAAGTTCCTCTGTACTGTTTTCACATTATGTATATCACCTTTCAGACAGGATGACCAAAACTGGGAACAATAATTTAAATGTGGTCTAGCCAAGGACCTGTAGAGGGGCAGAATAACATCCCTCTGCCTACTCATAAATCATTTTTTTGATGTATCCCAAAATTTTAGCTGCCTTGGCCACTACAGTAGAACTGTTTGAGCTAAATGATAAACTGGATTGAATTACAACCCCTAGGTCTCTTTCCTCTCTAACAGTCCTTAACTCCACACCTCCCAAATTATATGTAGTGCAAATGTTGTTACCTATATGAAATACCACACATTTGTCTGGGTTGAACTGCATATCCCAGGTCATTGCCCAGTTGAGTAAGGTATCCAAATGTACCTGTATAGTGATTGTGTCCACATTATTTTGAGCTCTGTTACCTATTTTGGTATCATCAGCAAGCTTGTTCACAATACCATTAAGCCCCAAATGCAAGTTGCTAATGTAGATGGTAAACAGAACAGAACCCTGTGGTACCCCATGTGTCACTGTAATGGAATATGATGCTGCATTACTGGCCCTTACTTTTTGTTTCCTACCTGATAACCAGTGGCTAATCCATTCCATTACTCTACCATCAATATCTAGATTGTTGAGCTTTTGTAATAGTTTACCATGAGGTACTTTACCAAAAGCCTTGCTAAAATCCATGTAAATCACATTGCAAGGTATGTTCTGATCTAAGAGGTCATTAATCAGTTCACAAAATGAAATAAGGCCGGTAACACATTAGCATCCGCTAGCGAAACCATGCTGCATCCTGTCTATCAATCCTTTTTCATTAATGCTATCTAGAATGTAGTCTTTCAGGATACGTTTCATGATTTTATCCAGAATAGATGTCGGACTGATATGTCTGTAATTACTGATCAACTGCTTGTTTGCCTTCTTGAATATGAGGGTAACTATTGCTTCCTTCCAATTATCTGGTGCTAAGTCCATGGACAAGGATAAACTAAAAATGATACTTATCTAAAAAATTACTTTGGCCAAAATCTTAATAGTTGACTGGTGTATGTTGTCTACACCTGCTGCTTTGTGGAGGTCAATTTTACTCAATTCTCTATTAATTTTATCCAGGGCAAACAGTATTGTATTATGTACAGTTAATTGCTGGTATTAGAGTTCGGAGTCAGTTGGAACCCCAGATCATCCAAACGATTAAAAACAACTGCAGAATAGTTATTTAAGTTCTCCACTGTCAACAGACTTTTCAATTAGCTTGCTGTTTGCTTCATAAGCCCACCGGGGCTTTGGACCTCCTGGCTGGAATTGTTGCCCTGAAGTGCTGTGCCATGGTCCCTCTGGCTTGCTGGTAGACCACATGGCTGGCGACGAATCGCTACCGCCGCTCCTCTGAGTCTTTCCTCATGGAAGGAGCCGACCTCAAACTCTAAGCCCTGTGCCCAGATTGAGGACCAACAGCCTGGCTTCTTACTGGAGCCTGGATCTGGAAAAGCTGTAAACTGCAAAGTCTTCATGAGCCCACCGGAGCTTTTGACCTCCTGGCTGGAATTGTTGCCCTGAAGTGCTGTGCCATGGTCCCACTGACTTGCTGGTGGATCACGCAGCTGGAGCCGAATCACTACCACCACTCCTCCGAGTCTTTCCTCATGGAAGGAGCCGACCTCGAACTCTAAGCCCTGTGCCTAGATTGAGGACCAACAGCCTGGCTGCTTACTGGAGCCTGGGGCTGTAAAAGCTGTAAATGCAAGGTCTTTGTAAGCCCACCGGGGCTTTGGACCTCCCGGCTGGAATTGCTGGCCTGAAGTGCCGTGCCATGGTCCCACTGGCTTGCTGGTGGACCATGCAGTTGATGCCGCTCCTCCAAGTCTTTCCTTGTGGAAGGAGCTGATCTTGAACTCTAAGCCCTGTGCCCAGGTTGAGGACCAACAGCCCGGCTGCTTACTGGAGTCTGGGGCCAGAAAAGCCGTAAACCACAAGGTCTTTGTGAGACCACCAGGGCTTTGGACCTCCCAGCTGGAATTGTTGCCCTGAAGTGCTGTGCTGTGTTCCTGCTGGCTTGCTGATGGACCACATGGCTGGCGCCGAATTGCTACCACCACTCTCCTCCGAGTCTTTCCTCATGGAAGGAGCCAACCTCAAACTCTGAGCCCTGTGCCCAGATTGAGGACCAACAGCCTGGCTGCTTACTGGAGCCTGGGGCTAGAAAAGCTGTAAACCACAAGGTCTTCCTAAGCCTACCAGGCTTTGGACCTCCCGGCTGGAATTGTTGCCCTGAAGTGTTGGTCGTGTTCCTGCTGGCTTGCTGGTGGACTACGCGGCTGGTGCCAAATCACTACTGCCGCTCCTCTGAGTCTTTCTTCATGGAAGGAGCTGACCTGGAACTCTAAGCCCTGTGCCCAGATTAAGGACCAACGGCCCAGCTGCTTACTGGAGCCTGGGGCTAGAAAAGCCATAAACCGCAAGGTATGTGTAGGCACCTGTAACTTTCTAGCAATTTGAACTGGGGCACCCTACCTTTGGTTGGTGGAAACCAACTCTGTGAGCAGCGCTGATTGGTGGGAGTCCTTTGGACAATTTTGCCTGCACTTTCCAGCACCGTTTGCCCTGAGCCATGGACCAGAATTGTATTAGCGCATCCATTTTAGTTCTTCCTCCTCTGTGCAGCTTGGACCCCTGGTAGCTAACTAAGCAGTTGTAATTCCTGAAGTCTGATTGAATCCCTGTTAGCCAAAGTCCGATTGAATCCCTGTTACCAGCACGCCTCTTTGGAGTTTAGCCTGGAAACTTAAACTCATATACAGCTCTTTTTACAGTTTGCCTTCCTGCCGGTGCTTTGAGCCAGCTCCCCACCTGCCCCGACCTCACCCACCCTGGGCGGACTTGTACTTTTATAGGAGTTTTATTCAGTTGACTAAGTGCCCGGTTTTCCATTGGCTCCTTATACTGTGTAGCCACTAGGGGAGCATGTTTAATCTTTATCACTTTTAGCAGCAGGATCCTTAGTCTTGTAAGCTTGCCCGAGCTTCCCGAGCGTCATACTTTACTGTCATCTTTTGGTTAGCTGTTTTCCTAGTTCTTTTACCTGGCCCTATATACTAGTCCCAATTTATTGAACTGAAACTTGTTACCTGTCCAGTAACAGCTAGCCTGCTTTATCCTCATACCGCCACATTATCCTGTACTGAATTACAGGCAGTTGTGCCTTACCTGATCTAATTACATACCCATATACCATTGTAGGTCTTATAGGTACTCTCATACAATATCTTAGCTTGCTTTCCACAACACACACTGCGAGGAGGCAACTGTGCCACTCTTTAGCGGCATCACCTCTGGTGACAAAATGATGTCCCGCTACCACATGGGAGGGCTCACCCTCACTCTCTTAATACTACTATGCATAAATGAACTCTCACTGTCTATCCCTTGTGACCAGAATGGTCATTCACATGGGCTTAAGGATTTTATGTTCTCAAACCTTATAATTTCTAAATACTGGCCGGTATTTACATGGCAATTCAGTTTCTTCAAAAGGGGATGTACATATTATCTCCTCTGTAAGTGGAGGTGGAAGCATACCTTGCCCCTTGTTTTTTACTCTGTTAAGCTCATGTTCCTAGCAGTCCTTGTGCTTCTTCTATTGGGTGACATTGAACTAAATCCTGGCCCTTCTTCTACTTCTCTATAGCTGACCTATCTGGGTTAACAAATAAAGGACTGCTCATCACACATATGAACATTAGGAGCTTAACCTGCCACATGGATGAACTGGAAGCGTGGATCAAAGTCTACAACCCGGACATACTCTTTCTCACTGAAACGTGGCTTAACCCTCGGATCCCTGACTCCTTCTGCTCTATAGCAAATTACTCCTTGATCCATAGGTGCATTAACAAAGCGTGGCAGTGGCGTGGCTCTTTATCACAAGAACCACCTCAGCATTACAGCTGTCCCTGCCTGGGCCTCATCATCTGTGTGTGAGTCCATTCATACCATTGTCACATTAGGTGCTAAGAAACTCCATATCACCTGTGGATATAACCCTCCCTCTGGGGGTACGACCAGACTCCAGGATCTACTAGACCAAACATCACAGTCTGCTAATCGACACAAGGCTATCATTTTGGGTAATATAAACCTAAACTGGTTAGGACCTACTCACAGCTCTTTGCTGTCATTAGTGCACAGCTACAACCTACACCAGCTGATAATTGAACCTACCAGAACTCCAACTCCACTAAAATCAAGCACCCTTTTAGACTGGTTACTTTCAAACTGCTCGGAGCATGTGTCCACATCTGGTATTCTGGCAGATGCAATAACTGACCATTTTCCAATTTTTTGTATCTTGGCCTCGGGTGCCCCCCCCCCCCCATCTCCTCCACCTCGTTTCATCACCTTTACAAACCTTGCAGACTTGGATGAAAATGCTTTCCTTCATGATGTCTCAAACATTGATTGGTCTGAGATCTATCATGCATGTAGAATTGAAGATGCTGTTCAAATTTTCCTAAGAGAATTTGATGCAGCTCAGTGCAAGCATGCCGCTAAAGTTACCAGGAGAGCCAGAGGCAATCAAACTAGGTGGCTGCACAAAGACCTACTTGCTGAACAGTGACTTAGGGATAAGCTCTGGAAGAGCTATAAATGAACTGGCCTGTTTTCCTATCTCAATACCTACATAGCTCATAGAAATTCCTGCAAAAAACTAATAAGACATGCTAAAAGTAAGTACTACAAGGGCCTTCTATCCAGCTCTGCCCATGATCCATGAAAATTCTGAGCCCATTTAAAGACTTTTTTGGATCATCACAATCTACTACCCCAACGGACATGATACTTGACGAAGCTCACTGTAACACCCTAATACCATTGCGAATGCTTTCAACAGGATGTTCTCAGATCTATCACTATATACCGCTTCTTTACCAACCTTGACTACTTCCTCTCAGTCCTTCATCTTCAGCAAGCCAGTTGACCCCCCCACATCTCTCAATGGGTCACCTCAGCCTCCGCCCTTCTACTTTAAGACTATTACTAGATCTGAACTTCTTAAACACCTGAAATCCATCTCCGACAACACTAGCTCAGGATCAGACTCTCTGGAACCTCGCCTGCTCAAACTGGAAGCTCCTCTCATCGCCTCTTCACTGGCCAAAATTTACATGTTATCCCTTTCTTGTGGTGTTGTTCCAGACCTTTGGAAAATTGCTCAGATAACTCCTGTATTCATTAAAGGTGATAAGAAGGATATTACACATTACAGGCCGACAGCTATTCTCTCGGTCCTGTGCACAATACTGAAAAAGCTTATTGCTGCTCAAACACTCGACTTCCTGGCTAACTCCAATCTTCTCTCTGGAGCTCAGCATGGCTTCAGGAAACATCATAGCATGTCTACTGCCCTGCTAAAACTCACTTCGGATATACTCACAAACATGAACTCTGGATGACTTACTGGGGCTGTTTTCATTGACCTTACCAAGACCTTTGATCTGGTTGATCACCCCCTGCTCCTGTCTACCCTTCATACCCTGGGTTTCTCAACTCCTGTTGTTAACTGATTTAGTAGCTATTCATCTGCTAGGATCCAAACTGTGAAGTTCAGCTCTGCAGTATCTGATAGTACCTTGATCAACATTCATGTTCCTCAGGGGTCTATCCTGGGGCCATTTCTTTTCTCACTCTTTATCAACAATGCTCCAGATGCCCTTCAAAGCTGTTCATCTCTTCTATATGCTGACAATCTTGTTATCTACACCAGCTTGGCTGCAGTGGATAGCCTTAACTCATCCCTTTCCACTGACTTTAGGAACATTCAAAACTGACTGCACGAACATACACTGGTTCTAAACACTAAAAAAATGAAAGCCATACTCCTAGGCTCCGCCCCTAAACTTTGTGCTTCTTCATCATCCCTAATGGTCCATGACCTTGAGGGGACTAAACTAGAGTCTGTCACGTCCATTAATTATCTTGGTGTCTTGCTAGATCAATCACTGGATCTAAATCTCCACATTCAATCCACCTGCAGAACAGTTAATAGTAGACTAGGCGTTGCCTACAAGACTAGCTACATGTTAACACCATCTGCAAAACTGGCCATCGCCAAGGGGATCTTACTCCCCACCCTAACATATTGTGCTCCTATCCTTGCTGCTGCCCAAAAATACTCCCTCCAGGAATGGGACGTCACATACAACAATATCTGTTGCTATGCATCTTTGTCCCCTCGACTCAAGCACCATTGTCAACTCTATAGTGACCTGGGCTGGCTCTTTCCCTCTGCTTCCAGGCAATACTATCTTGACTCTCTGTCTAACTCTATTATCAGGCTTCAAATCCTGACATCACTTGCAAATCTACTTACTCCCTACACCTCCACCCATGGACTGCAATCAGCTGATAAATCATTACTAAATGTACCTTGGTGTCATACCTCAAAAGGCACTGGTGCTTTCATCTATGTGGCTCTTCAGTTGTGGAATACTCTTCCCTTAGATCTAAGGCAGTCTCCATCCCACTGTCACTTTAAAAGGGAGTTATGATGATTTCTATCTCTGGCAGACCCATGTACTTGCTCTGACCGTACATGATGCGTTTGTTGGCCCTCCTTGCCTTCATCCAGATACTGTCCTTTCAGAACTCTCCTGTTTCCATTGACCACCTTTTCACACCCTTTTTCTTCAATCAATCAATCAATATCTTTATTTATCCAGGCAGACACCATTGAGCAAGCTCATTTACAAGGCGGACCTGCATCGCACTAGGTCAGGTAGCAACACATTTATGTACAGACAATAATACAATCAGAGAAAGTATACTTTGGTGCAGGAGTCCTGCAACATACAGGTAAATAGCAATACATTTATGTACAGACATGTGGACAGTAAGTGTAGGTATACATAGGGATAAAACAGTAATGTAACAGAGTAAACAGGAGTAGGTACAGGTTTAGCAACATATACATGGTCTAGCATTCTTGAAATAAATTATAACATATTCAGGGAAAGGAGGTAGGGCATTGAGAAGGTGATGCCTGAGGATAAGAAAAAAAGAAACAAAAAGAAAAAAGAAAAAAACCTACTAATTTAAAAAAACTCATGTACAGGGTAACGGTCATCGTGGGCTGGGGAGATGTGGCGTGCCGGGGAAGGCTGGTACTGGGGTGTTATGCTACCAGCAGAGAAGGTTTAGCAGGCCATGAGCATGTAGTAGTGGCAGGTGCGGCATGAAATAGTGGCAGGTGGGGATGGGGGAGCTGTGGGCATAAGGTTCGTAGTTACCTAGGGTTAGATTGTGTGTAATAGTACAGAAAGGAAATACAAGGGAATGCTAAGTGTAGGCAGACACAGGCGAACTAGGGTTGATGGTAGTAATTGCAGACTTCTGAGAA
Source organism: Neoceratodus forsteri (assembly GCA_016271365.2). NCBI lineage: Eukaryota > Metazoa > Chordata > Ceratodontiformes > Ceratodontidae > Neoceratodus > Neoceratodus forsteri. Next base: position 739,759,087 of record CM028137.1, on the reverse strand, counting down.
GGTTTTTGCGCACATGGTCTTGAACACAGCTAGGCTAACAGGAAACCTCAGGTTCAAAGATTTCTGGAGCTTGTTCCAGAGCGATGGTAGAGCGAAGCCTATGGCAGCTCTCCCGAAGCGCGTACAGGCCCTGGGCACTTGCAGGGAGATCAGGGAGCAGCTTCTTAGAGCGTAATTTCTAGTCACAGTAGGAGTCAGACAGTCAGCAATATACTGCAGTAGTTTGCCAGTAATGGCTCTGTGTGTCCAGAGAGCCGCATTCCTATTACACCTATGTTGTTCTTCTCTCTATACCTAATATTTGACCTCTTGCCCCTTACCTTATTTCCTGCCTATGTCTTGGTCTGTCTCTACCCTTCCTAGTACACTTTCTTTACAAACTTACTCTTCCTTGCTTACCTTTTATTTCGATGTGCCTACCTCCTGCTACCCTCTATTTGCAATCATTAGGTATTGCATAAGTAAAATTGTACCTCACATTTTGTGACACATGTACTGTTGTTGTGAGTTGCCTGAACTTTCCATACGGAGACACTTGTACTGGTGTTTGTTTATTGCCTGTATTTCCTAACTATGTCTCATATGATATTTTTTTATTGATTGCCTGTACTTTTCTCTATTTTGTTCTGTTATGAATTCTACTGGTGTATCCTTATTTTTCTCTGGTTCAAATCAAGTTATATGTAATACTGTTACACTTTTGAAATGTTCTGTATGTCATTATGTCTCTGTACTCTCCCGGGTCATGCCTGAAAATAGTCATTTTGTGGATAGTGCACCTAGCCGATTAACAAAAACGAAATAAATAGATACAAATTTCCAAGGGTCCTATTGCTGTCTCCTTTCCTTTCAATGAGTTGATGTAGCTGTAAAACACTCTCATATTTGCTTTACTACAGATTAAAGTGAGTACAAACGTATGTTTGGTTCTTTTAATAGCAAATCTAGAATTTTTAAGGTCCTTTTTATATAAGTCAATATTGATTTCATTTGAATCACTTTTGTACTTTCTATAGGATTTTTTCTGTTTGTTTATTTCTTTTTAATATCCATAATCAACAATTTAGGTCTGATTTTATTGCTTATAAACTTTCTACATTTGGTAGCCCATTTGTCCTATAAATCTAACAGTCTGTGCTTCAGAACTACCCATTTATCAATTGCTGTTTTCTGATTGCATATCGTACTCCAATCCCATACAGCTAGTTCATTGGCCATGGCTATGAAATTAGCTCTATTGAAGTTATACTTTATCATGTCCCTGGGTGCATTCCATGATCAGTGGTGTACGTCTACGTGTAACATACCATGATCACTATTGTCTAGAGGTTCCAATACTGTACAGCATATTGCATGATTTTTAATGTTAGTCAGGACCAAGTCCAGTAGATTACACCCTCTTGTGAGTTCAGACACCATCTGATCCAGGTCACACTCTATTCCAATCTCAGTTTGTCCCATTCTTAATTAACTTATGGATGTTCTGTTTGACCAGTCAAAATGAAATCTTGGAGCCACCTAAGTGGATATGTTGATAAAATATTACTACAGCATAACAGCACACATGTATCAATAAGAAAACATAAAATGTTTCATATCAATATAAAAACATAAATTTGTTCTCTAAATTGATGACGTTCTGTCATTTTTAACAACATATTTTTACTTTTGTTTTGTGTTCACAGAGGAAGGAGAAGGGGAGAGGGCACAAAAAAGTAACAGCAGCATTGGAGGGAGGGAGGTTGACGTTAGCTGACAGAATTCATCTTCAAACCCACAAGCAGGCAATTTATCCACATGTAGACCTCTGGGTAACCAGCTATTTTGTATATAATTTTCTAAAATTATAATTACTATAAGATTTATTGAATTCTGAAATCCATATATTCTTAAATTGAATTAAGAATTATAACATTAACAGTTGAAATACTTGTATATTACATACGGAGCTTCACTCAAACAGCTGCAAGTTATGTAAAACCAATGAAACATTGCTTTACTGTGTAATTCTTTGCATTTGATCTTTAATGTTTCTAAAAATGAAATCTTGGAGTCAGCTAGCTAGATATATTGATAACATATTACAACAGCATACATATATAAATAAAAACATAAAACGTTTCATATCAATATAAAAACATTAAATTATCTATATTTTTGAAGTTCTGTTATTTTTAACAACATCAATCAATCAATCAATCAAAATCTTTATTTAACCAAGCAAACACCATTGAGCAAAGCTCCTTTTCAATGTGGACCTGGGAGGGCAAAAATACAGATAACAGGGTAATACACAAGAATAGCAATGCACAAGCTTGATTAACACAAGCATGGATAATAAATTGTAAGGAGATACAGGAAAAGTAACACAATATCTTGCAGTGATACAGGATAAGTAACACAATATTTTGCAGATAGTGAACTGAGCTAGTAACAGTGATTCAGTAAGGTCAGCAACTGTGACAAGATACAGGATAAGTAACACAATATTTTGCAGACACACAGGATAAGTAACACAAAATTTTGCAGATAGTAAACTGATCTAGCAACAGTGATTCAGAATGGTCACAAAATGTGAAAATATGGGGTGACAAGATCCATGGCGATTCAACAGGGACCCTGGAATACCGAGACAAGTAGACTATGCCCTGGAACACCGTGACAAGTCAACTGGGCCCTTAGGCACATGTAGGGGAATGGAATAGGTGCAGAGGAGTGGGGAAGAGATGGGGTGTGCATAGGTTGGAGGCCTATGGGGAGGGAATGTGAACCAGGGGTGCAGAGGTGAAGAACCAGATGAGGGGAACTAGATGGGGGGAGGGAGAAGAGGAGAGTGGGTATAGTATAAGGAACAGGGTGGAGAGTAAAAAATAAGGGGGAAAGGAGAGTAGATGGAGGAGAAGGGAGAGGACCAGGCAGAGGCTGAGTTCAGGGTCGACAGAAAGGGGGTGAAGAGGTAGAGAGAAGTGGAGGAGGGAGGGGAAGGGAGAGAGGGAGGTGACCAGGCAGAAACTGTGACCAGGATCCAGGAATAGGCCAATACAAGAGTGATCCGGGGACACCCTAAAAGGGGGAGGCAATTGCTTAAGAGTAGCAAGTGCAGGATTCTGTATTATGCTGTAAGTAGAGTGTTTTAAAGGCTGTGGTGCTGACTATATACTTTAATTTCAGTTTTTTTTTGCAGGTTATTCCATAGCATGGGAAGAGCATGACTAATGGAAGCACACCCAACTCAGGATCTAGCCTTTGTTACCTTTAAGGTAATATAGGAGGCACTTCTCAGAGCCTATCTGCTTAAAGTGCAAAGTGGTAGGCAGGCAGAGATGTAGTCAGGCAATCTGTTAGCAATAGCTTTATATGTCCAGATAGCGGCATTTCTGTGACGTCTTAGGGTAAGAGAGGTCCAACCTACTGCAGAATACAACAAACAGTGGTGGGTGGAACGTGGAAGATCTGATATAAACCTTAGGGCTCTATGATAGAGTGTATCGAGCTTAGAGAGTGCGCTGACTGGGCCTTGGCTATAAAGGAAATCCACATAATCTAGCAGTGGTAGGAAGGTAGTTTGGACTAGTCTCATCTTCACATCAGAGAGGAGAAGGTTTTTTATCCTAAAGAGAAGGCCAAGCCTTTGACGAAGCTTCTTTGTCAGTTCTTCTATATGTACTACGAAGGAGAGTCTGTTGTCAAGCCATACACCTAAGTATCTGAATTGATTTACATACTCATAACATATTTTTTACTTTTGTGTTCACAGATGAAGGAGAAGGGGAAGGGCCACAAAAAAGTAACAGGTATTTTGGAGGGAAGGAGAGCGACACTAGTCTGTTTTCAGAGGCGAGTGTCCTGAAGGAACTCATTAATCTGAAAGTGGACAAAGCAATGATGCCAGATGGGGTGCATTCAAGGGTATTGATTGAGCTCAGGGAGTTACTGGCTGAACCTCTGACTGTTCTATTTAACCATTCAGTGTAAACAGGAGTGGTTCCTGAGGACTGGAGGAAGACAGACGTAGTCCTTCTACACAAAAGTAGTAGCAGGGAAGAGGCTGGTAATTATAGACCAGTCAGCCTGACTTTAGTGTTGGGAATGTTAATGGAGTCACTGCTGAAGGAAAGGATTATGGAATATCTTGAATCAAATATGTTACATGACACGAGGCAGCATTGATTTATGGTGGGAAGTTATGTCAAACAAGTCTGATAAATTTCTTTAACTTGGTGACCAAGAAATTAGATCAGGGTGGAGCAGTGGATGTGGCCTACCTAGATTTCAGTAAGACTGTCAACACAATTCCACACAGGAAGCTAGTAAGCAAGCTGACTAGTTTAGGAGTGGGTCTAAAGGTGGTAAACTGGGTAAGAAATTGGTTAGAGAATAGGCGACAGAGGTGGGTGGTGAAAAAATGGAGTTCACTTAGAGGAAGGGAGTGTGACCGGCAGGGTGCCTCAGGAATCAGTGCTGAGACCAGTCCTCTTTAATGTCTTTATAAGTGATACTACGGAGGAGCTGAAAGTGAAGGTCTGCCTCTTTGTGGGTGACACAAAAATCTGCAATAGGGTTCACACTCCAGGGGGGTGGAAAAAATGAGCAGAGACCTGAGGAAACTCATGGAGTGGGCAAGGCTATAGCAGCTGGGTTTCAATGGGGAAAAAGTACAAAGTAATGCTCTTGGGGCACAGAACCCTGGGGGGAGAGTATTAAATGGGAGGAGTGGCACTGACAACCACCAGGCAGGAAAGAGATCTGGGTGTGATCAGATCACCTAAAGATGGCCAGGCAGTATAACAAGGCAGTTGAGGGGACTAGCTGAATACTGGGGTGCATTAGGAGGGGTATCGTCACCAGAAAGAGGGAGCTGGTATTGCCTCTGTATAGATCACTAGTAAGACCCCACTTACAGTACTGTGTCCAGTTCTGGAGACCATATCTGTGGAACGACATAGCCAAAGAGTGGAGGTGGTCCAGTGGAGGACAACTAAAATGGTGCAGCGTCTGCATCAGAAGCCCTATGAAGATAGACTTAAGGACCTAAATATTTATACCCTGGAAGAGAGGAGAGAGAGCAGGGCTATGACAGAGGCCTTTAAATACCTCACGGGGTAAATAAAGTACAGGATGGAAGTATGTTTTCTAGAATAAAGGTGCTCAAGGAGAAGTGGGCATGATAAGAAACTGGAGGGGGGTTAGATCAGAAGAGATATGAGAAAGTATGTCTTCACAGAAGGAGTGGTGGATTCCTAGTACAGTCTTCCAGCAGAGGTGGCCGGAGCAAAAACAGTGGTGGTGTTGAAGAATGCATGGGACAGGCATAAGAGAGCCTTAGACAAAGGGAAGAGGGGGTGAATGGGCCAGAGATTAGGCAGGACCTGCAGTGATACTATGGACAGGGAAAAGTGAGCAGACTAGGTGGGCCAAACGGTCCTTATCTGCCAGCAAATTCTATATTTCTATATTATAATGACATGTATGTACTTGTAGCAACACAGAATGATTGTATCTTTAGTATCTATACATGTTGATAGGATTCCAAGCTTTCATTAAGAGAAAAGACATTTCAAAATATAATGTCAAACATTACAAAACATCATAAAAGATTATTTTTGGAAATGGTCAGAAGATACTAATGGTTGATCTGTTTGAGAAAAAACATATTCTAGGTCACTTAGAGGATGTGGGAAAAAAGTAATTTTTGAGCAGTTTTACTTTTTTCCTTGGTTTCCAGAAATATGAATTAAAAAGTGTGTATGCCAGATGCAAGCACAAGCTTTTATACAAAGTGTTTTTTTTATTTTAATATCTTTGTTAGAAAATATGATCAAAAATAGTCTGAGTTTATTTTAAACTATCTTATTTGTTATTCTACACCCACCAGCTACACAAATGAAAATGGAAGTAAAGAGTAAATAAAACATACATTTGTTAATTTCAAATGTTTGCTTGCATGCTGTTGTACTAGGTTCTGCTTGTACACTTTTTTATGTTGGCGTGCTTGCGCAGCCAACATCGTGGGACAGTGCAGCTTTGGAGGCGGGGTCGCTGTTGGGCAAATGCAGGGCATGCACCAGTAGGTGCATCCCGCATTCCCCAATCAGCCTGCATGCCGGCGCCACACCATGCATACATAATGTGGTGAACACATCTAAGAAAAGGACTGCTGCAATCCGAGCAAAGCTCATCATACGCAGCGGCCCTTTTCTTGCCGTGCTCACCGCCATTATGTGCATGGTTGGTGAGCGGGTGGCCGCCTAACTTCTGCCGACTTCGTGCCCAATCCCCTGTCAGTTAACCCCCACTTTGCTTGTGTGCTGATGGGGGAGCCCTCCTTGTTGGCATAAACTCCCCAATTATTGAATGCCAAGGGGGTACCCAATCCCCCTCGGCTCGCGCTTCCACTTTCTTTGTGTGCCGGCGGGATGCCCAATCCCGTCAGCATTACTCCCTCCTCCCCGCTGTTGTGTGCCGACGACGGTGCCCAATCCCTCGACTACTGACACCCCCCCAAAGAGTTAGGTGGCATGCTGAGCCCACCCTAGCTGCACAATCTCTGCAAAACAAAGACTGTCCCGCATGGGTTTTTCCTTTTTTTTCCTGTAAATGAAAGCGGTCCCTCGTAGTCTCGATGCCCCCTCCCCACCCGCACCCACCTACTCACGCCCCTGCCTCCCCTCACCCACCCTCACCCCATACTTACCTGGCAGGTCCGGCGCGACGATCTTCTGTGGACGGGGAACACTTCTGCACTCTCAAAGCCGACCGTGAACTGAAGAAATGCCAGTAAGCTGTATAATGGAACGAATAGGGGTTTTTCAACTTTAATGCATATCTCAGGCATTTTTGCGAATTTTGGTCCCAAATTTTCAACATGGGGTTTTTGGGACCCCTTCTCATGAGTCCTTGCACTGTCATGGAGTTATTTGGTCCCGAAAGGTGATTTCGCAGTCACTGCACAGAATCACCTTTTGGGACCGACTAATGAAATGACAGTGCCACTGTTCATGAGAGGGGCTCTCAAAAAGCCTACATTGCAAGTTTGGGAAAAATCCAAAAATGACTGTTTTACGAAAGGCATAGTAACTGTGCAATGCACGCCGAAGTTAGCGATTCATTACCTCGTTTTAATGCCAGATTCCTCAACATTGGCATTTTACCACACCTTCTTGTGAACAGTACAGCTGTCATTTTTCAAATCCTGTCGAAATGTGTTTCGCACTCGCGCAGAATGGCACAGTCGCTATGCAAAATCAGTAGTTGGACACATTACAAAAATAACAGTGACACTGTTCATGAGCAGAGGTCCTAAAATACCTGTGTTGAAAATTTGGTGACAATACTCTATAAAATGACTGTTTTATGAGCATGTGTAGCAACTATGCAACGCACTCTCGTAAGTTAGCGCATTCGCATTATTTTCATGCCAGATTCTCAACATCGGCATTTTACCACACCTTCTTGTGAACCATACAGCTGTCATTTTTCGCATCCTTTCTGAAATGTGTTTTCGCACTTCTGGCGCAGAATAGCGTGGTCGCTGAGCGAAATCACTGATTAGGAAACATTACAAAAATGACAGTGATACTGTTCATAAGCAGAGGTCCTAAAATGCCTGTCTTGAAAATTTGGTGACAATACTCCATAAAATGACTGTTACGAGCATGCGTTGCTCAGTTTGCACGCACGCTTGTAAGTTCGCAAACTTATATTTTCACTCCATGTTTTCAACAGTGCCATTGTTCTACACCTCCTAATGAACAGTACAGCTGTCATTTTTCACATTCTGACCAAAATCTGTTTTCGCAGTTCCGGCACACAATAGCGCGGTCGCTGTGGAAAGCCCGTGTTCGAGACACATTATGAAAATGACAGTGACACTGTTCATTAGCAGATGTCCTAAAATGCCTATGTTGAAAATTTAGAGACAAAAGTCAATAAAATGAGTGTGAGTTTTATGAGCGTGCGTTCTGCAGTTTGCATGCACGCTCGTGACTGTGAATTTGTAATACTTTCACTCCAGCTGTTCATCATTGCCATTTTTCCATACCTCCTTATGAACAGTACAGCTGGCTGAAATGTGTTTTCACACGTCCGGTGCAGAATTGCACGGTCACTGTGCAAAATCACTTTTCGCGACACTTTCAGGAAATGACAGTGACACTATTCATCAGCAGAGGTCCTAAAATGCCTATGTTGAAAATTTGGTGGTGAACGTCCAGACAATGACTGTGTTGCAAGAGTGCATTGCGCAGTTTCCACGCACCCTTGTAACTTTGTTAATCTGCAATATTTTCATGCCACATTTTCACCACTGGCATTTGTGCACACCTCATTATCAATAGTCCAGCTGCCATTTTCCACAGCCTGCCCAAAACGTGTTTCCGCAGCTCTGCCACACAGTGGCGTACTCACTGTGCAAAATCACCTTTTGGGACACATTAACAAACTCACAGCACTATGCCTCTCCACCTCCGCCACTGCCAATGCCAGCACGACAACATTCGGCATTGACAAATGCTTATTTCTATATAGTTACCCAAGATAGACCAGATGAGATCTAATATGTGATTTGCAATGAGGTCCTGATTTTTTTTATACTGTATTTACCCAGGACAGCAGAGGTGAGATGTGGTGTCTCATTTTTAGTGTGGTCCTGCTTTTATAATGTAATTTCCAGGACAGATCATCTTAGATACAGCACAGAGGTTAATGGATGGGCAACATTGAACAACAACACTGTGCTTGCTTAGAGAGGTTGTCATGACAACCATTAGACATCGAGAGTGAAGCTTGAGGGGTCTTGTGTTGTCAAGACAACAACGAGAAGAACTGTTGCCCATCCATTGTCTTTTATAGTACATGGGCCATTTTGCACAGCAATCAACAGTGTTTCAAAACCCAGTTTTAAAATTACTCTTTTATTCAAATTTAGGAGGCTTTCAATGTGTCCCATCCCACTGCCAGGACCTCACTTCAAATAACCGGAGCACCCACTAGACATACTGATAGAATAACATCAGTCATAATTTCTGATAAATTCATTTTAATAAATAAAGATCTGCAGGATTCCTTACAGATGGTGTCATTCATAAAGCACATTAACTAGAAAAGAAAATAACAATATCTAAAACTACTGTACTTCGCGTCATAATAGGTAATGTGAAGTCCACTGAAAACAATGACTTTGCATTACTCCACCTTCCCCAAACCACCACTCCACAAATTTTAAAGCGAAGTACATTGAAAACTATGTACTTCGCCTCACTTCACCTTGTTTTAAGCTCCAAAGGCGAATTTCGCAGTGATTCATGGGATTTCAGGTCACATGGGCTCTAGATTTTTCTGCACAGCCTCAGTTCGGGGTAGTGTGTGTAGGAAGCTGTTGGAGACAGTCTGCTGTGAGAGCACTCTGCGATGCAAACCTTCTAAAAGCTGTTAAAAAGGCCTTTTTGAGTCATTTTGTTTGCTGAAACTAAAGTTCATCGATTGTAGGAAACCCTCCTGTGCTCATATTATTGAGCATTTATTGTTTGTGTGTGGATTTTGAATTTAATGTACAACATTCAGTCTGTGTACTGAGAAACAGTGGAAGTGTGCTTTGAGGGAGGGGCATATTGGAGTGTGTACGTAGACTTAAGTTGGAGAAATAGGGAGTTCTTTGTTTTTTGGTTATATATTTCTTGTATAACTGTGTTAATGTACACACCGTAATATTTTCAGTAATTGTTGAAATTTTTTTGCTGATTGTGTGTGTTGTGGACTTGGTGCAGCAGTGCATAATTTCAGGTTGTTTAAGATATGGTGGCCCAGATATTCAAAAGGGTTGCGCCATGCGCAATAGGGTTGCTCCAGCACAAATCCGAAAATGCGCCATTCTGCAATATTCAGCGGGAGGCAGATGCACCCCCCAAATCACACTGCACAAGAGCGCAATGATAATGAATGCATGCGCAACTGAAGGGGGAGGAACCATGCATAAATGGCGCAGTGCGATATTCAACATCATGCGCCATGCGCAATAGGGGAGCAAGCAGAAGTTGCGCGACAGCGGAAATGAGCCAAAATAAAAAGGAACAAGAGAGAGGCGCAAGAACGCCACGAGGAAGGCACATGTTACTGAACCATAGCCAGCCACACAGGCAACACACACACACAGGGCAGGACAGAGAAAGGGCACCTGGAACCCACAGGCACAGGGAAGGTGTGGGGAGCCACAGCCACAGTGCAGAAGGCGGAAGTGCCACACAGCACTGAGGCCACCAGAGGAAGGTGTACCCGGTGCAGGGGAAGTAGCAGCCGACACAGCGGGGAACACAGAAACAGCTGCCGGGGGACACAAGCCAGGACATGGCCAGTGCCACCATCCAGATGGGAGGCAGTTATGAGGGGTGAGAAGGCAGGCAGCAGGGGCGCGGCGTGGAAGGGCCCATCGGTGGTATGCTAACAGGCAGTGGGCCACACCAGATTCGAGGCCATACGGATACCGAGATCGTGGGCCAGTACTGCCTGAACCGGGCAATTCTGAGGTGGCTCTGTGAGCTATGCAGAGATGTGATGCAGGCACCCACATGACGGAGCCATGCTGTGTCAGTGGAGACAAAAGTGACAGCTTGCATGTGCCTGCTCACCAGGGGTACCTTCCAGAGACCAACAGGGGACACCACAGGCATAACCCAGTCAGCCGCAACACGCCACCTCACCCAGTTCCTCAGAGCACTGCTGCCACATGCTGCGGAGTACATCCATTTCCCCAGCACACCGGTGAAGCACACAGCAAACATACAGGCGTTCCACAGGGTAGCACGTATGCCTGATGTGCTAGGGGCAATAGACTGCACCCATGTGGCCATTCGTACACCACCTGGCTCCGAAGGGGCCACATATATCAATTGGAAGGGCTATGCAAGTATCAACTGCCAGGTGGTGTACGATGCCAGGGGGTACATAATCAATGTCTGTGCCACGCACCCTGGGGGAGCACATGATGCCTTCATCTGGCACCAGTCAGCACTGTGCCACAGATTCGAGAGTGGGGACATCCCCACTGGCCACTTAGTGGGTAAGTATGCAAACCACATGGAAAAACAGAGAGCTTGGGAGGGGCATAGTCAGAGGTGACATGGGTATTGGCTTAGATGGCCCAAGGCAGGGCGACGCTGATCACCAAACTAACCTCCACCCTCTACACACAGGTAACAGTGGATACCCACTCCGTCCCTGGCTGCTCACACCATATCAGCGGCCCACGACCCCATCAAAGCAACGCTACAATGAGGCACATGCCACCACACGCAATGTCATCGAGTGGGTGTTCGGGATGCTGAAGGCAGGTTTCCATTGCCTGGACACATCTGGCGGTGCCCTACAGTACAACCCCTCAAAGACCTGTGGGCTATTCCTGGCCTGTTGCATCCTGCACAACATGGCCAATGACTGTGGGATAGCCGTACAGGTTGAAGAGGGGGACAGTGATGGGGATGATGAGGACGCTGGTGAAGATGGTGATGGGCAGTCCCCCCCTTGGGTGATGGGACCCCCGACTGATCTGGCTGGCACAGCTGCACCGGGACACCATCACAGAGGAGCACTTCGGCCAACCCAGGTAAGTCATGGGGCCATGTGCAACCACCAGTGGCAAAGGCACAACCCACAAACATGCATGGACACACACCAGGGGTGCATGCTGTCAAGGGAAGTGGCCGAGCATGGAACCGCACACACTGCCAGGGATGGGCAAGGTCTAAAATGGCACGCGGTCATACACACACACACACACACACACACACACCCTCACAAGACATGCACAAAGGGTAGGAGGCATGCCAACCCAGACCGCCACCCCTAGCCACACATATGTCCACAGACCCCCACGCCCACTGCCTGTCATTGTGCGTATGTCAGACGCTGGGCACCATTACACAGTGGTGGACAGCGCAACGCAGGCATCATCATGCACACGCCACAGTGGACAGCAGCCGGGAGGGTGCGCAGATGGAACGTGTGTGTACGTGCAGGGCCAGGTATCCTACCCGTGCATTGCATGCTGAACAACACAATGCACACAGCGCAGCATCAGACAGCAGCCATGCTGGGAGACAGGTCAGTCATGTGCCAGAGTGCCACGGCTGCCACAGATTCGTGGGTGGCCTCGCCGAGACCCGCCGGCAGTGATAGGCTGACCAATGGCCTCATGGGGTGGCACCGATGGTCCCCCAGGGGTTCCACTGTGTGAACATGACCGTGCTTGTGTAGGGGTCTGCAGCACACCGAACATGCCTGCGCCAGGCATGTTCAGGATGCCCACAGCTGAACCCGGTGTCGACAAGGAGGGTGTCGCTTGATGCCATAAATGGGGGGTGGACATTGCACTGCACGGTGTCTGCGACGCATGGGCAAATAACTGTGTGCCCATTGTGGCCATGACAGCTGTGATTGCCTGTGTCTGCCTGTCAATGGCAGTGGTCACATCCTCCCACAACCGGTCCATCCCTGCCAGAAGCAGAGCGGTGTCTCTGCTGCACTGCTCCTCTGCCTGGCGCAGAGCCGCACTGAGAGCATCCACCGCCATCACAAGCCGCATCTGCTGACTGATGCTTGGAGTATGCAGGTGTGTTCATCTAAGAGGTCATCTGCCTGATGGCATGCTATCCCTCATGGTGTTCACGGCTCTGATGGTCATCACTCCTTGAGGGTGGGTGCTGCACACCAGTGTCAGGCCTGGGCATGTCCACAGGTGGTGCACTGATGCCGCCCCTGACACTGTACCCCCATGGCCATTGGCCGACTGCTGATACTGCCCCTCCAGCTGCCGCTCTCCAGGGCTCAATGGTGCCGCCGCAGTGGTCACAACAGCCCCACTGCTTGGACCCACACCAGTGCTGCCCCACTGGTACAGACAGGCACAGGCTGGGACTGTGATGTCACGCAGGCCTCCACGGTGGCACCACCCACAGCCATGCCCGTGATGTCACCTGCTGTGTAGCCATCCTGTGCCCTACACATCTCACTGCCCATGACGTTAGCTCCATCATCATCATTGATGGAACCGGCACCAGCCCAAGTCTCAGCATGCTGGCATCCATGGACGCTGGCACACTGGGACATGGGCAGGGCCTCCTCCGCACCTGCTCCACCAACATCAGTCCAGATGTCCCACTGTCGTCCTGACCCCCGTATGCCTGTGGAGGTGGACGGACCCTGCTCTATTTCCATGCTACCACCCTCAGTGGAGAAGCCCACCACCACTGACCCATGTAGATGCTCAGGAGCTGTAAGGGAAAAACAGTAGCATTAATGTATGTGACCTACCCTGTCCCCCCCCATTGACAGACCAGGACCTACCATGCAGTGACGGGCTACCACCCATCTGGAATCCACCACCCGGAACACCCTCGATGGTGCAATGCTGCATGTTGCCAGCAACCCGCTCTTTTTGTGAGGTCAGGCGTTACACCTCCGGCTGTCCCCCAACGGTCACAGACTGTGCTGCCCTGATGGCAGCCACCTTCTCCTTAATTCTCTGCCTGTCCGTGCCCATCTTCTTTTTGCACTCCTGCACGGAGCGCTGGTGGCTGCCATGCAGGTTGACAGCACGCGTCACCTCTTCCCATGCAGCAGCACAGGCCCGTGGTGTTCCCTGGCGTCCGCTGAGCAGCGGTTCCTGGTCGAGGTAGGCCTCAAACAGGGCATCTGTTTCTGCCTTGGTGAAGTTCGGCTTCCTCTTCCTCCCATGTCTCTGTTCCTCTTCCTCCACCTCACGATCGGTCATGATTCTTCCTGTGAGAATGACAGGTGTTACCTGTGACTGTGCAGTCCCATGCATGTCCCAAACACCACAGTCCACACTCCCAAACAGCATGCAACTCACCGCAATAGACTGCAGTAACCGACTATGGCCAGTGCAGCCCAATGTCACATTTTTATAGTGCAACGCATGCAAATGAGGTGAGGCACATTTTTAAGTGGATGCAAATGCAGTGACTGCACCATTGAATGGCTAATTAGCTGATTTGCATATGCCGGCTGAATATCGCGCTGTTGCGCTTTGTGCAATTGTGTTGAACGTGCTGAGCCAAGGGCACAGTTCTGTGACATGCTCAGTACACACCTAACTGTGCATGCCGGGGTTGATGACGCAGGTGCCTGCCACGCTGCTGATGTGCTGTGCATGGGAGGCAATGCAGGGCACGTCCACCATTGTGCCAGTGGCACTACTGCGCTGTTCACATATATGGCGCTGTGGCACTGGGGCGCCATAGGCGCACTGGGGCAACAGCGCTGTAGACCGCTACAGGAGGTGGCACACATGCACCCAATCATGCTATATGCATTGGGTTCCAATCGCGCTGTGGCTGTCCATGCACAAGAGACCCTTGACCCTGTGCCCGACCTTTGCCCCCTAGGTGCCATGCGTCAGGCATGGGTGCACCACTATCGCGCTGTTCGGTGACAGCACGATAGGGAATGGCAGCGCTGTACCGTGCAACATCTGCACGTGGCAGGACCGCGCTGCCGAGCGCCATTTTGACTCCACCACTTTGCTGAGATGGCGCGGAGAAGGGCAGTGATGTGAAGCCAGGTGGAGCTTGCCAACCTGGTGGCAATTGTAGAGCCCCATGCTGGGGCTCTATATGGTGATGCACCTCTGGACAGGGCCAGGAGTGCAGCATGGCAGGAGGTGACCAATGCTCTGGAGGAGGCCACTGGTATGGGGCACATGGCGGAGCAGTGTCACCACCGTTACAGGGACCTCAGGCACAGGGACCCAGACCTGCTTGCCCACCTGTAGGCACGTGCCAGGAGGGGCACAGTGCCACGGCCAGCTAGGTGCCCCATCCATACACTGTTATCGTCCATACGGGTATCACGGTTGCATGTGTCTGGCACATGAGGGGGCCTCCAGTGTTGGCCGTGGTGGTGGTATCGGGGTGTGGGGTGGATGGGTATGGCTGTGTGGGATTGCAAACACATGGGGGTGGGGGGACTTTGCTACCAGATTGTACTGATGTTCCTCTCTCCATTTTTGCACCTTAGGCCCAGAAGAGTGCAGGAAGGCGAGGGAGCGGAGGTGCCACCTGGAGGACCAGCAGGACAGGAGGGCTGAAAGTCTGCAGCGGCGCAGGGACCAGCCTGATGATGGTGAGTGCCTTACATCCATGATTACTATTGCATGCTGTATAACTGGGCGGGCAGCGGGGCATAGCCACCATCCATTGACACCACTGCCATGCACACAACTTGTTACAGTCAGCACTGTCCAGTGGCACTGCATGTCTGGGAGTGCATCAATGGTGGTCCATGCATGCACCGGGCACATGGCTGTGCCACTGCCTTCACACCGCATAGCCAAATCACTGTACGGCCACAGTGGTGCTGTGCAGGACATGGGCGGTGGGTGTGTGCAGTGGTCCACATGGCTGTGGCTGCCTGAGTAGGCAGGTCTTGTTGACATGGTCACTGTGGGTGGTCACACACCATCACAGGGGCATGGCACATGGCTGTATGCCATGCACAACGGGTGGGCTGCAGGGGGCTGGACAGTCACACTTATTGACTCTGCTTCCTCGTCCTAGATGGACGGCGACTCCAGGCACTGGAGCGAGGGGTTTAGGAGCTGCTCCAGGTGGCGAGGGCGACCCTGGAGCTACTGCAGGAAATGGACCGCCACAGGGTGAGGAGGAGGAGATGACATCGGCGCCACGTGGAGGAGGAGGACCGGGGCAGATGATAATCACTCCATGCCCCTAATAAAACCTTCCCCGGACCCACCCCTCACACCCTTCTTCCCTCTCCCATATGTTCACCCCAGCCCTTCACCCACCCACCTGGTATGGCCCTTCCCCCATTGTATATAGTTGTATATAGTTTTGTATTTCGGTTTTAAATACATTTGTTTTGTTATGACAACTGTGGTTGTCTCTGATTTGCAGCAGGCTACAGGTGCTCGGCTGCAGTGGTGTGCATGGCGTCAGGGGTGGTGCTCGCATGGGCGTGTGTGTGTGTGTGTGTGTGTATATGTGTGCAGAGGTGAACCGCCTATGGTGTGGGCAGGGGGATCAGTCACTGTCTGTGGTTTGTGTGTTGTACTCTATGCACTGGATGCCTGTATGTAGTGGTCCACAGGGCCTGCACTGTGTGCATGGCACCCCTGTCAGACCATCCATGGCCTGTGCAGTTGACACCCTTGCATGTCTGTGATATGCACAGTCTGCTGGCATGTCAGTGGTGGCTGTCCATGCTGGATAACAACTGTACCCAGCACAATGCCAGGTTGCCTTCCATCTGCCAGTATGGTGCATGTCTGCCTCGGTGGCACTGTGGCCTCCGTCTGTTGTCCCCCTCCATGCTGTCACTTGTGTCTGTTGCAGGATGTGCTCCAGTGTCTGTCACCTGTGCTCCGGCAGCATGCTGGTGGCATACAGCTTCATGGTGCCTGCGCAGGGTGGATGGCACACCTGTGCAATGTAGGGGTGCTAGCCATGAGTACACGTCAGCCGTGGCCACACGCCAGTGGCTTGGTTGACCCACTACTGTGTCCCTGTGTTGGTGTGCTCTTGGGTATGGGTGGGTGTTTGTCCATGCACTGTGTTGCATCCTGTGCATGCATGCTTCCATGCAACACTGTGCATGTCTGTGCTGGCTGTTGTGGCCAGTGCTGGGACGGGATGTGTCCTTGGGAGGGTGTGCAGGGTGCTGTACCACTGGTGGTGGGGTCCAGGGCACGCCCTGTCGCATGTGGGGTACCTCATGTGGTGACGCATGGTCTGTCTCTCAGCTGTACCTCGGAGGGGACGTGCAGGGTGGCACTGTGTATGCTGTTGTTGCATTGCTGTCTGCTGCCGCCCACAGCAAGGTGTACATGGTGGGGCTGCCTTGCATGGCTCTGTGGTGCACAGGGTTGCATTGTCACAGTGGGGGTGGTGGCATGCATAGGGTGTCCTGCACTGTTGGGCGCTACTCCTGGGAAGGGTGTATGGTGATCATGGTGCAGGGTGTGCTCTGCATTGGTGGGATGGTGTGGCATGGGATGATCGGCCCTCCTTGTGTGCCAGTCACAGCTTGCCAGGGGGGGTGTGCTGGGGCACCATGGCCCAGCTGTGGGTTGGTTGCTGGTATCCATGGACTAGTGGTTATTCCAGCTCTCCCCCAGTTGTGCAGTGCATGGGGTGTGGGGGACGATGTCTGATCTGCTGTGTGCTCCTCTGCCCATCTGTGGCATGGGTGGTGGGCCACTGCATCCCTGGTTGTGCTGTTGCATTGCTGCCCTGCTCCAAGGGGCATCCCTGGTTGCGCTATGGTGCATCTGTACTGCTCTGCTGATCATCCCTTGTTGCACTATGGTGCATCAGATATGCGCAACTTCACATCCCTGGTTGCGCTATGGCACAGGTGGTGCGATATTCAGTCATCTGTGCAGTTTTTGAATATCGCACTTCTTGCGCATGGGTGCAGTGGACTTGCACTTGCTCCTGCTGTTGCGCACTTTCTGGGCACAGTTTGACTATCTGGGCCATTGTATATTACTGAAGTTTTCAATTTGCTACGCATTACTTGTAGACAAATTGTGTGTGTGTGTGTGTGTGTGTGTGTGTGTGTGTGTGTGTGTGGTGTGTGCAGTGCGTGACATCAAATAATACACCTTTTATTGTGCCACAGTGTAATTGCAGGTGCAGTAGTGTGAACCTGCTATCCACTGCAGCTGCATGATTTTGTACTGCCATTGTGGTATTTTTTCTTGGTTTTGCACTGCTGTAATCTGCAGTCAGTGCTCCACCCCCCCACACACACACCGGCAAAAGGTATTCTTTTCCAGATTGGATTTTTTGTGACTTGAGAGCACCACTGGTTAGTTAAGGTGTTGTTGAACTTGTGACTTTGCATCTGTATCTCTTGTAGAAGCCACAGTTGTTTTTTTGGCTTCACATCCAGTTCTCCCCCCCAGCCCCCACCCAGAGTGAACGTTCCAAAATCTAAATTTGTTTAGAATTTTCTTGTTGATCCCCCAAAATGCCCGCAAAGAGACATGCAAGCAAAACTGTTTCTTGCCATGGCACTGCTGCCAGTGTTAAGATTGTCTCTGGGCGTGGTAGTATGTAGTCGCAGTTGTGCATTGATGATGTGAGGAAAGGTATTTCTCCTTCAGTGTTATTTACAGTGCAATCAATAGCTTCACTCATAGTTGGAGGAGATGATGTTGTCCCAGCTGGTGGTGTTAGTGCAGTTGCTGGTGGTGGTATGAGTACCGCTGCCTCAAGTTCCACTTCTGACCAGTTTACCATGTCCAAAAATATAGTGGAGTGTGAAGCAATGTCAGTGAGTGACAGTGTAGATGATGTCATACTCCCCAGTAACATCCCAGTAACTGAACATGAGGATTCTGATCATCATGTCAACGATAGCACACAATGTCACATTTCTTCCACTGCAGTTCAGGTCATGCATTTGCCATGCAGTGATTCACAGTGTGGCGAAAACATTTTGGGTGATGGTGGTGCTGATGATGATGAATCTGATGATGATGATGTTGTTGCAGTGGTTGCAACATGCAGTCCATATGCCAGCATCCAAGCAGAAGATGTGGATGGTGTTGATGAATATTATGATGATGTCAGTGACCCCTGTTGGGAACCGGAGAAAATTCAAGGTGACTGTGTCTGGGCCTGTTTGCATTAATCCCCCCCCCCCCATAAAAAGGTGGGATTTACCAGTTTCAGTTGATGATGATGTCCCAGTAAAAATGATAGGTAGTCGTGGTGGTCAGTTGCAGTCCAAGTGTGTCCTGCCTGAAAAATCATGAAGCACACCCCCCACTTCATGGCTTAAAAAAAACAGAGTCCAATAAGCAGCATCAGGGACATGTTAAAACTAGAGCATCACAATCCCTTGTTTAGGATTTGTTTGTGTAAGATGCAAATGATGAGTCAGTTGCAATCTGCCAGGCCTACCAGGTGCATGTGAGTCGAGGTAAAAAGGGGAGCCATCTGGGCACAGGGGGATAGCATACACATCTTAAGAACAGGCACATGGCACTGTGCACCCAGCACAAGATGGCAGCTAATATCTGTACCTCAGTGGGGCATTCACCCTCGTCATCAACCATAACGAGCATGTTATCCCCTTCTAAGACTGTAACATCAAGTAAAAAATTAAATGTGTGCAGTAGTGCTGAAATAAGAGCAGAGGATTACTACAGGCATGGTGGGGTGGAGGAGCAGAATGATTTTGAAATCTTGTCCAGTGGTGGTGAGAGTAACAGTTTTGGTGGTGGTTGTGGTGGTCAATGCAGTATGTCTAATGCAAGTGGTATATCAACCCCTGTTGGTAAATCTGGGAAAATAACTGCATTTCTGGATTTGACATCACCTGTGCAACAGTCTTCATCACATGTCCACACTCCACCCCCTGCGAGTCGCAGAACAGAACCATTTGTCATCACACCCCATGTAAAATGTTGACGTCAGCCCACGTTACAGAGTGTTTTAGTGCATAAGCTGAAGTACCCACCCAATCATACAGTGTCACGTGAACTTAAGGCTGCTGTAGCTGAAATGCTGGCAATTGATCTTTTGCCCTTCTCCTTTGTGAAGAATTCTGGGGTCCAGCGGTTTGCTGCATGTGCCTGTCCAAAATGGTAAGTCCCATGCTCTCCCCGAGTTGTACTGTACTGTGTCCGACTCAGTAAGACACACCCTTCAACATTCCTCCTCTCCATTCATCCATTTAAGTATAGATATGTGGACAAGTGACAAAACAGCAGGGAGTTCATATTTTTGTATAACTGCACACTGGGCACAGGTGCCGGGGGTTGTTTGTGCTGTTGGTAGTGTGAATAATCAGTGTAGTAAGGTGGAGTGTCATAGTAGCAATCTTCCAGGAATTCAACAGCATGCAACGATTGCTATGTGCAATGTGACCTGTTCACACACTGGTGAAAACATGTTGGATCTGGTACTGATTGAAATTGACAAGTGGCCGAACCCCCTGTTCCTGAGAGCTGGGTTCATAGCAAGTGACAATGGGTCAAATGTGGTAAAATGCATCACAAATGGTGGCTTTTTTCGGGTTCCATGCATGGCCCACTGTTTAAATCTTGTGGTGCAGAACTTTCTGCAGCACCCTGATACAAAGGAAATGCTGACAGTTGCACGCCATATCTGTTCTCACTTTTCATGCTCTGCAAAGGCCCGTGACCAACTCCGGCAGTTGCAGATCCAAAACAGCCTCCCGCAGCACGCTTGAAGCAGGAAGTTGTCACCTGGTGGAACTCCACTTATATATGGCAGAAAGATTGTATGAACAGTAAAAAGCCATCTCAGAATATCTTGTCATGCACACTAGCTGTGACAGTTCTGGGGCCTCCATGTCTATGACGACTGAACAGTGGCGCCTCATGGACTCTGTAATAACAATCTTGAGGCCTTTTGAACATGCCACACAGGCAGTTAGCCAATCAATTCCACTGCTGCGGATGCTGAGGCAGACATTGGTGAATGTACAGCACAACCTTGATGTTGCTGGAGACAGTGCTAGCAGTGTGTTGCTGAAACACATGCTGACAGTATTTGACCAGAATTATCACATCTTGAGCATTCGGCGTAGTGACAACTTTGCAATAGCAACAATGCTAGACCCACAATACAAACGTGGAATTGCCTCACTACTGGAGGGCAGTTCTGAATGGGTAAAAACTGTCAGTGGGCAACTGGTGTGCTTGGTTCATGGGGCACAGAAGTCACGTACCAAGGTCAGCAAACCTCGGCAGCATAATCAGGCTGAAGGTGAACCTGGAGGAGGAGTAGTATCAAGCATATTCTGTAAGGGGAAGGGGACTGCAGTTCCAGGTGGTCTGTCATCAAAAGCGGTTGGTGTTAACCCACTTTGGGAGGCTTTGTCCCAAGTGGGGATTTGTGACATACTGTAAATGATTCCGGAGAAGCGGATGATGCATCAACCACTGGACTTAGAGCAGCACAGCGAATGGTTGAGTCATATTTGTCTGAAAACAGGCATCTGTCAATCACTGATGATCCCCTTTTATACTGGAGTGCAAAAGTCAATGAATGGCCAGAGCTGACCGCTGTGGCACTGAAGTACCTGACATGCCCACCCTCCAGTGTGAGTGTCGAGAAAGTATTCAGCTCAGCAGGTGCAATAATTCAAGATCATCATACAACCCTCTCTCCTGAAAATGTCAGTTTGCTGACATTCATAAAAATGAATGAGAGGCACATACCAGCTCAGACTACAACCTCAGTAGTTGTACCCTGGCATAGTCATGGTTTTGTTGATGTTGTAGAAAGGGACCATCCTGGTGACAGTGGCTGTGGCAGTATGAAACAGCCTACCATTGACGTAGATGATAACACAATGGAGAAAGAATTTCCCAGTGGTCAGAATTCAGATACAGAAGACCGAGAGGGCAGCTTTCTTTAAGAGGATGATGATGAATGATGATGAGGTTAATGTTGGCAGGTTTTTTAACTTAAGTGGTTAAAAGGCTGTCACATTTATTGTATGACACATGTTTTCTTTTTCATAAAGTTAAATCAGTGTCCCACTCATAGTGACTCAAATTCCATATGTCACATCACATTCATAACACAGAGCACAGCATATCCTGGCCTCTGGACTACCACCACCATAAGACCACTGTTACCTGTTCGCTCTGCCTCCATAGGCAATGTGACCGTGTGTCCCCCATGGACTACCGCCACCATAAGACCGCTGTTCGCCACTGCCACCATAGGGAATGTGACCGTGTGTCCCCCTGGACTACCACCACCATAAGACCGCTGTTTGCCACTGCCACCATAGGGAATGTGACTGTGTGTCTCTGGACTACCACCACCATTAGACCACTCTTCACCACTGCCACCATAGGAAATGTGACCGTGTGTGTCCCTGGACTACCACCACCATAAGACCACTGTTCGCCACTGCCACCACCACCACCAGATGCAGGAAGATGTGAGAGGGAATGTCATCATGTGCCTCAGTTATGACCACCACCACCACCACCATTGTGACAATGTTTTCCATTACATGTCTTGACCATGCCAAGGCAGAGGGACTCGAACAGGAGACCACATCCATCAGTCACAGGCACAAGGCTTCTTACTATTAAAACTATAAAATGAGTATGTGTACTGATGTTTTTCATGCTATTCAACTTCCTTAACTATATGTTTTGTTTTCTGTTGCTTTTCTGAGCTCCAATGGTCAAACACATACGGTCAACTTATTTTGTTTTTTTATAGGTTAACAACAAAGGACTGTCCTTCGCTGAAGGTCTGTATCAATGGCACAGCAGCAGTACTGTCTACAGGAACCTATGGGATATCCATTTCCAATCCATACTGTTAAGTATATCAATTTTATTTCATCTGTTCCATATTTTTTCATAAGAGTACAAAAAACCTGACTGATGATTCATAAACTAGGTGACATGTACGTCACAAAAATATTTCTGCAACATATCATGCACTGTATTTCAAATTTGCAGCTGTGCAGCCATGACAGTGTTGAAAAAATTGGACTCCGGTCATGTTACTTTTACTTGACAAGATGTGACTTCAAAATGTAATTTGAGACGCAGGGACACTGACACAGTGTATTTTGACACAGTGTATTTCTTACACAGCCTGGTACCAAATTAAATTGTGATCTGATGATTGCAATGGGACAGCTTGCTATCTGTGTTAATCCAGATGCCTGTGGTGAAACAGCCACAGCTTAAACATAATGTCTTACTGTGGCAATCAAGTTGTAATAAGTCCTTCATTTCTTTTTTTTAGCAAACTTCCAGATGCTTTGTGGTGTCATAGTTGCCTTATCCAAAGAACTTCTTCAACATCATGCCCCCAGGCCGGAGCAGACATGCAACAAGCAGAAGTCGTCTGAATCGATGATGACCATGACCATCATTATCGGACTGGAGAAGGATGCAGATGAAATCTGTGAAGAAGTAACCAAATAATAAACCATTAATGAGACCTACTTGCAAATATGCTTCCCACCCCAAAAAAAAAAATTACTTACTTTCATTGACTTGAGAGTATTCCATTTCCAATTTCAATGCCAACATTTCTCAGCAGGCACTGGAATGTGCACACCAACAGTATGTGACCTGTGATACAAAACAATACAATGAGTACATGTATATATATGTCAACCCCCCGCCTAGAAAATATATATATATATATATATATTTATATATCAACTCACCAAGGCTACTATTAGTGTACACACAAAGGGCACCCTTCCATCCAGTTGAGGTGATCGCATTCACAGGAATCGCAGCACACTTTGTACAAGCAACAGTCCTCTCACGGTCATCATTTCTGATGGAACACTGAATGGATTCATGTCATGTTATCCCTCCTTCACACGGTTTGGCAAGACACTGTGCATCATGATATCATCATCACAGTATGTTAATTTTCTGGACACAAGACAGTTGCATTTTGAGGATGCAGAAAAATTCTGGAGACTCTGTGTGACCACTGCACGCATGAGTGACTGCACAATAAATTCTGGGGGACTTTGTATGTGGTGTACCACTCCCATTTCCCTTCATCAGCACTTGGGAATTTTCTGGACACAAGACAGTTACATTTTGGGGATGCAGAAAAATTCTAGGGACTCTGTGTGACCACTGCGAGCATGAGTGACTGTGTAATACATTCTGAGGGACTTTGCATGTGGTGTACTGCTCCCATTTCACCATCAGCACTTGAGAATTTTTAGGACACAAGGCAGTTGCATTTTGGGGATGCAGAAAAATTCTGCTGACTCTGTGTGACCACTGCACGCATGAGTGACTGCGCAATACATTCTGGGGGACTTTGCATGTGGTGTACTGCTCCCATTTTACTTCATCAGCACTTGGGAATTTTCTGGACACAAGACAGTTGCATTTTGGGGATGCATAAAAATTCTGGGGACTCTGTGTGCCACTGCGCGCATGAGTGACTGTGCAATCCATTCTGGGGGACTTTGCATGTGGTGTACTGCTCCCATTTCACCATCAGCACTTGGGCATTTTCTGGACACAAGATATTTGCATTTTGTGTGTTGTGAGCTCATAATGTCATAAATAATTATAAATTAAAGCAGCAGTGCAACAATGTGGTGAAATCTTTGACCTATACTTTTTTATGCTATTTTAGATTACCAGCCACTAGTTACCTCCTGACTTGTATAATACCCTGCTTTTCACAGTCTGTGTCTGCTTTAGTACTTTTTCTCATGTCTGAAAAAATAAAAGGAACACTCCTTTAAATATGGCTCGGACCAGGTTTTCATCAGTATTTGCAGCTGATTATTAAAATACAGTATGTTGCAGCACGAGAAAAACGCCGCAACATACTGTACTTAAAAGGCTTAACCAAAGGGTAAACCTTGCAGGGGGCCGGAGTTCCTGTTACTGACTGCTTCCCTTTAAACTACTACTGTGGCCTTCCCTTTGTCTGTTATTAAACAAAAGATAAAACACTACAGCGGTGGGGGGGGGAGGTGTGCTGCAAAAACAAGCTAATGGGGGATCCCTGATGGTCCAGCAGCAGATGGAGCATCGACACAATCTGTAACTGGTGTTGCTCTATCTGCTCCAACTGCTGCTGGACAGCACCCACCCTCTCGGTGTTTCCTTGCGCTGTGGCACACAAAAGCGCTGTGTCTGCCTGAGTTGCAGGCATTGTGGGGTCCACTGGTGGTGGTACACCAGGTAGATGTGGTGGTGAGGATGGTGCTGGTGGCGGTAGTGGAGCAACTGCTGCTGTGGCCCTCCTCCTCCTGCTGTGACGATGCACAACAGCAGCAGCTTCTGCCACTGCCACAGAAGGGCCAGCAGGTGGAGGTCTTGTCCGTTCTGTGGCAGCCTGCCACTCCACCTTGTGGTGGTTTAACATAGGGGTGCGCTGGCCCCCTGTCCCCAGATGTGTTCCCTGGGGGCCACGGCACACCTGCACCCCACAATGTAGACATACCACAAGGCTGCTGTCCCCCTGTCACAGTTGAAAAACTGCAAAAATGGGGAGCTGCGGGGGGAGCAGGCATGGGAGGGGCAGATGCAGTGTTGGCAGCATGGTCATGGACCTAGGGCATGACCTGCTGCTGTGGAGGTGGTGCTTCTGGAGCTCCTGCAGCTGCCACTGGTGGTGGTGGTGGCGGACTTGGTGTACGTGGCACTGGTGGTGCTGCTGCTTCTGGGGGGAGGACCAAAGACTCTTGAGTGGTCCAACACCACCCAGCTATGCCCCCCACGTGTGGGCACTACTCCCCTCCTGCCACCACGGGCCACATTCTGTCCCTACTACATTGCAAAAAAAATCACTCCTTACCTCTCCGACGACTTTACACACACTCACACAACACAGGTGCATACACAGTCACACACACACACAAAACAAAACTTATAAAACAAAGAAATCGGTCACCACAAGAAAAAATGAACTGACAAAACATTACAAAAAAAACCCCTAAACAATTAGCTTTTAAAAAAGCTTTTGGGTTTTGATCAAGCGTTTCAATCAGAACAAGAACAATCCTCTCCTCTCCTACACAAAATGCCTCTTCTCTCTACCTCTGCAAACGAGAAAGTGAAAGTATCTGCTTGTATGACTCACTTCCTTCCTGCCTGGCTAAAGCTTGTGACTTACAGTACTGTAAGCCATGTGATGTGTGGGGGGGGGCTGCCTATATTGTTGTCATTCCACATTACTTCACGTTAAGGTGGAATGACAACACGAAGTCATAATAACAAAGCAAAGTGAGCACTTTGCAATGGTGACTCTGCGTAGTGCTGGGACAACGTGAAGTGGTTACTTTGCGTTCACTTCAACAACTGAATTTAATTTCACTGTATCTCTACCTGGTAGTGAGGTATTCAAGATAGTACAACAACAGTTTGATATCACTACTAGGGTACAACAACTCTGCGAACTCATTAAATTCCATACGTAATAGCCCGTGCCCATATACTACATCTCCTTTTCAGTGGGATTCTGCTGTAGGGTCCTGTTTTTATACAGTTTTGTAATATATTTACCCAGACTAAGCCAGCTGAGAAAATATTTTATTTTCAGTCGGATCCTGCTGACACATTTTTGTGTTGTATTTACCCAGGATAGTACAGCTCACATACTATCTTTTTTTCAGAGGGATCCTGTTTTTCCCAATTTTTACACTGTATTTAGTCAGGATAGCACAGCCAAGATGCAATATCTCATTTTTGATGGGTCCCGGCCTTTACCTCTTTTTATAATGTATTTACGCAGGATAGCCAGCAGAAAGGCAAGTTACATTTTCAGTGGGGTCCAGCTTTTACAATGTATTTTTCCCAGGATACAGCAGCATGGATGCACAGATCAGAGGGGGGCTCTGTTGTACTGGTGCCCTGCTTTTACACATTTTTTACTATATATTTACCCAGGCTAGAACAGATGAGATGCAGTATTGCATTTTCAGTAGTGTCCTGCTTTTACACATTTTTAGATTGTATTTACCCAGAATAGACCGGCTGAGAGACAATATTTAATTTTCAGTAAACTCCCAGATTTTGACGCTAAATTTCCAACATAGTCTTTTAATAGAAACATGTACAATGATGATAGAAAAAGACCACACTAGTCCATCCAGTCTGCCCATAAACACTAACAAACCTGAGACCTATTGTCCATACAGGGTTCGAACCCATACTATCCACTTCCATGCTCCCCACCCTAATGCTATTATCCTGAGTAACCACTAAGCTCTTCATTCTGCACGAGCCATGCTTAAAACAATAGATAGTTCTAGCGTCCACCACATCAGCTGGCAGATTACGATCTGACGTTATGATCAAAACTATTTGCAGTGTGAATGTGAAAGCTTGTTTCTGAAAGTATTTGAAAAACGACACCCGTCACATTCACAAGGTGGGGTAACACAAGGGATATGTTGAACATTAGGGGCCAAACCTGCAAAAATAAAGTTATGAGTAAACATTGGAACAATTCAACATTTTTTCATAATTTAGCTGTTTTTTCACATTTTGACCCCACATTTTCAACATAGTCTTTTCATGACACTATGTTATGATCAAAACAGCTGTATTGTTTAAAATCCTGTCTGAAAGGTGATCTCACAGAGGGACTGCAAAAACATGTTTCAAAGGGATTTGAAAAATGCCACTTGTAATGTTCATCAGGTGGGGTAACAAAAGGGCTATGTGCACATTTGGGGCCAAAATCTGCAAGAAATCACAAAGTTATGAGTAAATGTTGAAAAAAATGAAAGTTGTCTCAGAACTGTAGTTTTTTCACTTTTTGAATTGTTATTGAAGTTTTCAAAAATACAGCAGTACAGTCCACATACATAGCAGGAGTTAGCAATCAACAGTTCTTCTGAATGTTTACATGTGTAATAAACTGGGATGACACACCACTTTAAAAAAAAAACAGAGTTTACGGATGCTACTTGACTAGTAAAACATATTTTACAAACAATGCTGTACAAAACTTAGTATACCATGTAAAGCTATAACATGTCCTAATAATGCTGCTCTAGTAGATCCTCCTTGTAGGGTAGTGGGATATATTGGTTTACAGGGAGTATTCATGTAAAGAGAGAGGAGGAGTCTCTAATCAACACTCAAAACTATACTTCCTGGGGGGGATCATATAGGTGGCATTGTTTAATGCAGCTTCTTGGGGTCAGCTGGTTGGGCAGAGATCTTGCTTGAGGAAGGGAACATATGAACATATGAAGATGCCAGCAGATTAGGCCAAATGGTCTATCATGTCTGCTCGTGTGCTGCTCACATTACAGTCTCAGCAGCTCCCCTCCTCCCCTTATGCCTCCCCACTCCTGAAGTTGTCATCCCCTTGATACCCATACCGTTTCATCCTCCCCCAATCCGTACCTTACCCATGTATCTGTCCCATCCTTTCTTGAAGCTTCCCACAGATGTCAAAGAAATCAAACTCTCAGGTAACTCATTCCAGGGAGACACCACCCTTTCCGTGAAAAAGTGTTTCCTCAAATTCCTTCTAAACCTTCCTCATACTAGCTTCAGGCTGTGCCCTCTTGTGTACCCTTCCCCTTTAATTTAAACAACCCCTCTGTATTAACTCTACTAATCTCTTTCAAGTATTTGAAGGTCTCTATCATGTCCCCTCCATCCCTTCTATCCTCCAGAGAGGACATGTTCAGCTCCCCACGTTTCTCCTCATAGGACCTTTCTCCTATGCCTTGGATCATCTTAGATGCCCTTCTCTGACCCTGCTCCAGGAGCATGGCATCCCTCTTTAAGTAAGGACACTAGTACTGCACAGAGAACTCCAGGTGAGGTCTGACAAAGGAATTATACAATGGCAGAATAACCTCCTTCCTCCTAGAAGTGATTCCCCTGGCAATGCACCCCAGCATCCTGTTTGCTTTCACTGCTGCTCTCCTGCACTGCTCTGAGTTATTTATTTTGTCATCCATCATCACCCCAGATATTTCCTACCCTTAAGACCTGCAGCTGCCCCCCTAAAACGGTAACTGTACTCTGGGTTCCTAGCCCCTAAATGCAGGATACTACACTTCCTAGCATTAAACCCCAGCTGCCATGTGTAAGACCATTGTTCCAGTGTGTCCAGATAGTCTTCCTCCCCTCTTCTTTATCCACCACAGCTCCCAGTTTGGAGTCATCTGCAAACAACACATTTTCCTCCTGACACCCCCCACAATGTTTACTATGAATGTATTAAACAAGATTGGACCCAGGACAGACCCTTGCAGAACCCCACCCACTGGGTGCTGAAAGCTACCCCTCCCCCGCCACCACCCTCTGCTGTCTATTACTCAGCCAGTTACTAATCCAATCAACCATCTTTCCCCCACCGCTAAGTTCCTCTGTTTATCTAATAGTCTCCTATGCGGAACAGAGTCAAACACCTTGCTGAAGTCCAGATACAGGACATCAACTGGGTGGCCACCATCCAGAGATCTTGTCATCCAGTCATAGAATTCAACTAAGTTCATTTGACAAGATCTCCCTTTGACAAACCTGTGTTGCCAGACATCTTGCAACCTGCTTACCTCCAGGAACTCCACCAGCCTCTCCTTCAAAATGGTCTCCAGGAGTTTCCCCCACTATTGAGATCAGCCTTACTGGTCCATAATTCCCTGGTTCATCCCAAGGACCACTCTTACGGAGGGGCACAACATGTGCCATCCTCCAGTCCAGAGCTACACACCCTGACTGAAGGGAGGACTTGAATAATTCCATCAACGGTGCCACTAGGACATCTGCCAGTTCCCTCAAGACTCTGGGGTGAATACTGTCCGGACCTGGGGACTTATCCATCCTCAAATCCTTAAGGGCTTCCCACACTCTGCTCACCTGGATCTCACTCATCTTTCAGTAACCCCCATCCTCACTCCCAGCCTCCACCTCCCCCTGAGGTATGGGCCCCTCCAATTCCCTAGTAAATACAGAGCAGAAGTACTAATTTAGAACCTCAACCTGCTCAGCCTGTTCTACTGCCCCCTCTGCCCACCCATAAACTTTTTTCAACCGGGTAATCTGCCCCCCTTCTTCTCTCACCTATATACTGAAAAAAGTCATTCTCCCCCTCCCTGATTCCCTGGGCTCACTTCAGTTCTTTAGATGCCTTAGCCAGTCTTACTGCCCTACTTACTTCACTTGAAATTCTATGATATTCCTCTTTGTCATTATCTCCTCATGTCCTCTTGTATTTCCGGAAGGCTGCCCACTTCTCTCTAACCTTCACCTACAGCTCCCTGGTCCTCCAACAGGGTTTCCTGGACCTAGAGCTCTTACAGCAGGTCTTAGTGCATGATTTAGTGGCCTCCAAAAGACCCAACTTCAACATTTTCCCTCTACATTCTGTGTCCCTGTCAAATTTAATTTTCCACAAATATTCATTCAGGATGTCAGCCATCCCCCCAAAGTCCACCCCCCTAAAGTCCACTACCTTAATGTTAGACTGATTCTTGCCCCCTCCTAAATCCAGGTAGAACCATACTGTGCAATAGTCACTCCCCTCCAACAGCTCCCTAACTACTACATCTTTTATCTGGTTGCCAATTGCCAGAACCAGGTACAAAATGTTTCCTTCTCTGGTTGGTTCCTCTACCAATTGAGACAGGAATTCATCCTGAAATGCGTCTAGCATCCCCTGTTCTTTTGCAGATGTTGATGCCACAGTGCACCAGTCCAACCCTGGCATATTAAAATCACCTACCACAACCATCCTGCCTCTCCTCTTACCACAGTGTGCTTTCAGGTTGCCTACTAGCTCCCTTTCCAGCTCCTCTGACTGAGTTGGTGGCCTATATACTACCCCAGATTGACGCCCCTACCCTTAGAGCACATATGGTGTAGAACCTGGAAAGGGTGTTTTGAGAGACATGAAAATGTGGTAGGCCTGGCATCTCCTATCACTGTTTAAGCAATTAGAAATACAAAAAGAGAGAGAGAGAGAGGTTGAGCCTCCCCCCCATGTCCTTGTTTTGGACAGTGGAACCCTTTTTCTATCCTATGTTCTTTGTTTCACCTTCGGTCTGGCAGACAGGGCCTCTCACATCTTTCCTATCCTATCCTATCCTATCCTATCTTATCCTATCCTATCCTGTTTTCCCTCTATTGCCTGGAACATACTTCCTTCCCTTGTTAGCCGGGCAGTTTTCCTGCTGGGAACTCTGATAAAAAAGGGGGTAATGTATGCAGAAACACTGAAGCAGTAACTAGATGCATGGTGCTATCTTTTGGAAAAAGAAGAACAGTGCAGCAGAATTACAGCAGAGTTACTTGTACGTTCTAGAATTTTAACGGGAATTGAGATTCAGAATCAGACAGCATATAACATGGATAAGCAAATCCCAACCTCCTGATAGGCCGAGACTTGGTTCTAGCCATGGCCTTAATAGACCACTACCAATAGTTAAAAAACTAGTCCCTGTCAACCAGGGCAACTCACATACAGAATTCATAAGCTACTTATTTCCTAATTTCAATCACAAACATGGCTACTGCTTTTACTCATATATAAAAACCTTCAACTAAGCCCTGAAACGTTTTTTTATTTTATTGCATTTATTGAATATTATTGTAACTGTGACTCTGTATAATAATGTTGTTTTTACCTTCTTGTGTTTGTAAGTGTTGATATTTATGTATGTATTAATGGCACCCATTGAAAATGAGCTCTTCACTCAACTGAGGTTGACCATGTTCATGGTATTTTGATAGTCATGAATAAAAATGTTTACTACTACAAAGTAAGTAAATAATGTTATTTACACTCATGAACCCCTCCTTACACACATACACAAATTTAAAAAACCGAGTACTATTCAGAGTTGCCACTGCTGATGTTTCTTTGATGACCATGAAAACTCCTCCTCCTATCCCCACCAGTTTGCCAGCGAACTCCCTGCTCCTTACCCTGCAACAGATAGACTTGATATTCTGGCTCCACTTGAGGCTGGTATGTGTGTATATGTATGCTAGTGGAACTCTGAAAAATTTCTAATTTATTTATAAAACTGGCAAGGAAAATTCTGCTTCTTGACTGATCAGTTGCCATGCATCAAAAGTGTTCCACGCATGGCTCCAAAAAAGTGCTGACCATGAGTGAAGTGGCAGAACTACAATCCCTTCCCATTTGGCATTTCCTCAGGCAGGCATCTTTATTTTGTCCACTGAAGTCAAAGCAACTGTCACTTGGCAAGGCAAACCTGGCAGAAATAAGTTTTGACATATCAATAACATCAGCAGCTGAAGACATTTTTAATAACATGACTGAGGTAGCAGAACAAGAATTATTTACAGAACATCCTCCCTCAACAACTGTGAGTACTTCTGTGAGAGAAAATACCTCAGGCAGTGTTGTAGTCAGCAGGAGACACCTGCCACTGACAGCAAGTCAGCAAGATGAATTAGAAGATGACAGAAATGAGCCAAATACAAAAAGAACAACAAACTGCGCTTTAAACGTACTTGCTAATTGGAAGCAAGGAACAAATCTACAGCTTGATTTTAAAACTGCCAGTCCTGAGTTTCTGAACAAAAGATTCCATTCGTTCTTTGGTGAAGTAAGAAACTCAGATGGCAGAAAGTATTCCCTCAGCAGTTTCAGTAGTCTGTGAGCTGCCTTAAATCATCACCTAAACAGCGTGACAATAGACAGAAACATTAACATCATCTCTGATCCTACCTTCTCCACAAGGAACAATGTTTTCATTGCTGTCATAAAAAGGTACAGAAAAGCACAAGAAGATTCAACCAAACATCACCCTGCTACAAGTAAATCTGATTTGAAAAAACTGTGAGACTCTGCTGTGCTGTCGCCAAACACCGCTCCAGACTTGGTGCGGAAAGTTTGACTTGATGTTCAATTATACACGGCAAGGAGAGGGAGGGAAGGTCTGAGGCAATTATGGCCAAAAAGTTCTGAATTCGAAGTAGATGAAAACAGTTGTAAGTCTACAACCTTGACATTTAATGAGCATACAAAGAATCACAGTGACCACATGGAGCCAAACAGAGAAGCACAACAAGGATTTAAATACTCCATCCCAGACTCACCCAACTGTCCGGTCACTAGTTTAAAAAAGTACATTTCAAAACTACCACCCAATGCCCAGTTTTTTATTGTCACCTTCGTAGATTAACACAGCAGTCTCTGAACTCTGCCACTGTGTGGTATGCCAAAGAGCCAATAGGTGTGAACTATCTACTTTTATGTCCAGAATTAGCAAAGAAGTGGGACTTACCAGAATATATACCAATCATTCCATTCATGCCACTGCAGTTCAATTGCTGTCAGATGCCAGCCTAGAGAGCAGAGAAGTGATGGCTGTAATGGGGCACAGTAACGAGGCAAGCCTCCGCACATACTGGTCCGCCTCCTGTGCAGACCGAAGAAAGAGGAGTCACATTCTTGGTGACTGCAATGAGGAAGGAGCATCTCACAGCAATCCCCAACCAGAGCAATGGCTACTCATTGAACAGAACAATGCCTGAACATCACTCCTAAATCCTGAAGGAAATGGCACAAACTTTAGTCGCATTCTACGTGACTGCAACTACAAGGGTCAGTGTACCAGCAATCCAGAACCAGAACAGTGCATACTAGCAGACCGGACCAACAACAAAGCATCACAAGGGAATCCAGAAAGATATCCAGGTGTCATGCTTAACCATGAGAGTCCTGCACTGCCACCCATTGTTCGCCACATACTCAATCTCCAAGACAAAGCAGAAACTACTGAAGGAAACCCCCATTCAAGTGACTCTCACATCCCTACAAATGCCAACGCTGCAGTGCCACCGAGAGTTCAACAGGCGACATTCAGCCAGGGTGCCTACAATTTCAATGTAGCTGTCAGCTTTAATGGGGACAGTGAATTTTATAAGCTTTGCCAAATTATATTTTTTTTTCCATCTCCTAACAGAGCAACATGGGGTAAGATACATTCTGTTTGTTTTCAGTGTTTTATTGCTTTATACCTCATCCATATGTTCATAAGGACTATTTTGTTGTTCACAGTTTTTAGTGGAAGGATATATTATCTATTTCATTAAATATTTAAAATTGCACAACAGTTTCCAGTGTTTTTCTTTCTTTTTTTGCTTCTTTTTTTGGGGCTCATTTTATAAGCTCAGTAAGACACTCCGGGGTGTGTGCAGAACAGATATTACCACATGCCCAGGAGCTAAAGGCACTCAGCCTGTGGCCTCATGCCTTACAACACCCCTGGGCATGAGGTAATGTCTGTTCTACGCACACCCCAGTGTGTCTTACTGTGTATGTATTCCATATTACCATTTCATGTGTGTGGGGGTGGGGGGAGCATTCTACTACTGGAATAGTGCAGAGCTTTGAATTCTTCTATTCCATGGTAAATAATCACACAATGTATTAAGTGTGCAGAGAGACAGATGACTGATATGTGAAAAACATCTGTGGAGGGACTATTTTACATTATTTAGCAAAATGTTATTATTTTTTGTGTCTTTTAAAACTTTTAGAGTATTCATTTTTTAACAGTTGTCAACCAGTCATTTTTATATAAGCAACAAGACACTTGAGGGACATTGGTTGTACTAGGTTTTCGCCATGGTTAGGGGCTGAAGGCACTCGGCTTTGCTGTGTGCCTTACAATGCCCCTGATCATGAGGTAAACCTAGTTCAATCAATACCCTGTAGTGCTTTATTGCTTAAATGTATCACACTTTCAGTTAAGTTAGCAAATGTTTCTTAGGTGTTTGCCTATTTCTTATATATTTTTAAGCAATAAGGAACAGTTGTAATATTGAATAACACTGATTGTACTAAATGTATTATCTGTTTGTTATGCAATGCCCTATTACTGCTGTTGTACATTCAAGTACTTTCTGTGAAGATTAAGGTTCTCCTAACTCTCACCTATCTGTGTTGAAGTCCTTTGGGTGTATGTATATGATTATGTATATGAGCTTATAAGTGTGAGTGTGTGTGTGTGTGTGTGTGTGTGTGTGTGTGTGTGTGTATATATATATATATATATATATATATATATATAATAACTGGTCAGCAATTTCTCTCAATGAACTGACCAGGTTGATATTTTCCATAACAACCAGCTGGTTGTTATGACATTCATAAGCCATGCCAGTCAAACTATGCTGCTGCCTCATTGGCCAACTTTCTGTATGTAGGCAGGGCCAAACAGTCTCACAAACTGCTGGAGAAAAATTGCTGGTCTGTTATTATAAAAAATAAAAGATGGGGAGGGTTTTTCATACGAGAATTTAATGCACACCCTCATTGTGGGATGCTTTGATAAACCCCTCGGGCTTTGCCCTTGGGGTTTATGTACTGTAGCATCCCACAACTCGGGTGTGCACTAAATTATCATATCAAAACCTGCCCCATCCATTATTCTCTCTCTCTCTCTCTCTATATATATATATATATATATATATATATATATATTCATTGCAAAAAAACTTCATTAATGCATCAGTTAGAGTTGAAGTGATAAAAGTAAGGAAATTAGATGTTAGGGTTAACATCCTAACACCTCCCTCACCACCACCCCCCACCACCCACAGACCAACAGGCGATGGGGTGTGCCTTGGGGTTGTCGGCCCTAACTCTTACCCCATTCCACATGTAAGAAAGCTGACATGGTACAGTATAGGAGAATGGGGCGAGAGTTAGGCCTGATGACCCCAAGGCACACCCCATCACCTGTTGGTCTGTGGAGGGTGGGGATGGGGTGGGGTGGGGTGGTCAGGTGGTGGAAGTGTTAGAGTGTCAACCCTAACATCTAATTTCCTTACTTTTGTTGCTTCAACCCTAACTGATGCATTAATGAAGTTTTTTGCAATGAATTTCATTACTTTTTAAGAAAGTGTAGTCTTACCCTTATATGTTTTAGCAGGGCCCATCTGTCCATAAGTGTACAGACATTGTAATGAACTGTCATCTCCCTGAGGGAGTGCACTTTCAATACTACATAAAAAAAGACCCCGAAGCCACATAACTGCATAATAGTATCCATCTCCCTGTAGGAGTGGAGGGCCCTCCGGGCCCTATGCGCCCACCACTGCATCTCCCTCTGGGAGTGCTGGGCCCTCCGGCCCTGCATTCCCATCACACTTCTATCACTCCATAATGAGAAATTTCCAGACTTCAAAATCATATAACTATGGAGGCAATGTAAATGTTATCACCAAATCAGCAAAAGTCACATCTTTAGGGCATGCCCATTCTACCCTGAAAATTTCAGCCTGAAATTCCAAACTGTTTGTTTGCATTGCCCTTTTAAAATCCTTTTTTGCAATCCCTTTTCATGAGCTGATCCCTTTTTGTGAGTTGATGCCTGTTCATGAGGTAGGGTCATGTGACCCTCCCCCTCACGAAAAGGGATTTTGATAGCTCACGAACCGGGATTGCAAAAAGGGATCGGCTCATGAAAAGGGATAATGACAAGGGAATTTAAAGTCCCATAACTATGGAACCAATGTAAATTGTTTCACCAAACCAGCAAATGTCACATCCTTAGGGCAACCCCTTTCTACCTGAAAATTTCAGCCCAAAATTCCAAACCATTTGTTTGCAGTGCCCTTTTAAAATCCCTTTCCGCGATCCCTTTACATGAGCCAATCCCTTTTTTCGAGATATGGTCATGTGACCCTCCACCTCACAGAAAGGGATTTTGACAGCTCACGAACAAGGATTGCAAAAAGGGATTGGCTCATGAAAAGGATCACGAAAAGGGATTTTAAAGTCCCATAACTATGGAACCAATGAAAATTGCTTCACCAAACCAGCAAATGTCACATCCTAAGGGCAAGTCCTTTCTACCCTGAAAATTTCAGCCCAAAATTCCAAACCATTTCTTTGCAGTGGCCTTTAAAAATCCCTCTTTTTGATCCCTTTTCACAAGCAGATCCCTCTTCGCGATCTCTTCTCGTGAGGTTTAAATCTGACATTTTTTAGATAACTACAAAAACCAAAGGCATGGGTGGGTAGAGGACATCCCCCTCACCAAAACTCATGCCTTGGTTTTTACAAAAGACTTCCCTGGGGCAAGTTATAAGGTTTTATTTTTCTCCCCTTGCTAAGCAAGAAAACAAAATGGTGGTCAATGAACAGGGGATTTTCTCGCAAAAAGGGATCCCTTTTCACAATCCCTTTTCATGAGCCGTTCACGAGCAGGAAACCTTGACTGAAACTATGCATCTATCCCAAAGACTGAACAGAGCATGCTCAGAATCCAAATTTGTAAAATTTTATAATTTTGGAACAGATTAATATTTTTTCACCAAATCAATGCTGGCTTGTTCCTTACAATAACCTCTTCTAGCCCTGAAAATTTCAGGCCAAAAGTCCAAATGGTGTGGTTGCAGCACAATGAGGAATAGACAGGAAACATTTGAAAAAAACATGTTTTTTTCACAATT
Organism: Neoceratodus forsteri; assembly: GCA_016271365.2. NCBI lineage: Eukaryota > Metazoa > Chordata > Ceratodontiformes > Ceratodontidae > Neoceratodus > Neoceratodus forsteri. The sequence goes on along the minus strand of CM028137.1, from coordinate 739,722,147 downwards.
CATTGCACGAAATCTGCAAATCTGTTCAAAACACAACTTGGCAAATCAAGAGATCTACCACCCAACACCATCTATTCTAAATTTCGTACAGATCTGTTGAACAGTTGCAAAGTTATTAACCTGCAAAATCTGGGGTTTAACATTAAGATGCCTGCCCAACCCTAACTATAGAGGCGCAACTGTGCCTCTATAATATAGATTGATTGATTGATTGATTTCTTTATTTATAAAAAAGCACCTTTCTGAAACCAAGGCACTTGTACATTAAAATAAAACAAACATCATAGTTAAAACCATCATAACACCAATATTTAAGTAAAATTCCAACAATAAATAAAAAGTTAATCAAGTAAAGTGCAGCTTAAATAATTATAAATATACTGTGCTAACCATCAGTTTCAGCCCACTTCAGGATAAGCTAAACAAAATAGATACATTTTAGTGCTGCTTTAAACTCTAGACAGTCAGGAACTCTCGTATATGACGAAGTAAAGAATTCCAGAGGGTCAGGCCACGATAGCAAAAGATCGGGCCGCTGATGATTTCAAACAAACCCTGGGAATCTCTAGCAATCCCTCATCGCTGAATTGGAGAGGGCAGAGAGGGTGGTAAGAGTGAAAGAGATCTTGCAAGTAGTGAGGTCCCTGATCGTGTAGGGCCTTATAGGTCAGTAAACCTACCTTGAAGGTGATCCACCACTGTACTGGCAGCCAGTGAAGTCCGCAGAGCACAGGTGTTATATGACTGGCCCTAGGGGGTACCAGTCAATAACCTGGCTGCCACATTCTGCACAAGTTGCAAGCAGCGGATATCAGCCACTGGTAGCCCTAGGTAAAGGGCATTACAGTAGTCAAGGCAGGCGGTTACAAAGGCATGGACCAAAGTTGGAAGACGGTTGGGAGGAACTTGATGCTTCACCTGGGCGATATTCCACAGATGGTAAAAAGAGGATTTAACAATGGACGACACCTGTGATTTGAGGGTCAGGCTGTCATCAAAAATAACACCCAGGTTCCGCACCCGATCTGAGGTAGTGTGTGCATAGATATCTCTGAACCCTATGTGTGTGTGTGTGTGTCTATATATGTATTAATGCTATATGTACATAGACTATATCTGGATGACTATTGCTGCCTGCCGATTCCCACAAAATGTTTGGCTTCGCTGCTTTAAATGTATTTGACTGTATGAACTGGCTTAGCTCTCTGTATAGTTTATTTGGATCTCATATTCAAATATGCAAAAATGTATCTCCTTTTCCTCTCTCCCCCAGGACACATCTGGAAACGAGCTACTGTAGCTCAGTATGCCTTTCCTGGTGAAACTTTTCAAAATAAATAAACAAGATTGATGTTCTGTGAAGCCTATGGGAATTGGGGAGGCGGAGCTGTTCCACTAAAGGAATCCCTGATGACTGGGACTTGAGTCAGTTGGTGTCTGGTCACTGCAAAGGAAAGATTGCTTGCTGAAGGCACTGTAGGATGGAACTGCGACTCAGATTTCTTCACAAAGACTTTGTACGTGCCACCCAGAATCCCAGAAAGGTTCCACAGTGCCAGAATTTAAGATTACTGTGATACTCCAATCTTTAATTTGTTATTTTATGTTGCTTGTTCCTCAAATGAATACACTCATACTGCATTTTCTTTGAGATTTGCCTGTCTCTGTGCTTCCTGAACACCCATGCTGTGACAGGGACATTTTTTCATATTCTGACAGCTTGCATACAGCCAAAACCTACTCCATGCGGGAGTTCAGATCTCCAGTGGAGTAAAATTTGCCATCTTGCCTCCAAGGTTGCAGGGAGAGCCAGTGCCTATCACCACCCAAGTGGTTGTCTGGCACAGAGATGTCCCGTGGAAGGCAGAGCTGAAGGATGGATGGTAGGATATACGTTAACGTGTTAGCACAGAATGCCCTCACTTGGGACCAATACTCCTGTAGCCACAGACAGGACTATAGTATATGCTCTAGGGTGCCCTCTGATTCATGACATCACCAACAGAGGCTGTTGGGGAGTACTCCCATCCTGTGCAGTATAGCAGGGGTTCTATACCACCTATGCAGGATTTTGTTTTCAGGGATGAGCTGGTACCTGATATCTCTGAACCCTTTGTGTGCCTGCCTCAGGTGTTTATCCCAGGTGCCATCTGTGATGTTGATTGCCGTCTTCCTCTCCCAGTCTGCTTTTTGCTTATGAAGGGAGGGGCATGCTGAAGTAAGAACATGTGTGTAAATTCTCCCCTCTGTTCACACAGGATACTTCATCCACCAGCGCAGAGAGAGAGGAAGGTCTACATAGAAACATCAAGTGATGATTTTCCCATTTGCTCATTATAGCATTGGGCCACTAGGGGCAACATAAGCCTCACTGTCCCATTGTAGTCTGCTTACTTAGTGCAGATTACTTACCTCCCTTTGGAGGTCGGTGCTGACCCACCCTGCCCCCAGATTTCTTCTTCCTCTCTACGCCTGTGACCCAACCCCCAGATTAAGCCTATCACCTTCCTTGTTTTTCCCTCAGGTTTGCACCTCTGTGACCCAGCCCTACCGTTTAAGCCATTCTCAACCAGGAAACATGATCTCTTTCTGTATCTCTACTCTGCACCTCTTCCTCATACTTTTCACCCTGGTCTCTCTTCCATCCCTTCAATTGTTAAATACTTCCACTCCCAACCACAATTCCCTTGCAAACCCAACTGCCCTGCTAACCCCCTGCTTCAACCAAGTGGCAGTTCCAATGCCTTTTTATCATACCTGGACCCATTTTTCTATATGGCCTTCCAACCCACTCATGTTTTTACCTTACTCCTTCACTTTACTGTGCATTCTTAAATTTCAGCTCTCTACCCTCAGTTCACTTAAGATTTCACTTAAGATTTTAGGAGCAAAAAAAGCCCAAGACCCAATATCTAGCTCCTTTAGGAGTCATTGTAACATCTCATATTTCCATTCATAGAAATGTAATTATCCAGGCTGTTTTTAAATATCTCTCTATTTTTACTAATAATAATATGCTCGGGAAGTTTATTCCAAAGGCTAGCTGCTCTCTGTGTGAAAAAATATTTCCTTTTTTTAGTCCTAAAATGATTTATTTTTACATGTAGCAGATGTCCTCTTGCAATAGAATTAATATTTTTATACTCAGTATTTAATTCTGTTGTTAAGTGTACATCATTCATAATAATAAAATAGAATAGCATGTCTTCTCTTTGCCTTCTCAGTTCCAAACCATGCAGATTTAAATGTTTTAATCTTGAAGTATAAGACATATATCTGAGTGTCCTAAGAGACCTGGTAAATCAGCATTGGACCTGTTCCACCCTGTTGATCTCCCTTATTGTATATAGGCTCCAAACCTGTATAGCATAATCCAGCTGTGATCTCACATAAGACAAATACAAGGGCATCATCACCTCCCTACTTCTACTCCTGGTAATTCCTTTTGATAGCCCCAGTCATCCTGTTGGCCCTAGCCACAACATTTACTGTATGTAATGATCTTTAAAATTTAACCTGTTATCGATTAGAACACCAAGATCTGTTTCCACTGTCTCTGATTGTATTACTTGGTTTTGTAATAAGTATTGTATCTCTGTGTTCTGATTATCCATATGCAGGACGTTGCATTTGTCTATGTTCAAAGTCATTCCCCATTTACTTGACCATTTGGCTATTGAGTCTGTCTGCCTGGATTGACATAATCTGAGCCATTGTTTTGCATGGCCCTTCCAATTTAGCATCATCTGCATACTTTACTATATAATTTTGGACATTGTCTTCTAAATCTGCAATAAATAACTGGAAAAATTACTGGTCCCAGCACCGACCCCTTTGGCTCCCCACTAGTCACCTTCCCCTCCTCCGACACATAACCCCTTATAGAGACTTCTTGAGTTCTGAATTTGAGCCACTCATTTATCCAAGTAATTATATGCATGTCAATTCCATATTTATTTAATCAGTTACTGCCCAGTGTGGTACAGAATCAAATGCTCTTGTAAAGCCCAACAACAGGACATCCATTGGCTCGCCCTTGTCTAAATGACGAGTTATATATTCATAAAAACAAACCAGATTTGTTGTGCATGATCTTCCACACTTGAAATCATGTTGTTTACTGTCAAATGTTGATATTTTATCTAGCTGAGTGACAATTTTCTCCTTTATTATATGTTCCAAGATTTTACATGGTAGAGAGGTAAGGTTTATAAGCCTGTAATTTCCCATATTCATTTTGCAGCCCTTTTTATAAACTGGTGTGACCTTAGCTACTTTCCATTCATTAGGTATGATGCCTGAATTTAATGAACTCTCAAAAAGTATTTGGAATGAGACACTGATACTAGTTTTCATCAGCTTTAACACAGCGGTGGTAATATTGTCTAAACCTGGTGCAATATTGTGTTTTAATCTGTCTATCTGTGTAATGATATCTTCTAATGGGATTTCGTGCTTGCCATCAGTAGTATTGTTTTTATTAGTATATATTTCAGTTTTTGGAGAGTCATAAATCGAGCAGAAATAAGAGTTAAATTTTTCTTCTATGCTACATGGGTCAGTTATTATCTCTTCATTTACCATTATTGTTGTTAATTCTGAATTTGATTTCTTTAATGAATTAAATGTATCCATACAATAGTGTGCTGTTTGTATTACTTGCAGACATGGCTAGCTTTTCCTCAAACCTCGTTTTGCTTTATTTATTTTGTTTTTACATTGTTTTTTGAATATTTTTAAAAGCTTGCCAGTTTTCATTAGTGCTATTTTGTTTATAAATTTTGTATGCTTTGTTCTTCTTTTTTAAATTGATAGAATGCCTTTATGAAGCCATTTAGGTTTTCTTCTGTTTTTGTTATATTTTTTAATACGTCTTACGTGTTTTTGAATTACAAAATATATGGTTTCCTTAATGTATTCCCATCCTTCATTAACTGATTTGTTTTGTAATACTGAGTTCCAGTCAATATTATTAATATCCTCATTAAGTCCCGCAACATTTGCTGTCTTATATAAATAGATTTCTCTACATCCCTTCTGATGTTTATTACTATTCACTGTTGAAAAAGTGACATAGGCATGATCACTAGTTCCCAAAGGTGCCAACATTTCACACTTATTTATATATATATATATATATATATATATATATATTTTTCAGAAGTGAATACTAAATCTAAAATATTTCCTAGTCTTGGTGATTTAACATGTTGTATTAGATTGTTTTTTCTATCTGGGTAATTGAAATCTCCTGCCAGGATTATGTTATTTGTTTCCATGGCTCTTATTATTTCTTCCAGTATTTCTTGATTTATATTTTAGGTGTATTTGGCAGACTATAGCATAATCCTAAAATGTGGTCTCTCCCATGGGCCCCTTGTATTTTTAACCATAGTGTTTCTGTTGAGGTTGAATGCATCTTTATTTTTGATGACATGTCCATTATATTAAATTGCTGTTTTACATAAATTACAATTCCACCTCCATTCTTATTTTCCTATCTAGCCTTATACTTTTATTACAGGTGTCATTCCCCCCTTCCACCATGTTTCAGTTAGCATTGTTTCATCAATTTTGTCTGTTAGAAGTCTGCTACACAATTCATCCAATTTCTTATTAAACCTTCTTGCATTACACGGTAAATATTTAATAGGTTCATTATTCATTACTTCCTATTTTGTTTGGTCTTGTTGTGTATTGTTTTACTACTATAACCCCATCCCCCTTCTGTATCAGTTTAAATATACTGATTCCATTTTTGTTTTTATTAGTTTTCCCAGGACGTTGTCACCATCATTATTTAAATGTAATCCATCTGTACTGTACAAATTGTTATTTCTATTAAACTGGTCCCATGACTCTATAAAAAAGAAACCTTCATTAATACACCAATTATTAAGTCTTGTATTTATTCTTTTGATTGTCTGATTCTTCTCTTGTACTGTGCCTGGCACTGGAATGATTCCTGAAATGATTACTTCTGCACACTTAAGTTTAATTTCCTTAGCTATATTGATTAAATCATAACAGATGTCCTTTTCATGTTGGAATCTTACATCGCTGGTACCCACGTGTATAATTATTCACTTCACTCCCCTACACCATCTAACAAACCTTGGGTCAAGAGTACCAAGCTGCATTTCATCATTATCTCTCTCTTACTCCTCTCGGCAGGAGACATAAATCCCAGTCTGGGTCCAGCACTCAATAAAGCCCCTACCCCATCCACTCCTCCTCCTCAGCCTCTGATCCAACCCAAGTTTCACTCCCCCATGGCCTAAAAATCCTCCACCTTTACATTCACAGTCTCCTCCCTAAACTTGACCTTCTACTCCCACTTGTAGGATCCCTCAATCCAGACATTCTCATTGTATCAGAGACCTGGCTAACAAACAAAATCCCTGATGCTTCCATCACAATTTCTGGATATGCCGTTACCCACAAGGACCGCACTGGTAGGGGTGGGGGCATAGCTATCTACTCCTCCTCCTCTCTCTAAACCACTAATGTTCTGTCTACCAAAGACCCCAATGCCTATGAACCCTTCATCACTAGACTATCTCTACCCTTTTCCATACCAATATTTATCGCAGGAGCCTATTGCCATCCTGGTCTACACCACTCTGTAGCCACTGATATACTCACCACTATTGGGTGCCTTACCTCCTCAGGTGAGCTCTACCTGTTAGGGGATCTAAATCTGAACTGGTTGTGACCCACCCTAGATAAGACTCGTACTGAAATAGCTGCCCTTAACCTGTCCCAATTAATCACAGAACCTATTCGCCCAAACCACAAATCCCATAACTACACTCTCATAGACTGGGATCTCACCTCCTATCCTCACAGGATAATCCAGTCGGGCCTACTGCCAGATGCTCTTAGCAATCATCATATGATCCACATAGTTAGGAAAGTACACAGACCTAAGGCACCCCACAAACTACTAACAATCCTCTCTTACAAAACATTAGACCTTGCCCATCTACATCATGACTTAACTTACATTGACTGGGTCCCTATTTCCTCAGCCAAAACTATCGATCATGCCCTGACTTATTTCAAAAATAATTTCATCAACGTCTGGAACAAACATGCTCCCCTGAAGCAAGTCAGAGTGTGAGGTAATCACCTCCCCTTGGTAACCCCTAAACTCCTGGCCTGTCAACAAGTACATGACAACACATGGAAAACCCACAAGTCCTCCAAACTCCTTTGTGACTACACTATCTACCGAACACTCTGAAATGCCTGTACCAAAGCCATCTGCCTGGCCAAAGCAGAATATTTATGGTCCACCTTTAATAGTAGCATAAACAACCCATCAAAGTTTTGGAAAGTAGCTCACTCACTTTTCTCTCCCTAAACTAAACCCCCATCCCCACTACTCAAAATAAACAACCAGCTTCTTGCCGATCATCCTACAGTAGCTGCGGAATTCAATTCCTACTTTACCTCCTGTGCCTCCACCCTGTTAACCTCCCTCCACCCCACCCTACTACCTCTTCCTCCCTCCTCCCGATTCCTCCCAACACCACCAACTAGAGAAGAGTTTTGCCTTTTCAACCATCTCTCCCAACAACACCTTAAAGGCACTGATCTCTATCAACTCAACTAAGGGCAGCTCCCCCAAGGGCCTTGACCTTAAGCTGCTATACCTCTCTGCTCCTGCTATTCACCTCCCTCTCACTGATCTCCTCAACCTGTCTTTCTACACTGCGACTAACCCTGAAGCCTGGAAACATGCAACAGTTCTCCCCTACCAAAGGGAGGTGATCTCTCATCTCCTGAGAATTATCACCCCATCTCGTTTCTACCCACCCTGGCTAAACCCTGGCTAAACTTTGGGAAAGCCTTGTTCTCTCCCAACTCTCCTCCTTTCTTGATGACTCCTCTGTCTTCATTCCCTTCCAATCTGGTTTTTGGAAGAATCACTCCACAACCACTTCCCTACTTAGATTCACTGACTCTATCCATTCTGCCATGGATAGAGGTTGCATTACTTCTGCTATCTTTGTCGACCTTGCCAAGGATTTCGACAGTCTCTCATTCTCTCCTCCTTGCAACTCTCTCAACAGCTGGCTTGTCTCTGTCTGCCTGCAGCTGGTTCAGAGCCTACCTGATATGTAGAACCCAATCTGTTAAAATAGCTGACTCTACGTCCCCTCCACTACCCATCTCTACTGGTGTGCCTCAAGGCTCCGTACTTGGCCCACTCTGATTCTCAATTTTTCTAAATGACCTACCATCAGTATGCTCCTCATCCTCTATCCATATGTATGCTGATGACACGGTCTTGTTCACTTCTGGCCAATCTCCCTCTGATGTGACTTCCAGACTACAGCTTGACTTTAATAATGCTCAGCACTGGCTAAGTTTGCATCAACTCTTCCTCAATGCCAAGAAGACAGTCTCCATGACCTTTGGCACTAGGCAGAGACTCTCCAGGCAGCCCTCCCTTCCCTCCTTCCACACCCTTGAAAGGACACCAAAGGACACCATCTCTTTCAAATACCTGGGTGTCCTCCTTGACCAACACCTTAACTTTTCTGTATATATCAACGCCATCCTGAAAAACTGCATCCCAAGCTCGGCGCCCTTTACAGGAACCGTAGTTCCTTACCACTACCGACCGGTTAGGTGTGATCTTGTTCAGAAAATGGTACTCCCTATTTTGGACTATTGTGATATAGTCTACAGTGCTGCTCCTAAGTCTTCCTTTACCAGGTTGGATACTCTCTTCAATGCTTTCTGTCGCTTTGCTCTTGATTCCACCTCCCGCACACATCACTGTACCTTGTATCATTCTCTAACTTTCCCCTCCCTTGCATGCAGATGTCTCTCTCACTGCACCAAGTTCACTTCTAAATTCTGGTTTGGGACTCTCCCCTCTTACCTCTCCTCCTTATTCTCTGCTCAGCCTCCCTCCTATCACCCTCTCAGAGTCACTGATGCATGCACGCTAGCTATTCCTCATCAATCTACCTCCATAGGAAAGGAAGCTTTCTCCTATCACTGCCACCTCCTATCAGACTTTCCTCTTTCCCATTTTCAATCTCCTTAGCCCTTCATAATTTCTATTCCCCTAACTGCACTTGTTCTTGGTCCCCCTTCAACCCTCCCAACTCTGGTGCATTATCCTTTAGCTCTACTTTACTTCTGTTCTCCTAACTGTGCTTGTTACTAGCCCCCTTTCGCAACCCTCTGCACCCTTGCACACTATCCCCTATTCCTGTATCCCTGACTTACCTCCTGTCTTCTAACTGAACCCTTCCTCTGATTACTTCCTCACATGCTACCGCCTATTATACCCCCTCCTCCCACCCCCTATCACAACCTATTATGACTCTCTACCATCCACAATCTACTGTGCTATTTCAACACTCTACTGCTGTCCTCCCCCCACTACCCCCACTTCCCCTTCACTGATGCTTTCCCTTTTTCCATCCTAGTTTACCCCTATTTTCCTTAGCCTCCCTATTCCTTACCCCTCTCCTCCCCTCCGGTCATCAGCTACATTCCACTCCTCCCCCTTGCCCCCTTTTCTCTCCTCCTTTTCTGCCTGGTCCTGTTTCCCCCTTGCAGGGTTCTCTGTCATCCTTAAGGGGTATAGATCCTGGCTCCCTCTCTTCTACCCCTCTTCCTTCCCACCCCCCTTTCTAATCCTGAGCCCTTGCAGGGTTCTCTGCATCCTGAAGGGGTATAGTTTGGCTCTCTCTCTTCTCCCCCTCCCTTTCCCCCCACTTTCAAATCCATCGCTTGCCCACCTCCCTACTTCCCTATCCTCTCCTCCCTCCCTCCTGTTCCTCTGCCCTCTCTTCTACCTCCCCATTCCCTTTCTCTCCCCTCCCTTTTACCTGATCCTGTCCCCCTTGCAGTTTCTCAGCATCCAGAAGGGGTTACATCTTGGTTGTCCCTCTGTCTCCCCCCTTCCATCCTCCACCTTCTACCCCTCGCCTGTCCACTTCCCCACTTGTCTTATAACTGCCTTCCCTTGGGTATACAATAGCACTTCAAATTGTTTGCTCAGCCTACTACTTCTAGCACTTCAAATGTGTTATCCATCTTCTAACCTTTACTCTACTGGTTCACCTGCTCTTGGGTTGTTGCAATGTACGTTACATCCAAAAATGGTTTTGTTTACCCTGGCCGGTTGGTCTGGGTTATTTCTGCTCTGTAATTGTACTACACTGTTTTGTTTTAGTAAGTGTACCTGTATTGCTCTGTTATTGCTACGTGTTTGCCTGTTCTCCCAATTCTTGTACCCCCCACCCCCGCCCAGGATGCTTCTGGAAACGAGCTGTTTACAGCTTATGTTGTCTTTCCTGGTGAAACATTTTCCAAATAAATAAAAATTAATAAAAAATGTGTGTCAGCAGAAAAGGACTGGTAGGCCCAGCTAATCTGCCCTATTTCCCTGCCTATTACTACACCCTGGACCCTATTCAGTTACAGGTGTACCTCCCTCCTCCCTTTCTTCAACCTATAATGCCTGTGTGCCTATCCCACGTATGCTTGAAGCTCCCCCTGTTTTTAACCCCACCACCTCTCTTGGCAGACTGTGCCAGGCATCCTCCACCCTTTCTGTGAAGAAGTATTTCCTCACATCCCTCTTAACCCCCTCCAGCTTCATAGTATGCCACAGTGTTCTAGTTCTCCTCCTATGAAAGAGACTCCCCTCCTGAACTCTCACTCCTGTGAGGTACTTAAAGTTCATAATCCTGCTCCTTCTCACTCTCTTGTCTCCAAGAGAATACATGCTGAGCTCCTGCAGCCCCTCCTTGTATGGTTTCTTGTGTAACCCCCACACCATTTTGGTAGCTCTCCACTGGATCACTTCCACCATATCAATGCCCTTGTGGAAGTGTGGCATCCAGAACTGGAAACAGTGTTCTAGGTGGTGTCTCTGTAGTGAGTGATACACTGGCAACACCACCTCCCTTCTGCTAGAAATCCCCCTTCCCTAGCATACCCAGCATCAGGTTAGCCTTGCCTACTGCCTTGTCACAGTACCCTATCACCTTGACATCTTCAGATATGATTACCTCAACCAACGTCACTCTCTTGCTTGGTGACTGTACTTGCCCCCCCATCTTGTACACAGCCCTTAGGTTTCCCCACCCCAGGTGCATGACTTTGCACTTTCTGGCATTAAAACCCAGCTGCCACTCCTAGACCACTCCTGTAGTTTCCCCAGAGCCCTTTGAATCCTCTCCACCCCCCCTCCTGGGTGTCCACCCTGTTGCAAATTTTTGTATCATCCTCAGAGACAAACTTTCCCCTCCAGTTCCTCAGCAATGACACTTATGAAGACATTGAAGAGGACATGACCTAGTACTAATCCCTGTGGTACTCCATTGGTCACTCGCCCACCCCCTGAATGACTGCCGCTTATCACCACCCTCTGCCTCCTACCTTTCAACTAGTTTGATACCTAGCAAACCACCTTCTCCCCCACCCCCAGATTGCTAAGTTTCTGAATCATTCTCTTGTGTGGTAACAGAGAAACATAGACTTTGATGGCAGATAAGGACCGCTTGGCCCACCTGGTTTGCCCATTTTTGCCTGTCAATCACTGCAGATCCTACTTGATCTCTGGCCCATTTACTCTCTTCCTTTCCCAAAGATTCCCTTTTGCCTATCCCATGCATTCTTGAACACCACCACTGTTTTTGCCCCACCACCTCCGCTGGAAGACTGTTCCAAGAATCCAGTACTCTTTATGTGAAGAAATACTTATTCACATCTCTCCTGAATCTACTCCCCTCCAACTTCTTATCATGCCCCCCTTGTCCTTGAGCACCTTTTTTCTGAAAAATACTTTCCCTCTTGTACCTTGTTTACCCCCCGTGAAGTATTTAAAGGTCTCTGCCATATTCTGCCTTCATCTCTTCCAGGGTGTACATATTTAGGTCCTTTCACCCTTGCTGTAATATGTCAGTCCAGAATTACTATGTGATCAAATTCTTTTGGCAGTCTAAGAGTTAATATCTCCTTGTAGGGCTTCTGATGCAGACCATGCACCATTTTAGTTGCCCTCCTCTTACCGCTTCCACTCTGTCTATGTCCCTTCTGAGATGTGGTCTCCAGAACCAGACACAGTGCTCTAGGTGGGGTCTTACCAAAGATCTATACAAAGGCAACACCACCTCCCTCTTTCTGCTGGTGATACCCCCATGCACCCCAACATCCCACTTGCCCTCCTAACTGCCTTGTCGCACTGCCTGTCTACCTTAAGGTCATCCAGTGTGATCACCCTCAGGTCTCTTTCCTGCTTGATGATCATCAGTACCCCCCTTTTGTACTTCGGCACTGGTTTTCTGTGTCCCTAGTGCATTATTTTGCACCTTTTTGCATTGAAACCCAGCTGCCATACCCTTGATCCTTCTCTGTACAGTGTTAAAGGATATGCTGAAGTCCATAAATGCCACATCCACTGCCCTGCCCTGATCCACGTCCCTCATAACCCAGTTATAGCAATCTATGAGATTTGTTTGAATGACCTTCCCCCTGTGAAACCATGCTGCCGGTGGTCCTGCAGCACATTTGCCTCCAGGTACTCCATCAGTCTCTCCTGCAGCAGGGTTTCCATCAATTTTCCCACCACTAACATAAGACTAACTGATCTGTAATTGCTAGCCTCCTCCCTGCTGCCACTCTTGTGCAGAGGCACCACATCAGCCCTCCTTCCGTCCTCTGAAACCACCCCCATCTCCAATGAGATGCTGAGTAGTATTTCCAGAGGGGTGGCTAGCACTGTGCTCAGTTCTTTTAACAGCCTTTTATGGATCCTGTGTGGGCCCATCATCTTGTTGTTCTTCAGTGCTTCCAACCCACGACAGAATCTATCTTCCAAAAATGGACTTGTGTCCACTACCCCCTCTCCCAGTGCCTGCTGATCCATGCTGGTCTCTTCCCTCCCCCCCTCCACAGTGAAGACCAAGTAGAAGTACTTGTTTCAAATTTTTGCCTTTTCTTGATCTTCCTCTACACAGTCCCCCTGCTCTCCTGATCCTCACCATCCCTCCCTTTGCCTTCCTCTTTTCACTCACCTGCCTAAAGAAAGTATTATCCCCTTTTTTGACTTCCTGGGCAATCTTCTATTTTGTCTGAGCTTTTGCTGCCTTCACCCTCCTCACTGCTTCCCTTTGTTTATCTAGTTATACTTCCCAGTCCCCATCTGTTTGGACCTCCTTTTACTTCCTAAAATATGTCTTTTGATCCCTTACTGCATTAGCTACCTCCTTAGAGAACCATAGTGGCCTCTTTCTTCTCTTACCCTTGCTTGACTCCTTCAAACAGCTTGCTGTTGCCTTGGTCATTCCCTCATTTAGCCATTTCCATTGTGCCATCACTCACTCTGCCCTCCCCCCAAGGTATTTCCTAAGACAGTCTCATATTTTTTGTTTTAATTTGCTCCCTTGAAATCCAGGACCCTCGTTGTAGCGTGGTTCTTCTCCTGCCCAATCTGTATACCAAACCGCACCATATGATGGTTGCTTGTACACAGAGGACTACCCACTGTGACATCTGCAATGCTGTCCCTGTTTGTAAGCACCAGATCCAGCACTGAGCCATCTCTAGTGGGTTCTTAACCAGCTGTCCAGGAAATGCCCTTTGCATGGAGTCTAGGATGGCCCTGCTTCTAGTTGTAGTTGCTGCTAGAATGCTCCAGGCTACATACAGCAGATTAAAGTCCCTTATAATTGACTTCCAGTGATGTCATGGATGGGATAGCAGCCTGAGTGAGAAGCTCCATCATCTCCCATGCTAATAAAGCCTCTCTAACAAACAAGTCCAGCCTAAAAAGTACCTAGATGTCAGGAAGAAGAGAAGGAGACAATTGGAAAACAAGATCCAGAACCCAGAAGCCTAAAATGAGCAAGGATGGTGGAGTTTCCTAACAGCCGGTGCCAACAAGAGCAGGAGCGTAATTCCAGTTAGTTCAAGAGGCCACGGGGACAGCATAGACTGGGAATCTGACCAACTCACATGAAACCACCTTGAACTTATCCTAAAAGAACTCAAAGCCTCATGTAAAAACAAGCATTTGTCAATGCCGAATGTTGATTGCGTTGGTCTGTTGAGCTCGCTCACTGCCCCTCTGTCACTCGCTCAGTCTGTTTCTTCCGGTGCTGCAGGCAGTTCTTTTGTACTGGGCTCCTGCCTGCATTGGCACCTTGTTCTGCCCACTAAGAAATCCACAGCTGTCCTGACAGAGCTCCATTGAGGTGGCTCACTCCCCCTCTCTCACTCACTCATTCTGTTTCTCCTGGTGCTGCAGGCTGTCCTTTTGTACTGGGCTCCTGCCTCTGTTGGTGTTTTTTTCTGCCCACAAAGATATCTGCAGCAGTAGCGACACAGGTCTGTTGAGCCTGCTCACTCCCCCTCTCTCACTCATTCATTCCGTTTCTGCCAGCACTGCAGGCTGGCCTTTTATACTGGGCTCCTGCCTGCATCGCCGCCTTTTTCTGCCAACAAAGAAATCTGCAGCAGTCACGATAGAGCTCCGTAGAGCTTGCTCACTCCCCCTGTTTCACTCACTCATTCTGTTTCTCCCACCGCTGCAAGCTGGCCTTTTGTACTGGGCTCCTGCCTCTGTTGGTGCCTCTTTTTGCCTACAAAGAAATATGCAGCAGTCCCGACAAAGCTCCGTTGAGCTAGCTCACTTTCCTTCTCTCACTCGCTCATTCCGTTTCTGCCGGTGCTGCAGTCTGCCCACAAAGAAATCCGCAGCAGTCCTGACAGTGCTCCAGTGAGTTCCCTCACTCGCTCTCTCGTTCTGTTTCTCCCAGTGCTGCATGCTGCCCTTTTGTACTGGGCTGCTGCATTAGGGCCTTTTTCTGCCCACAAACAAATCCGCAGCAGTCCCGACAGAGCTCAGTTGAGTTCGGTCACTCCCCCCTCTCATTCGGTCGATCTTAATCTGTCCCAAACACTGATTTCCCACAGCAACCGTGCTATTGTCCAGCAGGAGTGCAAAAACATATTTTAGCCAGGATGTGAAAAATGACAGCTGTACTGTTCATAAGGAGGTGTGAAAAAATGCCAGTGTTGAAAATGTTGCGTGAAAATGTTGCAAATTTGCAAAGTTACAAGAGTGTGTGGAAACAGATCAATGCACACTTGTAACACAGTCCTGTTATAGAGTTTCATCACCAAATTTTCAACATAGGGATTTTGGAACCTCTGCTCATGAACAGTGCCACTGTCATTTTCTTAATCTGTCCCGAACACTGATTTCCCACAGCTACCTCATTATTCTGCGCCGGAACTGTGAAAACACATGTCAGTCAGGATGCGAAAAATGACAGCTGTACTGCTGATAAGGAAGTGTGAAAAAATGCCACTGTTGAAAATCTGTCATGACAATACTACAAATCTGCGAAGTTACAAGGGTGCGTGGAAAGTGAGCAACGCACACTTGTAACACAGTCATTTTATGGAGTATCATTACCAAATTTTCAACATAGGCATTTTAGGACCACTACTCATGAACAGTGTCACTGTCATTTTCTTAATCTGTCCTGAACACTGATTTCCCACAGTGACCGCACTATTCAGCACCGGAAGTGTGAAATACATTTCGACCAGGATGTGAACAATGATAGCTGTACTGTTCACAAGAAGGTGTGAAAAATGCCAATGTTGAAAATCTGGCATCAAAATATTGCAAATTCAAGTTGGTAAATCGTAACCCAACTGCTGAAAATGCGTATAAATAAAACAGTAATTTTGCATTTTTCCACCATATTTGCAACATAGGCTTTTAAGAGCCCACCTCATGAACACTGGCACTGTCATTTTGTTAATCAGCACCGGAAGGTGATTCTGCACAGTGACCGAAAAATCACCTTTTGGGGCCGATTAACGCCATGACAGTTCCAGAATGAATGAGGAGGGGTCCCAAAAAAAACATATTATAAATTTGGTGCCAAAATTCCAAAAAATAACTGAGATATGAATTACAGCTGGAAAAAAAAACATTTATTCCATTATACAGCTTACTGGCATTTCCTCCGTTCACGATCGGCTTTGAAGAGTGCAGACGTGTTCCCGGTCCACCGAAAATTGTCACGCTGGACTCCGGAGGTAGAAGTATGGGGTGAGGGGTGTGAGGAGGCAAAAGTGCACAGTGGGTGGCGGGTTGCGGGTGAGGGGCAGAAGAGACTGCCGAGGACGGTTCCTTTTTACAGGTTAAAAAACAAAAAGGATGTTGTGGGACCATTTTTTATTTTACAGGGGCATGTGGCATGCTGGGGTGGGCTCCCAGCATGCCACCAGAGTCTGTCTTTTGGGGGCAGCTTTAGCTGATGGGGATTGGGCACCCCATTGACACAACAAAAGGGGAGGGGTATTACATTATGCCGACGGGATTGGGCACCCGTCATCAGACAATAAAAGCGGGGGGTTCATAATGCCGACAGGGAGTGGGCTTCCCCATCAGCACACAACAAAAGAGGGGAGAAGGTGTATTACATTATGCCGACAAGGATTGGGCACCTCGTCAGCAGACAATAAAAGCAGGGGGTTCATAATGCCAATGGGGAGTGGGCTCCCCCGTCTGCAAAATAAACAGTGGGGCACTGAAGCCGACGGGGATTGGGGCCCCCATCGGCAAATAAACATGGTGGGGGGTTACATTGTTTGTGAACACGGCGGCAAGCCGCCACCCTGTTCACAAACAATATCAGTGTTTCTATATCCCACCCTGCAATGATGGGTCACTCCCTCATTGCAGCGTATGGCTGACGCTGCAATGATGAGGCGGCCCCTGATTGCAGCGGCTAAATTTTCACAAGTTGGTGGCACGCTGGCCGAACTAGTGTCAGCAGCAGCATGCCATGGCATTGGGGGACACGGGACAAGCCTTTACAGGCTGTGGGGGCATTGGCCACAACAGTGCCGCGCCTCCACAAACTGCTTGTGCAGAAACCTGCCGCAACATGTTTCTTGTGCATGCGTGCAATCAACATAACAGTAAAGCAGAATTCAAAGTTGAATGAGCAGCTTACCAAAGTGGAGCATAGATTAGATGAGGCAGAAATACAGGTTACTCACCTGTAACAGGAGTTCTAGGAATGGTATATGTTGTTCATCCACACTGTCTGGCAGGTATCCTTGCCGCTTTAAATCTTGCTGGAAGGTCTTCAAGCTGGCTCCTCCCACCCACCCGGGTGGTAAAACTCTCAGCTCCGCCCCATGACGCCAGATCTGGCCCGCTGGAAGCTCAGGTTGTGCATCGAAGCCGGGGAGGTCGGGTGGGTCGTGTGGATGAACAACATATACCATTCCTAGAACTCCTGTTACAGGTGAGTAACCTGTATTTCTAGGGACATGGATATGTTGATCATCCACACTGTCTGGCAGACTCCTAGCAGTTCTCCGGGAGGAGGGAGGCAAGGCGCACACCCCCTACTTAGGGAATAAAGACTGGAGAACCGAGGCCCCAAAACCAGCATCCCGGCGTGACTCAAGGTCGATGTGGTAATGGGTGATGAAGGTGTGTGCTGACTTCCAGGTAGTAGCCCTTTAGATATCCTGGATAGGGTCGTCCCTGGAAGCAGCCACCGATGCAGCAGTATGGCGGGTAGAATGAGCTCTTATCCCTCTGGGAGGCTCCATGCCCGCCAACTTATAGCAGAGATCTATGCAGGAGGTGACCCACTTGCTTATCGTCCGCTTGGCTGCAGGTCTGCCAGGTGCGGCTTCAGCGTAGGTGACAAACAGCTGGTGAACCTCTCCTCCCTGAATTTCAGCCGTGCGCTCCTTATAATAAGCGAGCGCCCTTCTAGGGTCCAAAGTATGGAGCCTGTATTCGGCCTCCGAGGTGCGATTGGGGTTGAACACCAGCAGAGTCAACACCTGGTTAAGGTGAAACTCCGACACCACCTTCGGAAGGAATTTCAGGTGGGGGCGCAGGACAATCTTGTCCCTGTGGAAGACCAGGTAAGGAGACTCGACGCAGAGCGCCTGGAGCTTTCCCATCCTTCTGGCTGACGTGATAGCCACCAAGAAGGCGGTCTTCCACGACAGGTGAGAGAGTTCACACCTGTGTGCATTGGTTCGAATGGCTTGCCCATGAGCTTTGACAGTACCAGCAGTAAATCCCACGGAGGTGAAGGTTCTCGCACCGGAGGGGAAATGTGATCAAGGCCTTTAAAAAAGCGCCAGACCACCTTCTCCTGCGCCACCGACTGCTCCCCGGCCCACGCCCGGTAAGCAGAGATGGCTGCCAGATGCACCCTTAGGGTCGTCGACCTAAGCCCTTGATGAGAAAGGGACCATAAATAGTCCAAGATGCTTGCCAAGGAACAGGAGGAAGGGTCCAAGCCCTTGCCCTGACACCAAATGGAAAACCTCTTCCATTTGAAGGCATAGCATTTCCTGGTTGACTCTTACGGGATGCCTCAACTACATTGAGGACCTCGTCGAAAGACCCAAGGCCTGGAACTCTAGCCACCAGGAACCAGGCCGTCAGGTGCAGGGATTGAAGGTCCAGATGGAACACCTTCCCCTGATTGACTGAGAGCAGGTCCGGGTAAGCTGGAAGATGCCTCGGGAGCCTGGAGCTGAGGCTGAGGAGATCTGGGTACCAGAACTGGTGGGGCTAGTCTGGGGCTATCAGAATCACCTGCGCCTTGTCCCTCCTTGCTTTGAGAAGCACCTTGTGTATCAAGGGAAATGGGGGGAAGGCGTAGAAGAGGCCCGGGGTCCATGGCCTCGAGAAGGCATCCCCCTGCAGCGAGCCCTGCTGAGGGGGGCGGGCATGGAACAGCCTCAGCTTCACATTCTCCCTGGAGGCAAACAGGTCCACCTGAGGTGTGCCCCAATGGGAGAACAGATCTTGTACTACCTCCGGCAGGAGAGACCACTCGTGGGATGCAGTCCCTATCCGGCTTAGGGCATCGGCCAGGGTGTTGGAGGCTCCTGCCACATGAATGGCTAGGAGATCCGCCTCCAAGCTGCGCACGAGTGACCAAATGCGGAGAGCTTCCTTGCATAGAAGCATGGAGCGCGTCCCGCCCCGGCGGTTTAGATAGTACATGGTCGTGGTATTGTCCATCTGGACTCGGACCACTTGACCCCAGAGAAACAGAGCAAAGGCGGTGAGAGCTAGGCGGACCACTCAGAGCTCCAGCAGGTTGATGTGGCATCGGGACTCCCACGGGGACCAGAGGCCGTGCGCCCGGTGTTCCCCCAGATGGGCACCCCAACCCATCAGAGAGGCATCGGTCGATAGAGAGACCGTCGGCTCAGGGCGGACAAACGGGATGCCCTCCTGCAGATGAACTGGAACGGTCCACCACCGAGAGCGCTCCACATCCCCTGGGTCACCGCCACTAGCTGGTCCAATGGATCGCAGCGCCAGACCACTGGCTGGCCAGTCCCACTGAAGAGGGCGATGTGCCAGCATGCCCAACGGACCACGCTGGTGCAGGCTGCCATGAGACCCAGGAGGCGAGGAAGTCCCGGTAGGTGCGATTGCCCAACCAGAAATGATTGGGCAAAGGAGGAAAGAACTCGGCCCTGTCCGCCGGGAGCCGTGCTCTGGCTCGAAGAGAGTCGAGCTCTGCCCGATGAAAAGAATCACCTACTTCGGCTCGAGTTCCTACTTGGCCTCATTGATGAGAAGGCCGATTTGAGAGCAAACCTGGAGGGCCAGATCTCTGGACCGCTCCACCTCCTGTCTGGAGTGGGCTGCTATCAGCCAATCATCCAGGTAAGGGTACACCCGGACCCCTCGGCGCCGCAGGAATGCTGTCACCACTGCGATGCATTTGGTGAAGACCCTGGGAGCTGGAGACAAGCGTAAGGGCATGGCTCGGAACTCGAAAAGGGATCCCTCCGCTCGAAAGCGAAGGAATCTCTGATGTGACGGACGGATAGGGACGTGAAAGAACGCGTCCTGCAGGTCCAGAGAGCAGAACCATACGCCGGGTTCCAGGGATGGTATTATCTGAGCCAGAGTGACCATCCTGAAGGTTCGAGACCTTAGGAACTTGTTTAGGTCGTGTAGGTCGAGAATGGGGCGCCAGTCCCCCGTCCGTTTCGGAACCAGGAAGTAACTGGTCACAAACCCCGGGTCTGAAGGAGGGTCCGCCACCTCCCTGATCACCTCCTTTTGGAGAAGGAGAGCGATGTCGGCTCAGCGAGCCGACAGTGAGGCTGCGGATCCCGATGCCTCCCGAGGTGCGACGGCTCTGAAGGGCGGGGCCTGCTTGAATTCCAAGGGCAGGCCTTTTCCCACCACCTCCAACATCCACCTGTCTGTGGTAATAACGGACCAGGTGGAAAGGAAGTGATGGAGCCGTCCCCTCACGGGGGGAACCTGGGGTGAGGTGACAGGGTTGGGGGCGACACCCCTCAGCCCGTCACTGGGCAGGCTTGGAGGAGGGACCGGCCGAGGGACCTCCTGGGCCTTTACCTCCCTGCTTCCTGTTGGAGGAAGCCCCGGGCTTGGGTTTGGGATGCCAAGCCTGAGCCTGCTGGCCCTGACGTTGCTGGGCCGGACGTGCTGCGGGCGCAGAGGGACGAAAGGGCTTAGGCTGTGGTTTGCGGCCTTTGTCCTTCTGAGCGGATGAGACCGAGTCCAAGGTAGCATTGGACTTCTCGATCCTCTGCAGGTGACCTTCCACCCCAGGGCCAAAGAGGTCGGTCCCCAAGAAGGGGACATCCGCCAACTTGTGCTGGGTATCCGAAGTGAAGATGGATATCCTCAGCCAAGCCCGACGACGCATAGCCACTGCGGCCACCACAGACCTAGCACATGAGTCCCCAATGTCCAAAGCAGTCTGAAGCTGCTGTTTGGCCACTGCCCTGCCCTGGTCCCACACCTGCCTAACCGTGGTCTGCAGATCCGCAGGAAGATGAGGGATGACCTCGTCCAGGGAGCCCAACAGGGCATGAGAGAAATGTGCCATAAGGACGGCCGAACTGGCCTGGCGAAGGCCGAGGGAGGACGCAGCGTAGACTTTTCGCCCGCATAGTCCAATTTCTTGGACTCTTGTCGGGAGGTTTGTCCATCTCTATCCCCTACGCTCGAAAACGCTGTCGGTAACTAACTCCTGGCCGAGGGTGTTCCAAAAACGGACAAGGAACCGTAGGGACCGGGTGATACTCTCCTGGCCATCCTGGCCGAAGGCACAGGGCAGGAAGCAGGGCGCTGCCAGAGCTCCAAGGCTGGGCCCACTATGGCCTCGGCCACCGGAAAGGCCTCCGTAGGGGAATCCCCTTGGTCCAGAATCTCCATGAGGGGATACCTGGCCCGCTTAGAAACGGGTTCGAGCTTCATCCCGGTGGACTCCGAGATGAGCCGAAGCAATCCCAGGAAGGACGAAGGGCTTTCGTCCACCGACTGTCCTCCTGAGGACTCCAAGTCCATTCGCTTGGAGAAAAGGGAGGAATCGTCTTCGGACTCGGAAGAGTCCTCAAAGAGCTGCCTCGGGCCTGAGCCACCCTCCACCTGCCGAGGTCGATCGGGAGTGAGGGTGACAGACAGCCTATGGGGCAGTCCCTGAGCCACCGAGAATTCTGGTCGGAGCCCCAACTAACAGCTGTGGAGGCGGAGGTTCCACCGGAATCGGTGGGGCAGCTGGTTTTGGCCGAACAACCGGCCTGGGAACAGGCTCCTCGGATAAAACGAGGGGTTGTTTCAGCCGCTCCGGTGACAGCCACGTAATGGCCGGGGAAGGCGACGGCATCGGCTTGTTCCTGGTCAGAAGGAGCTGTTACCACATGAGGTCCTCATATCATCGATGCAACTTACGTCAAAGCCTCCCCTCATCCGAGGAGGAGGAAGAGGATGAGCGGCGGCGCCGCTTGCCGCGTTGCCGAGACCGAGACCGCTTATGACGGCGGGATCGGCTGGACCGCGAAGAAGTCCGAGACCGAGACCGAGAACCTCGGCTTTCCCGAGGACGGTGCGGGGAGGTGTTGTGGGGAAACGCACTCCCCCACTCGGAGGGTTCAACCGGCGGCTCCGAACCGGGAGGCACAGACAAGCCAACGGGTCCTCAACTCCCACCGGGGAACTGGCGAGAGGGATTCTCGCTCCGCCGACAACCGTCCAATGGGTTGAGAAAATCTCAACCGCGTCGATGGGAAGTTCCGGTCAACTGGCCTGACGGGGACACCGTGAGACCAGTGGCCAAAGCCGAGCGGGTCGGATCAAGTCGACGGCCGACAACCTCGGGAGAGGGATCTTTCCCGCTCCAAGAGCCGCCGACGGTGGGATTCTACCCTTGTCTCTCTTTTTGGACCGAGAAAACAGTCCAGCAGAAGTTGGTCCCTCACCTTTAGTAGAGAGGGTCAGACAAAGCTCCTTAAAAGAAGCTGAATAAGAGGCACCGAGAGAGAGCGGGACAAATTCCGCAGTCGAGGTAGAAGCGGCCCGCGCCGCCTCCTCTTCGAGGGCGATCATCTGCTCAAGCTGATCCGCCGAGCCCGCAGTCGTGGAAACTGCCGACTGGGCCTCTTTTGACTTCACCAGAGGAAAACGCTTCTCGGGACGCCCCAGTTGTAAACGGGCAGCACGGTCTTCGAGGACGTAGGCCGAAAAGGAAGAGCACAGGTCGCAGGCCTGCAGGTCGTGCTCCAGGCCTAGACAGTAGACGCACGTGGAGTGCAGATCCATCCGAGACATCTTCTGCCCACAAGGGCATCTCCGGAAACTGGGAGTCGATTTGTCCATCGCAGCCGCGAGGGAGAGAAGACCGAAGTCTTTTAAGCAAAAAACTTTTAAATTCGAAAAATCGAAGAATTAGGAACCAGTCTTATACGCAGATCGTTAAGGAAGGAACCTGAGCTTCCAAGCGGTAAGGAAGATCTGGCATCATGGGGCGGAGCCAAGAGTTTTACCACCCGGGTGGGTGGGAGGAGCCAGCTTGAAGACCTTCCGGCAAGATTTAAAGCGGCAAGGATACCGGCCAGACAGTGTGGATGAACAACATATTCATGTCCCTAGAACAGCGAGTTAGTGAGGCAGAAGATGACACGTTACAGTTGGGAACAATGCTAGTTTCTTTGCGTCACTACCTGGAGCGCTTCAGGCAAAATGTAGAGATCTAGAGAATGACGTAAACAGATGTGTCTGTGGGATGTTCCTGCTTTTTGAGAAGACTCTTTTTCAGAATGGTTTGTCTGATTTGCAAATGTTTCCAAAAATCACATTTTGGGAACTGGTATTGCAAAGACAAGTGCTAAAAGGAATTTAATGTTTGACCATCAGGGGTTAGTTAGTAAGAAACCTATTACTGTGACCCAGCTTTCTGCCATTGAGGGTAATAGATTAGCTTATTATCCCCTGTGGGGTGAGGATTGTCCCATATGGGTTGCCCAAATCCCAAGTAATTGGCCGACCAGCGATGTTGCTTAGTGAGACTTAACCAGGTTGACTGTTCAAACAGCATCTTAGAGGAGGAGTCTGCACCCCTTCTGCCTATGGTCCAGGAGGTTTGGTACCACGCTGGGTATGTCTTAAATGCATGTTCTAAGTGGAGCTACATTGGGATAAGGTTTCTTTGTGGCTCAGGCCAGCACAGAGTTCATTTATGTCTGCTGCCTGATGGTATGCTCATAGCCACGGAAGGCTCTATCCTCCCCTGTGTTCAGGGGAACGCAGTTTAGTGAGAGAAAGGTGTGGTCTAGATACTTCCCATAAGTCTGAAAGAAAAACATTCTCCAGTCTGTATACCATTGTTACAGCGATGCTGTAACAGCAAAACCCACAGAGTGACACAGTTACAGTGACCGAACTTCCGGTGAGCTGTTTTCGCTACCGACAGAATGTTGCAGTGACTGATGTGTGGGCAGCAGGACTGGCCATTTCTCTACTGTCTGTGCTATGTGGAGTTTGTTCTAATAAATAGAGGGGTGCAGAGGGCACAGCCCCCCACATGGGGGGTATGGGGGTGCAGCCCCCCGCATTGCTGCTGTCAAGTGTGGCGGTCGGTGTGTTCCATGGTTGTTGTCAGGATGTGGTGGTGTCGGGGATGTCGGGGGCATTCTATTGCTGTAGGGGATGTCGGTGGGATGTTCATTGAAGCAGCTTGGTGGAACCCTCCAGTCATAGAAATTTAGAGTATCTGTGTTTGGGGTATGGGGAAAGGGAGGTTGTTGAGGCAGAAGATAATTCTTAGGAAGGTCATCATCTTGTATGCTGCAATCTTGCCTCCCAATATGAAGTTCAGCTTAGCCCATCTGGAGAAGTCTATCTCCATTTCCTTAATCAGGGGATTGTGATTTAAGTCAATTATTCCCAACAGATCTTGGGTGATGACCATGCCCAGACATGTGATATGCTTAGGGGACCATTTAAGGTGCCAGTAGCTGACCTGCTCTTCCTGGCGGGATTGGTTCAGGGGGAGGTCCTCTGTTTTCCCCCTGTTGTTCTTAAGGCCTGATGCTGAAGAGAAGGATTCCAGCATGGTAATAACATGCAGTAGTGCAGTTCTCAGACTGGAGAGGGTGGGTAGAAGATCATCTGCATATGCTAAAGTTTTGAGAGAAGATAGTCCTGTCTTGATCCCTTATATCAAAGGTACCTGCCTCAAGTTTACCTAGTGGATTTTCTAAGATAACGAGATACAAAAGTGGTGACAAGAGACAGCCTTGTCTTGTACTTCGGGATAATGTAAAGGATTGTGATGCCAGGCCATTGGTTAGTACCCTAGCTGATGGGTTGGAGTATGGAAGCTGTACCCATGCCACATAAGAAGGACCAATTCTACCTGCAGCCATTTTCTGGTAGAGATAAGACCACTCTACAGAATCGATCACCTTCTCAGTTGCTATACTTAGGAGACGAGTCAGTTACTTTTGCCTGGCACCTCCCCGTATTGCAGCGAACAGTGCCCGCAAGTTGTCCATTGTTATGCAGCCCTTCACAAAGCCTGTTTGATGGTGGTCAGTGATATGTGGGATACATTTCTGAAGTTTCAGTACCATCAGCTTTGCAAGGAATTTTGCATCCACATTGAGGAGAGATATTGGGCAGTAATTGGATACGTGTTGCGTGTCTTTACCTGGCTTGGGAATTAGGGTAATCGGGGCATCTGACACTGAGATGGGAAGGGAGCCCTGCTGCTATGCAGGACAATATAACCTTTGCAGCTATGTATCCAGTTTATCTAGAAAAGTTTGATAAAACCCTGCCGGTACGCCATCCAGCCCTGGGGTTTTCCCTCTAGGGAGAGTGTTTGCAGCTGCTCTGATTTCCTGCAGCGTGATAGGGATATGAAATTGTAGAGTTTGCTTGGCAGTTAAAGTGAAGAGTGGACCGTCTCCCAGAAAACTTTTCAGGGAGGGAGAGGAATTACCTATCTGCGAGGAGTACAAGTTGGCATAAAAGTCTGAAAAGGCTTTGTTAATATGCTCCGTGACCGTTGGGAGTCAATAAGTGGGAGTCAGAATGCCAGCAGTATGTCTAGAGGCCAACTGGATCCTTGCATGGTAAGCAAGGAGCTTGCTTGCCCGCTCCCCAGATTCCTAGTAATTGTGTGATGTGCGCTGGATCGCGTGTTGTTCTACAGTATATGTGAGGATGTTAATTTTGTTCTTAAGGGAAAGAATATGCCATTTGAACTGTGCAGAGGGGGTTCCTGCCAAGGAATTATACTCTTGCTCCCTTTCCTTCAGGACTTTTCCAAGCTGCATGAACTGGAGGAAGCATTGACGCTTAGTGTGTGCTAAGTAGTTGATGATTCTCTTCTTAATATAAGCCTTAAAGGCATCCCACAAAGTGGCTCTAGGGACATCAGAGGTGTCATTATTTGCAAAGTAAAAATCAATTTCTGCATCAAGCCAAGGTTTAAAATTAGGATCTTGCAGCAAGATGGTATTTAGCCACAACTTAGATGATTCGGGTGTGGTGTGCCCCAGGGTCAGTACCATAGCCACTGTGGTATGGTCTGAAATGGTGATTGGGCCCATACCTATTGGGTGCACTGTTTGCGTAGAAACCTTATCAATAAGGAAGAAGTTCACTCTGCTATCTGTGTCATGCCTGGCAGAATGGAAGGTGAACTCTCTACCTGTTGAATTAAATGTTCTCCAGGGGTCCAACAGGGTGAACTCTTGCACCAGCTGAGCTACAGCTCTCCTTGATTTTGCGGGGAGCCAGGGACAGGGATAAGCTTCCTAACTTGTCTAGTACAAGGTCCCAAACTTCACTAAAATAACAGCCAGTATTAACTTATAGTGTACGGCAGAACATTATTCTAGGCAGAAATCCATGCCTATTGTAACACTGTTGTGCTGCAGTAGCTGTGTCATTTTGTTGTGCTGCACTAGATACATAGCTACTGCAGCACAGCAACATTTAGTTTTTTTGTTGACTGGGTAAGTGCACTAGACAAATCCTGCCTATTTTCAGGCACGACCCAGGGGAAGGGGATACAGATGAATGCCAACTGACCTTGAACCAGATTAAGCTGAACTCATTCTTGTTCCATTACAATTGTCATCAGAGTGTGGTTACTACAGTGGCACCAGCACTGAAAGGACTTCAGAAGCCATTACAAGAGAACAAAAATAATTTTCTCCTCGAAACAAACTGTTAATTTTTTGTAAAGAAGACTAAATGGGGGGAAGATCTCAGGTGCAGTGGAAGGGGGGGAGGAGGGAGCAGGCACATCGCATGCAGGAGAAGGGGTGGAGGAGGCGACGGGCACATTAGGGACACACCAAAAGGTGGCTCTAGAGGAACTGTGGCATAAGAAAAGGGGCAGGAAGGAAGCACTGGAAGAGCTGCAGTTGAGCTCCTGGGAGGCTGAAAATGAACTGGAGGAAATCCTGCAGGGTAGGAGCTGCAGTAGGAGGCTGGGGCATGTGCTGGGCAGGGTGTAGGAGAGGGGTAATATGCAGACAGGGCAGGTGGTAAGGAGGAAAACTTCCCCATGTGGGGTACGGTGCTCAAAACCTTCTGCAAAGATGGGCAGGACAGGAACAGTTGGAGGGGGATCAAGCACAGTTGGCACAATCTCGCACAGTGATGCAGACGAGGGAATGCCAGGAGCAGTTAGGGGGGGGGTCTGATGAAATTGGATCATGCTCAAGCAGTGAAGCAGGAGGGGTCTGCAGGGATGAAGGAAGCCAGGCAGAAGTACAAGGGATGAAGAAGTACAGGAGGGGGGAGTCTGATGAAAGGCTAAAGGGAGAGGATGAAGAGGGACAGATGCTGGGTGTGGGTAAAAATCAGGATAGGCTAGGTGATGGGAAACAAAATATGAGCAGGGGGAGAAACCAAGTCAGGATGAAACATGAGGAGGAGTCCAAAGGGAGCCAAACCCTGCGACACAAAGCTAGAGGCCAAAAGGACACCCAGGAAGCAGGGAGCAGTAGAGTGGCATTCTTGGGGGACTCAATCATTAAGGGGCTAAAATGGGGAAGGAAGGGAGCAAAAAACAATGCAGTATGGGTACAATGCATGCCAGGGATGATGGTGCTGGAGGTGAGGCATCATATTCCTTCCTGGGGTAAGCAGCAGGATGAAAGGACACATCTGGTGTTTCACCTGGGCACAAATGACTTGGAAGGGAACAATCTGATGGAGGTACAGGCAAGGTTCGAGGAACTTGCTAGGTTCTGTAGGAGCAACACTGTTTTTCCTTCCATTTCATTCTCTGAGGTGTTGCCAGTACCAAGAGCGAGCACACCCAGAAAGGAGAAGATAAGGGTATTCAACAATCGGCTACAAGGTTGGTGCAGTCGGTTGGGGTTTGGCTGGATAGGTGACTGGGGCTCTACATGGGAGGAGGAGGAGGGGCTGTATGCCCAAGACAGGCTGCACCTGAGCTCTTTAGGGGCAGCTGCACTAAAGAGTAAACTGGGGGACTTCATGGCAAGGAAGCTCAATTTAAACTAAATGGGGGGGTGGCTAAGGACAGGGCCAGCCTTGCGTGAGGCAGAGCAGAGAGGCTATCAGCCTCCCCCCAAGTCACAACACTCATCAAGGGAACACTTAGCAGCAGGGAAGGAAGGGATGAGGCTACATGTTGGAGGGCTTTGGTTGCAAATGCCAAGAGCCTGGGGAACAAAATGGGAGAACTGGAGGCCACCATGATGGAGGAGAACCTAGACATTGTAGCAGTGAGTGAGATTTGGTGGAATGAGCACTATGCCTGGGAGACAGTGATCCCAGGGTATCGGTTGTTTAGGAAAGATCTGGAGGGGAAGGGGGAAAGGGTGGCATTATATATCAGGGAAGGGATTGGGGCCATGGAAGGGCAGGATAAGGAGGGAGAAACAGAGATAATGTGGGTCACCCTAGATAGGGGACAGGGGGAAAACCTGCGTGTTGGGGTAGTCTATAGGCCTCCTATGTGGGGGGGAGGAAGGGGATAGACACTTTGTGGAATCAGTAGCGAGGATGGCACGGAAAGGGGAAATTGTGCTAGTTGGAGACTTAAAACTTCCGGACATCAACTGGGAGGCTCAGACAGCAATCTCCGCAAGGAGCAGGGGCATCTTAGAGGCTCTTCAGGGCATATTCCTGCAACAATGGGTCAGTGAGCCCACTAGGGGTGTAAACCTGTTGGATGTGGTCCTCACAAATGGGGACAGTGTGGAGGAGGTAGAGGTGGACGAAGAGCTTGGCACCAGTGACCACAGGGCTGTCAGCTTCAGGGTAAGAGCAGGCAGGGAGAGGGTTAGGACAAGAACCAAGGTAATGGACTTCAGAAAGGCTGACTTTCATGGAATGAGGAAGGCAGTTGGGGAAGAAATGTTGAGGATAGGGGATGTGCAGGGGGTGGAGGAATTATGAGCAGCCATCAAGAGAGGGGTATTTAAAGCCATGGACTCATGTATAAGAAGGGCAAGAAAGAACAGAAGACAGAAAAGACCTCTATGGTTCACTAGAGAGGTGGCGTAAGGGGTCAAGGAGAAGACTAGAGCATTCAAGAGGTACAGGAGGTCACAAAAGGATGAGGACAGGGAAGCCTACAGGGAAAAAAGAAAGGAGGCTGGGCAAAACATAAGGAGGGCTAAGGAGGCCACTGAGGAGAGGATAGCGAAGCAGGCAAAGGAGGGGGGATAAAACCTTCTTTAGGTACGTTGGGGAAAGGAGGAGGGCACAGCATGGGATTGGAAGGATGGGGGGGAAGTGGAACAATACTGGAAGGGGGCTTCGAAAAAGCAGAGGCATTAAACAGCTATTTCACCTCAATCTTCACGGAGGAAAGGGATGGTAGGGGACCAGGACGGGGTTGGGAGGGTGACAGCCACAGGCAGGTGGCTGTGGCAGAATTCACTGCTGAAGGAGTAAGGGAAAAGCTGGGTAGACTTAGGGTAGACAAGGCAATGGGGCCTGATGGAATACACCCAAGGGTTCTCAAGGAGGTGAAGGATGAACTGGCGCCAGATCTAGCAAGGCTGTTTAACTTGTCCTTGGTCACAGGAGTGGTGCCAACGGACTGGAAGAGGGCAGAGGTGGTCACACTACATAAGGAGGGGGGCGGAAGGACGAGGTCAAAAACTACCGTCCTATTAGTCTTACCTCGGTGGTGAGGAAGGTAATGGAAACACTATTTAAGATCAGATTGATAGAATACTTGGAGATGAATGGCATGCAGGATGACAGGCAGCATGGCTTCACCAAGGGAAGGTCCTGTCAGACTAACCTGATAGAGTTTTTCGATGGGGTGACACAGATAGTGGACCAGGGAGGAGCAGTGGACATAGCCTATCTGGATTTCAATAAGGCCTTCGACACCATTCTGCATGGTGGAATGGTACATAAGCTGGACAGACTAAGGGTGGACAACAGGATCACTAGGTGGGTGTAAAACTGGTTGAAAGGAAGGAGTCAGACGGTGGTGGTAAATGGGACACATTCTAGGGAATGGGCGGTGACCAGTGGGGTGCCACAGGGGTCAGTGCTAGGACCAATACTCTTTAACATCTATGTTAGTGACCTAGCGGAGGGTCTGGAAGGATGGGTGTGCAGATTTGCAGATGATACAAAAGTCTGCAATAGGGTGGATTCACCTAGTGGGGTGCAAGCCATGAGGCGAGACCTGGAGAGGCTGGAGAGGTGGTCTGACACCTGGAAATTTAAGTTTAATACACAAAAGTGCTCGCTGACGCACCGGGGAGGAAGAATAGGAGGGAAACTTACTCCCTTGAGGGGTTGGTGATTAAGGAGAGGAAACAGAAAGGACCTGGGGATTATGGTATCACAGTAATCTCAAGGTGGGCAGCCAGTGTAGTAGCGGGGAAAGGCAAATGGAATGTTGGCCTGTATTAAGGGGTTTTAATAGCAGGAAGAGGAGGTGCTAATGCCATTATACAGAACCATGGTTAGGCCACATCTGGAGTATAGGTGCAGTTCTGGAGGCCTCACCTATGAAGAGATGTTGAGCTGATGGAGAGGGTGCAGAGAAGGGCAACCAAATGGTACGAGGGATGCAGAATGTACCCTATGAGAGAAGATTGAGAGGGCTGAATTTGTACCCTTTGGAGACTAGGAGGGAGAAGGGGGGACATGATTGAGACCTTTAAGTATCTGAAGGGAATAAATAAGGTAGAGGGTAACAGCTTGTTCAAACTGAAGAAGGGAGGAGGAGCACAGGGACATAGCCTCAAACTGGAAGGTGGGCAATACAGAGGTAATGTCAGGGGGCAGTTTTTCATGGAGTGGGTGGTGGAGGCCTGGAACAAGCTGCCGGAGGAGGTAATGGCAGCTGAAACGGTGGGGGGTTCAAGAGGGCTTGGGATAGATTTAAGGGGTTGGGAAAAGAGGGTGGAAGCATAACAGAAGGGGGGGAGGTAGGGTGTTGGGCAGACTAGATGGGCCGTGGTGCCTTTCTCTGCCATCACATTTCTGTGTATTCTGTGTATAAATGGTCATGAAGAGACATAAGATAAACTTCCATTAAAATAGGACACTTCTCAATCTTTCCATCTCTCAGTGTTGTGCAATGTATTTTTCAAAGCATCGCATGTTAGTGATTCTGATAACTCCACGTTGCAATATTAGTTCAATGTGTTTCTTTTTTTATAATTAAGTCTTATTGACTCATATAAGAAACATAATACAGAATCCATCGCCATTGAAAAACTTGACCATAACTAAAAAACAAGAGAAGAGATAGCAGAACTGGTACAACTCTAGAACACGACAACATAAAAAAGGAAACTAATGGACTTATTTATCTGTACTGTAAACAAATGAATCACACAGTTGAGCAAATATTAAAACAGAAAAGGTAACAAATGGCTAGACATTTCCACTTGTAAACTTGGATAAAGAAGAGAGAACTTTGGTTAAAGTAGATACCAACCTGATTCCAGGGGAACAATAGTGTTATAAAAAAAAAACATACAGTAATAATATTCTACCAGGGCGAGGGTACAAAGCTTGGGTCAGTTTGAAGTTTATAAGTAACCCAAAGACCCCAGATTTCCTCAAATATTTGAATGTGCTGCACATGCTTAAACATACCTTTTTCCAAATCATAAATAAAATCAATAATTATTATCCAGTGTTGTTAAGTTGGTTACTGAGGCTTAAGCCAGAGTTTAGTAAAGTCTTTCTTGGTGCCAACCACAAGGATCAGTAGCAAAATCCATTGATGAGGGTGAAGGGACAGGGAGGCTGGGGGTATATGCAACAGTGCCAGTGCTGGAGTGAGTGAAAAACTTGAGATCAAACAACTGAGCAATAACTTGAGAAACCAAGGACCAAAATGATACTTCTATGTGTTTCAAATAAAATGTAATGTTTTTAAGTTATTTAGACTCAGGTTTGTTGTGTGGTGACCCATACACTTCACTCTTGAGGTTTAATAGGTTGCCATGGCAACCTCTCAATGGCTATAAATGCTTGTTGTGTATAGTAACTCATACATTATCCTCTATATCTCCTGGCTGTTGCAGTTCGGTCAAGACTTGTGCCACCTCTGGGAAGAAAGCTGATGAGTCCTATTTTGGCACATAGACATTTTCTACCACCATCGTAGTCACATTAAGGGACAGGCGGATGAGAACCCAATAGCCCCCAGAACTAAATTTTGTGCCCAAAACTTGAATAGGGAGTTTTTTTGTGAAATTAAGACTACACACATTTAGCTTTCTTTGTACTTGAGCTGCCAGTTGCCTTCCCCACCCATTCTCTTTGGAGCTTCTGCATTTCTAAAGGGAGGTGATGCATTTCAGTGTCAGTGGCTCAGCAGATAGCACACTTACCTCTGATGCAGGGAGATCAGAAGGCTGTGGGTTCTAACCCCACACCAGGCACTTGGGTTAAATCCCAATACTGACACTGTAGTGCAGCATGAGGGGGTGCTGCACTCCTGAGGTGCCGTCTCTCGGATGAGACGTTAAACTGAGGTCCCATCTGCCTGTTCTGGTGGTAGTTCAGGGGATGTTAAAGATCCAATGGCACTTCTTGAAAAGAGTTGGGGAATTTTCCCAGTGCCCTAGCCAAATTTCCCCCCCATTCACTAAAAATACCACCAACAGCTTAATCTGGTTCAAGGTCAGTTGGCATTCATCTGTATCCCCCTCCCCCGGGTTGTGCCTGAAAACAGGCAGAATTTGTCTAGTGCACTTACCCAGTCAACAAAAACTAAAGAAAAAAAATTCCTGCAACAGGGCAATATCACAATGCTTTTCGTATAGATCCTTGATAATTTATTTTCATTTAATAGCAGTTAAAACTCCCTCACATTCCAGGGGATAAGCTTAACATTCATTACGGAGGTACCCATAACTACAACATCAGGCAGAGGCGGTATTAGATCTAGGCCAAGTCTCCATCAGGCTGGAAGGCCCAGTCCCTGTATTAGCATAGGGTTTAAACACTGGAAATACTATTGGGAATGAGTGTACCAATGAAAGAGAGCAAGAAGTCTCAATACTGTGTCCAACAGTCAATTTATCTGCTACGGTGAACATGTATATCAGTTCAAGGTTCATTAATGCTACAGTAAAAATAGCAAGAAGACAGTTATCAACATAAACAGTGGAGAAATAGGTGGAACGGAAGAGCATGTCACCCACCAAATAGGGATATGAGTGGTTGAGCCTGCTACAGCAGGTAAGCTGCTTAGCATCACACATGCTATAAATAACGAACTGTAAAGGAACCTACTAAGTAATACAAAAAAAATTTAAACAGTGGGATACTGTCAACCCAAAATATGCCTTTAAGAGGCAAAATGCCTCCAAGAGGCTACTTACCAGCACCAGGCGCTTCCTTTTGGAAGAAAAATGAAAAGCAAAGAAACTGTGCACTCCCTCAGGCTGGAGAGGAAGATATGTCTATAAATGCCCATTCAAAAAAAATTGAAAAAAATTGAAAAAAAGTGCAATTGTCCTCAAGACAAGGCAATCATCGTGGGGGGGGGGGGTAAGTGGATGCTCTGCCAGGGAAGCCCACAAGGAGTGTCTTCCCAGCTTCCTCAAAGTTTCTGGGTCCTTCCCAAGGGTAAGAGAAGGGGGTCTGAGTCTGCACCATTGTACCCCCGACTGACCAGAAAAAGAGTGGAGCTTGAAGGAGAGATGAAAAGGACAGTATTGTAGACAAGGTCAGACAGAGCTGTGAGGAGACATGGTGAGGTGAAGTTGTAAAAAAAAAAATAGCTAGCTGCTCCTGTGCCAAGCAGAGAGTAAGCATCCGCATATCCTGAGCTGTGCCAAAGAACCCAGCATAGCATACTTGCATAGTGTAGTAGATTTCCTCAGAATATATTGTGCTGTTCGGCCCCTCTGGTGTTCCGGAGGTTCGAGACAAGGGCATATGCCAAGAGTGTGCTCAAAGCTAGAGGTGCTTCATGTTTTCTACTTATGCTGAGACCTGAAAAACAGGGGTGCCTGGAAGCTCAGCCCGACTCCTGAAGCTGGCTTGGCAGGGGACACAAATAGCCAGGTGGGAACCAAAATGCTAGACGCTGTTGCTGTGCAGCTGCAATCAAAAGGGTGCTGGCCCTACATTATAATATTTCCTCCAGATGTTTCCTTGACAACTGAGGGTCATGAGGTTGCCACTTGTAAAGGAAAATAGAAGAAAACCTCTGCAGAGCTGTAATAGCTGCCTTCAACTATCAGCAGGACGAATTAGAGAAAAACAGTGCCAGTTAAGGTAAGAACAGAGACAAGATGCAACACCTCTCAGGGGATGAGGACATAGTAATCTGCAACGTTATGATGCAGTGTGGGTTGAAAGGAGAGAGCACTCAATGCAAATGTGCCAGCCTGCAGCACTGATGCATTTTAGCGTGACACCGAGAAGCCATTCTGTCATTCCTGAGGGGAGGGCAAAGCAAGCCCAGTGGCCTGAAGCCATAACAACGAAAATCCCTCAAGACTCCATAGCAGTAAAGTTGTTCATCTCATTAAGGTTGTTTGAGGAGGGAAGGTAATGGGGGGGGGGGGCTGTGGGTATTTTCTTGCTGCTGTACTGGTTTTCTAACCAAGAACTGGGGGACATATAGTCACAACTCTTACAGCTGGCCAGATAAAAATATGTATTAGCGTTATGCTTGCAATACGGGTGGTTTTAAAATCTATGTGATAAAACAACTTGAAAATGCCTCTAATTAGTCTACTATTGACATATAATGTTATGTACATAGTGAACTCATCATAGACATTTATGTCAATAGTCGAGACATCATGAATTTCTCAGCCTGCCAGCACTACACAGACACGAGCATCGGGATGGGCTCCACCCCAACAGCATGACTGTGAGACCACACAGTCAGTTCAAAACTAGTCTATCCTTGTTTGCCCAAGAAAATCTCAACCAGTTAGAATAATAATTGGAAAAACACTCCCTACACTACCGGTACATTGGTACATGCCCTTGCTTCCTTGCTGTCTCCAGTGACGGCCACATTGAAAAACCCCAGTCCTAGGCTTCAGTATCAGAAAAGAAACGCTCCTTGTCCAATTATTCCACCTCTGGTATGCCATCTCTAGAATACTGTCCCTGGACTCCTTGAAGTTGAAACTGACTGTCACTGCTCCCATGCATGTTGATCCACAGGTTGCCACACATCTCCACTCAGTATGATGCCTCCCAGCTTACTGATTCTAACATCGCCCACTACTGCCATTAGCCAATCAGCATCATTTTTCCACAGTACCTGGTACAGTCATGAAAAGCATCTCTGCCATAGAAACTGAGGGAAAAAGATGTGGAATGAATAGGCAGGACACAAAAAAAGTGCCATTTTAACTGGTAAAAATAGCAAAATAGCTCAGACTCACAGTGACCAGCTCAATAATTTCCATCATCAATTATGGTCTGGTGGTGTAGGTGCTTCTTCTGATATAATTCTTAAAAGGATCAACACAGCACTAAACAAGTCATGTAGGCTAATAACCAGAGCTCACTGGCTTACACATACCTGTGAATTATATTCTCAGACCAACTGGCTGTAACTGATAGGCAGGATAAAATGCCAAGTATGTCTCCTAGGGAAGAAAACCTGCCTAGACCTAACCCTTCCGGCAATCCAGCGACTCCTCACTCCAGCAAACGATCCTCATTGCACGTGAGGCATGACCAGACAGTCTGTCCAATTCCCCTTCTGCCAAACCTCACAAGCTCAGCGGTCCTTTGCCTACCCTGCACCTTGTTGGTTAAATGGCCTCCCCTATGACATAATGTCTGAACATAAACTAGGACCCTTCAAGAGAAAACTTTACCAACACTTAACTGCACTTTGCAGCTGTGACTGCCAATCCCTGTTAACATTACCCCCACATCCTCCCTGCATCATCGTCCCACCTACCCCTTACCATACCTGCCACTGTCTCCACCCACCTCTCTACAGCCCATCCCCTCCTGCCGCCATCTCCTTCCCACACCCATCTGTCACCCCCCATCACCACCACCCCTGCACCCCTTCACTACCCTCCTCTTGCCTCCATGTCTTACCTTCTCTCCCCTTCCCCTGTCACCCACCCCTTAATCAAATTAGGTCAACGCTGATTAATTCTTTCCTGCATGAGATGATGCTGTAATAATGCACAAATGCTGCTCACTTTGTTTGACTCTCTGTGCACCAGTTTATTTGATGTTCTCATGTATTTTTTGAAATCAGACAAGGTCAGCTCAGACTGATTTACTTCTGGCTGTCATATTCAGCAAAATGTGCCTTTTCCTCTGTATGACACATTTTTTGATTCCCTTATTTATACTGTTTGTCTGATTGTTGTAGTTTTGATGTGGAACCTTTGTAAACGAGCTTTCAGCTCAAAGGTATTACAATCCAATAATTAATTAAATAAATAAATAATAGTAACACATATAAAGAAATAATGAGTGGCAATCGTGAGTAGGAGGACTAATGCATACACCCAATATGCCATGGGT
The DNA here is from genome assembly GCA_016271365.2 of Neoceratodus forsteri. Taxonomy (NCBI): domain Eukaryota; kingdom Metazoa; phylum Chordata; order Ceratodontiformes; family Ceratodontidae; genus Neoceratodus; species Neoceratodus forsteri. The sequence continues at coordinate 739,685,822 of CM028137.1, read as the reverse complement.
GTGTGTATGATACAGAATTTATCTGTATTCATTGATGTTTGCCCTTGTTGAATATATTTGTTCCCTTTTGGCACTTGTCCCTTCTCATCCACCCCACTACTCTCTCCCTCTACCTTCCCCCCCCCCCACACTTGCACTTTCCACTTGCACTTCCTGTGTGTTTTGACAATCACCTCTGGCAGCATCTTCTTCTCGTGTCTCACCAAGTTCTCGTTATCAATGTTATCCCTGTCCTCAGCATGCCCCTAGTACCACCTAATCTGTATGTACTCATGTGATGATAAACAACTGTAACCTGTAATCCTGTAATAATTAATGTCCTGCTTGTTTGTTCTCATCCTGACATGGAACCTTTGTAAAAGAGCCTTGGCTCAAAGGTAATTGTAATCCTAGACTCTAAGAAATAAAAAAATAAATTGTGGCTACAACATGCATGAGGTCAGTAAGGTCCAATATCAACTCATACAGATAAATTCTGTATCACACACACACCCATGGTGTATCCCTTATTTATGCCCATTTTGTTTTAAAAGTAAAGAAGAAAGGCAAAGATAAAACCTGTATGGTATAGCTACAGTATATTAAGCAAATTATAGAGTATGAAGCGATGCAGGGTTGCATCAGCATATGTTTCAGCTATGCATTATGCCACATCTGTATTGGAAAAAGCCAACTATCCACAGCCTGGTTGACATAATGAGTGGGCCCTTCATGCTTGGTGGGATTGAAAAAGAACCAAAGGAAGAACAGGTGGTAGTTAACAGAGGGACGCCCATACCAGATAGTATGGGCAATGGCAGAGGTTAAGGGCACAAAGAAGAGATAAGCAGCTGCTGAGTTCCAATAACAACTGATTACTAAACTGCCATAATGGTGCGTGAGGTGATCAGACAGTTTGTTTGTTGTCCAGAGGGACTACGAGTTGGGAGGATAATTCACATCTAGGTGAAGGACCCATCAATATGCTTTAAAACTGCCATCACCTTACATTGCTCAATACTTACACTAGTTAGTGTAAAGTACCTGAAGAGGTCTTTTAATCAGTAGTTTTAAAGTTCAATAGTTCAGGTTGCTGCTTTGTGTTTCTGTGGGGATCCTTCCGCTTGGGAGTTTTGGACAAGGTGGGGGGTTATTTTCTCAAATCCATTACTGTAGCTGCTGGAGACTGAGCAATGTCGGCCCAAGATACTAAGGTGGTCAGTGATACATGAATTTGGACTGGTAAATGTGCTCCATGACAACTCATACCAGGCTGTTAGTTGAGGCATTAATTGACTCCCTGAACAATTTGTTCCCAAATTGTGCACCCCCCCGGAGTTTATTTTATTAAATTTGAGGGGGGGGGCAAATTGTCTGCGAACAATTTGTACAGGGGGCTGCTTGGCACCAGAGCTAATAGAATGGCACGAGTTGTTATAGAGCACATTGACCAGAGCGAATTGACATGTAGCCAATGTGACTCTTTCCTCTGAAGCAAGCTGAGGTCACAGTGGGATTGCTGGTAGAGGTCTGTGTTTCAGAAGTGTCAATGTAAATATGTTAGATGGTGAAATGTCTGAGCACTCTTCCCCTGCCAATACCTTGGAGCCTCTGCTTCTGCTGCAGTACTGTGGTTTGGGGGGCAGTGGACATTGTGCTGCCCCCCCCCCCAGTTTGCAGTGTCTGGCACATCTTTGCTGCTATTGTTGGAGGGGAAGGTTGTGCTGGTAGAGGGGGAAAGTGAGTATGGGGTTGTGTTAATCTGTGTCTGGTGGTCAAAAGTGTTCCTTGTAATAGTATTATAGTGGAAGTCAGAGATGCCAGTGTCCTTAGCAGTGGCAGGTTTGAGTCCCCAGGAGCACTTAATGAAGTCAGCTACCTCAGCAACTTCCAGAAATTCATGGAAGACCCCATTTCACTCTATTTTAAATGTAGCTGGGTATGTCTGTGGTATTTCACTCCAGCTTTCTGTAGAGCATGGCAGATACCAGTGAAAGCTGCATGGAGTTTGTTCAGTTTGGCAGAAAAGTCTTAAAAAAGGGAGATGTGGTGTCCATGCCATGTTAGGGGCCCCTCTCCCTAGCCAGTCTGAGCCGAGTTTCTTTAACTGAATATTTTAGACATGTGGCCAATATAGGTCTTGATGTTTCACTGGGTTTTGGGCAAGGAGCTAATGTCCGATGTGAGAACTAGATGTCAAGCTGGCCTCCTGGTACATTCAATAGCCCAGACAGTAAATAAGTTATAAATTCATTCATATTTTTACTTTCCACTCCTTATGGCACCGCTGTAATGTGGATGTTATTCTTTCAGCCCCTACACACAAGAATATCGATCGTGTTCCATAGTAAAGCAATTTTGGATTTGAGGATGGGGATCTCATTTTTCTTTGAGTCAGCTTAGCGTTTGAAATATCATAGGGTTGTCTCTGCATGAAAGACCTGAATATTCATGTTTCCAATTTGCCCCTGTAAGCGGTCGATACTAGCTTTGACTTCCGTGGCCTCTTCTAAAATTTAGAAGAGCATCTGGGTGATCATGGCCTAGTCCAGGGGTTGCACTGTGGCAGCTGCAGCTGTAGCCATCTCTGAAAAGTCAGATTTTGAGTCAACAATATTGTGAGGAAAATCTCCAAATTTCATTCTAATTTTTATTAAATTCATTAGAGCTAAATGAAATCTAATGCATACCAGTGAAAAAATCTTCCAAAAGCTCCTGATATGAACTTTAAAAAAACAGCTTTTAAATGCTGCAGATCTCAAGGTGAGGAGCTGGCAAGTCATGTAGCTATCTTGGTTGTGCTCCAACCAGAAGACCATTTTTGACATTCTGACCCTAAATTTCCAACGCTGTCTTTGTATAACCTCACCTTATGATCTCAGCAGGTGGATTGTTTTTTAAATCCCGTTCAAAAGGTGACTTCACACAGCAAATTTGAAAACATGTTTCGGAGGAGATTTGAAAATGATACCTGTCATGTGTTCATGAAGAGGGGTTACAAGAAGGCTGTGTTGAAAATTGGGGGCCAAAATCTGCACACATCAGAATGTTATGACTAAACATTGAAAAAATTCAATGTTTCTTCGTAACTTATTTTGTGACATTTTGACCCCAAATGTTCAACATAGTCTTTTTATGACCCTGCCTTCTGAACACGGCAGATGTCATTACAAAATAGTGCCTGAAATCTCATTTTGTGCAACAATTATGAAAACAACTTTTGGCCAGGATTTGAAAAATGACACCTGTAATGTTGATAAGGTGGTGTGAAAAAATGGTTATGTTGAACATTTGGGGTCAAAATATTGAACAATACCAAAGTGATGAGCAAGCATTGAAATATTTCAATGCACCTTCATAACTTTGTTGTTTTTTTAATATTTTGACCCCAGTTTTTGCAACATGGCCTTTTTGGGACCATACACCATGAACCTGGCAGGTGAAAATGTTCAAATTCTGTCTGCAAGGTGATTTCATGGAGTGACTGCGAAATGGCCTTTCAGCCGGATTTGGAAAATGACATTACTTTGTTCATGAGGTGGAGTCCCAAAAAGGCCATATTGAAAACAGGGGGGGGGGGATAGTTACAAATGACCAACTTATGAATAGAAGTTCAGAATGTTTTGAAATACACTGACCGCATAATACCCGATTTCCTTAGTTCTTGGTCTGGTATTGAAGAGTGAAGGAGTGAAGATGTGGCTCCAGCCCAGAGAGGATTACAGTGTTGGACTCCTACTGGGTAAGTAAGGGTGGTGGGAGCTGAGTGGGAAGGGATGGGCAGGTGGGGGAGGGTAATGGCAGAGGGGGTGGCAGCGGCAACAGACATACATAAACAGTTTTCTTTTTATGTTTGCTTGCACGCATGTAGAAGAAACATAGTGCCATCATCCGAGTTTTTGTAGGTGTGGCACCCTGTCTTCCAATTCAGTCAGTGTGTTTGCAGGCATGGCCACAGTTCACCAATGAAAGCTGCAGCTGTCTATCACAGCAGTTGAAAATGCAGTAGCGTACACTTGAAAGGGAGAGACAGCTTCAGTGAGAAGCAATAAGATAGTGTTGATTAGCAAATTGCCAGCAATCCTGCTTGTGTACGTCTCTGCTTTCTCTTCCTGGAACATAAATTCAGTTTGAAGTGAACTTTTACTAGGACTATCTTTCCGGGAGGAGGCAAGTGACTAAAATGACATCCTTGGAATGTTTCCAAAAAAAGATCTAATTGCCATCCTTGGAATGTTGAGTCAGAGTTCTGGGTAGGAGTGGCATTGACAAAAGCAGGAAAACAGAACCACAAAGAGACTGAAAAAGTAGACACAGTTTTCGTCTGTTGGCACACCTGATCGGTATTGTAATAATATTCCCCAACCCTCTGAGTGTCTCTGAATGGCTCCCCCTGCTCCGCCGCATACAGTATGGCTGGCCAAGGGGTGCCCAATCCTATGCATCTCGCTCCCCGAAAGTTCTAGGTACCACGCTGGGAGCACACCCAGCGTGGCATAAGTGAGAATGGCGACGGGGGTGCCCAATCCCCGGTCAGCTCAATTAAACCCCTCCAAAAGAAACAGACTTTCAGTTGCCACGCTGAGAGCCCACCCCAGCATGGTACACATCTGTATGACCCATGGGGGTGCCCAATCCCCCGTCAGCTCCACTGACCCCCCCCCCGCAAAATCTTCCAGCTGCCTTGCTGGGAGCCCACCCCAGTGTGACACAAGTCCCGCGACATCTTCCTAAAAGAAAACAAACACCTGAAAAGAAAAAACAGTCCCTCATTGATTGTCTTGCCCCAACCCGCGCCCACCCTCTGCGCATCCACACCCCCACCTCACCCCATACTTATCTCCGGAGGCCAGCGCAACGATCTTCGGTGGACTGGGAGCACGTCTGCACTCTTCAAAGCTGACCACGAACTGAAGAAATGCCGGTAGGCTGTATAATGGAATAAACAGGGTTTTTTCAACTTTGATGCATATCTCAGGCACCTTTTGGAATTTTGGCACCAAATTTTCAACATGGGTTTTTTGGGACCCCTCCTCATGAATTCTGGCACTGTCATGGCATTAATTGGCCCCAAAAGGTGATTTTGTGGTTACTGCACAGAACCACCTTTCAGGACCGATTTATGAAACGACAGTGTCACAGTTCATGAGGTAGGCCCCCAAAACCCTATGTTGAAAATTTGTTGAAAAAATTCCCAAAAATGACTGATTTATGAGCGTACATTGCGCAGTTCCTATACACGCTCATAAATTTGCAAATTTTTAATATTTTCACTCCAGATTTTCAGCATTGCCATTTTACCACACCTCCTTATGAGCAGTACAGCTGTCATTTTTCACATCTCGCCCAAAATGTGTTTCCGAGCATGTAGCGCACAAGGGCACAGTCGGTGTGTGAAATCAATATTAACACAGAAACATAGAATTTGACGGCAGATAAGGACCGCTTGGCCCACCTAGTCTGCCCATGTCCCTTCCTGATGGATAAGCTGCAGATTCTAGTTAATCAACAGCTTACTTCCTCCTACCCCCCCACTAGAATTGCCTTATGCCTGTCCCATGCATTCCTGAATTCTCCCACTGTTCCTGACTCCACAACCTCCTCAGGAAGGCTGTTCCATGCATCCACAACCCTCTCTGTGAAAAAATACTTTCTAACATTACCTCTGAGCCGTTCCCCTCTATCTTCAAATTGTGCCCCCTTGTTCTTGCACGTCTCTTCTTCTGAAAGATACTACCCTCTTGTACTTTGTTAATTCCCTTAAGATACTTGAAAGTTTCTATCTTGTCCGCCCTCTCTCTCCTTTCCTCAAGGGTATACATATTAAGTTGCATTAGTCTGTCCTCATATGTCTTCTGGTGCACACCCTGCACCATTTTGGTTGCCCTCCTCTGAACAGCCTCTACTCTGTCTATATCTTTGCAGAGATGGGGTCTCCAGAATTGTACGCAGTACTCCAGATGGGGTCTCACTAACTGTCTGTACAGAGGGATTACAACTTCCTGTTTTCTACTGTTGATGCCTCTCCCTATGCATCCCAGTATTCCCCCAGCCAACCTTACTGCCTTCTCACATTGCTTGCCCACCTTTAGGTCATCTGATATAATTACTCCTAGGTCTCTTTCAATTTTTGTTGTTGTTATTAACTCACCCCCCATTGTGTACTCCTCCCCTGGGTTTTTGTTTCCCAGATGCATTGCCTTGCACTTCTTTGCATTGAATCAGAGCTGCCACATAGTTGAACATTCCTCCAAACTTGCCAAGTCCCTTATCATTCTTTCCACCCCACATTGTGTATCAACCCTGTTGCAGATCTTTGTGTCATCTGCAAATAGACATACCTTTCCTTTCAGGTGCTCTCCAATGTCACTTATAAAGACATTAAAGAGGACCGGTTCTAGTACCGAACCCTGTGGTACCCTACTAGTTACCTTTCTTTCTTCACTGTGGACTCTGTTTACTATTACCCTTTGCGTCCTGTTGTCCAGCCAGTTTTTTTATCCAGGCTACCACCTTGGGACCCACTCCAAGGCTGGCTAACTTGTATATTAATCTTTTGTGAGAGACTGTGTCAAATGCCTTGCTAAAATCTAGGTAGGCCTTATCCACAGTCCCTCCCTGGTCTACTACTTTGGTCACCCAGTCAAAGAAATCTATTAGGTTCATCTGACATGACCTTCCTGCTGTGAAACCATGCTGCCTTGGGTCCTGTGCCCCACTGGCCTCTCGCTACTCAACAATTCTTTCCTTCAGAAGTGATTCCATCATTTTCCCTACCACTGAAGTCAAACTAACTGTTCTGTAGTTTCCTGCCTCTGTCCTGCTCCCACTTTTGTGAAGTGGAATCACATTTGCCCTCCTCCAGACCTCAGGTACCACCCCATCCTCCCATGATTTGTTAAAGAGAGTAGTCAGTGGTGTTACTAGTTCTACCCTTAGTTCTTTTAGAATTCTTGGGTGAATCCCCCTCAGGCCCCATTGCTTTGTCCACCCTCGGTTTCAAGAGTTCTCTCAAAACCCTTTCCTCTGTGAATGGACTGGTATCAACCCCCCTATTCAGCGTTTCTCCCTTGTTTGGTTTAGGTACCTCCCCCTCCTCTTCCACTGTGAATACTGAGCAGAAATATTCATTCAGTATCCCTGCTTTTTCACTGTCACCTTCTGCCCACATTCTCTCCCCTTTATTAAGTCTCTGTATCCCTCCCTTGGTCTTTCTTCGCTCCCTAATGTACCTATAAAAAGGTTTTATCTCCCTTCTTAACAGAGTTGGCTATCTTTTCCTCAGTTTGTGCCTTTGCTATTCTGACTACCTTCCCTGCCTCCTTCTGCTTTAACTGATAAAGTTCTCTGTCCTGCTCCTTCTGTGTTTCCTTATATTTCCTGAATGCTATCCTTTTCTCCTTAACCATCCCTGCCACCTCTTTTGAGAACCATAGTGGTTTTTCCTTCATTTTGTTTTGTTGATTTGCTTCACACAAAGGCTTGTTGCCTCTGTGATGGCTGTTTTGATTATTCCCCATTGTTCCTCCACCCCTCCTTCTTGCCCGTTTGCTAGTGCTTTTCTGAGGCACTCTCTCATTTTCCCAAAGTCAGCCTTCCTAAAGTCCAATACTCTTGTTTTTGTATGGCTTGACTTTATGGCTGTGTTTATTGTGAACCACACTGTTTGGTGGTCACTTGTTCCCAGATGGCTACCCACTTCTAAATCTGAGATCCTTTCTCCTTCCCCATTTGAGAGTAACAGATTAAGAAAATCACAGTGACACTGTTCATGAGCAGAGGTCTTAAAATGGCTATGTTAAAAATTTGGTGACAAAAGTCCATAAAATGACTGTATTGCGAGCGAGCATTGCACAGTTTCCACGCACCCTCGTAAGTTCATGAATTTGTAATATTTTCAGTCCAGATTTTCACCACTGGCATTTTTCCACACTTCCTTATGAACAGTACAGCTGTCATTTTTCACACCATGGCCGAAATGTGTTTTCACACTTCCAGCACAGAAATGCGTGGTCGCTGTGGGAAATCAGTGTTCGGGACCAATTACGAAAATCACAGTGACACTGTTCATGAGCGGAGATCCCAAAATGCCTGTGTTGACAATCTGCTGTAAAAAATCCCCAAACTAATTACATTGCAGGTGTGTGTTGCACAGTTTCGACGCACGCTCGTGACTTCACCAGTTTTTTTAATATTTTCACTGCAGATTTTCAACATTGCCATTTTTTACACCTCCCCATGAACAGTACAGCAGTCATTTTTCACATCCTGTTCAAAATGTGTTTTCATAGCTGTGGTGCCAAATGACATAGTCGCTGTGCAAAATCAGCTTTCCGCTAACAAAATGATATTGCCACTGTTCATGAGGTGGGGGTCACAAAAAAAACATGTTGAAAATTTGGAGTGAAAATACCAACGAACACCTGAGGCATTAGGGTTTCTGACCATAATGCCCCACCCTGTAGAGACTGACAGGCAACAGGGGTGTGACTTGGGATTGTCGCCTGTAATGCTCATACCATTCCACCCCCAACCACACCCTGCAGCCAGTGAGAGGCATCGAGGTGTGCCTTGGACTCTTCGGCCCCAAAGTTACCCTATTCTCCTATACAGCACCCATCTCACCATATTTACTGATGGAATGGGGTGAACATAAGGGCCAAAGACCCCAAGGCACACCGTGATACTTGTCAGTGTCTGCAGGGTAGGGTGTGGTGAAATGGCATGGCCGTTATGCCTGATGACCCAAAGGCACACCCCAATGCCTGTCAGTATCTGCAGGGTGGTGGTGGGGTTGGCTTCAGTTCAATACTTCACTGCCATTCCTATTATGCAGCTCTGTAACTTCTACACTACCAATGCCAATGCCAGCAAGCAAACATTCAGCATTGACAAATGCTTGTTTACACAGCGTAAAGAAAAGAAAAAAAGACTATGAGGGACAGTTTTATTTATTTCATGTGTTTGAAAGGGTCATGGGAAGCGATGAGGAGGTGGACAGTATCATAAAGGCATAGGTCAGGAAGCATAGGCAGACCACGATAAGTTATAATATTTGCAAGTATGGTATTATCAGAAACAATAAAATAAAAACAATTGTACAGGACAGCTCTTCTTAAAGGCAGTACATACAAAAAGTCTTTCGTTTCAGTGTCTCTCCCAGTTTAAATCTCAGTTGTTCCATTTCTCTCTAAACAAAACATTGCACTCTTTTTGTAAGATATGTTTTCCTGGTAGTTTGGGCTCTTCATCCTGATTATTGTTAAATTACAGCTCCTCTTTTTCACAAAATGCATTAGAACTTTGCCAGTTTCTTTCCTGAGGCAGCCGGAAGAACACATCTAGTCTTGATAGGTGCAACAAAATAGAACATTCTGTCCCAGAGCTGGTCTCCTGTTGACAATTCTGTAAACAAGCTTGTGGAGGTCAAAATATATCTCAAGATCAAACACCTTGGCCCGGATATTCAAAGGGGTTGCGCCTGGCGCAACAGAGTTGCACCAGTGTGACCCCAAGTTGCACACCCACAGGATATTGAATGGGCTGCCCGGTGCAGCGCAGCACAAATCCTGTTGTGCTGGGGCACAATGTAATCCTAAGCGATGCAGATGCAGGGGATGTGCCCATGCATATGCGGCACATCCCTGTATGCAGCCCAGGATGTGCAGCCCTTCACTGCGCTGTATAGGGGGTCTCAAAGTTGAGCCCGTGTAGAGTAGGAACATCTCCTGGCCACCCTTAGGTGGGCTGCAGTGTTGCAAGGTGCAACACAGCAACCCAGCCATGGGTGGCCACCTGCCCGCCCAGAACACTTCATTCACAGAGTTGGGACTGTCTAGTACAATATGTCCTGCAAGCCTATTGGTCCACACTGGGGAACAATGGGCTTACAGCCCATACTGTACCTGTCATTCGGCTGGTGGTATGCGGGTTGGATGCTGCTGCCCACTGATGACGGGGGGAAGTGGGGTGGGCAAGGGGTTCTGTGTGGGTGGCAGGGGTGGAGGTGCCACTGATCACCAGGGCATGTCATTACAGGGCTTTATCGCAATCACAGCAACAGGCGGGGGGGGTTCCACTAGACCACCAGGAACAGTCATAATGTCATAGATCGGGGACTCGGGTGGGAGGGGGGACCACTAGACCACCAGGGATGGTCATGTCTTTTTTTTTTTAATCAGTGACTTGGGGGGGCACAAGACTACCAGGGATATATCTTTCAACATATACTGCGCAATCATGGCTACAGGGTGTAGGATGCCCCGGGATCCACACTGCTCGTGTCATGCTGTGCAGGGCTCCAGGCACAAGTCACTGTGCTGCCCTGCACAAGGCATGCAAATAGGGCCATAATGACAAGCAAATAGCCCCATTTGTGCCTTGCATATATTATGGCCTCATTTGCATGCCCCAGGCTGAATATTGCGGATGATACACCTAGTGCAACTGCACTTGCGCTGGCACATTCCCATGCTCCCTATCTGTGGCTTGCACTGGCGCAGTATGTGCGCTGACCATGCCATATTCAACAGTGCTGCACCATGGCACATCACCATTGAATATCACCTGGTCCTGGTCCCAGCACATCCCAGTTGTGCTGAGCCCAGGCTTGCGCCACTGCCCGGTGCAGTCTGACTATCTGGGCCCTTTATTACAGATTGCTATTTTTAAAGAAACCTAAATAGCTTTCTGTAACCATTTCAACAATGTAAGTACCTACATTTGCAAACCAAGGGATCCCAGTTTCACATAAATATTTGCATATATTTTTTTACAAACAAATGCAAAGAAGGAAGGAAAGAAGGAAGAAAGAAAGAGGGAGAGAGGGAGGGAGGAAAGAAAGAAAGAAAGAAAGAAAGAAAGAAAGAAAGAAAGAAAGAAAGAAAGAAAGAAAGAAAGAAAGAAAGAAAGAGCACCTGAAGGAAGGGAAATAACAGGGGAAACTGTGGGACCATTGGAGTGGTCAGTTCCTAGTTGCTACAAGAAAATTTGATTGAACAATCAGACAGGCAAGAGACAGACAAATAGCAGAATAGGTAAAAACAAAATATACCCTTGCATTAAAATCTCTCTGGATAACAAATGGGACACAGTCTTACCCAACCCTGTCACTCCACACATCCCCACCCCCACCCCTGGTCATTATTACTTGCTCAACACCTTTTGCTCGGACTGGCGCTGTGGTAAAAGTACTTTTAAATGTCTTTACCAAGTTACTAATTTCTGCTGTTTGTTCTGTGGATAAGGAAACATTCACCTTTACAGCATCAGAAGTTATAGTTTGTCTCTGTCATACGCTATAGCAATATCTTCTTTATCAGTTTGTGGTAATACTAATAAAGCAACCTTTGGAGTGTTTTTTTCAACCCATTTCTTCAGGAGGTTAGAATGGTATATCTTGGTAGGAGTTTTCCTATCAGGGGTCTCAGTCTCAGAGTTAACTCTAGCAGTATGTCTATCCACTTTATATGACCCTTGCCATTTCATTAACAGTTTGTTTTCTGCAGTGGGTAGTAGTAACGAGACTTTTTCACCTGGCTCAAAAAACGTTTTTGTTTTACTCATGTTCATAATACACTTTCAGCTGGTTTGTGGCTTCTTCCTGATTACTGTGCACAATTTCAACATATCTTGCTAGTTTTTCCTCAGTATATATATATATATATATATATATATATACACACATCAGATATAACAGATTCTTTCTGAGTGGGGTTATCTTCCTGTATTTCTTTAATTACATCTAGTCACAATCTAGCTGTCTACCATACCACATTTCAAAGGGTGAAAAATCTGTTGTTGCTTGTGGTACTTCTTTGTAAGAAAAAAAGCAGATAAGGTAAGTATGGGTCCCAATCTTTCCCTTCACCTTTCACAAACCTCTTTACCATGTGTTTTTAGGGTTTGATTGAAAGGCTAAGTAAGACTTTCTGTCTGAGGGTGATAAAGAGAGTTCCTTATGGTACTAGACGGTACAGCTCCTTCAGCGATGCACTACCAAAATTATTACCCTGATCAGTAATAATCTCTTTAGGTATGCCCACATTGCTGAAATTCTTGGCAAGCTCTACTGCTATTTTTGGGCATGTGACAATACTCATTGGAATTACCACTGGATATCGAATAGAACAGTCACGTACTACCAGAATTAATTGATTACCCTTTTTATTTTTGTCTAAGAAGCCAGTCACATCCATTGCAATTCTCTTAAAAGGCACATCTATCAAGGGTAGGGGCGCCAGAAGCACCTTGTCTGTTTTAATCACTGGGGCTACTTTCTGGCATTCAGCACAAGAACTGCAATACATAGCAACATCCTCATCAATCCCAGGCCAGTAAAATCTGTACAACAGTTTGGCAAGGGTGCAGTCCCTCTCCAAGTGACCAGCCATAGGATTATTATGGGCTACCTATAATAACTCAGTTCTATACTTTGTTGTTATGACCAGTTGTTCTATCTGTTCCTGCATCTGAGGATTAACACAAACTCTGTACAGTAGCCCATTTACATTTTTTAAACATTGGTTCACTTTGTTTTTGTTTCACCTCAAGCTGCTTAAAATAACCTTGAAGAGAAGCATTTTTAGTTTGCTCAGAAACAAAATCAGTCAGTTATCAGTTTAGTTTCAGTATTTTCATATATCAGCCCTTTATGTCAATCAGTCTTTTGTTGCCACTGTTTTTTCAGGCATCTTCTTTCTTTCTTTCTTTCTTTCTTTCTTTCTTTCCTGGACTTCCAGATCTTAGAGCTGGGCTCAAATAAGTCCACATCAAGGTCACCAAAAGGGGAATAAAGTCCCCAACATCTGAGATTTTCTTTGGCTGTGCTCCTGTTATCACAGCTGCTGAAACAGCAGGATTTACTCCGTATGTGATTAACTTAGTAAATCCTGGAAAGTAATTTCCAATAATCACAGGTACAGCCTAGGTAACTTTGACATTACCCCTACTTTCATATGGTTTGACACCCCATTAATGTTCAGAATTACCTGGGTTGTGGGATACTATTGAATGTCCCTCTGGATGCAGATGACTCCAGTATCTGGTCCTTTTTGCACAGTCTATTCCCAGAACATCAGTGTGCACCAGGGTCTATCTGCTTTCTGAATCTACAAGTCCCTTCCCTGTCTTATCTCCCACCTTGACATCTGTTAAATACTTGCCCCAATTTGCTAAGGCCAAATTTGCTCCAGTGTTACCTTCCTTTTTTTATGCCAGCTTCTTGCAATCTGATCTGGATTAATTACATCTAGTTACAGCAAAGAAAGTCTTTGGGTGCAGATGTGTCATCCCCATCACAGTTCTTATCTGATCTGGAAGTACTGTAAGTCAGGAAAAAGATTATTTTACCATTCCTTCGTTGTTACTTCAGTGCTGCAGTGTCTGTCTGGCCATCTGATGGTCCTCAGCCAAAGAAACAGCCTTTTTTTCCACTTTCTGGTCTGTGTTCATTTACCCACAGCTACACATCTGCAGGCAGAATGTTGATTAATTGCTCCATTGCAAATATATCAGTGATAAGTGGGAATGTTTTGCCCTCTAGTTGGAGCCATTTAATGAGGAGTTCTCTGAGTCAGGTAAGACTTCGAGGACTGTCAACTGAGTGGTACTTCAGAGATCAGAATCTCTGCCTGTAGGTCTCTCTTTTAAGGGTTTCTCTTTTCACAAGGTCATAATTTTCTGACTGTGCAATGTCCATATTGCTGTAAACAAGTTGGGCTTTGTCTGTCAGATAAGGTACCAGCCTGCTTGTGCATTGCTGCTTTGGCCATTGGAGGCTCCAACGACCCTTTTTCAAAAGTTGTCAGGTATGATTCAATATCATCTGAGGGACACAACTTTGTGAGAATAATGTCTTTTAAGTGGTTTGTGTTTTGGTGATCTGCTGGATCTGTACCAGATCCTTCAGTTTTGATAGCTTGCAAGGCATCCATCCATCACTGCTCCGAACGCTACATCTCTTCTCTTTTTTCTGTTTCTCTGTCTCTCTTTGTTGTATAGCCCGCCATTTGAAGAAGGCAGTCATGCATTTAGCTTCTGTCCCTGCCTGCTCTTCTTTTATTATTGGTGCCAGCTGTACAGTCTCAGTTTGGGCTTTTGTTGCTGCTTCTAGTTTTGCTGCCATTCATCTGGCAATCACTCCTGGGCTTGTGTTGTGGGATCCATACTTTTCTTCTTTGCTTCCCTGCTACCAGGTCAAGTATGTATGCACAAAACTCCATGAACAGATTATGCACAGTGTAAATCCCACTTTCTCTGACACCAACTGTCTTAGAGGCATATAGGGAAAAGGGAAAGAGGAAATTGTTTAACCAGGAAAGGCACACTAAGCTGACACTTGTTTACAGGTGCAACCTGGGAGCACAAGGAAGTTAAGTGACTTGCTCAGGGTCACACAGTATATAAGTGGGGGCTGAAGGGATTCAAACCCAGGTCTTCAGGTTTGCAGCTCAGTGCTCTCAACCACCATGCTATACTGCCTTCATATGTCAGGAAACATAGGCAAACCAGGAGAAGTTATAACATTCAAAAGTAGTGTTTTATTATTATCAAAAACAATAAACTAAAAAAATAAAATTGTACAGGCTAGCTCTTCTTAAAGTCAATACAAACAAAAAATCCTTCATCTGAGTCTCTCCCTCTCTCTCTCTCTTTCAACAAAACATTGCCCTCTTTTTATAACATGTATTTTCCTGGAAGTTTTAATGCTGCATCCTGATTGTTGTTAAGTTACATCTCCTTTTTTTCACAAAATGTATCAGAACATTGTCAATTTCTTTCCTGAGGCCAGCCTAAAGAACACATAGAGTCTTAATAGGTGCAACAAAATAGAACATTCTCTTCCAGAGCTGGTCTACTGTTGACAATTCTGTAACAAAGCTTGTGGAGGTCAAACTACATCTCATGGGTCACCCCCTTTATTACAGATTGCTTTTTTTCTTAAGAAACTCAAATAGCTTTCTGTAATTATTTCAACACTATAAGTATATACTGTATATTTGTAAACCAAGGGATCCTAATTTCACATAAAGATTCACATATTTTTTTAACTACAGAGAAGCAAGCTGAGAAAGAAAGAATAGAAACAGCAAGTAAAGGAAAGGAGATAACATGGGGAAATTGTGGGACTATTGGAGTGGCCCATTCCTAGGTATCACAAGAAAATTTGATTGCACAATCAGACAGGCAAGAGACAAGCAAATGGCAGAATAGGAGGGGACAAAATAAAACCTTGCTGTTAACTCTCTCTGCATAACAAATGGAACAGGGTCTACTTTTACCCAGTCCTGTCTCAGGCAGGATACTTGACCAGGGGAGGGAGTAGCTTTTCATGGACAGAGCACTGAGGAACAATTGGAAGGTGGACAGGATACTTGCCAATGGGAAGAAGCTGTTTTTCACAGATGGGGCACTGGGGAATATTCTGGAGGTCAGCAGGATACTTGATAGTGGGTGGGTGTTGCTTTTCATGGACAGGGTATCAGAAGAAAATTGAGAGGTGGACAAGATACTTGACAGTGGGAAGGAGTCACTTTTCATGGACAGAGCACCAGGGGACAATGGGGAGGCAAGTGGGATACTTGACAGTGGTAGAGAGTTGCTTTTTATATGTACAATGCATGGGAAAGAATCAGAAGGTGGGTGGGATACTTGGCAGTGGAAGGGAGTTGTTTTGTGAAACTCCATCTTCAGCAGGGGGGTGAGAGCTCAGAACTGACCATGAGGCCACTCAGCTGCTTCCTGGGTAGTTTCCTGCAGAGGAACTTGTAGCACCCTAACGGTTGTTACACAAGGCAGCAGGAAGGACCTCAGGGAGGGAAAGGGTTAACCCCCCCAATCACTTCATACACAGCCAGCTGGCTTGCTGACCAAGCTAGCTGGCTGACCACTTCCTGTTCCTTGTCTCCCTCTCCCCATCCCCCTCCTGTACTTTTCCCAGGCTTTGGCCTTTGTTCTGGCCAGGCCAGAGCTCTGGCCAATGCCTAAAGGGCCCATAAATTAGCCCAAGGGGCTGATCTAAGCCCCAGGGACCCAATCTCTTGGCCAGAAGCCAAGTCCACCCCAGGCTAGAAAAGGGTCTCCTCTGCTAGCCAAAGGGCAGTTCTGGACTGGTTGGCTTACAGAGCAGAGAGCACAAGGGTACAGATGTCTGGAAGTTTACCTGTAGCTCAGATCTGTAGCTCCCTGGTGGCTGCTCCTCTGTAGCCAGGGGTCCTCAGCAGCAGCAGATGTCCTCTAGCCTGAAGGGGTCCAGTTGGGGGTGCAGCAGTCCTCCAGATATCCACCAGCAGCCAGTTCCACAGTGCGAGTCCCCTTTAGTTTTCTGCTCCCTAGGCATGCAGTTCTTGTTGGGGTTTCCTGGGAGCTACCTTGCAGCCCTTCTGCCTTTCTCCCTCCATTTGCCACTTGTAGTGCCCGTGGCTTGTGGCCATCCCATTTGTTGGAGTGTGGCTGTCCTTCGTCTGGTCTGGTTTCCCTTTGTTCTCTCCAGTTGTGACTCCGGTTACCTCCCTTCTCCTTTGTCTGACCTTCTGGACCAGTCTCTGGGTGGTGACCTGGTGGGAGGGGGTGACTTGACCTGGTTTGCTGCCCCTTTCCATTTTACCCCTGGCCTTTGTGCCGTTCATGTGGTCCCTGGTCTGGCCCGCTTGTTTTTTTGCTCCTTCTGGCCCCCAAGTCTGTTGCCCACCCGTGGCTGCATCTGGTCACCCACTGGGAACTCACCCCACACCCCTCCAACCGAGGCAGAGTCCGCAGATTTGCTTGTGACAGGGAGCTGCTCCCGCTCCCCAGTATTTCCTCCAAGCACAGGTAGCACTAGTGTGGCTGTGGACTCCTGTTGAGCTCTGAAGTCCACGCTGCATCCGAGAGAGTGGGGAGGAGTTGAAACTG
Organism: Neoceratodus forsteri; assembly: GCA_016271365.2. Taxonomy (NCBI): domain Eukaryota; kingdom Metazoa; phylum Chordata; order Ceratodontiformes; family Ceratodontidae; genus Neoceratodus; species Neoceratodus forsteri. The sequence continues at coordinate 739,668,950 of CM028137.1, read as the reverse complement.
TCAGACCACTGCATGCGGCCACAAAGTGAGTCCAGGCGGAACTTATGCCCACGACTCAAAGGTTCCACCTTGTGCTCACACCCAGGGGAAAGCAAGATGCTGGGAGGGAGCAGGGCTCCTTGGATCCACTCCTCCACACTCCTCCACTCCACAGGTCCTGGACCAGGTGGTGAGTAGGCTGGACACCCAACAAAAATTATTTTTCCTTTCTTTTGCACCAGGTGTGGTTAGGAAAGGACAGGGGCACCAGAGGGCAAGGGAAATGGGAAGTGCAAGTGGGCAGAGCACCCACACAAAAAAAAAAGAAGTAAGGGGCACCATGTGGCATGAGCCCCAAAGTTTAAGGTTGGTGCCAGAACGGCACCCCAAGGAGACAAAGGCAGCCAGAGGGACAGCAAAAGGGGAGGGGAAGGGAATGAGAGTGGGTTAGAGGGGAACACAGCAGTGCACTCATGCCAAGAGTGCAGGAGTGGGCCAAAGTGTAAGACCCTGTACAGTAAGCCTGCAGACTGAGCGTGGCTACTCATAAGGGCTAGAGCTACACCAAGGCATGCTGTGCAGCCCAGCAGCCACTCCTCTTATACATAGGTAAAGGGTGGGGCAAGGCCTAGGTCAATAAATTCCTCCCCTCAAATGGCCTGCTGAGCAAGGGAGGGATCCCTCAGATATTTAAAGGGCCAGCACCCCATTTTAAAGGAAGGTCACCCCAGAGGCCTTAGCTCCATTACTGGGAGTCCCAACCACCCCCTGCCTGCAACCCCCCCCCCAGAGTGTTTGCTGGTAGCTGCTGAGACCTCCAGATCAAGGGAATGGCCAGATTGATGCTGTGCTGCCTGTTCCCCTGACCCTGGCCATACGGTAAATCCAGATCCTGAAAAGAACAGTTGTTATTGTGTAAATGTTATTTACTGTGTTTTCCTGGGTTGCGCCCTGGGACAGTATTGACCCCAACTGACTGAACTACCTTGCATCAGGGTCTAATCAAAATTGCAATAGGGTCTGAACTGCCTGCCCTGCATCTCGACCAGTTGGTGCCTGAACTATCCCTGAAGGGGCTCGAACTGCCTGCCCCCTCACCAACTGCATTGAGCCACATCAGTTCTCTCTCTCTCTCCACCCCAGTCTGAGCTGTTGCCATGGGGAAGTGGACAGACTGTTCAGCTGTGGTAGTCCCATCACCCAACTAATTGCCCTATGAAGACTGCGATTGCCTGCACCCCTGAAGTCAGGGGTCACCCGCCTTTCAGCCAAGCATCTAGTGCCTCCCGCCCAGCAACCCCGAAGACAATGAAAGACTGCATTAACCAGCATAGTGGTAGTCAGTATCCCCCAGTCTAGTCAGCTTAGGAGCCTCCCCAGCTCACGATAGTGAGGTTCCCTCAGCAGTACGCTATTAAGAAACTGCCCCATTTTTGTTTTTGCTTTTCAGAGGTGGCCATAGCTCTCTTCCCAGGCTGGGCAGCAACTTGTCAGAAGCCTTCTAAGGGACCATCCTCTCATCACCTGCATCTCTAGCTCCAGACTGCATCCTCTTCATCTTCCTCTCCATCTTGTTGTCCTCAACCCTCCTGCCTGCCAACGAGCCCGATCGGTCACTCAGGTACTGTACCCCATTCCTCAAAGCTAACTAGCAACCACCTGCACTGCACCAAAAAGACTGCTCCTCCTACGGGACTGTTGTACTATAACTGATGTGCCTTTCTAAGTATCCTTGGCCAAGGTGGTTGGGTACTGATAAATTATTATTACTATCAATGTCTGCAGACACAGGGCACTAGGCGACCCTGTTAGATGTATACCGTATATTGATAGCAAATGTATGATTGTTTACCCCATAGCTACTCTTGTTAGACCTGTATAATTGCCTCCTACTGCTAAATACTGTTTTGTGCATTTCAATCACCTAACCTATTACTTCCCATTGGAACCAGTGGCTGCTACCAATAAAAGCCATCTCTTTGTATCTGTAACCATTGTGCCTGCCTCTCCTTGACCAGAAGAGATGAACTACTCACCTGAGTTTGGTCACCACAAAAGCATCAAGGTACTCACTCACAGGAGTGCTTCACTTCTTACAACTACGAGAAGCTTCCACCCTGCAAGCAGTTCGGTTTTTACCACTGCAAATTCATTTTTCATGGTAGATCAGGCAGCATCTGTAAGACACTCCTGTAACTGCATTGTTTCAGTTGCTTCTTACCTGACTGTAAGCAAGTGTCTGACATTTCAGTATGCTTGATTGCTTGCATGCAGGCTAATCAGGAGGTGCCCTCAAGTGCAATGTGCTTGAAAAAGTTGATTGTGTTATTGTCTATCCAGTAGTCACCTCTAACATCACACCAGCAGATTGGAAGGTAATTGTTTAGATGGGTAAACTATAACCCCAAAATTTACACATTCATTTTTTTAAAACCCTATGACACCCAGACAGACACGATTGTTAGCGTTGCCACCTGTCCCACTTAGGATTATATAATCTGTTTTTCAGAGGCTTTATCTGGTCATCCAGTTTTGTTCAGCAGTACCTGAGAGCAGTAGCTGCTGAGGATAATGGGATTTAATGATGTTAAAAATGGAATAAAATATTAGATTGTTAATTTAACAACAAAAGGGTCTACAGATATTAGAGTATAGGACAGACCCTACAAGGAAAACAAGACAGCATATGGTATAAACCTGGGTCGCAACATTGGAGCAGTTTTACCTAGAAATGCCTTGAAGGGATGCTCCAGTGAAGTTGAATGGGTCACTGTAGTTTTTGGCAGGGGTTAGCACTTGGACATTTGGAGTGTGGCACATGCGCATGTCCATAGGACAGCTGCTTAATTCTGGTCACATTTTAAAAGAGGTGCATTCTATTTTAACAACAGAATACCAAACACATATATTTGAAGTGCACCAGGTCTCTCACTAACTGGAAGAGCAGTGAGTACATGTATAGCAGAGGGGAGGAGAATGCCATGCCCATGTGCTGGGGCCACCAAGGAGTCCCAGCACTAGCGTTAGGGGTCATGGCATGAGACACGTTCCCAGACTGGGGGTGAGGAAATAAATCAGCAGTCCTTAGACACCTACTCCCAATCATCAAAACTGTGCAGAGGATCGCATGCCCCTATTCCGAGTGGTTAGGTGGCAATTAACATGCACTTCTTAAGGGAGCTAGAGCCATGTTTAAGTACGTGGGTGGAAGGTGACTTCAGGCAGTGGCTTACAAGTTGACAAGTGTGTCAGCACCAGTTTTCTTGTCAAGCCAGGGCAAGAGGGGCTCTGGTCTGGATGGAGCCATGACCCAGACCAGTCCAAGCGAGAGGCATGGGTTAACAAAAAAACACAAGGGGTGAGAGTAAGGGGGAGCACATATATTGATGGGGATGGACTCGGAAGGCAGGCAGCCAGTTAGGCTGGAAGATAAAATATGATGATCAATGGGAGGAACATTAGTTGAAAGCTGGGCTGCCATGGCAGGGCCCTCCCCCCATGAGCCTGGGATAAATTAAAAAAACTAAATAACAGAGGTTTTGTTTAAAAAAACACTTGGGAGGGAGTAGAGAGACAAAGGAAGGGAGAGGGTGAACAAGGCATGAGGATACTCTCATTTAATTGATGTTTGTCTGCACAGTGTGGCCCATGAGAACAGGAGACCTAGAACATACAGGGCTAGGTTGTGTTTTTCTGTCATTCAGCTTGTGAGCAGTTCATGATACCAGGAAAAGGTAAAGTGGTGCAAAAGAGGGGTATGGAAGAATTCAAGAAGCAGCTGCAAACACTGATACAGGTGGGAGGCAAGGCATGGTGGGATGTCTGTTTTCTAGACTCAGAGGAGGAGTTCAGAAGCCCAGCGGCAGAAGGGTCTCAGGCCTTCCAGCTCAGCCAGCTCCTCCTGTGGAGCCAACACCAACAATGGAATCTACATCAGCACCCCGGATAGCACCAGCCAGGGCACCGGGGGGGGAAGAGAACACTGGTGCCTTGACAACCTGCTTAGAAGAAAGCAGAGACCAGGAAGCTGGTGGCCAAGAAGACAGCACAGAACAAGAGGCAACAGAGGGTAACAACAGTGCCAGTGGCTACGGAGCAAGGTAGGCCCAATTTTTGGAAATGGACTCTATAGCTGATGAGGGAGTTGCTGGAAAGCACATTGATGGTGGTAACCCTAGAGGAGAGCCGGTGCCAAAGAGGCCTAGCAGTGCTGAAGGGGAGTCACCCCTCTGGTAGGGCTGGCCCCCCCCCCAAGGAATGTGACATGTGAGACAAGGGTCAACTTGGAGAGGGCCCGGCCCCATGCCCATGCCAGATGACCACCTCGGGCCCAGATGACAGCCCTGGACTAACTGTTTGCATTACAGAGGTCATGTGCCCCAGGAGGCTGAGGACTGGACAGGATGCCAGCATTGAACACTACTCCACAGCTGTGTATCCCAGTGGCTCTGCTGGAATTACAGATACAGGCACCTATCACCCATTCAGGGAGTGGGGTGAGAGAGTAGGGAGACACCAGTCATCAGCATTGGAGCAGAGGCTCTACCAGCTCCTTGTATACCTGGAGAGCAATGAATTGGGGGGTCTCTGCCGAAGCTGGTGGGGGTGGGGTCTGCCTTAAGCAGGGATAGGGTGCCAGCAACAGAGGTGGTGGCCACTGTAGTGACACCGTCTCAGGTGGGGCTGGCAGTGGTACCGCTACCAGTACCACCTCTCCCACAGCAGGCTTCATTAGTCTAGGAGAGCCAATTGAGCCCCACCACATGGAAAAAGTGCAGTCGCTGGTTTTGGAAGAAGAAGAATATGTGGACATCTTTCTCACCTGTTGGGAGCCAGAGGAGAAGGACAGAAAAAAACAATAAGGCGTGGAGACAAGGAGAAGTGTCCGAGTTCACCACACTTGGAGAACAGGTCAGGGACTTTTACAATATTTGCAAGGATGTTATAATAGGAAGCGCCTGACAAGGCACATGGTTTGTGGAACTACTCCAGCAGAGTCATGACAATGCAGGCCAGTAAGCTGGGTTATGGCTGGCTCAATTATGATAAAGAGCTTCGTCAGTGGAAGCAAGCAGACTTGACAAGACATTGGGATGTGTTTGACATGACACTTCTGTGGGCCATAGAACATAGTGAGAGGTGTAGGGCATGGACAGTGGTTTCCCAGCCAAGAGCATCCCATCCCCAAGAAGAGGGGTGCAAGGGGCTTCTGCCCAGGGAGATGCTGGGGCAGGGTGCTGTTATAACTATAACTAAGGGGTTTGCAAGATGGATAGGTGCATGTTCAAATATAGATATGGCCTATGGTCAGCTCCATTAGTTCACCCAGTGCAAAGCAGTTGGTGCTGCCCCTCAGCCATTTTGGAAGTGGCGCAACAGGCCTCCCAACCCCAATAAGAGTGAACCAAATTTGGCCATGGCTTCTCCAGTACCCTGACCAGGCAGCTGCTTGTTCTCTGGCAGAAGGTTTCACAGTTGAGTTGTGGGTTCCATACGAAGGCTCACAATGGCATTAAGAGGCTGAGAACTTGATGTCCACCAAGAAGCAACCAGATCTGGTCAGGTAAAAGATTGCAAAGGAAGTGGGGGCAGCCCAGGAGGATCTGCAGCTAATTTTTGTCCCTGCTGTCCCACTGCTACAAGTATCCCCAATTGGATTGCTGCCCAAGAAAACACCGGGAAAGTTCATTATGATAAACCACTTGTCTTAGAAACACAGACAATGATGGCAGAAAAAGACCATTGATCCATCTATTCTGTCCATAAAACCCTAACAAACCCAGGATCTATTGTCTATACAATGTTCTAACCCACACTATCCACCCCCATGTTCCCTGCCCTACCACTACCACCCTGACCAAAAACTAACTCCTTCACAATGTCCAACGTCCTTTTTAATATCTATATCAGTGATACAGCGAATGGGATGGAGGGGAGGGTGTGCCTATTTGTAGACGATATGAAGATCTGCAATAGGGTTGACAGCCCTAGGAGGGTGGAGGACATGAGGCAGGACCTGAAGATTCTGGAAGGGTGGTCGGAAACTTGGCAACTGGAATTCAATGCCAAAAAGTGCGCAGTGATGCACATGGGCGTATGAACGCGTATGAACCCACAGGTAGCTTACACTCTGGGGGGTGTAATTAAGCCAACTGAGCAGGAGAGGGATCTGGGGATCTTAATATCAAGCAACCTTAAGATAGGTCATCAATGCAGCAAAGTAGTGAGAAAGGCAAATAGAATGTTGGTGCGCATTGGGAGGGACATAACAAGCAGAAGGAGGGAGGTACTGATGCCTCTTTATAAAGCCATGGTGAGGTGGCAGCCTGGAGTACGTGGTCCAGTTCTGGAGACACACCTATGCAAGGACATAGATGGGATTGAGACGGTACAGGGAAGGGCAACCAAGATGGTGCACTGTATGCAGGGGAAGTCATATGAGGAGAGGTGGAGGGAATTGGATCTGTATCCATTGGAGACTAGAAGGGAAGGGGGGACATGATAGAAACATTTAAGTATGTGAAGGGGATCAATAAGGTAAGGGAGGGGAACTTATTTAAGAGAAAGGTGGGGATTAAAACTAGAGGCATAGTCTAAGATTGGAGGGAGGAAGATTTAGGGGCAATGTGAGGGGGTGATACTTCATGGAGAAGGTGGTGGAGGCCTGGAATGAACTACTGGAAGAAGTGGTGGGGGCAGAAACGGTGGAGGGATTCAAGAGGACGTGGGACAGACATAAGGGGTTGGCAAGTGGGAGGAAGGGGAGGTCCCGTGACATAGGTAATGAGTAAGGGGAGAAAGGGTAGACTCGTTGGGCCAGGGGGTCCTTTTTTGCCACCAGATTTCTATGATTCTATGATTCACTCTGTCCCAGCCATGTTTGAAACCATTCATAGTTCTGGCACCCACTACATCAGATTGCAGATTGTCCCATGGCACCACCACAGTATCTGTAAAATAAAACTTTCACTCTTCTCTCGATCCCCCTTCATTAGTTTCTACTCTTGCCCCTGCATTCTTGATCCACTACTTATGCTAAGCAGTTCCTTGCAGTTTACCTTGTTCATTCCTTTAATTAACTTGAAGGTCTCTATTGTGTCTCCTCTCTCTCGTCTGGCCTCCAGCCAGTGCACGCTCAATATCTTGAGCCAGTCCACATAAGATCTGCCCTGCTTGCACTGAATCATTTTGGTCACACTACATTGCACTGTCTCCAGCCTGTCCTTATCTTTCTTTAGGTGAGGACTCCAGAACTGGGCACAGTAGTACAGATGGGGCCTCACCAGTGATCTATAAAGAGGTAGTAATACGTCTTTCCTTCTGCTGTCTATACCCCTGCCTATACACCCCAGCATCCTGTTTGCCTTACTGTAGGCCTTGCTACACTGGTTTGATTGCTTTGAGTCACTGATGATGACCCCCTAGGTCTCTTTTCTCAGAGGTCATGCCCAGCTTTACCCACCCACCCCCCATTCCGTACTCTTTCCAGGAGTTCTTGTTCACTACATGCTTCACCTTGCAGTTTTTGCCACTGAATTTCAACTGCCAAACTTTTGATGACCTCTGTAGCCTTTGCATCTCTCTAACCCCCTCCTTGCTATTTACCCTGCCACAGAGCTTACTACAGTCTATGAAGGGACACATCTTGCCTTGGATTCCTCCTCTCATGTCGCTGATGAACATATTGAAAAGGACTGGACCCAAGACAGATCCTTGTAGCACCCTACCTCTCTTCTGACAACTTCATTAACTGCAACCCTCAGCTGTTTCCCAACCATTTTCTCACCATCTGTGTCCTTTGCTGCACTCAGATTCTCTACCTTTTTCAGCAATCTTCTGTGAGGCACCAAGTCAAAAGCCTTGCTGAAACTGAAGTGGAATACATCCACAGCATTTCCCTTATTCACTACCCTCATTACCCATCAAAGAATACTATCAGGTTGGTCTAACATGGCCTTTCTGCCTGAACCCGTGCTGTTTATTATCCTGGAGTCCACTGCTATCCTGGTAGTCCATGAGATCCTCTTCTTCTAGTGTCTCCATCAGTTTACCTACAACAGAGGTAAGACTGACAGGTCTGAAGTTACTCAGTGTCTCCTTGCCCCCCCCCCCCCCGATGGAGTGGGACTATGTCCACTACCCTCCAGTCTTTTGAAACTACACCTGTCCCAAATGAGCCATTGAATAGGCTTACTAGGGGTTCAGTTAGTTCCACTGCCAACTCTTTCAGCACCCTCAGGTGCATCTCATCTGGTCCCGGGATCTTATCTATCTTTAGGGCTGCTAGCCATTTCTAAACTCTTTCACTGGTAAATACTTGTCGCCTCATCTCAGGGATGCTTCTTACAGCTGCCTTAATTCCAGTCTCTGGCAAACACACACTGTTTTCCCTTGTGAGTACTGAGCACAAGTAGTCATTAAGAATGGTTGCTTTCTGCCCATCCTCCTCAATTACCCTGCCTCCCTCTGTTAGCCTAACAATTTGTCCTCCCTTCTTTCTTTTTTCTAATAAATCTAAAGAACTGTTTTTCCCCTGCCTTGGCTCCCTCTGCAATAAGCAGCTCTGTAGCTGTGTTTGTTTCTCTCGCTGCCCTTTTTGGTGTTGCTTGTTATTCTTCCTATTCTTCCTTTCTTTTTCCATGTACCTGGGGAAGGCCTTCTTTACGGCTTTCACTGTTTCCCTGACCTTACCAGAGAACCATATTGGTCTATTGTACCAGTTTCTTTTTATTACTATTCATTCTCATACAAGATTTGTTGCCTCAGGAATTGCTCCCCATCTTTCCTCCACATCCCTGATGCTGTCCACTCTGACTAACTAGTCCTGGACCAGTTCCCTTATCCAGTTAAAGTCTGCTTTTCTGAAATCTAGGGCTTCAGCCTTCCATGAGGGTTTACTTGTCCAAGGGCCAGGCCATCCCATAAAGATATATAGTCGCTGGACCCTAGTGGCTCCCCTGCCCTCACTTCTCCTACCATTTCCAAGTTGGTGAGCACCACATCGAGACTGGCAGCTTGTCTAGTGGGTTTCTTAACCAGCTGCAACAGCAAGCAGTCCTGCAATGTATCCAGTGGGGCCTGATGTTCAGAGTTCCTAGCTGCTGGAATGACACAATCAATATCTGGCAAGTTTAGATCTGCTAGGACCACCACCTCCTGTTTTGCCACCCACCTTCTAGTTCTGCCACTAGCTCCTGATCTTTTTCTTCCTCCTGTCCTGGAGGTCTATAGCTCACCCCATCATTAGTTTCTTGCCTGAGGATGCTGTGAGCTGAACCCACAGTGGTTCTGTTTCCCCAGCCTTCTTTTTTGACTTGTGTTTCATGGGGTAGTTTACACGTTATTAACACAGCACAAGTGGTGAGGGCAGTGGAATAAAGAGCTTTGTTTGCAAAGGTGTGCATCGACATTGGGTTGGTGTTTAGGTTATTACTGGTTCACGAGGGGCCATGGATTTACTTATCTTGAAATTTGAAGGGCAGTACTACATAGACAGATGCATGCCCATGGAGTACACAGTGGTGTGTGTGGTGTTCAAGCACTTCAGGACTTTCTTGCAGTTGGTGGCTATAAAGAGAGTGGAGAGGATGGTAACTGTTCCTTGCTTATATGACTTTTTTTTTGTGGGAAGAGCCAACACTGTGAAATTTGGGAACTTTCCAAAGGTTTTTCAGGAAGTGTGTGCAGACTTTGGGGGTGCCAATGGCAAACATCAAGACCAAAGGTTCTTGCACAGTGCTGTCCATTTTGGGTAGAACTCTATACCCAGGCCACGGTTTTTCAGTTACCAGAGAATAAGGTACAAGCCTTGTGGGAACTATTAGCCAAGGTGGTGGGGATACACAAAATTACTTTGAGGGAGCTGCAACAATTGGGGCTCCTTAACTTAGTGTGTAAAATAATCCCAGGGGGAGGAATTTTTTGTGTAGAATGGCAAAGGTGGGGGCCAGCTGCAAAAAGCCATATCATAGATTCTGGGTGACTGAGAGAATATGGGAGTATTTGGCAGTATGAATGGCCTTTTTAAATTGCTGTCATGGTGTTTCGATGTGAACAATGGTAGCCACTAGCCAGGTAATAGAGATTTACATGGATTTGTCTGGGGCCTTTCGGTTTGGGGCATACTTCCAAGGGGCTTGGTGCACAGAACATTGGACAATTGGTTGGTGGATGGCACGGCTGACCTTGTTAGAATCTTTGCCATAGTAGCCCTTTGGGTATGGGGCAGCAGTTTTGGGGATCAGAAGGTCATTTTTATGTTGCTTGCATGCTTGCGCAAGAAACATGTTGCTGCAGCTTGCTGCAGAAGCAGGTTGTGGAGGTGCAGCACTGTAGTGGCCAATGCCCCCACTGCCTGTGGAAGCTTGGCCCACTTTCCCCAATGGGATGGCACGCTGCTACCGACACTAGTTCATCCAGCATGCCACCACCTTGAAACATTTTAGCTGCTGCAATCAGGGGCCGCCTCGTCATTGCAGCATCAGCCATTCCGCTGCAATGAGGGAGCAACACGTCATTGCAGGGCAGTACCTTGCATGCCCCAACCCAGCTGACCGATAGAGGGAGCCCAGTCCCTGTCGGCGTACTGTCCCCACCCCCAGGTTTCTGTTATATGCCGAGGGGGTGCCCAGTCCCCCTTGGCATCATGACCCCCATCTGTCTTTGCCGATGGGGTGCCCAATCCCCACCAGCTTCAGTCCCCCCTTCCCAGTTGAATTTGCCAATGGGGGATCTCACTCCCCATTGGCATAATGCCCCCTCCAATTTGTTGTCTGCCAAGGGGGGTGCCCAATCCCCCTCGGCTTCCCCTCTCGGTATGTGCCTACAGGGGTGCCCAATCCCCTGCCAGATACAGCCCTCCCAACCACTCAGGTGGCATGCTGGGAGCCCACCCCTGTGTGCCAAATATCCCTGAAAAAAAAAAACAGTCCCACAATGTTTTGTTTACCCCTGTAAACCAGAAAATGGTCCCTCGTTGAGTCTGTGGCCTTGCCCCCAACCCGCACCCACCCTCTGTGCACCCTGCCTCCTCACACCCCCACCCCCACCCCATACTTACCTCCGGAGTCCAGCACGATGATCTTCGGTGGACCGGGAACACGTCTGCACTCTTCAAAGCCGACCACGAACTGAAGAAATGCCAGTAAGCTGTATAATGGCATAAATAGGGTTAAACTTGGTGTAACTTAACAGAAGAAGGCATTCGCCCATCATGACTGTTTCCCACACAATGTGGGACATAATTTAATAGTTTTCCCTGATCCAGGTATCCAAATTAGTTTTAAAACTAGTAATGTTTTCTATATTGATCAGCTCCTGTGAAAGAGTATTCCATGTTCTTGGGGCCCTAATGGTAAAGAAATTACCTTTTTTATTAGTTTTATAGGGTTTCACCTCAAGTTGTTTGTTGTGTAACCTCGGGACTAATATTCTATTTGAGTAAGTTAGCTCATATTGTTTCATCATATCAGTTGACTGGAGTAAATTATAGACTAAGAGCGTGTCTCCTCTTATTCTTCTGTTATGAAGTGAGAAGAGTCCAGTAGCCTTAAATCTTGAAGGGTAGTCAAGACATGCTAATCTAGACACCATTTTTGTGGTTCTCCTCTGGACCTGTTGCAACCATGCTATATCACTTTTAAGCCCCGGATTCCAAAAAGGGGACCCATAATCTAAATACGGTCTAATGTAGGCACTATAAAGTGGTATGAGGCATTGTTCAGAGTGATTTATAAATGTACGCTTGATTTGTCTCATAAGACCATTTGCCATGTTAGAGGTCATGGTACAATGATCCTTTGGTGTAAGCTTATTGTTGACAAACATACCTAGATCTTTCTCACATCTAGATGTTTTAATTGGCAAGTTATTACGATGATATATATGATTAGGGTTGTTTTTACCAAAATGGATAACCACACACTTATCCTGATTAAAGTACATGTCATTTTGTTTTGCCCAATGTTCAGCTTTTTCCAGGTCAGATACCAAAGATGCTATATTATCATGATTATTAACTTTTCCTCCTAAATTTGTATCATCAGCAAATTTGGCCATATAATTATTAGGCCCAGGCTGTAAGTCATGTATAAAAAGATTAAACAGTGTGGGTCCCAGAACTGAACCCTGGGGGACCTCACTTGACACTGTACCACAGTCGGATAATACTTTGTTAACTCTAACTCTTTGGGTTCTGTTAGTCAATCAGTCTGATGTCCAGTTTATTTTATCTAGTGACAAACCCATATTGTACATTTTAGTTATGCGTTTTTTATGTGGGACTTTATAAAATGCTCGACTGAAATTGAGTAATATTACATCGGTTGGAATACCTATATCCATAAGTGCACTAATGTTATCATGAAAAGATATTAGGTTGGTTGTACATGAGTGCTTTGGTGTAAACCCGTGTTGTAAGGAATCCTGAATACCCAATGTTGTACATTCCTGCTTGATTTTCAGCTTGATAAAATCCTTTCCATTGGTTTTCCTACTACGGATGTCAAACTAATGGGGCAATAGTTCTGAACACTGCCTCTGTTACACCATTTTTGTGGCTCTCCTCCGGACCTGTTCCGACTTTGGTGTATATCTCAGACATTTTTGGGAATTTTGGCACCAAATTTTCAACATGGGGTTATTGGGACGCCTCCTCATGATTTCAGCCACAGCCATGGCATTATTCAGTCCTGAAAGGTGATTTTGCGGTCACTGCGTGGAATCACCTTTCGGGACCGATTAACAAAACAACAGTGCCAGTGTTCATGAGGTGGGCTCTCAAAAGCCTATATTGCAAATTTGGTGGAAAAATCAAAACATGCCTTTTTACAAGTGTCGTTCTGCAGTTCCTATGCATATCGTAACCGCAAAATTTTGCAATATTTTCACTCCAGATTTTCAACATTGGCATTTTCCGCACCTCCTTATGAACAGTACAGCTGTCATTTTTCACATCCCGCCAAAATGTGTTTTCGCACTTCCGCACTGAATACCACGCATCGCTGTGGAAAATCAGTGTTCGGGACACATTAAGAAAATCACAGTGACGCTGTTCATGAGCAGAGGTCCTAAAATGCCTATGTTGAAAATTTTGTGATGAAAGTCCATAAAATGACTGTGTTATGAGCGTGCATTGCACAGTTTCCACTCACCCTTGTAGCCTCGCAAATGTGTAATATTTTCACATCAGATTTTCACCTCTGGCATTTTTCACACCTCCTTATGAACAGTGCAGCTGTCATTTTTCATATTCTGGCCAAAATGTGTTTTCGCACTTCCGGTGCAGAATAGCGCGGTCACTTTGGGAAATCAGTGTTTGGGACAGATTAAGATCGAGCGAATGAGAGGGGGAGTGTACGAGCTCAACTGAGCTCTGTTGGGACTGCTGCGGATTTCTTTGTGGGCAGAAAAAGGCACCAATGCAGGCAGGAGTACAGTACAAAATGGCAGCCTGCAGTGGTGGGAGAAACAGAACGAGCTAGTGAGAGAGAAGGAGTGAGCGACCTCAATGGAGCTCTGTCGGGACAGCGTGAACTTCTTTGTGGGCAGAAAAAGGCACCAACGCAGGCAGGAGCCCAGTACAAAAGGGCAGCCTGCAGCGCTGGGAGAAACAGAATGAGCGAGTGAGAGAGGGGGAGTGAACAAGCTCAATAGAGCTGTGTCGGAACTGCTGCAGATTTCTTTGTGGGCAGAAAAAGGTGCCAATGCAGGCAGGAGCCCAGTACAAAAGGGCAGCCTGCAGCTCCAGGACAAACAGAATGAGTGAGTGAGTGAGAGAGGGGGAGTGAGAGAGCTCACCAGAGCTCTGTCAGGACTGCTGCAGATTTCTTTGTGGGCAGAAAAAGGTGCCAATGCAAGCAGGAGCCCAGTACAAAAGGGCAGGCTGCAGTGTCGTGACAAATAGAAGGAGCAAGTGAGAGAGGGGGAGCGAGCAAGCTCAATGGAGCTCTGCCAGAACTTTAGAGTTGCCACCCTCCCACCCAGTGTCCTCTGTGGTCCTATATTACAGCAGGGTCTCTGGAGTACAGACAAAGCAATGACTGGATACTTTTAGGAGTGCTGTAATAATACAGATTTAGTTGTTCTGTTTATTTCTCTAACTGAGCTAAGTACTGAGCTATACTGTTATGATTGCTGTAATAATACATATTTATTTGTTCTGTTTATTTCTCTAACTGAGCTGAGTAATACTTGGAGTGCAATAGGATTTCTAACTGGGCTAAGTGAAACTACATGAGAGCTGAGAACAAAAAGTATGGTAGCTGAGGGGTGAAAAACAGACAAGGAGGCTTAAGGATTGCTACAGTAATACAGTATCTAAGGATGAGATTTGAGACTGAATTAACCTGGTCGGCAAGGGGTCAGCACAGGGACTAGTGGTGGGGGGGACAGGAATTTGAGTAAATAGGGGCCTAACAGTTGTAGTAGGGTACAGAACCTGGGAGTAAGAGCCCATAACATAAGACGGGGGCCAAAATGGGGCAAGTGTCACATGTCAATAGGGCAGGCATCTTTGGAAGGGTGGTTGGGTGTACAGGGTGTGGATCCGCCATGATCCTGGACGGAGCTTGGAGGATGTGTGGGGGGGTGTATGGTCTGTAGATGACTGGCTAGTTTGAGGGAGGAACTGTGGAGGTTAAGAAGGAGTCTAAGTGGCAAGGCAGATGAGTATGGTAGGCATCCTGGGGGGGGGAATAGGGGATGGCAAAGGGGGACGGAGGAAGAACAACTAGGGGAAACCGACCCCTTTATCAGAGGCACTAACAGAAAAGACAGGAAAAGGAAGGGTTCGAGGTGAGGGGGCTTCTGATGGGGGAGGAAGAGATCACGAGGAGTACCGGGGAGAGAGCAGATGGCTAGGGGTAGGGAGGGACCAGGGGTGGCACAGGGGGAACAAGTAGGAGGAGGGAACCGATAGGGGGGAGAGATGTAGGAGGGTTATCGACTAGGAATAGATTGAACCTCTGCCATGGGAGAGAGGGCAGCGGAACATACTGAAGGAGGGAGGACAAATGGGCATGAGAGGATGGCAACAGGTAGGGGAAGAGATAGCGAGGGACGAAGGGTAGAAGGGGCTAGTAAGGAAGGAGGGGTGGTGACTGAGGAAAGAAGGCTACAGGAAGGGGGAAGGATGGGAGGGGCATCACTATCGGGGTAGAAGGGAATGGGAGCTCTAAATCGATAACAGTGGGGATAGAAGAGGGGTTGGAAATCAGCAGGGGAGGAGGGGAGGTTGACATGGGAAGCCCAGTAGGAAGTAGTTAGGCTGGGAAGGGGTTCAAGGGGATGAAAAAGGCAAAGAAAAGGGGTGAGGTGGAAGTAGGGGGTACAGATACAGAAGTCACAGAGGGTGCAGCTGGCAGAGGTAAGGGGCAGGGAAGAACAAATACTGGGGTGGTAGAAGGGGCATTAGAAGGGAAAGGGGGTAAGGGATGGGGGTACTCATCCTAGGAGATTCTGTACTGAAAGGGGTGAGATGGGGTGGAAAGGGGGAAAGGCACAGCCATATTTGGGTTGAAGCTGTCCCCAGGTTGACTGCAGGAGGGGCAGGGCAGGCACTGCTCAAGCGTGCAGCGAGGGGGAGGAAGAAACCTCATTTACTGTTGCATGTGGGTACAAACGACTTGGCGGGGGACACTGTGGAAGTAGTGAGGGGAGTTTGAGTAGTTGGGAAGGCAATGAGGGGTGGGGAGTTGGTGGCATTCTTGGAGGTATTGCGGTACCATGTGCAAGCATGGGGAGGAAGGGTAGGCTTGAGGAGTTCAACGAGTGGCTGAGGGATTGGTGCCACACCAAACATTATGGGTTAGTGACTAACTGGTGTAGGGTCTGGGGGGGGGAATAGTGACTTGTACACGGGGCACAGGGTACACTGGAGCAGGAAGAGGAGAGGAGTATTAAAGGCAGCATTACTCCTGGCCCACTGGTGCTGAGGGTTGAGGTGCTGGACGCCACACCTTGTGCCATGCTGTTGACCCGGGTTCGAACGCGAGCCCGGGCTGCCAGGGGTCAACAGGGGAGGGATAGGATTGAGCATACAGAGGACTGCTCGCCTATCCTGGGGTGGGATCCAGGGACCTATTGCTCTGCAGCAGCCCCTGGTGATGACCAGGGGCACTACTACAGCAGTGTAGTAAAGGGGGCAGAGTGTGGCGAACATTGGTACTTTGTGCCTAAGCATCATTGCATGTCCATACTCTGCAAAGGGGAGAAGAGTGGAAAATGGGCTACAGTCGGGCAGCATGAGCCTCTGACCCCCACTGCCTGCCCCGAATAGCACCTCCTCAACCAGATCCTGCTCCGGTGGGTCGAGCTAGGAAGCTCCTTACCACCCTGCCATGGGGGGTAATCCGTGGAGGTGAGCAGGTCGGCCTGATGTCGGGGGCAGGGCTAGGGGGGTCGGTCAGGATGACCAAGCTGACCGCAGCCCATGGAGAAAATATGTACAAAAAGAAAAAGGCAGGATTAGAGGGGTATATCTCTACTAAGGTGGATTTAAACTAGTGGGGAGTGGCCAACCGACTGAGGTTGGTAGAAAGGTCCGGACAGGAGATCCTAATGAGCTCACTGCCCTAGATATAGGTAAAGGCGGAG
This sequence comes from Neoceratodus forsteri, assembly GCA_016271365.2. Classification (NCBI taxonomy): domain Eukaryota; kingdom Metazoa; phylum Chordata; order Ceratodontiformes; family Ceratodontidae; genus Neoceratodus; species Neoceratodus forsteri. Next base: position 739,652,378 of record CM028137.1, on the reverse strand, counting down.
GTGTAGTAACCCTGGAAGGGGGTGGGCAGAGTGGTCTGAGTGTAATACAGAAGGCACCACCACCCAGTAAGAATAAGGAGGAAAAGGGTGTGGACTACCGGGAGGAGGGACACAGGCCAAGGAGGAGAAGAGTGAGGGGAAGGAGGGGTACGGGTGGAAGGTGGTCTGACTAAATGGATAGAGAACTGGTTGCAGGGGAAGGTGCAGAGGGTGGTGGTGGTGGGGTAGCTCTTGGCACTCAGAGCAGTGACACGCAGGATGCTGCAGGGCTCAGTGCTTGTCCCGGGGCTCTTTATCTCCGATATAGCACACGGAGTGGGGAGCAGAGTTAGTCTGTTCGCACATTATACCAAATCAAAAGCAAACAGTTATAGTAGCAGAGCCACCCCCCCCACACACACACACATATACACATACACACTCCTCAAAAAGCTGCTTAAAAGCATGCAATTCATTCAAATCAATTCCATTTTCTTACTTAGTTGGGGTTCAATGCCAACAAGTGTAAAATCATGTACCTAGGGCATAGGAACCCCGATGCTGAATATAGGATGGGGGAGGTATTGATACTCACTAGACATGAAAGGGTCCTTGAGGTTATTATATCACAGGACCTCAAGGTGGCAGTACAGTGTGACAAGACTATGGGCAGGGCAAACTGGATTCTGGGGTGCATTAGGAGTGGTATTTCCAGTAGGAGGAAGAGGGATGTTGTGCTGCCGTTGTATCATTCCTTGATATACCCCCAACTGGAGTACTGTGTCCAGTTTTAGAGTCCACACTTCAGAAAGGACATAAGGTGGAGGTTTTCCACAGGAGGGTAATTAAAATGGTTCAGAATTTTCACAGGAATCCCTACAAGGAAAGGCTGAAGAATCTCAACATGTACACTCTGGAAGAGAGGAGGGCGAGAGGAGACATGATCAAGACCTACAAAGTACCTCACAGGGGTAAAGAGGGTACAGTTGGGGAGTTTCCTTCAAATGAGGATGAGCACCCAAACCAAGGGACATACAATGAAGCGGGGGCCATTCAGGGATAGACGTGAAGAAATATTTCTTTACTGAAAGGGTGATAGATGCCTTGAACAGACTGCCAGGAGAAGTGGTGGAAACTAAAATGGTAGGGGGCATGAAGCATGCATGGGATAAACATAGGGGTATATGAGAAAAAAGGGAAGGAGGGGTCAACAGAGATCAATAGGGCTATGGCAGTGGAGTAGGTTCAAGTTCGTTACAGGAAAAATCTATTAAGCAAGCTCATTCACAAGGAAGTCCTGATGGATGCAGGCAGAATAAGCCATGCAGTAACATATACAGGCAGGAGTTACAAGTAGGTAGACAACACTTGGGCAGACTGGGTGGGCTGAGCTGTCCTTTTCTGCTGACAAATTCTATGTTTCTGTGGCATCATGTGTTCATTCAGGTGCAGTTTATTTAAAGTTGGAGTGACCATACATCCAGATGTAAGGTACAGTAAATTACTGAATTAGATTCAGCTGACTTACAGTACAATAAACAGAACCCCAGTGCTTCGAGAAGCCTTTACTCTTCATAAGGCTGTTTAAAGAGCTGGGGTTCTATTTGCAGCATCCACACCAGTATGCTGATCTTAAAATCGACACCGCATCTCAATGAGTACTTGATTCTTGCTCACTCCATTTCTTCCCCACTTTGAAAGCTGCTTGTCCTGAGTTAGTTTTGGGCTGGCAGCGGCTCACCTGTGTTGGAAGATGACCAATAAGCGGCACTGAAAGATGTCAGATTTCGCAGACTGTGAAGGCAGCTGTTCATCCACCAGCTTGGCAAGAAGAAATCTGCAGCTGTGGCCACTGATGACTGTTGGGGTGTGGGGGATGGCGGACCAAAGGGGACAGACATAAGGAGATAAAATCATAATAAAAATTGTGAGACCTTCAGCAGCTTTCCAAAATGCTTACCAGCAAAAGAACACTCTATGAAGTTTTTTCAAATGGCAACACAATCTGGTGAGCCTTCTGTCTGCCATCTGACACTGGGCATCAACCAGCATAAAATTGCCTAAAGAAGGCAGTGTGGTTATGTGGTTACTGAAATACTGGAGATTACAGATTTACAAGAACAAAAGAATATCACACAGAAGCTGGCACGTGTGTCTACAGCAGCTGTATCCTGCTTCTCAGTAGTTATACTTATACCCTTGAGGTACTTGAATGTTTCTATCATATCCCCTCTTTCTCTTCTCTCTTCCAGTGAGTACATATTGAGGTACCTTAATTTCTCCTCTTAAGTCTTGTGTTGCAAGCTCTGTACCATCTCATTCGTCCTTCTCTGGACCATCTCCAGCCTGTTACTATGTGAGGTTCATAGCTCAGTGCTTATGTAACATAGTTGAATGATGAACATGATTGGTGGATACAGAGGCCAGTATAGAGAACAATGATTACTGAGTAATGTATTGTGCTTAGGTACTTGGATGCTTGAGAGAGATTTTGATAATATTTGAGGATTTTGGCTTTTCTCTGTATCCCACCTGCAGGAAGGAGCTTGATTAGAATTGTAGAGCCCCCGGTGGGATAAGAGTGCCGGAAAAAGAGGAGGTGTCGGGAAGGATGGTGGGTGAATGCGACTCACTCTAAGCAGAGCTGGAGGCATAAGCCTCATTTAAATAGGCTGTGGGGAGGAGCTCTTCCCCCACATAATCCCGGTTACTCCTACAATTATGTGAGGTTCATAGCTCAGTGCTTATGTAACATAGTTGAATGATGAATATGATTGGTGGATACAGAGGCCAGTATAGAGAACAATGATTACTGAGTAATGTATTGTGCTTAGGTACTTGGATGCTTGAGAGAGAGTTTGATAATATTTGAGGGTTTTGGCTTTTCTCTGTATCCCACCTGCAGGAAGGAGCTTGATTAGATTGTAGAGCCCCAAAAATAATAAATATCACGATTGTTTATAACTAAATGCTAATTAAGTCAGCATAACCTAATGATAAGAATGATCACCTCCTCCAACTCCAGAGTATGACCAGTAGCACTCAGGAGAGGAAAAACCCCCTTGGGGGGAAACCTCTGAGGACCCATGGCTACTGACCTGCCTGTCCTTCTGGGCATACTAAAGGAGAGAGATCCTAATTAAACTAATTACTCATTAAACTTCTGAATTCTAATATAGAATTCAATCCATATGAACGGAGCTTTAAGAACAGACTGAATTGTAAGTGTCCATTAAAGTAATTTCCTTCGAGCAAAAGTCTGAGTCAAGAATCCATGTATAATTGGAATGATGAGGTAATATTGAAGAAACAACTTCCATACTTCAGTTGATAGAGGCATAATCCATGTAATTGAATAATGGTGGATAAAGTTGATGACTGACGAACTCAATACAGGAGACAGAAGATATTTGCATCCAAGCTTTGATGACAATGAGGCAAACAATATAAGTAGTACAATTGCTATGATTCTAATAATAGATGGCTTGTATGAAACGAGGAATGGGAGAAATCTTGAGGCTAGGTAACCGACTGATGCATCCAGTCCTGATGAGTAAAGAATAATCTTAGGAACTGATATGAATGCAACGGCTGTAGAGCTGAACTGGAATAGCAGCAAGCTGTATAGGATAAATGGAGACACTGGTACTAGATATGAAGCATCTGCGTAGTAGGATATGGAGAGCCCAAAAGAAAACGAATCCGATGGACTGCTAATCCTAAGTGAGAGGTAGTAGGCATAGGGAATGCACCCACGAGGCCAAATGAGAAGGAAGAGGACGTGGCAATCAGTCCCTTGAGAAAGTGCAGCTGAAACGATAGCCGATGAGGTAGGAGAGAGGCAACTGATTCCAGCATGTGATACGCAGCCATAGTTAGGAATGTCTGTTGGCCGAAATCGAGCGTAGTCTTCAGCGAGATGGACAGCAAACAGCAGTAGCAGAGGTACGAAAGGCAAGTAGGTTCAGGTAACTTGAATGCAGCCACACTATGAGGCAGCAGATAAAGAAATGTGGCAAATCTTCCGGAGACGTATCTTGAATCATCTGTGAGCAGCATAGCATTGTAGCCGTAGGCAGACATAGAGAAGGACTGATGCTGAGGACCGATGTATCCAGATCAAGGAAGGAAGGAATCACATGGAAGACTGAGGCAGACATATTGGCAACCGGACGAGGAAGTCAACATCCAAAACTGAAGACAAGCAAAGTTCGAGGCAGGAGAATCAGATGAAACCCGAAGAATCCCAGATGTAGAGAACTGAAGGGGCGGAGTCAAAAGAAGTAGCATTTGCCATAATTCTGAAGTTGGTAGAGCACAAGCAGAAGAAAGTCCACAGGAGATGCCAACCAAGTCCTGGAAAGAAGCAGCTGGAATTCCACTGCTGAGGCGACCGGGCAAACATCCAAGTCAGCAACTCTGGAAGTCGCTGATTGAGCACTGAGGCAATCTGAAGGCGGTTGAGAAGGAGGACCATCCAATGAGTCAGAGAAGTAGGAGTCACCAGGCATGTAGGGGAGCATAGGTGATAAGGTAATCAATGACCTGAAAGGGGAAGCATCAGGGAGTTCGGGGCTGAGACAGCAGAAGCAGGCATGCACAAGTAGTAGGGAATCACTAGGTTCCGAGCAGGGTGAGGCTGAAGGAGAACAAAGCAGGTGAACCTCCCAGCCCGAAGGGTGAAGGCAGGTTAGAAGCTACCAAATAGGCAGGTAGGTTGCCCAGCCGGATGGGCGGAAGGCAGGTCATAAAGCAAGAATCAGCAGGAAACCTCCCAGCTCAATGGGTGAAGGCAGGTCAGAGAAGCAAGTGGTAGCAGGAACCTTCCAGCCCGACGGGCGAAGGCAGGCTGAAAGCAGAGAAGCTCCAGGCTCGAGCCGAGTGAGCAGGCAAGTAGAAAAGTAAGCAAACTCCCAGCCCGAGGGGCGAAGGCAGGACCGAGAAGCAAACGAATAATAGGTTATCATCACAGCCCAAAAGGCAAAGACCGGATATAGAGGCAGAGGAGTATGAGGCAATTCTTCCAGCTTTAAGGAGAAGGCCAGATGCAGAAACAGGCAGCCAGTAGGGAAACCTCGTAGCCTGACGGGCGAAGGCATGGCGTAGAAGTAGGAATCAGTAGACAAGTTCTCAGCTTGATGTACAAGGCAGGTAGCAAAGGAATTGTACGTAATGCAATGAAACATCGAACAGCAGGAATGCAGAGGGTCATCTTCAGACATGGAGCGGTCGCAGCAAATCTGGAAACATAGGTAGGCTGATGCCAGGTCAGGAGGAGCGCAGTAGAACGTAATGCAGATTAGTCATGAGGACCCCAAGTCATAGAGGGCAAGTCGCAAGAGGAGGCATGCCACACAATGTAGACATAGGAGCAGGGAAGCAGGGCAAGAATACCAAGTGGGAATCCAGAGTGAGGAGCTCCAGGCTGTCTGCCATGGCATTAGGGAGGCATGTAGCAAGAGAAATGAATCAGGAAGCTCCGAACTGATGGGTGGAGTAATATAGGGAACCTGAAATCTGAAGGGTGGAGATGACATATAAGGATGCAAATATGAAAAGCAAGACCCCTTTCCAGTCAACTGAAAACGAGCAAGGCAAGTGCAAAGTCCAAGTTAAGCCAGCATATGCTGCCGAGCCTGTCATAAGGCAGCTGCAAGATAATGAAGGGAGAGCAAGCCCCCAAGCATGCCAACATGTGCAGGCGGTACAGCAGCAGAAAGTAGCATACCTCTCCACTGTAGTGCAGTAAAAAGAAACGTACCTCAATTTACTCCATAAACGCTCCCGTTCCATATTGGGAGGACTTGTTCCACTTGCGATAGTAACATTTGAAAGCAAATTTATAGTAAATGATGCAAATTACAATAGTCAATTAGTAACAGACATGCGGAACATAAATGCAAACGGTGTAACAGTGTGGAGCCTCCTAGGTAAAGATTTGAGTAAGTTCCACACATGTCTCATCTGTTCCACATCCTGAGAGGCAATGTCCCACACTTAGGGGAACAAAGGTTGAGATGAATGGCATGTATGAGGCATAGGATTGGGAATAAAAAAGAGCTGTAGCACAAGGAAACATGAGCTGACAGTTAAAAACTAAAGCAGGCAGCGTAGGAGAACTGCAGGAATGCCCTGGAGAGAATGTCAATGAAAAGCAACGTGTCTTAAGAGTCGAGTACCAGCATGTACCCAAAGCCACTAGACTAGCAATGGAGCGAAAAACTGGAGCTGTAACAATGACGGCACTCAGATGCGGGAATAAATAATACCGTAAAGCCCAAGCACAAGCAAAATACTGCCACTGGTACAGAACGCACCCAATACACATGCAAGTTATCGATGAGAAAGTCAGGTCGGTCAAGGGCAATGAATAGTACAATGGCCGGTACAATGCACAAGAGCAGAGCTGCCTTGAAGCAAAACGGGTCCAACAGAAAGGGGGGGGGGGGGGCAGAACGAGCCCGGAAGGCATCCAGTAGAAGAGAAGCAAATGAGCTCCAACAACAGGCAGGAAGGTCGAAGGAAATAATCCAGGCATCTGTGAAGCAGCAACTGAAGGAACGGAAGCCCAGCACTGCGGTAGCGGCGTTTGGCCACCGTGGAGATCCATAGGAGCAGGCGCAGCGTAGGCAGGTGCAATTCACTGAGAGCAACACGAACCCGGAAGGGAACTAAAACTGTACGGAACGTTGGCTGCCCAAATAGAAGAGAGGATAGCAGTGGAGCAAACATGCAGTGCGAAGCAGAGGGACAGCAGGCAGAGCGGAAGAACAATGAAGGGAGAAGCGGGCTACAGGATACATGGCCTTGCAGCCGACAAGGAGAGTAGAACTACAGGACACCCCAGAATGAAAGAGAGAGGTACTGAAATGACATACAGAACAAACCGAGGACAAAAGGGGGGTAGACGGCAGACGCAAGACAAGAGAGGTCTCAAAGTGGGGGAGCAACAAGAAAATAGGAAGGAAGAACAGCCATGAACCTGCATAGCATGCTAGCCAATCGACTCGCTCTAAGCAGAGCTGGGCATAAGCCTCATTTAAATAGGCCATGGGGAGAATGCTCTTCACCATAATCCCGAGTTACTCCTACAAATATCCTTACAGGTCGACCTCAGAGACTGCATACAGTGCTCCATATGAGAGGCTGACCATGGTTTATATAATGGTATCACTACCTCCTCCTTATGCTGGTGATACCCTGCCTGTGCACCCAGCATGTCACTAGCCCTCCCAGTTGCCTTACCACTTTGACATTTTCAGGTCATCTGAAATAAGAACCCCCAGGTCCCTTTCCTTTCTTGTGAATATAGCAACTCCCCAATCCTGTAGCTTTCCCAAGGGTTTCTGTGTCCTAGGTGCATAATCTTGCACTTTTTTGAATTAAACTTCAGTTGACAGTCCTCAGACCATTTTTTACAAGCTTCCCCAGGTCCCTTCTCATTTTCTCCACCCCCTCTGGGGTATCCACTGTGTTACAGATCTTGGTGTCATCTGCAAACAGGCAGACCTTTCCCTTCAGCCCTTCTGCAATGTCACTAATGAAGACATTGAACAGGACTGGCCCCAGGACCAATCCCTGCGGCACCCCACTGGTCACCCCCTCTCCCCAGACTGCAACCCATTTACCACCACTCTCTGCTTCCTGTCTGTTAGCCAGTTTCTAACCCAGTTTACCACCCTTTCCTCCATGCCCAGCCTACTCAGCTAGTTTATCAGCCTCCTATGTGGGACGGTGTCGAAGGCTTTGCTTAAATCAAGGTAAGTGTTGTCCACTGCCCCACCCTGATTTACTTCACGTGTCACCCAGTCAAAGACATCAACCAGATTTGTCTGACATGACCTCCCTGCTGTGAATCCATGTTGCCTATGGTCCTGGGCTCTGATGGCTTCTAGATGCACCACTATCCTTTCTTTAAGCAATGTCTCCATAATCTTCCCCACTCCTGAGGTGAGGTTGACCAGCCTATAGTTCCCCACCTCCTCGTTACTGCTAGATTTGCATAGAGGGACCACATGTGCCCTCCTCCAATTCTTTGGTACCACCCCTGTGTTGAGTGACTCAGTGAACATGGCTGCCAGAGGTACTGCTATCTCCCTTCACAGTTCTTTTAATATCCTTAGGTGTATGCCATCTGGTCCCATTGCTTTGTCCACCTTCAATTTAGTCGCCTCCTGCAGGATTCTTCTGCTTGTGAATGGACTATTGTCCATCTCTTCATGCCTTTGCAACTGTTGTACTGCTGTGGCCCTTGCCCCTCCCCCCCCCCTTCTGTGAATACTGAACAGAAAGACACAGTGGATATCGTTGGGGGCACATGACAGTTCTTATGCATGGTACTTTCACTTCCAAATACCTAAACAGCACATATAAGCAAGCAACATTCTTCATTGACAAATGCTTGTTTGGTCTGACAACACTGATGTGACACATGCCATTAATGTTCAACTGGGGGGAAAAGGCCAGTGGGCGAACTGATGAGGGTGTTTGTGTTGAAATGTCTAATGTTAAGCAACCAGTTTAAGGTGTTACATGTGCCCAGGGTAGATAATGACATTGTTGATGCTCTTTCTTATTTGCAGTAGCAGATGTTCTGAGAAATGTCACCCAAAATAGAGGAGCACCCCAGGAAAGTCTCAGCCTTCCTCTGGGAAATGGTGAGCCAGAAATTTGGGACCTAATTATGAATGCTTCAGCTCCAAGAAGAAGAGCAGCATACAAGAGTGGGGTGGAGAGTTGTTTGAATGCAAGGGAACCACAAGGGTGGATGAATGCGTGGTTCATCCTGGTGGACCAGCTATGCTAGTATGTGCTGTTGAAGAAGCAAGAAGGGTTCAAACCTGGGATGGTAGGCCAACAGCTGGCATGTATAGCCTGGTTTTCAAAAGTTGCTGCAGTTTAAGACAACATGTGAGCATTTGGGCTTTGCAAGATGTTGGAAGGATGGGCACAAGGAACCCCTAGGAGTATAGACCACCAGTGACCAATTAGTTCTGGCTTTTACAACAGGTGTGGGGTGAGTTGGAGTCGGTGGGCTCTATACTGCATTTGAAGTAATATTATTCAGGATAGCCTTTTTAGTGGCCCTTTGTGGGGCATTTTGGGTGTCAGAGCTGGTTCAGCCAAACAGGGTAGCCAAAACAGAGGTGGTTTAGACATTTGAAAAGGTGGCATTGACATTGATGGGTATGTTCTTTCAGTTCCTGAGTACCAAAATGGACTGCCTGACTTTGGGTTGGTGGTGCAACTTGAGGGCATGCGTGGGGACCACATGTGATGTTCAGATGGAAATACTAAAGTACGTAGCCCAGTGACCTTGGGGGTGTTCTTTTATCATGAAAATTGTACCTCTTTGGCTCTTTTTCAGTTCTGATACATTTTGGGCAAGGCCATGAAGGGGTTGGGATTGAACTCAGCTGAGTTAAATGGCCATTGTTTTTTATTGGGGTTGCAATGCATGCAAAGGTGGTAGGGTTGACGGACAGCCAGATAAAAGCACCAGGCTGATGGAAGTTGCAGGCCTTGATGGGTATGTAAGTCTGCATTTGTTGTAACTTTCTTTCTGTTTATCAAAAGGTGATAAGTCCCAAATAATGCAGGTGTGGATTTGTGGGCATTGATTTATACACCGGGCAGCTAGAAGGGCCAGGCAGACACCAAGAGGCAAGAACCTCTTCTTGGACCCCCATCAGCAGAGAGTACAGTGGATGGAGCATAGAGGTGGGTAAGGGACCTACCAAGACAATAGGCAGTTGGCAAAGGGTCTTCTTGAAGCCTGGGAGCCTTTGTCTGTGGGCCCTTCCACTGATGGCTGGCAGAAGGTTGTTAAGGACATTAAGAGGGGTATGGCAGAGGGAGGGGGAAGGTCAGCATAGCAAGGTGGCCGCCCAGGAGCAGGGGAGGTTGGCCTGGGGGGAGGACAACGAGGCTATATAAGGGCCAAGAGATGGGAGCCCAGCCTGTTTGCTCCTTCAGCAAGTGAGATTCCCATGTGCCCGCACTGGAAGCAGGGGAAAAGGGCTGAGGGCAGGGAGTGTGAATCTTATCCCATTAAGAGGGATCACCTTATGGGGCAAGGATGGGTTTTCCTGGTTTTCCCATGAGTGTTTTTGTGAGTTTTTCACATACTGTAACAAGATAGTGGTAGGGGTTAGATTAGGGATGTCACCGCCATGTAAGTTTGGTGGCATGGTAGGCATGCAGGTAGAGCACAAATGGGGTAATGGGGGGAACCTTCCACTGTCACAGATGGGGTCCTCTCGAGCGTAGCAGTAGGTGAGCTCCCAATGAAAGGGAGCCATAAGGACCAGTCAGGAGATAGATGCCTTGGGTTTTGGCCTGCATGTGTAGAGCCTTCTCGTGGGGGTGGCACAGAGCTCAGGAGCCACCACTTATGCTTCAGAGGCCACGGTCCCTCCTGATGTTATACCCCTTTTAAGAAATAGTGGTTCCACCCAGAAGGTCCCCTGTGAGTAGGTGGACAGACTAAAGGAGGGGCTGACAGCACAATAACAGGTTTGCTGACACTACCAAGCTATGCATGTCACACTATTTGGCCATTTCTTCCAAAACACTGTATATGTCTTTACTGTTCAGGTAAAGGGTGTAAGAGACCTACCAAGACAAAGTATGTAACAAAATTAATAGAATGTAAAATGTAATTAACATTTTGGAATGCTGTGAAAAATGTATTATATTTTATGAAATTTGTTTTGCAATGTACTGTATAAAAAGCTTTCCTTCCTCCCTCCCTCCTTCCCTCCCTCCCTTCCCATTTGGAAGTACATCTTTGAGCACAGGTGCTCATTTACAAAGGTTCCACATCAGAATTGCAACATAAAGGGCAGTAAACCATCTCCATCAATTCCAATGAAATACAGTCAAGCCAAAGGTGACGTGTTAGCTATTAAGATTAGGCTACCCCATCCAGTATCAAAACAGTGAGGAGTTTCAGGACATGTTGTGCAAACTCAAGATTTACTGGAAGCAAGTACTGTTGGAGCTGGAGGGGAGGACTGTGGAAAGTGCCTTTTTTAAATTGGGCTATCTTATGGAGGTTTAGTAAGGAGTCTTGCAGCTCATTCATCCAGTCTATTTTATGCTGTTAGCCTATAATCTGTGGCATTTAGCTTTTACTGAATACATATAATAAATGTATAATTACTGGGTAGTGCTTTTTCCCCATAGGAAACCCATTTATAATTTGCTGTTATAACCAGCTGGTTATAACGGCAAACACGTGCCAGGTCTCCCTTGGGCAGCCATGCACAGTCTCTGATGTTCACATTCCCTGGAGCAATCCCAAAGCACACTTCCAGGTCCCTCATATTCGGTGGAAATTTACTTTTTTTTTTTAAATGAACTCTCTTTCTTGACTGACCCAGGTAAACAAAAGCAAAATAAAAGTAAAACTAGCGCCGTGTTTCCCGTCAGCAAACGATCACAGCCGAGTGCATGGCACAGACTGTCCTTGCCTCTTTAAGCCGGAAGGACGCTGCAACTGCCGCTCAGCGGTAAGTTTATCTTTTTTTAAAAAAATCAATGTTTCTGTACATTTTAATGAAAATATCCACTTCCTTTTCCCCCAACAAGTGCAGCAGTGTAACTAGGAAGACCGCGGACCGCGTAGAATCCAGACTGCTCCACAGCTTCCTGAACACCAATCTTATTTTATTTTTTATAATTGCTGAAGTGAAAAAGCGCACACCAGCAATTATAAAAAATTAAATATGAGGTGGTGTGTGTAAAACTCGATTTTACACACACTCTCATTGTGGGATGCTTTTTATAAACCCCTCGGGCTTTATATAGCATCCCATAACTCGGGTGTGTGTAAAATCTTGTTACACACACCACCCCATGTATTATTCTCTATATTGTATCTGTATAGGTCAGTATAATGATCCTGAAGAGACAATGATAAAATAAGCTGTAAAATATTTATTTTACTTTAACTGACCAGTTGGGCTATCAGTAAAAACGTTTAAGCAACGATAACCTTGCTGAGCAACGTAGATTTAATCCACACCCATATCTAGTGTTGTAATATCAGTTATCCCTGTAACAGGACAGTTCCTTTATCAGACATTTTTATGTTGATTGCGCGCATGCGCAAGAAACATATTGCGGCAGCTTTCTCCACAAGCAGGTTGTGGAGGCACAGCACTGTTGTGGCCAATGCCCCCACAGCCTTTAAAGGCTTGTCCAGCGTCCCCCAATGCCGTGTCATACTGTTGCTGACACTAGTTCAGCCAGCATGCCACCAACTTGTAAAAAATCAGCCACTGCAATCAGGGGCCGCCTCATCATTGCAGCGTAAGCCATTCGCTGCAATGAGGGAGTGACCCGTCATTGCAGGGTGGGATCTTGACACACTGATATTGTTTGTGAACATGGAGGCGGTTTGCCGCCGTGTTCATAAACAATATTAACCCCCCCCCACCGTGCTTATTTGCCGACGGGGGCCCCAGTCACCATTAGCTTCAGTGCCCCAATGTGTATGTTGCCGACGGGGAGCCTACTCCCCATCGGCATTATGTAAACCCTCCCCGCTTATATTGTCTGTCGACAGGTGCCCAATCCCCATCGGTATAAAGTCAACAACCCCTTTTTGTTGTGTGCCAGTACGGTGCCAATCCCCGGCTACAGCCTACCCCGCAAAGAAAGACTTAGTGGCACGCTGGGGAGCCCACCCCAGCATGCCACATGCCCTGTAAAATAAAAGCGGTCCTGCGATGTCTTTTTTTTAACCTCGAAAAAAGAAACTGTCCCTCGGAGGTCTCCTGCCCCCCTCCCACAACCAGCACCCACTGCGCACCTGCCTCCCACCCCCACCCCATACTTACCTCCGAGCTCGGTGCGCGATCTTCAGTGGACCAGGAACACGTCTGCGCTCTTCAAAGACGACCGCGAACCGAGGAAATGCCGGTAAGCTGTATAATGGAATACCTTTTCTTTTTCCAACTTTAGTGCATATCTGAGTCATTTTTTGGCACCAAACATGGGGTTCTTGGGACCTCTCGTCATGAATTCTGGAACTGTCATGGCATTAATTGGCCCCGAAAGGTGATTTCGCAGTCACTGCGCGGAATCATCTTTCGGGGCCAGTTAACAAAACAACAGTGCAAGTGTTCATGAGGTGGGCTCTCAAAAAGCCTATGTTGCAAATTTGGTGGAAAAAAAACAAAACAAAATGACTGTTTTAGGAGTGTGCATTGCGCAGTTGCTACACACGCTCGTAACTTTGCGAATCTGCAATATTTTCATGCCAGATTTTCAACATTGGCATTTTTTCACACCTCCTTGTGAACAGTACAGCTGTCATTGTTCATATCCTGGGCAAAATGTGGTTTCGCACTTTCAGCACAGAATAGCACGGTCCCTGTGGAAAATTAGTGTTCGGGAAAGATTAAGAAAATGACAGTGACACTGTTCATCAGTAGAGGTCCTAAGATGCCTATATTGAAAATTTGGTGATGATACTCCATAAAATGACTGTTACGAGCGTGCATTGCGCAGTTTGCACGCACGCTCATAACTTCGCGAATTTGTAATATTTTCACTCCAGATTTTCAACATTGCCATTTTCCCACACCTACTTATGAACAGTACAGCTGTCATTTTTTCCATCCTGGCCGAAATGTGTTTTTGCACTTCCGGCGCAGAATAGAGCGGTCGCTGTGGGAAATCACTGTTCGGGATAGATTAAGAAAATGACAGTGATACTGTTCATGAGCAGAGGTCCTAAAATGCCTATGTTAAAAATTTGGTGATGATAGCCCATCAAATGACTGTGTTACAAGTGTGCATTGTGCACTTTCCACGCACCCTTGTAACTTCACAGATTTGTAATATTGCCATGCCAGATTTTCAACACTGGCATTTTTTCACACCTCCTTATGAGCAGTACAGCTGTCATTTTTCAAATCCTGACTGAAATGTGTTTTCAATGACAGTGGCACTGTTCATGAGCAGAGGTCCTAAAATCCCTATGTTGAAAATTTGGTGACGAAACTCCATAACATGACTGTGTTACAAGCGTGCGTTGAACTGTTTCCACGCACCCCTGTAACTTCGCAAATTTGGTATATTTACATGCCACATTTTCAACAGTGGCATTTTTTTACACCTCCTTATGAACAGTACAGCTGTCATTTTTCACATCCTGGCTAAAATATGTTTTTGCACTCCTGCTGGAGAATAGCACGGTCGCTGTGGGAAATCAGTGTTTGGGACAGATTAAGATCGAGCGAGTGAGAGGGAGGAGTGACCGAGCTCAACTGAGCTCTGTCGGGACTGCTGCGTATTTGTTTGTGGGCAGAAAAAGGGCCCAACGCAAGAGCCCAGTACAAAAGGGCAGCCTGCAGCACTGGGAGAAACAGAATGAGACAGCAAGTGAGGGAGGGGGAGGAGTGAACTCACTGGAGCGCTGTCAGGACTGCTGCAGATTTCTTTGTGGGCAGAAAAAGGCATCATTGCAGGAAGGGCCCCAGTACAAAAGGCCAGCCTGCAGCGGTGGAAGAAACAGTACGTGCGAGTGAGACAGGGGGACTGAGCGAGCTCAACGGAGCTCTATCAGGACTGCTGCGGATTTCTTTGTGGGCAGAAGAAGGCGTCAATGCAGGCAGGAGCCCTGTACAAAAGGGCAGCTTGCAGTGCCAGGACAAACAGAATGAGTGTGTGAGAGAGGGAGACTGAGCAACCTCAATGAAGCTCTGTCGCGACAGCTGCAGATTTCTCTGTGGACAGACAAAGGTGCCAACACAGCCAGGAGCCCCGTACAAAAGCACAGCCCACAGCGCCAAGAGAAACAGAATGAGTGAGTGACAGAGCGGTAGTGAATGAGCTCAACGGAGCTCTACTGTGACTGCTTCAGATTTCTTTATGAGCAGAAAAGGCAGCAAAGTAGGCAGAAGCCCAGTACAAAAGGTCAGCTTGCATCGCCGGCAGAAAACGGAATGAGTGTGTGAGAGAAGGGGAGTGAGCAAGCTCAATGGAGCTGTGCCGGGACTGCTTCAGATTTCTTTGTGGCCAGAAAAGGCTGCCAATGCAGGCAGGAGCCCAGTACAAAAGGGCAACCTACAGCGGCAGGAGACACAGAACCAGCAAGTGAGGGAGGGGGAGTGAGTGAGCTCAACAGAGCTCTGTCGGGACTGCTGCAGATTTGTTTGTGGGCAGAAAAGGGCAGCAATGCACGCAGGGGCCCAGTACAAAAGGGCAGCCTGCAGTGGCAGAAAAAACAGAATGAGTGAGTGAGAGAGGGGGAGTGAGCGAGCTCAACGGAGCTCTGTTATAACTGCTGCAAATTTCTTTGTGGGTAGAAGAAGGCGGCAATGCAGGCAGGAGCCCAGTACAAAAGGGCAGCCTGCAGCGCCATGAGAAACAGAATGAGTGAGTGAGACAAGGGGACTGAGCGACCTCAACTGAGCTCTATTAGGACAGCTGCGGATTTCTTTGTGGGCAGAACAAGGTGCCAATGCAGGTAAGAGCCCAGTACAAAAGGGCAGCCTGCAACGCCGGGAGAAACACAATAAGCGAGTGAGACAGGGGGAGTGAGCGAGCTCAATGGAGCTCTATCGTGACTGCTGCGGATTTCTTTGTTGGTAGAAAAAGGTGGCAATGCAGGCAGGAGCCCAGTACAAAAGGCCAGCCTGCAGCGCCAGCAGAAATGGAATGAGTGAGTGAGAAAGGGGAAGTGAGTAGGCTCAACAGACCTGTGTTGGGACTGCTGCAGATTTCTTTGTGGGCAGAAAAAGCCATCAAGAGAGGCAGCAGCCCAGTACAAAAGGGCAGCCTGCAGCACCAGGAGAAACAGAATGAGCAAGTGAGAGAGGGGGAGTGAGCCACCTCAACAGAGCTCTGTTGGGACAGCTGCGGATTTCTTAGTGGGCAGAAAAAGCTGCCAACTCAGGCAGCAGACCAGTACAAAAGAGTAGCCTGCAGCACCGGGAGAAACAGACTGAGTGAGTGACAGAGGGGCAGTGAGCGAGCTCAACAGACCAATGCAATCAACATTCGGCATTGACAAATGCTTGTTGTAATAGGACTGTTCCTTATCAGTTCTTCCTGTAACAGGACAGTTCTTTTACCAGGCATTGCCATAACAGGACTAATTCCTTATTGAGTATTCCTGTAACAGGACTGTTCCCTTATCTGGCACTTCTGTAATAGGACTGTTCCCTTATCAGTTATTCTTAGAACAGTATTACTCCCTTATCAGCTATCCCTGTAGCAAACTATCGGGCTATTACTCAAGCTATTTTGGCACTTTATCATTAAAATGTGCATGTTGCATTATATTCTGCTGTTGTAGTGCTTCTGTGCCTGTTTGCTACTGTGTGCTGGAATTTATGGACTTTCTATCCCTGTAACAGGACTGTTCTCTTACCAGTTATTTCTTTACCAGTATAATTTATCAGTTATTTCTGTAACAGGATAATACCCTTATTAGTTGTTCCAGTAACATAATTATTTCTTTATCAGTTATCAGTGTAATAGGATTATTCCCTTAACAGTTATTCCTGTAACAGGATAATTCCTTTATCAGTTGTTGCAAAAACAGAATTATTGCATACGAACATACAAACATATGAAGAAGCCAACAGAAGAAGACCACTGTGTCTGTCTAGTCTGCTCATAATGCAGAGTCCACAGCTTAAGCAACTGACCCTGCCCCCACATCTTCAGCCACTGGCCATGCCACCCCCTCACAAATCTTTTTATCCACCCCTCGCATGACCCTTACTTTCCCCTTATGTCTATCCCAGCCTCTCTTGAAGCTGCTCACCATCTTCAGCAAGATCACATCTTCTGGCAGCACATTCCAACTCTCCATGAAGAAATGCTTCCTAACCTCACTCCTAAGCCTCCCTTCCATCTTAAAACTGTGCCCCCTCCTGCTTTGGTTGCCACATAGTTTAAAGAGATCTTCATTTTCCACCCTATTTATCCCTTTCAAGTTCTTGAACGTCTCATGTCCCCTCTTTCCCTCCTCTCCCCCAGGAAGTATATGTTTTGAGCCCCTGGCCTTTCTTCATATGCTTTACCCTACTGACCCACCATCCTCTTTGTTGCCCTCCTCTTCACCACCTTGAGCAGGTTAATGTCCTTTTTAAGATCTGGGCACCAGTACTGTACTCCATACTCTAGAAGTGGCCTCAACAGTGACCTGTACAAGGGCAGTATAACCTCCTCTCACCTACTGCTGATACCCCTAGCTATGCATCCCAACATCTTATTTGCCATTGCTGCTGCTTTCCTAGACTGCACAGAGTGTTTCAGGTTGGTAGTGATCATCACTCCCAAATCCTTCTCCTCCTCTGCTGTAGATACCTGAACCCCTGTCAGGCAGTACTCCATCCTGGGATTTTTGGCTTCAGTGTACATAACTTTGCATTTCTTGGCATTGAAGCCCAAGCTGCAAAATCCTGGACCAGCCCTCAAGTTTTTTCCAGATCATCCTTTAGATCCTGCATCCCTTCAGCCATGTCCACTCTCCCACAGAGCTTGGTATTTTCAGCAAAAAGACACATTTTGCCCTTAATGCCATCCCCAATATCATTAATGAAGACATTGAATAGCGCCAGCCCTCGCACTGAGCCCTGCGGGACCCCACTGGTGGCTTCTGTAATGCAAGATAACTCTCCCACTAGCACCACCATCTGCTCCTGTTTCCTAGCCAGTTTTCCACCCATCTGGTCACCTTCTCCTGAACACCAAGATCCACCAACTTTCTCATCAACCTCTTGTGGGGTACAAAGTTAAAGGCCTTGCTGAAATCCATGCAGAAGATGTCCACTGCTTAGCCCCTGCCTACTGTTTTGGTGACCCAGTCAAAGAAGTCAGTCAGATTCATTTGACATGGCCTCCCTTCCATAAACCTGCACTGCCTTGAATCCCCGAAGACCATGCTCCTCTAGATACTCTACCAACCTTTCCTTAAGTATGATCTCCATGAACTTGCATGCTACTGAATTCGGACTGACAGGTCTGTAATTCATTGGGTTATCCTTGAGACCGCTTTTATGGAGGGGCACTATGCGTGCCATTCTCCAGTCTTGTGTTACCATGCCTGAATCCAGTGAACTATTGAACAGACCCACCAGTGACTCCACAAGCTCCTCTGGCAGTTTCCTCAATACTCTTGGGTGTACTCCATCCAGACTGGTGATTTGTCTACCTTCAGTGCTAGTAGCCCTTTCCTCACTCTATCCCTCTGTATCACCACATCTGTACTCCTCACTCCCCCCCCCCCGCTCCTCTTCTCCCCACTGTTGGCATTGGTCGGTCTTTCTGTCAGGTGAAGATGGAACAGAAGTTTTTGTTCAGCACCTCTGCTTTTCCCCCATTCTTCTTCACCTACCCGTCCCCTGTTTGAACTCTAACAATCTTGTCCTTTTTGTCCCTTTTTTCACCTATATAGCAAAAAAGGCCTTCTCTTGATTTTAATTCCCTCCACTAATTGCATTTCCTTCTCAGCCTTAGCCCACAGAACTACATTGCTTGCCTCACTAGCCATCTTAGGTAATTGTCCCTGTCCTTCTCTCACTTGGTTTTCCTAAATTTCCTATAGGCCAACCTCTTTTCCCTTACTGCTTGGGCAACCTCAGCAGGATGCTTTTGCCCTTGAGTTCTTATACCTGAGTCTAACACACACCTCGGTTGCAACCATTATTCCCTCCTTAATGGTAGCCCACCTTTGGTCTACCACCCACATCTGTCCTGCTGTCCGCAAGGTGTTTCCTTAATAATTCGACCATCTTCCTGAAGTCTGCCTTCCTAAAGTCTAGGATTTTGGTCTTAGTGGGGGTGCTTTCTCTGTCTATATCAAACCTGAACCACACTGTGCGATGATCACTTCCACCCAGGGGCTCCTTGACCATTGTATATTGCACGTGCTCCCCATTTGTGAGCACCAGCTCAAGGATTACCACCTCCCCAGGTGGGTTCCATGACTCCCTGAGTCAGTAACTCATTCTGCAATGATTCCAGGATCACCTGACTCCTGGCACGTCATGGTTGGTACACGCCAATAATTTATCAGTGTAACAGAATTATTCACTTATCAGGTATTCCTGTAGCAAGATAATTCCCTTATCATTTATGTCTGTTATAGGAAAATCACATTAGCAGTTGTTCCTAAATATGATTTTTCATTTATCAGTTGTTCCTAAAAAGGATGTATCCTTTGTCAGTTATTCCTGTAGCATGAGTTCTTCTTCATTGGTTAGTCCTATAACAGGAGTATTTCCTTATCAGTTGTGTCTGCATTAGAGCCATTACCTTATCAGATATTACTGTAACAGGATGTTTCCCTTAACAGTTTTCCTGTAACTGGATTATTCAGTTATTAATTCTTCCTATAACAGTATTATTCCTTTATTAGTTGTTCCTGTAAAAGGACCACTCACTTGTTAGTAGGGATGGGACGAATACCAATTTTTACTATTCGGCCAAATAGTGAATTGCTGAAAAAGATATTCAATGAATAACAAATATGAATACAAATAATACAAGAACACCCTTGATTACTGTTAGGAGCTTCAGTGCCAAGGTAAGTGCAGTTCGCTGATATGTCTGTCCCCCCCTCACCATGGATAAAACATAAGTGAAAACCTTGGCAGACAGTAAGTTGCAGAACAGCCTCTGGATCCTTACCAGTCACCCATCGCGGATATCTAACACTAATGTACTCCCTGACTATCTCAGCGATCACTCCCCTGTTAGCTGCACCTGGTCAAATAAATTCATCAAACAACCACCAAAAACAATCACCAGCAGGGTTCTACCCAGTGGTCACCTTCCTCGACTCAAATCCCACCTCCTCCACCAAGACTGGTCCCCTATCTTCAATGCAACCAACGTAAACACTGCCCTTGACCACTTCATAAACATCTTCACTGTGGCCTGTGACACGTATGCTCCTGTTAAGAAATGCATAGTCAAATCACTGAGTAACCCTTGGCTCACAGGTGACCTCCTCAGGATGCTAAAAATAAGAGACCAGCTATGGGAGCTGGCCAGAAACTCTGGAAAGCAAAACGACATCCAAAACTACAAACGTGCCCCGCAATGACTACATCAAAACCATCTGGCAAATGAAGTCCACATACTATAAGCATGCCCTCACAAACTCCTGGGGCAATGGTCGGGAATTCTGGAAGAACATAAAGGAACTCACTGGGAATCCACCCAAAACCCCCTCATCAATACTCAACATCAACGGAACCACAACCCTCAACCCAAAAACCATTGCGGATACCTTTAACAAAGCCTTTACCGACCTCAGCGCTGTACTACCTCAGGACTACTTCAAAGATGGTGTAGCCCCCCTGTCTGGAATGAACACTACTCCCACCAGCTCCCCCTGCTTCTACTTCAAAGCAGTCAAGGCTCACCAAGTACGCAAATATGTTACCATAGCCCTTGGTAAATCAAGATTCAGGAATGACTCCCTCGATCTCAAAATCCTGTCTCTCACACTTGATGAAGTGCTTAGTCCTCTGACCAGAATTTTCAACCTCTCCCTCAGCCTTAGCCAGTTCCCGGACAGAAGGAAATCTGCCACTGTCACCCCAGTCCATAAAAGTGGTGACAAAACTTGCCACGATAACTACAGACCTATCTCCCTACTTCCCCCACTTTCCAAGGCGCTAGAACGCATCATCTCAGACCAGCTCACAGAATACCTGGATACGTACAACATCCTGTGCAAGCAACAACATGGGTTCCGCAAAGGTCACAGCACCTCCACAGCCCTACTTGAATTCACTGGCGCAATCCACAACGCACTTGATTCCGGTGAACTACTAGGCTCAATCTACATTGACTTAACTAAAGCCTTCGACACCGTCAATCACCGCCTCCTACTTGTCCAGCTTCAGAACACTGGGCTGTTAACGAACACCATTGGCTGGTTTAAGAGCTACCTTGAAGAATGGTCCCAAACAGTAAGAATCGCTGATACACTCTCGGACCCTAGACCGGTCTGCTCGGGAGTTCCCCAGGGCTCCATTCTGGGACCCCTCCTCTTCAGCCTATTCTTAAACTCACAACCGGATAGCTGCCCAGAACAAATAATTCTCTACGCCGACGATGCTGTGGTCCTCACCTCAGACCCTGATCCAAACCAATTACAAAATAAACTTCAGCAGGCCTTCTCCTCCATCGAATCCTGGTTCCTAAATCATAAACTGCTTCTCAATCAGAAAAAAACCAAGTCTATGGTCTTTTGCAGCCCCCACAACAAAAACAAACAACTCCACCTCTCCATTGCAACCGAACAAGGAGCCATCCTAGAGCAAACACAATCGTTCAAGTACCTTGGCATCACCCTTGATCCCCACCTCTCATACGCTGTCCATATTAGCAGTGTGGCAAAGTCTTCCTATGCGAGGTTAGGCATATTATTCTGGCACAGGAAACACTTAACCCCAGAAGCACTGTCAGTGGCCATCCAAAGCTCCATTGTCAGCATCATAGACTATGGTCTTATCATATATGGGTCTGCAACTACCACTGCTCTCAAATGTATCGCGACCTCCCTGAATAAGGCCTGTCGTCTCATCACTGGCTCACATCGCCATACCCACACTTGTGATCTTTATTCCCAATCTGGATGGCTTCAACTGGACAAACGCATAAAATACCAAACCTGCATCACGGCCAAGAAAATCATAATGAGACTTGCCCCACCTGGTGTCTGTGCCCTCCTTAAGCCTAGACATAGGAATGTCACTACAAGGAGATCCAATTCCCATCTACTACATATCCTACGATGTTGCACGACCCAAGGACAAAGATCATTTGCCTATCGGGCATCCAACTGGCATAACTCTCTTGGCAGCGACATAGTGACCACTCCAACACTCAGCCTTTTCAAGTCCAAGCTGTTCCTCTCACTGCTTGTATCCTATGATTGCCCATCTTAACATTTCCACCGTTCCAGCTGCACATGCCCCAGCACCCAGCACTTACAATCAGTCTTTGCACCCCTAATACCTTACCTGGCATATTCCCTCGACAAGGCCCCCTGGCTGCACTGTCTCCACCCTCACCCACCTCCCCGTATCCCCCTCCTGCCTCTGCCCCACCCACCTCCCATACTCCCTCTTGCCCCTGCACCTCCTACCCCTTCGATCTCCTACCCTCACTTCTCCCCCTTGACCCCCCTCTCCCCTTGTCTTGCTCATAGCTCAAGTCTTTGTACTGGTTATTACATGTCTGTAAATCAGTGACGTTATGTTTGTAACTAAAAATGATGACTGTTGCACACGCTGACATGGAACCTTTGTAAAAGAGCCTCGGTTCAAAGGTATTGTAATCCTAGATTGAAATAAATAAAAATTAAAAAATAAAAAGCCTCTAGATGCAGCAATGTGCTGAATGGGCCCTCATTACACCTAGCTCAGTGATTAAGTAGGTGCAGGAATGTGATGAATGGGCTATCATTAGCACATAGCTCAGTGACCAAGTGGTGTGTTAACAGCCACAGCACAGCAGTTGGTGATGTGTGACAGATATCAGAGAGGTCAGAGTGAACTTCTGCTAGAAAAAACTTACTACTTAAATTGCATTTTGGGTGCTCTGCCCACTTACAAATCTACCGACCACTGCTTCGTCACTCATACCTCTCAGACAGAAAGTGACAGGAGTAGAAGCCATTTGACATGGCTGTACTGCGGAGGGCCAGGAGAAGTCAGCCATTGCTTGTCTGGTCAGTGAGTTTTACCTCCCATTGTAGGGAAGTCATCTTTCAAGTCTGACAGCCACTTTGTTTTCCCCAGTAGCATTACTGACCGCTGCTGCTCTCTCCCACACACAAATTGCTGCTTCACGCTTCTGTGGTTGCGGGGGGCACTGACTGCACCTGTGAGACAGCCAGGGGACAGCAGAGGTATACAACAACATAATAAAAAATACTTTCCCCTGTCACAACTGATCCCGATGATCATACCGCTGTCTGTGCCTCTGTTCTCTCTCCCATTACTCACAAGCCGTGATGTGGGAACAGTGTGTGTATCTCTCTCTCTTTCGCTCCCCTGTGTGTATCTTGCTCCCTATTGCTGTACTTGGGGGAGAAAATGGCTCCAGTAGCACTAACTCTAACAGCAGATGAAAAATGCATACCACACTCCCGATCCCTCACTCTGAATGTTACATGGCAGGCAATCACTGCTCATACAATTACTCAATATTCAATTTTTATTTTTAGTAGGTATTCGAAGGAATACTAATAGTGAAGAGAGGGTACTATTCTTGTATGAGTTGAATACAAATCGAATATTCATCCCATCCCTACTTATTAGATATTCCTGTAAGATAATTGTTTACTTATCTGTTATTCCTATTGCTGGACTAATCCCTGATTATTCCGGTCACTGGATCATTTGAGTATTAGTTATTCCTGTAACTGGGTTATTTCCACACCAAGTACTGCTGAAACAGAATTATTCCCTTACTTGTTTTTTATGCAAGAAGATTATTCCTTTATCAGTTATCAGTGTAACAGGAAAGTTACCTTATCAGTTATTACTGCTACAGTATTATTGCCGTATAAGATATTCCTATAACAGGAAATTCCTTTATATATTATTCATGTAACCCAATCATTCTGTTACCAGTTATTCCTGTAACATGATTTTTTCCTTATCAGTTATTCCTGAAGCATAATAAATTACTTTTTGCTTATTCTTGTTAGAGAATTTTTCTTATATCAATTGATCCTTTGACTGGATTATTTACATGCCAGATACTCCTTTAACAGGACTACTCCCTTATCAGGTATTCCTGTAGTGGGATTATTCCCTTACCAGCTATTACTGTAACTGGATTATTCCCTAATCAGTAATTCCTATAACTGAATCATTCCCTTAACAGTTATTCTGATAACTGGATTTTTCCATTTATTATTTATTCCTTTAACAGGACCATTTCTTTATTAAGCATTCCTGTAACAGGTTAATATCCTTATCAGGAACTCCTATAACATGATTATCCCTTTATTAGCAATTCCAGTAACATGATCATGCCTTTATCAGCCATTACTGTAACTAGTTTATTCCCTTAACAGTTATTCCAGGAACCAGAATTTCCCTTTTTTATTTGTTCCTGTAACAGGACCATTTCTTTATCAGTTATGCTTGTAATAGGATTATTCCCTTGTCAGTAATTCCTATAACATTAGAGCTGGATACAATCATAAGAAAATTTATTTTGAAGGGAAAAAAGGCGTGAATATCAACACACAAGTTACAGGCACCTTATAGCCAAGTAGATCTAAAATGACCAACATTCCAGTGGTATCAATATGCTGCAATAATCAACAAAAATATAGAATATTATGTAAGAGAACCACTATGGTGGGTATATTCAGAACACATGCAGGATAATTGTACTGTAACACTTACGCTGAAAAATACAGACATTTACATACAAAACAAACAGAAAAGGATTTAAAGGGCTAGTGTACTGCCTAAAATTATTAGTTTTTTTAAAAGCAGTCAACTACTACTTTTTATGTTTGCTTGCGCACAAGCACAAGAAACATGTTGTGGCAGCTTAGGAGAGAAGCAGGTTGTGGAGGTGCGGCACTGCTTTTGTGGGCTTGGCTGTGTGTCACCAATGGAAGCTTATGCTGCTGGTGCCATTAGTTTGCAAGAGTGCTGCCAACTTGAAATGATTTGGCCACCGCAATCAAGGAGCTCCTCGTCATTGCAGTGTCAGCCTCTTGCTCCATTCTGAACAGTCTGCATCCAGATGAGAAACTAACGCTGTGATGCCGGGGTGGTCCCTGTTTGTTGCGGCAAATGGTATCTTTTGTGGCATAATGTTTTATGGCATGTCATTCCTCTCATTCTGTGAGCAGTCCAACCCCCGATCTTCAGGTTCCCCATCCCTTGAAACTTGCCCGCTCCCTCTCTCTCTGTGTAGTCCCACCCCCGATACTCCGTTCCTCATTGGTTGTTTTTTTTCTTTGTCTGTTGCCTTGCCTCCTCTGATCAGATGGGCGACCAGCTTCACTTGCTTCGACTTGAGCAGTTCTTTAAAGATCATGTGCAAACAATCTTATTATTTTTTACCTAAACATTGTATGTCAATGTAGTAGAGGCATCCGAGTATGATTCTGCATTTTTATTGTTAAATTGTCAGCCAAATAAAAACTTGTATGTCCTCCATGTATTATTACCTGCTGGTCCCACTGATGCCTATCATTTCTCTGGCTGTCCCACTGTGCAGTGTCTTGTCCATCATATGTTGTGACTTCATTAGGCAGTACTCATGAGCAAACATCGATGACACAGCTTTCTTTTGTTACCCTTATTGTTTGCGCAATCATTCTTGCTAATTAAGTTTCACAAGCTACTGTAGATAGAGTCAGGCAGAAAACACACCAAACACTTCAACACTAAACCACAGTGTTAATTTGCAGTCAGAGTGCCAATGATCATAAAAACAAGTGACAGAAAATATTTGCAATAAAAAAAGAGATAAAGAAAATATGAGACGGGGGTCATTAGCGCTAATAGATAGGACTGGTGCTCACTTACTAAAATCAGACCTGTAAAGACAAATCCTTGGGACAGCTAGTCTCAAATTGAAGTAGCACAGACTGCAAGTAAAACCCAAATCCTCCTATTTGTGCCTTAAAATAAAAAGGCTTACCTCACAGTGTGTGAAGTTAGGACAGGTTTGTTGCATATCACAAGGAAGATAAAAAAAATTCCATAGCCAAAGTCAATAGGACAGCAAAACAACTACAGCCCTAAGGTAATAAAATAAATATGTCTGCACTACATATAGGGGGCAACTTCTAGGTATGCATACTACACTTTATGGCTGCCGGGCTGAGTTTAAAACTTCGGGAGCACTATATATAGTGTCAAGGTATGTTTCTTTTATTCTCTTTCAGTTGTAGTACTGTCACCTTATTTTGAAGTTAAACATTTTCATTGATTTACATAAATACTACTGTTGCCTTATGTTAAATACCTCCTACTGACTTTGACTATGGAACTTTTATCTGCATTGTGATATGTAACAACCCTGTCCTAACTTCACACACTGTCAGGTAAGCCTGTTCATTTTTGTTATTTTAAGGCACAAACAGGAGGATTCGGGCATTACTTGTAGTCTTTGCCACTTTATTTTGGGACTAACCATCCCATAGGTTTGCTCCAAGGGCATAGGAACCATAGGGCAAGGAGCAGTGACCACCCCATCACTTTTTTAGCCCAAAGGAGAGTGCCTAAACAAAAATAAATAAAGAAAAATGTATGCAAGCATAAGGGCTAGCACTGCAGAAGCCATGGTG
The DNA here is from genome assembly GCA_016271365.2 of Neoceratodus forsteri. Lineage (NCBI taxonomy): Eukaryota > Metazoa > Chordata > Ceratodontiformes > Ceratodontidae > Neoceratodus > Neoceratodus forsteri. The sequence continues at coordinate 739,626,088 of CM028137.1, read as the reverse complement.
AGAAAGTTGTGCTGCTGCCAACCCCCAACCCCCACATAAACAAAACAAAAGAGTCTGACTGTCTGGTGTTAGTTTGTTTGAAGTCTGATCTCATCTCTCCAGTTTCTGCGATGGGTCTGGAAGCATCAAGACTTGAGCATGTGTGTGTGAACACTGTGGAATAGTGATTATCTTAACAATTAACAGAATGACTTAATTTGCTTTTAAATTCAAATATTTTTTAATCATAAATGCAGGCTAGCTAGCTCGTTGTCCCAATCCCATTATTAAATTATCTATTACAACATGTGCCCACCCTGTCCTCAACCTGCAAGCCTGGGACAGACAGTCCTGTCCTCTTTGAATGTGCCGTGTCCCACTCTGCTGCCCACAGAAAACAAAAGAGGTGCCAAACTGCAATGCCTTCATTGCCTTGCTGTTTCCGGACTTGGACGTGTCAAGTGCTTGTGAAGTACAGTCATTAACATAACGACTGTCACTGAGTCACTCTCTATTCCAGGCTTCCAGCTGTGCCTGCATCCTGCTAACATAAGCACCTAACCCAGGCCAGTTTACACCTCTTTGGGGAATGGGGTCAGGGACTTCTTTGATGTGCCCCCCTGTTCTAACGCCTCCACTTTTGCTGCAAAACCTGTGTAGTATCAAATCATGCTACCTGTCAGAATTTGCTATACAATATATGTGCACAGACAATGGGGGTAGCAAATTCTGACAGGCAGCACAATTTGATACTGCACCAGACTCCCATCCCTTGCCATGGCACTGCAATGGACTGTGATTATTTTTGCCTCTCTTAATCTTCACTTAAATTGCTCGAGTGGCTTGGATCATTCAATGCACTTAGTAAGAAAGGAATGGGCAGTCTAGTAGAAGACTTGACACTTGGGGGGGGGCTCTGTTTAATATAAAAAATGAAATTGAATCTGTGTTGTGTCTGTGGTGTGAAAAGTCGCTGATCCTGGGCTTTTGGTCCCCTGACTCCCCCCTTTCCCTCGGCATATAATTTACTAAACATAAGCATTGCTGCACTGGCCCTGGATTATTACATATTTGCCTGTTGCCTCTGTGATATTTTTTTCTGGGTGCCTGCTAGGGAGGAAGTGAGGACAGATCATCAGAGCTGGAGGTTGGAGGTGGGGGGGTCACCCTGGAATAAAAATTAGCTAGCTCCCATCTGTGAGTGAGGGCTTACTAATCCCAACCCAAATGACACTGGCTTGCTTCCCCCGCTGAACCCCCGCTCACTCAGCTCAGCCTGCCCTGAACAAGTTAGAGAATAAAATAACTAATAAATTAAATGCCAAGCACTGAGCTCAGTGAGCTGAGCTTCGATGGACCCCGCTCGCTCGGCTCAGCCCGCCCAGTATAGTAGTTAGTATTTCTGCTCACTGCACAGCTCACTCAATCAGTGCTTAGCATTTTTTTCTTATTATTTATTTTTTTATTCTTTTATGAGCAGCAGCAGTCCCTCACTAGTCACAGACAGGTCGGAGCTTGACTCGGTTGCATGGGTAGCCACTACCAGCCGCTTCCAAAACCTGAGGCTGAATCCTCATAGCAGCGTAGGTGGATCTGATGGGCCAGGTGAGATTCTACACAGTACCAGTGCATGGGGCAGGTTCCGAATCGGCAGCCGCCAACCAGCCCTCAAGGACTGGAAATTGTGGAAGCTGTTCCCCTTCTCAGTTCCCACCCTGTCGGTAGTCAGTATACTAATACAATTATTATCAGGAGTAGAACTGCAAAAAAAATTAAAAAATAACAACAAACAAAACCAAAAACAAGTAAACAAGGAAGTGGAGGTTGTAGGACTCAAACCCAGGTCTGCTGGATGTACCAAGCTTATTCACAGCTGGTCATTACCAACCCATCTCCTCCACACTGCCAGCCCCTGAGCCCCATGCTTGTCCTGCTTGCTTATGCCTGATTCCCATTTCCTGGGGTAGATCCATTTCTCAGTTCCTGTGTTTTCCCTTTACTCCCTATATACAGCTATTAGGAAATGCTTATGTATGCAGCCTCCAACTCGGATGGGAGTAAGGATCTCTTTGTGGAGGGGGCATTGAAAGCAGGTACCAAAACTGCTCTCTAAGGACATAAGAATAAGATGATTAAAACTTACTTAAGTTACAAACTCAGTTTCTGTCTTTCAGATGCAGTGAGTATTACCAAAAATTCAATAAAGTAAAAAAAAGTTATTTTTTGCAGTCATCTAATTTAAGGTAGATACAAAAATTATATTGGTACAAACTGTTTGCTGGTTTTTGTTCTGTCCCAACCAAAAAAAAAGTATTGATAATGTCCTTAAAAAGCAGTTTCAGTTCAAATAATATCACCACATATAAAGTAATACTAAGCCAGTAACATACTGTAGTACTGGCACACAAAAAAATTGTATTATTGGAACTGATTCCTGACAGATTGCCTCCAGGCTTTCATTTAAAATAACATAATAAGTTCCAGCCCCCACCGTTCCAAAGTTAAACTTTCCAAAGATAATTTATTTATAAAACTAAATAACTTTGTGACTATAAGGACTAGAAACTTTGTTTTTTAATGTTGTGTAGTCAGGTAAGGTAAGCGTCACTCAATACATTATAATGCTACATCCTCAAAATAGACATATACAGTAAAAACACCGCAGACCATTATCATTGGGACTTATTCATGGGCTTCAGACTTTCATGTAACAGTCTAACTGTTCATAAGTTGCTACTTTCAAAATACCATTTTCAACACTGTAAAATATTACTGCACATTATTTTTGGAAATGGTCAGAAGATACTAGTGGATGGATGTTCAGTTTAAGAACAAGCAAATTTTTTTATAGTTTTCCTCATGCATTTTCATTTAAGAATTGCTTTATCAGATGCCAGCACCCAACAAGCTGACTGACAATGCCCTAGTTTTGTGTTTGAAGTGCTTGTGCACCAAACACTTTGGAACAATAACGGCAAAGGAGAGGTATGGCACTGCCACCCAAGGCCATGGACGCTTTACTGGGTGCATCCCTCAACCACTAATCAATGGGAAGCTGCTGATGATGAGGAACTTCAAAGAGAGCCAAAGAGTTGAAAAGAATCTGCTGCTGCAAACATGGACAGTTTTGTCATTGCAGCGGCACCTCCCCCCTCCCTTGCAACCTTGTTGGCTCCTGTGCTGAGCACTCTGTCCCAGGGCCTTGCTCTGTGAGCAACTTGTTTGCTCAGTGAGCCTTTCCTGGTGAAACATTTTAATAGAAAAATGAGCGGGCGGCTGGTCCTGCTGCCCACCACACACTCCCCAAAAAGCCAACATCGAGGTGCCCAATCCCTGTGTCGATATGTTCCCCCACACCCCTATTATGTGGCACACTGGGAGCCCATCCCAGTGTTCTGAAACATGATGGCTCCTGCCGCCCACCACACAGACCTCAAAAGCCAACATCGGGGTGCCCAATCCCCATGTTGGCATGTTCCTCCCCCTACCCCCATTATGTAGCACACTGAGAGCCCACCCCAGCGTACCAAAATAATTGTTTTTTTCCCTGGCACTGGGATGCCCACTCCCAGTGTCGAATGCACCTCCTTACCACAAAACCCGTTCTTTGCTGATATCGGGGTGCCTAATACATGTGTCGACATGCCTCCCCATATTGTGGCACACTGGGTACCCACCCCAGTGTGCCTAAATTTAAATTAAGTTTTACATGGAAAAAGAAAACAGTCCCCGAAGTCTTTACCCGTAAAACAAAGAAAATGGTCCCCCAAAGTCTTTTATTTTTACCTGTAAAAAGAAAATGGTCCACCTTTATCTCCCCAGGCCCCCCTTCATCAACCGGTGCCCTCTCTCTGTGCACCCCACCTCCGCACACCCCCATCACCCCATACTTTTACCTCCGGAGGTCTGGCGCTGCAATCTTCTGTGGACCGGGACGCGTCTGTACTCTTCAAAGACAAACTCTGAACTGAGGAACCAAGGTAAGCCATATAATGGGAGTCAATGGGAGGGTTTCAGGTTAAGTTGATATCTCAGCCATTTTTAGGAATTTTGGCTCCAAATTTTCAACATGGGGTTCTTGAGACCCCACCTCATAAACACTGTGACTGTCATCTCATCTCTCTGTCCCAAAAGGCGATTTAGCTGTCACTGAGCGGAATCACCTTATGGAACTGATTAATGAAACAACAGTGCTACTGTTCATAAGGTGGGGTCCCAAAAAGTCAATGTTGCAAATCTGGTGAAAATTTTCCAACAAATCACTGCGCTACAAGCGTGCTTTGCACAGTTTCTATGTGCCATCGCAACTTTGCAAATTTTTAATATTTTCACTCCAGATTTTCAACATTGCCATTTTTTCATAGCTCCTTATGAACAGTACAGCAGACATTTTTCACATCTGCGTGAAATGTATTTTCACACCTGTGGCACAGAATGATGCGGTTGCTGTGGGAAACCAACTTTTGAGACAGATTAACAAAATCACAGTGCAGTGTTCATGAGGAGAAGTCCAAAAATGCCCATGTTGAAAATTTGGTGAAACAATTCCAAACAAGCATTTGTCAATGCCGAATGTTTGCTTGCTGGCATTGGCAGTGGTAGTGTAGAAGTTACAGAGCTGTGTTATAGGAATGGCAGTGAAGTATTGAACTGAAGCCAACCCCACCACCACCCTGCAGAGAGTGACAGGCATTGGGGTGTGCGTTTGGGTCATCAGACATAACGGCCACGCCATTACACCACACCCCACCCTGCAGACACTGACAAGTGCCACGGTGTTCCTTGTGGTCTTTGGCCCTTATCGCACCCATTTCATTAGAAATATATGTGGGAGGATGGGTGCGATATAGGAGAATGGGGGTGAACTTTGGGGCCGAAGAGTCCAAGGCATACCTCGATGCCTCTCTCAGTGACTGCAGGGTGTGGAAATGGTATGAACATCACAGGCAAGAATCCCAAGTCACACCCCTGATTCCTGTCATTCTCTAGAGGGTTGGGCGTTATAGTTGAAAAGCCTAACACCTCAGGCATTCGTTGGTATTTTCACCCAAATTTTCAACATGTTTGTTTTGGACCCCACCTCATGAACAGGGGAATATCAGTTTGTTAGCCAAAGCTGCTTATGCACAGTGACTACGGCATTTAGCACCACAGGTGCAAAAATATTCCGAACAGGATGTAAAAAATGACAGCTGTACTCTTTCATGGGGAGGTGTATAAAATGGCTATGTTGCAAATGTGTAGTAAAAATATTTAAAAAAATGGTGAAGTCACGAGCGTACATAGAAACTGTGCAACGCACAACTGTAATATAATTAGGTTGGGGATTTCTTACAGCAGATTGTCAACTCAGGCATTTTGGTGCCTCTGATCATGAACAGTGTCACTGTGATTTTCTTTATCTGTGCCGAACAATGATTTCCCCTAGCGACCCGCATCCCTGCCGAAGTGTGAAAACACACTTCGGCCATGTTGTGAAAAATGGCAGCTGTACTGTTCATAAGGAAGTGTGGAAAAATGCCACTGGTGAAAATCTGGACTGAAAATATTACAAAGTCATGAACTAACGAGGGAGCGTGGAAACTGTGCAATGCTCACTCGTAACACAGTCATTTTATGGACTTTTGTCACCAAATTTTCAACATAGCCATTTTAAGACCTCTGCTCATGAACAGTGTAACTGTGATTTTCTTAATCTATCCTAAACATTGCTTTCGCACACCAACAGCACCATTATGCGCTACATATGTTGAAAAACACATTTCAGGCGACATATGAAAAAATTGCAGCTGTACTGTTCATAAGGAAGTTTAATAAAATGGACATGTTGAAATCTGGAGTGAAAATATTAAATTTGCAAACTCTACGAGAGCATGCATAGGAACTGTACAGCATGCGCTAGTAAAAGTCATTTTAGGAATTTTTTCACCAAATTTTCAACATAGCCATTTTAAGACCTCTGCTCATGAACAGTGTCATTGTGATTTTCTTAAGTTGTCCTGTACATTGATTTCGTACACCGACTGCACCATTGTGCACTACATGGGCGGAAACACGTTTTGGGTGAGATGTGAAAAATGACAGCTGTACTTCTCATAAGAAGGTGTGGTACAATGGTAATGCTGACAATCTGGAGTGAAAATATTGAAAATTCACGACCTTACGAGCGTGCGTAGGAACTTTACAACGCACGCTCGAAAAACAGTCATTTTTTGGAATTTTTTCACCAAATTTTCAACATACCCATTTTAACACCTCACCTCATGAACAGTGTCACTGTGATTTTCTTAATTTGTCCTGTATATTGATTTCGCACACCAACTGCGCCATTGTGTGCTACATGGGCGGAAACACATTTTGGGTGAGATGTGAAAAATGACAGCTGTACTGCTCATAAGAAGGTGTGGTAAAATGGCAATGTTCAAAATCTGGAGTGAAAATATTGAAAATTTGTGAACTTACGAGCCTGCGTAGGAACTGCGCAACGCACGCTCGTAAAACAGTCATTTTTTGGAATTTTGGCACCAAATTTTCAACATGGGGTTTTGAGACCCCTTCTCATGATTGATGTCACTGTCATGGCGTTATTCGGCCTGAAGGGTGATTTTGCAGTCACTGCGTGAAATCACCCTTCAGGCTTGAATAACGCCATGACAGTGACATCACTCATGAGAAGGGGACCCAAAAACCCCATGTTGAAAATTTGGTGCAAAAATTCAAAAATACGCCTGAGATATGCAATAAAGTTGAACCCCTCCTATCTAGCCCATTATACAGCTTACCGGCATTTCCTCAGTTCTCGGTCGGCTTTGAAGAGTGCAGACGTGTTCCCAGTCCACCGAAGATCGTCGCGCCGGAGTCCGGAGGTAAGTATGGGGTGGGGTGGGGAGGCTGGAGTGCGCAGTGGGTGGGTGCGGGTTGTAGGAGGGGGGGCGGGACTGCCGTTGGACCGTTTTTCCTTTACAGGTTACAAAGAAAAAGCAGACTGACGTGGGGCGTTGCCAGCTGGGGTGGGCTCCCAGCGTGGCATGGGGCAGATAGGGAGGGCCGTTCAGCCGGCAGAGATTGCACCCCCGTCGGCCTCTATTTGCCATGCTGGGGTGGGCTCCAGCGTGGCACTCACTACTGGGGGAGACAGTGCAGCCGACGGGGATTGGGCACCCTGTCGGCTATATGATTAGTTGCCACACTGGGGTGGGCACCCAGCGTGGCATTTGGAAGTCTTTGGGGCGGGGGAACGCAGGCAGCGGGATTGGGCACCTGGCGGGCTATACCGCATGCGGTGGGGCGCGCGCCTGCTGGCGTCTGTGTGTGGTTGGGGAGCCGCGCGGTGAGCAGCCTTATCTTATCACTGCTCACTCAAGCGTAGCTCCCCTTTCAACTGCATGCCACTGCATTTTGGAGCGTGTCATACACAGCTCCAAAATGCATTGGCTTACAGGGGCCGCGCCTGCCAGCACACTGACTGAATTGGAGGAGGAGGTGACACACCTCCGAATCTCCGATGATGGCACTATGTTTCTTGCACATGCGTGCAAGCAAACATAAAAATGATTGCGTTACAGGCGTGTGTTGCGCAGTTTCTTCTCACGCTCATAACTTCACCAAATTTTCATATTTTCACTCCAGATTTTCAACATTGCCATTTATTTCACATCACTTGATGGACAGTACAGCTGTCATTTTTCACATCCTGCCCAAAATATGTTTTAGCACCTATGACGCTGAATGGCGCAGACGCTGTGTGAAATCACCTTTCAGGATTGAGTAATGCAGTGATGGTGCCACTGTTCATGAGGTGGGGTCCCAAAAACCCCATGTTGAAAATCTGGACCCAAAATACTAACAAACGCCTGGGGCATTATGGTTTCAAACCATAATGCCCCACCACCACCACCAACCTAGTCACTGTGGGAAATCAACGTTTAAGACAGATTAACAAAATCACAGTGCTGCTGCTGCTGTTCATGAGGAGAGATCCAAAAATACCCATGATGAAAATTTGGTGAAAAAATTCCAAAAAATGATTACGATACAGTGTGCGTTGCGCAGTTTCTTCACACACTCGTAACTTCACCAATTTTCCAGATTTTCACTCCAGATTTTCAACATTGCCATTTTTTCATACCACCTCATGAACAGTGCAACTGTAATTTTCAAACCATAATGCCCAAACCCCCCACCCTGTAGAGACTGACAGGCATCGGGGGTGAGACTTGGGGTCATCAGCCGTACTGCTCATGACATTCCACCCCACCCTGCAAGCTAGCGGTAGGAATCAAGGTGTGCCTTGGGGTCTTCATCCCTAATGTCCACCCCATTCTCCTATGCTGCACCCATCTCAGCTTATTTCCTTATGGAATGGGGTGTGCGTAATGGCCCACCACCCCAAAGCACACTGCAATGCCTGTCAATGTCTGCAGGGTGGGGTGAGGAGGAATGGCATGAGCTTTATGGCTGATGACCCAAAGACACACCCCCAATGCCTGTCAATCTCTGCAGGGTGGGGGTGGGGTTGGTATTATAATTGGAAACCCTAATACCTCAGTAAGGAAGTAAATCAGGGAAGGGCAGTGGCTGTCACCTACCTTGATTTCAGGAAAGCCTGCGACACCCACCAAAATCGAAGGCTGATTAACAAGATGGCTACTCTGGCACAGGGCACAACCACTCCCCAGAGAAATTATTTTCAGGGATTTTTCAAAAATGGATAAGAGAGCCCTAATCTCGGAGCTTCAGAACACGGACTGGGCACCTCTATATAATACTTGTAATATGGAACGTGCTGCTTAATACTTTCTTACCATGCTTTTGAACCTTCAAGACAAATATATTCCAGTAAAAAGGCGCCGTATCAGGAGATCTGCTACCTGCTGGTTAAATTCTTCACTCCTGTCCTCTCTCAAAAAGAGGGATAAAGCCCAGAACAAAGCTAAGCTAACCCAGTCCCCATCAGATTGGGCGAAATACAGAAGACTCCGAAACCTATGTCAGATTTCCATCAGATCTGCTAAGGGCAATTACTACCATTAGCTCCTTAGTAACTCTGTCAATGACTCATGGTTTTTGGAGTCACGTTAACACCATCATGGGGAAAAACAAGTGTAATACCATCTCTGATATGGTCGTGGATGATGATGGTTGTAATTTCAATAACCTGCTCACTATCACCAAGGCTTTTAACTCCAGATTCATTGACCTCTCCTCCTATACTGCACCTCCTGGGCCTTTACCTGTCACTCCGCAGGATAACCTTTAACCTTCCAACCCATCTTTCACCCTTCGACCAGTGTCTGAGAGTGAAATCTTATGCTTACTTAAGTCCATCTCTCCTGCTGGATCGGCAGGCGCAGATGGACTCTTACCAAAATTCCTAAGAACCATTGCACCTGTCTATAGTCTCTCCAGTGACTAGACTTTTCAACCTGTCTCTTCTTACAGGACATGTCCCTTCCTCTGGAAGATTGCTCAAGTTGTACCGGCCTACAAAATGGGGGACACCACTAACCTGGATAACTATTGCCCTATTGCCATCCTCTCCACCCTCTCTAAAATACTGGAGAAAATTGTTGCTACCCAGGTCTCGGATTACCTGTACTCCTTCAATCTCCTCATCCCTGACCAACATGGTTTCCGTCGTGGGCACACTACATCCACTGCTCTCATACATTTTACAAATGATGTCAGACTCGCTATGGACAAAGGCTTTCTCACTGGGGCTACTTTTGTTGATCTAACAAAAGCGTTTGATTTAGTTGACCACCCGCTGCTCCTATCAAAGTTGTCATCCCTAGGCTTCTCACCCTCTGTCACCGCCTGGTTCCAAAATTATCTTTCAAAGCAGCAACAATTTGTCCAGATCGGAGATGCTAAGTCCCCTCTTACTCCTACTTGGATCGGAGTGCCCCAGGGTTCGATTTTTGGTCCTCTCCTGTTTACAGTCTTCATAAACGATATCCCACCGCTCACTGGTGCTTGCTCAGGTCTGCTATATGCAGACAATCTTGCTCTTTACTCATCCTTCTCAAACCTCTCAGATATCAACCTGAATCTCAATAGTAACTTCAATATCTTTCAGAGCTGGCTATTGCAAAACAAGCTTGTCTTAAATAAAAATAAAACGGTGACTATGCTCTTCAGTTCAGGTTCAAAAATTTGGTCCTGCACCCAACCATTAAGTATCAGAGCACTAGATGGCTCTCCCCTTAACACAGTTACCTCTTTTAAATACCTAGGAGTAACCCTTGATCCTGCCTTGGATTTTGACCTGCACCTAACCTCAGTCATTATATCTGTCAGTATTCAACTTGGACTGGCATACAAGGTGAGACATAGCCTAACTTCCACGGTGAGGATGGCCATTGCACAGGGGATCCTGAGACCCAAATTGGCGTATGGGTTAATAGACTTTTCGGCAACTACTGGAGTGCTCCTCCGAAAGTGGGATGTCTGCTACAAACAGCATTTGCCATTTTGCTTTGTCTTTGCCCAAACTTACTCACCAATGCACACTATACTCCAGTCTGGGATGGTTTACCCCCTCAGCCTTCCGACAGTTTACTTCCTACTGTTTTATAAAGAATTTAATTTCCTCCCAGATACCTGACAAATTGGCTCTACTGCTCAAAGCTGTGACCTCTGCCTACCCACTGAGATCAGCTGACAAATCCCTTCTTGTCCAACCGAGATGTAAAACCAAAATGGGGGAGAATGCTTTCTTTAGCTAGGTCCCTAAAATATGGAACTCCCTTCCCCCTAAGTCTAAGAATCTCCCCTTCTCCACACAGCTTCAAACTGGAGCTTCATATGGCTCTTCTAAACTCTGAACCCTACTCCTGTCCTCTATCCACCCACTCCTGTACTGGTTCCACCTAGTTGCCTACCGTCTCCAACCTCTACTACTCTCAAACCTACCTGGAAATCTTATTTCCTCTTTTCTAGCACTTACTCACTAGTTGTATGACTTATGACTGTTAGTTATTTGCACTTACATTTCTGTTTTGTTACTACATATAGATCCTGCAAATGTACTGTCATTGCTGAAAATTTTGTGTAAGTGTACTATGTCTGACTTCTACTTGTTCCCATGATGTTTTTTTGTATCTACTATTGTCTACATTACCCTTGTAATCTCGGTTCATTACCGAAATAGGCAACTATGCTGTCTAGTGTACCTACCCAGTTAACAAAAAATAAATAAATAAAATGTTCAAGTACCTCAAGGACATAAACAAGGTGCAGAAGTGAACATCTTGCAAAGCATCAAATGTTTGGCATTGGCAAATGCTTGTTTTTTTCTTACATTTAGCCTCTTGAAGCAGAGAGAGAGAGAGAGAGAGAGAGACAGAGCAAGAGAGAGAAGCAAAAGAGAAAAAAAAAGATAAAGTGGGAAGGCCAAGAGGGACAGTGAGAGATGGGAAAGAGTGTGTGTGTGACAGAGAGAAAGAGGGACAGTAATCAAATATAGATGTATTGAAAGCGCATTGTAGTATGTTTATATCTTATACTAGTTTAATGTATAAGACTTTGGCAATACCTGTATATCTTTTTGTCATCCCAATTTATTTGAAAATGAATGGGAGGAGACTGTGTGTGTGTGTGTGTGTGTGTGTGTGTGTGTGTGTGTGTGCAGTGTGAGAGACAGAAAGAGTTTAATCTTGAACACCTTACCTTTCGTGTTTTAAATGTCTTTCATATCACATGTGCAACAAAGAAAGGAATGAGACAGAGAGAAAGAGAGAAGGGTAAGAGAGACTGGAGAGGGAGAGAGAGGAGGGAAGAGAGAAATGGGGAGAGAGAGAGAGGCAGGAGAGAGACAGCATGTGGGAGAGAGAGGGAGTATAAGAGGGACAAGGAGGTAAAGAGGAAGAGAGAGACCATAAATGAGAAAGGGAGGTAGAGAATATGAAGGAAGACGTACAGAAGCCACCAAAAGGCAGATCAGCTGGCAGAATAAGATAAATATTCAGCTTTGTCCATTTTATAGGGGCACGGTCAGCTTTGTTCTTCTGTTTTCTGTAAATTTTTATCAGTGGGTCTGAAGGCACATACCTGTAAGAACGTTCCTCTAGAATGCCCCTGCATGAAATAAAAAGTAACCCGTTTACCTATTTTTGAGTATTTTTCATGATTTCCATTTGTTTTGTCCCACAGTTATATCTCCTGCCCACCAGAAGCAGATCGGCGCAGAGAAAGCACATCTATCAGTAGCACTGTCCCAACGAGCACATTTTACCATCCCCATCGCAAAAAGCATTTAATCCACTTCAGCATTCTATATTACAGCATTCCTGGCATCTTTAAATAAAAACCGAGCACTCGAGCCAACAAGTACTTTATAAAGCTGGTGCCAAAATCCCGCGCATGCGTGGGAATGTGCCGCTTCTGCACATGCACTGGATTCCAGCATCAGCTTTATAAAGTACTTTTCGGCTCAAATGTGATTTTCATTTCAAATGATGACACTAAACCACACAAATACAGCTCTTGCAACAACTATATTATTCAATGTAAGCACAAAATGTGTAACAAATAAGATTTGAACATGATCTCTAAAGAAACAATTGCTGGAGAACATAAAAACTGAAAGCAACATCAGTCTTCTGTGTGCCGATCTTCCGGTTCCCTGTCTGTTGAAACCCCCCTCCTCTGTGTGCAGTCCATCCATGATCCTCCATTTCTTGTCTGTTGAAACCCACCTCTCCCTCCCTCCCTCTGTTGTGTAGTCCATCCCGATCCTCCATTCCTCGTTGGTTGTTTTTTTCTTTGTCTCTTGTCTTGCCTCCTCTGATTAGTTGTGTGACCAGCTTCACTTGCTTCCACTTCAGCAGTTCTTTGAAGATCATATGCAAATTATTTTTTTATTTTTCACCTAAACAGTGTATATCAATGTAGTAGAGGCATCCGAGTATGATTCTGCATTTTTATTGTTAAATTGTCAGCCAAATAAAAACGTGTACCTCCTCCATGTATTATTACCTGCTGGTCACACTGATGCCCAACATTTCTCTGGCTGTCCCACTGTGCAGTGTCTTGACCATCACATGTTATGACATCATTAAGCAGTATTCATGAGCAAAAGGCACTGTCAGCATTTGACAAAGCACTGTTTTTGCATTCTGTGCCATCTGTCTAAATCTGCATATATTTCTATAAAGAATATGTCCTCTGATGAAGACATCAACGACACAGCTTTCTTTTGCTACCCTTATTGTGTGCGCAATCATTCTTGCTAATTAAGTTTCACAAGCTAGATAGAGACGGGCAGAAAATACACCAAACACTTCAACACTAAACTACAGTGTTAATTTGCAGTCAGAGTGCCGATGATCATAAAAACAAGTGACAGAAAATATTTGCAATAAAAAAGAGACAAAGAAAATATGATGGGAGAAGTCATTAGCACTAATAGATATGACTGGTGCTCACTTACTAAATTGGACCTGTAAAGACAAATCCTTGGATCGGCTACTCCCAAATTGAAGTAGCACAGACTGCAAGTAAAACCCAAATCCTCCAATTTGTGCCTTAAAATAAAAAGGCTTACCTCACAGTGTGTGAAGTTAGGACATGCTTATTGCATATCACAAGGAAGATAAAAAAATTCCATAGCCAAAGTCAATATAACAGCAAAATAACTACAGCCCTAAGATAATAAAATAAATATATGTCTGCACTACATATAGGGGACAACTTCTAGGTATGCATACTACACTTTATGGCTACCTGGCCAACTTTAAAACTTCAGGAGCACTATACAGCATATAGTGTCAAGGTATGTTTCTTTTACTCTCTTTCAGTTGTAGTACTGTCACCTTATTTTGAAGTTAAACATTTTCATTGATTTACATAAATACTACTGTCGCCTTATTTAAATACCTCCTACTGACTTTGACTATGGAATTTTATGTTGCTTTGCATGCAAGAAACACAGATACCATCATGGGAGATTCGGAGGTGTGTCCTCCTCCTCCAGACTCCAGTCAGTGTGCTGGCAGGCGCGGCCTGTAAGCCAATGCATTTGGAGCTGTGTATGACACGCTCAAAATGCAGTAACTGGTGAAATAAGCAGCTACGCTTCAGTGACACCGATAAGATATCGACTGCTCATGCGCAGCTCCCATGCAACCCGTGCAGCTCCACGCCTGTATGACGGGTGCCCAATCCCGTCGGCTGAGCTCATTCCCCGTGTAGGTGCCGCTGGAGCCCACCCAGCGTGGCATCAACACTCCACTTGCCAGCGGGTGCCCAATCCCCATCATTAACTGCCCCCACCGGTCCTTGTGCCACGCTGGGGCCCACCCAGCGTGGCAATGAAATCCGCCAGCGGCGAGGTGCCAATCCCCGTCGGCTGAACGCCCCAACATCCTTGTGCCATGCTGAGAGCCCACCCCAGTGTGCAAGCGGTCCACGACGTCTTTTTTTTTTTTGTACCTGTAAGACAAAAGCGGTCCCGTGGTCGTCTCCCGACCCACCCTCCCCAACCCGCACCCACCCACTGGCATCCAACCTCCCACCCCCTCATCCCATACTTACCTCCGGACTCCAGCGCGACAATCTTCGTGGACGGGAACACGCCTGCACTCTTCAAAGCCGACCGCAAACTGAGGAAATGCGGTAAACTGTATAATGGGCTAGATGGGGGTTTTCAACTTATTGCATATCTCAGGCATTTTGGGAATTTTGCAAATTTTCAACATGGGGTTTTGGACCTCTTCTCATGAATGATGTCACTGTCATGGCGTTATTCGGGCCCGAAGGGTGATTTTGCACAGTGACTGCGCAGTGACTGCGTAAATCACCCTTCAGGCCTGAATAACACCATGACAGTGACATCATTCATGAGAAAGGGTCCCAAAACCCCGTTGAAAATTTGGTGCCAAAATTCCAAAATGACTGTTTATCGAGCATGCGTTGCGAAGTTCCCATGCGAGGCTCGTAAGTTCGAAATTTCAATATTTTCACTCCATATTTTCAACATTGCCATTTTACCACACCTTCTTATGAGTAGTACAGCTGTCATTTTTCACATCTCACCCAAAATGTGTTTCCACCCATGTAGCGCAGAATGGCGCGATCGGTGTGCGAAATCAATGTACTGGACAAATTAAGAAAATCACAGTGACACTGTTCATGAGCAGAGGTCTTAAAATGGCTATGTTGAAAATTTAATGAAAAAATTCTAAATGACTGTTTTACAATGCGTTGAGCAGTTCCTACGCGCGCTCGTAGATTTGCGAATTTTCAATATTTCGACTCCAGATTTTCAACATTGCCATTTTACCACACCTCCTCACGAGCAGTATAGCTGTCATTTTTCTCATCCTGCCCAAAACGTGTTTCCGCCCATGTAGCGCACAATGGCGCAATCAGTGTGCAAACTCAATGTATGGGACACATTAACAAAGTCACAGTGACACTGTTCATGAGCAGAGGTCTTAAAATGGCTATGTTGAAAATTTGGTGAAAAAATTCCTCAAAATGACTGTTTTACGAGCGTCCGTTGCGCAGTTCCTTCGCACGCTCGTAAGTTTGCAAATTTTCAATATTTGCACTCCAATGACTTCCAAATACCTAAACAGCACATAGAAGCAAGCAACATTCGGCATTGACAAATGCTTGTTATCTGCGTTGTGATATGTAACAAACCTGTCTTAACGTCACACACTGTCAGGTAAGCCTGTTCATTTTAATTATTTCAAGGCACAAACAGGAGGATTCAGGTATAACTTGTAGCCTTTACCACTTTACTTTGGGACTAGCCATCCCATAGGTTTGCTCATGGAAAATGGAGTGGATGCAAGCAAAAAAAAAAGTAAAAAGCGGTGAAAAAATATGAACATAAAGCAGCACTCAGGTTAATATAAAATATCAGCATATGAATTCCTAGATCGATGCCCTCCGATACAAAATTTTTCATAAAACTGATGTGAAGTGTTTGGGCAATATTGCTCAGTTTTCTATCGAAACAGTTTCCTTGTGAATACACGTTTGCATTGGATGGCATCAATCTATGAATTCCTAAGCTGACTTTTCTTCGTGCTTCACTTGGGTGCTACCTTATGTTTTGTTTTCCTAATTGTAGCTGTAAGTAGGGTTCAGTACTGGCTAATGGGAGACTGCAGGCGGTAAAAAGAAGTCTAACAAACAGACGAGAGCAGTAGCCACACAATGGCACCACTGCTCAGGGTGCAGCATGGACAGCAATGCAAACAGTGGCAAAATAAGAAGAGAGCACAAGAAAGGCAAAATATGATTTTTGTTTCAAATGATGACACTAAACCACACAAATACAGCCCTTGCAACACCTATATTATTCAATGCAAGCACAAAATGCGTAACAGATAAGATTGGCATATGATCTTTAAAGAAACAATGGCTGAAGAATATAAAAAACTGAAAGCAACGTTAGTCTTACCTCACGCAGAGATGTTTGAATCTGCGGTAGACTCTGACTGGACTAGGAGGAGCAGGACAAGAATCACCTGCCATACTATACCGAATACTTTTGTAACAGGAGTAACAAGATAAAATACTTTTGTGATAATAGTAAGACACTGCAAGTGATGGATTACCTTCAATAAAGACACACTCTCCCTCCTGAAATAAAGGTACCTGAATTATTTATCCAAATAACTGTGGGGCAGGTTAGAGTAACGAGTTGTGAATGAACTTGGGGCATCCAGCAGATCTGGGTTTTGATTCCTACAACTCTCATTGGCATACTTCGTGACTCGAAGCAAATCCTTTAACTTCCCCAATACTCATAGGTCATCCTTGAAATCAGGCACTTGTACCCAGTGAGTCAGAATTATGGTTACCAAAGAATTAAAAAAAAAAAGATAACCTGTGAGCTTCTTTTTGGCATAGTCCTCAAGCATGGAAAATGGGTCTGATGTTTACTTCACCTAACTTGCTGTATTGAAAATCCACCTTGTGAGAGCCCCTAGCACCTTAGCTTAGTGCCTCAAGGGGCGTTCTACATCCTGGTTAGCATTCATTTAAATACAGAAAAGTTGTGACATAATAGTTTAGTGACCAATCATCAAATTACAGATAAAAAGCTATAGCATAGTACCAAACCTATCTATATGTCCAAAATTTATTTTAAGAATTTTACAAAGAGCATTCATTAACTAAACACAGCAAACATTAACTTACAATGGAAGGGAAATTATATAGCAGTGTGAAATTAGCCATCACATTAATTTCTTTCAGCCTCCTACTATTTCTTTGCATTGCATTATTTACTAATTATACAATGGGGTATGAAAATCCTGCAACCTCATTGGTCAAAACACATCACATGACTGATACATCCTCCAGTATACCCACTATAAAAGTTTTATTTCACTATAAAAACAAAAGACAAGTTGAACATTGTATAATAATAATATACCATGACAGAGAGTGGGTATATAGGTGGATTTATCACGCCTGGTGTGGTTAAGTCACTCGGCTGCGCCTCATGACTGAACCACACCAGGCATGGTAAATCCACAAATATACCCACTCTCTGTCATGGTATATTGCTTAATTATACCATGGACATAAGTGAACAGCCAATGAAATGGTCAGACTGGCAGTTTACCACCGGTGTAAATCCTCTGATAATCACTGGCTGAGCAAATAATAATGGTAATGGTAATGGTGGTCATCTACATCCTAATCCTCTGCAGCCCAGCAATAAATACGATAAAAATAAACACACACAGTAACCTCTTTAAAAGTTCTATTTTATTATAGTAAAAAAATAACCTTGGTATAATTGCAATAAGCCACTCGGAGGATGTGGGTTATCAGGGGATTTACCACGGCTGGTGAGGATTTACCCACTCGGCTGCACCTCGTGGGCAAACCACTGCAACTGTGGTAAATCCCCCGATAACCCACACCCCTCATGGCTTATTGCTTAACTAATAAGGTTCACCATACATGGAATACACTGAAGTTATATTTCTTTGGCAAATATTAATAGGGAGCATCACACCAATTACTAGCATTGTACTGCATTTTATTAGCCAAACAGGTTCTCCCTTACTGGGGCACTCTTAAAGCTATATATATTCCACAGTTATATAGGACATTTTTGCAAGGTCCAATACAAACAACTACATTTCAAATATGGTAGTACAACCATTTATATAGCATGTTACTTACTACCATTACTTCAAATACGTAAATCAAGTGGTAGTACAACCCAAATATATAGCATCTTACTTACTACCTTACTTCAGAGTACTGACAGGAATCATTGAACAAAAAAGGGGGAGAAGAGAGTTAGACTGTTTGTGAGGTCTGTCCAGGACCCTTATATTGGGAACATGAAGTGTATATTCATGCTGGCCATCTGTACCAGAAAGTGCTAAACACATGCCTAAAGAAAAGAAGAAAAACAATGTTTAAATCAGAAATATTGACACCTTGGATACATTTTTACACAACCACAGGCTCACAGCAATGGCAATCACTTCATCTTTTATATTTTAAAAAAAGGTTTGAGATCCCATCTCTCATTTAAGCCTGTGGGGCTCACTGTTCCAGCTTTGAATATCCAAAAACTCTCCCTTTGTAATAACAGATTAGGTCTGTTACCACCTCTTGAAGGATATTTTGTATGTTCTATTCCCATGAATCTGAAACTACTAGTATCAGAATTATGTACATGGAAAAAATGTCCTCCAATGGGTGTGTCTAATTTCTGATTAATTACAGAACGTACATGTTCTTGTATACGTACTTTAAAAGGTCTTATTGTCTGTCCAATGTAATACAAATTACAGCTGCACCAGAGAATATATACAAGAAATGTGGTGCAGGTTATAAGATCTTGTATTTTAAATGCATAGGCCATTAGCTAATGTTAGTTCCTTGCCTGTATTCATGTACTGGCATACATTGCATCTTCTACATTTGTGATTTCCCTCTGGTTTGTTGAGGAACCAAGTATTTCTTGGTACTTCTTTCTTGAAGAACTGACTGTTAACCAGTTTATCTTGCAGTCCTTCTAACGGTAATCCTAGGTGTATCTAGTACTATGTCCTTTAACCTGGGATCACTTTTTATGTTGATTGCGCACATGTGCAAGAAACATATTGCAGCAGCTTTCTCCAGAAGCAGGTTGTGGAGGCACGGCACTGTTGTGGCCAATGCTCCCACAGCCTTTAAAGGCTTGGCCTGCTTTTCCCAATGCCATGGCACACTGCTGCTGACACTAGTTCAGCTAGCGTGCCACAACCTTGTAAAAATGTAGCCGCTGTAATCAGGGGCCGCCTCATCATTGCAGCGTCAGCCATTTGCTGCAATGAGGGAGTGACCCGTCACTGCAGGGCAGAACCTTGAAACACTGATATTGTTTGTGAACATGGCAGTGTCTTGCCACCGTGTTCACAAACAATATTAAATCCCCCTGCCAAGGGGGTGCCCAATCCCCTACAGCAGCATATGCCCCCCCATCGTGTTCGCTTGCCGATGGAGGCCCCAATCCCGCTCGGCTTCAGTAGCCAAGGTTTATGTTGCCAATGGGGAGCCCTCCCCATCGGCATTGAGTAACCTCCCACTTTTGTTGTCTGCTGACGGGGTGCCCAATCCCCATTGGCATAATGTCACCCCTCTTTTGTTGTGTGCCATGGGGTGCTCAATCCCCCATTGGCTACAGCTGCCCCCCCAAAAAAGACTCCGATGGCATGCTGGGAACCCACCCCAGCATGCCACATGCCCCTGTAAAATCAAAAACGGTCCCCCAATGTTTTTTTTTTTTAACCTGTAAAAAAGGAAACAATCCCTTGGTGGTCTCCCTGCCCCCCTACCAGAACCCGCGCCCACCCACTGCACACCCTGCCTCCCCACACCCCCCTTCACCCCATACTTACCTCTGGAGTCTGGCACGGTGATGTTCGGTGGACTGGGAACACGTCTGCACTCTTTAAAGCCAACTGCGGACTGAGGAAATGCCGATAAGCTGTATAATGGAATACATAGGGTTTTTTCAACTTTGATGCATATCTCAGGCATTTTTTGAAATTTTGGCACCAAATTTTTAACATGGGGTTTTTGGGACCCCTCCTCATGAATTCTGGCACTGTCATGGCATTATTCAGCCCCAAAAGGTGATTTTCTGGTCACTCCGCGGAATCCACTTTCGGCACCGATTAACAAAACGACAGTGCCAGTGTTCATGAGGTGGGCTCTCAAAAAGCCTATTCTGCACATTTAGTGGGAAAAAATCCCAAAAATGACTGTTTTATGAGCGTGCGTTGCACAGCTGCTACGCACGCTCGTAACTCTGTGAATCTGCAATATTTTCACACCAGATTTTCAACATTGGCATTTTTTCAGACCTCCTTGTGAACAGTACAGCTGTCATTTTCTACATCCTGGCCGAAATGTGTTTTCGCACTTCCAGTGCAGAATAGTGTGGGTGGAGTGGGAAATCAGTGTTCAGGACAGATTAAGAAAATGACAGTGGCACTGTTCATGAGCAGAGGTCCTAAAATGCTTATGTTGAAAATCTGGTGACTATACTTCATAAAATGACTGTATGCAAGCGTGCGTTGTGCAGTTTGCATGCATGCTAGTAACTTCACAAATTAATAATACTGTATTTTCACTTCAGATTTTCAACATTGCTATTCTTCTGCACCTCCTTATGAACAGTATAGTTGTCATTTTACATCCTGGCCAAAATGTGTTTTTGCAGTTCCGGTGCAGAATAGCGTGGTCGCTGTGGGAAATCCGTGTTCGGGACACATTATGAAAATGACAGTGACACTGTTCATTAGCAGAGGTCCCTAAAATGCCTGTGTTGAAAATTTGGTGACGAAAGTCCAAAAAAATGAGTGTGTTACAGTTAATGTGTATTAAGCAGTTTCCATGCACGCTTGTACCTTCACAACTTTGCAATATTTCACTCAGATTTCCAGCATTGCCATTTTGCCACACCTCCTTACGAACAGTGCAGCTGTCATTTTTCACATCCTGGCCAAAATGTGTTTTCGCTCTTCTAGCGCACAAAAGCGCAGTCGCTGTGTGAAATCAGTGTTCAGGACATATTAAGACAAGCATTTGTCAATGCCAAATGTTTGTTTGCTGGCATTGGCATTGGTAGTGTAGGAGTTAGAGAGCTGCATAATAGGAATGGCAGTGAAGTATTGAACTGAAGCCAACCCCACCACCAGCGGCATTTTCACCACTGGCATTTTTCCACACTTCCTTACGAACAGTACAGCTATCATTTTTCAGACTCTGGCCAAAATGTGTTTTCGCACTTCCAGTGCAGAAATGCGTGGTCGCTGGGAAATCACTGTTCGGGACAGATTAAAGAAAATCACAGTGACACTGTTCATGGCGGAGGTTCCAAAATGCCTGTGTTGACAATCTGCTGTAAAAATCCCAAACTAATAGCATACAGGTGTCGTTGCGCAGTTTTCACCTTGCGCTCATGACTTCACCAGTTTTTTAATATTTTCCTGCAGATTTTTCAACATTGTCATTTGCACCTCCCCAAGAACAGCTGTCATTTTTCATGCTGTTGAAATGTGTTTTCGCACCTCATGGTGCAAATAGCATAGTCACTGTGCAAAATCAGCTTCGGCTAACAAACTGATATTGCCACTGTTCATAAGGTGGGGTCAAAAAAACCCATGTTGAAAATTTGGAGTAAAACTGCCAGCGAGCGTCTAAGGCATTGGGTTTCCGACCATAATGCACCATCCTGTAGATATTGACAGGCATCAGGGTGTGACTTGGGATTCTCGCCTGTAATGCTAGTACCATTCCAAATCCTGCAGACAGTGAGGAGGCATCGAGTGTGCCTTGGACTCTTCAGCCCCAAAGTTCACCTATTCTCCCATACAGCACCCATCTCACCATATTTCCTGATGGAATGGGGTGAGCATAAGGGCCAAAGACCCCAAGGCACATCGTGACACTTGTCGGTGTCTGCAGGGTAGGGTGTGGTGAAATGGTGTGGTCGTTATGCCTGACGACCCAAAGGCACACCCCAATGCCTGTCAGTCTCTGCAGGGTGGTGGTGGGGTTGGCTTCAGTTCAATACTTCACTGCCATTCCTATTATGCATCGCTCTAACTCCTACACTACCAATGCCAATGCTAGCAAGCAAACATTCGGCATTGACAAATGCTTGTTTGTTCAATGATTCCTGTCAGTACTCTGAAGTAAGGTAGTAACTAAGATGGTATATATTTTAGTTGTACTACCACATGATTTACATATTTGAAGTAATGGTAGTAAGTAACATGCTATATAATTTGGTTGTACTACCATATTTGAAATGTAGTTGTTTGTATTGGTCCTTGCAAAAATGTCCTGTATAACTGTGGAATACATATAGCTTTAAGAGTGCCCCAGTAAGGGAGAACCTGTTTAGCTAATAATAACAAGCATTTGTCAATGCCGAATGTTTGCTTGCTGGCATTGGCAGTGGTAGTGTAAGAAGTTACAGAGCTGCGTAATAGGAATGGCAGTGAAGTATTGAACTGAAGCCAACCCCACCACCACCCTGCAGAGAGTGACAGGCATTGGGGTGTGCGTTTGGGTCGTCAGGCATAACGGCCACGCCATTTCACCACACCCAACTCTGCAGAGACTGACAAGTGTCACGTGTTCCTTGGGGTCTTTGGCCCTTATGCGCACCCCATTTCATTAGGAAATACGGTGAGATGGGTGCGATATAGGAGAATGGGGTGAAGTTTGGGCCGAAGGGTCAAGGCATACCTCGATGCCTCTCAGTGACTGCAGGGTGTGGAATGGTATGAGCATCACAGGCAAGAATCCCAAGTCACACCCTGATTCCTGTCATTCTCTAGAGGGTTGGGCGATTTAGTTGAAAAGCCTAATACCTCAGGCATTAGTTGGTATTTTCACTCCAAATTTTCAACATGTTTGTTTTGTGACGCCACCTCATGAACAGGGGAATATCAGTTTGGTAGCAAAGCTGCTTATGACAGTGATTCGACATTTAGCACCACAGGTGCAAAAATATTCGAACAGGATGTAAAAATGACAGCTGTACTCTTTCATGGGGAGGTGTAAAATGGCTATGTTGCAAATGTGTAGTAAAAATATTTAAAAATGGTGAAGTCACGGGCGTACACATAGAAACTTGCAACACACCCGTGAATATAATTGGGTTGGGGATTTTTATAGCAGATTGTCAACTCAGGCATTTTGGTGCCTCGATCATGAACAGTGTCACTGTGATTTTCTTTATCTGTGCCGAACAATGATTTCCCACAGCGACCACACATCTCTGCACTGAGAAGTGTGAAACACACTTGGCCATGTTGTGAAAAATGGCAGCTGTACTGTTCATAGGAAGTGTGGAAAATGCCACTAGTGAAAATCTGGACTGAAAATATTACAAAGTCATGAACTAACGAGGATGCGTGGAAACTGCACAATGCTCACTCATAACACAGTCATTCTATGGATTTTTGTCACCAAATTTTCAACATAGCCATTTAAGACCTCTGCTCATGAACAGTGTAACTGTGATTTTCTTAATCTGTCTAAACATTGCTTTAGCACCAACAGCACCATTATGCGCTACATGTCACGATAACACATTTAGGGTGACATATGAAAAATTGCAGCTGTACTGTTCATAGGAAGTTTAATAAAATGGACATGTTGAAAATCTAAATGAAAATATTAAATTTGCAAACTTACGAGCATGCATAGGAACTGTAGCATGACGCTCGTAAAAGTCATTTTAGGAATTCTTTCACCAAATTTTCAACATAGCCATTTTAAGACCTCTGCTCATGAACAGTGTCACTGTGGTTTTGTTAATGTGTCCCATACATTGAGTTTGCACACCGACTGCACCATTGTGCGCTACATGGGCAGAAACACGTTTTGGGTGAGATGTGAAAAATGACAGCTGTACTACTCATAAGAAGGTGTGGAAAAATGGCAATGTTGAAAATCTGGAGTGGAAATATTGAAAATTCGCAAACCTATGAGCGTGCGTAGGAACTGCGCAACGCACGCTCGTAAAACAGTCATTTTTAGAATTTTTCACCAAATTTTCAACATAGCCATTTCAAGACCTCTGCTCATGAACAGTGTCACTGTGATTTTCTTAATTTGTCCCGTACATTGATTTCGCACACTGACTGCGCCATTCTGCGCTACATGGGCTGAAACACATTTTGGGTCAGATGTGAAAATGAGCAGCTACACTACTCATAAGAAGGTGTGGTGAAGTGCAATATTGGAAATCTGGGTGAAAATATTGAAATTCTAGCGAACTCTGACCAGCGTAGGAACTGCAAATAGCATGCCTCGTTAAACAGTCATTTTTGAATTTGGCAGCAAATTTTCAACATGGGGTTTGGCCGCCTTCTCATGAATTATGTCACTGTCATGGCGGTATTCGGGGCAGAAGGGTGATTTCGCAATCACTCGCGGTCACTGCATGAAATCACCCTTCAGGCCCGAATAGCGCCATGACAGTGAATCATCATGAAAAGTCCCAAAAACCCCATGTTGAAAATGGTGCAAAATTCCAAAAATGCCTGAGATATGCAATAAAGTTGAAACCCCTATCTAGCCCATTATACAGCTTACCGGCATTTCCTCAGTTCGCGGTCGGCTTTGAAGAGTGCAGGCGTGTTCCCGGTCCACGAAGATCGATGTGCGAGTCCGGAGGTAAGTATGGGGTGGGGGGTGGGGAGAACTGGTGCACAGTGGGTGGGTGCAGGCTGTGGGGGGGGTCGGGAGGCGCACCGCTGGACCGTTTTTGGCTTACAGGTAAAAAAAATAAAAAGACATCGTGGGACCATTGCCATGCTGGGGTGGGCTCCCAGCCATGGCACAACTCAGAGGGCATTCAGCCGGCGGGGGATTAGGCACCCCGTGCGGCCTGGAGGAAAAAACAAAACAAAACCTCGTGGGACCGTTTGCCACGCTGGGGTGGGCTCCCAGCGTGGCACAAGAATTTCAGGGGGCAGTTCAGCCCGGCGGAGTTGGGCACCCCAGTCGGCACAATGACATTGACCGCGCTGGGGTGGGCTCCCAGCGTGGCACCAACTGGGGGAGGCGTGCAGCTCAGCCGGCCGAGTTGGGCACACGTCGGCTATACACTCATCTTGCGGTGCGCCGCGCCTGCGGCTGGGGGAGCTGCGGCGTGAGCAGCTTCTTATCACTGCTCACTCAAGCGTAGCTCCCTTTCAACTGTGTCACCACTGCATTTTGGGCGTGTCATAGACAGCTCCAAAATGCGACTATTTCCCAGAGAGCGCCTGCCAGCACACTGCCTGAATTGGAGGAGGAGGTGACACACCTCCGAAATCTCCGATGATGGCACTATGTTTCTTGCACATGCGTGCAAGCAAACATAAAAATGCAGTACAATGCTAGTAATTGGTGTGATGCTCCCTATTAATATTTGCCAAAGAAATATAACTTCAGTGTATCCCATGTATGGTGGACCTTTTTAGTTAGTAAATAATGCATTGCAAAGAAATAATAGGAGGTTGAAAGAAATTAATCTGATGGCTAATCTACACTGCTATATAATTTCTTTCCATTGTAAGTTTATGTTTGCTGTGTTTAGTTAATGAAGTGCTCTTTGTAAAATTCTTAAAAGCAATTTTGGACTTATAGATAGGTTTGATACTATGCTATAGCTTTTTATCTGTAATTTGGTGATTGGTCACTAAACTATTGTGTCACAACTTTTTCTGTATTTAAATGAATGCTGCTAACCGGGATGTAGAACGCCCCCTTGAAGGCACTAAGCCGAGGTGCTAGGGGCTCTCACAAGGTGGATTTTCAATACAACAAGTTGGTTGTTTACTGAATTGTTTCCTGTGTTTTTTTGTGGTTGGAGTGCAGCAGTGTTCAGCATGTGTGTTTATTGTTGGGGTAGCTGCCCCTCTGCTGCGAACCCCTCGTACATTGAGCACGGTTTGGATTTTTCTTTTTTTCAATGTTTACTTCACCTTCCTGGTTATAAGCAAACAGAAAGACATGGCAGGGTGGGCTTTGAACTGAGATACTGTAAGTACCCATCCAGCAGCACAGTAAGGCCAGAAACCACAAGCGAAGGGACTTACAGCACCTGGAAAGGTAGTTATCATAGCCTATAGCCCAACCTTGTGCATCTTCTTGCACTTGCGTTTAGGTCTTGTATTATATTATTTTCGTAGAGCATATGAGGTACATAAAATATTGAGTAATAATACTTCTGCCATACAAATGTAGCTCATTCATTATCCACATTTTTACATTACAGTTAGCTTTAATAAACACCAGAATACAGTACTCATCATTTTATATTGTAAGTTCCATTCTGTATACCAGTCAAACAGTTGTCATATAAATATTTTATTGCAGTTATAAAATGGGTAACAAGGCAGCTTAAGAAACACGAAAAGAACAACAAAATTAAAAAAAAAGTTTGGATTTAAAAAGTTGACTAGTTTTCCATTGATACCTGTCACTATCAATCAATCAATCAATCAAAATCTTTATTTAACCAGGCGATCATCATTGAGCAAAACTCATTTTCAAGATGGACCACTGGAGGGAGGGCAGTGATTTATTTGTTTCCTGCAAATGTCTTTTAGGGTCTTCCTTGAGTTGCCTCCTGTTCCCCCTCCACTCCCCTTTGGCATCTGTCCTGCTACAGTATGTCCGTAACAGATTCCTGCTGCCTGCCCTGTCTGTGCGGCCACAATGGTGATTTTTCAGGATTTAGAGAGAAGTCGTGTAGCTGGCAGATAAAAGCAGGTGGATGAGAACAACATACAGCAAGCATAGAAACACAGAACTATAACATTTGTCAGCAGAAAAGGATGAGGAGGCCTGTACAGTCTGCCTTATTTTACCCTGCCTATTCCAACGCCTTCAACCCTATTTGTGCCTCCCACCTCCCTTTCCTCCACTTAACATGCCTATGTGCCTATCTCATACATACTTGACACTCTCCACTGTTTTTGCCCTCACCACCTCTTTTAACAGGCAGTTTCAGGCATCCACCACCCTTTCTGTGAAGAAGTATTTCCTCACATCCCTCTTAAACTCCCCCCCCCCCGGTTCAATGCCTGCCCCATGTTCTGGTGCTTTCCTCCTCTGATAACGACTGCCCATCCGTACCTTGTTCACCCCTGTGAAGGTACTTATAGGTCTCAATTATGTACCCTCTTGCTCTCCTCTCCTCCCTTTCTGCTCGCCTCACCTCTCTCTCCTCCTCCAGAGGTACAAGTTGAGAACACGCCTCTCCTCACATGGCTTCCCATGCAACTGCTGCACTGTTTTGTGCCCTCCACTGGACTGCTTCTGCCCTGTCAGTGTCCTTGTGGAGGTGCAACCTCAGAACCGGACACAGTACTCTACATTGCATCTCACTTGTGGGCAATACGCCACCACCTGCCTTCCTTTTTATGTTGGCTCGTGCCTCGTGCCAGCCAGCATATTGCATTAGCAGCAGATTTGGAGGTGCTGTCACTGTGGGCGAATGCAGGGCATGCATCAGTGGTCGTCCCTCATTCCCCAATAAGCCAGCATGCAGGCGCCACACACCTGCGTGCGTAAACTGGCCACCAGATCAAACAAAGTGCCACTGCAATGAGAGGCAAGCTCCTCATGCAGCGGCACCAGAACATGCCTCCCAACATCCCTTCCTGGTGAAGCAGTCCAATAAACATGGCAGCAGTGACTGTCACCACTGCCTCACAATGCCAACCGGGGTGCCCAATCCCTGTCGGCATCGCCCCAACCCAGTTCACATGCTGACAGGAGCCCACTCCCCATCGGCATAATAGCCCCTCCCATTTCAATTCTGTGCCGGTGCCCAGTCCCCTCAGCATCATGCACCCCCTCAACAGTCTTTCTTTGCCAGGGGGCCCAATCCCCATCAGCTTCAGTCCCCAGTTCCCAGTTCAATTTGCCAGTGGGAAGCCCATTACCAGTCAGCATAATGCCTCACCACCATTTGTTGTGTGCGGGGGTGCCCAATCCCCTCAGCTCTTACCCCACTACTGAGTGCAGTGCCGATGGGGTGCCCAATCCCGTTGGCTACAGCTCCCAAAACAGTTAGGTGGCATACTGGGGCCCACCCAGTGTGCCAAATGCCCTGTAAAAAAAAAGTGCTACAAAGTTTTTTTAAACCTGCAAACCAGAAAATGGTCCCTCGTCGACTCCGGTGGCCCTCCCCCTACCACGCCCACCTTCTGTGAACCCTGCCTCCCCACACTCCCATACTTACCTCCGGAGCCCAGGGCGATGATCTTCGTGGATCGGGGAACATGTCTGCACCTTCAAAGCCGACTGCAAACTGAAGAAATGCCAGTAAGCTCTATAATGGCATAAATAGGTTTTTAACTTTGGTGCATATCTCGGGCATTTGAGGCATTTTGGTACCAAATTTTCAACATGGGGTTATTGGGACCCCTCCTCATGAATTCAGTCACTGTCATGTCATTATTCATTCCAGAAAGGTGATTTCGCGGTCACTGTCGCGGAATCACCTTTCGAGATTCAGTAACAAAATGACAGTGCCACTGTTCATGAGGAGGGCTCTCAAAAGCCTATGTTACAAATTTGTGAACAAATCCCAAAATGGCTGTTTTATGGCGTGTGTTGTGCAGTTTCCATGCACGCTCATAACTTTGTGAATTTGTAATATTTTCACTCCAGATTTTCAAAATTGCCATTTTACCATACCTCCTTATGAACAGTACAGCTGTTGTTTTACATATTCTGGCTGAAATGTGTTTTCACGTCGCGGCACAGAATAAGCGCGGTCGCTATGCGAAATCAGTTTCGACAGTTTGAAAATGATGGTGACACTGTTCATGAGCAGAGGTCCTAAAATGACTATGTTTAAAATTTGGTGACGAAAATCCATAAAATGACTGTGTTACAAGCGTGCGTTGTGCAGTTTCCATGCACCCTTGTAACTTTGCAAATTTGCAATACTTTCATGCCAGATTTTCAACACTGGCATTTTTTCACACCTCCTTATGAACAGTACAGCTGTCATTTTTCACATCCTGCCCAAAATGTGTTCTTACACCTGTGGCACACAATGGCGTGGTCACTGTGGGAAATCAACTTTTGGGACAGATTAACAAAATCACAGTGCCACTATTCATGAGGGGAGGTCCCAAAATGCCTATGTTGAAAATGTGGTTAAAAAAATCCCCAAAATAATTGGGTTACGGACATGTGTTGCACAGTATCTATGCATGCTTATGACTTCACCAATTTTTCATATTTTCACTCCAGATTTTCAACGTTGCCATTTTTTTGCACCTCCTAATGAATAATATAGTTGTCATTTTTCACATCCTGCCCAAAATGTGTTTTCGTACCTGTGGCGCCAAATGACGCCGTCGCTGTGCAAAATCACCTTTCAGCTAACAAACTGATAGTGCTGCTCTTCATGAGGTGGCATCACAAAAAGCCCATGTTGAAAATTTGGAGTGAAAATACCAACAAACGCCTATGGCGTTAGGGCTTCCAACTGTAACACCCCACCCTGTACAGACAGGCATCGGGGTGTGATTTGGGAACATCAGCTGTAATGCTCAAGCCATTCCACCCCATCCCCAACCTGCAGCCAGTGACAGACATCGAGGTGTGCCTTGCAGTTTTCGCCCTCAAAGTTCACCCCATTCTCCTATACTGCACTCATCTCAGAGTATTTCCTTATGGAATGGGGTAAGTATAAGGCCCAAGACCCCAAAGCACACCACAACACTTGTCAGTGTCTACAGGGTAGGGTGAAGTGAAATGGCATGGCGTTACAGCTTCGATGACAAAAGAGCACACCCAATGCCTGTCCGGTCTCTTCTAGGGTGGGGGTGGGGTTGGCATTAGTTCAGTACTTCACTGCCATTCCTATTATGCATCTCTAACTCCTGCACTACCAGTACCAATGCTAACGAGACAACATTCGACATACATGGCTGTGTGCTGTATTTGTGTTCACCACAATGTACTCACTCTTGTGCGAGTCACTGAAAAAGATTCACTCTTGTGACGTGGAACCGTTGGAGTATGGGGATAACAACACTAACCACATACTGCTCTGTATATTGCATAGGACACATGCAGCTTGCAGAACAGTGTAAAACACAGAGTTATAATATTAATGTGAAACTCCTAATCATTTACACTGTGTGTAAATAGCTGCAGTTCAAGAACGTGAACTACTGACAGTCCAAAATATAATCTCCCCAACCCTCATGCAACTCAAAATGCTAATGGGGGAAGGGGGCTGTTTCCTTCAGCCCATCAGCTGCCAAAGTCCAGATTTCAGAAATAAAACACATCATGGTAGTACAGGTTAAGCCACTTTATTCAAACACTTCACTGAAAAGATTTAATTCACAAACTGTTATGAGCGCCACTAACGAGTGGGGATGCCATGGAGCTGCTCTATATAGTACCCACATACAACTGGGAATGCTGTTGGGGTGGGGGGAGAGTTCCTTCAGCCCATCTGCTGGAAAAATTAAAACTTTTCCAACTAAAAACACAACACGATCAGTATGGGGTAAGATACTATTTTCACAAGACACAATAAATATAGGATAAAGTACAGGGAGAAATGTGTTACGAGAATTTAACACACACCCTCGTTGTTGGATGGCACATAAACACCCTCGGGGTTATGAATGCCATCCAACAACGAGGGTGTGTGTTAAATTCGAGTTTGACACACTTCTCCCCATATTTTATTTTATATAATTGAAGGGCTCCATTTTTTCTTTTGTTAAGCTTTGAGTTTGCAAAAAAAGACGTGGAGGCTTAACTTGAAGATGAACGCTTTTATTTCTGTGAGGAAAACAGAAGTGTGGTTGAACAGTAACTTTAATAATTCAAACTGTTAATAAAATAAAGTGGATACAACTGTTAGAAGTCCATTAGTGTGGAGATTCTTCGGTATCATTTCCTGTTCGAAGGGTATTTTGCATTGTTGTAGTTGTTTGACCTGCAGAGGAAAGGTTAGGGTTGAAAGGGAGAGAGTTAGGGATTGTGGTAAAAGTGTTAACTGCATAAGTTAGGCTCGAGAGAACAAAACATTATTTATTTATGTTTTAGGGGACTGAATACGAGAAAATACCTTAATCGGAAGTGTCTGAATCCTCGAAGACTCTGACTCTATTCCTGTTTTGAGGTTTTTGGTTGGAGTTGTACATATTTATTGTTACAAGACTGTGGAAAATGCAGCCGGTCCCAAACATTGCCTGCAGGTTTCCAGACATTCCAGGTGATGTGAGGCTGCTGGAGGATATTTGCGATGGAGGTAACGCCGAGAAGTAAATGTTTTTTTAGTCAGTACTGCTTGAGGTGACAGGGACAGTTGGAAGCTTTGCGGTATGTTTATTTAGTTGTCTCAAGCGCTTTGGTGTGGAAAGGGAGCGTGAATGCCAGAACACCTACCAGGTGTTATGGTATTTAACACACGTTTTGCCAATGGCAAAAATGGAGACCATTAATTATAAATATTTTAAACCAAAAATGACAGGGTGCAGTACTAAGAAAAACATTGCTCTTCAGTGAAACGAGTGGGGAAGCCATGGAGCTGCTCCATTTATACGGACATCAGCCCAGCACCCGCAGCATGTAAACATTAGGAAACTATGCAGCCCCTGAAGTGCACCATAAAAACCTCAACAAGCATTTGTCAATGCCGAATGTTTGCTTGCTGGCATTGGCAGTGGTAGTGTAGAAGTTACAGAGCTGCGTAATAGGAATGGCAGTAAAGTATTGAACTGAAGCCAGCCCCACCACTACCCTGCAGAGAGTGACAGGCATTGGGGTGTGCGTTTGGGTCATTTTTAGGAATTTTTTCACCAAATTTTCAACATAGCCATTTAAGACCTCTGCTCATGAATAGTGTTACTGTGATTTTCTTAATTTGTCCCGTACATTGATTTGCACACCAATTCGCCATTATGCGCTACATAAGGAGAAACACATTTTGGATGAGATGTGAAAAATGACAGCTGTACTACTCATAAGAAGGTGTAAAATGGCAATGTTGAAAATCTGGAGTGAACATATTGAAAGTTCGCAAACTTATGAGCGCACGTAGAACTGTACAACGATCAGAAACAGTCATTTTGGAATTTTTCACAAATTTCAACATAGCCATTTTAAGACCTCAGCTCATGAACAGTATCACTGTGATTTTCTTAATTTGTTCCGTACATTGATTTCGCACACCGACTGCGCCATTGTGCGCTACATGGGTGGAAACACATTTTGGGTGAGATATGAAAAATGACAGCTATACTACTCATAAGAAGGTGTGTTGAAATGGCAATGTTGAAAATATGGAGTGAAAATATGGAAAATTTGCGAACTTACGAGCCTGCGTAGGAACTACTTGGCTAAATAAAACAGTCATTTTGGAATTTTGCACCAAATTTTCAACATGGGGTTTTGGGACCCCTTCTCATGAATGATGTCACTGTCATGGCGTTATTCAGGCAAGAGGATGATTTCACAGTCACTGCGCGAAATCACCCTTCGGGCCCAAATAACGCCATGACAGTGACATCATTCATGAGAAGGGGTCCCAAAACCCCATGTTGAAAATTTGCAAAATTCCAAAATGCCTGAGATATGCATAAAGTTGAAACCCCCTATCTAGCCCATTATACAGCTTACGTCATTTCCTCAGTTCAGGGTCGGCTTTGAAGAGTGCAGACGTGTTCCTGGTCCACCGAAGATCATCGCGCCGAGGTCCAGAGGTAAGTATGGGGTGAGGGGGTGGGGGTTTGTGGGGAGGCAGGGTGCGCAGTGGGTGGGTGCGGGTTGTGGGAGGGTGTGCTGGGAGACTACGTGGGACCGTTTTTATTTTCCAGGTTGAAAAAAAAAATTTAGATGACTGGGGACGTTTGCCATGCTGGGGTGGGCTCCCAGCACAAGGAAGTGGGGGGCGTTCAGCCGATGGGGATTGGGCACCCTGTCGCCATGACATTTGTTGCCACGCTGGGGTGGGCTCCCAGCTTGGCACCTTGTACTGGGGGAGTGAAGCTGACGGGATTGGGCACCCCTCTCGCCTATTAGCTGGCATTTGGGGAGGAGCGAGCACAAGCTGATGGGGATTGGGCACCCGTCGGCTATAAGTGTGTGCAGGGAGGAGGAGTTTGTGTGTGTGTGTGTGTGTGTGTGTGTGTAGGGAGCTGCGATGAGCAGGCGATATCTTATCGCTGCTCACTCAAGCGTAGCTCCCCTTTCAACTGTATGCCACTGCATTTTGGAGCGTGTCACAGACAGCTCCCAGAATGCATTACCATAGGCCGCACCTGCCAGCACACTGACTGAATTGGAGGAGGTGACACACCTCCGAAATCTTGGATGATGGCACTATGTTTCTTGCACATGCATGCAAGCAAACATAAAATGGGACACAATTCTCGATCAGGAAGGCATGCAAATGAAGAACAAAATCACAGCAGATAGCAAGGTATTTTCTTTTTAACAGACTACAGAGGATTCAGTGGCCAAGACCCAAGAACAGGCACAAATTGAACATAAAACTTATGATACATTTTGACACCTGCAGAGTATAGAGTATAGGGTAAGAAGTACCCCATAGGCACCCCCTCCATATACCATAACGGTAGCACAATACCTCAATAGGCTTCCCAACAGAGATTGTAATAGTCACCAAGCGAGGCACTCAGCTTCTCAAATAACCACTTGCATCCACTGTATATAGTTTATATCGGGCAGTATAGCGCAGTGGGTTAAGGCTCTGAGCTACAGATCTGGAGACCTGGGTTTGAATCCCACAGCCACGTAGATGCATACTGTGTGATCCTGAGCAAGTCACTTAACTTCCTTGTGCTCCCAGGTTGCAACTGGAAACAAGCTTCAGTTTAGTGTGCTACTCCTGGTTAAACAATGTTCCCCCTATACTGCTTAACAGAATAATATGTAGTAGTGCTGACATTTGACAGGAGCCTCTTACAGTAGCTACTATGACTACCTATAAGACATAAAGTGCATACCACACAAATTTGCTCAAATATAGGGCAAAATGATATAAGGTACACAATATGTACAGTACAGTACAGTATATAGACAGTATCCTTATTCCTTAACCTACTTACATATAAATAAAAGAACACTTAATACCTTGATCTTTTAAGGAAATGTTTTAAGTATTAATTGGGATGCAGGGTGTGGTGTCAGGATTTCCTTTATTTTTTTAATAAGTAACACTACAAGACTAGCACACACACACACATACACACACACACACACACACGCAAACACATGACTTGGGTTTTAACAGTGAACTCAGATTACAGAGAAAGGTGATACTCATAACATAAAAACAGTAATCTTAAGTACCCACATAAATAAACTTAGTAAACCAAAATGAGTCTGCATTGAAAAATCAGATCACTATTACAATATATTGCGTGCTATGAGGATTAAATTAGCATTTGAGTACAGGATACTGTACAATTTCCTTTGATTGTCATCGAACATAAGCAGACCAAAACTGAGCTTATCCATCATGCACAATGATCATTCAAGAGATAGAGGGGACGATATACAGGTTTTGTTTAAAAACTTATGCCTCACTTGCAGGGTTTCGCCTTTTGTACAAATTTTTAATGACCGCCTGCCAGAGTTTTTCCCCTGGATTTCACTGTCAGAATTTGCTACCCTCTGACTGTTGCAGTGCGCATGTCGTGATGCTATCTGCATGCAGTTGATGTGGGTAGCAAATTCTTACGGGTAGCACGATTTGATACTACACCGGGAACACGTCTGCACTCTTCAAAGCCGACCGCGAACTGAGGAAATGCTGGTAAGCTGTATAATGGCATAAATAGGGTTTTTTTCAACTTTGGTGCATATCTTGGCCATTTTGGGGAATTTTGGCACCAGATGTTCAACATGGGGTTATTGGAACCCCTCCTCAATAATTCAGTCACTATCATGGCATTATTTGGTCCCGAAAGGTGATTTCATGGTCACTGCACAGAATCACCTTTCGGGACTGATTAACGAAATGACAGTGCCACTATTCATGAGGGGGGCCTCTCAAAATGCCTTTGTTGCAAATTTGGTGAAAAAAATCCAAAATAATGGCAGTTTTACGAGCATGCATTGAGCAGTTTCTTCACAGGCTCGTAACTTCATGAATTTGTAATATTTTCACTCCAGATTTTCAACATTGTCATTTTCCTACACCTCCTTATGACCAGTACAGCTGTCATTTTACATATCCTGGCCGAAATGTGTTTTTGCACTTCCGCACAGAATAGCAGGGTCGGTGTGGTAAATCCATTTTAGGGACATAGTAACAAAATGACAGTGACACTGTTCATGAGCAGAGGTCCTAAAATGCCTATGTTGAAAATCTGGTGACAACAAATCCCACAAAGTGACTGTGTTACAAGCATCGTTGCGCAGTTTCCACGCACACTTATAACTTCGCAAATTTGCAATATTTTCATGCCAGATTTTCAACACTGACATTTTTCACACCTCCTTATGAACTGTACAGCTGTCATGTTTCACTTCCTGCCTGAAATGTGTTTTTGCACCTGTGGCGTACAATGGCGTGGTCGCTGTGGGAAATCAACTTTTGGGACAGATTAACAAACTCACATGGCCACTGTTCATGAGGGGAGGTCCCAAAATGCCTATGTTGAAAATGTGGTTAAAAAATTCCTAAAATAATTGGGTTACAGACGTGCGTTGCGTAGTTTCTATGCATGCTCTCACCAATTTTTCATATTTTCACTCCAGATTTTCAACATTGCCATTTTTTTACACCTCCTCATGAACAATACAGTTGTCATTTTCCACATCCTGCCCAAAATGTGTTTCTGTACCTGTGGCGCCAAATGGCGCAGTCACTGTGCAAAATCACCTTTCAGCTAACAAACTGATAGTGCCGCTCTTCATGAGGTGGGGTCACAAAAAGCCCATGTTTATAATTTGGAGTGAAAATACCAACACACGCCTATGGCGTTAGAGTTTCCAACTGTAACACCCCATCTTGTAGAGACTGACAGGTGTCAGGGGTGTGACTTGGGATCATCAGTTGTAATGCTCCCACCATTCCACCCCACCCTGCAGCCAGTGACAAGCATCGAGGTGTGCCTTGGAGTGTTCAGCCCCAAAGTTCACCCCATTCTCCTATACTGCACCCATCTCAGCATATTTTCTTATGGAATGGGGTAAGTATAAGGCCCAAAGACACCAAAGTACAGCACAACACTTGTCAGTGTCTACAGGGTAGGGTGAGGTAAAATGGAGTGAGCGTTATAGCTAATGACCCAAAGGCACACCCCAACGCCTGTCAGTCTCTGCAGGGTGGGGGTGGGATAGGTGTCAGTTCAATACTTCAGCACCATTCTTATTATGCATCTCTAACTCCTGCACTACCAATGACAATGCCAGCGAGACAACATTCGGCATTGACAAATGCTTGTTTAATTTATATTTATTGACTTTTGTAATAAAAAAGATCACGGTAATCAATAATAGTAACATAATAGAGTGACACACTTCCGTACACAGTTACATTAGGAGTAATTACTAGGTCATCTATTTTACAATACTTGGGAATACTTATATACATCTCAGAGACCATTCCCATTTGAAATTGTCCACAAGGTCCAGCCCACTGGCACAGTGGAAGCACTTCCACTCGCTGACGCCAATGACCTAAGTTTGGGAACACACCTGAGTCACTGGTGGGCCTGGTAGGTGAGGTGAGTTAAACATCCCAGAGGATGATCTTTACCTCAAGGGGGAGCTGGACTCCACTGTGTTACTGCCACCTGGGTGACTACAGGTGGTAGTGCAAGCATAGCTATGGAACTGGGGAAGGACACCGATGGGCTGTGACATGCAATGCATGGGCGTCTGTGCTCAAATGCTGGGAGCCCTCCTCAGTATCCATGGAAATAAACAAAACAGGATAAAATGGGAGTACCAATTGATATAGGAGGATATTCATCCCTCGTCACAGATTCCACACTGCCGTCTGTGGCGCTCTCCTTCAAGCAACTACCCATTCCCTATCAGGAGGTAGACAGCCCCTCCCGATGGCCCCATACTGCGAGGGTAAGCCATGGTGTGAGGTGGAGAAGTAAGTCCAAGAGAAAGTGGGTGAGGGGGCTGGAAGAATGGGTAGCACTGATGGGAGATGGCTGCTGAAGAAGAAAGTATATTAAATAAACAAATGTCAACAGACACCTTTTATGCAGCAATGTCTTGGAACCTTTACCAAAAATAGTACTCTGAAAAATCCATGACATGTAAATAACAACTTTACATCATTCTGAATGATGTTACAGTTCAACAAAGACCTAAAATGCTGTGAGACAATAACAAATTAAGGTGGCAGTATTTCAAGCACTCCCTTGCCATTTGCAGTCTCCCTACACAAGTAAACATTTATTTTGCTTGTGGTGGTCCTGTTAATGTTGCTTCTGCAGTTCATTTTATGTTTGCTTGCTCATGCACAGAAACATGTTGCGCAGCTTGCTGGAGAAGCAGGTTGTGGAGGTGCGGCAGTACCACTACTTTTTGGGGTTTGTCTGTGTATCACCAATGCGAGACACGCTGGCTAGGATAGTAGGTTGCAAGCGTGCCACCGACTGAACAAAATTCCCTCTGCAATCAGTGAGTGCCTCGTCATTGCACCATCAGCCTCTTGCTCCGTTCTGAATAGTTTGCATGCAGATGAGAAGCTAATGCTGTGATGCCAGGGTGGTCCCTGTTTGTTGCGGCAAATTGTATCTTTTGTAGGATAATGTTTTATGGCATGGCACGACATCAGGAGGAGCAACAGGAGGCTGAAGCAGCTTATAACACAGGGCAATAAATAGACAGACACAATTGGTGGAATTCGACCCGTGACTGTTCATTAATGTCTGTTAATGAACAGTGAAGTCAAAGGGCATAATCTGTCTGGTGGCACAGAACTTGTTCACTGTTTAGGAATAGATGTATATTATTGCCGCCATTAAAATGGCGAAAGCGAGAGGTGTAAATTGTGAGCCAACCTGCACTCAGAACTGTAGCTGTAACGGATTCAAGCTATGTGTGACAAAGTCACTAGTTTCTAATAGACAAGTATCGGGATGTGTTTGTTCATTGTGATCTCACTCTGGTTTAACCCAACCACCCACTCCACAGAACTCAGTTCACCCACACACTGTCACTCCACTGGCATGCATTTAAATATGTCTTGGACATAGCCACAGTGGATAGTTTCAAAATACATTCTCCATGTCTTGGTACAGCCCCATGCTGCTGTTGCTGTTAATTACCAGCGTGCTACTATCAGTACAATTTACGAGCCCCCCCATCATGACCTGTGGGAATGGTACCTGTAGTTCATGAAAGCGAGTGACTAAATGTGCCTGTGCACACAGCAGTCTCTGTGATGGGCCCAGACTCAGAGTATTTATTTATTTAACAGACTTTAGGATTACAACCTTTGGGTCAGGGATTCATTTACAAAGGCCCTGCGTCAGAAAAACAAACATAAACATTTAATACATATAGACATAGAATGGCAGCTAAAGGTTACAGTTCTTTTAGTTATGCAATATTGCAGAATCATGATCAGCTATACATTCCATTGAACATGTTACAGAGAGCTGTATTTTACAGTTTTCATGAGAACAATAAGTTTGCTGATGGAGGAGTAACAGGTTTGATATCTTCAGCGAAGTAGAGAATTAGACAGATACCTTGTGAGTGCAGCCAAAGGAAGCATTGTTAATAGGTAATGTTTGGTAGCCCTATCGGTAGGAGCTCAGTGGCGGGGTGGTCCCATAAGATATAGATAGATGACCCAGCACTAGCTGGTACATTGGCAGTGCCATGAAGTGAGAAAGTGCTCTTTGAGGGCTGACTTGAAAGGTCCTAATTTGGAGATGGAGGGGACATCAGAGGGGAGTTCATTGTACCAGGCTGGGGCCCTGTGTGGGAATGACCGTTGGGCTAAGAAGGTTCTAACCCTCGGGATGGACCACACCTGTCGGTTGGTAGTGCGGGTGTTCACCAAGGTGTGAGAGCATAGGAAAGAGGGAGAAACCCCCAAGGGGGTAAGCCCCAGGTGTATTTTCTTTGTGAAGAGGCATGTTTGATAAAATAGCCTTTCATCCAGGGTAAAGAGATTTGTCAGGGCATATAGGGTACAGGTATGGGTACGCTTGTCTGCCCTGGTGAGGAGTTTGCATGCTTTGTTTATGGCAAGGTGGATTTTGTTAAGGGCTGTATGGTCAGCAGCCGAGTAGATAGTGAGCCCATAATCGACTAGGGAGAGGGCTGAGGAGGTGACAGCCAGATTAAGGGCTTCCGGAGGTAGGCAATCCTTGTGCCGATACAATAGGCCTATACAGACATTTGTGGCTGATGATAGAGAGTCAATGTGTGACTGGAAGGAGAGGTTGGAATCAAATGTAAGGCCCAAGTATTTATATGTATGGACCTGTTCTAGAGGAAGGAGAGAGTGGGAGAGGATTGTTAGCTGTGCATTCTTGGCCTTATTCTGTCAATGGGCAAAGAGCATAGTCTTTGTCTTTTTTACATTGACCACAAATCTTTGGTCTATGAACCAGTTTTCAATCTGGTTAAATGCGTGTTGGAGGGAGGACTGCAATACAGTGGGATCTGAGTGTGAAGCAAAAAGAACCGCATTGTCTGCATAGAGTAGTAGGTTGCCAGAGCAGGAATTGGGCAAGGTGTTTAGGCAGATGCTGAATAATAGAGGGCCGAGGATGGAGCCCTGGGAACCCCATAGCAGACTGGCAGGGTGGTTGAGAGGGTGTTGTTTATTTTGACACATTGCGATCTAGCTGTGAGGTAACTGGTAAACCAGGAGACGGGTCCTTGGGACAGATCTATGTGGCGGAGTGTGCTTAAGAGTAAGGGGTGGGAGACTGTATCAAAGGCCTTTGACAGGTCGATGAAGACAGCTCCAGCTAGGTGTTTTCTATCCAGGACAGAGTGAATAAAATTAGAGAACTCAGTGAGAGCCGTAGTTGTACTGTGCCCAGATCTGAAGCCATGCTGCTCCCTGCAAAGTAGGTTATGAGCAAGTAGGTACTCAGTGAGTTGGGTGGCTATAATTTTTTCGAGGGCTTTCAAGAGTGGTGGGAGAATGGATATGGGATGGTAGTTATTGGGGGAGGTGCTGTCACCACTCTTCAGTATTGGGGCGACTGTGGCAGTCTTCCAGGCTGCTGGGAACTGCTCCAGACTTAGGGAGCGGTTAATGAGGTCAGTCAGTGGGGAGAGGACTGTATCTAATACTAGATGTAGGATTCTCATATCGAAAGAATCTTTGCAATAGCAAGAGCCACTGAGTGCTTTCATGAGAAAATGCCTTGCCTCTTTTGTACAGAACACCCTGAGATGGAATGGGGATGCTGGGTGTTGGGGGGCGGGGTTGCAGGAGTGGGGTCAAAGAAGTTATTTGGAAGTACTGCACTAAGGTCAGAGAATGATGAGTTAAGGCAGCTGGCAATGGCCAGCAGGTCAGTGGTAGGGACACTGTTGACAGTTAGTGGGGGGGGTGGGATTTGCCATTGAGTTCCTTGATATTATCCCAGAACAACCGAGCATTCCCCCAGGAGGAGGGAAGGGTCGTTTTGTAGTAGCCCGATTTGGCCTGTTTAATGGCCCAAGTGCATCTGTTACGAGCCGCTTTATAGGCTTGCCTGTCCACCTGCATGCCAGATGCGACTGCTTTATGCCAGAGATCATCTCTGTGTTTTAGCTGTTGGAGCAGTGCAGGCGTGACCCAGGAGGCATTACTACATCTAGTGCCGGGATGCTGGTATTAGGTGGCCCCAAAAGGCTGGTCGCCGCCTCACCCAGTGCTCATTGCTTAGGAACCAGAACAGCACGGTCTCAGAGCCACACTGTCAGAAGAGCAGGGCAAATACGTGGGTCTCTCAACCGTTTCCTCATCAGTTTCTTAACACAACATGGCAGTCTCAGAATTTTTGTCATGCCACCACTGCAGACTCAGTGAACAGCAGAAATCATGCCGAATGCTCAGCGTGCTAAAGTATGTGTGTGTGCAACTGTATTTGTTGCTGCTTTAGTGATTGTGTTA
Organism: Neoceratodus forsteri; assembly: GCA_016271365.2. NCBI lineage: Eukaryota > Metazoa > Chordata > Ceratodontiformes > Ceratodontidae > Neoceratodus > Neoceratodus forsteri. The sequence goes on along the minus strand of CM028137.1, from coordinate 739,585,011 downwards.
AGTATATGCCTCTGTTCCACTTTTGTTGCTGTTCTGTTTGTTAATGTGCACTTAAGAAACGCATCCCGCACAACTAGCTGAATCACTAGTCTCAAACAGCGATGCTACTACATTATATGATGGGTGCTTCTGTTTATGTACGTGACAGTGCCATCTCCTTGCCCTTCCACTGTTCTAGTTCTGACAGTCAGCATTGTGCTATATGTTTTGTTGCCCTACTTCTTGTTCCTCAGATCTCCTGGTGGCAGGATACATGATAAAGTTCCAATGTTGCCATCAAATTGTTCCTGAGCTGGACGTAATTGTCCACCTAGGGACAAATGACTTGGCTCATCATGAGGTTAGAGCAGTGCAGGAGGACATTGCAGAGTTGGGGAGGGGCCTAAGACAAGTAGCACACAGTATCCTTCTCAGAGGTGCTGCCTATCAAAGGCATGGGTGAGGCGGGGTAATTGGCACCATGCAGTTTAATGAATGGTTGAAAAAATGGTGCGAGCACAGGGTTTAACTTCATTGGGGACTGGGGTTCCACCTGGAGGACAACAGCCTATACTGGCAGGATGGTCTGCATCTGTCCAGGAAGGAACAAGTCTTTTGAGCAATCGGTTTAAATGCTTCATTGGCAAGCTTTTAAACTAGTCAAAGGGAGGCACTGACAAGCAGAAAAATCCCAGCCTCTCCTACAAAACAGGGTACTAAATGAGAAAAAGACCAAGGTAGAACGGTCAGTGGGGATGCTGCAACAGAAGGTAAAGCCATCAAAAATGGAGAGCAATGAGTACCAATGCCCGTAGTCTAGGTAACAAGCTTCCTGAATTAGTGGCCTTGATGGAGGAGGAACATCTGGATATCGTGGCAGTCACAGAAACATGGTACACACAAAACCATGACTGGGGCGTAAACATACCAGGATACACTATCTACAGGAGGGACAGGGAGGAGGTAAAAGAGGAGGAGGAGTAGTTCTTTACATAAAGGAAGGAATAAAGCAACAGAATAAAAGGGTAAACAGGGAGGAGAAGAAGCACTGTGGGTAGAATTTGAGACAGGCAATGGCACCACAATCCGCACAGGGGTTGTATACAGACCCCCTTCTCAGGGGGAGGAAATGGACAAGGAAATGACAGAAAGTATACTTAGAATGGCAGAAAAAGGGGAGATACTGCTGATGGGTGATCTGAATATGCCAGATGTTAACTGGAGTGCAGTTGCAGCTGCCACTTCGAAGAGTGCAGTTATTCTAGATGCCCTACAGGAGGCATGCCTTAGACAACTAGCACTGGAGCCCACTCGAGAGGGAGCAATATTAAACTTGGTACTCTCAAATGGAGCTGGAGAGAGGATCACAGATGTAGAAGTGGTAGCCATCTGGGAACTAGTGACCATCGAACAGTATGGTTCACAATAAACACAGTAATAGAGTCAAGCCATACAAAGACAAAAGTACTGGACTTTAGGAGGGCTGACTTTGCCATAACGGGTGAGTGCCTAAGGAATGCACTAGCAAATGGGCAGGAAGGAGGGTGGAAGAACAATGGGAATAATAAAAACTGCCATCACAGAGGTAACAAGCCTTTGTGTGAAGCAAATAAACAAAACAAGGCGATGTAAGAAACCACTATGGTTCTCAAAGGAAGTGGCAGTGAGGTTCAAGAGAAAAAAGCATTCAGGAAGTACAAGGAATCACAGAAGGAGCAGGACAGAGAACTGTACAGTTAAAGCAAAGGAGGCTGGGAAGGCAGTCAGAACGAAGGGTCCAAACCGAGGAAAGATAGCCAACTCAGTTAGAAGGGGAATAAAAACCTTTCATAGGTACATCAGGGGCGAAGGAAGACCAAGGGAAGGATAGTGAGCTTAATAAAGGGAGGGAGGGTGGGAGGGAGCCTGTGAAAGGCAGAGATACTAAACAAATATTTTGCTCAGTATTTACGAGGAAGAGGAGATACATAAAACAAACAGTAGTAACATTCTGGATACAGAAGTTGATACCGCCCATTTACAGAAGAAAGGTTCTGAAAGAACTCTTAAAACTGAAGGTGGACAAAGCAAGGGGCCTGATGGGATTCATCCCAGAATTCTAAAAGAACTAAGGGTAGAACTAGTGACACCACTGACTACCCTTTTAACAAATCATGGGAGGATGGGGTGGTACCCGAGGACTGGAGGAGGGCAGATGTGATTCCCCTTCACAAAAGTGGGAGCAAGGCAGAAGCAGGAAACTATAGACCTGTTAGTTTAACCTCAGTGATAGGGAAAATGATGGAATTACTTCTAAAGGAAAGAACTGTCGAGTATCTAGAGGCCAGAGGGTCACAGGACCCTAGGCAGCATGGATTCACAGCGGGAAGGTCATGCCAGACGAATCTGATAGATTTCTTTGACTGGGTGACCAAAGTAGTAGATCAGGGAGGGGCTGTGGACATGGCCTACCTAGACTTTAGCAAGGCATTTGACACAGTCCACACAAAAGATTAATATACAAGTTAGCCAGCCTGGGAGTGGGTCCCAAGATGACAGCCTGGGTAAAGGTGGCTGGAGAATAGGAGACAAGAGTTATAGTAAATGGAGTCCACTCAGAAGAAAGGAGGGTTACTAGTGGGGTACCCCAGGGTTCGTATTAGACGGTCCTCTTCAATGTCTTTATATGCGAGCATTGCAGAAGGACTGGAAGGAAAAGTATGTCTCTTTGCAGATGACACTAAGATCTGCAATAGAGTTGATGCACAGGGTGGGGTGGAAAGGATGAGAAGGACTTGGCAGGTTAGAGGAATGGTCAAATGTATGGCAGCTTAGATTCAATGCTAAGAAGTGCAAGGTAATGCACCTGGAAACAAAACCCAGGGAAGAGTACACAATGGGGGTGAGATACTAACAACAACAAGAATGGAAAGGATCTGGGGTAGTCATATCAGATGACCTAAAGATGGGCAAAGCAATGTGAGAGGCAGCAAGGAGGGCTGGGGGATACTGGGATGCATGGGAGGCATCACCAGTAGAAAACAGGAAGTTATTATCCCTCTGTACAGACAGCTGGTGAGACCCCATCTGGAGTACTGTGTGCAGTTCTGGAGACCCATCTCCTAAAGACATAGACAGGATGGAAGCTGTCCAGAGAGGCAACTAAAATGGTGCAGGGTCTGCACCGGAGTAAGATGAAGAGAGACTTAAGGAGCTTAATATGTATAGCCTCGAGGAAAGGAGGGAGAGGGACATGATAGAAACTTTCAAGTACCTCAAGGGAATCAACAAAGTCCAAGAGGTAGCATCTTTCAAAAAAGAGGTGTGCAAGAACAAGAGGCACAATTTGAAGATAGAGGGGGCGGCTCAGAGGTAATTTAAGGAAGTATTTTTTCACAGAGGGCTGTGGATGCATGGAGCAGCCTTCCGAGAGGTTGTGGGTCAAAATCAGTGGGGAATTCAAGCATGCATGGGATAGTCATAAGGCAATTCTGGGGGGTGGGGGTAGGAAGAAATAGGCTGCTGGTTAACTAGGATCTGCAGCTTATCCAGTAGGTAGGGAAATGGGCAGACTGGGTGGGCCAAGCGGTCCTTATCTGCCGTCAAATTCTATGTTTCTATGTTTTGTCTTATTTACAAACTGTAGAATTACCTCACTTTGCCCCATGTTATGTAAGCAATAACCCACTTCAGGGTGTGCGGTTATCTGGATAACGCTTTTACCCAGGTCGTTCTGTGCAACGCGTCCCATAACCGCATTACCCTGTCGTGGGTTATTGCTTATTTATAACATGGGTCTCTGAAAATGTGGAACCCCATTGGTCCACTCAGTATGCATGTCCATGCATTAATCCACAATATCAACACAGTTGATGTGAGTAGTTCTGGCGGCATGATCCCTGCTCACAACCCACACTTGTTCATGGGCCAGCCAGAGCAACAGTCAGCGGCAGACATTTTATTTCCCCGCTAAGTGTGACAAGCGAGAAGTGTGCGGTACTGTGAATGCTACCACATGTTTTCAGCAACCCATGTTATAAGTTAGAAGTGAATGTCCCCAACCCCTACATGATGTCCCACCCACACGCCCCACAGATCTCCTACTTTTGCCCATAGTGTCACTTGTTCCCTGCAAAGTGAGCAAGAGAGAGAGAGAGAGAGATGTCACAGCCACCCACCCCATGGATCTCGTACTTTTCTCCTTAGATTTGTCTCTACCCACCCACTCACCTGCACCGTGGACCTCCATGGCCTGAGCCCAAAGTGAAACCAGAGTACACAGGAGCAATGTGAACAGCAGGCACTGTGCCACATGTCAAATGTCCCCCCCCCACCACCACACACACACACACACACACACGGTGTCCAGTGTTGGAGAAGCTTGTCTCTCACTGTGTCCACAGTGTCCTGCTGAGGAATGCTTGCCCCCCCCTTCACAAAGCAAAGAATTCAGAGTCGCAGGGCAGTCTGTCCACCCTGACAATGTGCTTGTGTGCAGTCCTCCCCAGCCAGTGCCCGGTTCCCATCCTGCAGTCAGCAACAGTGCTGGAGAAAGTGTGACTGGTAGCCCCATAGCAGTGAGAGGTAGAGTGAGAAAGAGCAAGGCACTAACAGGAAAGAGCTTCCCTTTTGTTTGTGTCATCAGGGGTAGAAATGGGCAGAAAACAAGGCACAGATGGTGACCAGGACAGCAACATGGGAGAGAGCACTTGTGGGTGCACCAGGTACAGGGATCAGGGAGAGAGTGAAAGCAGTCACCGAAACTGACACCTCTGTACCTCTAGAAAGAAATACAAGGAAGGGCCGTGCAGCAATCTGTCTTTCCGACAGAGGCAACGAGCAGTGGAGATGTAATCAAAGCACAGATGCAGCAGACAAGTGCTTTTCCCCATGTCACTGTGTCATGCCTCATCCAGTGGTCACCTGTGAATGGAAGGTGTAGCCACCCCACCCCCATGTGTTCTGACAGAGGCACCGAGCACCTGGAGGTATAATGGCAGTGGAGCTGGCGCAGGCAAGTGCTCTTTCCACATCATGGTGTGTCTGTGTGCGACCGGCATGTGTCTGGAGCCTGTCAATGAGATCCTGTACCCTACTTGAACCCCCAGAGCAACAGAGACTGCCACAGTGAGGGACATTCAGGTGTATGCCCATCGAGCTGCTCCTCGTCGGTGATGCATGGGGCAACAGCAGCAGGTTGAACATAGGCAGGCATGGTGGGAGGGGATAGACAATGACCAAGGTATACCACAGGACTTTGGAGAATTGGTGCACTGTGATCTGTGCCAAAAAATTGTATCAGGAAATGCAGCACTGTAGTTGCCTGTGTCAGCAGATGTTGCCTGGTGGAGGAGGGTCCCTTGTGACCACAGTGCAATGGCTAGTTTTGCCATTGTCAACAGCCACAGTCAGGTAGGGAAAGGCAAACACAGGAAAGGACAGCAGCAGGCAGACAGCATGTGTAGCAGTACTCTGGTGTTGGTTGTGTTGTTGGGGTTTGGGGGGGCCGCACAGTAAGGGATACAGCAAGTGAAGGTCAGCATATTCTGCACAACAAATGTCACGAATGCTGTCAATATTGTATGTGTGACATTTCTGTGTGCACAGCAGTAGTGAGAAATGCAATCTATGTTGGGCACTATTTTACAGGATAGTCCCTTTTCTGCTCTTGTGACAGTTGCAAAAGGCATTTATGTGCCTCTTTTTGCACTTTTCATATATAACCCATGTTACAAGTGCAATAACCCACTCCAGGAGGGTTAGAGGCGTGTACAGGGGTGACGGCCTGCATCCCTCCAGGAGGGGAACCGAGATCCTTAATGAACAGTTTAAATGCTACATTAGTAGGCATTTAAACGAGCGGGGGAGAGGCAGAATAAGGCAGGAAGACATAGTCTGCCCCACCCCCACATGCTTACACGATCAGAAATGTGAATCCTGAGGGTGGGAAATCCAACAGGAATCAAACACAAATAGGAAACCTCGAGGAGGAGGCAAGGGAGAAGAAGAAAGGAAACAGTGGAAGAAAAGGAGAAGGATAAAGGGGCAAGAAGAGGGGAGACAGCAGTATAAAAGAGAGGGTCATGTGTGCAAATGCTTGAAGTCTGGTCAGCAACATGGCAGATGTAGGGCCACCATGGCAGCAGGAGACACGGACATAGTAGCAACTATAGAGACCTGGTGAAACAAAAACCCGGACTGGGAGGTAACCATACCAGGGTATGCACTATTCAGGGAGACAGGATAGGAAAAGGAGGAGTGGTGGCTTTTAATTGAGAGAGAACATAAAAGCCACAGAAATATATGGGGGCAGAGTAAGCGGAGGTTCTGTGGATCACCCTGGAGACAGGGAGGGGGCCTCTATTAGGATAGGGGTGATCTACAGACCTCCAGCACAGGGAGAGGAGGGAGATAAGGATATGATAGATGAAATACAAGGAATGGCTAACAAGGACAAGGTACTGCTAGTGGGGGACTTCAATATGCCAGTTGTGGATTGGAGCCTACCTACTGCAGCATCAGTTAAAAGTAGATAAATCCTAGACTCCCTGCAGGGGGCATTCCTCAGGCAACTAAAGAACCCACTTGAGAGAGGGCATTACTGGACCTGGTACTGTCAAACAGGGACAGTCTCACTAACGTGCAGTGAGGAGCCACCTGAGGACCAGTGATCATCGTGACGGTGGGGTTCACAATAAGGACAGGGCCAGAACCCAACCACAGTAAAACAAGGGTCCTAGAATTCGATGGTCCAATTTCAAGAAAATGGGAGAGTGCCTCAGGAAGCCCTAGAAGGAATAGGGAATAAGGCGGGTTGAGGAAAAAGTGGACAAGAATAAAGCAGGCCATTGAGAAGGTAACAAACCTCTGTGTCAAGGAGTTTACTGAAAGAAAAAGAAGAAAGAGGCTGCTATGGTTCTCCAGGAAGTAGCACAGAAGGTAAAAGAAAAGAAACAGGCATTCGAAAGGCAAAATATAACACCGAAGGAAGAGGACAGGGAGAGTTATCAGGAAAAACAAAGGGAGGCAGAGAAGGCAGTTAGAAGAGCTAAAGCACAAATGGAGGAAAACATTGACAAGTCAGAGAAAAAGGGGGATAAAACTTTCTTCAGGTACATAAGCAAAAAGAAGATGAGCAAGGCAGGGACAGTAAGACTAAAAGGGAGTGGGGAGTGTGGAAGAGGACCAGAAGAAAGCTGACATACTGATTAAGTACTTTTGTTCAATATTCACAAAGGGAGGGGTAGGTGTCGGACCACAGATACTGGAGAAGGGCATAGAGGGAAGGGAGGTGGAAACTAGCCCTTTTACAGAGGAAAGAGTCCTCAAAGAACTAACAAAACTAAAAGTAAACAAGGCTATGGGGCCAGACAGTGTTCACCCTAGGATACTGAAGCAACTAAAGGAAAGTTCCATCTGTGCCTCTGATGGCCCTATTCAATCTATCATGGGATACAGGTGAAGTCCCGGGGGACTGGAGGAGGGTGGATGTGGTCCCACTATACAAAAGTAAGAATAGAGAGGTGGCAGGAAACTACTAACCTATTAGCCTGACTTCAGTGGTGGGCAATGTTATGGAAACTCTACTTAAGGAAAGGATTAGGGAATACCTTAACACCAGTGGATTGTAGGATCCGAGGCAGCATGAGTTCACAGGGCATAGATCTTGCCAAACAAACCTGATCGAGATTTTTGACTGTGTCACCAGGGAGGTCGATCATGGAAGAGCACTGGATGTGGCCTACCTGGATTTCAGTATGGCCTTCCACTAGTGCTGCGCAGAATGTGGAATTCTGCTGGCGAAATTAGCTCTGAATGATCATCCCTCCGATGGAATATCCATTGGAATTTCGCTGGTTCTTCTGTGGAATTCTGCTGGCTGTGATCCACGGAATAATATTGTATGGAACAGCATTTTTCTGTGGAAAATAATTCCACAACCATTTCGGTAGAAAATATTGAGATCTGCAGAATATAAGTCAGCGGAACAGTATTTTTTCCATCAAAAATCATTCCACAACCATTTTCTCCCATGGAATTCCACCATTCTGTTTCTGGAAAATTTAGTGGAATTTCAAAAATTGTATGAAATTTTGTTCTGCCAGGATTTGAAAATTCCACACAGCACTAACTTTGACACCATTCCACACAGAAGACTGGTAAACAAGCTAGGCAGCATGGGAGTGGGTCCAAAGATAATAAAATGGGTTCAAACTTGGCTAAGTAAAAGAACACCGAGGGTGGTGGTAAATGGAGTTCACTCAGAGGAAGGTAAGGTAACCAGCAGGGTGCCACAGGGGTCAGTACTGGGACCAGTCCTCTTCAATGTCTTTATTAGCGACATCGCAAAGGGGCTAGAAGGAAAGGTATGCCTGTTCGCAGATGACATGAAAATCTGCAACAAAGTGGACGCACCAGGGAGGGTGGAGAAAACAAAGGAAGATCTAAAAAAAGTGGAAGACTAGCCAAGAGTATGGCAACTGGGTTTCGATGTCAAAAAATTTAAAATTATGCACATGGGGTACTGAAATCCAAGGGCAACATATAATTTTTTGGGGGGGATGTTAACAGTTAAAAAAACAAGAAATTGACCTGGGGGTCATCACATCTGATGACCTGGAGGTAGCAAAGCAGTGTGATAAGGCACTAGGAAAGGCTAGTAGAATGCTGGGGTGCATATGAGGGTTATCAACAGCAGAAAAAGGAGGTAGTGTTACCCCTGTCTAGATCAATGTTGAGGCCACAAATGGAGTACTGTGTCCAGTTCTGGAGTCCCCATCTCAGGAAGACATAGACCAGGTAGAGGCAGTACAGAGAAGGGCAACCAAATGGTGTATGACCTCCATCGGAAGCCATGTGAGGAAAGACTCGGGGAATTAAATATGTACTCTCTGGAGGAAAGGGAGAAATTTCAGATACCTAAAGGGTATCAGTAAGGCCAGAAGGGTTGCATATTGCACATAAAGAGATGCTCAAGGACAAGGGGGCATGATATGAAGCTAGAAGGAGGGGGACCTAGAGGGGATATGGGGAAATATTTCTTCATGGAAAGGGTGGTAGTGGATGCCTGGAACAGCTTACCAATGGAGGTGGTGGGTACTGAAATGGTAACAGGTTTCAGACATGCATAGGATAGACACAGGGGGACATTAGTAACAGGGCTGGGGGAGGTGGTTAGGCCGGAGATCAATTAAGGTCTATGGCAGCATAGCAGGTAGGGATTTTAGGGCAGACTAGGCAGGCCCGATGGTCCTTTTCTGTCAACAGCGTCTTTGTTTCTATGTTTCGCTTCAACCCCCTAAGTCTGCACTGTGCAGGTAGCTCTTTTATTTATCTCCTTCTTGTAGATCTGATTGGAAGAATGATCCTCTCCTTTAAGGGAAAGTTTGACTTATTGGAGCAGAACTCAGTCTCTGGCCTCCTCCATGTCCAATGAGAACCAGCCAGGCATATACTGTATGGGAAGCAGTTTAGTCTGTCTCTACCTTGTGCTAAATAACAGGTTCCATCTTGCACAATTTATTAATCAGCAGGAGGGTCAGCTTTTCCTGTGGGCAACCAAATTTTCTCCTGCCATTTTTTTTTGGCCACTACAGCAATGTCTGATATTGGGGAGGGAGCACTGAGGGCCTTTTTCAACCCCCACGGGTGTCAGAAGCACATCAGCTGTGGTTGCTTCTAGGGGCTCACTTTGCTCAAAAGCCTCTTTTAGTTGCAGTCATTTCAGTCCCAGCATTCCCTAATGTTTTCCTACTACTTCTCCACAATGACCTGAGGCTTCTTGTCTGCAACTCATTGCATCTCAGGTGGCTTATCTGACTCCAGTGATGTATGTGGTGCCAACTCCTGTGGGGAGGGTGCAACAGAAGGTCCAGAAGCTGACACCCTGGGATGCTTGTTCTGGGCCAGTGACACCTACACTGAGATCAATCCCATTGGTCCCACCCTTGTCCAGGTGGGCACAAGGGAGATCCCCACCTGAGGTCCATACCTGACACTATCGCTGGAGGTAGTTTATCCCTCCTTCACATTCATTGGCACCTCTGAAGGGACAGCAGACCCAGGTCCAGGCCCAAAAAGGAAAGACAGGGAGTCCTGCTGTGACCCCTGAGTCACTATCTTACTACCATCCCCACTTGGGGCTACTGGTGCATCTTGTGACCTGCCACCACTGGTCCAACTGGGCAGTCACCACTTCCTTTGATATCTCCTCTCTCCTGGTGCATGGGATTTCCTCCTTTGGGTTGGAAACTGGGGCAGGAGACAGTGGCCTGACCCAGGCCATCAGAGGGTAGGCATATACACTGGCAGTGGCCCCTTAGGACTGGGTACTGTTAGGCTCTGCCCCTTGCTGGCGAGTGGCAGCATTATATGGGTGTAGAGCTACCATGGGGAAAAGCTGGATCACTTCAGTTCGTCACTCTGGGCACAGATAGATGACTAGCATCTCTGGATGCCTAACTCCACATCAGTCACATGAGGTATGCCACCTCCATGTTTCATAGGGGAGAGGCACACCCACAGGCCTCAACCAGGCATGCTGTGTGGCTGATTGGAGGCCACTATCTTGCACCCAAGTCATTCTGTAGTTGTCCATTATCTTCACCTTTATCCATGGTTTCAAAATCCTCCTCAAGCTCCTGTAAATTCACTGGGGCACTATAGTTAGTATGGTCACCATGGGACCTCCAGCCAGGAATGGGAGATTGGTGCACTCTACTGATGCATGTACAATGCTGCCATTACTGGCACACCAAATACTGCTGGGACATTTGACCTGCAGGCCCCTTTTTACTAAGTAAGCTAAAGTTCAGTGTCTCTGCTCCCACCTGTAAAAGCTGGCAAGGAGAGACTAGTGGGGTTTATTTTTCTGATGATAAACAGTTCATTTCTCTGCTTATTTTTCTCTAAAGCTAGCCTGCCTGGCTCACAATGCAAGCTCAAAGTTCTTTAAACATAGAAACTGATAGCAGATAAGGGTCTGCTTTCTCTGCAGACTCCTTCAGGCCTATGGCACTTTCTCTTCCACCCCTTTCCTATCCCTTATGATTTCATTGTGCCTGTCCCAGGCATTTTTGAATCCCACCACTATTTTCACCCCCACTACCTCCACTGAAAGATCGTTCCATTTATCCACCACTCTTTCTGTGAAGGCGTAGTTCCTCATAACACTCCTGAACCTACCCCCTCTAGCTTCATATTGTGACCCCTTGATCTAAAGCACCCTTTCCTCTGAAAAATACCTCCCAGCTGTACCTTATTCACCCCATGAGGTATTTGAAGGTCTCAATCATATCCCCCATCTCCCTGCTCTCCTCCGGGGTGTACAAGTTTATTTCCTATAGCCTCTCCTCCTAGGGCTTTTGATGCAGACCCTGTACCATCTCGGTAGCCCTCTTCTGGGCAGCCTCTACTCTGTCTATGGTTTTCCTGATGTGTGGTCTCCAAAACTGAACACAGTACTCCAGTTGGGGTCTCATCATTCATCTATATAGGGGCAACACCACTTCCCTCTTCTTGCTGTACACCCAGCATCCCAACAGCTCTCCTGATCACTTTGTTGCATTGTCTGGCCACCTTCAGGTCATCTGATATGATTATCCCCAGGTCCCTATCCTGGTTGGCTATTGAGTACATTTCCCTAATTTTGTACTGCATCCCTGGGTTTCTGTGACTCAAGTGCATTATTTTGCATGCTTTTGCATTAAACCTCAGCTGACAAACTTTGGACCACTCCTCCAGTTGTTTTAAATCTATTTCCATCCTTTGCCCCCTTAGAGTGTCTACTTTGTTGTAGATCTTGGTGTCATCCGAAAGAGGCAGACCCTCCTTCCAGTTCCTCTGCTATAAAGCTAATGAAGACTTTAAGAGGACTCGCCCAGTACTGAATCCTGTGGTACCCTGCTGGTCACTCTCCTCCTCCGAGCAAACTCCATTTACAACTACCTTCTGCCTCCTATCCCCTAACCAGTGTTTTACCCAGTTACCACCTTACTGACCACTCCCTGCTACCTAACTTGTTTATTAATCTCCTATGTGGAACAGTGTCAAAGACCATGCTGAAATCTGGGTGAGCCATGTTCACCACCCTCCTGATCCAACACCTTGGTTACCCAGTCAAAAAATCTGCTAGGTTTGTTTGATATGACTTCCCTTTGTAAAGTCATGCTCCCGGTGCAGCAATCCATTGATTCCAGGTGTTCTGTGATTCTTTTTTTTGTCAAGTTTTTGTATTGAAAGGTAGTACACAATCAAGTATATACCTCAAAAACCATCAGGTAGTTGTACAGAATTTATCATATTATCCTGTAACAAGGATCATCTAGTCAGGCATCGAGTCTATTACTGTATTAGAACCAACGCTATGAAAATCAAAAGAATTACTACATCATAACATCTGGTGTCTCAATCCTGGTGTTCTTACATTTTCAGTGTATAGCAGGGGTTAAGTTAAAATGTATATAACCGTTAATGTGGTCAGAGGCCTCATAATGTGATTCTTTAATAGTGTTTCCATCAGTTGCCCTACTACAGATGTGAGGTTGACAGGCCTGTAGTTACCGTCTCCTCCTTGCTTCCATTTTGTGAAGTGAGACCATGTCACTCTTCTCCGTCCTCTGGGACCATGCTGGTCTCCAGTGAACTGTTAGCAAGTCTGCCAGTGGTGCAGCTAATACCTCCCTGACCTCCTTCAGCACTCTTAGAAGCACCCCATCTGGCCCCATGGCTTTGTCCACCCTCAGATTAGCACGTGCCTTCTTGACCCTCTCCTCAGAAAAGGGACTGCTGTCCTCTTCCCTCCTCTCCAAGCTTTTGGTGCCTATTTGTTGTCCCTTCCCCTTCTATTGTGAACACTGAGTAGAGGGTTGCAGGTTTTCAATCTCCCTTCCTCGCTCACTCCAGGTCAACAAATGTAAAAAGGTCCTGCTCAGTCCTGCTGTTACTGACTAGCGCTGCTCTGTAAAAGAAATGTTTTACAGTACCTATGGTATTGGCGCTGAGGCTTGGGATTGTGTTGAGCACTGATTGGTTAGTGCACTCACTTCTCTGATGGCACATTCACTTTCAGGCAGACAGATTTGGTGCAGCACTCCAGACTCTTCTGGACACTGGCAGTTTTGCACCTTCAGCAACTCTAGTGGTTCATCTCTGGTGCAGTGGAAGGGAACTAGGCATGTTAGGTGGTGCTCCCATAGGTTGTCAGTCATCCATGGTGATCTGCACTGCTCCCTTGTGGTGGGCAGTCAACCTGTGGTGATCTGCACTGGTGGCCTCTTACCCTCTCTTCTCTATAAACAGGAACCTCTCAGACCATGCAAAGGGCATGCAGTCCCTTTCATGAGTCTGCGGCTCACATGACAGGGCAGGCTCAGCTGGGCTTTTTCAACAATCACACAATGCCATGCCAAAGAGCTGAGGCTTTGAACAAGCCTCTAAGCAGCTCCTGAAATGCTGTCTCAGTTCAACAGGCTGAAAAATAAACTGCAAAAGCTCATTTTTTTTCAAACCTTTCTGAATAGATTTTACTTGAGCAAATATTGTATGCTGCAAATGACTGGGGGACCTGTGAAAAACTCTGGAAAGGAGTTTCTGCCGTCACTAAGTGGGTAGAGTGAGCACTATTCAAAGATGTAACTGTTTGCCAAAAATCAATTATATTCCCCTAAATAAATCAGATCTATTTGTTTCAGCAAAGTTACACTGTCTGAGGTATTCATTTATGTTAAAGTGTTGTACTGTGGCTTTTGCATTGTATCATCTTGTTTTACAGGGGGTCCCCTTCCCAGAATCAAGCTGATCGAACCAGTCCTGGGGGTAAGTGTATACTGTATACTGTGAAGGTACTTCTGATATATTGTGTGGGCCACTAGTGGGAAGAAAGGGGGGTTACAGTGACCCAGAGGGCTGTAACCAAGTCATACCAGACTGTCTTAACCCCGACCTCTGGGTGGAGGCACCCGCCATTGGACCTAGGCCCCTTAACCTGTTAGCAGTTATGCAGGCAGGGGTAGTAGCCCTTGGGATAGCGCCACCTGGGGGTTACATCTTGGAGCTCACCGCTGGGATTAGCATCCTCTAATGGCCACATTTATGAATTACTGTTAAAAAATAAATGGATACCCCAACAGAAGTGGCTGTACACCAGTTGGTGAAGTGGTGAACTGGGGAGGAGAATGACCCCCAAAATGCTATACTTATCCTGGATATCCCGCTGGGTAGCAGTACGGACACTGTAGAGGGAGTACTTGCCAAGGTTGAGTGTTTACGAGACCCTGTAGTAGAGGGGCGACAGGCTGATCTGCTCGCCCAAACTTTCATGGCCCTAATAGAGTGTAAGGACCCTGTAGATAGTTCTGAAGTGCCACAGACTGTTACCCCAGGGGAAACCCTTACTGTCTGGAGAGTGATAACCAGGGACAGTAAAGACCCCAAGGAGAACGAGCCTCCTCCATTATCTGAAACTTTTGAGGAGAAATCTGCTAAATTGTTGTTGGGGGAAGGGAAAACTGTGCAGGATTTAAAGAAACTATTATTGCCACTTGAGAACGTTCCTCCTCCAACACCCTCTTCCCCTCCAGCACCCGGTATTGCCCCTCCTTCTGTGCCAGTGCAAGCCCCATGTCTGTACCTGCCAATAGTCACGACTCTTACCGCAGGTTGAGAATTTTCTCCAGCACCCTCCCCACCCCACAAGGGGAGGATGATTGGGAGACCTGGATAGACTGTGTTGCCCCTTTGGTATCTGAGTGGCAGTGTGCAGAGGCTGAAAAATGGAAAAGAATCCTAGAGAGTGCAACCCCTAGATGGCGCTATCCCAGGGGCTACTACCCCTGCCTGATTTGCCACTAACAGGTTGAGGGGCCTGGATCCAATGGCGGGTGCCTCCACCCAGAGGTCAGGGTTTGCAATAGTTAAACTTACTTGGTCACAGCCCTCTGGGACACTGCAACCCCCTTTCTTCCCACTAGTGGCCCACACAATATATCAGAATTACCTTCACAGTATACACTTACCCCAGGGCTGGTTCAGGCACTGGGACCTCCTGTAAAATAAGATACAGTGCAACAATTACAGTACAATACTTTAACATAGACAAATACCTCAGGCAGTATAACTTTGCTGAAACAAGCAGCTCGGATTTATTTAGGGAATATAACAAGGACAGGAAATCAGGTTAATTAGCTTATCACTTTACTCATCTACCTATGGCTCTGTGCAAGGCCTATCCCTACCAGTTACTGTCCCTGGGTACCCAAGCCCTAGTGGCTAGTCCAAACCGTGGCAGCTGGTAGGGGCCCTTTCCCACAGAGAAAAGAAAAATTAGTTTAAACAGTCAGCAGTACAGTGATTCCATTTGGATTCAATGTGGCAATTCAACAGGGAGCGACCCTACATTAGTACTCACGACCTCCAAACAAGATAGGGTCCTTCAATGTCAGCAGGGCTACTCTTGAGCTCCATGAGACTCCTCACACATTTATATGGCAAACAGGCAGGCTGCTTCTCTATCCCGATCGCAATTACTGCACAATACCCAGGAGAACACACAGCAGATTCAGTTCCTGACAGACCGAGTGCAATTCAGCAATTTCTCCAGTCTTCTACAGGGTGAGCCTGGTTTCTACTCTTCAGATATCCTTTGATTCTCTTCACAGGACGGATTCAGTCCTAACAAGCAGTTACACAAGATGCAGACTGGAACTCTGGGCCTTACACACGTTTCCCGACTAAAACTGCACATTGAAAAAGCACAGAGCTCCTTCCTTCTTCACTGCCAGAGCTCAACTGAAACTCCAACAGACAAAGCCGGCACTTCCTTTGAGTTCCTCCCAGTTCTTGACTGGATTGGCTGTCACTCACAATAGACTGCTCCTGTTGGTCCAAAAGCGCCAAGTCTAAACTACATCTCCCAGAGTCACTGCCCATACAATCCTCTTCTGGCTGGCTCAGATTATGAGTCCAAGTTCTGATTCGTCCAAGGCACCATTTTAGAGCTGCTTACCCCACACTGATTGGTCCAGTTCAGCAGTTCAAAACCAGAATGGGGAACTAGGCAGACACAGTTCTGACTGCAAAGAAAGCAGGTTAGACAAACTGTAATTTCATTTTTACTCTAAATGGTTTCTGGCAAACAGTTACATCTTTCAGATAGGTTCCCTTTGCACTCCTAGTGACTGCAAAAATGGAGTGAATTGGCAGCAGCTCGAGTGGTACTCAATCAAAGAAACACACAGTCCCCCATACAAACTAATTATGTCTGCAAGCAGACAGCTCTTAAAGAGACAGTACCAGAGGTTCTAAAAACACTCACTGATAAATGGCTTAACGCCAAACACCATTCAGGCTTGGAGCATTCAAGCAAGCTCCTGGAAGTCTTTTGGGAACCCCCATTTGCAGGGGGGTTACAAGAGCTTGAAAGGTCCTGCTCTGGAAGCCATTAAGTCTTTGAGGTCCACAAACCCTGAGGCATCTGCCCAAAAGTACCTTACTGCACTTAAATGCAGTTTTGAGAGTATTGAGTCAGGGGAGAGCTTGATGTGGAAGTTTCAAGGTACAAAATAATGGCCAGGGGAAAGTTTATCTGCATATGTTACTCGTCTGGAAGGAGCACTACAGAGGGCCTACTGGAAAGGGGGAGTGGCCACCAGTGACTTAAACCATGTGAGGTTGGGGCACATATTGCAACATGCAAAGCACTCAAAATTGCAGCTCCTTCAGTTGAGGCTTCAAGACAGGAGAGGTAACCCACCGGATCATTGTGATTTGATGAAAGAAATCCGGGAAGTTGAGGAGGATTTCTCAGAGCCCCGCGTAGTTGTAGCTGCTACAACCTCTGCTCCCAGAGGCGGGGTCAGCTGCTGATGGCCAGGGATCACCAAAATCCATGATGAAAGTGAAGGATTAAGTGCCTGCCAAACGGGGATGGCTGTAAATACCCCGCACTGAGAGGAGTTGCTGAGGGAGATTAGGAAAGTAACAGACAGTCTCATCATGAAGGCCGCTCCTATGAGCACGGGCACTGACACTTGCCCGACTGCTTCTGCTATGGGGGTGCCCACCCCGGCTTCTCATATTGACAACAGTTCGAAACTTGATGCATTGACTATGGAAGTGAAGGAACTGAAGAGATGTCTCCAAATGTCCAACCCACCGCTGGCTGAGGTGGCACCAAGGTTTTCTATTGATAGTACCAATGCCACAACCCCCACAGTGATGCCTTGGTCACCCCAAACTTCAGCAGACATATTTTGCCATAATTGTGGGAATGATGGGAACATGAAGAGGGAATGCCGGTCTCAGAAAGACTTAGAGAGAGTGGTGAGCCGGCTACAAGGAAAGCTTCAGAGAACAAGTCAGTGGTTAAGAGATGCACGAAATGGTCCCAGTGAGGGTCCCAAAAATGCTAACTCACATCCCTCTGTGGCAAGGTCAGCTGCCCAGGCCCCCGCTACGCCTCTCCAGACTGGTCCAGAATAGTGGGTCCCTCCATGGAGACCACTGTAAAGGTGAATGGAGTGTCTACAAGAGCTGTATTAGACAGTGGCTCCCAAGTAACAATTATGTTCCAGGATTGGTATCAGAAGCATTTGTCAGATGTACCCTTACAACTATTAGAAGGACTGCATGTATGGGGGTTAAGTGAGAAGGCCTACCCCTACTCCGGGTATATCCGAATTTGGCTGTCTTTCCCCACCTCTGTGGCTGGAGTGGCAGAGCAAGTAGAGACCCTGGCCTTAGTGGGTCCCCCTACTGGACTGTATGATGGGGTTCCTTTACTAAATGGGACTAATGCACATATGTTTGGACTGCTGGCACAGTTGTGTTATGAAAAACAGGGGTCAAGGACTAGTTGAGCTTTAAGAATTCCAGCCTTGATCAAGAAGGCCTATGGGGCACAGAGAGATGCTGACAAAGTGAAACCAGAGGAGCCAGTTGGAGTTGTCTGGAAAAAGGATCCTGAGTCTCTGATCCTGGTACCAAATGCCCAGTGTTCCCTACAGGGGGAATTCCATATCAGAAAGGATGTCAAGAATAAAATCCTCATGTTGGATGCACCAGGCGATGGGAAATTGCCAGAAGGACTGCTGGTCAAACCAAGTATTTTGCCTGCCAGAGACCATGCTTATGCTAGAAGAGTAATGGTTCAAGTTCATAATGTGTTGGATAGAGAGATTCGAGTAAATAGAGGTTGCACCCTGGCTAATGTACATTGTGCGGATCCTGCAGTGCTACCCAGTAGCAAGAGTTCGGGGAAGAGTGGCAGAGTAACGCCTGGCTTGTTTGATTTTGGTGACTCCCCATTGCCAGCTGAATGGAAAGTGAGGATCAGTGAGAAGCTTGCCAGAGAGACCAGGTGTTTTCTTTAAAAGAATGGGACGTATGATGTGTGCAAGGCACTGAGCACCACATCCGGCTGCATGGAAAGGCCATTTCATGAGAGGTCTCGACGCCCGGCCCCTGCTGACATAGATGATGTGAGACGGCATCTGCAAGAGATGTTAGCTGCTCGTGTAATACAAGAATCCAGAAGCCCCTATGCTTCCCCCATCATGGTAGTGAGAAAAAAGAATGGGACAGTAAGAATGTGTGTGGATTATCGCACCTTGAACCGGCGGACTATCGCTGATCAGTATACAATGCCCCGCATCCAGGATGCTTTGGACTGCCTGAACGGTAGCAAGTGGTTCTCTGCGCTGGATCTTCGCAGTGGGTACTACCAGATCCCAATGGCCCCAGAGGACCGTGAGAAGACAGCCTTTATCTGTCCGCTTGACTTCTATGAATTCATGAGGATGCCTCAAGGGATTTCAGGCACCCCAGTCACTTTTCAATGACTGATGGAGCGTGCACTGGGGGACATGAACTTACTAGAGTGCCTGGTATACCTAGATGATGTTATTGTGTTTGGCAGCTCACTGGAGGAACATGAGAGCAGATTATTCAAGGTACTGGACTGACTGGAAGACTTTGGCCTTAAACTTTCCATTGATAAGTGTCAGTTCTTTCAAACATCAGTAAAGTTTGTGGGACACTTAGTATCCACCGAGGGAATAGAGACCGACCCAAGTAAAGTTGAGGTCTTGACCACCTGGCCACAGCCCAAAAATCTAAAAGAACTGCAAAGATTCCTGGGATTCTGTGGTTATTATTGGCATTTCATCAAGGACTATTCAAGAGTGATCCATCCTTTACTTAACCTTACTCAAGGATATCCCCCAACACACAAAAAATACAAAAAGTCAGCATCCCTCGAGGCTGAAAGAGTGTATTTTCATCCAAGTGAAGTATTTGGGGCCCGCTGGACTCCTGATTGTGAGACTGCTTTTAATGAGATCATATAACAACACCCGCTCCAGTGTTGGCCTATGCCGATCAACAAAACCCTATGTCCTGCACATTGATGCTAGCTTCAAGGGTTGGGGGGCTGTGTTGTATCAGGAGCATGAGAATGGCCTGAGACCAGTGTCCTTTGCCAGCAGAAGCCTGACTCTTCCAAAAAGAACTATCCTGTACACAAGTTGGAGTTTCTAGCTTGAAATGGGCCACTGTTGCTCAATTCCACAAGTACTTATATGGGGCTAAGATACTAGTAAAACTGACAATAATCCTTTGACCTATGTGCAGACTTCAGCTAAGTTGGATGCCACTGGCAATAGGTGGCTCTCTGCCTTATCTACCTACGACTATGCAGTTGAATACAGAGCAGGCCTGAACCACATAGATGCTGATGCTCTCTCCCAGAGGCCTGTTCCCCAGAATGACTGGGTCAGACTGTCAGAACCTGATATTTGAGCACTCTGCCAGAAGTTTGGCAGGGAGGAACAAATGTCCACGGACGCAGTGGACTGTATGGTGGATTGTTTGGGACCCTCTGAGAATTGCATACCTGCTGCTTATTGCCACTTTTCTGCAATAGACACTGGTGCACTGCCTCAGCTGGATAATGACAGTATTCGGTGGGCTCAATCCCGAGATCCCATGATCAAATCAGCTTTAGAAGCCCTACATGCAGGGAAAGATGTGTCCAAATTACAGTCCACAGATTTGAGAACTGCTTTGTTATACAAAGAATGTCCTAAGTTGAAACTGATCAATAGACTGTTATACAGAGAAACAGTAGACAGAGGGGGACATGTAGACAAAAAACAACTAGTGATGCCCACTGCCTTTCGAGACTCAGTACTGAGATCCTTACACAATCACATGGGGCACCTTGGTATAGACAGAACACTTGACTTGGTGAGGTCCAGATTCTATTGGCCTAAGATGGGAGCTGATGTGGAGAAACACATTCGAACTTGTAGTCGCTGCTTAATGAGGAAAGCTTTGCCCCAGAGGGCTGCCCCCCCCTTGTCAACATCACCACCAGTGCACCCATGGAGCTGGTCTGTATTGATTTTCTGAGTTTGGAGTTAGATCAAAGAAATATTAGTAATGTGCTGGTGGTCACTGACCATTTTACAAGATATGCCCAGCTTTCCCCACCAAGGACCAGAAAGCATCCACTGTGGCAAAAGTACTTGTAGAAAACTTTTTTGTTCACTATGGGACTCCACAAATAATCCATTCTGATCAAGGGAGAAACTTTGAGAGTCATCTGATCAAAGAGATGCTTTCTGTGTGGGGAGTGCAAAAGTCCAGAACCACCCCTTACCTCCCCCAAGGGGACCCACAGTCTGAACGTTTCAACCGCACTTTGCTAGATATGCTAGGCACCCGCCACTCAAAGGACAAGCCTAGATGGAGCCAACAAATTAGCATCCTGGTACATGCCTACAACTGCACCAAAAGTGATGCCACTGGGTTCTCCCCCTACCGCCTGATGTTTGGAAGGGAAGCTTGACTGCCGGTAGATGTGTGTTTTGGGGTCTCTCCTGATGAGGTTCAAGCTGACAACTATTTACAGTATGTGCAAAAGTTAAAGTCCAGCTAAATCATGCTTACCAACTGGCTTCAAACCATGGCTGCCAAAAGAAATCTGGCCAACAAAGAAAGGTATGATAAAAGGTGAAAGCACAGTAACTCCAGGAGGAGATCGGGTATTGCTAAGAAATCTGGGACTGCATGGCAAACATAAGATTGCTGACAGATGGCACCATCTCCCTCACATTGTAGTGGGCAAACTAGATGATCTGCCTGTGTACAAAGTAAGGTCTGAAAATAATACAAAAGATGTTAAAACAATGCATAGAAATCATTTACTGCCCATTGGACAAATCTTGATTGAGTCTGAGTCCCCAGAAAATGCCCCCTCTGGACCAGTGAGTAGAGCTGTTGCTAAGAAAAAAATCAAGAAAGTCTGCACCTACAGAAGCTGAGTTAAAGTGTCCCCTCCAGCAGTCCCAGTTGAACATGACTGTCAGTCCATGTCAGAGGAAAGTGAGTGTGGTTTTGAATACTACCCTTCTTACGAACTGAGTCAGTTGTTTCGGCAATCCTAGTCAATCCTGGAGATGAAGCTGGGCCTTCTGACTGTTTAAGCCCCAGTTTGTCCCTGGAGCCAATGCTCCCAGAAAGTGAAGTGCAAAGCATCAAGTCAGGTGATATGGAATCGTTGTGTATGGTTGAACTGCTTGAGCTTTCAGAGGAGGAAAATGATGAACTGGAACAGACTGGTGATATACCAGAACAAGAAGAGTGTGTTGAGTGCCCTCATAATGCACTGTCAGTGTCAGAAAGCTCTCCATGTGAGACAAGTGTTGTGGGCTCAGAGATTGTAACTCCTGGAGCTGAAAGTGCCCCAAGTTCTAGCTCTCTACCCCAATGGAGACTCCTGACAAGTGAGGATAATGCTGAAAATGAGGCTCAGAGTGCACAGACTGCAACAGTTCCCCTAGAAAGAATAGTCAAGCTGTAAAGCCTGTGGTGCACCTCAGTTATGATTCCCCTGGGAGGCCTGTGGACTTGCCTCTCAATGTTGTCCATAAAGGAGTGTATGTGCCCCAGGCTCATTGCCCAAACTGAACATCCGTGCTAAATCCAAGTTACTTGTGTTACCCTCTAGGTATAGTGCCTCTGCCCCATCCAGCCCCAAGGTAGCTGATAGGAAGGGCCCCTCTCTAGGTTTCATGTACAAGAGGTAATAACCTGAGTTATGGTACAATGTGTGTGTAGTACTGTGTAAAGAGGGATGTACTGCAAAGTTTCAGAAATGTGTTTCTGGTAAAGTGATATATTGACTGATGATTACATGTATGAGCCTAATGTGATCCTGATGCAAATGTATATGGTTGCAATTGAAACTTATGAGGATTGCCTTGGCGTGGGCGTAAGCTTTTCAGGCAGGAAGGGTGTAAACCCCTGCAAATGGGGTTCCCAAAAGTCTTCCAGGAGCTTGCTATAATGCTCCAAGCCTGGATGGTGTTCAGCGTCTAAGCCATTTATCTAGGAGTGCTTTTAGAGCCTCTGGTACTGTCTCTTTAAGAGCTGTCTGCCTGCAGACATAATTAATTTGGATAGGGGTCTATGTGTTTCCCTGCTTGAGTCCCACTCGAGCTGCTGCCAAATCGTTCCATTTCTGTCATCACTAAGTGGGCAGAGTGAGCACTTTTCAAAGATGTAACTGTTTGCCAGAAATCATTTAGAGTAATAACGAAAATACAGTTTGTCTAACCTGCTTTTCTTTACAGTCAGAATTGTATTTGCCTAGTCCCCATTCTGGTTTTGAACTGCTGAACTGGACCAATCAGTGTGGGGGGGACCTTTAAAATAGAGCCTGCTGGCAAATCAGAACTTGGACTCTCATTGTGGAGTCAGCCACCTATGTACTATATGGTTAATGCTTCTGGGAATTGTAGTTTGTACTTCGGTGCCTTTTTGCACCAACAGGGGGAGTCTGATTGTGAGTGACAACCAAGCCAACCTACTGAACTGGGAGGAACTCAAAGGAAATGCCCGGCTCTGTCTACTGAAAAGATCAGATGAGTTTTGGCAATGAAGAGACAAGGAGCTCTGTGCTTCTGCGGTGTATAGTTTCATGCGGGAAGCACGTGTAAGGCCCTGAGTTTCGGTCTTCAGCTTGTGCAAGCGCCTGTTCAGACTGAATCCGACCTGTGAAGAGAATCAAGGAGATCTGAAGAGTAGAAACCAGGCTCACCCTGTAGAAGACTGGAGAAATTGCTGAATCGCACTTGGTCTGTCAGGAACTGAAGCTGCTGTGTGTTCTCCTGGGTATTGTGCAGTAATTGCGATCAGGATAGAGAAGCAGCCTGCCTGGTATAGTACTTTCCTTTTACATATAAATGTGTGTAGTGCTTGTGGGGAATTATGTTTCAGATCCCCTGTACAGTGAATTGAGTGCGTGATGCTGGAAGTGAACTCCAGCTTAATCCAGACTACATCCATTTGCTCTAAACTGCAGTGGGGTCCAATCACAAGGACCTTGTCCACATGGTCTGCTCCTCCTGGCAATCCAGAACAATCTGCTTTCCATCCAGTTCCCAGCATTGAGTCTGTGAGTACAAAGCAGGGTAGCTCCTGCCATCTGTTTATCAAATTGCAGGTCTGTCATCTATTTGTTGCTGTTTCATTTCTTCACGAACTGAGCTATCCGGCTCCAGATTACAATTGGGTATTGTGCAAGTGTTTTTCCAACACAGGTCCCTCATCCAGCTGCACCGATCCTGGCTAGTCCCCCGCCCACCGGTACCCAGTGAAAGTGACAATTTGGGACTCTGAACATGCGCACAGTACTGTGATTATTAAGGTGTCTAAACTAATTAACCTGATTTTCCCCATGTCCTTGTTATATTCCCTAAATAAAGCAGATCTGTTTGTTTCAGCAAAGTTACACTGTCTGAGGTATTCATTTATGTTAAAGTGTTGTACTGTGGCTTTTGCATTGTATCATCTTGTTTTACAGGGGGTCCCCAGAGTCAAGCTGATCGAACCAGTCCTGTGGGGTAAGTGTATACCGTGAAGGTACTTCTGATATATTGTGTGGGCCACTAGTGGGAAGAAAGGGGGGTTGCAGTGACCCAGAGGACTGTGACCAAGTCATACCAGACTGTCTTAATCCCGATCTCTGGGTGGAGACACCCGCCATTGGACCTAGGCCCCTTAACCTGTTAGCAGTTACGCAGGCAGGAGTAGTAGCCCTTGGGATAGCGCCACCTGGGGTTTACACATGAATTTAAAAATAAATTAAAAATAGCCACTGCAGATATAATCAGTGAATTTAAAAGGTGGTAACAAGTACAGATACAGGTCATTTTTTTCACACTTGGGTCTCAGTGTCTTAAGATGCTTACTAAAGTGAAGTGAAGTCAAGCCAAGTTGTTTTTTTTTTTTTTTAACAAAACAAGATGTGATGTCCATTGTTACATGTGCAACACTGTGGTGTTCACTGTTACATGTGCAACGTTGAAGGTGATTTTCTCAAGTTTCTGTTAGAGAGTTATCACAGTATAGTTATTTTTCATGATTGGGTCACAGTGTCATTAAAAGCTTATTAAAATAATCTTCTGTGGATTTGAAAAATTGACCCTCATATAATGCTTTGTAAACCTTTTCACATACATACCCTTATATAGATCTGTTAAATCCCACAGCTGTCACACATTATGTAGTACTTCCACCCTCACGGATACCCACTGGGACTGAAACTTCTTCTCCTCCCCTGGGAGGCCTGATGGTGATTTAACCCTCAGCTCCAGCTTACTATGGAGCAAACATCTTGAGTCTCCCAGGCACAAACACATATTAGGAAGGCAACTCTCAGCACATATGTGTGGCTTCCCGTCTGGAGCATACAACATCAACAGGTCGGTGAGAAGATGACTCCTGACTCCCCCGTAGCTCTGCCTTATGGCCTAGGATGCCTTCCTCCACCCCCATGAAACCTGAAGGAAAGTCTGCAAGAACCCTGGGTGACTCTTTTGAGGGGAGCACACCACCTTTCCACCTATAGTTCTCTTCTTCTTGAGACCATGGGATCTCTAGATTCTCTTATCTCTGTTTTGTATTTTCTTCAAATCTCTACATGCTCTTAGGCTGGGTCTCTGTATTTCCTTCTGTCTTTCTCTCTCTGTTCTGTTCTGAATGCTTTTCTTTTTTCCATACTCTTTCCTTTCTCTAACTCAGTTTCTGTGCTGCCTTTCATCAAAGTATCTCTGCCTCATCTGAGCGGTAAAACTCAGCTCAGGAGCTCGAAAACTGAGTGGTTCATCTGCTGTCCCCTTTATTAGGGATGGGAGTGGCTGACAGCTCCTCTGCATTTGCATACAAGCTCACATGTGCAGGCACGTGCACAACACAACAGCTTATAAAAACTGAGGGAGAAGGAAGGAGAGCTTGAATCTTCCGAATTGAGATCCTCTATTTACATATTAACCTACTGGTAACTATGCTCATATACGTGGGGCAGGTTACACTTTTCTTTTTTGGTTATAAATATCATCTTCATTATAATTTTCATAGTGCAGTTCATTGAACTTAGTGTTGCTTACAGAGATTTTAACAGGTACAATAGAAAGGAACCACAACCGGGGAAATACCTGGAGGACCCTTAATATCTCATTGTCTAGAGGGCATTCATCTTTCAGCTCTACTTCTTCTATTTCATGGCAGTTACAGCTGAGTTACTAGTGTACATTTTGGTACCGTTGCTCCACTTAGTTCCCCAACAATAGAAGCTAGTTCGATATTTCCCAGACCTCAGTGGGGGAAACAGTGAGAGGCCCCCAAGGGCAGGGGAGGGGGAAAAGGGAAAGTAGGGGGATCCCGCTAGTGATGTTACCTTTATGGTATCAAAAAAAGGGGGGTGGCTACACTTGTTTTTATTATTATTCTCACTGGTTCACTATGTTATCCCACCCCATAGACTGGATTACAACTACAGCACCCTTGTTTGGCCAAGAGGGTGCGCGAGCATCTGCCTTTACCCTGAACATCAAAATGGCTCTGTAACTAGACTAAATAGGGTATGTGAATGTCAGGCAGCCTATGTCCACACTTCCAGAGAGTAGAGTCCTTCACCCTCATGATGCACCTGAACCCCTAGCTATCTTCAGCGTGGGATTTATTTTTTTTTCTTCATGACTATTTTCTCCCCTCTGATTGTACATTGGACCCCTGCTCCTCCCATGCATACACCCAATCGCATCTGTCAATAATCTCTCCAGCTTCAACCAGATTGAACAGATCCATATTCCTGATCCTTGGCCACCATACAGAAGCCTGACATGCTTCTGCTGGGTCATTGGAAACCCTAGTGTGGAGTTCTAGAAATCACATGCAAAGCCCTATTTTCCTAGTTTTGCTTTCTGCCACTGATAGCAGGTAAGAAGCAGAACTGGGGGCTGAGTAATCAGAGGAGCATGTAGCAAGGTGGCCATCCAGAGGGAGCAGGAAGCTGAGCAGGATGTTTAGATCTGAACCCAGCCAGTGTCTCCAATCACGCTTGTGTTCCAGCACAGAAGTGAGACAAAGCAGGAGTGCAGCATCTGTCTGCAGGTGTCCGTGAGATAGTCTCATGCTTTGGGCAGGAGGAGACAGCACCAGCACAACAGTGAAAGTGAGAGTGCACTGAAATAGTATTAAATAACTAACCTGTCTTTTGTGTTTCTCCTACTAACAGCAGGCATGAAACAGAATCAGAGCCATCGCTGGGGATGAGTGAACAGAGAGCATGTGAGCAAAGCTGCCAATCCCAGGGAAGCAGAAAGTCAAGTAGGGATGGGGGGCGGGGGTTAAAATCTGAACTAACCAGTATGTCCCATCATGTTTGTGTCCCAGCACATAAGTGGGACAGAGCAGGAGTGGCATCTATCTTAAGGCATCTGCAGATGTTCCACAGTCTACAGGAGACTCTGCAGGGGGTACACCAGGCCAAGGCAGGAGATAACACAGTACTGTGTTCTGCTATACTGAAACAGTCAGCTACAGGGTAGGTAGCTACAATTAGTTGGTTAACAGCTACAGTATGAGGAGTAGTAGGCACCAGGATAATGTAGATTCAGGTAGGAGGGTTGCAAAGGGGAATTAGGACATACCTCATCTAGGGTAGGGAAATAAATAAGGCCCTGTCAAGTGTAAGGAGTAGTAGACACCCACTGCAAGTTAGATACAGGTTCTTGGGTTATAAAAGGGAAAAAAGAGACACTCTATCTAGGGTAGAGCACTAAGCAAATTTCAGACATGCAAAGGGACAGGTAGGAATTCAACAGGCATAGAAAGGAGGCAATAAGATACAGGGAAGTTTCAACAGGTACGAAGGTAAAGGAAAGGAAAAGCATGACAGTGGAACAGTAAAATGGGTATAGAGCCACACCCTCTTGGGGCACCTTCTGCAGTCCAAGATGTTGGTCCACTTGTACTAACCTCTCTGGGTTGAGGAAGGAAGTTGCTGGACTCTGCTGAACTGTCATGGGTGCAGGGAACCTTCTATTCCACCCAGATACCTCCAAGTCTGCCACTGTTCCCTCAGAGGCTGCCTAGGCAGAGACAGAGCACTTGGTCCTTGGTGGGCCCCAGAAGGATGGCAAGGGTACACACTCCTCAGCCTGTACTACTGTAGAATTCCTTCACCATACTCTTGGCTCCATGACCTTCACCCTTTACTGACCAGTTTCTGATACTGCATAAGGCACTGCACGGAGGTTGGTATTACTAGGAGGCAACTGGTTCATCGAAGGCTGAGAGCAGCTGAGGAGGGGGGTGGTGAGCAGCATTGAGGTTGTCCAGTGCAGGAGCTGCCCTGGGTGTTAATGGAGCCTAGAGAGAGGCCCAACATGTTTGGTCTCCGTACCCAGGGATCCCACCAGACCAAGTGGGCAGGTAGCTAGAGCAAGACTGCTTTTTTGCAGACTTGATTTCTTCTGTCAACCTGGCGGCATCATAGAGACCTGACTGGGTGACGTCGCGGGCCCAGTTCATAAGGCCACCATCCCCGCCAGATACAGTGGCATACTGTCCGAGGAAGGATCACAGGGTGGGGGAGTGGTCATTGTTTTCAGTCCAGCCTGGGCTTCTCGGTGCACTTAGTTGGTAACACCCAGTCTTTTGAGTGCATCGCTGTGTGCGTGGGGTGCAGGTGCAGGTTGCAGGATTCTTCTTGTGTTACCGCTCCTGGGGTGGAGGGGAATTCCTGCAGAGATAGCAGACTTCTTCATCGACCAGGTGTTGGAGCCCCCAGGTGTTTAATCTTGGGAATTTCATTGCCTTGATCGACGATGAATCTTCATGTTTTGATTATGACTTCCTCCAGCTGATGCAATCACTGGGCCTGTCACAAGCAGTTGCTGCTGCTACCCACCAACATGGCGACACACTCGATCTGGTGTTCCAGCTGGGTCTTGAGGTTGATAACCTCAAGATTGATCAGGTCATTTGGTCTGATCATTGCACCGTGGAGTTCAGGTTTATGCCCTCTCCACCCCCCCCCCCGAAAGTCCCTCCCTTGTGGAGATGGTCAGTTATTGCCCATTAAGCGGCTTGGACCCAGAGGGAAGGATTGATGCAGCATGTGTAATTTGCACTAGTGGAGAGGTGGTGGACAGTTATAATAGGGTGGTTGCCAAAGCTCTAGATGCCATCGCACCATTCCATATATGACCCAGATCCTCTCACTTGAGATCCCACTTGCTTGATGGAGATCTCAAGGTGATGAAGATCAGGAGTCAGAAGTTGGAGCATTGCTGGCAGAAGACCTGCCTGAAGCCGACAGGCTGGCCCTGTGTTCTCACTATGCTGAGTACCAGGGCAATTTCCGTAAGAAGGCAGAATTCTTGTCCAGGGAAATTGCTGCAGGGAAAACAGACCATCTCAGCTGTTTTAGACCGAGGACAGGCTGTTACATTCTGCCGGTCTCTGGCCGAAAAAGCTTTTTCAACCACTTTACATGAAGAGTTTCCTGTTTTTCTCCGACAGAGTGACAGCCATGTGATCAGGGATTCGCCTGAGAGACCTTTGCCTTGCAGTGATTGGGTTGGGAGTTTCAGAGGCACTCAGTCTGCCAGGGAGGAGTTTAGGCCAATGGAGGTGTCTGAAGTGACCAAGGTGATCTTAGAGCTGAAGCACACCTTTGTGAACCAGACCCGGCACTGATGCATTTCATAATGGGATGTGTTGATGCCGTCGGCCCGGTGTTTGCTGAGATTGCCAGGTGCTAGAAGGCAAGGGATCTTCTCAGTTGCTTTGAAAGAAGCACTGGTGAAACCCTCCTTAAGAAACCTCTCTCGACCCAGACGCCCTTTTGAATTACTGTCTAATCTCCAACCTGCCTTTTTAGCAAGGTTATTGAGAAACTGGCGGCACAACAGCCGAGGATTGCCTGGTGTCCTCGGACATCTATGAGCCTTTCCAGTCAGGTTTTCAGGACAGACATAGCACTAGAACTGCTCTAGTGAGAGTGCATAATGATCTGCTCAGGGCAAGAGATAGAGGAGACAGGTCAATTCTCATGCTCCTCAACTTTTCTTTAGCTTTGACACTGTGGACCATGTCATGCTTCTTGATCAACTCCATGAGTTTTGTGGACTTGCCAGTACTGTCATCAGATGGTTTGAGTCCTATCTCTTGAACAGGGTACA
The DNA here is from genome assembly GCA_016271365.2 of Neoceratodus forsteri. Taxonomy (NCBI): domain Eukaryota; kingdom Metazoa; phylum Chordata; order Ceratodontiformes; family Ceratodontidae; genus Neoceratodus; species Neoceratodus forsteri. Next base: position 739,555,522 of record CM028137.1, on the reverse strand, counting down.
GCGGGTGGTGTTGGGGACCTTCTCCTCCTCCTCCCCAGTGCTTCTGTCCTGTGGAGTACCACAGGACTCAATTTTGTCACCAATGCTGTTTGCAGTGTATATGCTGCCCCTGGGTGAGATCATTCGGCAATACAGTGTGGAGTTTCACTGCTATGTAGATGACAAGATGACACACCACTGTATTTGTCTTTTATACCTGGAACATCAAGAGCTGTTGACGTGCTTAACAACTGTCTGGCTAAAATCAATGACTGGATGACTTCCAACTGGCTGCGACTTAATGCAGCTAAAAGCGGAAGTGCTGGAGATTCGCGTGGTCACGGTCGCGAGCTGATGAGTTGCTACCAGGGGCTGACTCTGGACTTGTTCTGGGGTCTGTTCCATTGGTGGCTTCTCCAAGGTGCAAAATCTGAGAGTGATCCTTGATAGCAGATTGACCTTTGAAGATCAGGTGTCATCTGTAGACAGCAGTGGTTTTTACCAGTTGCAGAACATTGCCCAGATTAAGCCCTCATTCTGCCTGAAGACCTGCCAACACTGATGCATGCCTTTGTGATTTCCAGGCTCAACTACTGTAATGCTCTGTACTTCAGGGTCATGTGAGGGACTTTTCACAGACTGTAGCTGGTGCAGAATGCAGCGGTCTGGTTGCTGACTGGCCTTCGAGGTCCAGTACTGTGATTCTAGTCCTGCGTGCTCTGCACTGGCTGCCAGTCAGATGGAGGGTCCTTTTCAAGGTAGGCCTTCTCACCTTTAGGCCCTATATGGGCTGGGTCCTGGCTACCTGTCAGAGCTCCTGACACCGTGTCCTCTGCACGCTCCTCCATTCCTCCTCGAGGGCCTCCTGGACATTCCCAGGGTTCGGCTCAGGACCTGAGATTGTACCTTCAGTGTCTCTGGGCCGACCCTGTGGGAATTGCTTCCATCTGCAGTCCAGGAGGTTCCCTCGATTGAGGTGTTTAAGGGGAGGCTGAAGGCCCACCTCTTCAGCCTGGCTTTGACTGCTGATGCCATCATAAGTTTTGGCCAGTCCCTTGAGGGCTGACCTCTTGAAACCTTTTAATGCTTCTGTATAATCATTTTGACATGGTTTTAATGAAGTTTTATTTCATGTTTTAATTACTGCTGTATGCTGATTATGTTCTGCACCCAGAGCCTCCAGGATTGGGCGCCTTATAAATTGTCTTGCCTTGCCTACTGGCAGAATGAGGCAACTGGAGGAGACACCCATATCAGCGGGAAGGCTGGAATTAGTGGTTCTCAGAAGACAAGGTCCCAAGGAGTGAAGAAGAGGCCCCCAGCTGAGGAGGAAACAGGTGCTGGTAGAGGACTCTGTTGTTAAGGGGGTCACTTTTGGTGCAGGAAGAGGAAGGTAAAAGGAGGTGAAGTGCCTGAGAGGTGCTTCAGTTTGGAGAGAAAGAGAGGGATCCAGAGGACAGCAAGAGATGGGGGAGGGGGACAAGATGTTGTTATCAGCCTGAAACAAATGATGTGGTAAGGGACAGGTGCAGGGAAATTTCAGGGAGTTATGGGGGGTACTCAAGCAGTTGGCATGCATGGTGGCTTTTGCCGAGGTGTTACCTGTGTATGGCCAGGGACAGGAAAGGGCACTCCACACCAGGGCCTTTAACAACCAGTTGAAGGCATGGTACATGGAGGAGGGCTTCAGCTACACTGGGGATGGGGGGACCTGGGAGGATATGGGCTTCTGTAGGGGAGAGGACCTGCATCTTTCCAGGAAGGAGACCAGTCATGAGTGGGAGATTTAAATACTACTTGTATGATAATTTAAACTAGCTGGGGGAGCTATAAAACCAAGGGAGGCAACAATTGCCCCCAGATGATGAAACATAGAATTTGAAACATAGAATCTTCACGGCAGATAAGACGCTTGGCCTGCCTAGTCTGCCCATTTCCTACCTAACGGATAAGCTGCAGATCCTAGTTAACCATTAGCCTACTTCCTCCTACCCCCACTAGAATTGCCTTGTCTGTCCCATGCATTCTTGAATCCCCCCACTGTTTTTGACTCTATGACCTCCTCAGGAAGGCTGTTCCATGTATTTACAACCCTCTCTGTAAAGAAATAGTTCCTCACATTACCTCTGAGTCATCCCCCTCTATCTTCAAATTGTGCCCCCTTGTTTTTGCACATTTATTTATCTGAAAGATGCTACCCTATTGGACTTTGTTGATTCCCTTGAGGTATTTGAAAGTTTCTATCATGTCCCCCCTCTCCCTCCTTTCCTCAAGGCTATACATCTTTAGTTCTTTTAGTCTTTCTTTATATGTCTTCTGATGCAGACCCTGCATCATTTTGGTTGCCCTCCTCTGGACAGCCTCCACCCTGTCTATGTCTTTGCAGAGATGGGGCCTCCAGAACTGTACACAGTACTCCAAATGTGGTCTTACCAACTGTCTGTACAGAGGGCCAACAACTTCCTGTTTTCTACTTGTGATGCTTCTTCCTATGCAATATCCCCCCAGCCCTCCTTGCTTCCTTCTCACATTGCTGGCCCACCTTCAGGTTATCTGCTATGTCTACCCCAAGGCACCTTTCCATTTGTGTTGTTGTCAGTATCTCACCCCCCACTGTGTACTGTTCCCCTGGGTTTTTGTTTCCCAGGTGCATTACTTTGCACTTCTTAGCATTTAATCTAAGCTGCCAAACATTTGACTATTCCTCCAACCTTGCTAAGTCCCTTTTCATCCTTTCCACCTCACCTTGTGTATCAACCCTGTTGCAGATCTTTGTGTCATCTGCAAAGAGACATACTTTCCCTTCCAGTCCCTCTGCAATGTCACTAACAAAGATATTAAAAAGGACTGGCCCCAGTACTGAACCCTGCGGTACCCCACTAATAACCCTCCTTTCTTCACTGTGGACTCCATTTACTATTACCTGCTGTGTCCTGTTGTCCAACCAGTGTTTTGCCCAGGCTACCACCCTGGGACCCACTCCCAGGCTGGCTAATTTGTTTATTAATCTTTTGTGCGGGACTGTGTCAAATGCCTTGCTAAAGTCTAGGTAGGCCATGTCCACAGCCCCTCCCTGGTCTACTGCTTTGGTCACCTAGTCAAAGAAATCAATTAGATTTGTCTGACATGACCTTCCTGCTGTGAATCCATGCTGCCTTGGGTCCTGTGCCCCACTGGCCTCTAGGTACTCAACAATTCTTTCCTTCAGAAGTGATTCCTTCATTTTCCCTACCATTGAGGTCAAACTGACAGGTCTGTAGTTTCCTGCCTCTGTCTTGCTCCCACTTTTGCTGGCAGGGGCCCCAATCCCTGTTGGCTTCAGTCCCCCCCTTCCCAGTTTAATTTACAGATGGGGGAGCCCATTCCCTGTTGGCATCATATCCCAAAAAAAAAAAAAAAACTTGTTTTGTTCTGAGGGGGGTGCCCAATCCCCCTCAGCTCTTGCCCCCCCTCGGTATGTGCCAATGGGGGTGCCCAATCCCACGTCGGCTACTGCCCCCCAAAGAAAAACACTAGGGAGGCATGCTGGGAACCCACCACAGCATGCCAAATGTCCCTGTTAAAAAGAAGTCCCACTATGTTTTTTTTTTTTTGTTTAACCTGTAAAACAGAAAACGGTCCCTCATCGAGTCCAGTGGCCCCTCCCCAACCTGCCCCCACCCTCTGCGCACCCCACCTCCCCACACCCCCTCACCCCATACTTACCTCCAGAGCCTGGCGCAATGATCTTTGGTGGACCAGGAACACGTCTGCACTCTTCAAAGCTGACCATGAACTGAAGAAATGCCAGCAACCTGTATAATGGCTTAAATATGGGGTTTTTAACTTTGGTGCATATCTCAGGCATTTTGGGGAATTTTGGTACCAAATTTTCAACATGGGGTTATTGGGGCCCCTCCTCTTGAATTCATCCACTGTCATGGCATTATTCAGTCCGGAAAGGTAGTTCAACAGTCACTGCATGGAATCACCTTTTGGGACCGATTAACGAAACAACAGTGCCAGTGTTCATGAGGTGGGCTCTCAAAATGTCTATGTTGCAAATTTGGTGAAAAAATCCCAAAAATGACTGTTTTACAAGCATGCATTGTGCAGCTTCACTCCAGATTTTCAACACTGCCATTTTTCTGCACCTCCTTACGAACAGTACAGCAGTAATTTTTCACATCCTGGCCAAAATGTGTTTTCAGACTCTGGCACAGAATAGCGTGGTCGCTGTGGAAATTAGTGTTCAGGACACATTAAGAAAATCACAGTGACACTGTTCATGAGCAGAGGTCCTAAAATGCCTATTTTGAAAATTTTGTGATGAAAGTCCATAAAATAAGAGTGTTACAAGTGTGCGTTGCGCAGTTTCTACGCACGCTCATAACTTTGCGAATTTGCAATATTTTCACTCCAGGCTTTCAAGATTGCCATTTTTCTGCACCTCCTTATGAACAGTACAGCTGTCATTTTTCACATCCTGGCTGAAATGTGTTTTTGCACTTCTGGCACAGAATAGCACGGTCACTGTGGGAAATCAGTGTTCAGGACACATTAAGAAAATCACGGTGATACTGTTCATGAGTAGAGGTCTTTTATTTATTTATTTTACAGTATAATCGGAATTACAATCCACTGAGTCATAGACTCTTTTGCAAAGGCTCCACGTCATTTACAGGGGGCGGAGGGAGAAACAAAGTACAAAGAAGACAGACAAGACAATATAAAGCATTAAAAGAAACACAATTTTTTTTTTTTTTTTACACTTTGATTTTTTCAGGTTATAGAATTGACATGGCACTTGAGAGGCATTTTAAAAGCTTATGGGAGGCATACATGTGGGCCCAATACAGAGCTAAATGCAGAGGGTGGAACGTAGGGACTAGGAAGTCCCAGAGTCAGTTAAGGGATGAGGAGGGGGAGAGGCAGGCCTTATTGGCATTCACATTTAGAGTTTTCAAGGAGGTGTGTTCAAGGCCTATTTTGAAAAGTGCGATGCTGTGGGTCTGGGAGAGAGTAGGGGAGGGTGTTGAGCCATTTTGGGGGCACGCAGTAGCGGAAGGATCTCTGCCCTAGAGACGTTTGACATAGGGGGACTGTGAAGGATGAGGTAGCTGACAGTCTGGTAATCCGCCTGTGAGGGGCGGGCTGACGATGGGGAGTGAACCAGCTGGAGTAAGCTGGAGGTGGATCTTTTGCTAAGATGCAGGTTTGATATTTGAGTCTTTGATGGAAATTAAGCCAACCTGTTTGTGTGTACAGGTCAGGTGTGGGTGAGTCTGTCACAGCCAGTAACAAGGCGGCAGGCTTTATTAAGCGCTGTGATTATGCTACTTAGGGTGGAGTTGTCAGCGGTGCCGTAGATGACAATCTGGTAATCGAGAAGTGAGAGGATGGAGGAAGTGACAGCTATCTGCATGGCATGGGCAGGCAGGCTGTTCTTGATCCTGTAGAGGGTACCAATTCTGGAGTTAATCGCTGACGAGAGGAGGCGTACATGTCTGTGGTAGGAGAGGGAGGTATCTAAGGTGACACCTAGATATTTAAAATGAGTAACATGTTCCAGATGGGTACCATCTAAGTTTGTGATTTGGAGTGTCATCTGGCTGTGTGGGCTTTGGCGATGTGCAAAGGTCATGGACTTAGTTTTGGAATAGTTAATGATCAGGCGGTGTACAGTAAACCAGTCTTCCAGCTCCCCTGAAAAACCCCTGAAGGGAGAGCTGGAGGGTGTCTGTCTGTGGGTGTTGCCAGTAAAGAACAGCATCATCAACATAAAGTAGGAGATGACCGCTGCAAGCTTTGGGGAGTGAGTTAAGGAAGAGTGTAAAAAGCAGTGGGCCCAGAATAGATCCCTGTGCAACACCCGAGCACACAGGTTTGGGGTTGGAGAAGGTGGAGTTGATTCTTACTTGCTGAGAGTTACCCGAAGGTAGTTCTTGAACCAGGCCGAGACCTCAGTGGCTACATTTAGTTGTGGCAGGACTTGGATGAGAAGATCATGATTGACCGTGTCAAATGCCTTTGTTAAGTCTATATAGATGGCCCCGGCAATAGATCCTTGGTCCAGGGCCCCATGGATGAATGTGGTTAGTTCAGTGAGGGCCGTGATGGTGCTGTGGCCAGCACAGAACCCATGTTGTTCCTTACTTAGGAGGTTGTGTCTCGTAAGGTGCTCTGTAAGCTGGTCTGAGACTATTTTTTCAAGCGCTTTGGAGAGAGGAGGGAGTATTGAGATTGGTCTATAATTACCGGTGTAGGTGGGGTCATCATTCTTTAAGATGGGAGTGATAAAGGCTTTTTTCCAGTTAGAGGGGAATTGGCCGAGGCAGAGTGAGAGGTTAAGAATTTTTGTGAGATGGGGTAGTGTGACATCGAGGGTAAGCCTAATCAGTTTTAGGTCCAGGGAGTCATTGCTGAGGCGAGTGTTAGTGATAGTTTTGGAGATATAGCGTTTGGCCAGGTTAATGAGAATGGTTCGGAGCCGGAACAGGGTGAGAGGTCTATATTCTCTGACATGGTGTGGGGGTTGGAGGGTGGAAGAAATTTGGGGGGAGGATATGTGAGAGGTCAGAGAAGGAGTCGTTGAGGGCTTCAGCGATTTTAGCTGGGTCTTGAGTAATGTCCCCATTCACATTGAGTTGGGTAGGGGTGGGGGAGCGAGTTTTGCCACTGATTTCCTGAATGTTGCTCCAGAATTTTTTCCCATCTCCCCAGGAGGTGGAGAGGGTATGCTGGTAGTATTCAGCTTTTGCCCTGCGAGTTGCCCAGGTGCATTTATTACGTGCTCCCTTATAGTTGTCTGTCCCAGCGCTGTGTGTCTATGGCCTTGTGCCAAAGGTTGTCCCTGTGTTGCATAAGGTTTGTAAGGAAAGGTGTGATCTAGGGGGTAGTCCTGGTTTTCACCACCTGCTTTGTGAAGGGGGCAAATATATCACAGGCTTTGTTAAACATAGTTATAAAGTGGGTAAGGGCAGTATCCACTGTCTGTGCGTTATATATGGGTAGCCAGTTGCTATTTACAAGGTATTCTTTGAGGCGGTCAAGGCCTCCTTTTTTGAGCTTACGATGCCATGTGGTGGTTGGTGGTGCTGGGGGGAGTTTACCCAACCACCAGCACATAACCAGGGAGTGGCCACTGATAGCATCTGGGAGCACTGAGGCCCGGGTGATGTTACGTGGTCTGTTTGTAAAAATAAGGTCCAATAGTGTGGAGGTCCCAGTTCTTTGTCACACCTTGTTGGTGAGGTAACAATTTGGGTGAGGTCCATAGCCTGTGCTGCGTCTTTGTAGGTGGAGGAGGATGGGGATAGCCAATCAGTGTTGAAGTTGCCCATTAATATGGATTCGTTAGCATTTGGGAGGTGAGCGATAGTGTGTAGGATTGATTCAAATGCAAGTTTCTGGTTTCTCGGGGGGATATAGGAAGCAATGATGTGGATAGTTTTGGTGCCCAGGCTAATTTTGACTGTAAGTGTCTGCGCCCCATGTTCTGGGGGAGGGTGTCCACGACTGTGGCACTGCGTGTAGATTTAACGAATATTGCACAGCCACCCCCATGCTTATCTGGTCTATCTGCCCTAAAAAGGTTACAGTTACTTAGGGAGACTGCATCTTTGGGGATTTTTTTGGATAGCCAGGTTCTGAGAGGCCTAGAATGTCAGGAGCATGTTGGGTAATCCAACCTTGAAGTAACGTGTGTTTTTTAAGGAGACTACAAATATTAATTGAGGCCAACAGCAGTCTTCCCTGAGGTTTGTTTGGGGGTGGTTTGTGATGGGGTCCAGGTTGGAGTGAATATTTCTGGATAGCAGGAGTAGGAGTTATGTGTACCTTAGTAGAGAGAGCCTGCAATGCTTGTGGGACCCAAGCTGAGAATGATAAGGGTGACTGTTTTATTTTTTGTTGTGGGTGGGTACTGGTAGACTAGAGATGACGCTGGGAAGCAGGGAGGTTATGGGGGGGCGACGCCACGTCTTCATGGGTGGAGGGGGCTGAGGTGTATGCTGGAGTAGGACAGAGGTACAGTGTGACCCATCAGTAAAGTGGGTGTAATTGCAGGAGTATGAGAGAGAAGGTAAATTAGGACAAATTGATGTTGGTGTGCTGCGTAGGAGTGTCTCTGCCAGCCAATGTCTGGGGTAAATGAAGGGATAGTGAAGTTGGTGAAGTCATGAGGTGGAGGAGCCACATGGTGGGGTTGCAGAGCAAGGAGAGTGAGCCTGCTGGTCAGCAACGTTGTGATTAATAGAAGATGCATGGTGACTTTATGTCAAGAGGGAATGTGCGACAGCGGCATCTAGTGATGGAATTGTATAACCTGCAGCTGGAAAAGTGGGCTGATAGATTATTTTGCCCTGTCACCTGACTTGAACAGGGTATAAGTTCAGGAGCCGACCAAGGGTGGTGGCGGGGGCGGTGACTTGAACAGGGTATAAGTTCAGGAGCCGACCAAGGGTGGTGTTGGGGGCGGTGGGGAGCTGAACGCATAGCGTTCGGGGGGGCTAAGCCTGATCCGAAACTCGCAGGGCAAGGCAGCTGATTCTCTGCTGGAGTGAACGAGTGGCAAGGCTGTGGGCTGGCGGCCATTTGAAAAAGGCGCCACACAGCAACGGATTCCTTAGGTGAGCAGCTAATTACCTGGCTCAGCGTGTTGTGCTCGTCTTTATGGCAGGGAGGGCTTCTTGGCTGGCCCTCAAGACCTCCGGTCTCCACGGGGGAGGGGGGTGGTGGTCTGCGAAGAAAAAGGAGAAGACAAGGGGTTTAAGTAGGCAGAGGGAAAAGTTACAGCGATTAAGTAGCAGGGCGGGCTGGGAGCTGGGTGGGGGGAGATGAACAAAGGAGCTGGGGCCGCTGATCAAATTACGGCCCTGAGAGCTGTTGCAGACACTGCAGGTTTTAGTATCACAAGCACACTTAAAGAGTCCCTCTAAAAGCCACACAGAAATTGCCCAGCTTCACTTAATCTGCAAACAATCCCACTGTAAAAGAACAGAAATTCTAATTCTTGTTTGTCCCAAACGAGTTACAGGCAGGGGACTGGAATATGCACAGAGGCTAGATTTTAAATCAGATACTGGCCCTACAGGCTGCTCAGGCGTTTCAGTTCCTTAAATACATTTTTTTCCAAAAGGAAAAAACTTGCACGTCTGTGCCCAACAGAGGGCTGGCCACCAAGTTCACAGTTCGGCTCCATTTGAGCCTGATCCGAAACTCGCAGGGCAAGGCAGGTGCTTTTCTGCTGGGGTGAACGAGCGGCAAGGCTGGGGGCTGGCAGGCGTTTGAAAAAGGCGCCACACAGCAATGGATTCCTTAGGTGAGCAGCTAATTACCTGGTTCAGTGTGCTGTGCTTGTCTTTATGGCAGGGAGGGCTTCTCAGCTGGCCCTCACGACCTCTGGTCTCCACGGGGGAGGGGGGGTGGTGGTCTTAGAATGCCTATGTTGAAAATTTTGTGACGAAAGTCCATAAAATGACTGTTACGCGCATGTGTTGCGCAGTTTCTACATATGCTCGGAATTGCGAGCATTTTTAATATCCCCACTACAGATTTTCAGCATTGCCGTCTCTTCACACCTCACTATAGATGGCACAGCTGTCATTCTTCACATCCTGCCCAATCTGTGTTTTTGTACATGTGGTGCAGAATGGCACAGTCACTGTTGGAACTCAAAGTTTGGGACACATTGGCAAAATCACATTGCCACTCTTCATGAGAAGAGGTCCCAAATGCTTTCATGAGGTGGGGTCACAAAAAGACCATGTTGAAAATTCGTAGTGCAAATACCAACAAACGCCTGGGGTGTTAGGGTTTCTAACCATAACGTCCCTCCCTGTACTGACTGACAGGCATCGGGGTGTGCCTTTGGACTGCCGACTGAACTGCTCATGCCAACCCACCCCCACCCCCCAGCTAGTAACAGGCATTGAGGTGTACCTTGGACTCTTCGGCCCTAGAGTTCACCCCATTCTCCTATGCTGCACCCATTTCAGTGTATGTCCTTATGGAATGGGTGACCGAGAAGCCAAACACCCCAAGGCACACCTCAGCACGTGTCGGAGTCTGCAGAATAGTGTGAGGTGATATAGCACCTAACATCATGTGAGATGACCCAAACACTTACCCCAATGTCTGTCCATCTCTACAGGATGGAGGTGGGGTTGGTGTGAAGTTCAATACTTCACTGTGATTCCTACTCCATCTGTCTAACTCCTGCATTTCCAATGCTAATACCAGCAAGCAAACATTCAGCATTGACAAATTCTTGTTTACCATCTGGCATAAGAACTGCAAGGTGTAGTAGATCATTTGACTGATGTGGTTGTGGCAGGAAGCTGAATTAAGGGGCATTGTGTGCAGTGCTGTGTATTTTCAGGCAAGAGTTTTAAATCGTGTGTGTGTGTGTGTGTGTGTGTGTGTGTGTGTGTGCATGCATGTGTGTGTGTTGGTAGTAAAAAGATAGTGAATGTCATTCAAGATTTCTAGCAGTCTCAGGATGAGTGCTATAACTGACGTTGGTGGCAGGTGTATGTGTTTCACATAACCTTCTCAACAAGCAGATATCCACATCAGAATGTACTTTTATGAATATAATGTGTTAGTTTTCATGACTGATCTGATGTTACTTTGTTGAAACCTTAGTCTTCCTTTCTATAATTTGGAGCACATCTTGGTAGCCTACCAATGTGCTTGTATAAGAAACTTTATACAGTCTCCAATTAACCTTGTAGTATGTGTATACAACATCTAGTGCTTTACCATGGTAACTGTCTGTGATGTCACAAACGGCAATTGTGAGGTTTGTTGTGGACAGTAAGATACTCTTAAGGCACAGTAAAATAAGTACTACATTATCTGAAACTTTAAAAAAAACTCCTAGTGTAATATGTTTGGGGGAAGCACTGCAATGCCACTGCTGCGTCACTGTTGTATTGGGCCGATGCATACCACTGAGCATAGGGCTTATGACAATATAAATCTGGCCCTGCCTGTCCCCACCCCTGTTCTCTTGCACCTCTGCTCTGGGGGAGCTTCCTTCCCTAGGACCCTACCTCCCAGCCGCTTCACTACCATGATGACTAAAGGCAGAATCTAAGAAAAGATCCAGGCAGGCCACACTTGACAATCCTAACTGTTGTGAGGTGTGTGTGACCCTTGCATTTTTTGTGGTAGGACATCAAGTTATTGCTCACCATGCTGTCTCATCCACCACACACTGGGCTGTTCTCAGCCTCTGTCCAGACAACTGCTGACCAATGCCACCTGCCTTCCCCTCAGCCATCAACTCAGTTTAGTGTCTGGCTCTGTTCTGGGCCTCTGGCATTGGCAGGGCTCCATTTAACTTTTTTTTTCCTTCCATTTTACGTTCCTGTCATCGCGCACTCCTCCAAGTTCAGCTCTGTTCACTGCTCTGACTGTAACTCTTGAACAAAACACACTGGTGGCACACACATGAAACATCTGACTCAGAGACTGTCAAAAGAGCTACTGATGGAACGGCACCAAATCCTACAGCCACTGCTTGATGATCCCTTTGCACAGCTGCCATTGCCAAATGCAATTCATAACTTTCTCTGACTGACAGCCAGCATAATGTGGGAGGTCACCAGTCACAGTGTGTCACATCACATCAGGGGGCAGATGGTCGACTCCACCCCCCAATGATACAGAGAAATGAGGAGTCTTTTAGAAAAAGATCTTCAGTATTTAAAACAAAAATATTATGAAGTAGGTGCTACAGCCACCAAGTTCCTGGCATACCGTCTTAAACAACAAGTTGCCAGGCCAGCCCGTAACACTGAGGTTGAGGCACTGGACACCACACCTAGTGCGCGCTGACAACCCGGGATCGGGAATGAGCCCAGGTTGTCAGGGGCCGCTGGAGGACGAGGGGAGAAGCTAGTTCGAGGCGCCTAAGGCAGCTCTCTCCTCCTGGGAGGGACTGGAGGCTCCGCTGCCACTGGCTGCCACCCATGGAGGATGGATGGTGGTACTGACCTGAGGAATCTCTGGCAATAGCCATGGGGAGGGTGGAAGGCTGAGCCGGCATCACTGGGCATACATGTGCCTCCATGCACACCCAATGACCATATGCCGGGTCCGGGAACTGGGGAGAAAATGGGCAAAAACCCAGAAAATATAAATAAAACAAAACAAAAACAGCAACAACAACAACAACAACAACAAGCTGCCAAAGTGGCTATCAGAGAAATCTGACATCCTGGCACAGAACAGATGATCCACGGGAGTGTACAGATCTCTAATGCATTTGTGTCTTATTACCAGTCCCTGTATAGTCCACATCAAGAACAGTGCAGCTGGCAAGTGACAATTATCTTCAAGCCCTAAATCTATCCAAACTATTGCCACAGCAGGGCATTAAATTGATTACCCCTATAACGCACATAGAAATACTAACAATGATTAAGGACATTAAAGCAGGAAAGTGCCCAGGACTGGATGGCTTTAGTGGAGAATCTTGTAGAGTGCTCAAAAAAGATGTCGCTCCATTATTAGGTTGAGTATTTAATAAGATTTGGGGAAGGGAGCAGCCCTGCCACTGACTTGGAATTATGCCACTTTAACAATGTTGCCTAAGGAGGGAAAAGATCCGACCTTGTGTGGTTCGTATCAGCTAATATCCCTTCTTAATACCTATTACAAAATATTATAATATGGGTTGGAGTAAACGTGCACTCACTGCAATTGGTGGAGTCACTCTGTGTACCCATGGATTAAGCTGGCATTAATCCATGGTTCCGTGGAGTGACTCTGGAGATCCACCTCCGAGTCTTGTTTTCTGCAGTGCAGAGCACAGTCTGCTGGCAGCTTTGTGTAATACCCAGTAAGTGATTCAGTCTGAATCGCAGTATCTCTGCGTGGCAGCAGTTTGTGTGGCTTTACAAGCAGGACATGGTCCAACACAAATGGTGAGAGTCAGCAACACAGTGGCAGTCCCCTGCCGTTGTGCTGGAGCAGCACATAAGAGACAGACAGACAGTGACAGCAAGCAGCACATTGGCAGCAATTGCCTGCTGTCAGACCCTGTTTGTCCACTGCTGACTGTGTTATTCTTGCTGACAGCATCCCGGTTCAACTGCTATCATCGCTGCTCCATGTTTGCGTCAGAATCCCCTGGTTCAGCTCCTGTCAGCCTGAGAAGGAGCACGTCATCCTCTGCTATTATAATCCTCCTTCTTCCCCACACCCACAACAACGAACAGCATGGGCGTTTACTGTTCTGATGTCCCGGTGTATTGCAGCTTGTAGAGTTACTGTCAATGTTCATCCCAGGCGCAGAACATCCATCTTTTCTGGATGACAGCATGCAGGATACAGTGTAGCATGGTGTCTGCACCCCCCTCCCCCGGGTCCAGTCCCAGTCAGAAAACATGTGTAAGAGAGTGGAGGTTGGTGCTTGGCAGTCGGGAGTGCAGGTTGGTGTCTTGGAGGGAGAGTCCCCATCCCCCCTATTCCCCACAGTGCCAGACACACAGCACCTAGAGAGAGCAAGACAGGGAACAGACAAAGGGATATTCATCCCCTAGTGAAGCATCCCCCCCCCAAGACATGTCAGCTTATCTCCCTGATCCTGGTACACCCAAGGGCAATTGGCTATGATCTCAGGGCTCCTGTGTCTTGCATGTTGTGGAACAGCAAGGCAAAGTAGCGGGGTGACAGTGGATGGAGAGTAGAACAACGTAGTTTTTGTTTTATGACACCATTTGCCCACACACTGTACCCAAAGATGCAGATATCCTGAAGGTGGGAGGAGAACGAGAGAGAGGGGTGCTGTAACAGTGACCACATGTTAGAATACCCTGTTAGTGACCCAATCGATTATGCTGTTTTCTCTCTCTCTCTCTCTCTCTCTCTCTCTGCTCACCGTCCCCAACTCACTGACTTGTCAATATGTCTGGATTCCTGTAACTGAAAGCCTCCCAACTGATGATTGCCTAAAAACCTGCGTCCTGACAGCTGATTAAAATGGTGACTACCAACAGAGCTTACTGTAGAATCGCACATTCAGACTGGAAAAAAAACAGTATTTCCTGACAGCTCCGGTTCCTGGAATGCAACTTTTGAGTAGTGCTAAGAAATCAGCAACCTGGTTGGTGCAACATTAAGCTTCCACATCAATTCTGTTTTACAGTATATTACCAAACAGGAAATGCAATCTATATTAGAACACCACTAAAACGATATTTGTTAGGACACTACTAATGCAATAAAGCAATAAGTCATGTGGACAGCTGTTAGGCAGGGTTTCCAGAGAGGGAGCCAGACGAGCTTACCCCAAGCTATGGGAGGGCATCAGGGTAGGGACAAAAGGGGGTGTAATCAGGAGAGGAAGGGAAGGAATATGTTGGAGGGTGGTGTCACTGAATGCGAGGAGCCTAAGAAACAAATCAGCCGAGTTACAGGTTTTTGGTAGTGGGGCAGGTGGACATTACGTCCATAATAGAAACTTTGTTACCCAGTACCAGGACTGGGATATGATGATCCCAAGGTATAGGATATTCAGAAGGGACAAGGAAAACAGGAAAGGTGAGGGGTTGGCGATCTATGCACGGGAGGGAATAAGATGCATAAGAGAAGAGGGTGAGGAAGGCAGGACAGAGGCCCTATGGATGCAGTTTCAGGACTCAAAGAGCAGGGTAGTGAGGGTAAGGGTAGTCTACAGGGCACCAACTCCAGGAGAGGAGCTGGACAGGGAGTTGCCAGAACAAATTATGAGGGTTTGCAGGAAGGGGAATACAGTGGTGGTGGTGGGGGGGGCTTCAGCCTACCTGGGGTGGACTGCAACACACCAACCGCCACAAGTGCAAGGGAGCAGGTCATATTGGGGGCATTTCAGAATAGCTTCCTGGTGCACTTGGTACGTGAGCCAACTAGGTTGGGAAGGACTCTGCACCTTGTACTATCAAATGGGGAGGCCGTAAGGGACCTGGAGGTGGACGACCCTCTGGCTGGGAGTGATCACCACTCAATGTGGTTCACACTCAGAATGGGGAAGCAAACTGGAGGTTCAAGTACCAGGGTGATTGTTTTTAAGGGGGCAGATTTTAACAAGATGGGGGAAATTCTGATAAATCATCTGGGGAGAATCCAACCAAGCATGGATGCCAATCAAAAGTGGGATATTATTAAAGCAGGGCTGGCAGAGGCTACTGGGACATGTACTAGGGCACAAAGTAAGAAGGGAAGGACGAAGAAGCCCAGTTGGCTCACCCAGGAGGTGATGGAGGGGGTGAGGGCCAAGAGGAAAGCTTTTCCGAGATTCAAGTGATCAGGAAGGGGGGACGACAGGGAGGAGTATACAAAGAAGTCCAGGGAAGTTTCCACACTAGTCAGAGCCACCAAGGTATCCAGAGAGCTGAGGGTGGCATAGGACATTAAGGACAGACAGAAGGACTTCTTCAGATACATTAGTGAGAGAAGAAAGAACAGGGACTTGATAGTGAGAATTAAGAAGGACGGGGGATGGGTAGAGAAGGGGGAGGAGCAGGCAGATGCACTCAATGATTACTTCTGTTCTGTAGTCACAGAAAAGAGAGGGGGACATATACCTCATGTGAGTGGTGGGGTGGGCGGGGGGAGTGACAGATAGAGAAATTACAGAGGACAGGGTACTGGAAGGACTGAGGGCACTGTGGGTGGACAAGGCACTGGGACCTGATGGCATTCACCCTAGGGTACTCAAGAAACTGGCAAGGTGCCTGGAAGGACCACTAGCTGGCCTGTTCAATACGTCTCTGGACACGGGATGCGTGCCACAGGACTGGAGGTTGGCCCATGTGGTGCCCATTCACAAAGGTGGCCCAAAGGATGATCCAGGTAACTACAGACCAGTGAGCTTCACATCAATTGTGGGAAAGCTCATAGAGACAATCTAAAGAGAGGCTGGTTACATTTTAGAAGACAATGCTCCAGGATGGGCGACAACATGGGTTTGTTTGATCCTGCCAGACAAACCTGAGTGAGTACTATGATTGGGTGACCAGGGAACTGGACAAGGCCATGCAGTGGATGTCTCTACTTAGACTTCACAAGGCAATCAATTCCATGCAGCATGGGAGGTTGAAGGAAGCTGGAATATGTAGCGGTGGGTACTAAGATGGTCAAATGGATCACTAACTGGCTGAAGGGCAGGCAGCAAAGGTGGTGGTGGTGGTGGAGGGAAACTCTCATCACCAAGAACAGTAACAAGCTGGGTGCCATAGGGATCGGTACTGGGACTTTGGGACCAGTGCTGTCTAGGATATTCATAGCAGATATCTCACATGAGACCCAGAGTAAGATCAGTCTGTTCACAGACGATACCAAAATGGGAGTTGTGGTGGATGACATCGAGGGGCGGAGGGGACTGCAGGAAGACCTGACTAAACTATAGGAGTGGTCAGAAACATGGCAGATGGAGTTCAATGTCAAGCAGTGCAAAGTGCTGCACTTCGAAGTTAAGAACCAGAGAAGGAACTATCCCCTGGGAGGGGTACAGTGGGGGAGGACAGAGGAGGAAAAGGACCTGGGGGTGATTGTAACAGGGAATATGAACAACTTGGCTCAGTGCAGGAAGGCAGCAGTGAAAACCAACAAGATGCTGGGCTGTACAGTGAGGGAATCTCCCAGAAGTAGTGAGGTGCTCCTTCCCAGTACAGGTCAGTGGCCAGGCCACACCTGGAATACTGTGTGCCGTACTGGCACCCATTCCTGAAAAAGGACATCAGATTGTTGGAGTGGGTACAGCACAGAGCAACTAAGATGATCCTTGGTTTGGAGGGGAAAACCTATGAGGAAAGGTTGAACATGCTTAACATGTATTCCCTGGAGGAAAGAAGGGATAGGAGAGATTTGATCGAGACCTTTAAGTACCTGAAGTGGATGAACAAGACTAATACAGGAGATATATTCTGGATCAGAAGAGAGAGGGATACAAGAGGATATCAAATGAGGTTGGATGGGGAAAAATTCAGGAGGGAAATCAGGAGACATTTTTTCACTGAACGGGTGGTAGGCAAGTGGAACACTTTACCTGAGAAGGTGGTTTCCTGTAGGACAGTGGGCTGTTTCAAGAGTGGATGCAAAAGAGTAAGGGGGATAACTGTGAGGGGAGGAAAGGGTGGGGCAGCTGCAAGTTGAGGGCTAGCTGCACAATTGAGCAGACTCATCAGACCATGAGGCCTGTTTCTGCTGGCATTTTCATATGTTCGTATGACAGAGTATGTGGATCTTAGTGTGTGTGTGTGGGGGACAACTGCATGTGGTACGCTAATGTAGCAGGCACTGAAGTAGGCAGAAGAAATGTCACAAATCATCTCAGTAGTGTATGTGTGACATTTCTGTGCATAACAGGAATCCAGTATGCATTATTTGTTAGGGACTATTTTGCAAGGTTGCAGGATATACAACATTTTTGCAATTTAAACAGCAAAAACACCTTTCTGAATATGTTTTGTTGTTTAGACATAACCCATGGTATAAGTGCACTAACCCATTCCAGGGTATGGGGTTTTGGGAATTAATCAACACCCGGTGCTGTGAGTACACTCAGCCTGCAGCCTCATGCCTACAACATGCCCTGCCTGTCAAGCCAAACAAACTTCTGCCGCACAGAGATACTGTGATTCAGACACAATCACTTACTGGGGATTACACATGGCTGCCAGCAGACTGTGCTCTGCACTGCAGAAACAAGACCTAGCAGTGGATCCCCAGAGTCACTCCGCAGAACCGTGGATTAATGCTAACTTAATCCATGAGCATGCAGAGCGACTCCACCAATTGTAGTGCATGTTTACTTTTACTCCTACCCATGTTGTAATTACCCTGCCTATTACTACACACTGGACCCTAGTTGGTCACAGGTGTCTCTCCCTCCTTTCTCTTATGTCTACTTAACAGATATGCGACAGAGGGTGCAGGTTAATGGTGTTCATGCTAATGGTGAGAAAGTGGCCAGCAGGGTGCTGCAGGGATCATACTGGGACTGGTCCTCGTCAATGTCTTCATAAGTGATATTACAGAAGGACTGGAAGGGAAGGTATGCCTTTTTGCAGAGGACACCAAAATCTGTAACAGGGCAGACTCTCAGGAGAGGATGGAGAGAATGTGTAAGAGCCCTGGGAAACTCAAGGTGTGGTCAGGGGCATGGCAACTGGGTTTCAATGCCAAAAAATGTAAAATCTCACACCTAGGACATAGAAACCCAGGAACCAAGTATAGGATAGGGGTACTGACAGTCACTAAGCAGGAGAGTGAACTTGGGTTAACATATTTGATTACCTCAAAGTGGCAGGGCAGTGAAGCAAAGCAGTGGATAGGTCAGTTAGATGCTGAGGTGCTTTAGAGAGGTTTCTCCAGTAAGAGGTGGTATTGCCACTTTATTGCCTGTTGGAGAGACTCCACCCATAGTATTGTGTCCAGTTCTGGAGGATGCACCTTAGAAAGAACAGAGACAGGGTGGAGGCAGTCCAGAAGATGGCAGCTAAAATGGTGCAGCAGGGGTTACACCAAAAGCCCTACAAGAAGAGACTGAGAAATCTTAATGGATCCCTGGAAGAGAGGAGACCGAGCGGGTTATAAAGAGACCTACAAGTACTACAGGGGTAAACAGGGTGCAGGAGGGTAGTCTCTTGCAAATGAGAAAGAGCGTGGGGAACAGGGGTAAGCAATGAAGCAGGAGGAAGGGGCAGTTTAATGGGAGGAATTTCTATTTCACTGAAACAATGGTAGATTCCTGGAACAGACTGCCAGCATGGAAGGGTGGAGATGAAAATAGTTGGGGGCTTCAAGTGTGCATGGAATAGACATTGGAAAATATTAATATCTAGGTAGGGAGGAGGGAGGGTGCTGGAGATCATTTAGGGTCTGTAGAGGCAGACTAGGCAGGGGCCATCTAGGCAGACTTTCTGCCTACAAAGTCTATGTTTCTATGTTTCAGGTAGAAGCACAGTGCACTCCTGCTGCCCCACTGGGCTAGCTCTGTTATTGCTGAATTAAGGTACTTTTTTGCTCTACTGTAAACTGTACTGTGCTGAACTAAACCTCTAAGTTAGCTATAAGTTAGCTGCTTCTAGTTTTTCTCTGTTTTGCAAATTTGCCTGTAACGTCTACAATTTCCTCCCTCTGGCTCCGTGTGGTTCAGTTTTTGTGGCACAGGGACAGGGAGGAAATGCTTGATGACCTCAATAAGAGAAGAAAGAATGTTGAACTTCATAAAAGGATGGATTTCAAAAGCGAAAAATGGAAAGAAAATAATAAACAAAACTTGGTCCGACCATTTATTAACCGAACAGTTTTAACCAAGTTATATTTGAAAGGCAACACTGCCACCTGCTGGAGTATCACTTACTGACATGCTGCAGCCCCACTTTCCAATGACGGGGAAGAGGTGAACACA
This sequence comes from Neoceratodus forsteri, assembly GCA_016271365.2. NCBI lineage: Eukaryota > Metazoa > Chordata > Ceratodontiformes > Ceratodontidae > Neoceratodus > Neoceratodus forsteri. The sequence continues at coordinate 739,536,159 of CM028137.1, read as the reverse complement.
TGCAGGCAGTGTGCCAGATGTTTGGAATCCAGGAAATAAGTCAGTTTATTAAATAAAACTGTGATTCTATTCAGATGTCAAGAGCCTTCAGCCAAAAACAACTTTACACACTTTTTTTTTTTTAAATAATAACTAATGAGAACATTGTCTAGCACAAGAGCAAATGTAAGATTTTTTTTTTTCATTGACATTAGCAGTTGGTGAGGGTTGAAACACATTTGAAGGAAACTATGTGCTTGAGTTTAGAATGACCCACAAAATGATCACTGTAGAACCATCTCCTGCCCTGACGTCTTGCTTCCTTTGCCATTTCAGAGCCAGAGTAATGTGTTCTGTGGGTCTAACAATGAGAACCAGAGTTGGATATTGCATGCATGGCTGGGTAAAACTGATTTGCATATTCTCATGAAGACTTTCTCATAACATGTCCAAACTGTCATTTTTTTATGAAGAAAATGTGTGCAGATTTCAGTTTTCACACAAAGCTGCTATTTTTTTAAACCAGTGATTTGCTTTGCATGAAAACAGATTTCATTTTAATCTGGTCAACTTTCACTTAATTTTGCAGATATGCTACAACTGCTAAATATTTTTATTGTTTGCAATAAATATATATCACACAAAACTGTGTTTCATGTGATCTGTATAAACAAAAACAATGTTTTCCACCCTCGTTGTCTGAGCCCTCTCGAGGGTCCACTTACAACGTTAAACTAGAAAGGGAAACAGAGAGGGCTTCATTACAACACTTCTGTTACAGTATGTTTGGCTGTCTATGCCAGTGTTCTGTGTCTCCACAACATTGTACCTTTCTTTCTGTTACACATGAGTTGGAAATGTCCTACTTCCTGATTGGCTAAATAAGTTCTGATCCCCATATGTTAATTCCCCAGAAAAGCACAGGTTTGAACAAGTTCAGGCAGTGGGCTTTGGCATTTGGGCAAATCACAGAATTCATGAGCCCCTTCACTCAGTCTTGATTGCTATCACAAACATGGCTGACACCTTTTCTCACTGAAAACCTTCTACAAGCAAGGCCCTAACAAAACAAGCATTTGTCAATGCTGAACATTTGATGCTTGGTAAACAATGTGGTTTTTGCAAGTTTTGACCTCAAATTTTGAAGATTACTTGTTTTAGGATTTGCCTTACAGGCATGCCATGCACCATTAATAGTATGTTGGCTGACCATCTCATCCAGGATTTAAAAACGACACATCACGTTTACGAGGTGGTGCAGAAAAATTGCTACGTTGAAAGGCTGTAGTCAAAGTATTGAAAATTAGCAGAGCTATGAGTGAACGCCGGAATAGTGTAACGGCTCCCAGAAGCTGCAGGACTTGTCATGCTTTGTGGTGCATTTTGGGACAAGGCACAAAAAATCAGGGACAAAGAACCACAGTCTGAGACACATCTTAACAAGCGTTTGTCAATGCTGAACGTTCACTTGCAGGTTTGTGCTGGGATGGGTAATGGAGAATCTGCAGTTTAAGATTGGAGGCCACCAATATTTAGTGGCACAAAGGGGACTGGCAAAAAAAAAAAAAAAATTTGTTAGTGAAGCAGGCCTGGCGGCCGAGGACTTGCAAGGTAGCTCCAGTTGGTGTGGGAAGGAGAGGAGTGGAAGGGTACTGCCAGTGAGGTTTTATATATATATATATATATATATATATATATAAAGGCAGGACAATGGCAGGTAGGGGGAGTGGACTGAGTCAAAGCCAAGTGGCACTACTGTCCCAGCTGAAGAGGATGGCTCAAAGAAGGAGAACAGCATGGCTCGGGCATGCTTGGCCACAGACCATCAGAGAGGTCAGACAGATCGGAGACCACGGCCGAGGGCACAACCAAAAGGTAAGAGAAATAAGCCAAATCAAGGGATATGGACCAGGTTGTGGGTATTGGCAGAGCATCCCCTGGTCCCCAGTGCAGGGGAAAGTAGCTTGGAGGAGGGGAGACACCAGAGTATTCTGAGGGATCGCCCTGGGGAATCGACACGGGAAAAGCCAGGTAGGGACAGGCCAGGGTGGGGTGGGAAGGAAGACCTTGTGGGGTGAGCCCCACAGGAACGGACAGTAAGATGAATGTATCCTCTCCCTACCTGTGGGTCTAGGTCGGCCACGCCACCGGAGGCGGCCATTGCCTAAGAAACCCAAGGGGTGGTATGATACATCCTCGAAGAGGAGAACGGGAGCCCTGTGGGTGAGAGAAAGGAAGAGGCCAAGAGACCAGTCGGCACCCCACAGACCCCAGCTGGGTACTTCCAGATCTTATGGGGACTGGCCATGGCCAGGGCCTCCTTTGCTGAAGAGGCCCAAAAAGGGGTATAAGTTATCTTCGGACAAACAACAGGGTAAGCCCCGGGCACCAGGGAGGGGGAAGAAGCCCAGAGGCAAGGGTTCTCGCTCAGCCCCCTCAAGGTTTGAAAGACTCTGGCCGCTGCTGGGGTCAAGTAGCGAATCAGAGAAGGAGCCCAAGGGTGGGCAAGGCCTCGGCCAAGGAAGCCAACAGTGGTTTCTGATTCAGAGGAAGAGGGGGTACAGGTCAGGGTGGGAACAAGATGGAAGAGGTATTAGGGACATTGAGGAACCTGGTGACTATATTGGCAGGTTCAGGAAAAGGGGGTAGCACAGTAGAGGGAGGGGAGAAAGGGGTGGTGCCAAAACATCCGTACTCTAGTAAGGAGGAGGAGGCATGGGCACACCTATCGGACAAGACTAGAGCAGTAATTCCCAGGAGAGAATTTGTGGATATCTTCACCCTATTGCATAGGGGAGAGGAGGAGGAAAAGAAAGATAAGAACAAAGAAAAGAAACCACAGGAAGATAAGAACTTTGAAAACTGGTCGGAGGGGTACTTGGTATACATGTACATCTTGTGTCAGGAGAAGCCGGAGCTCAGCTGCAGTCTTCTTAGTCACTGGATAAGGGTCATGAGAGTGCATGCGGCCTGAGGGGGCTCTGCTTGGCTTCATCATGATGAGGTCTTCTGGCTCCGATTACATAAGAACCCAGGGCGGGAATGGGATCAAGTGGACATGCCTCTGTTAGTGGGCATCATCACAGACAAGGCATATGTTCAACAAACGGATTGTTGGCCTCCCTGTGGGGAGGGAGTAAGGAATCAGGGAGGTCAAATAAGGGGGACAATCAGTGTTACTGCTTTAACAGGGGGATATACTCGCAAGCAAAGTGCAAGTTTACCCATGGGTGCCTCGCCTGCGACAGGCCTCATCCATTCATGCAGTGCCCCAGGGGAAAGCAGAGTGAGAGTTATACAGGACAAAAAAGGGAGATTTATTAAAAAAGGGAACTTGGGAGCAGGTGGTAACACCAATGAGGGTAAATGAACTGAAGGGTAGTTAGAGAGATACCACAGCAGGGAGGATGCACTTGAATTATTAGAAGGATTTACTGAGGGGTTTAGGATTTCATATACAGGGCCTCATGGGAGCTTTGAAGCCCTCAATTCAAAAATTGGCAAGGAGGACATGGGGTAGTTAGTGCAAAGATTAAGAAATAGAGACTCCTGAGTCAGATCGCCGGTCCATTTATAGAACCGCCGTTTGACGACTTCAGGGTTTCGCCAGTGAGGGTGGTATCAAAAAGCACACAAGGGGAGTTTTGAATGATCACTCACTTGTCATTCCCAGGGGGAGGATCGGTGAATGATTTCATAGATCCGGCACTGACCTCAGTGCACCATAAGTCATTCGACAGGGCAGTGAGTGACGTGGCAAGGTTTGCTCAGGTAGTGCGCATGGCAAAGGTGGATATCAAATCCACCTTCCGGTTGCTCCCAGTCCTCCCGACAGACTACAGTCTGCTGGGACTAAAAGTGAGTGGGCAATATTACGTAGACAAATGCATGCCGATGGGGTGTGCCATTGCGTGTGCATACTTTGAGAAATTCAATACATTTTTACATTGGGTAGTGGAGCAGACAACCCGGTGGAGGAATCATCCATTACTTGGATTATTTTTGGTTATTGGGCTCAAGGGGAGTGCAGTCTGTGAGAAGACGCTGGGGGATTGCAAGAAGTTTGCCAAACTTTTGGTGTTCTCCTGGTCAAAAAAAAGACTGTAGGCCCAACTTTGGTAGTGTCCTTTTTGGGGACTGAAATTGACTCCGGAAAAATGGAGTGCAGGTTGACAAGGGAAAAGTTAGAAGCTCTGCAGAGGATGGTGAGGGACAGCAGGCAGGCAAGGAAGATGACATTGCGACAGGTACAACCGTTGTTTGGTCATCTGAATTTTGCATGCAGGACCATACCAATGGGTCGGGTCTTTGTACAAAGGCTGGCTAAAGTGACCGTGGGGGTCCATTGCCCGCACCACAGGATTAGGATCCCCTGGTCAGTGAAGGAGGATTTGGATGTTTGGGGTACCTTCCTGGAGGACTTTAACAGCGTTACTGCAAGGCCCGAGGAGGAGGTGTCAAACGCAGACCTGGAACTCTTCACAGATGCTTCCAGGGACCTGGGGTTTGGGGCATACTTGCAAGGGGCATGGCTAGCAGAGACATGGCCGGCATCATGGGAAGAACATGGACTAACCAAGAACATCACATACTTGGAATTCTTTCTGATAGTGGTGTCCTTGGTAGTGTGGGGAAGGAAACTGCAGAATAGGAAGGTGCTATTTAGATCAGACAAAACTGGAGTGGAACATATAATTAATCAGCAGCAGGGGGCAGTTGGGCCAATAAGGGACCTGCTCTGGATGTTTGTATTAAGGTGTTTACTGAACAATACACAGTTTAGGGCCCAACATGTTCCTGGGGAATGCAACAGTATAGCTGATGCTTTATCTTGTTTGCAGCGGGACCGGTTCAGGACCATGGCACCTGGAGCAGACGGCAGTCCAGAAAAGATCCCGCAGTTCTTGTGGAACCTGGGAATCTCAAAGACTGGGCATTGATGTGCCAGTCATTGGCACCCAGCACCCAAAAAGCATACCTGAAAGAAGTGGAAGAGTTCATAAGGATTCTGGACTCCCATGGCTGGCAAGAGTTCTAGCCTATTCCAGAGAGGCAGCTGTGCAGGTTTGTGGTGGCACTCAAAAGGAGGGTAGTTCAGCAGGGCAGCGAGCCATCACCTGGCAGGGTTAGGGTGGTTTAGCAGGCAATGGTGCTGGAGGACCACACTCAGTCATTCAGGGTCAGCAAACTGCTGGAGGGGTGGGGAAGGTCACAGCCTAGAGTTCCAGACAAAAGATCAGTGAGGCCCTGGTTATTAGAAGGCCTGATGGGGTCTTGCCAATGATCTGCACAGGTCGACAGGAGGCACTGCTGTTCAGGACAGCATATTTGCTGGCCTACTGTGGGCATTTAGAGTCTCGTGGTCATCGCGCTCACAGACAGGACCTTCCAAGAGGGGCCTGCAGATATGGGACGAGGTGTTGTCGAGGCACAGGGTACTAGTAAGGATACAGAGGTCAAAAACTTGATTGGCAGGCATGGGATATGTGGGCAACACTTTGGGATTGGGGGGGATGGCAGTGGAGGATTAGGAAGGAATTAGCGAGGTATAAGGTGGGGACACGGAACGAGGGGTGGGCGTACTTCAGGCACAGGGATGGGACATCACTGACACAGTTTCAATTTACAAGGATGTTTAAGAAAGCCTTGCAGGCAGTGGGAAAGGGATTATGGGACCCATTCCCTGTGGATAGGGGGAGCAACTTGGGCAGCAAGCAAGGGCATGACTAAGGTAGAGATTAAGGGATTGGGAAGGTGAAATCACAGGCATTTAAAAGATATGTATGGCTGCACATGCTTTAACTTTTTTTTATTTATCAAACAGATTGGAGGGGAGCTAGGAGATGGGTGTGTATATGTGGACACTCTTTCATTCATTGGGTGGCTGCCCAGGAGCAGTCTCGATCTGGGGACCAGTACTGGAGCTTCAGTGATATCCCTGTTGAGGTGCGGCGGATGGGGAACAGGGGTATGTGCTGAGATCAGCTGGTTCCCAAGTTGTGGGAAGAGTGTCAGAAGGATGCACATCTGGATATCCTGGTCATCCAACTGAGAGGTAATGACTTGGGGGTAATAAAGTCCATAAAACTACTGCACGCCATGAAAGATAACATAGCCACCATCCAGCTGGCATGCCAGAGACTAGAATAATATGGTCACACATCATTCAGAGAAATCATTGGCAAGAAGATCCCAAGAGCAAGGGTCTGGACAAACTCGGCTGAAGATTAATGGAGAAATGGGACATTAATCACCGACTGCCAGGAGGTGACATTAACATGACCACATTACAGTGAACTCATGAACTGTATCAGACAGATGGAATACACCTGTCCGACATAGGCATTGACTTATTTTGCAGGGACATTCAACTGATTTTAACTCCAATACTTGGAAGAATGGGCAAGGAGATAATGGGGAGAACCTGATGGGAAGCCTGTGAGAGAAGGTAAGGGAAATGACATGTGTGGGTGACCTGATGGGATCAGGTTGGTGGCAGATAGGGAGGTCTCAAGGTTGTCTAAGGATAAGTTGGGTTGGCCCAGCTCAAAAATGGGAGAAAGAGTGGCCCCCAGTGCCCAGCATGGAATGGGGGCTTCTCATTTGGGCATTCTCAGGGGGAACCTGGCCTGCGCCCAGCATGGACCAGCCAAGGTCACCAGATAATACTCCTGGGTCATGCTGGACCCATGGAGGGGGGGGCCACCACGTCAGGCCCCTGAGGGTGGGTTTCCCATGGTGGAGATCCACGGTCTCCGGGCTCATACAGGGGGAAGGAGGCAGGGGCCATGCCCAGCATGACGGGCACTAGGCCTTCGGCTCTGAGGGTCTGACCCCCTTGAGGAGCCTAGTAGCCCACAGCCTTGCCAAGGGGGGGCAGACAGCAGGCAGGATAGATCCCCTTCCCTCCCTTCATGAAAGGGAAAGGAGGGGGCTTGGGACATGAACCTTGAAAAGACTACCTTTGGCGCATGTCTAGTTTGTATTAGGAAATGGATTTAATAAACATATGGCTGTGGCCATTCAAATCCCAAACTAGTGTGATTATTGTCTCCATGGGAAAATCAGAAGGGGGAGAAGGTGACAACTGGACAACCACTGGACCTTCCCTGAGGCCTCGATGGGGAATGGGGTTTGGTATCTGGGCTCTCCCTCCAACCAAAGGAACTCCCGTGGAGCCAAGAACGGGATCGCTGAATCCTGTTCAGGCCCTCCTCGTACTCTAGAACAACAAGGGGTCAGAGGTCAGAGACCCCGTGGGTGATGGGGGGGGGCGACCAGGAGGGGCAGTCTCAGTGGCCACAGAGTGGGGACTGGGTGGTCAGGAGCCAGGGGTGGAATGGTGGCAAGGGGTATAAGCAGCCACAGACAAGCTGCAATCTCTTTTCCTTGCACCCTCTGAGGTGGAACCCCCATCCCACCCAAAAGCATAGTACAAGAATACTGCCCTCTACTGAGGGATCCACCAGAAGGGGTTGCAGAGGACTTTCCAGTTTTTCCAGCTAAACAGGTATTTGCCTGGATTTTCGCCTCTGCCAGACTAGTTATTGGATTCGGCCAACTTGCAGAGGGTAGCATACTGTCACAGCCTCTGGAAGCAGATAGGAGTGTCCAAGGTTGTCTAAGGTGATTCAGGTTAGCCTGGCTCAAAAGTGGGAGAAAAGGGGGTTTCCAGCACCCAGCATGGAATGGGGGCTCCTCTTTCAGGAGATCTCAGGGGGAACCCAGCCTGTACCCAGCATGGACCGGCCAAGATCACTGGATAATGCCCCTGGGTCATGCCGGGCCTGCGGGCAGGAGGGCCCACCACGTTGGGCCCCTGAGGGCAGATTTCCCATAGTGGAGGTCTGCGATCTCCGGGATCAGACAGGGTGAAGGAGGCAGAGGGCCACACCCAGCATGGCAGGCACTAGGCCTTCGGCCCTGAGGGTCTGATCCCCTTGAAGATCCCAGCAGCCCACAGGCTTGCTGAGAGGGGGCAGGCAGCAGATGGATAGATCCCTCCTTCATGGAAGGGAAGGGAGGGTTGGGACATGAACCTTGGAGAGACTCCCTTCAGCGCACGTCTAGTTTGCATTAGGAATTGGATTTAATAAACATATGGCTGTGGCCATTCAAATCCCAAACTGGTATGATTATTGTCTCCATGGGAAAACTGGAAGGAGGGGAAGGTAAGAACCTGACAACCAATGGCTTGTTTCCAGATATGACCTGGGGGGCTGGTGTATAACTAGGTGTTCTTTTGTCAGGAGGTGGGAGGATCATAAACTCAGAGGTAGCTAATAAAGTAATAAAAAATGAGGCGCTCTCAAAGACTGTTTTCACTGATCACAAAAATGTCATTTTAAGTTCATTTTAAAATACCTAATCAATGAGCTCTTATACATGTTTTACAAGCGGGATAGTTGCTACAATAGCAGCTATATATATATTTATATATATGATGACAACACAGCATGTGATACTGTATGTATCACGGTGGACAGTGACCTCGACTCACAGTGGCGGGTAGTTGAACACAGTGAGGTTTCGATGTTACTGTTCACTGCTAGATACATAGGTATCAATAATGGACATCACGTATCCGCTTTTATACAATAGGCTCCGCTTTTTTCTTACTTTTCTTTTTTTTTTACTGGCATGAGGAGGGGAAGTGATCTGCACGCTGTGTTGATAACCAGCAGTGACGTACACTGTGGTTGATATCTTCACAGTGTACACGCCACGATCTGGTTATCACACTGTGGTTGTGATACAGCTTTTATGTGATAACATATCACTTCACCCTATTGTATAAATAAATATATATGATATGCTTATGGGTGACTAGAAATATCACTGATATTTCCAGTTACGCCACAGCATATTTCATTTATGTAAATAAGTCTGTTGCATTGGTCGCAGTTATATATTGTCCTACAAAAAAAATCATATTTCACTAAGAAATGTTCCACTTGGGACTTCTTAAAGAGTGGTAATAAATATTATAACAGAGTCTGCAAGATGCGGAAACACCCACACTGGTACCTGTGTCGGAAACAAAGTGCAAGGCAGGCATGTCACGTGATCCAGGTGCAACGGTGAGATTCAAACCTGTTAAATGTCCTGTACCTGGGGACGAGGTTATTCAGCCAGACATCTTGTAAAATAAATATGGCATTTGCCTGCTAAACTACTTTTCCAGAGTGCCGAGGTTTTCTTCAAGTGATTAACTGTCCTATATCACAGAAAATTCAGAGATGTGTATAACAGTGCACATTACTGCTTGAGATCTATTTTGTGATAGTATGTGACAGACTAAGTTGAGGGCTATGTCTGCCCACTATGTCTGGAACCAATACAATATTGCATGGGCTTGCTGTCAGACAGATTGATGGGCAAACAGAAATTATTACACTGCAAACCTAAATTCTTGCTACAAATAACAAATGACCATAATAAATTACAATAGATAATTGCAAGTGATCAAAAAAAATCACCAGGGTTACCCATTCAAGCCAATGCAGTTTAATTATAAATAGCAACATTCTAGTGGATGCTTTGTAGATGTGAATGAATTTTGTTATAAACTATTAGAAACAAGCATTTGTCAATGCCAAGTTCACTTGCAGGTATTTGCAGTGGTGTTTGCATGTATGGTGCTTTACCCTAATGCCCTGTGCAATTGCTGGTATTTGGACAATAAATTGTCAGCAGGACCTTTTTGTTAGCCCCATTGTGCGCTACATAGGCGGAAACACGTTTTGGGCAGGATGTGAAAAATGACAGCTGTACTGCTCATAAGGAAGTGTGGCAAAATGGCAATGTTGAAAATCTGGAGTGGAAATATTGAAAATTCGCAAATGTAGGAGCTTGCATGGGAACTATGCAATGCACGCTCGAAAAACAGTCATTTTTAGGAATTTTTTCACCAAATTTTCAACATTGCCATTTTAAAACCTCTGCTAATGAACAGTGTCACTGTGATTTTCTTACTGTGTCCCATACATTGATTTTGCACACCGACTGCCATTGTGCACTACATGGGCAGAAAGATGTTTTGGGCAGGATGCTAAAATTGACAGCTGTACTGCTCATAAGGAGGTGTGGTAAAATGGCAATTTTGAAAATCTGGAGGAAAATATTGAACAAGAGTTACGAGCGCATGAGGAACAGCACAACGCACGTCAGAAAAACAGTGTTATTGTAGAATTTTTTCACCAATTTTCAACATAGCCATTTTAAGATATCTGCTCATGAACAGTGACACTGTGATTTTCTTAATGTGTCCCATACACTGAGTTCGCACACCGACTGTGCCATTGTGCGCTACATGGGCGGAAACACATTTTGGGCAAGATGTGAAAAATGACAGTTGCACTGCTCATAAGGAGGTGTGGTAAAATGGCAATGTTGAAAATCTGGAGTGAAAATATTGAAAATTGCAGAACGTATTTGCCATGTGAGGAACTGCGCAATTCCAGACCTAAAACAGCCATTTTTAGGAATTTCTTCACCAAATTTTCAGCACAACCATTTTAAGACCTCTGCTCATGATCAGTGTCACTGTGATTTTCTTAATGTGTCTCATACATTGAGTTCACACACCGACTGCGCCATTGTGCGCTACATGGGCAGAAACACATTTTGGGCAGGATGTGAAAAATGACAGCTGTACTGCTCATGAGGAGGTGTGGCAAAATGGCAATGTTGAAAATCTGGAGTGCAAATATTGAAAATTTAAACGCATTTGAGCGCATGTGAGGAACTGCGAACGCACACCCTAAAACAGTCATTTTAGGAACTTTTCACCAAATTTTCAACATAGCCATTTTAAGATCTCGCTCATGAACAGTGTCACTGTGATTTTCTTAATATGTCCCATACATTGATTTCGACACCGACTCGCCATTGTGCGCTACATGGGTGGAAACACATTTGGGTGAGATGTAAAATGACAGCTGCACAGCTCATAAGAAGGTGTGATAAAATGGCAATGTTGAAAATTTGGAGTGAAAATATTGAAAATTCGCGAACTTACAGCCTGCGTAGGAACTGTAATGCAGGCTAATAAAACAGTCATTTTGAATTTCTGCCAAATTTTCAATTTGAGTTTTGGGACCTTCTCATGAATGATGTCACTGTCATGGCATTATTCAAGCCCGAAGGGTGATTTCACACCTGTGACTGTGCAGTGCCTGCAAATCACCCTTCGGGCGGAATAACGCCATGACAGTGACATCATTCATGAAGAGTCCCAAAATCCATGTTGAAAATTTGGTGAAAAAATTCAAAAATGACTGAGATATGCAATAAAGTTGAAACCCCATCTAGCCCATTATACAGCTTACTGGCATTTCCTCAGTTCGCGGTCGCCTTTGAAGAGTGCAGACGTGTTCCCGGTCCACCGAAGATCATCGCGCCAGAGTCCAGAGGTAAGTATGGGGTGAGTGTGGGGAGGCTGGGTGCGCAGTGGGTGGGTGCGGGTTGTGAGAGGGGGGGCTGGGAGACGCGCCGCGGGACAGTTTTTATTTTACAGGTTAAAAAAAAAAAAGACGACGACGTGGGATGTTTGCCACGCTGGGATGGGCTCCCAGCATGGCAGAAGATGGCTGGGGGCGCCAAGGGCCAATGGGATTGGGCACCCCGTCGGCAAACTACTGGGCGCCGGGAAGAGCCGACGAGGGGATTAGGCACCCCATCGACAACAAAAGCGATTTGCCACACTGGGGTAGGCTCCCAGCGTGGCAGCAAGATGGCTTGGGGTTGTAGCCGACGGGGACTGGGCACCCCGTTGGCAATCAACATTTGCCACGCTGAGGTGGGCCCTGCGTGGGCAAGAAAAGCTTTGGGGGGCGGCGACGCGAGGACGGCGGGACGGCAGTAAGTTTCTCCTTTAAAGCAGAGGAACACCGCTGTCATATAAAGCTCCTGCACCATTGGTGCAGGATCGCCACGCCTGCTCCAGGGAGCAGTGCATTGGATGGTCGAGGCACACCTCCAAAGTGTGCTACTCTCCCAAAACGTTCCTTGCACATGCGCGCAAGCGAACGTAAAAAAGAGAAATTTCCCTTCCGACCACTGGTCACCCTCCATCCCCACCCAACACAAACTGAATCTGCTGCCTCCAAATCTCCCCAATCCTAAGCTGCACAGACCGCCTGTTTGGTGCAATTGTAGGAGATGGAGTTTGTAGAGAATAGACAGCTATCCTGCTACATATGCAAGGCAGATTCCTTGCAAAAATACCCCCAGGGACTTTTCTTTGGGGGAGGGGGAAGCGGGTCTGGGCGCATGAACAGAATTTCCAGAAGTTTGCCAACTTTTGCGATCTGTTGGGGGGGAAGAAATTACCTGTTCTGCTAAATCTGCTTTGGACAAGATGCCACCCAATGTTTTTTTTTTTGTTTTTGTTTTTTTTTTACAATGATTTTTCCTAAGATGGCCCAAAACAGACACTGCACCTTGTTTTCACAGGGGTGCTGCTTTTGCCATTTTGGGCTGTGTGTTGAAGTATGGGGAGATTAGTGACTTGTTGATGGTGAGAGCAAGAAATGGATCTGGTACGTTTAGAACCTGGACATCCTAGGAAGAAGCACATGTTCTAGCCTATACACTACCTTGCACATCACAAGTTGTTCTCTGCATTTCAGCAAGGCTCCTGTGAGGATTTCTATGTGGGCAGTTAGATCGCAGCATTTAGGCAAGCACCTAATATGGTTTTGTGTATGGTCCTCAAAGCTGCAAACAATCATCAAAATGAGAGAGGATAAAACTAGGAACACAGAAAGACTGAGATGTGGTACTGTTTAATGAATTACTTAATGCTACACACCTCTCAAATGCCATGTAGTCCCAAAACGTTTGGTATGTAAGTGCAACAAACAATAAAATGTTTTAAACAGCAGGAAGCAATAAAATTGCACACATAAATGGTATCCTGATCTACTGCAAATAAGTTAGAAAATATAAAATGCAGATTGTCTTAGAAAAGACCCTCCCCATACATACATTCGCAAAGGGTTGTGTGATAATACTTTTGGGATGCATGTTAGAGTCCCATCAGTGATATGTAAAGGTCTGTGTGTGACATACCTCTCTACTGTCCATGATTTTCAGGGATGCCCCTGATTTTGCCTCAGAGTAGGGGTTCAAAGCATAAAATAATGCTGAAATTTTAATGTCACAGTCTAGTTTTCCCTTTAGAAAACAACTTTTACACCACGCCAAACAAAATGACAATATTGTAGAGCTAATATTACCAGTTTTAAATGTGTCCCTGATTTTGGCCATTTGTCCCTACTTTTTTTTAACTGTTTCCTTGATTTGCAAGGCAGGAGGTTGAGAGGCACAGTACACTATGAGGTATACCTCTCAACCTTTTTCACTAAATGAAGGACACAGCCACTCAAAATGAGGGACCAGAAGATGAGGGACACTAAATTTCAGAATGAGAGACACATCGTCAAACATGGAGGTACAAGCTCAAAACACTTTGAAAACAATTGTCTTTGCTTGTTCAAGGTTTATATTTGATTCAGCATCTAATGATATCATACATTTCTGCTTTAAAGTCTGAATTTATAGCAAGTCCTCTGTGTGGGCAGCATCATTTCCATGAGGGAGGGATGGATGAGGGACAGAGCAAGTTTTAGGAACAAAATGAGGGATGTTCCTCGTAATCAGGGATAGTTGAAAGGTATGAGGCGAAAGTGGCATATAACTTCAGATTATTTGCAGGATGGTTGAAGAAGTAATTTTTCAACGTGAATGTTGTGGGTGTTTGAAATGCAGTTTAACAAGCACCCTTGAGTATATTCAGAAAAATTACCTCCTCCAGCGATAACATGTACTTTGCCCAACCTGATGGCAGCTTCCTGAATTGTGTCAAAAGGCAAAATAAAGTGGGTTACCACTGGAGGTAATGCCCTGAAAACAGGATTTGTAACTGGGACTCTCCTTCAGCATTGGCAGGGAGGTGATTATTGCGGGCCTTGTCTCCGGATTCTTGCTTTATTACCCAGATGCAGTCGAATGCTGTTTAGGGGAAGGCAAGCCTTGTGATCATCTCTTGAACATGGAATGGGCAATACGTTTCTGTCTGTCTGTCTGTATAAACAGCATCATCTAATTATAAAAGTGGCCCTGCAGTGTATGGAACCCTGAAGTGACCCTGTCGGACCAGAATGGGTGGATTGTGCATTGACATAACCCAGGGTTAAATATCAAATAATGTGATTCTGAGGGATGTCCATTAAATGGAAAACCACATGAACTATATAGAGGCAAACAGAAGAGGAGCCTTCGGCCACACATCACCTCAGATGGTGGCTTTAAATTCGATTTAATAGCTGAATGTTTCAATATCTGAGTGATTTCCTGCAGCTCCGAGACATTATAAATGTCCGACTATAGTCAGTCTGCGGGTTTAAACCCTGAACTGAGCAGAGACAGCATTTTAGGGTGTAAATAAATGCCTGGGGAGTATCCAGGCCACAGCCTGAATGCCTAGACCTTCATTTGGACTCAAACATCTTGACCAAATATGTTTTAACTCAGCGGGCCATGGATACCAGATAAATAGCATGTGCCTATGCTTGGGCCTTCAGTTTTCGCAATCCTGGTTACTCCCTCGAATGTGTGTTCCACCTAAACATCAATAAACATATAGGCTATATTCTAATATCCTTGAATAATTGACAAATATAAAGTTACTATAGAAAAAATCTAACCATCCAGCAAAAAGGCTCTAGAAGCACTCAGAGTAAAGGGCTCTTGTTACTCGCTGTGAAAGTGGATCACATTTTGAAGAGATGCTTCTCTCACATGGATTGGATTTACGTGGCACAGAAGTCAAAGACTACTTCCTCCCTGCAGCTTGTGAGGAAGCCTGAACTGTTCAGCGGTGCACAGCAACCTAGCAAGGACAACCTGCCTCTTCAACTGCAACATCAGAGCTGAGCAAATGCAGAGAGACTTCTGGCTCTACAGAAAGTGTGAGAACTATGCCTTTTATTGTTGGAAAAATGTTCTAGTTAATAGCATCAAGGGAAGTTTCTCTTATTAATCTGTCTGTCTAATTGCAATAAGGTGTTTCTCCTGGACACTACAGATCGTTCCTCTTCCTTGTGGTTCATTCCCCATCAGAGACCCCTTAAGGTCACTTAACCCTACGATTGACTCAAACTCAGTTACACTGATTTATGCACCAATGCCATCTCATTTAAGTATTTCTACAACAGCGAATAAGATCAGCATGGTTAACCCCATGGCGGGGATTTCAGACTGCACAGTTAACTGCGAACCCCAGAGCAGACTGTTGCCACTGGTTCTCAGTGGATTAACCTAATTTGGATACTGGGTTGGGACATTCTCCTCTCCCTTAAATATGAAAATATCTGTTACTATATTGTTTCACAGGCTCATGGAAGGGGGTGGGGAGTGAATATTGCATTTAATGTTCAGTAAGGATTCTAGTTCAATCTTTAAGGCTTTTAATGGGGTAACCTGAGATAAATACAATGGTTTTGCTCACTCAAAAAGCCTGTGGAAGGCCCGAGAGTTTAATGTTTTTTTCTGTTTTTGTTACTGGGTCTTGGCAGCTTCATGAGCCTTTAGTTCTGTGACATCTTCGTCGTAATTAGCACTCATATAATAGAGCCATAGTTTCACCAGGCTCTGGAGGAGGACTCTCCCCATTAGGGAGGGGAACGCTCCTTCTCCTTTCCACCCTGTTTCTGGTTTAGGGTAGAAATAGAGGTCAAACCTGTTTTTGACCTCCTACCTTGGAAGTACATTGTTCTTAGCTGATTATATAGCCATGTTGGCAAAGTTTTCTTTACTGTTCAAGGCCATAGGGTTTTTATTGTTCTAATATGTCAAAGTTCCTGAGGCCATTAAGACTCTACTTATAACATAATACTGGACAGTTAGTGGCATCAGACAGTGACGACACACTTTTATAAATAGTAGTTATGGGCTATAATATCTGCTCCTATAATGTTAATGGGCTCACAAATCCCATTAAACGTAGTAAGATTCTCACATTTGTAAAGAAAGCTGGAGTGGATATCTCATTGTTACAAGAAACTCATCTTTCTGTACAAGAGCACAAAAAGTTGGAGTGATTTGGCTTCGGCTTCCCTTTGAGTTACTAGATAAAAAGGTGGATAAAGAGGGCTGTTATGCTTTGGTCAAGGGAAGACTAGATGGAAATCTGGTTACAATTGCTTCTGTTTATTTTCCACCCAGTTCCCCATATACCTTATATCGCTTTTTCTTTTAACCCTGGCCCAGTGGGGCAACTTATATGTGGAGGGATTTTAATTTAACATTTGACCCCAACTTAGACTCCACCACAAATTCCAAAACAAGACTACAGAGTGCCACATCAGGTGTCTAAACTTTAAAGGAGATCAGTTACGTTGATACCTGGTGTTAAGTAAATGGATCCACCAGAAATTATAGTTTTTACTCAGGTACACTGTGTGTATTCTAAATTGGATTATATATTGATAATACAGGAATCTACTGAAAAAGTAAGCACAGCGTGGATGGGAGACATCACTCTCTCAGACCACACCCCAGTGTTCCTTAAAGTGCAAAAGGGACTTTCCTGAAAATACTGGGACCCAGAGTGCTAGCAAGTTAAGGACTTTTAAGCAGGCCCTAGCTGACAATGACACCCAAGAAGTTAATTCCTCTATACTATGGATACCCTTAAGGTCCTTCTCTGTGGTAAATTTATTGAGATTTCAGCTAGGAAAAAGCAGAGAGAAGCAGAAAAAAAGAGACCCTTATTTCACAAATTTGTGCATCAGAGGACCAACAAAACAAAAAATAGAGAAAAGATGAAGGAACGTATTGCCTTGAAGAACGGTTAAATAATCCTCTGGATTACTATATGGAGCAGAAACTAATATTCTTGCACCAGAATTATTATGATGGAGGCCCTAAGGCCCTGCATCTACTAGCTGGCCAACTAGTGTGCAGCAGGCCAAGGCCACCATTTCCACTATTAAAGTACCTCGAGCCCTCGCCTAAATCGATCGGTCGCAGACATCTCCTTGGCCTTTAAAAATTATTATGCTAATTTATATGCATCCTCTCCTCTCCTCAGGATTCTGAGATAGATGGATTTCTACGGGCCCTCCACCTCCCAACCCTCTCAGAAAACCATAAAAGTTCTCTGATGGCTCTTATATCTGGAGCAAGGTCCTATCTCAAATAGGCAGACTTAAGACGGGGAAGCATCCAGGCTCTGATGGCCTTACAGGTGAAGTTTTTAAAGCATTCAAAACTGAGTTGCCCCTGTACCGCAGAGATTTTTTTCTTTTGTTTTAAGTTCCCCAGGCAGTATCCCCCCCTTCATGGGCCCATGTTATTATTTCTGTGATTCTGAAACCGGGCAAGGACCCGACCAGCTGCACCTCGTACAGGCTAATTTCTATTTTGAAAATAGACAAGATTTTAACATCAATTTTCCTTACCTGCCTCCAGCAGATGATCCCCAGTCTTGTTCATATGGATCAGGTGGGGTTCGTCCCTGGGAGACAGGCTCAAGATAATATTAGACGCAAGGCATATCTTACAGATCATCTTCAAAAGCAGCAAATTCCAGCTCTCCTGCTGAGCCTTCGACACAGAAAAGGCCTTTGATAAGGTTTCCTGTGTCTTCCTGCATAGGGTCCTTGTCCATTTCAGATTATCCCCTGCTTTCATTATTTTTCTTTTTAAACTTTATGATGAGCCCCAAGGTTTTATTAGAGCTAATGGCCACATTTCCGATAGCTTATTGTTACAAAAAGGCACACCTCAGGGATGCCCCTTATCCTCCCCTACTCTTTGCACTATGTATTGCACCTTTGGCCCAAAGTATTCATCAACATGAAAAAAATTAGAAGTATCCACTTCGCAGATTTGGAACATAAATTATCTCTTTATGCTGATGATGCGCTAGTGTACCTTACGTGCCCGGACGCTTCCTTGCCAGCTTTTTTTGAACATCTTAAAACGTTTTCAACCATGTCAGGCTACACTTTAAATGCCCAGAAGGCTGAAGTCTTAATATTTCATCATGTCCCACCTGTACCTGTTTATGACATTTATCCAATAAAATGGGGGATAACATCCCTCAAGTACCTAGGGATAAAATCAACTTCTGACTGTTCCCAACTTTTTTCCTTAACTACTTACCCCTTATTTCCCAACTAAAAAATGATATGAGATGCTGGCACCTTCTCTCTTTATCTTTATATCAAAGGGTACAGGTGATAAAAATGAATGCCCTTCCAAGACTTCTTTATCTTTTTCAGTGTGTCCCATGCCTGGTCCCCACATCTGAATTGCTAAAATGGCAATCACAGTTCCTGTCTTTCATCTGGCAATATAAAAGGTCTCATATCCACCAACCACTTTTAATTCTACCTAAAACACAAGGTGGCCTTGCTTTTCCTGTCTGTCAGCTTATTGGACATTGGAGTAAATGAAGTTGGCTCTTTGGTGGGGAATCAGGGTTATGGGGCCCATTGAAAAATTATGGATCTTTCTAGAACTGTACCTATACCTCTACCTGCAACCCTATTCTCCTCTACCAACTTGGCTACTTTTACGAAAATCCCTTCCACATGAGACTTGGGTAATCTTTGAAGGATGGCGAGGGCACCTCCTGTAAATTAATGAAAATACACTTTTGAAATATAAACGGTGGCCTAACAATCCACAGTTCCCTCCAGCTGGACTGGACCCCTGGTTCAAGACCCAGGTTAGCCGGGCTTTACACCCCTGGCAACTATTACAGAATCAAAATATAATTACCTTTAAAGAGGCTAGTCAAGGTATGGCTGGAGAGAAACTGACAGACTTAGATATTTTCAGATGAAGGACTACATTCTTAAATATCTTAAGCTTAGTAACTCTCAACCTCAGATGCAGGAGGAATCTCTCCCTTTCCTACAATTTGGTCTACAAGAGGCAGAGAAAAGGTAGTATCTTTGATATACAGTATCAGACCTTTTTGTTAACCCGGTTCCATCATGCAGACTATTTGAAGGGGAAATGGGAGAGGGATCTGGAAGTGGCTCTATCAGACAAGCAGTGGCAGCAAATATGGAAAAGGACTTGGCGCACAACTTTTTCTCCCTTGTGGAGAGAATATGCGTGGAAAGTTAAAGTTCTGATTTTTATTAATCCTCTCCTTTCTGGCCAAATGGTTACCTGGATGCTCTCCTAAATGTTGGAGAAACTGTGGGACAGAACGAGCATCTCACACTCATATTTTCATCCATTGCCCAAAACTGGCCTCCTTCTGGGCAGCAGTAATTGAACACACAAAACAGATATTTGGTCTTGCAGACCCCTGACCGTGGAACATTTAATGTTAAATCTTCCCTTGCTCACTTAAAGGGAAAGAGGCCCTATATCTGTGAGATATTTTATTAGTAGCGTATTTAAAACTATAGCAAGAAGATGGCTCCAGGTCGACCCCCCCAGAATGGAAGCAGACTATTAATTCCATGTGAGCAATGGAAAACTAACATTCGATGTACAACAAAAATCCACATTATTTCTTAATTGTTGGACAAGATGGGAGCTATATCAATCAAACATTACTTAGATAATCACACCACTACTTTGAGTATACGACTTAACACCCAGTTGTGTCTTTTCCCTTCTTATCAGACGATAACCACCACACCTGTCCTTAAGTATACATCTGTAGATCAGACTGCTGCTTTAGTGCTTTCTTATCTGATAAATGAGTTACTCATTAGATTCTCCAGGTTTTAGCTGCAGGCTCAACCTTAGAATTTTAAGTTGAGTCCAGCTAAGGGTATAATATGGATTTATTTATCATTTATCATGATACCCTTTGGCCTGTTGTGTTATGATAGACATTTGTTTTGTTACTCAGTCTGTTGGTTAAGTTATGTTAATTCGGTACTTTCTTCATGATATTTATATGGCATTTGTTTTATTCAACACACTATGTAAAACAATGGTTGAAACTGAAAATTGTTGAAATAAACTTGAATATAAAAAAAAAAAGAAAACCAGCAACAAACAGGCTATAAATCGGCTGCTCCATAACAAACAATTTTTCTAGCTTCAGCATGCCCGTGTCAACAGCGGGGGTAGCGGGGGCGGACCAGGAATGGGAGCAGAGACTTTTGATTGTGTAGTGAAGTGAACTGCCCGAGTTAATTTGCAGAATGCTAAATGCTGCAGTTGCTGATATATAATTTTTTTTAACATCCAGCTGTCTGCAGTTAATCACCCATTAGTCTGTTGTGAGGCATATTGCTTTTTGGTTTTTATAATGCTACTGGTTTAATTGATTTAACCCAGAAGAGAGTTTTATGCTTTTACTAAAAGTTGGAGAGTACACTAACTGGAACTGGGCACTGAAAGTCGCAGCTTACACTGACTGGAACTGGGCACTGAGTGAGTTAACAAATCAGGAAAACTATATGTGCAACAAAAAAAATACTGTGTCACATGCGTGGTTGACGACTGAGAGGATGGGAGTTAAATGACTGTGATTGGCAAGTGGAAAGGGACAGTAGAGCATCGGGGAGCTGCACGGGAGAGGGCAAGCATAAACTTTGTCAGCACCTCATTGCTAAGGACAACTGTGACTGCATCCACTTAATCCCTCCCACAGTAATCTGCTGCACTTAGATGCACCTCTCGACCCATGGGGCACCTCCTAACCTTAGTACTTCCCTGATCCCCACCCGCTCCTTGCCTACCCCCCCCACATCTCATGGCACACCTCCTCCCTCCCTCCCCCATTCCTCCACAATGTCACCTTTGTCTGTGACCTCTCTGTGTCTATCTTCTCCAGGGTGTTCGAACTCATGGATGCAGGCATACTTTGTACAATGCCTCAGCAGTGTCTACATGTATGAACCTTTCTGTGATTTACTGTACCATCTCTGTAAATGTATAAATTGTCTGCTATTTTCTGTTCAACTGATGTGGAACCTACAAAAGAGCATCCACTCACAGGTGTTATCCAAGAACTCAATAAATAAATAAATAAATACGTACCAGAGAGAGACGCCGTGCTGACTGGCTGTGGGTGTGGGTTACTGCCTCTTTGCATTGCCTGCGATTGGCAAGCTGGACAGGAGGCAGAAGAGCATGGGGGGAGCTGCAAGGGACAGGAGACGACTGACCAGGGAGAGCCGTGGTGGTTAGATGTGCAGCAGGAGAGCCCAGGAGCCTCTTACAGGAGACAGGGATAGAGAGTTGGGGAGAGAGAGAGAGAAGTGCAGTCAGGGAGGAAGGCTTGCAGCAAGAAGTGGAGAGCTCAAAGCACTGAGGGCATCACAGGAGGGACAGCTTGCAGCATGCAACTCCAGCTGGAGCTGCTCTACCAATAACATGGGAAACAAACTGACCACAGGTAATTGTTCTTGCTTGGGTTCTGCTGGCCTGACTGTGTTGTCTCGAGGTTGCCACCTTTTGCAGATTGTTGCTAATGTTAACAAGGTACAGGAACAGACGAGCCAAAAGGTGTGTGTGTGTGTGTGTGTGTGTGTGTGTGTGTGTGTGTGAGAGAGAGAGCAAGGAAAACAGAGCAACAGAGGGGAGGGTAGATGGCATTATGCAAATGAAATGGACAAAGTGCTCTCATTGGAGCATATCATTCATTTCAACTATACAAAGTTTCGCCATAGCCAGCCCGGTGGCACTGAGGATGAGGTGCTGGACATCACACCTTACTCTATACCAGTGACCTGTGTTCGGGCGGCTGCGGGCCACTGGGGGTGCTGGGAGGGAGATGGATCGAATATCCTAGGGACAGCTCTCCTGATCCAGGAGGGGGGGATTACCAGACATCGGTGCATGCCTGGCCCCTAGCAGTGGCTGGGGCTGGCACATCAATGCTGCACCTAGTGGGTAGAGGTGCAGCAGACACTTGATGGGGTGCATGCATGGGAGCATGAGCACCGCAATCACTGGCATCATTGCATGCTCCACCTCTGGGGAAGACAGAACAAGGGAAAATTGGCTCCTGGTCGGGCAGCATAAGCTTCCAACCTCCGCGCCCGACCCCAATGTTTCCTCTGTCTGGATCCTTCTGAGGTAAACTGAGCTTGGGGGTTCTCACTACCCCACCATGGAGGGTGCTTGCGGGGGAATTGAGGAAGTCACCTGATATCAGGGGTGAACCAGGAAGTCGGTTAGGATGTACGCCAACCGGGAGCCACGGGGAGAAAAAGATAGGGGGAAAAAAAGTTTCCACTCATAAACTGAAGACCACTGTCATACTTAACTTGCATTATCACTGGTCTGTCAAGGATGAGCCCAACACAGCTTGACCTGCATTGGGCTTGTCAGTGACACACCTCTGAAATGCCATTCTCTGTAGAAAAACATTTCTTGCGTAAGAGCAAGCAATGTAAAAATGAATACAGAGAGTTCATCTGTATTGTGTGAGTGGGTGAGAGAGTGTGTGAGTGTTTCTTTTATTAAGTAGTAACTGATGGCATGTTAAAATTTTCCATGTTTGGATGATTGGTTAACTTTTTGAGTGACATCCTGTCTACAGCACTTGTACTATGTTAACTCTTAGTTTTAAATTTATAATCGTCAGTGCTGAACTCACTCCACGGTGCAGTATAGACGACAGGCTCGGGAGGTTTGGGTTTCTCGGTTGTGCTCTGGGGGATCCTTGGCCAGGTGAGGAGTGAGTATACCTGTCCAGTGTTCGGGTCCTTTCAGAAGGGCCATCTGCCCCATTTCCAGGAGGAAATGGTTTGGGGGGGAATGTAAGCCCCCCCACTTCGGCGGGCTTACTATCCCAGTTGCCCCTCCTCCCTTTAGGTGTAGCTTTGGGCATGTTCTTTGCTTTGCCCCTAGGGGCGGTGTTATTGCCCGTTATATAAGACCAGGGGGCTACTGGGAAAGAGGGGGATAGAGAGGGAGTCGGTGAGTTTGGACAGCGCAGGTGTGACTGGGGCCTAAACCCCCCCCCGGCCCAGAAGGTACCAGCCTGGACAGCAGCGGTGTGTCTTGCCGGTGTCTCCATGATGAAGGGTGGCAAGAGTTGGAGACCATTGGGGTCAGGGGAGGCTTTGCCATTACCGGTGGGTAGGAGACTTGAGCTGGAAAAGAAAGTCTGTAACATCTGGAGGCTTGAGTCCCTGTGCCCTGAATATGTGGAGGTATGGCAGTTGGGGTGGCAGGCTCACAACAGGGTCCCTTGGAGGTGGCAACTCTGAGGAGGTCAGTTTCCACCTGGCACACTGCTGGAGATAAGCTTGGAGGGCCTGCATTCTGGGATTCATTTTATTGGGCCTGCAGTGCCCGCATCTGGGGCAGGACCCGTGTCACACCCAAGAAGGAATGCAGGGGGAATGTTGTAACAGGAGGGAGACGTTTGCCAGTCTACATTGTTTTAAGCCACTGCTCAACCCAGCATGGAGGAGGGAAACAGCACCTGGTTTGGGAATTCTGGAAAAGGGATATGGAGCAGCCGTGATATGGAATTTAGGCTGCATCAGGCCCTGGTTCCTATAAAGTCCAGAGGTGGGAGGAGTTAGGCACTCCCCTGGGTATGGTGGTTCTTGGTAAACATATTTGGTAGATGCGAGCTTCGATTCCGGTTTGCATATCTATGCATGGAGCCTGTTGTGGTCTAATTTCTAGGTCTGAGGTGATCTAGCTGTTCTGGTCCTGCTGTACCTTTGTACCCATCATTCCCGTATCTTCTCAGCCCTATGGAGCTGCTCCTTATATTTATTTTTTATAAATAATTAATATCTTTGAATTAAATGTTCTATATTTCCTTTACATAGCTTGTGCTGGTTACTTAATGAACTAACTTGATTGTTCCTTCAAAGAAGATTTTCCATCTCCTTTCCCACTGCCACCTGCTCAAAGGGTTGCAACAGCATGTGGGTCAGCATCAGCCCGGTAAGAGGAGGCCTTTTAGTGCCTGCAATACCACCTGCCAGGTAAGGCCTTTATTTTTACTTCTGAAGCTGTGCTACACGTGCTGGAGGGACTCAGGTTCTGTGACCCCCTTTGCATTTTACCATCGGGACCCCTAGACAGAATAGAGGAGGAGGGGTTATATAAAACCATATTTGTTTACTTACTGTTTGCTGCAGTATAGTAGATTGTATCAGACTGATTTTGCTGACTTGCAAGCTGACATTTTCTGTAACTACAATCCCCATGCAGTTGACATCAGAGGAGGGCTGCAGCAGTGGGAGATTCAATAGCCTGCAGTGCATGTTAAGAGTTTTATAAGTTCTGATCCTGTGCTTGCTGATCCCGCTGTCCTCCCAGGGCTGAGTGCAGTCCCAGAGAACTGTACTTTGCATCAGTAGAACAGCAGGACCAGCAAATATCTGAGCAGAGCTTATAAAGCTCTAAGCTCTGCTGTAATCACAGCCAACAGGGAGCTGTGGAGGGAACCCAGTTTGGGATGGTGGGCAACATTGTGACAACACCAGGGACTTTCTGCTTTTTTTTCTCATTACCTTTGACCTTCCCTACTTCCCACGTGCTGAAAAGCACCAAACACTACTCCAACAGGCATCTCATACACACAGATATTCCTCTGAGGGCAGCTAGCTCCTCAACCCACCTCAATAATCACTGTGGCAGCGAACTTGGTGCCAACCCCAGCTATGAGCACCATTACATGCCAGCACCACACCAGCCCCCAAAGGCCACTCAACCAGTTTTCTGACCCCAGTCCCAGACATGGGTCACAAATCAGCAGTGCATGACCATCGGACACCTCCATTTTTATTTTTGTTCATAACTTTTTGACCTGGAAAGCACACTGAACTGTGATAGCTCATTTCCTGGTATGCCCTCCATTGTGGGTTTTTTTTTTTTGTGGATACGGTGTTACATGTATAAGCCCCCCATTTGCATCTTACCTTAACTGGGGCTACTGCCCCGCAGCATCCTTGGCAGTGGCCCTGATGGAATCAGGCCATAGCTCCCACTGAACATCGCTGCTGTGGTCAGCTGTATCCTTTGGTCCTTGGCTCACATAGCAAAGAGAGTCAAGATCCAGGTATTGTTTTCTGCCTTTGGGTGGATTTGGGGTCATTTCAGCAGTCCCAGAGGCAACGAGGAATGGACCACAGAACATACAGTCAATGGCACTGTGCCATTTTAGCATGCATGGCCACCAACATTAAAGGAGCTGTGACTCCAATAAAGTGTTTGGCCATGCGCCACTATATAATTATATCCCCAAGCCAGGGCAGGGCAGCGAGCTAGTGATTCAGAGAAACAATTTGAGTGCAATATTCTAGGATTGTGCCCGTAGAATGGGCTAATTATAAATAAGGGCTGGATGTACTGGAGGAAATTGTAAACAATAATGGTGGCACCCATGGGACTCCTGCAGTAGAAAGGGCCACCGAAAGTTAGAGGGCACCAGAAATGCCCAGGAAAGTAACCAGCCAATCAGAAGGGAGCTTAAAAATCTATGAAAGAAATTGTAGTTCGCCAAAAGGGGAGTCAGCAGATATTCTACAGAGAGCAGGCAGTGAGACTGTGTTTGGGCTACCTAGCCTAAGGCCTGTTCCAACGCCCATCGGCCTTCTGGCCATAAAGGTGAACAAGAGACAGAGCACCTAGCAAAGGCAGAGGTAACAGAGATTTCCTAGTGTAACCCCCTGCAAATGGGGGGTTCCAAAAGTCTTCCAGGAGCTTGCTTTGAATGCTCCAAGCCTGGATGGTGTTCAGCTCAAGCCATTTATCTGTGAGTGCTTTAGAGCCTCTGGTACTGTCTCTTTAAGAGCTGTCTGCCTGCAGACATAATTAATTGGATGGGGATCTGTGTGTTTCCTGCTTGAGTCCCACTGAGCTGCTGGAAAATTGCTCCGTTTCTGCTGTCACTAAGTGGGCAGAGTGAGCACTTTACAAAGATATAACTGCTTGCCAGATATCATTTAGAGTAATATGGAAAATACAGTTTGTCTAACCTGCTTTTCTTTGCAGTCAGAACTGTGTTTGCCTAGTCCCCCATTCTAGTTTTGAACTGCTGAACTGGACCAATCAGTGTGGGGGGACCTTTGAAATGGAGCCTGCTGGCAAATCAGAACTTGGACTCTCATTGTGGAGCCAGCCACCTATGTACTGTATGGCCAATGCTTCTGGGAATTGTAATTTGGACTTCGCGCCTTTTTTCCACCAACAGGGGGAGTTTACTGTGAGTGACAGCCAAACCAGCCAAATGAACTGGGAGGAACTCAAAGGAAATGCCCTGCTCTGTCTACTGGAAAGATCAGATGAGTTGTGACTGTGAAGAAGGAAGGAGCTCCGGGCTCCTGCGCAGTTGAGTTTTTACGCGTGAAGCTTGTATGGGGCCCTGAAGTTCGGTCTACAACTGTTTGTGAGTGCCAGTGTGGACTGAATCAGAGTTGTAAGGAGAAAGAAGCACCAGAAGTGAGGAAACCAGGCTCACCCTGTAGAAGACTGGAGAAACTGCTGAATTGCGCTCGGTCTGTCAGGAACTGAATCTGCTGTGTGTTCTCCTGGGTATTGTGCAGTAATTGCGATCGGGATAGTGAAGCAGCCTGCCTGGTATAGTACTTTCCTTTTACATATAGATGTGTGTAGTGCTTGTGGGGAATCGTGTTTCAAATCCCCTGTACAGTGAATTGAGTGCCTGAAGCTGGAAGTAAACCCCACCTTAATCCAGACTACATCCATTTGCTCTGAACTGCCGTAGGGTCCAGTCACAAGGACCTTGTCCACATGGTGTGCTCCTCCTGGCAATCCAGGACAATCTGCCTTCCATTCCGTTTCAGCATTGAATTTGTGAGTACAAATCAGGGTAGCTCCTGCCATCATCTAATTACCAAGTGTTCCATCTGATTACTTTCCTTTCTTTTCCTCTGACTGAGCCTACGGCTCCGGATTACAAAGTGGGTATTGTGCATGCATTTTCCAACCTCAGGGCCCCAGTCAGCTTTACAAATAGACTAGCTCTTATTGCCTGGGTACCCAGTAAGAGTGACATTTGGGACTCTGAAATATGTTCACAGTACTGTGATTATTAATGTGACTGAATCAATTAACCTGATTTCCCCCTGACCTTGTTACGATCCCCTAAATAAATCAGATTTGGTTGTTTAGCAAAGTTACACTGCTTGAACTGTGTGTCTATGTTGAATTACTGAACAGTGGTTATTGTATAACTGCATCTTACTTTACAGGGGGTTCCCAGAGTCAAGCTGATTGAACCAATCCTGGGGGGTAAGTGTATATTGCAAGAGTACTGTGATTGATTTGCGTGGGCCACTAGTGGGAAGAAAGGGGGGTTGCAGTGACCCAGAGGGCTGTGACCAAGTCATATCAGACTGTCTTAACCCCGACTTCTGGGTGGAGGCACCCGCCATCAGATCCAGGCCCTTCAACTTGTTAGTGGCAAATCAGGCAGGGGTAGTAGCCCTTGGGATAGCACCCGCTGGGGGTTACATCTTGGAGGCTCACCGCTGGGATTAGTGTCCTCTAGTGGCCACATTTACGAATTACTGTTAAAAATAAATGGGTACCCCAACAGAAGTGGCTGTACACCAGCTGGTGAAGTGGTCTACTGGGGAGGAGTTCGACCCCAAATGCTATATACTTATCTTGGATATCCGATGGGTACCAGCACGGACACTGTAGAGGGAGTACTTTCCAAGGTTGAATGTTTACAAGACCCTGTGGTAGAGGGGCGACAGGCTGATCTGCTCACCCAAACTTTCATGGCCCTAATAGAGTGTAAGGACCCTGTAGACAGTTCTAAAGTGCCACAGACTGTTACCCCCGGGGAAACCCTCACTGTCTGGAGATTGAATAACCAAAGACAGTAAAGACCCCAAGGAGAATGAGCCTCCCCCATTATCTGAAACGTTTGAGGAGAAATTTGCTAAATTGTTGTTGGGGAGGGAAAACTGTGGAGGATTTAAAGAAACTATCATTGCCACCTGAGAACGTTCCTCCACCAACACCCTCTTCCTCTCCAGCACCCGTTATTGCCCCTCCTTCTGTGCCAGTACAAGCCCCCATGTCTGTACCTGCCAATAGTCACGACTCTTACCGCAGGTTGAGAATTTTCTCTGGCACTCTCCCCATCCCACAAGGGGAGGATGATTGGGAGACCTGGATAGACTGTGTTGCCCCTTTGGTATCTGAGTGGCAGTGTGTGGAGGCTGAGAAATGGAAAAGAATCCTAGAGAGCTTGAGAGGTCCCGTTCTGGAAGCCATTAAGTCTTTGAGGTCCACAAACCCTGAGGCATCTGCCCAAAAGTACCTAACTGTACTTGAATGCAATTTTGGGAGTATTGAGTCAGGGGAGAGCTTGATGTGGACGTTTCAAGGTACAAAACAATGGCCAGGGGAAAGTTTATCCACATATGTTACTCGTCTGGAAGGAGCACTACAGAGGGCCTACCAGAAAGTGGGGGTGGCTGCCAGTGACTTAAACCGTGTGAGGTTGGAGCACATATTGCAACATGCAAAGCACTCAAAATTGCAGCTCCTTCAGGTGAGGCTTCATGACAGGAGAGGTAACCCACCGGATCATTGTGATTTGATGAAAGAGATCCGGGAAGTTGAGGAGGAGGAGGATTTCTCAGAACCCCGTGTAGTTGTAGCTGCTACAACCTCTGCTCCAAGGACAGGGTCGGCTGCTGATGGCCAGGGATCACCGGAAACCCATGATGAAAGTCAAAGATTAAGTGCCTGCCAAACAGGGATGGCTGTAAACAGCCCGCACTGGGAGGAGTTGCTGAGGGAAATTAGGAAAGTAACAGACAGTCTCATCATGGGGATACTCCTATGAGCACGGGCACTGACACTTGCCTGACTGCTTCTGCTATGGGGGTGGGGGTGCCCACCCAGGCACCTCATGTTGACAAGAGTTCGAAACTTGATGCATTGACTATGGAAGTGAGGGAACTGAAAAGATGTCTCCAAATGTCCAACCCATCGCTGGCTAAGGTAGCACCAAGGTTTTCTATTGATAGTACCAATGCCACAGCCCCCACAGTAATGCCTCAGTCACCCCAAACTTCAGCAGCCATATTTTGCCATAATTGTGGGAAGGATGAGCACATGAAGAGGGAATGCCAGTCTCAGAAAGACTTAGAGAGAGTGGTGAGCCGGCTACAAGGAGAACTTCAGAGAACAAGTCAGTGGTTAAGAGGTGCACGAAATGGTCCCAATGAGGGTCCCAAAAATGCTAACTCACATCCCTCTGTGGCAAGGTCAGTTGCCCCGGCCCCCGCTACTGCTTCTCCAGACTTGACCAGAATAGTGGGTCCCTCCATGGAGACCACTGCAAAGGTGAATGGAGTGTCTACAAGAGCTGTTTTAGGCAGTGGCTCTTAAGTGACAATTATGTTCCAGGATTGGTATCGGAAGCATTTGTCAAATGTACCCTTACAACCATTAGAAGGACTGTATGCATGGGGGTTAAGTGAGAAGGCCTACCCCTACTGCGGGTATATCTGAATTTGGCTGTCTTTCCCCATCTCTGTGGTTGGAATGGCAGAGCAAGTAGAGACCCTGGCCTTAGTGGGTCCCCCTACTGGACTGTATGATGGGGTTCCTTTACTAATTGGGACTAATGCACATATGTTTGGACAGCTGGCACAGTTGTGTTATGAAAAACAGGGGCCAAGGACTAGTAGAGCTTCCAGAATTCTGGCCTTGATCAAGAAGGCCTATGAGGCATAGAGACATGCTGACAAAGTGGAACCAGAGGAACCGGTTGGAGTTGTCTGGAAAAGGGATCCTGAGTCTCTGATCCTGGCGCCAAATGCCCATTGTACCCTCCAAGGGGTAGTCCATATCAGAAAGGATGTCAAGAATAAAATCCTCATGCTGGATGCACCAGGCAATGGGAAACTGCCGGAGGGACTGCTGGTCAAGCCTAGTATTTTGCCTGCCAGAGCCCATGCTTATGCCAGAAGGGTAATGGTTCAAGTTCATAATGTGTCTGACAGAGAGATTCGAGTAAACAGAGGTTGCACCCTGGCTAATGTGCATTGTGCAGACACTGCAGTGCTACCCAGTAGCAAGAGTTCGGGAAAGAATGACAAAGTAACGCCTGACTTGTTTGATTTCAGTGACTCCCCGTTGCCAACTGAATGGAAAGTGAGGATCAGTGAGAAGCTTGCCAGAGAGACCAGGTGTTTTCCTTAAAAGAATGAGACATAGGGTGTGTGCAAGGAACTGAGCACCACATCCAGCTGCATGATGAAAGGCCATTTACGTGAGAGGTCTTGACACCTGGCCCCTGCTGACATAGATGATGTGAGATGGCATCTGCAAGAGATGCTAGCTGCTGGGGTAATACAAGAATCCAGAAGCCCTATGCTTCCCCATTGTGGTAGTGAGAAAAAAGAATGGGATAGTAAGGATGTGCGTGGATTATCGCACTTTAAACCGGTGGACTATCCCTGATCAGTATATAATGCCCCGCATTCAGGATGCTTTAGACTGCCTGAATGGTAGCAAGTGGTTCTCTGTGCTGGATCTTCGCAGTGGGTACTACCAGATCCCGATGGCCCCAGAAGACCGTGAGAAGACAGCCTTTATCTGTCCACTTGGCTTCTATGAATTCATGAGAATGCCTCAAGGGATTTCAGGCGCACCAGCCACCTTTCAGCGACTGATGGAGCGTGCAGTGGGGGACATGAACTTATTAGAGTGCCTGGTATACCTAGATGATGTTATTGTGTTTGGCAGCTCACTGGAGGAACATGAGAGCAGATTATTCAAGGTGTTGGACTGACTGGAAGACTTTGGCCTTAAACTGTCCATTGATAAGTGTCAATTCTTTCAAACATCAGTAAAGTATGTGGGACACATAGTATCCACCGAGGGAATAGAGACCAACCCAAGTAAAGTCGAGGGCTTGGCCACCTGGCCACAGCCCAAAAATCTAAAAGAACTGCAAAGATTCCTGGATTCTGTGGTTATTATCGCTTCATCAAGGACTATTCAAGAGTGATCCGCCTTTACTTAACCTTACTCAAGGGTATCCACCAACCCACAAAAATACAAAAGTCAGCATCCTCGAGACTGAAAGAGTGTATTTTCATCCAAGTGAAGTATTTGGGGCCCACTGGACTCCTGATTGTGAGACTGCTTTTCATGAGATCATATCAACTTACCCACGCTCCGTGTTGGCCTATGCTGATTCAACCAAACCTTATGTCCTGCACACTGATGCTAGCTTGCAAGGGTTGGGGGCTGTGTTCTACCAAGAGCACTAGAATAGCCTGAGACCAGTGGCCTTTGCCAGCAGAAGCCTGACCCCTTCCGAAAAGAACTATCCTGTACACAAGTTAGAGTTCCTAGCTTTGAAGTGGGCCATTGTTGATCAATTCCATGAGTACTTGTATGGGGCTAAGATACTAGTAAAGACTGACAATAATCCTTTGACCTATGTGCAGACTTCAGTTAAGTTGGATGCCACTGGCCATAGGTGGCTCTCTGGCCTTTCTACCTACGACTATGCTGTTGAATACAGAGTAGGCCTGAACCACATAGATGCTGATGCCTCTCCTGGAGGCCTGTTCCCCAGAATGACTGGGTCAGACTGTCAGAACCTAATATTAGAGCACTCTGCCAGAAGTCTGACAGGGAAGAACAAATGTCCCACGGACGCAGTGGCCTGTATGGTGGATTGTTTGGGACCCTCTGAGATTGGTATACCTACTGCTTATTGCCACTTTTCTGCAATAGACATTGGTGCATTGCCTCAGCTGGACAATGACAGTATTCGGCCGGCTCAATCCCGAGATCCCATGATCAAATCAGCTTTAGAAGCCCTATATGCAGGGAAAGATGTGTCCAAATTACGTTCCACTGATTTGAGAACTGCATTGTTATACAAAGAAGGTCCTAAGTTGAAACTGATCAATAGACTGTTATACATAGAAACAGTAGACAGAGGGGGGCAAGTAGACAAACAACAACTAGTGCTGCCCACTGCCTTTCGAGATTCAGTACTGAGGTCCTTACATAACCACATGGGGCACCTTGGTATAGACAGAACATTTGACTTGGTGAGATCCAGATTCTATTGGCCTAAGATGGGGGCTGATGTGGAGCAACACATTCAAACTTGTAGACGCTGCTTACAGAGGAAAGCTTTGGCCCCAGAGGGCTGCCCCTTGTTAACATCAGCACCAGTGCATCCATGGAGCTGGTCTGTATTGATTTTCTGAGTTTGGAGTCAGATCAAAGAAATATTAAGAATGTGCTGGTGGTCACTGACCATTTTACAAGATATGCCCAAGCTTTCCCCACCAAGGACCAGGAGGCGTCCACTGTGGCAAAAGTACTTGTAGAAAACTTTTTTGTTCACTATGGGGCTCCACAAAGAATCCATTCTGATCAAGGAAGAGACTTTGAGAGTCGTCTGATCAAAGAGATGCTTTCTCTGTGGGGAGTGCGAAAGTCCAGAACCACCCCTTACCACCCCCAGGGGGACCCGCAGCCTGAACGTTTCAACCGCACTTTGCTAGATATGCTAGGCACCCTCCACCCAAAGGACAAGCCTAGATGGAGCCAACAAATTAGCACCCTGGTACATGCCTACAACTGCACCAAAAGTGATGCCACTGGGTTCTCCCCCTACCGCCTGATGTTTGGAAGAGAAGCTCAACTGCCGGTAGATGTGTGCTTTGGGGTCTCTCCTGATGGGGTTCGAGCTGACAACTATTTACAGTATGTGCAAAGTTAAAGGCCCAGCTAAATCATGTACCAACTGGCTCAAACCATGGCTGCCAAAGATATCTGGCCAACAAAGAAAGGTATGATAAAAGGTGAAAGCACAGGAACTCCAGGAGGAGATTGGGTATTGCTAAGAAATCTGGGACTGCATGGCAAACACAAGATTGCTGACAGATGGCACCATATCCCTCACATTGTAGTGGGCACACTAGATGATCTGCCTGTGTACAAAATAAGGCCTGAGAATAATTCAAAAGATATTAAAACCATGCATAGAAATCATTTACTGCCCATTGGACAAATCTTGATTGAGTCTGAGCCCCAGAAAATGCCCCTCTGGACCAGTGACTAGAGCTGCTGCTAGAAAAAAATCAAGAAAGTCTGCACCTACAGAAGCCGAGTTAAAGTGTTCCCTCCACAAATCCCAGTTGAGTATGACTGTCAGTCCATTTCAAAGGAAAGTGAGTGTGACTTTGAATACTACCCTTCTTACGAATGGAGTCAATTGTTTCAGGGCAATCCCTAGTCAATATCGGGCCTTCTGGACTGTCTCAGCCCCAGCTTTGTCCCTGGAGCCAATGCTCCCAGAAAGTGAAGTAAGCATCAAGTCAGATGATATGGAATCATTGTATATGGCTGAACTGATTGAGCCTTCAGGAAGAAAATGATGGACTGGAACAGTCTGGTGATACACCAGAACAAGAAGAGTATTTTGAGTGCCCTGATGGTCCACTGCCAGTGTCCGAAAGCTCTCCATGTCAGCCAAGTGTTGTGGACTCAGAGATTGTAACTTCTGGAGCTGAAAGTGCCCCAAGTTCTAGCCTCTCTACCCCAATGGAGACTCCCCTGACAAGTGAGGACAATGCTGAAAATGAGGCTCAGAATGCAGAGACTGTAACAGTTCCCCCTAGAAAGACTGGTCGAGCTGTAAAGCCCATGGTGCACCTCAGTTATGATTCCCCTGGGAGGCCGGTGGACTTGCCTCTTAATGTTGTCCATAAAGGAGTGTATGTGTCCCCGAGCTCCTTGCCCAAACTGAACATCAGTGCTAACTCCAAGTTACTTTTGTTGTCCTCTAGGTAGGTGCCCCTGCCCCATCCAGTCCCAAGGTAGCTGATAGGGAGGGCCCCCTCTCTTCAGGTTTCATGTACAAGAGGTAATAACCTGAGTTATGGTACAATGTGTGTGTGTAATGCTGTGTAAAGAGTGCGTACTGCAAAGTTTCAGAAATGTGTTCCTGGTAAAGTGATATATTGACTGATGATTACATGTATGAGCCTAATGTGATCCTGATGCAAATGTATATGGTTGCAATTGAAACTTATGGGGTACTTGCTTGATCACGGACGTAAGCTTTTCCAGGCCAGGAAGGTGTAACCCCTGCAAATGGGGTTCCCAAAGTCTTCCAGGAGCTTGCTTGAATGCTCCAAGCCT
This sequence comes from Neoceratodus forsteri, assembly GCA_016271365.2. Taxonomy (NCBI): domain Eukaryota; kingdom Metazoa; phylum Chordata; order Ceratodontiformes; family Ceratodontidae; genus Neoceratodus; species Neoceratodus forsteri. The sequence continues at coordinate 739,502,049 of CM028137.1, read as the reverse complement.
GGATGGTGTTCAGTGTCTAAGCTGCTTATCTGTGAATGCTTTAGAGCCTCTGGTACTGTCTCTTTAAGAGCTGTCTGCCTGCAGACATAATTAATTTGATGGGGTCTGTGTGTTTCCTCTTGAGTTCCACTTGAGCTGCTGCCAAATTGCTCCATTTCTGCCGTCACTAAGTGGACAGAGTGAGCACTTTTCAAAGATATAACTGTTTGCCAGACATCATTTAGAGTAATAACGAAAATACAGTTTGTCTAACCTGCTTTTCTTTGCAGTCAGATCTGTGTTTGCCTAGTCCCCATTCTAGTTTTGAACTGCTGAACTGGACCAATCAGTGTGGGGGACCTTTGAAATGGAGCCTGCTGCTGGCAAATCAGGACTTGGACTCTCACTGTGGAGCCAGTCACCTATGTACTGTATGGCCAATGCTTCTGGGAATTGTATTTGTACGCACCTTTTTCCACCAACAGGAGAGTATACTGTGAGTGACAGCCAAACCAGCCAACTGAACTGGGAGGAACTAAGGAAATGCCCGCTCTGTCTACTGGAAAGATCAGATGAGTTGTGACTGTGAAGAGGGAAGGAGCTCCGGGCTCCTCACGAGTTGAGTTTTGCACGGAAGCTCTGTGGGGCCCTGAAGTTCGGCCTACAACTGTTTGTGAGTGCCAGTGTGGACTGAATCAGAGTTGTAAGGAGAAAGAAGCACCAGAAGTGAGGAAACCAGGCTCACCCTGTAGAAGACTGGAGAAATTGCTGAATCACACTCGATCTGTCAGAAACTGAATCTGCTGTGTGTTCTCCCGGGTATTGTGCAGTAATTGCGATCGGGATAGAGAAGCAGCCTGCCTGGTATAATACTTTTCCTTTACATATAAATGTATGTAGTGCTTATGGGGAATCACGTTTCAAATCCCCTGTACAGTGAATTGAGTGCCTGAAGCTGGAAGTAAACCCCAGCTTAATCCAGACTACATCCATTTGCTCTTAACTGCCGTGGGGTCCAGTCACAAGGACCTTGTCCACATGGTGTGCTCCTCCTGAAATCCAGGACAATCTGCTTTCCATTCCATTTCAGCATTGAATTTGTGAGTACAAATCAGGGTAGCTCCCTGCCATCATCTAATTGCAAGTGTTCCATCTGATTACTTTTCTTTCTTTCTTCACGAACTGAGCCTACCAGCTGCAGATTACAAGGTGGGTATTGTGCATGCATTTTCATCCTCAGGGCCCCAACCAGCTGCACCAATAGGCTAGCCTCTTATTGCCTGGATACCCAGTAAGAGTGACATTTGGGACTCTGAAATATGTGCACAGTACTTTGATTATTAATGTGACTGAATCAATTAACCTGATTTCCACCTGTCCTTGTTACTATCCCCTAAATAAATCAGAGCTGGTTGTTTAGCAAAGTTACACTGCTTGAACTGTGTGTCTATGTTGAATTACTGTACAGTAGTTATTGTATAACTGCATCTTACTTTACAGGGGGTCTCCAGAGTCAAGCTGATTGAACCAATCCTGGGGGTAAGTGTATATTGCAAGGGTACTGTGATTGATTTGCGTGGGCCACTAGTGGGAAGAAAGGGGGATTGCAGTGACCCAGAGGGCTGTGACCAAGTCATATCAGACTGTCTTAACCCCGACCTCTGGGTGGAGGCAACCACCATCGATCCAGGCCCCTCAACCTGTTAGTGGCAAATCAGGCAGGGGTAGTAGCTCTTGGGAAAGTGCACCCTGGGGGTTACACTAGTAAGTGAGATACTGTATCCTAATATGTCCCTATATCAAAATGAGTCAGTATATATCAAATCTTCTGTGTATACAATAACAGTTCTAGAAATCTGAAACAAAACTGAGGACTCTACCACCCACCACCATGCCTTATCCCCCACCTGGGGCAAAACCAATGTATAGATAACTAGTTCGAAGGAATACATATCAATTAGGTATGTGAACATATAGCAATACCATAATGCATGTCCGTATATTGTTCCCAGGCTAGTGAAAGTTTAAGCAGTGTAATGTGACATAAAACCCAAATCAGTGTTAATCCCGTCTCTCACCATATTGAGAAATAAAATGAGCTTGACCTTGAAAGCCCGCCTCTGTTGTGTATTTTTGAAATGTCCTTTCAAAACCAGTACTGACGAATCTGAGATGGAGTGATCAGACTGAGATAAGTGTTGTCCCACTGGTTTTTCAGTTATCTTCATTTTAATAGCATGTCTGTGTGAGTTCATTCGGGTGCAGAGAGGTTGTTCCACCTCTCCCACATACCCTGTTTGTGGATATCTCTTGCATTGAATAAAATAAACAACATTTCAAGATGCACATGTACAGTTCCCCTGTATCCTGAATTGTCTGTTTTGTGGAGTATTGATAAAATCAGAAGTAGAAATGTGCTTACAAGTCTTACATCTAACATAATTGCAGGGTTGTGTGAAGTGCTCTGCGGAAGCGAATTTGGTGAATTCGCCACAAATTTGTCTGTTGATAAAAACGTTGCTGCATCTCTAGTGGTAGGGTTTGAATAAGGATCTCCCTGAATTTAATTTTGTTGAACAGTAGTGGTATACTGTGCCAAAGCTATTTTCCTGGTGTGACTCAGGGAGTTGGGGGGTAAAGGGAGGAATTCTGTGATCAATGCAATGTAAAACAAACACAATGACAAACCAGGGCAAAATACAAAGTTTACAAAATACTGCAATGGTAACAGGCGATAAGCCATACACATTGTAATTACAAAGTGAAAGTGCTGTGTAAGGAGACATATCCCGATGTGTTGAAGCAGGGTAAGGTGTGCAACTAGCTGTAAGAATAGGGTTGTGAGAGATGTTATATCAGGAGCTGTTGGAGTACATTAAGGATGAAAGGTGAAATGAGAGTAAGAGTTTATTTCAGAGTTGGAGGATATAGAGAAGGGCAGACAGTCAGACAAGAGGTTTTGCATCAAGAGATGTGGAAACATTGAGAGTCAGAGGAACTTTGGGCTTAGGAGGATAGGATGGAGGGGGTGAGGAAATAGGAGAGGTATGAGGGAAAAGTGACGAGTCAGCATTTTTTTTAATTTATTTACTAAAGATTAGAAGTGACATCTTAATTCTAGCAAGGTCCTGCTTCTGCCCAGTTCCATAGTTTGGTTAGACTGGAGCACTCAGATGTAAAAGGGACACTGTCAGCCATTTTGCATAATATTATTTCAAGTTGAAAACCCACATTTTATGATTTCCTTCCTTTTCTAACATTCATTGTTGTTGCTGGTAGTTTTATCTATCTCCTTTCTTAATGGAACTGAAATACATGCTAATGGTGTAATTATGTCCAACCTTGTTTTGTATTAAACTTGAGCTACTCTTATTGTATACCTCCTGACATTAGGAACACACCAATAGTGCAGCCACTCATGACGCAGTAGTCTCCGCTCCTCCTACTGCATCATGAGTGGCTAGACTGTGTTGGGAATGTTCCAAGTCCTGGAAATATACAGTGGGAGTTGATCAAGGACTGTAAACAAACATGTTTTTGTGTGGTAGCACCAGTATGGTGGGCAGTCTGTTTAAAGAAACAAACATTTGTCAATGCTGAATGTTTGCTTGCAGCATAATATAGCTTTAAAGAGCCCCTGATGTTGTTGGGACAACTTTGAAAAATATTTAGACACAATTAGCTTACATTTCACACTTTTCAATAATTGTCACCCTATTTGTTTATTATTTAGGACATTTGCATGGAAACAGGATATCTGCCCTATTTGCTCTGCCATCTTGTCTACTCCTGCCGTTACATTTCTGTTTATGACATCCCAGTCTGTTGCTGTGAAAATAATTATAATGTCATAAAGGACATTACGATGTCATGTGTAGACAGGCAACTAAAGTAAATAAAGTCGAAGGCACACTTATCTTGCTTTTATGTCACTTCCCTCAGTAATAAAAAACAAACTCTGGCCAGAGCCGATAGGACTGCAGCTGAGAATTTGGGTTAAAAATATTTAAAATTGGTATTTTAATATTTTTACACCAAATTTTCAACATAGCTTTGTTATGACCCTGCCTCATGAAGAAGGGCAGAGAAAATGTTCAACTCCTGGCCTAAAGGTGATTTTGTGCAGGGAGTGAAAAATCAACTTTCAGGATGCAGAAACACATTTGAGGCAGCAGTTGAAAAATGAGAGCCATCACATACATGAGGTGCTGTAAAGAAATGGCTATGTTAAAAATGTGGGGTAAAAATATTAAATATTACCAACGTTATGAGCCTGTGTTTGCAAAATTCAACATAGCCTCATAATTTTTTTAAATATTTTTTCATCAAATTTAAGACATAGCCTTCTTATGACCTCACCTCATGAGCAAGGGCAGAGACAAATTTAGTTTTGAACTGAAAGGTGATATTATTACCTGCCGGTCACACTGATGCCCAACATTTCTCTGGCTGTCCCACTGTGCAGTGTCTTGACCATCACATGTTATGACATCATTAAGCAGTATTCATGAGCAAAAGGCACTGTCAGCATTTGACAAAGCACTGTTTTTGCATTCTGTGCCATCTGTCTAAATCTGCATATATTTCTATAAAGAATATGTCCTCTGATGAAGACATCAACGACACAGCTTTCTTTTGCTACCCTTATTGTGTGCGCAATCATTCTTGCTAATTAAGTTTCACAAGCTAGATAGAGACGGGCAGAAAATACACCAAACACTTCAACACTAAACTACAGTGTTAATTTGCAGTCAGAGTGCCGATGATCATAAAACAAGTGACAGAAAATATTTGCAATAAAAAGAGACAAAGAAAATATGATGGGAGAAGTCATTAGCACTAATAGATATGACTGGTGCTCACTTACTAAATTGGACCTGTAAGACAAATCCTTGGATCGGCTACTCCCAAATTGAAGTAGCACAGACTGCAAGTAAAACCAAATCCTCCAATTTGTGCCTTAAAATAAAAGGCTTACCTCACAGTGTGTGAAGTTAGACATGCTTATTGCATATCACAAGGAAGATAAAAAACCAATAGCCAAGTCAATATAACAACAAAATAACTACAGCCCTAAGATAATAAAATAAAAATATATGCTCTACATACATAGGGGACAACTTCTAGGTATGCATACTACACTTTATGGCTACCTGGCCAACTTTAAAACTTCAGGAGCACTATACAGCATATAGTGTCAAGGTATGTTTCTTTTACTCTCTTTCAGTTGTAGTACTGTCACCTTATTTTGAAGTTAAACATTTTCATTGATTTACATAAATACTACTGTCGCCTTATTTTAAATACCTCCTACTGACTTTGACTATGGAATTTTTATGTTGCTTGCACGCATGTGCAAGAAACATAGTGCCATCATGGGAGATTTCGGAGGTGTGTCACCTCCTCCTCCAATTCAGTCAGTGTGCTGGCAGGCGCGGCCCTGTAAGCCAATACATTTGGAGCTGTGTATGACACGCTCAAAATGCAGTAACTCGGTGAAATAACAACTACGCTTCAGTGAGCACCGATAAGATATCGACTGCTCATGCGCAGCTCCCAATGCAACCCGTGCAGCGCCCTACGCACTGTATGCCGGGTGCCCAATCCCCGTCGGCTGAGCTCTCCCCCCAGCTAGTAGGTGCTGCAGCTGAGGCCCACAACCTGGCAGCATGGCAAACGATCCTTTTGCCAGAGAGGTGCCCAATCCCCATCGGCGAGCGCCCCCACGTCCTTGTGCCACGTAGGAGCCCACCCCAGCGTGGCAATAGAATTCCATGGCCGACGGGGGTTCCCAATCCCCGTCTGCTGAGCGCCCCCCAAAGTTCCTTGTGCCATGCTGGAGCCCCAAGCGTATGCCAGGTCCAGACGTCTTTTTTTTTTTGTACCTGTCAAGACAAAAGCGGTCCCATGGCGTCTCCCGCCACCCTCCCACAACCCGCACCCACCTGCGCACCAACCTCCCACACCCCTCATCCCATACTTACCTCCGGACTCAGCGCGACAATCTTGGTGGACGGGAACACGTCTGCACTCTTCAAGCCGACCGCAAACTGAGGAAATGCCGGTAAACTGTATAATGGGCTAGATGGGGGGTTTTCAACTTTATTGCATATCTCAGGCATTTTTGGGAATTTTTGCACCAAATTTTCAACATGGGGTTTTTGGGACCCCTTCTCATGAATGATGTCACTGTCATGGCGTTAGTCGGGCCCGAAGGGTGATTTTGCACAGTGACTGCGCAGTGACTGCGAAATCACCCTTCAGGCCTGAATAACACCATGACAGTGACATCATTCATGGAAAGGGTCCCAAAACCCCATGTTGAAAATTTGGTGCCAAAATTCAAAAATGACTGTTTTGAGCATGCGTTGCAAGTTCCTCATGCAGGCTCGTAAGTTCAGAAATTTCAATATTTTCACCCATATTTTCAACATTGCCATTTTACCACACCTTCTTATGAGTAGTACAGCTGTCATTTTCATCTCACCCAAAATGTTTCCACCCATGTAGCTAGAATGGCATGATCGATTGTGCGAAATCAATGTACTGGACAAATTAAGAAAATCACAGTGACACTGTTCATGAGCAGAGGTCTTAAAATGGCTATGTTGAAAATTTAATGAAAAAATTCTTAAAAATGACTGTTTTACGAGCGTGCGTTGAGCAGTTCCTACGCACGCTCGTAGATTTGCGAATTTTCAATATTTCGACTCCAGATTTTCAACATTGCCATTTTACCACACCTCCTCACGAGCAGTATAGCTGTCATTTTTTACATCCTGCCCAAAACGTGTTTCAGCCCATATGGCGCACAATGGCGCAATCAGTGCAAACTCAATGTATGGGACACATTAACAAAGTCACAGTGACACTGTTCATGAGCAGAGGTCTTAAAATGGCTATGTTGAAATTTGGTAGAAAAATTCCTCAAATGACTGTTTTACGGCGTCCGTTCGCAGTTCTCGCCTTTCGTAAGTTTACTAAATTTTCAATATTTGCACTCCAATGACTTCAAATACCTAAACAGCACATAGAAGCAAGCAACATTCGGCATTGACAAATGCTTGTTATCTGCGTTGTGATATGTAACAAACCTGTCTTAACGTCACACACTGTCAGGTAAGCCTGTTCATTTTAATTATTTCAAGGCACAAACAGGAGGATTCAGGTATAACTTGTAGCCTTTACCACTTTACTTTGGGACTAGCCATCCCATAGGTTTGCTCATGGAAAATGGAGTGGATGCAAGCCAAAAAAAAAGTAAAAAGCCGAGGTGAAAAAATGAACATAAGGCAGCACTCAGGTTAAGTATAAAAATATCAGCATATGAATTCCTAGATCGATGCCCTCCGATACAAAAATTTTTCATAAAACTGATGTGAAGTGTTTGGGCAATATTGCTCAGTTTTCTATCGAAACAGTTTCCTTGTGAATACACGTTTGCATTGGATGGCATCAATCTATGAATTCCTAAGCTGACTTTTCTTCGTGCTTCACTTGGGTGCTACCTAATGTTTTGTTTTCCTAATTGTAGCTGTAAGTAGGGTTCAGTACTGGCTAATGGGAGACTGCAGGCGGTAAAAAGAAGTCTAACAAACAGACGAGAGCAGTAGCCACACAATGGCACCACTGCTCAGGGTGCAGCATGGACAGCAATGCAAACAGTGGCAAAATAAGAAGAGAGCACAAGAAAGGCAAAATATGATTTTGTTTCAAATGATGACACTAAACCACACAATACAGCCCTTGCAAAACCTATATTATTCAATGCAAGCACAAATGCGTAACAGATAAGATTGGCATATGATCTTTAAAGAAACAATGGCTGAAGAATATAAAAACTGAAAGCAACGTTAGTCTTACCTCACGCAGAGATGTTTGAATCTGCGGTAGACTCTGACTGGACTAGGAGGAGCAGGACAAGAATCACCTGCCATACTATACCGAATACTTTTGTAACAGGAGTAACAAGATAAAATACTTTTGTGATAATAGTAAGACACTGCAAGTGATGGATTACCTTCAATAAAGACACACTCTCCCCTCCCTGGAAATAAAGGGTACCTGAATTATTTATCCAAATAACTGTGGGGCAGGTTAGAGTAACGAGTTGTGAATGAACTTGGGGCATCCAGCAGATCTGGGTTTTGATTCCTACAACTCTCATTGGCATACTTCGTGACTCGAAGCAAATCCTTTAACTTCCCCAATACTCATAGGTCATCCTTGAAATCAGGCACTTGTACCCAGTGAGTCAGAATTATGGTTACCAAAGAATTAAAAAAAAAAAGATAACCTGTGAGCTTCTTTTTGGCATAGTCCTCAAGCATGGAAAATGGGTCTGATGTTTACTTCACCTAACTTGCTGTATTGAAAATCCACCTTGTGAGAGCCCCTAGCACCTTAGCTTAGTGCCTTCAAGGGGGCGTTCTACATCCTGGTTAGCAGCATTCATTTAAATACAGAAAAAGTTGTGACATAATAGTTTAGTGACCAATCATCAAATTACAGATAAAAAGCTATAGCATAGTACCAAACCTATCTATATGTCCAAAATTTATTTTAAGAATTTTACAAAGAGCATTCATTAACTAAACACAGCAAACATTAACTTACAATGGAAGGGAAATTATATAGCAGTGTGAAATTAGCCATCACATTAATTTCTTTCAGCCTCCTACTATTTCTTTGCATTGCATTATTTACTAATTATACAATGGGGTATGAAAATCCTGCAACCTCATTGGTCAAAACACATCACATGACTGATACATCCTCCAGTATACCCACTATAAAAGTTTTATTTCACTATAAAACAAAAGACAAGTTGAACATTGTATAATAATAATATACCATGACGAGAGTGGGGCTATGGGTGGGTTGTCACCTGGTGGTTGAGTCTTTCGGCTGCGCCTCGCGGCTGAACCACCGGGCATGGTCAATCCACAAATACTGACTTCTCTGTCATGGTATATTGTTTAATTATACCATGGACATAAGTGAACAGCCAATGAAATGGTCAGACTGGCAGTTTACCACCGGTGTAAATCCTCTGATAATCACTGGCTGAGCAAATAATAATGGTAATGGTAATGGTGGTCATCTACATCCTAATCCTCTGCAGCCCAGCAATAAATACGATAAAAATAAACACACACAGTAACCTCTTTAAAAGTTCTATTTTATTATAGTAAAAAAAATAACCTTGGTATAATTGCAATAAGCCACTCGGAGGATGTGGGTTATCAGGGGATTTACCACGGCTGGTGAGGATTTACCCACTCGGCTGCACCTCGTGGGCAAACCACTGCAACTGTGGTAAATCCCCCGATAACCCACACCCCTCATGGCTTATTGCTTAACTAATAAGGTTCACCATACATGGAATACACTGAAGTTATATTTCTTTGGCAAATATTAATAGGGAGCATCACACCAATTACTAGCATTGTACTGCATTTTATTATTAGCCAAACAGGTTCTCCCTTACTGGGGCACTCTTAAAGCTATATATATTCCACAGTTATATAGGACATTTTTGCAAGGTCCAATACAAACAACTACATTTCAAATATGGTAGTACAACCATTTATATAGCATGTTACTTACTACCATTACTTCAAATACGTAAATCAAGTGGTAGTACAACCCAAATATATAGCATCTTACTTACTACCTTACTTCAGAGTACTGACAGGAATCATTGAACAAAAAGGGGAGAAGAGAGTTAGACTGTTTGTGAGGTCTGTCCAGGACCCTTATATTGGGAACATGAAGTGTATATTCATGCTGGCCATCTGTACCAGAAAGTGCTAAACACATGCCTAAAGAAAAGAAGAAAAACAATGTTTAAATCAGAAATATTGACACCTTGGATACATTTTACACAACCACAGGCTCACAGCAATGGCAATCACTTCATCTTTTATATTTTAAAAAAGGTTTGAGATCCCATCTCTCATTTAAGCCTGTGGGGCTCACTGTTCCAGCTTTGAATATCCAAAAACTCTCCCTTTGTAATAACAGATTAGGTCTGTTACCACCTCTTGAAGGATATTTTGTATGTTCTATTCCCATGAATCTGAAACTACTAGTATCAGAATTATGTACATGGAAAAAATGTCCTCCAATGGGTGTGTCTAATTTCTGATTAATTACAGAACGTACATGTTCTTGTATACGTACTTTAAAAGGTCTTATTGTCTGTCCAATGTAATACAAATTACAGCTGCACCAGAGAATATATACAAGAAATGTGGTGGTGCAGGTTATAAGATCTTGTATTTTAATGCATAGGCCATTAGCTAATGTTAGTTCCTTGCCTGTATTCATGTACTGGCATACATTGCATCTTCTACATTTGTGATTTCCCTCTGGTTTGTTGAGGAACCAAGTATTTCTTGGTACTTCTTTCTTGAAGAACTGACTGTTAACCAGTTTATCTTGCAGTCCTTCTAACGGTAATCCTAGGTGTATCTAGTACTATGTCCTTTAACCTGGGATCACTTTTTATGTTGATTGCGCACATGTGCAAGAAACATATTGCAGCAGCTTTCTCCAGAAGCAGGTTGTGGAGGCACGGCACTGTTGTGGCCAATGCTCCCACAGCCTTTAAAGGCTTGGCCTGCTTTTCCAATGCCATGGCACACTGCTGCTGACACTAGTTCAGCTAGCGTCCACAACCTTGTAAAATGTAGCCGCTTGTAATCAGGGCCGCCTCATCATTGCAGCGGCCAGCCATTTGCTGCAATGAGGAGGACCCGTCACTGCAGGGCAGAACCTTGAAACACTGATATTGTTTGTGAACATGGCAGTGTCTTGCCACCGTGTTCACAAACAATATTAAATCCCCCTGCCAAGGGGGTGCCCAATCCCCTACAGCAGCATATGCCCCCCCCATCGTGTTCGTTTGCCGATGGAGGCCCCAATCCCCGTCGGCTTCAGTAGCCCAAGGTTTATGTTGCCAATGGGGGAGCCCACTCCCCATCGGCATTGAGTAACCCCCCCACTTTTGTTGTCTGCTGACGGGGTGCCCAATCCCCATTGGCATAATGTCACCCCCTCTTTTGTTGTGTGCCGATGGGGGTGCTCAATCCCCCATTGGCTACAGCTGCCCCCCCAAAAAAGACTCCGATGGCATGCTGGGAACCCACCCCAGCATGCCACATGCCCCTGTAAAATCAAAAACGGTCCCCAATGTTTTTTTTAACCTGTAAAAAGAAACAATCCCTTGGTGGTCTCCCTGCCCCCCTACCAGAACCCGCGCCCACCCACTGCACACCCTGCCTCCCCACACCCCTTCACCCCATACTTACCTCTGGAGTCTGGCACGGTGATGTTCGGTGGACTGGGAACACGTCTGCACTCTTTAAAGCCAACTGCGGACTGAGGAAATGCCGATAAGCTGTATAATGGAATACATAGGGTTTTTTCAACTTTGATGCATATCTCAGGCATTTTTTGAAATTTGGCACCAAATTTTTAACATGGGGTTTTGGGACCTCCTCATGAATTCTGGCACTGTCATGGCATTATTCAGCCCCAAAGGTGATTTTCTGGTCACTCAGCGGAATCACTTTACGTACCGATTAACAAAACGACAGTGCCAGTGTTCATGAGGTGGGCTCTCAAAAAGCCTATTCTGCACATTTAGTGGGAAAAAATCCAAAATGACTGTTTTATGAGCGTGCGTTGCACAGCTGCTACGCACGCTCGTAACTCTGTGAATCTGCAATATTTTCACACCAGATTTTCAACATTGGCATTTTTTCAGACCTCCTTGTGAACAGTACAGCTGTCATTTTCTACATCCTGGCCGAAATGTGTTTTCGCACTTCCAGTGCAGAATAGTGTGGGTGGAGTGGGAAATCAGTGTTCAGGACAGATTAAGAAAATGACAGTGGCACTGTTCATGAGCAGAGGTCCTAAAATGCTTATGTTGAAAATCTGGTGACTATACTTCATAAAATGACTGTATTACGAGCGTGCGTTGTGCAGTTTGCATGCATGCTCGTAACTTCACAAATTAATAATACTGTATTTTCACTTCAGATTTTCAACATTGCTATTCTTCTGCACCTCCTTATGAACAGTATAGTTGTCATTTTTCACATCCTGGCCAAAATGTGTTTTTGCAGTTCCGGTGCAGAATAGCGTGGTCGCTGTAGGAAATGCGTGTTCGGGACACATTATGAAAATGACAGTGACACTGTTCATTAGCAGAGGTCCTAAAATGCCTGTGTTGAAAATTTGGTGACGAAAGTCCAAAAAATGAGTGTGTTACGAATGTGTATTGCGCAGTTTCCATGCACGCTTGTACCTTCACAACTTTGCAATATTTCACTCCAGATTTCCAGCATTGCCATTTTGCCACACCTCCTTACGAACAGTGCAGCTGTCATTTTTCACATCCTGGCCAAAATGTGTTTTCGCTCTTCTAGCGCACAAAAGCGCAGTCGCTGTGTGAAATCAGTGTTCAGGACATATTAAGACAAGCATTTGTCAATGCCAAATGTTTGTTTGCTGGCATTGGCATTGGTAGTGTAGGAGTTAGAGAGCTGCATAATAGGAATGGCAGTGAAGTATTGAACTGAAGCCAACCCCACCACCAGCGGCATTTTCACCACTGGCATTTTTCCACACTTCCTTACGAACAGTACAGCTATCATTTTTCAGACTCTGGCCAAAATGTGTTTTCGCACTTCCAGTGCAGAAATGCGTGGTCGCTGTGGGAAATCACTGTTCGGGACAGATTAAGAAAATCACAGTGACACTGTTCATGAGCGGAGGTTCCAAAATGCCTGTGTTGACAATCTGCTGTAAAAAATCCCCAAACTAATAGCATTACGGGTGTGCGTTGCGCAGTTTCTACGCACGCTCATGACTTCACCAGTTTTTTTAATATTTTCACTGCAGATTTTCAACATTGTCATTTTTTGCACCTCCCCAAGAACAGCTGTCATTTTTCACATGCTGTTTGAAATGTGTTTTCGCACCTGCGGTGCCAAATGGCATAGTCACTGTGCAAAATCAGCTTTCGGCTAACAAACTGATATTGCCACTGTTCATAAGGTGGGGGTCACAAAAAACCCATGTTGAAAATTTGGAGTAAAACTGCCAACGAACGTCTAAGGCATTAGGGTTTCCGACCATAATGCACCATCCTGTAGATATTGACAGGCATCAGGGGTGTGACTTGGGATTCTCGCCTGTAATGCTAGTACCATTCCAAATCCTGCAGACAGTGAGAGGCATCGAGGTGTGCCTTGGACTCTTCAGCCCCAAAGTTCACCCTATTCTCCCATACAGCACCCATCTCACCATATTTCCTGATGGAATGGGGTGAGCATAAGGGCCAAAGACCCCAAGGCACATCGTGACACTTGTCGGTGTCTGCAGGGTAGGGTGTGGTGAAATGGTGTGGTCGTTATGCCTGACGACCCAAAGGCACACCCCAATGCCTGTCAGTCTCTGCAGGGTGGTGGTGGGTTGGCTTCAGTTCAATACTTCACTGCCATTCCTATTGTGCATCGCTAACTCCTACACTACCAATGCCAATGCTAGCAAGCAAACATTCGCATTGACAAATGCTGTTTGTTCAATGATTCTGTCAGTACTCTGAAGTAAGGTAGTAACTAAGATGGTATATATTTTAGTTGTACTACCACATGATTTACATATTTGAAGTAATGGTAGTAAGTAACATGCTATATAATTTGGTTGTACTACCATATTTGAAATGTAGTTGTTTGTATTGGTCCTTGCAAAAATGTCCTGTATAACTGTGGAATACATATAGCTTTAAGAGTGCCCCAGTAAGGGAGAACCTGTTTAGCTAATAATAACAAGCATTTGTCAATGCCGAATGTTTGCTTGCTGGCATTGGCAGTGGTAGTGTAGAAGTTACAGAGCTGCGTAATAGGAATGGCAGTGAAGTATTGAACTGAAGCCAACCCCACCACCACCCTGCAGAGAGTGACAGGCATTGGGGTGTGCGTTTGGGTCGTCAGGCATAACGGCCATGCCATTTCACCACACCCAACTCTGCAGAGACTGACAAGTGTCACGTGTTCCTTGGGGTCTTTGGCCCTTATGCGCACCCCATTTCATTAGGAAATACGGTGAGATGGGTGCAATATAGGAGAATGGGGTGAAGTTTGGGCCGAAGGAGTCAAGGCATACCTCGATGCCTCTCAGTGACTGCAGGGTGTGGAATGGTATGAGCATCACAGGCAAGAATCCCAAGTCACACCCCTGATTCCTGTCATTCTCTAGAGGGTTGGGCGATTTAGTTGAAAAGCCTAATACCTCAGGCATTCGTTGGTATTTTCACTCCAAATTTTCAACATGTTTGTTTTGTGACGCCACCTCATGAACAGGGGGAATATCAGTTTGGTAGCCGAAAGCTGCTTATGAACAGTGACTACGGCATTTAGCACCACAGGTGCAAAAATATTCCGAACAGGATGTAAAAAATGACAGCTGTACTCTTTCATGGGGAGGTGTAAAAATGGCTATGTTGCAAATGTGTAGTAAAAATATTTAAAAATGGTGAAGTCACGGCGTACATAGAAACTGTGCAACGCACCCGTAATATAATTGGGTTGGGGATTTTTATAGCAGATTGTCAACTCAGGCATTTTGGTGCCTCGATCATGAACAGTGTCACTGTGATTTTCTTTATCTGTGCCGAACAATGATTTCCCACAGCGACCACACATCTCTGCACTGAAAGTGTGAAAACACACTTGGCCATGTTGTGAAAAATGGCAGCTGTACTGTTAAGGAAGTGTGGAAAATGCCACTAGTGAAATCTGGACTGAAAATATTACAAAGTCATGAACTAACGAGGATGCGTGGAAACTGCACAATGCTCACTCATAACACAGTCATTCTATGGATTTTTGTCACCAAATTTTCAACATAGCCATTTTAAGACCTCTGCTCATGAACAGTGTAACTGTGATTTTCTTAATCTGTCTAAACATTGCTTTAGCACACCAAGCACCATTATAGCTACATGTCTCGATAACACATTTAGGTGACATATGAAAAATTGCAGCTGTACTGTTCATAGGAAGTTTAATAAAATGGACATGTTGAAAATCTAGATGAAAATATTAAATTTGCAAACTTACGAGCATGCATAGGAACTGTCGCAACGCTCGTAAAAGTCATTTTAGAATTCTTTCACCAAATTTTCAACATAGCCATTTTAAGACCTCTGCTCATGAACAGTGTCACTGTGGTTTTGTTAATGTGTCCCATACATTGAGTTTGCACACCGACTGCGCCATTGTGCGCTACATGGGCAGAAACACGTTTTGGGTGAGATATGAAAAATGACAGCTGTACTACTCATAAGAAGGTGTGGAAAAATGGCAATGTTGAAAATCTGGAGTGGAAATATTGAAAATTCAAAACCTATGAGCGTCGTAGGAACTGCACAAAGCATGCGCTCGGAAAACAGTCATTTTTGAATTTTTTCACCAAATTTTCAACATAGCCATTTCAAGACCTCTGCTCATGAACAGTGTCACTGTGATTTTCTTAATTTGTCCCGTACATTGATTTTGCACACTGACTGCGCCATTCTGAGCTACATGGTAGGAAACACATTTAGGTCAGATGTGAAAATGACAGCTACACTACTCATAAGAAGGTGTGGTGAAGTGCAATATTGGAAATCTGGGTGAAAATATTGAAATTTAGCGAACTCGAGCCAGCGTAGGAACTGCATAATAGCATGCCTCGTTAAACAGTCATTTTTGAATTTGGCAGCAAATTTTCAACATGGGGGTTTGGCCGCCTTCTCATAAATTATGTCACTGTCATGGCGGTATTCGGGGCAGAAGGGTGATTTGCAGTCACTGGCGGTCACTGCATGAAATCACCCTTCAGGCCGACCAGCGCTCATGTCAGTGTTCATCATCATAAAGTCCCAAAAACCCCATGTTGGCTAATGCAAAAATTCAAAAATGCCTGAGATGTCTAATAAAGTTGAAACCCCTATCTAGCCCATTATACAGCTTACCGGCATTTCCTCAGTTCGCGGTCGGCTTTGAAGAGTGCAGGCGTGTTCCCGGTCCACGAAGATCGATGTGCGAGTCGGAGGTAAGTATGGGGTGGGGGTGGGGAGGAACTGGGTGCACAGTGGGTGGGTGCAGGCTGTGGGGGGGTCGGGAGGCGCACCGCTGGACCGTTTTTAGCTTACAGGTAAAAAAAAAAAAAGACATCGTTGGGACCATTTGCCATGCTGGGGTGGGCTCCCAGCATGGCACAAGGACCTCAGAGGGCATTCAGCCGGCGGGGATTAGGCACCCCGTCGGCCGGAGGAAAAAACAAAACAAAACCTCGTGGGACCGTTTGCCACGCTGGGGTAGGCTCCCAGCGTGGCACAGGACTTTCAGGGGGCAGTTCAGCCGGCGAGTTGGGCACCCCAGTCGGCACAATGACAATTGCCGCGCTGGGGTGGGCTCCCAGCGTGGCACCTACTGGGGGAGGCAGTGCAGCTCAGCCGGCGGAGTTGGGCACCCGTCGGCTATACCCACATGCGGGAGGTGCCGCGCCTGCGGCTGGGGGGAGCTGGCGTGAGCAGCTTCTTATCACTGCTCACTCAAGCGTAGCTCCCCTTTCAACTGTGTCACCACTGCATTTTGGGCGTGTCATAGACAGCTCCAAAATGCGACTATTTCCCAGAGAGCGCCTGCCAGCACACTGCCTGAATTGGAGGAGGAGGTGACACACCTCCGAAATCTCCGATGATGGCACTATGTTTCTTGCACATGCGTGCAAGCAAACATAAAAATGCAGTACAATGCTAGTAATTGGTGTGATGCTCCCTATTAATATTTGCCAAAGAAATATAACTTCAGTGTATCCCATGTATGGTGGACCTTTTTAGTTAGTAAATAATGCATTGCAAAGAAATAATAGGAGGTTGAAAGAAATTAATCTGATGGCTAATCTCACACTGCTATATAATTTCCTTTCCATTGTAAGTTTATGTTTGCTGTGTTTAGTTAATGAAGTGCTCTTTGTAAAATTCTTAAAAGCAATTTTGGACTTATAGATAGGTTTGATACTATGCTATAGCTTTTTATCTGTAATTTGGTGATTGGTCACTAAACTATTGTGTCACAACTTTTTCTGTATTTAAATGAATGCTGCTAACCGGGATGTAGGACGCCCCCTTGAAGGCACTAAGCGAGGTGCTAGGGGCTCTCACGAGGTGGATTTTCAATACAACAAGTTGGTTGTTTACTGAATTGTTTCCTGTGTTTTTGTGGTTGAGGCAGCAGTGTTCAGCATGTGTGTTTATTGTTGGGGTAGCTGCCCCTCTGCTGCGAACCCCGTACATTGAGCACGGTTTGGATTTTTCTTTTTTCAATGTTTACTTCACCTTCCTGGTTATAAGCAAACAGAAAGACATGGCAGGGTGGGCTTTGAACTGAGATACTGTAAGTACCCATCCAGCAGCACAGTAAGGCCAGAAACCACAAGCGAAGGGACTTACAGCACCTGGAAAGGTAGTTATCATAGCCTATAGCCCAACCTTGTGCATCTTCTGCACTTGCGTTAGGTCTTGTATTATATTATTTTCGTAGAGCATATGAGGAATATAAAATATTGAGTAATAATACTTCTGCCATACAAATGTAGCTCATTCATTATCCACATTTTTACATTACAGTTAGCTTTAATAAACACCAGAATACAGTACTCATCATTTTATATTGTAAGTTCCATTCTGTATACCAGTCAAACAGTTGTCATATAAATATTTTATTGCAGTTATAAAATGGGTAACAAGGCAGCTTAAGAAACACGAAAAGAACAACAAAATTAAAAAAAAAGTTTGGATTTAAAAAGTTGACTAGTTTTCCATTGATACCTGTCACTATCAATCAATCAATCAATCAAAATCTTTATTTAACCAGGCGATCATCATTGAGCAAAACTCATTTTCAAGATGGACCACTGGAGGGAGGGCAGTGATTTATTTGTTTCCTGCAAATGTCTTTTAGGGTCTTCCTTGAGTTGCCTCCTGTTCCCCCTCCACTCCCCTTTGGCATCTGTCCTGCTACAGTATGTCCGTAACAGATTCCTGCTGCCTGCCCTGTCTGTGCGGCCACAATGGTGATTTTTCAGGATTTAGAGAGAAGTCGTGTAGCTGGCAGATAAAAGCAGGTGGATGAGAACAACATACAGCAAGCATAGAAACACAGAACTATAACATTTGTCAGCAGAAAAGGATGAGGAGGCCTGTACAGTCTGCCTTATTTTACCCTGCCTATTCCAACGCCTTCAACCCTATTTAGTGCCTCCCACCTCCCTTTCCTCCACTTAACATGCCTATGTGCCTATCTCATACATACTTGACACTCTCCACTGTTTTGCCCTCACCACCTCTTTTTAACAGGCAGTTTCAGGCATCCACCACCCTTTCTGTGAAAGTATTTCCTCACATCCCTCTTAAACTCCCCCGGTTCAATGCCTGCCCCATGTTCTGGTGCTTTCCTCCTCTGATAACGACTGCCCATCCGTACCTTGTTCACCCCTGTGAGGTACTTATAGGTCTCAATTATGTACCCTCTTGCTCTCCTCTCCTCCCCTTTCTGCTCGCCTCACCTCTCTTCTCCTCTCCTCCAGAGAGTACAAGTTGAGAACACACCGCCTCTCCTCACATGGCTTCCCATGCAACTGCTGCACTGTTTTGGTAGCCCTCCACTGGACTGCTTCTGCCCTGTCAGTGTCCTTGTGGAGGTGCAACCTCCAGAACCGGACACAGTACTCTACATTGCATCTCACTTGTGGGCAATACACTGACCACACCACCTGCCTTCCTTTTTATGTTGGCTCGTGCCTACGTACCAGCCAACATATTGCATTAGCAGCAGATTTGGAGGTGCTGTCACTGTGGGCGAATGCAGGGCATGCATCAGTAGGTGCGTCCCTCATTCCCCAATAAGCCAGCATGCAGGCGCCACACCTGCATGACGTAAACTGGCCACCAGATCAAACAAAAGTGCCACTGCAATGAGAGGCAAGCTCCTCATGCAGCGGCACCAGAACATGCCTCCCAACATCCCCTTCCTGGTGAAGCAGTCCAATAAACATGGCAGCAGTGACTGTCACCACTGCCTGCCACAATGCCAACCTCGGGGGTGCCCAATCCCCCTGTCGGCATGCCCCAACCCAGTTCACATGCTGACAGGGGAGCCCACTCCCCATCGGCATAATAGCCCCCCTCCCATTTCAATTCTGTGCCGAGGGGGTGCCCAGTCCCCCTCAGCATCATGCACCCCCCTCAACAGTCTTTCTTTGCCGACGGGGGGGCCCAATCCCCATCAGCTTCAGTCCCCCAGTTCCCAGTTCAATTTGCCAGTGGGGAAGCCCATTACCAGTCAGCATAATGCCTCACCCACCATTTGTTGTGTGCCGAGGGGGGTGCCCAATCCCCCTCAGCTCTAACCCCCCCACTACTTGGTACGTGCCGATGGGGGTGCCCAATCCCCCGTTGGCTACAGCTCCCCAAAACAGTTAGGTGGCATACTGGGAGCCCACCCCAGTGTGCCAAATGCCCCTGTAAAAAAAAAAGTGCTACAAAGTTTTTTTTTTAAACCTGCAAACCAGAAAATGGTCCCTCGTCGACTCCGGTGGCCCTCCCCCTACCCACGCCCACCTTCTGTGAACCCTGCCTCCCCACACCCCCCCCCATACTTACCTCCGGAGCCCAGGGCGATGATCTTCGGTGGACGGGGAACATGTCTGCACTCTTCAAAGCCGACTGCAAACTGAAGAAATGCCAGTAAGCTCTATAATGGCATAAATAGGTTTTTTTTTAACTTTGGTGCATATCTCGGGCATTTGAGGGCATTTTGGTACCAAATTTTCAACATGGGGTTATTGGGACCCCTCCTCATGAATTCAGTCACTGTCATGTCATTATTCATTCCAGAAAGGTGATTTCGCGGTCACTGTGCGGAATCACCTTTCGGGACCGAGTAACAAAATGACAGTGCCACTGTTCATGAGGAGGGCTCTCAAAAAGCCTATGTTACAAATTTGGTGAACAAATCCCAAAAATGGCTGTTTTACGAGCGTGTGTTGTGCAGTTTCCATGCACGCTCATAACTTTGTGAATTTGTAATATTTTCACTCCAGATTTTCAAAATTGCCATTTTACCATACCTCCTTATGAACAGTACAGCTGTTGTTTTACATATTCTGGCTGAAATGTGTTTTCACACGTCCGGCACAGAATAGCGCAGTCGCTGTGCGAAATCAGTTTCCGGGACAGTTTGAGAAAATGATGGTGACACTGTTCATGAGCAGAGGTCCTAAAATGACTATGTTTAAAATTTGGTGACGAAAATCCATAAAATGACTGTGTTACAAGCGTGCGTTGTGCAGTTTCCATGCACCCTTGTAACTTTGCAAATTTGCAATACTTTCATGCCAGATTTTCAACACTGGCATTTTTTCACACCTCCTTATGAACAGTACAGCTGTCATTTTTCACATCCTGCCCAAAATGTGTTCTTACACCTGTGGCACACAATGGCGTGGTCACTGTGGGAAATCAACTTTTGGGACAGATTAACAAAATCACAGTGCCACTATTCATGAGGGGAGGTCCCAAAATGCCTATGTTGAAAATGTGGTTAAAAAAATCCCCAAAATAATTGGGTTACGGACATGTGTTGCACAGTATCTATGCATGCTTATGACTTCACCAATTTTTCATATTTTCACTCCAGATTTTCAACGTTGCCATTTTTTGCACCTCCTAATGAATAATATAGTTGTCATTTTCACATCCTGCCCAAAATGTGTTTCATTTTCTGTAGGCGCAAATGGCGCGTCGCTGTCAAAATCACCTTTCAGCTAACAAACTGATAGTGCTGCTCTTCATGAGGTGGCATCACAAAAAGCCCATGTTGAAAATTTGGAGTGAAAATACCAACAAACGCCTATGGCGTTAGGGCTTCCAACTGTAACACCCCACCCTGTACAGACAGGCATCGGGGTGTGATTTGGGAACATCAGCTGTAATGCTCAAGCCATTCCACCCCATCCCCCAACCTGCAGCCAGTGACAGACATCGAGGTGTGCCTTGCAGTTTTCGGCCCCAAAGTTCACCCCATTCTCCTATACTGCACTCATCTCAGAGTATTTCCTTATGGAATGGGGTAAGTATAAGGCCCAAAGACCCCAAAGCACACCACAACACTTGTCAGTGTCTACAGGGTAGGGTGAAGTGAAATGGCATGAGCGTTACAGCTGATGACCCAAAGGCACACCCCAATGCCTGTCAGTCTCTTTAGGGTGGGGGTGGGGTTGGCATTAGTTCAGTACTTCACTGCCATTCCTATTATGCATCTCTAACTCCTGCACTACCAGTACCAATGCTAACGAGACAACATTCGACATACATGGCTGTGTGCTGTATTTGTGTTCACCACAATGTACTCACTCTTGTGCGAGTCACTGAAAAAGATTCACTCTTGTGGCGTGGAACCCGTTGGAGTATGGGGATAACAACACTAACCACATACTGCTCTGTATATTGCATAGGACACATGCAGCTTGCAGAACAGTGTAAAACACAGAGTTATAATATTAATGTGAAACTCTAATCATTTACACTGTGTGTAAATAGCTGCAGTTCAAGAACGGAACTACTGACAGTCCAAAATATAATCTCCCAACCCTCATGCAACTCAAAATGCTAATGGGGGAGGGGCTGTTTCCTTCAGCCCATCAGCTGCCAAGTCCAGATTTCAGAAATAAAACACATCATGGTAGTACAAGTTAAGCCACTTTATTCAAACACTTCACTGAAAAGATTTAATTCACAAACTGTTATGAGCGCCACTAACGAGTGGGGATGCCATGGAGCTGCTCTATATAGTACCCACATACAACTGGGAATGCTGTTGGGGTGGGGGAGATTCCTTCAGCCCATCTGCTGGAAAAATTAAAACTTTCCAACTAAAACACAACACGATCAGTATGGGGTAAGATACTATTTTCACAAGACACAATAAATATAGGATAAAGTACAGGGAGAAATGTGTTACGAATTTACACACACCTCGTTGTTGGATGGCACATAAACACCCTCGGGGTTATGAATGCCATCCAACAACGAGGGTGTGTGTTAAATTCGAGTTTGACACACTTCTCCCATATTTTATTTTATATAATTGAAGGCTCCATTTTTCTTTTGTTAAGCTTTGAGTTTGCAAAAAAGTGGAGGCTTAACTTGAAGATGAACGTTTTATTTCTGTGAGGAAAACAGAAGTGTGGTTGAACAGTAACTTTAATAATTCAAACTGTTAATAAAATAAAGTGGATACAACTGTTAGAAGTCCATTAGTGTGGAGATTCTTGGTATCATTTCCTGTTCGAAGGGTATTTTGCATTGTTGTAGTTGTTTGACCTGCAGAGGAAAGGTTAGGGTTGAAAGGGAGAGTTAGGGATTGTGGTAAAAGTGTTAACTGCATAAGTTAGGCTCGAGAGAACAAAACATTATTTATTTATGTTTTAGGGGACTGAATACCAGAAAATACCTTAATCGAAGTGTCTGAATCCTCAAGACTCTGACTCTATTCTGTTTTGAGGTTTTTGGTTGGAGTTGTACATATTTATTGTTACAAGACTGTGGAAAATGCAGCGGTCCCAAACATTGCCTGCAGGTTTCCAGACATTCAGGTGATGTGAGGCTGCTGGAGGATATTTGCGATGGAAGTAACGCCGAGAAGTAAATGTTTTTTTAGTCAGTACTGCTTGAGGTGACAGGGACAGTTGGAAGCTTGCGGTATGTTTATTTAGTTGTCTCAAGCGCTTTGGTGTGGAAAGGGAGCACGTGAATGCCGTAACACCTACTCAGGTGTTATGGTATTTAACACACGGTTTTGCCAATGGCAAAAAATGGAGACCATTAATTATAAATATTTTAAACCAAAAATGACAGGGTGCAGTACTAAGAAAAACATTGCTCTTCAGTGAAACGAGTGGGGAAGCCATGGAGCTGCTCATTTATCGGACATCAGCCCAGCACCCGCAGCATGTAAACATTAGAAACTATGCAGCCCTGAAGTGCACCATAAAAACCTCAACAAGCATTTGTCAATGCCGAATGTTTGCTTGCTGGCATTGGCAGTGGTAGTGTAGAAGTTACAGAGCTGCGTAATAGGAATGGCAGTAAAGTATTGAACTGAAGCCAGCCCCACCACTACCCTGCAGAGAGTGACAGGCATTGGGGTGTGCGTTTGGGTCATTTTTAGGAATTTTTTCACCAAATTTTCAACATAGCCATTTAAGACCTCTGCTCATGAATAGTGTTACTGTGATTTTCTTAATTTGTCCCGTACATTGATTTGCACACCAATTCCATTGTGCGCTACATGAAGGAAACACATTTTGGATGAGATGTGAAAATGACAGCTGTACTACTCATAAGAAGGTGTGGTAAAATGGCAATGTTGAAAATCTGGAGTGAACATATTGAAAGTTCAGAAACTTCTGACGTCGTAGGAACTGTACCTAGCGGCTAAGTAAAACAGTAATTTTGGAATTTTTCACCAAATTTTCAACATAGCCATTTTAAGACCTCAGCTCATGAACAGTATCACTGTGATTTTCTTAATTTGTTCCGTACATTGATTTACATACACGACTGCGCCATTGTGCGCTACATGGGTGGAAACACATTTTGGGTGAGATATGAAAAATGACAGCTATACTACTCATAAGAAGGTGTGTTGAAATGGCAATGTTGAAAATATGGAGTGAAAATATGGAAAATTCGCGAACTTACGAGCCTGCGTAGGAACTGCGCAACGCACGCTCGTAAAACAGTCATTTTTTGGAATTTTTGCACCAAATTTTCAACATGGGGTTTTTGGGACCCCTTCTCATGAATGATGTCACTGTCATGGCGTTATTCAGGCACGAAGGATGATTTCACAGTCACTGCGCGAAATCACCCTTGCGACTAACAACGCCATGACAGTGACATCATCTGAAGAAGTCACTGCATGATTGTGAAAATAAAAAATACCTGAGATATGCAATAAAGTTGAAACCCCCCTATCTAGCCCATTATACAGCTTACCGGCATTTCCTCAGTTCGCGGTCGGCTTTGAAGAGTGCAGACGTGTTCCCGGTCCACCGAAGATCATCGCACCGAGGTCCAGAGGTAAGTATGGGGTGAGGGGGGTTGGGGGGTGTGGGGAGGCAGGGTGCGCAGTGGGTGGGTGCGGGTTGTGGGAGGGTGTGCTGGGAGACTACGTGGGACCGTTTTTATTTTCCAGGTTGAAAAAAAAATTTAGATGACTGGGGACGTTTGCCATGCTGGGGTGGGCTCCCAGCATGGCACAAGGACGGTGGGGGGGCGTTCAGCCGATGGGGGATTGGGCACCCCTGTCGGCCATGACATTTGTTGCCACGCTGGGGTGGGCTCCCAGCTTGGCACCTTGTACTGGGGGGGGAGTGAAGCTGACGGGGATTGGGCACCCCTCATCGCCATTAGCTGGCATTTGGGGAGGAGCGCAGCACAAGCTGATGGGGATTGGGCACCCCGGCTATAAGTGTGTGAGGGAGGAGGAGTTTGTGTGTGTGTGTGTGTGTGTGTGTGTGTGGGGGAGCTGCGCATGAGCAGGCGATATCTTATCGCTGCTCACTCAAGCCGAGCTCCCTCAACTGTATGCCACTGCATTTTGGAGCGTGTCACAGACAGCTCCCAGGAATGCATTGGCTTACAGGGGCCGCACCTGCCAGCACACTGACTGAATTGGAGGAGGAGGTGACACACCTCCGAAATCTTGGATGATGGCACTATGTTTCTTGCACATGCATGCAAGCAAACATAAAAATGGGACACAATTCTCGATCAGGAAGGCATGCAAATGAAGAACAAAATCACAGCAGATAGCAAGGTATTTTCTTTTTAACAGACTACAGAGGATTCAGTGGCCAAGCACCCAAGAACAGGCACAAATTGAACATAAAACTTATGATACATTTTGACACCTGCAGAGTATAGAGTATAGGGTAAAGAGTACCCCATAGGCACCCCCTCCATATACCACAACGGTAGCACAATACCTCAATAGGCTTCCCAACAGAGATTGTAATAGTCACCAAACGAGGCACTCAGCTTCTCAAATAACCACTTGCATCCACTGTATATAGTTTATATCGGAGGCAGTATAGCGCAGTGGGTTAAGGCTCTGAGCTACAGATCTGGAGACCTGGGTTTGAATCCCACAGCCACGTAGATGCATACTGTGTGATCCTGAGCAAGTCACTTAACTTCCTTGTGCTCCCAGGTTGCAACTGGAAACAAGCTTCAGTTTAGTGTGCTACTCCTGGTTAAACAATGTTCCCCCTATACTGCTTAACAGAATAATATGTAGTAGTGCTGACATTTGACAGGAGCCTCTTACAGTAGCTACTATGACTACCTATAAGACATAAAGTGCATACCACACAAATTTGCTCAAATATAGGGCAAAATGATATAAGGTACACAATATGTACAGTACAGTACAGTATATAGACAGTATCCTTATTCCTTAACCTACTTACATATAAATAAAAGAACACTTAATACCTTGATCTTTTAAGGAAATGTTTTAAGTATTAATTGGGATGCAGGGTGTGGTGTCAGGATTTCCTTTATTTTTTTAATAAGTAACACTACAAGACTAGCACACACACACACATACACACACACACACACACACACGCAAACACATGACTTGGGTTTTAACAGTGAACTCAGATTACAGAGAAAGGTGATACTCATAACATAAAAACAGTAATCTTAAGTACCCACATAAATAAACTTAGTAAACCAAAATGAGTCTGCATTGAAAAATCAGATCACTATTACAATATATTGCGTGCTATGAGGATTAAATTAGCATTTGAGTACAGGATACTGTACAATTTCCTTTGATTGTCATCGAACATAAGCAGACCAAAACTGAGCTTATCCATCATGCACAATGATCATTCAAGAGATAGAGGACGATATACAGGTTTTGTTTAAAACTTATGCCTCACTTACAGGGTTTACGCTTTGTACAAATTTTAATGACCGCCTGCCAAGTTTTCCCTGGATTTCACTGTCAAATTTGCTACCCTCTGACTGTTGCAGTGCGCATGCGTGATGCTATTACGCATGCGCAGTTGATGTGGGTAGCAAATTCTTACGGGTAGCACGATTTGATACTACACCGGGAACACGTCTGCACTCTTCAAAGCCGACCGCGAACTGAGGAAATGCTGGTAAGCTGTATAATGGCATAAATAGGGTTTTTTCAACTTTGGTGCATATCTTGGCCATTTGGGAATTTTGCACCAGATGTTCAACATGGGGTTATTGGAACCCCTCCTCAATAATTCAGTCACTATCATGGCATTATTTGGTCCCGAAAGGTGATTTCATGGTCACTGCACAGAATCACCTTCGGGACTGATTAACGAAAAACAGTGCCACTATTCATGAGGGGCCTCTCAAAATGCCTTTGTTGCAAATTTGGTGAAAAAATCCAAAATAATAGCAGTTTAGAGCATGCATTAGCAGTTTCTTCACAGGCTCGTAACTTCATGAATTTGTAATATTTTCACTCCAGATTTTCAACATTGTCATTTTCCTACACCTCCTTATGACCAGTACAGCTGTCATTTTACATATCCTGGCCGAAATGTGTTTTTGCACTTCCGGCACAGAATAGCAGGGTCGATGTGGTAAATCCATTTTTAGGGACATAGTAACAAAATGACAGTGACACTGTTCATGAGCAGAGGTCCTAAAATGCCTATGTTGAAAATCTGGTGACGAACGTCCACAAAGTGACTGTGTTACAAGCATGCGTTGCGCAGTTTCCACGCACACTTATAACTTCGCAAATTTGCAATATTTTCATGCCAGATTTTCAACACTGACATTTTTCACACCTCCTTATGAACTGTACAGCTGTCATGTTTCACTTCCTGCCTGAAATGTGTTTTTGCACCTGTGGCGTACAATGGCGTGGTCGCTGTGGGAAATCAACTTTTGGGACAGATTAACAAACTCACATGGCCACTGTTCATGAGGGGGAGGTCCCAAAATGCCTATGTTGAAAATGTGGTTAAAAAATCCCTAAAATAATTGGGTTACAGACGTGCGTTGCGTAGTTTCTATGCATGCTCTCACCAATTTTTCATATTTTCACTCCAGATTTTCAACATTGCCATTTTTTTACACCTCCTCATGAACAATACAGTTGTCATTTTCCACATCCTGCCCAAAATGTGTTTCTGTACCTGTGGCGCCAAATGGCGCAGTCACTGTGCAAAATCACCTTTCAGCTAACAAACTGATAGTGCCGCTCTTCATGAGGTGGGGTCACAAAAAGCCCATGTTTATAATTTGGAGTGAAAATACCAACACACGCCTATGGCGTTAGAGTTTCCAACTGTAACACCCCATCTTGTAGAGACTGACAGGTGTCAGGGGTGTGACTTGGGATCATCAGTTGTAATGCTCCCACCATTCCACCCCACCCTGCAGCCAGTGACAAGCATCGAGGTGTGCCTTGGAGTGTTCAGCCCCAAAGTTCACCCCATTCTCCTATACTGCACCCATCTCAGCATATTTTCTTATGGAATGGGGTAAGTATAAGGCCCAAAGACACCAAAGTACAGCACAACACTTGTCAGTGTCTACAGGGTAGGGTGAGGTAAAATGGAGTGAGCTGCTATAGCTAATGACTCAAGGCACACCCAACGCCTGTCAGTCTCTGCAGGGTGGGGTGGGATAGGTGTCAGTTCAATACTTCAGCACCATTCTTATTATGCATCTCTAACTCCTGCACTACCAATGACAATGCCAGCGAGACAACATTCGGCATTGACAAATGCTTGTTTAATTTATATTTATTGACTTTTGTAATAAAAAAGATCACGGTAATCAATAATAGTAACATAATAGAGTGACACACTTCCGTACACAGTTACATTAGGAGTAATTACTAGGTCATCTATTTTACAATACTTGGGGAATACTTATATACATCTCAGAGACCATTCCCATTTGAAATTGTCCACAAGGTCCAGCCCACTGGCACAGTGGAAGCACTACCGCTCGCGACGCCAATGACCTAAGTTTGGGAACACACCTGAGTCACTGGTGGGCCTGGTAGGTGAGGTGAGTTAAACATCCCAGAGGATGATCTTTACCTCAAGGGGGAGCTGGACTCCACTGTGTTACTGCCACCTGGGTGACTACAGGTGGTAGTGCAAGCATAGCTATGGAACTGGGGAAGGACACCGATGGGCTGTGACATGCAATGCATGGCGTCTGTGCTCAAATGCTGGGAGCCCTCCTCAGTATCCATGGAAATAAACAAAACAGGATAAAATGGGAGTACCAATTGATAGGAGGATATTCATCCCTCGTCACAGATTCACACTGCCGTCTGTGTGCTCTCCTTCAAGCAACTACCCATTCCCTATCAGGAGGTAGACAGCCCTCCGATGGCCCCATACTGCGAGGGTAAGCCATGGTGTGAGGTGGAGAAGTAAGTCCAAGAGAAAGTGGGTGAGGGGGCTGGAAGAATGGGTAGCACTGATGGGAGATGGCTGCTGAAGAAGAAAGTATATTAAATAAACAAATGTCAACAGACACCTTTTATGCAGCAATGTCTTGGAACCTTTACCAAAAATAGTACTCTGAAAAATCCATGACATGTAAATAACAACTTTTACATCATTCTGAATGATGTTACAGTTCAAGCAAAGACCTAAAATGCTGTAGACAATAACAAATTAAGGTGGCAGTATTTCAAGCACTCCCTTGCCATTTTGCAGTCTCCCTACACAAGTAAACATTTATTTTGCTTGTGAGTGGTCACCTGTTAATGTTGCTTCTGCAGTTCATTTTTATGTTTGCTTGCGCCCATGCACAAGAAACATGTTGCGGCAGCTTGCTGGAGAAGCAGGTTGTGGAGGTGCGGCAGTACCACTACTTTTTGGGGTTTGTCTGTGTATCACCAATTAACGAGCACGCTGGCTAGGATAGTAGGTTGCAAGCGTGCCACCGACTTGAACAAAATTCCCCTCTGCAATCAGTGAGTGCCTCGTCATTGCACCATCAGCCTCTTGCTCCGTTCTGAATAGTTTGCATGCAGATGAGAAGCTAATGCTGTGATGCCAGGGTGGTCCCTGTTTGTTGCGGCAAATTGTATCTTTTGTAGGATAATGTTTTATGGCATGGCACGACATCAGGAGGAGCAACAGGAGGCTGAAGCAGCTTATAACACAGGGCAATAAATAGACAGACACAATTGGTGGAATTCGACCCCGTGACTGTTCATTAATGTCTGTTAATGAACAGTGAAGTCAGGGCGGCATAATCTGTCTGGTGGCACAGAACTTGTTCACTGTTTAGGAATAGATGTATATTATTGCCGCCATTAAAATGGCAGAAAGCGAGAGGTGTAAATTGTAGCCAACCTGCACTCAGAACTGTAGCTGTAACCGGATTCAAGCTATGTGTGACAAAGTCACTAGTTTCTAATAGACAAGTATCGGGATGTGTTTGTTCATTGTGATCTCACTCTGGTTTAACCCAACCACCCACTCCACAGAACTCAGTTCACCCACACACACTGTCACTCCACTGGCATGCATTTAAATATGTCTTGGACATAGCCACAGTGGATAGTTTCAAAATACATTCTCCATGTCTTGGTACAGCCCCATGCTGCTGTTGCTGTTAATTACCAGCGTGCTACTATCAGTACAATTTACGAGCCCCCCCATCATGACCTGTGGGAATGGTACCTGTAGTTCATGAAAGCGAGTGACTAAATGTGCCTGTGCACACAGCAGTCTCTGTGATGGGCCCAGACTCAGAGTATTTATTTATTTAACAGACTTTAGGATTACAACCTTTGGGTCAGGGATTCATTTACAAAGGCCCTGCGTCAGAAAAACAAACATAAACATTTAATACATATAGACATAGAATGGCAGCTAAAGGTTACAGTTCTTTTAGTTATGCAATATTGCAGAATCATGATCAGCTATACATTCCATTGAACATGTTACAGAGAGCTGTATTTTACAGTTTTCATGAGAACAATAAGTTTGCTGATGGAGGGAGTAACAGGTTTGATATCTTCAGCGAAGTAGAGAATTAGACAGATACCTTGTGAGTGCAGCCAAAGGAAGCATTGTTAATAGGTAATGTTTGGTAGCCCTATCGGTAGGAGCTCAGTGGCGGGGTGGTCCCATAAGATATAGATAGATGACCCAGCACTAGCTGGTACATTGGCAGTGCCATGAAGTGAGAAAGTGCTCTTTGAGGGCTGACTTGAAAGGTCCTAATTTGGAGATGGAGGGGACATCAGAGGGGAGTTCATTGTACCAGGCTGGGGCCCTGTGTGGGAATGACCGTTGGGCTAAGAAGGTTCTAACCCTGGGATGGACCACACCTGTCGGTTGGTAGTGCGGGTGTTCACCAAGGTGTGAGAGCATAGGAAAGAGGAGAAACCCCAAGGGGTAAGCCCCAGGTGTATTTTCTTTGTGAAGAGGCATGTTTGATAAAATAGCCTTTCATCCAGGGTAAAGAGATTTGTCAGGGCATATAGGGTACAGGTATGGGTACGCTTGTCTGCCCTGGTGAGGAGTTTGCATGCTTTGTTTATGGCAAGGTGGATTTTGTTAAGGGCTGTATGGTCAGCAGCCGAGTAGATAGTGAGCCCATAATCGACTAGGGAAAGGGCTGAGGAGGTGACAGCCAGATTAAGGCTCGGAGGATAGGCAATCCTTGTGCCGATAGACAGGCCTATACAGACATTTGTGGCTGATGATAGAAGTCAATGTGTGACTGGAAGGAGAGGTTGGAATCAAATGTAAGGCCCAAGTATTTATATGTATGGACCTGTTCTAGAGGAAGGAGAGAGTGGGAGAGGATTGTTAGCTGTGCATTCTTGGCCTTATTCTGTCAATGGGCAAAGAGCATAGTCTTTGTCTTTTTTACATTGACCACAAATCTTTGGTCTATGAACCAGTTTTCAATCTGGTTAAATGCGTGTTGGAGGGAGGACTGCAATACAGTGGGATCTGAGTGTGAAGCAAAAAGAACCGCATTGTCTGCATAGAGTAGTAGGTTGCCAGAGCAGGAATTGGGCAAGGTGTTTAGGCAGATGCTGAATAATAGAGGGCCGAGGATGGAGCCCTGGGAACCCCATAGCAGACTGGCAGGGTGGTTGAGAGGGTGTTGTTTATTTTGACACATTGCGATCTAGCTGTGAGGTAACTGGTAAACCAGGAGGCGGGTCCTTGGGACAGATCTATGTGGCGGAGTGTGCTTAAGAGTAAGGGGTGGGAGACTGTATCAAGGCCTTTGACAGGTCGATGAAGACAGCTCCAGCTAGGTGTTTTCTATCCAGGACAGAGTGAATAAAATTAGAGAACTCAGTGAGAGCCGTGGTTGTACTGTGCCCAGATCTGAAGCCATGCTGCTCCTGCAAAGTAGGTTATGAGCAGTAGGTACTCAGTGAGTTGGGTGGCTATAATTTTTCGAGGGCTTTCAAGAGTGGTGGGAGAATGGATATGGGATGGTAGTTATTGGGGAGGTGCTGTCACCACTCTTCAGTATTAGGGCGACTGTGGCAGTCTTCCAGGCTGCTGGGAACTGCTCCAGACTTAGGGAGGCGGTTAATGAGGTCAGTCAGTGGGGAGAGGACTGTATCTAATACTAGATGTAGGATTCTCATATCGAAAGAATCTTTGCAATAGCAAGAGCCACTGAGTGCTTTCATGAGAAAATGCCTTGCCTCTTTTGTACAGAACACCCTGAGATGGAATGGGGGATGCTGGGTGTTGGGGGGCGGGGTTGCAGGAGTGGGGTCAAAGAAGTTATTTGGAAGTACTGCACTAAGGTCAGAGAATGATGAGTTAAGGCAGCTGGCAATGGCCAGCAGGTCAGTGGTAGGGACACTGTTGACAGTTAGTGGGGGGGGTGGGATTTGCCATTGGGTTCCTTGATATTATCCCAGAACAACCGAGCATTCCCCAGGAGGAAGGGTGGTTTTAAGTAACCCGATTTGGCCTGTTTAATGGCCCAAGTGCATCTATTACTGAGCCGCTTATAGGCTTGCCTGTCCACCTGCATGCCAGATGCGACTGCTTTATGCCAGAGATCATCTCTGTGTTTTAGCTGTTGGAGCAGTGCAGGCGTGACCCAGGAGGCATTACTACATCTAGTGCCGGGATGCTGGTATTAGGTGGCCCCAAAAGGCTGGTCGCCGCCTCACCCAGTGCTCATTGCTTAGGAACCAGAACAGCACGGTCTCAGAGCCACACTGTCAGAAGAGCAGGGCAAATACGTGGGTCTCTCAACCGTTTCCTCATCAGTTTCTTAACACAACATGGCAGTCTCAGAATTTTTGTCATGCCACCACTGCAGACTCAGTGAACAGCAGAAATCATGCCGAATGCTCAGCGTGCTAAAGTATGTGTGTGTGCAACTGTATTTGTTGCTGCTTTAGTGATTGTGTTAAGTATATGCCTCTGTTCCACTTTTGTTGCTGTTCTGTTTGTTAATGTGCACTTAAGAAACGCATCCCGCACAACTAGCTGAATCACTAGTCTCAAACAGCGATGCTACTACATTATATGATGGGTGCTTCTGTTTATGTACGTGACAGTGCCATCTCCTTGCCCTTCCACTGTTCTAGTTCTGACAGTCAGCATTGTGCTATATGTTTTGTTGCCCTACTTCTTGTTCCTCAGATCTCCTGGTGGCAGGATACATGATAAAGTTCCAATGTTGCCATCAAATTGTTCCTGAGCTGGACGTAATTGTCCACCTAGGGACAAATGACTTGGCTCATCATGAGGTTAGAGCAGTGCAGGAGGACATTGCAGAGTTGGGGAGGGGCCTAAGACAAGTAGCACACACAGTATCCTTCTCAGAGGTGCTGCCTATCAAAGGCATGGGTGAGGCGGGGTAGTGGCACCATGCAGTTTAATGAATGGTTGAAAAAATGGTGCGAGCACAGGGTTTAACTTCATTGGGGACTGGGGTTCCACCTGGAGGACAACAGCCTATACTGGCAGGATGGTCTGCATCTGTCCAGGAAGGAACAAGTCTTTTGAGCAATCGTTTAAATGCTTCATTGGCAAGCTTTTAAACTAGTCAAAGGGAGGCACTGACAAGCAGCAGAAAAATCCCAGCCTCTCCTACAAAACAGGGTACTAAATGAGAAAAAGACCAAGGTAGAACGGTCAGTGGGGATGCTGCAACAGAAGGTAAAGCCATCAAAAATGGAGAGCAATGAGTACCAATGCCCGTAGTCTAGGTAACAAGCTTCCTGAATTAGTGGCCTTGATGGAGGAGAACATCTGGATATCGTGGCAGTCACAGAAACATGGTACACACAAAACCATGACTGGGGCGTAAACATCAGGATACACTATCTACAGGAGGGACAGAGGAGGGTAA
This sequence comes from Neoceratodus forsteri, assembly GCA_016271365.2. Classification (NCBI taxonomy): domain Eukaryota; kingdom Metazoa; phylum Chordata; order Ceratodontiformes; family Ceratodontidae; genus Neoceratodus; species Neoceratodus forsteri. The sequence continues at coordinate 739,468,553 of CM028137.1, read as the reverse complement.
AAGAGGAGGAGTAGTTCTTTACATAAAGGAAGGAATAAAGCAACAGAATAAAAGGGTAAACAGGGAGGAGAAGAAGCACTGTGGGTAGAATTTGGAGACAGGCAATGGCACCACAATCCGCACAGGGGTTGTATACGAGACCCCCTTCTCAGGGGGAGGAAATGGACAAGGAAATGACAGAAAGTATACTTAGAATGGCAGAAAAAGGGAGAATACTGCTGATGGGTGATCTGAATATGCCAGATGTTAACTGGAGTGCAGTTGCAGCTGCCACTTCAAGAGTGCAGTTATTCTAGATGCCCTACGGGAGGCATGCCTTGAGACAACTAGCACTGGAGCCCACTCGAGAGGAGCAATATTAAACTTGGTACTCTCAAATGGAGCTGGAGAGGGATCACAGATGTAGAAGTGGTAGCCATCTGGGAACTAGTGACCATCGAACAGTATGGTTCACAATAAACACAGTAATAGAGTCAAGCCATACAAAGACAAAAGTACTGGACTTTAGGAGGGCTGACTTTGCCATAACGGTGAGTGCCTAAGGAATGCACTAGCAAATGGGCAGGAAGGAGGGTGGAAGAACAATGGGAATAATAAAAACTGCCATCACAGAGGTAACAAGCCTTTGTGTGAAGCAAATAAACAAAACAAGGCGATGTAAGAAACCACTATGGTTCTCAAAGGAAGTGGCAGTGAGGTTCAAGAGAAAAGAAAGCATTCAGGAAGTACAAGGAATCACAGAAGGAGCAGGACAGAGAACTGTATCAGTTAAAGCAAAGGAGGCTGGGAAGGCAGTCAGAACAGCAAAGGTCCAAACCGAGGAAAGATAGCCAACTCAGTTAGAAGGGGAATAAAAACCTTTCATAGGTACATCAGGGGCGAAGGAAGACCAAGGGAGGATAGTGAGCTTAATAAGGGAGGAGGGTGGGCAGAGGAGCCTGTGAAAAAGGCAGAGATACTAAACAAATATTTTGCTCAGTATTTACGAAGGAAGAGGAGATACATAAAACAAACAGTAGTAACATTCTGGATACAGAAGTTGATACGCCCATTTACAGAAGAAAGGGTTCTGAAAGAACTCTTAAAACGAAGGTGGACAAAGCAAGGGGCCTGATGGGATTCATCCCAGAATTCTAAAGGAACTAAGGGTAGAACTAGTGACACCACTGACTACCCTTTTTAACAAATCATGGGAGGATGGGGTGGTACCCGAGGACTGGAGGAGGGCAGATGTGATTCCCTTCACAAAAGTGGGAGCAAGGCAGAAGCAGGAAACTATAGACCTGTTAGTTTAACCTCAGTGATAGGGAAAATGATGGAATTACTTCTAAAGGAAAGAACTGTCGAGTATCTAGAGGCCAGAGGGTCACAGGACCCTAGGCAGCATGGATTCACAGCGGGAAGGTCATGCCAGACGAATCTGATAGATTTCTTTGACTGGGTGACCAAAGTAGTAGATCAGGGAGGGGCTGTGGACATGGCCTACCTAGACTTTAGCAAGGCATTTGACACAGTCCCACACAAAAGATTAATATACAAGTTAGCCAGCCTGGGAGTGGGTCCCAAGATGACAGCCTGGGTAAAGAGTGGCTGGAGAATAGGAGACAAGAGTTATAGTAAATGGAGTCCACCAGAAGAAAGGAGGGTTACTAGTGGGGTACCCCAGGGTTCGTATTAGGACTGTCCTCTTCAATGTCTTTTATGTTTGAAGCATTGCAGAAGGACTGGAAGGAAAGTATGTCTCTTTGCAGATGACACTAAGATCTGCAATAGAGTTGATGCACAGGGTGGGGTGGAAAGGATGAGAAGGGACTTGGCAAGGTTAGAGGAATGGTCAAATGTATGGCAGCTTAGATTCAATGCTAAGAAGTGCAAGGTAATGCACCTGGAAACAAAACCAGGGAAGAGTACACAATGGGGGTGAGATACTAACAACAACAAGAATGGAAAGGGATCTGGGGTAGTCATATCAGATGACCTAAAGATGGGCAAGCAATGTGAGAGGGCAGCAAGGAGGGCTGGGGGGATACTGGGATGCATAGGGAGAGGCATCACCAGTAGAAAACAGGAAGTTATTATCCCTCTGTACAGACAGCTGGTGAGACCCCATCTGGAGTACTGTGTGCAGTTCTGGAGACCCAATCTCCGCAAAGACATAGACAGGATGGAAGCTGTCCAGAGGAGAGGCAACTAAAATGGTGCAGGGTCTGCCCGGAAGTCATATGAAGAGAGACTTAAGGAGCTTAATATGTATAGCCTCGAGGAAAGGAGGAGAGGGGACATGATAGAAACTTTCAAGTACCTCAAGGGAATCAACAAAGTCCAAGAGGTAGCATCTTTCAAAAAGAGGTGTGCAAGAACAAGAGGCACAATTTGAAGATAGAGGGGCGGCTCAGAGGTAATTTAAGGAAGTATTTTTTCACAGAGGGCTGTGGATGCATGGAGCAGCCTTCCGAGAGGTTGTGAGTCAAAATCAGTGGAGAATTCAAGCATGCATGGGATAGTCATAAAGGCAATTCTGGGGGTGGGGGTAGGAAGAAATAGGCTGCTGGTTAACTAGGATCTGCAGCTTATCCAGTAGAGTAGGAAATGGGCAGACTGGGTGGGCCAAAGCGGTCCTTATCTGCCGTCAAATTCTATGTTTCTATGTTTTGTCTTATTTACAAACTGTAGAATTACCTCACTTTGCCCCATGTTGTGTAAGCAATAACCCACTTCAGGGTGTCGGTTATCTGGATAACGCACACCCGGGTGCGTTGTGAGGCACGTCCCCAATAACCGCACACCCTGTCGTGGGTTATTGCTTATTTATAACATGGGTCTCTGAAAATGTGGAACCCCATTGGTCCACTCAGTATGCATGTCCATGCATTAATCCACAATATCAACACAGTTGATGTGAGTAGTTCTGGCGGCATGATCCCTGCTCACAACCCACACTTGTTCATGGGCCAGCCAGAGCAACAGTCAGCGGCAGACATTTTATTTCCCGCTAAGTGTGACAAGCGAAGTGTGCGGTACTGTGAATGCTACCACATGTTTTCAGCAACCCATGTTATAAGTTAGAAGTGAATGTCCCCAACCCCTACATGATCCCACCCACACGCCCACAGATCTCCTACTTTTGCCCATAGTGTCCTTGTTCCCTGCAAAGTGAGCAAGAGAGAGAGAGAGAGATGTCACAGCCACCCACCCCATGGATCTCGTACTTTTCTCCTTAGATTTGTCTCTACCCACCCACTCACCTGCACCGTGGACCTCCATGGCCTGAGCCCAAAGTGAAACCAGAGTACACAGGAGCAATGTGAACAGCAGGCACTGTGCCACATGTCAAATGTCCCCCCCCACACACACACACACACACACACGGTGTCCAGTGTTGGAGAAGCTTTCTCTCACTGTGTCCACAGTGTCCTGCTGAGGAATGCTTCCCCACAAAGCAAAGAATTCAGAGTCTGAGGGCAGTCTGTCCACCCTGACAATGTGCTTGTGTGCAGTCCTCCCAGCCAGTGCCGGTTCCCATCCTGCAGTCAGCAACAGTGCTGGAGAAAGTGTGACTAGTAGCCCCATAGCAGTGAGAGGTAGAGTGAGAAAGAGCAAGGCACTAACAGGAAAGAGCTTCCCTTTTGTTTGTGTCATCAGGGGTAGAAATGGGCAGAAAACAAGGCACAGATGGTGACCAGGACAGCAACATGGGAGAGAGCACTTGTGGGTGCACCAGGTACAGGGATCAGGGAGAGAGTGAAAGCAGTCACCGAAACTGACACCTCTGTACCTCTAGAAAGAGAAATACAAGGAAGGGCCGTGCAGCAATCTGTCTTTCCGACAGAGGCAACGAGCAGTGGGAGATGTAATCAAAGCACAGATGCAGCAGACAAGTGCTTTTTCCCCATGTCACTGTGTCATGCCTCATCCAGTGGTCACCGCCGTGAATGGAAGGTGTAGCCACCCCACCCCCCATGTGTTCTGACAGAGGCACCGAGCACCTGGAGGTATAATGGCAGTGGAGCTGGCGCAGGCAAGTGCTCTTTCCACATCATGGTGTGTCTGTGTGCGACCGGCATGTGTCTGGAGCCTGTCAATGAGATCCGTACCCTACTTGAACCCCCCCAGAGCAACAGAGACTGCCACAGTGAGGGACATTCAGGTGGTATGCCCATCGAGCTGCTCCTTGCCGGCGGTGCATAGGGCAACAACAGCAGGGTTGAACATGGCAGGCATGGTCGGAGGGGGATAAGACAATGACCAAGGTATACCACAGGACTTTGGAGAATTGGTGCACTGTGATCTGTGCCAAAAAAATTGTATCAGGAAATGCAGCACTGTAGTTGTCTGTGTCACAGATGGTGCCTATGGAGGAGGCCTGTGGCCACAGTGCACTCTAGTTTTTGCTGTTGTTGACAGCTACAGTCAATCGGACATGTACACGGCAGTAGGCATCCAGAGACAGAGGTAGGGAAAGGCAAACACAGGGAAAGGACAGCAGCAGGCAGACAGCATGTGTAGCAGTACTTCTGGTGTTGGTTGTGTTGTTGGGGTTTGGGGGGGCAGCACAGTAAGGGATACAGCAAGTGAAGGTCAGCATATTCTGCACAACAAATGTCACGAATGCTGTCAATATTGTATGTGTGACATTTCTGTGTGCACAGCAGTAGTGAGAAATGCAATCTATGTTGGGCACTATTTTACAGGATAGTCCCTTTTCTGCTCTTGTGACAGTTGCAAAAGGCATTTATGTGCCTCTTTTTGCACTTTTCATATATAACCCATGTTACAAGTGCAATAACCCACTCCAGGAGGGTTAGAGGCGTGTACAGGGTGCGCCTGCATCCCTCAGGAGGGAACCGAGATCCTTAATGAACAGTTTAAATGCTACATTAGTAGGCATTTAAACGAGGCGGAGAGGCAGAATAAGGCAGGAAGACATAGTCTGCCACCCCCACATGCTACGATCAGAAATGTGAATCCTGAGGGTGGGAAATCCAACAGGAATCAAACACAAATAGGAAACCTCGAGGAGGAGGCAAGGGAGAAGAAGAAAGGAAACAGTGGAAGAAAAGGAGAAGGATAAAGGGGCAAGAAGAGGGGAGACAGCAGTATAAAAGAGAGGGTCATGTGTGCAAATGCTTGAAGTCTGGTCAGCAACATGGCAGATGTAGGGCCACCATGGCAGCAGGAGACACGGACATAGTAGCAACTATAGAGACCTGGTGAAACAAAAACCCGGACTGGGAGGTAACCATACCAGGGTATGCACTATTCAGGGGAGACAGGATAGGAAAAAAGGGAGGAGTGGTGGCTTTTTAATTGAGAGAGAACATAAAAGCCACAGAAATATATGGGGGGCAGAGTAAAGCGGAGGTTCTGTGGATCACCCTGGAGACAGGGAGGGGGCCTCTATTAGGATAGGGGTGATCTACAGACCTCCAGCACAGGGAGAGGAGGGAGATAAGGATATGATAGATGAAATACAAGGAATGGCTAACAAGGACAAGGTACTGCTAGTGGGGGACTTCAATATGCCAGTTGTGGATTGGAGCCTACCTACTGCAGCATCAGTTAAAAGTAGATAAATCCTAGACTCCCTGCAGGGGGCATTCCTCAGGCAACTAAAGAACCCACTTGAGAGAGGGCATTACTGGACCTGGTACTGTCAAACAGGGACAGTCTCACTAACGTGCAGTGAGGAGCCACCTGAGGACCAGTGATCATCGTACGGTGTGGCTCACAATAAGGACAGGGCCAGAACCCAACCACAGTAAAACAAGGGTCCTAGAATTCAGATGGTCCAATTTCAAGAAAATGGGAGAGTGCCTCAGGGAAGCCCTAGAAGGAATAGGGAATAAGGGCGGGGTTGAGGAAAAGTGGACAAGAATAAAGCAGGCCATTGAGAAGGTAACAAACCTCTGTGTCAAGGAGTTTACTGAAAGAAAAAGAAGAAAGAGGCTGCTATGGTTCTCCAGGAAGTAGCACAGAAGGTAAAAGAAAAGAAACAGGCATTCGAAAGGCAAAATATAACACCGAAGGAAGAGGACAGGGAGAGTTATCAGGAAAAACAAAGGGAGGCAGAGAAGGCAGTTAGAAGAGCTAAAGCACAAATGGAGGAAAACATTGACAAGTCAGAGAAAAAGGGGATAAAACTTTCTTCAGGTACATAAGCAAAAGAAGATGAGCAAGGCAGGGACAGTAAGACTAAAGGGAGTGGGGAGGTGGAAGAGGACCAGAAGAAAGCTGACATACTGATTAAGTACTTTTGTTCAATATTCACAAAGGAGGGGTAGGTGTCGGACCACAGATACTGGAGAAGGGCATAGAGGAAGGAGGTGGAAACTAGCCCTTTACAGAGGAAAGAGTCCTCAAAGAACTAACAAAACTAAAAGTAAACAAGGCTATGGGGCCAGACAGTGTTCACCCTAGGATACTGAAGCAACTAAAGGAAAGTTCCATCTGTGCCTCTGATGGCCCTATTCAATCTATCATGGGATACAGGTGAAGTCCCGGGGGACTGGAGGAGGGTGGATGTGGTCCCACTATACAAAAGTAAGAATAGAGAGGTGGCAGGAAACTACTAACCTATTAGCCTGACTTCAGTGGTGGGCAATGTTATGGAAACTCTACTTAAGGAAAGGATTAGGGAATACCTTAACACCAGTGGATTGTAGGATCCGAGGCAGCATGAGTTCACAGGGCATAGATCTTGCCAAACAAACCTGATCGAGATTTTTGACTGTGTCACCAGGGAGGTCGATCATGGAAGAGCACTGGATGTGGCCTACCTGGATTTCAGTATGGCTTCCACTAGTGCTGCGCAGAATGTGGAACTCTGCTGGCAAATTAGCTCTGAATGATCATCCTCCGATGGAATATCCATTGGAATTTCGCTGGTTCTTCTGTGGAATTCTGCTGGCTGTGATCCACGGAATAATATTGTATGGAACAGCATTTTTCTGTGGAAAATAATTCCACAACCATTTCGGTAGAAAATATTGAGATCTGCAGAATATAAGTCAGCGGAACAGTATTTTTTCCATCAAAAATCATTCCACAACCATTTTCTCCCATGGAATTCCACCATTCTGTTTCTGGAAAAATTTAGTGGAATTTCAAAAATTGTATGAAATTTTGTTCTGCCAGGATTTGAAAATTCCACACAGCACTAACTTTGACACCATTCCACACAGAAGACTGGTAAACAAGCTAGGCAGCATGGGAGTGGGTCCAAAGATAATAAAATGGGTTCAAACTTGGCTAAGTAAAAGAACACCGAGGGTGGTGGTAAATGGAGTTCACTCAGAGGAAGGTAAGGTAACCAGCAGGGTGCCACAGGGGTCAGTACTGGGACCAGTCCTCTTCAATGTCTTTATTAGCGCACATGCAGGGCTAGAAGGAAAGGTATGCCTGTTCGCAGATGACATGAAAATCTGCAACAAAGTGGACGCACCAGGGAGGTGGGAAAACAAAGGAAGATCTAAAAAAGTGGAAAACTAGCCAAGAGTATGGCAACTGGGTTTCGATGTCAAAATATTTAAAATTATGCACATGGGGTACTGAAATCCAAGGGCAACATATAATTTTTTGGGGGGGATGTTAACAGTTAAAAAAACAAGAAATTGACCTGGGGGTCATCACATCTGATGACCTGGAGGTAGCAAAGCAGTGTGATAAGGCACTAGGAAAGGCTAGTAGAATGCTGGGGTGCATATAGAGGGGTATCAACAGCAGAAAAAGGGAGGTAGTGTTACCCCTGTCTAGATCAATGTTGAGGCCACAAATGGAGTACTGTGTCCAGTTCTGGAGTCCCCATCTCAGGAAGGACATAGACCAGGTAGAGGCAGTACAGAGAAGGGCAACCAAAATGGTGTATGACCTCCATCGGAAGCCATGTGAGGAAAGACTCGGGGAATTAAATATGTACTCTCTGGAGGAAAGGGGAGAAAACTTTCAGATACCTAAAGGGTATCAGTAAGGTACAGAAGGGTTGCATATTGCACATAAAGAGATGCTCAAGGACAAGGGGGCATGATATGAAGCTAGAAGGAGGGGGACCTAGAGGGGATATGGGGAAATATTTCTTCATGGAAAGGGTGGTAGTGGATGCCTGGAACAGCTTACCAATGGAGGTGGTGGGTACTGAAATGGTAACAGGTTTCAGACATGCATAGGATAGACACAGGGGGACATTAGTAACAGGGCTGGGGAGGTGGTTGGGCCGGAGATCAATTAAGGTCTATGGCAGCATAGAGTAGGGATTTTAGGGCAGACTAGGCAGGCCGATGGTCCTTTTCTGTCAACAGCGCCTTTTGTTTCTATGTTTCGCCTCAACCCCTAAGTCTGCACTGTGCAGGTAGCTCTTTTATTTATCTCCTTCTTGTAGATCTGATTGGAAGAATGATCCTCTCCTTTAAGGGAAAGTTTGACTTATTGGAGCAGAACTCAGTCTCTGGCCTCCTCCATGTCCAATGAGAACCAGCCAGGCATATACTGTATGGGAAGCAGTTTAGTCTGTCTCTACCTTGTGCTAAATAACAGGTTCCATCTTGCACAATTTTATTAATCAGCAGGAGGGTCAGCTTTTCCTGTGGGCAACCAAATTTTCTCCTGCCATTTTTTTTTGGCCACTACAGCAATGTCTGATATTGGGGAGGGAGCACTGAGGGCCTTTTTCAACCCCCACGGGTGTCAGAAGCACATCAGCTGTGGTTGCTTCTAGGGGCTCACTTTGCTCAAAAGCCCTTTTAGTTGCAGTCATTTCAGTCCCAGCATTCCCTAATGTTTTCCCTACTACTTCCTCCACAATGACCTGAGGCTTCTTGTCTGCAACTCATTGCATCTCAGGTGGCTTATCTGACTCCAGTGATGTATGTGGTGCCAACTCCTGTGGGGAGGGTGCAACAGAAGGTCCAGAAGCTGACACCCTGGGATGCTTGTTCTGGGCCAGTGACACCCTACACTGAGATCAATCCCATTGGTCCCACCCTTGTCCAGGTGGGCACAAGGGAGATCCCCCACCTGAGGTCACATACCTGACACTATCGCTGAGGTAGTTTATCCCTCCTTCACATTCATTGGCACCTCTGAAGGGACAGCAGACCCAGGTCCAGGCCCAAAAAGGAAAGACAGGGAGTCCTGCTGTGACCCCTGAGTCACTATCTTACTACCATCCCCACTTGGGGCTACTGGTGCATCTTGTGACCTGCCACCACTGGTCCAACTGGGCAGTCACCACTTCCTTTGATATCTCCTCTCTCTGGTGCATGGGATTTCCTCCTTTGGGTTGGAAACTGGGGCAGGGAGACAGTGGCTGACCCAGGCCATCAGAGAAGTGAGCATATACACTGGCAGTGGCCCCTTAGGACTGGGTACTGTTAGGCTCTGCCCCTTGCTGGCAGTGGCAGCATTATATAGGTGTAGAGCTACCATGGGGAAAAGCTGGATCACTTCAGTTCGTCACTCTGGGCACAGATAGATGACTAGCATCTCTGGATGCCTAACTCCACATCAGTCACATGAGGTATGCCACCTCCATGTTTCATAGGGGAGAGGCACACCCACAGGCCTCAACCAGGCATGCTGTGTGGCTGATTGGAGGCCACTATCTTGCACCCAAGTCATTCTGTAGTTGTCCATTATCTTCACCTCTTCGTCCATGGTTTCAAAATCCTCCTCAAGCTCCTGTAAATTCACTGGGGGCACATGGGGTTGGCATGGTCACCATGGGACCTCCAGCCAGGAATGGGAGATTGCGGGTGCACTCTACTGATGCATGTACAATGCTGCCATTACTGGCACACCAAATACTGCTGGGACATTTGACCTGCAGGCCCCTTTTTACTAAGTAAGCTAAAGTTCAGTGTCTCTGCTCCCACCTGTAAAAGCTGGCAAGGAGAGACTAGTGGGGTTTATTTTTCTGATGATAAACAGTTCATTTCTCTGCTTATTTTTCTCTAAAGCTAGCCTGCCTGGCTCACAATGCAAGCTCAAAGTTCTTTAAACATAGAAACTGATAGCAGATAGGGTCTGCTTTCTCTGCAGACTCCTTCAGGCCTATGGCACTTTCTCTTCCACCCTTTCCTATCCTATGATTTCATTGTGCCTGTCCAGGCATTTTGAATCCACCACTATTTTCACCCCACTACCTCCACTGAAGATCGTTCCATTTATCCACCACTCTTTCTGTGAAGCGTAGTTCCTCATAACACTCTGAACCTACCCCTCTAGCTTCATATTGTGACCCCTTGATCTAAAGCACCCTTTCCTCTGAAAAATACCTCCCAGCTGTACCTTATTCACCCCATGAGGTATTTGAAGGTCTCAATCATATCCCCCATCTCCCTGCTCTCCTCCGGGGTGTACAAGTTTATTTCCTATAGCCTCTCCTCCTAGGGCTTTTGATGCAGACCCTGTACCATCTCGGTAGCCCTCTTCTGGGCAGCCTCTACTCTGTCTATGGTTTTCCTGATGTGTGGTCTCCAAAACTGAACACAGTACTCCAGTTGGGGTCTCATCATTCATCTATATAGGGGCAACACCACTTCCCTCTTCTTGCTGTACACCCCAGCATCCCAACAGCTCTCCTGATCACTTTGTTGCATTGTCTGGCCACCTTCAGGTCATCTGATATGATTATCCCCAGGTCCCTATCCTGGTTGGCTATTGCAAGTACATTTCCCCTAATTTTGTACTGCATCCCTGGGTTTCTGTGACTCAAGTGCATTATTTTGCATGCTTTTGCATTAAACCTCAGCTGACAAACTTTGGACCACTCCTCCAGTTGTTTTAAATCTATTTCCATCCTTTGCACCCCCCCCTTAGAGTGTCTACTTTGTTGTAGATCTTGGTGTCATCCGCAAAGAGGCAGACCCTCCCTTCCAGTTCCTCTGCTATAAAGCTAATGAAGACTTTAAAGAGGACTCGCCCCAGTACTGAATCCTGTGGTACCCTGCTGGTCACTCTCCCCTCCTCCGAGCAAACTCCATTTACAACTACCTTCTGCCTCCTATCCCCTAACCAGTGTTTTACCCAGTTACCACCTTACTGACCACTCCCTGCTACCTAACTTGTTTATTAATCTCCTATGTGGAACAGTGTCAAAGACCATGCTGAAATCTGGGTAGGCCATGTTCACCACCCCTCCCTGATCCAACACCTTGGTTACCCAGTCAAAAAAATCTGCTAGGTTTGTTTGATATGACTTCCCCTTTGTAAAGTCATGCTGCCCCGGGTGCAGCAATCCATTGGATTCCAGGTGTTCTGTGATTCTTTTTTTTTTGTCAAGTTTTTGTATTGAAAAGGTAGTACACAATCAAGTATATACCTACAAAAACCATCAGGTAGTACAGAATTTATCATATTATCCTGTAACAAGGATCATCTAGTCAGGCATCTGAGTCTATTACTGTATTAGAACCAACGCTATGAAAATCAAAAGAATTACTACATCATAACATCTGGTGTCTCAATCCTGGTGTTCTTACATTTTCAGTGTATAGCAGGGGGTTAAGTTAAAATGTATATAACCGTTAATGTGGTCAGAGGCCTCATAATGTGATTCTTTAATAGTGTTTCCATCAGTTGCCCTACTACAGATGTGAGGTTGACAGGCCTGTAGTTACCCGTCTCCTCCTTGCTTCCATTTTTGTGAAGTGAGACCATGTCCACTCTTCTCCCGTCCTCTGGGACCATGCTGGTCTCCAGTGAACTGTTAAACGAGTCTGCCAGTGGTGCAGCTAATACCTCCCTGACCTCCTTCAGCACTCTTAGAAGCACCCCATCTGGCCCCATGGCTTTGTCCACCCTCAGATTAGCACGTGCCTTCTTGACCCTCTCCTCAGAAAAGGGACTGCTGTCCTCTTCCCTCCTCTCCAAGCTTTTGGTGCCTATTTGTTGTCCCTTCCCCTTCTATTGTGAACACTGAGTAGAGGGTTGCAGGTTTTCAATCTCCTTCCTCGCTCTCCAGGTCAACAAATGTAAAAGGTCCTGCTCAGTCCTGCTGTTACTGACTAGGCTGCTCTGTAAAGAAATGTTTTACAGTACCTATGGTATTGGCGCTGAGGCTTGGGATTGTGTTGAGCACTGATTGGTTAGTGCACTCACTTCTCTGATGGCACATTCACTTTCAGGCAGACAGATTTGGTGCAGCACTCCAGACTCTTCTGGACACTGGCAGTTTTGCACCTTCAGCAACTCTAGTGGTTCATCTCTGGTGCAGTGGAAGGGGAACTAGGCATGTTAGGTGGTGCTCCCATAAGGTTGTCAGTCATCCCATGGTGATCTGCACTGCTCCCTTGTGGTGGGCAGTCAACCTGTGGTGATCTGCACTGGTGGCCCTCTTACCCTCTCTTCTCTATAAACAGGAACCTCTCAGACCATGCAAAGGGCATGCAGTCCCTTTCATGAGTCTGCGGCTCACATGACAGGGCAGGCTCAGCTGGGCTTTTTCAACAATCACACAATGCCATGCCAAAGAGCTGAGGCTTTGAACAAGCCTCTAAGCAGCTCCTGAAATGCTGTCTCAGTTCAACAGGCTGAAAAATAAACTGCAAAAGCTCATTTTTTTTCAAACCTTTCTGAATAGATTTTACTTGAGCAAATATTGTATGCTGCAAATGACTGGGGACCTGTGAAAAACTCTGGAAAGGAGTTTCTGCCGTCACTAAGTGGGTAGAGTGAGCACTATTCAAAGATGTAACTGTTTGCCAAAAATCAATTATATTCCCCTAAATAAATCAGATCTATTTGTTTCAGCAAAGTTACACTGTCTGAGGTATTCATTTATGTTAAAGTGTTGTACTGTGGCTTTTGCATTGTATCATCTTGTTTTACAGGGTGTCCCCTCCCCAGAATCAAGCTGATCGAACCAGTCCTGGGGGTAAGTGTATACTGTATACTGTGAAGGTACTTCTGATATATTGTGTGGGCCACTAGTGGGAAGAAAGGGGGGTTACAGTGACCCAGAGGGCTGTAACCAAGTCATACCAGACTGTCTTAACCCCGACCTCTGGGTGGAGGCACCCGCCATTGGACCTAGGCCCCTTAACCTGTTAGCAGTTATGCAGGCAGGGGTAGTAGCCCTTGGGATAGCGCCACCTGGGGTTACATCTTGAGCTCACCGCTGGGATTAGCATCCTCTAATGGCCACATTTATGAATTACTGTTAAAAATAAATGGATACCCCAACAGAAGTGGCTGTACACCAGTTGGTGAAGTGGTGAACTGGGAGGAGAATGACCCCCAAAATGCTATACTTATCCTGGATATCCCGCTGGGTAGCAGTACGGACACTGTAGAGGGAGTACTTGCCAAGGTTGAGTGTTTACGAGACCCTGTAGTAGAGGGGCGACAGGCTGATCTGCTCGCCCAAACTTTCATGGCCCTAATAGAGTGTAAGGACCCTGTAGATAGTTCTGAAGTGCCACAGACTGTTACCCCAGGGGAAACCCTTACTGTCTGGAGAGTGATAACCAGGGACAGTAAAGACCCCAGGGAGAACGAGCCTCCTCCATTATCTGAAACTTTTGAGGAGAAATCTGCTAAATTGTTGTTGGGGGAAGGGAAAACTGTGCAGGATTTAAAGAAACTATTATTGCCACTTGAGAACGTTCCTCCTCCAACACCCTCTTCCCTCCAGCACCCAGTATTGCCCCTCCTTCTGTGCCAGTGCAAGCCCCATGTCTGTACCTGCCAATAGTCACGACTCTTACCGCAGGTTGAGAATTTTCTCCAGCACCTCCCCACCCCACAAGGGAGGATGATTGGAGACCTGGATAGACTGTGTTGCCCCTTTGGTATCTGAGTGGCAGTGTGCAGAGGCTGAAAATGGAAAAGAATCCTAGAGAGTGCAACCCCTAGATGGCGCTATCCCAGGGGCTACTACCCCTGCCTGATTTGCCACTAACAGGTTGAGGGGCCTGGATCCAATGGCGGGTGCCTCCACCCAGAGGTCAGGGTTTGCAATAGTTAAACTTACTTGGTCACAGCCCTCTGGGACACTGCAACCCCCCTTTCTTCCCACTAGTGGCCCACACAATATATCAGAATTACCTTCACAGTATACACTTACCCCCAGGGCTGGTTCAGGCACTGGGACCTCCTGTAAAATAAGATACAGTGCAACAATTACAGTACAATACTTTAACATAGACAAATACCTCAGGCAGTATAACTTTGCTGAAACAAGCAGCTCAGATTTATTTAGGGAATATAACAAGGACAGGAAATCGGGTTAATTAGCTTATCCACTTTTACTCATCTACCTATGGCTCTGTGCAGGCCTATCCCTACCAGTTACTGTCCCTGGGTACCCAAGCCCTAGTGGCTAGTCCAAACCGTGGCAGCTGGTAGGGCCCTTCCCACAGAGAAAGAAAAATTAGTTTAAACAGTCAGCAGTACAGTGATTCCATTTGGATTCAATGTGGCAATTCAACAGGGCGACCCTACATTAGTACTCACGACCTCCAAACAAGATAGGGTCCTTCAATGTCAGCAGGGCTACTCTTGAGCTCCATGAGACTCCTCACACATTTATATGGCAAACAGGCAGGCTGCTTCTCTATCCCGATCGCAATTACTGCACAATACCCAGGAGAACACACAGCAGATTCAGTTCCTGACAGACCGAGTGCAATTCAGCAATTTCTCCAGTCTTCTACAGGGTGAGCCTGGTTTCTACTCTTCAGATATCCTTTGATTCTCTTCACAGGACGGATTCAGTCCTAACAAGCAGTTACACAAGATGCAGACTGGAACTCTGGGCCTTACACACGTTTCCCGACTAAAACTGCACATTGAAAAAGCACAGAGCTCCTTCCTTCTTCACTGCCAGAGCTCAACTGAAACTCCAACAGACAAAGCCGGGCACTTCCTTTGAGTTCCTCCCAGTTCTTGACTGGATTGGCTGTCACTCACAATAGACTGCTCCTGTTGGTCCAAAAAGGCCAAGTCTAAACCACATCTCCCAGAGTCACTGCCCATACAATCCTCTTCTGGCTGGCTCAGATTATGAGTCCAAGTTCTGATTCGCTCAAGGCACCATTTTAGAGCTGCTTACCCACACTGATTGGTCCAGTTCAGCAGTTCAAAACCAGAATGGGAACTAGGCAGACACAGTTCTGACTGCAAAAAAGCAGGTTAGACAAACTGTAATTTCATTTTCTCTAAATGGTTTCTGGCAAACAGTTACATCTTTCAGATAGGTTCCTTTGCACTCTAGTGACTGCAAAAATGGGTGAATTGGCAGCAGCTCGAGTGGTACTCAATCAAAGAAACACACAGTCCCCATACAAACTAATTATGTCTGCAAGCAGACAGCTCTTAAAGACAGTACCAGAGGTTCTAAAACACTCACTGATAAATGGCTTAACGCCAAACACCATTCAGGCTTGGAGCATTCAAGCAAGCTCCTGGAAGTCTTTTGGGAACCCCCATTTGCAGGGGGGTTACAAGAGCTTGAAAGGTCCTGCTCTGGAAGCCATTAAGTCTTTGAGGTCCACAAACCCTGAGGCATCTGCCCAAAAGTACCTAACTGCACTTAAATGCAGTTTTGAGAGTATTGAGTCAGGGGAGAGCTTGATGTGGAAGTTTCAAGGTACAAAATAATGGCCAGGGGAAAGTTTATCTGCATATGTTACTCTGTCTGGAAGGAGCACTACAGAGGGCCTACTGGAAAGGGGAGTGGCACCAGTGACTTAAACCATGTGAGGTTGGGGCACATATTGCAACATGCAAAGCACTCAAAATTGCAGCTCCTTCAGTTGAGGCTTCAAGACAGGAGAGGTAACCCACCGGATCATTGTGATTTGATGAAAGAAATCCGGGAAGTTGAGGAGGATTTCTCAGAGCCCCGCGTAGTTGTAGCTGCTACAACCTCTGCTCCAAGGGCGGGGTCAGCTGCTGATGGCCAGGGATCACCAAAAATCCATGATGAAAGTGAAGGATTAAGTGCCTGCCAAACGGGGATGGCTGTAAATACCCCGCACTGAGAGGAGTTGCTGAGGGAGATTAGGAAAGTAACAGACAGTCTCATCATGAAGGCTGCTCCTATGAGCACGGGCACTGACACTTGCCCGACTGCTTCTGCTATGGGGGTGCCCACCCCGGCTTCTCATATTGACAACAGTTCGAAACTTGATGCATTGACTATGGAAGTGAAGGAACTGAAGAGATGTCTCCAAATGTCCAACCCACCGCTGGCTGAGGTGGCACCAAGGTTTTCTATTGATAGTACCAATGCCACAACCCCCACAGTGATGCCTTGGTCACCCCAAACTTCAGCAGACATATTTTGCCATAATTGTGGGAATGATGGGAACATGAAGAGGGAATGCCGGTCTCAGAAAGACTTAGAGAGAGTGGTGAGCCGGCTACAAGGAAAGCTTCAGAGAACAAGTCAGTGGTTAAGAGATGCACGAAATGGTCCCAGTGAGGGTCCCAAAAATGCTAACTCACATCCCTCTGTGGCAAGGTCAGCTGCCCAGGCCCCGTCACGCCTCTCCAGACTGGTCCAGAATAGTGGGTCCCTCCATGGAGACCACTGTAAAGGTGAATGGAGTGTCTACAAGAGCTGTAATAGACAGTGGCTCCCAAGTAACAATTATGTTCCAGGATTGGTATCAGAAGCATTTGTCAGATGTACCCTTACAACTATTAGAAGGACTGCATGTATGGGGGTTAAGTGAGAAGGCCTACCCCTACTCGGGTATATCCAATTTGGCTGTCTTTCCCACCTCTGTGGCTGGAGTGGCAGAGCAAGTAGAGACCCTGGCCTTAGTGGGTCCCCTACTGGACTGTATGATGGGGTTCCTTTACTAAATGGGACTAATGCACATATGTTTGGACTGCTGGCACAGTTGTGTTATGAAAAACAGGGGTCAAGGACTAGTTGAGCTTTAAGAATTCCAGCCTTGATCAAGAAGGCCTATGGGGCACAGAGAGATGCTGACAAAGTGAAACCAGAGGAGCCAGTTGGAGTTGTCTGGAAAAAGGATCCTGAGTCTCTGATCCTGGTACCAAATGCCCAGTGTTCCCTACAGGGGGAATTCCATATCAGAAAGGATGTCAAGAATAAAATCCTCATGTTGGATGCACCAGGCGATGGGAAATTGCCAGAAGGACTGCTGGTCAAACCAAGTATTTTGCCTGCCAGAGACCATGCTTATGCTAGAAGAGTAATGGTTCAAGTTCATAATGTGTTGGATAGAGAGATTCGAGTAAATAGAGGTTGCACCCTGGCTAATGTACATTGTGCGGATCCTGCAGTGCTACCCAGTAGCAAGAGTTCGGGAAGAGTGGCAGAGTAACGCCTGGCTTGTTTGATTTTGGTGACTTCCAATGCCAGCTGAATGGAAAGTGAGGATCAGTGAGAAGCTTGCCAGAGAGACCAGGTGTTTTCTTTAAAAGAATGGGACGTATGATGTGTGCAAGGCACTGAGCACCACATCCGGCTGCATGGAAAGGCCATTTCATGAGAGGTCTCAGCGCCCGCCCCTGCTGACATAGATGATGTGAGACGGCATCTGCAAGAGATGTTAGCTGCTTCTGTAATACAAGAATCCAGAAGCCCCTATGCTTCCCCCATCATGGTAGTGAGAAAAAAGAATGGGACAGTAAGAATGTGTGTGGATTATCGCACCTTGAACCGGCGGACTATCGCTGATCAGTATACAATGCCCCGCATCCAGGATGCTTTGGACTGCCTGAACGGTAGCAAGTGGTTCTCTGCGCTGGATCTTCGCAGTGGGTACTACCAGATCCCAATGGCCCCAGAGGACCGTGAGAAGACAGCCTTTATCTGTCCGCTTTGCTTCTATGAATTCATGAGGATGCCTCAAGGGATTTCAGGCACCCCAGTCACTTTTCAATGACTGATGGAGCGTGCACTGGGGGACATGAACTTACTAGAGTGCCTGGTATACCTAGATGATGTTATTGTGTTTGGCAGCTCACTGGAGGAACATGAGAGCAGATTATTCAAGGTACTGGACTGACTGGAAGACTTTGGCCTAAACTTTCCATTGATAAGTGTCAGTTCTTTCAAACATCAGTAAAGTTTGTGGGACACTTAGTATCCACCGAGGAATAGAGACCGACCCAAGTAAAGTTGAGGTCTTGACCACCTAGCCACAGCCCAAAATCTAAAAGAACTGCAAAGATTCCTGGGATTCTGTGGTTATTATTGGCATTTCATCAAGGACTATTCAAGAGTGATCCATCCTTTACTTAACCTTACTCAAGGATATCCCCAACACACAAAAAATACAAAAAGTCAGCATCCCTCGAGGCTGAAAGAGTGTATTTTCATCCAAGTGAAGTATTTGGGGCCCGCTGGACTCCTGATTGTGAGACTGCTTTTAATGAGATCATATAACAACTTACCCACGCTCCAGTGTTGGCCTATGCCGATCCAACAAAACCCTATGTCCTGCACATTGATGCTAGCTTGCAAGGGTTGGGGGCTGTGTTGTATCAGGAGCATGAGAATGGCCTGAGACCAGTGTCCTTTGCCAGCAGAAGCCTGACCTCTTCCAAAAAGAACTATCCTGTACACAAGTTGGAGTTTCTAGCTTTGAAATGGGCCACTGTTGCTCAATTCCACAAGTACTTATATGGGGCTAAGATACTAGTAAAAACTGACAATAATCCTTTGACCTATGTGCAGACTTCAGCTAAGTTGGATGCCACTGGCAATAGGTGGCTCTCTGCCTTATCTACCTACGACTATGCAGTTGAATACAGAGCAGGCCTGAACCACATAGATGCTGATGCTCTCTCCCAGAGGCCTGTTCCCCAGAATGACTGGGTCAGACTGTCAGAACCTGATATTTGAGCACTCTGCCAGAAGTTTGGCAGGGAGGAACAAATGTCCACGGACGCAGTGGACTGTATGGTGGATTGTTTGGGACCCTCTGAGAATTGCATACCTGCTGCTTATTGCCACTTTTCTGCAATAGACACTGTGCACTGCCTCAGCTGGATAATGACAGTATACGTGGGCTCAATCCGAGATCCCATGATCAAATCAGCTTTAGAAGCCCTACATGCAGGGAAAGATGTGTCCAAATTACAGTCCACAGATTTGAGAACTGCTTTGTTATACAAAGAATGTCCTAAGTTGAAACTGATCAATAGACTGTTATACAGAGAAACAGTAGACAGAGGGGACATGTAGACAAAACAACTAGTGATGCCCACTGCCTTTCGAGGACTCAGTACTGAGATCCTTACACAATCACATGGGGCACCTTGGTATAGACAGAACACTTGACTTGGTGAGGTCCAGATTCTATTGGCCTAAGATGGGAGCTGATGTCCAGGCTTATTCGAACTTGTAGTCGCTGCTTAATGAGGAAAGCTTTGCCCCAGAGGGCTGCCCCCCCCTTGTCAACATCACCACCAGTGCACCCATGGAGCTGGTCTGTATTGATTTTCTGAGTTTGGAGTTAGATCAAAGAAATATTAGTAATGTGCTGGTGGTCACTGACCATTTTACAAGATATGCCCAGCTTTCCCCACCAAGGACCAGAAAGCATCCACTGTGGCAAAAGTACTTGTAGAAAACTTTTTTGTTCACTATGGGACTCCACAAATAATCCATTCTGATCAAGGGAGAAACTTTGAGAGTCATCTGATCAAAGAGATGCTTTCTGTGTGGGGAGTGCAAAAGTCCAGAACCACCCCTTACCTCCCACAGGGGGACCCACAGTCTGAACGTTTCAACCGCACTTTGCTAGATATGCTAGGCACCCGCCACTCAAAGGACAAGCCTAGATGGAGCCAACAAATTAGCATCCTGGTACATGCCTACAACTGCACAAAAGTGATGCCACTGGGTTCTCCCCTACACGCCTGATGTTTGGAAGGGAAGCTTGACTGCCGGTAGATGTGTGTTTTGGGGTCTCTCTGATGAGGTTCAAGCTGACAACTATTTACAGTATGTGCAAAAGTTAAAGTCCAGCTAAATCATGCTTACCAACTGGCTCAAACCATGGCTGCCAAAAGAAATCTGGCCAACAAAGAAAGGTATGATAAAAAGGTGAAAGCACAGTAACTCCAGGAGGGAGATCGGGTATTGCTAAGAAATCTGGGACTGCATGGCAAACATAAGATTGCTGACAGATGGCACCATCTCCCTCACATTGTAGTGGGCAAACTAGATGATCTGCCTGTGTACAAAGTAAGGTCTGAAAATAATACAAAAGATGTTAAAACAATGCATAGAAATCATTTACTGCCCATTGGACAAATCTTGATTGAGTCTGAGTCCCCAGAAAATGCCCCCCTCTGGACCAGTGAGTAGAGCTGTTGCTAAGAAAAAAATCAAGAAAGTCTGCACCTACAGAAGCTGAGTTAAAGTGTCCCCCTCCAGCAGTCCCAGTTGAACATGACTGTCAGTCCATGTCAGAGGAAAGTGAGTGTGGTTTTGAATACTACCCTTCTTACGAACTGAGTCAGTTGTTTCGGGGCAATCCCCCTAGTCAATCCTGGAGATGAAGCTGGGCCTTCTGGACTGTTTAAGCCCCCAGCTTTGTCCCTGGAGCCAATGCTCCCAGAAAGTGAAGTGCAAAGCATCAAGTCAGGTGATATGGAATCGTTGTGTATGGTTGAACTGCTTGAGCTTTCAGAGGAGGAAAATGATGAACTGGAACAGACTGGTGATATACCAGAACAAGAAGAGTGTGTTGAGTGCCCTCATAATGCACTGTCAGTGTCAGAAAGCTCTCCATGTGAGACAAGTGTTGTGGGCTCAGAGATTGTAACTCCTGGAGCTGAAAGTGCCCCAAGTTCTAGCCTCTCTACCCCAATGGAGACTCCCCTGACAAGTGAGGATAATGCTGAAAATGAGGCTCAGAGTGCACAGACTGCAACAGTTCCCCCTAGAAAGAATAGTCAAGCTGTAAAGCCTGTGGTGCACCTCAGTTATGATTCCCCTGGGAGGCCTGTGGACTTGCCTCTCAATGTTGTCCATAAAGGAGTGTATGTGCCCCCGAGCTCATTGCCCAAACTGAACATCCGTGCTAAATCCAAGTTACTTGTGTTACCCTCTAGGTATAGTGCCTCTGCCCCATCCAGCCCCAAGGTAGCTGATAGGGAAGGGCCCCCCTCTCTTCAGGTTTCATGTACAAGAGGTAATAACCTGAGTTATGGTACAATGTGTGTGTAGTACTGTGTAAAGAGGGATGTACTGCAAAGTTTCAGAAATGTGTTTCTGGTAAAGTGATATATTGACTGATGATTACATGTATGAGCCTAATGTGATCCTGATGCAAATGTATATGGTTGCAATTGAAACTTATGGGGTACTCTTGGCGTGGGACGTAAGCTTTTCAGGCCGGGAAGGGTGTAACCCCCTGCAAATGGGGTTCCCAAAAGTCTTCCAGGAGCTTGCTATAATGCTCCAAGCCTGGATGGTGTTCAGCGTCTAAGCCATTTATCTAGGAGTGCTTTTAGAGCCTCTGGTACTGTCTCTTTAAGAGCTGTCTGCCTGCAGACATAATTAATTTGGATAGGGGTCTATGTGTTTCCCTGCTTGAGTCCCACTCGAGCTGCTGCCAAATCGTTCCATTTCTGTCATCACTAAGTGGGCAGAGTGAGCACTTTTCAAAGATGTAACTGTTTGCCAGAAATCATTTAGAGTAATAACGAAAATACAGTTTGTCTAACCTGCTTTTCTTTACAGTCAGAATTGTATTTGCCTAGTCCCCCATTCTGGTTTTGAACTGCTGAACTGGACCAATCAGTGTGGGGGGGACCTTTAAAATAGAGCCTGCTGGCAAATCAGAACTTGGACTCTCATTGTGGAGTCAGCCACCTATGTACTATATGGTTAATGCTTCTGGGAATTGTAGTTTGTACTTCGGTGCCTTTTTGCACCAACAGGGGGAGTCTGATTGTGAGTGACAACCAAGCCAACCTACTGAACTGGGAGGAACTCAAAGGAAATGCCCGCTCTGTCTACTGAAAAGATCAGATGAGTTTTGGCAATGAAGAGACAAGGAGCTCTGTGCTTCTGCGGTGTATAGTTTCATGCGGGAAGCACGTGTAAGGCCCTGAGTTTCGGTCTTCAGCTTGTGCAAGCGCCTGTTCAGACTGAATCCGACCTGTGAAGAGAATCAAGGAGATCTGAAGAGTAGAAACCAGGCTCACCCTGTAGAAGACTGGAGAAATTGCTGAATCGCACTTGGTCTGTCAGGAACTGAAGCTGCTGTGTGTTCTCCTGGGTATTGTGCAGTAATTGCGATCAGGATAGAGAAGCAGCCTGCCTGGTATAGTACTTTCCTTTTACATATAAATGTGTGTAGTGCTTGTGGGGAATTATGTTTCAGATCCCCTGTACAGTGAATTGAGTGCGTGATGCTGGAAGTGAACTCCAGCTTAATCCAGACTACATCCATTTGCTCTAAACTGCAGTGGGGTCCAATCACAAGGACCTTGTCCACATGGTCTGCTCCTCCTGGCAATCCAGAACAATCTGCTTTCCATCCAGTTCCCAGCATTGAGTCTGTGAGTACAAAGCAGGGTAGCTCCCTGCCATCTGTTTATCAAATTGCAGGTCTGTCATCTATTTGTTGCTGTTTCATTTCTTCACGAACTGAGCTATCCGGCTCCAGATTACAATTGGGTATTGTGCAAGTGTTTTTCCAACACAGGTCCCCATCCAGCTGCACCGATCCTGGCTAGTCCCCGCCCACCGGTACCCAGTGAAAGTGACAATTTGGGACTCTGAACATGCGCACAGTACTGTGATTATTAAGGTGTCTAAACTAATTAACCTGATTTTCCCCATGTCCTTGTTATATTCCCCTAAATAAAGCAGATCTGTTTGTTTCAGCAAAGTTACACTGTCTGAGGTATTCATTTATGTTAAAGTGTTGTACTGTGGCTTTTGCATTGTATCATCTTGTTTTACAGGGGGTCCCCAGAGTCAAGCTGATCGAACCAGTCCTGTGGGGTAAGTGTATACCGTGAAGGTACTTCTGATATATTGTGTGGGCCACTAGTGGGAAGAAAGGGGGGTTGCAGTGACCCAGAGGACTGTGACCAAGTCATACCAGACTGTCTTAATCCCGATCTCTGGGTGGAGACACCCGCCATTGGACCTAGGCCCCTTAACCTGTTAGCAGTTACGCAGGCAGGAGTAGTAGCCCTTGGGATAGCGCCACCTGGGGTTTACACATGAATTTAAAAATAAATTAAAAATAGCCACTGCAGATATAATCAGTGAATTTAAAAGGTGGTAACAAGTACAGATACAGGTCATTTTTTTCACACTTGGGTCTCAGTGTCTTAAGATGCTTACTAAAGTGAAGTGAAGTCAAGCCAAGTTGTTTTTTTTTTTTTTTTTAACAAAAACAAGATGTGATGTCCATTGTTACATGTGCAACACTGTGGTGTTCACTGTTACATGTGCAACGTTGAAGGTGATTTTCTCAAGTTTCTGTTAGAGAGTTATCACAGTATAGTTATTTTTCATGATTGGGTCACAGTGTCATTAAAAGCTTATTAAAATAATCTTCTGTGGATTTGAAAAATTGACCCTCATATAATGCTTTGTAAACCTTTTCACATACATACCCTTATATAGATCTGTTAAATCCCACAGCTGTCACACATTATGTAGTACTTCCACCCTCACGGATACCCACTGGGACTGAAACTTCTTCTCCTCCCCTGGGAGGCCTGATGGTGATTTAACCCTCAGCTCCAGCTTACTATGGAGCAAACATCTTGAGTCTCCCAGGCACAAACACATATTAGGAAGGCAACTCTCAGCACATATGTGTGGCTTCCCGTCTGGAGCATACAACATCAACAGGTCGGTGAGAAGATGACTCCTGACTCCCCCGTAGCTCTGCCTTATGGCCTAGGATGCCTTCCTCCACCCCCATGAAACCTGAAGGAAAGTCTGCAAGAACCCTGGGTGACTCTTTTGAGGGGAGCACACCACCTTTCCACCTATAGTTCTCTTCTTCTTGAGACCATGGGATCTCTAGATTCTCTTATCTCTGTTTTGTATTTTCTTCAAATCTCTACATGCTCTTAGGCTGGGTCTCTGTATTTCCTTCTGTCTTTCTCTCTCTGTTCTGTTCTGAATGCTTTTCTTTTTTCCATACTCTTTCCTTTCTCTAACTCAGTTTCTGTGCTGCCTTTCATCAAAGTATCTCTGCCTCATCTGAGCGGTAAAACTCAGCTCAGGAGCTCGAAAACTGAGTGGTTCATCTGCTGTCCCCTTTATTAGGGATGGGAGTGGCTGACAGCTCCTCTGCATTTGCATACAAGCTCACATGTGCAGGCACGTGCACAACACAACAGCTTATAAAAACTGAGGGAGAAGGAAGGAGAGCTTGGAATCTTCCGAATTGAGATCCTCTATTTACATATTAACCTACTGGTAACTATGCTCATATACGTGGGGGCAGGTTACACTTTTCTTTTTTGGTTATAAATATCATCTTCATTATAATTTTCTATAGTGCAGTTCATTGAACTTAGTGTTGCTTACAGAGATTTTAACAGGTACAATAGAAAGGAACCACAACCGGGAAATACCTGGAGGACCTTAATATCTCATTGTCTAGAGGGCATTCATCTTTCAGCTCTACTTCTTCTATTTCATGGCAGTTACAGCTGAGTTACTAGTGTACATTTTGGTACCGTTGCTCCACTTAGTTCCCCAACAATAGAAGCTAGTTCGATATTTCCCAGACCTCAGTGGGGAAACAGTGAGAGGCCCCCAAGGGCAGGGAGGGAAAAGGAAAGTAGGGGATCCGCTAGTGATGTTACCTTATGGTATCAAAAAAAGGGGGGTGGCTACACTTGTTTTTATTATTATTCTCACTGGTTCACTATGTTATCCCACCCCATAGACTGGATTACAACTACAGCACCCTTGTTTGGCCAAGAGGGTGCGCGAGCATCTGCCTTTACCCTGAACATCAAAATGGCTCTGTAACTAGACTAAATAGGGTATGTGAATGTCAGGCAGCCTATGTCCACACTTCCAGAGAGTAGAGTCCTTCACCCTCATGATGCACCTGAACCCCTAGCTATCTTCAGCGTGGGATTTTTTTTTTTTTCTTCATGACTATTTTCTCCCCTCTGATTGTACATTGGACCCCTGCTCCTCCCATGCATACACCCAATCGCATCTGTCAATAATCTCTCCAGCTTCAACCAGATTGAACAGATCCATATTCCTGATCCTTGGCCACCATACAGAAGCCTGACATGCTTCTGCTGGGTCATTGGGAAACCCTAGTGTGGAGTTCTAGAAATCACATGCAAAGCCCTATTTTCCTAGTTTGCGTTTCTGCCACTGATAGCAGGTAAGAAGCAGAACTGGGGGGCTGAGTAATCAGAGGAGCATGTAAGCAAGGTGGCCATCCAGAGGGAGCAGGAAGCTGAGCAGGATGTTTAGATCTGAACCCAGCCAGTGTCTCCAATCACGCTTGTGTTCCAGCACAGAAGTGAGACAAAGCAGGAGTGCAGCATCTGTCTGCAGGTGTCCGCAGATAGTCTCATGCTTTGGGCAGGAGGAGACAGCACCAGCACAACAGTGAAAGTGAGAGTGCACTGAAATAGTATTAAATAACTAACCTGTCTTTTTGTGTTTCTCCTACTAACAGCAGGCATGAAACAGAATCAGAGCCATCGCTGGGGGATGAGTGAACAGAGGAGCATGTGAGCAAAGCTGCCAATCCCAGGGAAGCAGAAAGTCAAGTAGGGATGGGGGGCGGGGGTTAAAATCTGAACTAACCAGTATGTCCCATCATGTTTGTGTCCCAGCACATAAGTGGGACAGAGCAGGAGTGGCATCTATCTTAAGGCATCTGCAGATGTTCCACAGTCTACAGGAGACTCTGCAGGGGGTACACCAGGCAAGGCAGGAGATAACACAGTACTGTGTTCTGCTATACTGAAACAGTCAGCTACAGGGTAGGTAGCTACAATTAGTTGGTTAACAGCTACAGTATGAGGAGTAGTAGGCACCAGGATAATGTAGATTCAGGTAGGAGGGTTGCAAAGGGGAATTAGGACATACCTCATCTAGGGTAGGGAAATAAATAAGGCCCTGTCAAGTGTAAGGAGTAGTAGACACCCACTGCAAGTTAGATACAGGTTCTTGGGTTATAAAAGGGAAAAAAGAGACACTCTATCTAGGGTAGAGCACTAAGCAAATTTCAGACATGCAAAGGGACAGGTAGGAATTCAACAGGCATAGAAAGGAGGCAATAAGATACAGGGAAGTTTCAACAGGTACGAAGGTAAAGGAAAGGAAAAGCATGACAGTGGAACAGTAAATGGGTATAGAGCCACACCTCTTGGGGCACCTTCTGCAGTCCAAGATGTTGGTCCACTTGTACTAACCTCTCTGGGTTGAGGAAGGAAGTTGCTGGACTCTGCTGAACTGTCATGGGTGCAGGAACCTTCTATTCCACCCAGATACCTCCAAGTCTGCCACTGTTCCCTCAGAGGCTGCCTAGGCAGAGACAGAGCACTTGGTCCTTGGTGGGCCCCAGAAGGATGGCAAGGGTACACACTCCTCAGCCTGTACTACTGTAGAATTCCTTCACCATACTCTTGGCTCCATGACCTTCACCCCTTTACTGACCAGTTTCTGATACTGCAGTAAGGCACTGCACGGAGGTTGGTATTACTAGGAGGCAACTGGTTCATCGAAGGCTGAGAGCAGCTGAGGAGGGGGGTGGTGAGCAGCATTGAGGTTGTCCAGTGCAGGAGCTGCCCTGGGTGTTAATGGAGCCTAGAGAGAGGCCCAACATGTTTGGTCTCCGTACCAAGGGATCCCACCAGACCAAGTGGGCAGGTAGCTAGAGCAAGACTGCTTTTTTTGCAGACTTGATTTCTTCTGTCAACCTGGCGTGCATCATAGAGACCTGACTGGGTGACGATGCGGGCCCAGTTCATAAGGCCACCATCCCCGCCAGATACACAGTGGCATACTGTCCGAGGAAGGATCACAGGGTTGGGGGAGTGGTCATTGTTTTTCAGTCCAGCCTGGGCTTCTCGGTGCACTTAGTTGGTAACACCCAGTCTTTTGAGTGCATCGCTGTGTGCGTGGGGGTGCAGGTGCAGGTTGCAGGATTCTTCTTGTTTACCGCCCTCCTGGGGTGGAGGGGAATTCCTGCAGGAGATAGCAGACTTCTTCATCGACCAGGTGTTGGAGCCCCCAGGTGTTTAATCTTGGGGAATTTCATTGCCTTGATCGACGATGAATCTTCATGTTTTGATTATGACTTCCTCCAGCTGATGCAATCACTGGGCCTGTCACAAGCAGTTGCTGCTGCTACCCACCAACATGGCGACACACTCGATCTGGTGTTCCAGCTGGGTCTTGAGGTTGATAACCTCAAGATTGATCAGGTCATTTGGTCTGATCATTGCACCGTGGAGTTCAGGTTTATGCCTCTCCACCCCGAAAGTCCCTCCTTGTGGAGATGGTCAGTTATTGCCCATTAAGCGGCTTGGACCCAGAGGGAAGGATTGATGCAGCATGTGTAATTTGCACTAGTGGAGAGGTGGTGGACAGTTATAATAGGGTGGTTGCCAAAGCTCTAGATGCCATCGCACCATTCCATATATGACCCAGATCCTCTCACTTGAGATCCCACTTGCTTGATGGAGATCTCAAGGTGATGAAGATCAGGAGTCAGAAGTTGGAGCATTGCTGGCAGAAGACCCGTCTGGAAGCCGACAGGCTGGCCCTGTGTTCTCACTATGCTGAGTACCAGGGGGCAATTTCCCGTAAGAAGGCAGAATTCTTGTCCAGGGAAATTGCTGCAGGGAAAAACAGACCATCTCAGCTGTTTTAGACCGAGGACAGGCTGTTACATTCTGCCGGTCTCTGGCCGAAAAAAGCTTTTTCAACCACTTTACATGAAGAGTTTCCTCTGTTTTTCTCCGACAGAGTGACAGCCATGTGATCAGGGATTCCGCCTGAGAGACCTTTGCCTTGCAGTGATTGGGTTGGGAGTTTCAGAGGCACTCAGTCTGCCAGGGAGGAGTTTAGGCCAATGGAGGTGTCTGAAGTGACCAAGGTGATCTTAGAGCTGAAGCACACCTTTTGTGAACCGGGCCCGGCACTGATGCATTTCATAATGGGATGTGTTGATGCCGTCGGCCCGGTGTTTGCCAGGATTGCCAGGTGCTAGAAGGCAAAGGGGATCTTCTCAGTTGCTTTGAAAGAAGCACTGGTGAAACCCCTCCTTAAGAAACCTTCTCTCGACCCAGACGTCCTTTTGAATTACTGTCTAATCTCCAACCTGCCTTTTTTAAGCAAGGTTATTGAGAAACTGGCGGCACAACAGCTCGAGGATTGCCTGGTGTCCTCGGACATCTATGAGCCTTTCCAGTCAGGTTTTCAGGACAGACATAGCACTAGAACTGCTCTAGTGAGAGTGCATAATGATCTGCTCAGGGCAAGAGATAGAGGAGACAGGTCAATTCTCATGCTCCTCAACTTTTCTTTAGCTTTCGACACTGTGGACCATGTCATGCTTCTTGATCAACTCCATGAGTTTTGTGGACTTGCCAGTACTGTCATCAGATGGTTTGAGTCCTATCTCTTGAACAGGGTACAGCGGGTGGTGTTGGGGACCTTCTCCTCCTCCTCCCCAGTGCTTCTGTCCTGTGGAGTACCACAGGACTCAATTTTGTCACCAATGCTGTTTGCAGTGTATATGCTGCCCCTGGGTGAGATCATTCGGCAATACAGTGTGGAGTTTCACTGCTATGTAGATGACAAGATGACACACCACTGTATTTGTCTTTTATACCTGGAACATCAAGAGCTGTTGACGTGCTTAACAACTGTCTGGCTAAAATCAATGACTGGATGACTTCCAACTGGCTGCGACTTAATGCAGCTAAAACGGAAGTGCTGGAGATTCGGCCTGGTCACGGGCATGATGAGTTGCTACCAGGGGCTGACTCTGGACTTGTTCTGGGGTCTGTTCCATTGGTGGCTTCTCCAAGGGTGCAAAATCTGAGAGTGATCCTTGATAGCAGATTGACCTTTGAAGATCAGGTGTCATCTGTAGACAGCAGTGGTTTTTACCAGTTGCAGAACATTGCCCAGATTAAGCCCCTCATTCTGCCTGAAGACCTGCCAACACTGATGCATGCCTTTGTGATTTCCAGGCTCAACTACTGTAATGCTCTGTACTTCAGGGTCATGTGAGGGACTTTTCACAGACTGTAGCTGGTGCAGAATGCAGCGGTCTGGTTGCTGACTGGCCTTTCGAGGTCCAGTACTGTGATTCTAGTCCTGCGTGCTCTGCACTGGCTGCCAGTCAGATGGAGGGTCCTTTTCAAGGTAGGCCTTCTCACCTTTAAGGCCCTATATGGGCTGGGTCCTGGCTACCTGTCAGAGCTCCTGACACCGGTGTCCTCTGCACGCTCCCTCCATTCCTCCTCGAGGGCCTCCTGGACATTCCCAGGGTTCGGCTCAGGACCTTGGGAGATTGTACCTTCAGTGTCTCTGGGCCGACCCTGTAGAATTTGCTTCCATCTGCAGTCCAGGAGGTTCCCTCGATTGAGGTGTTTAAGGGGAGGCTGAAGGCCCACCTCTTCAGCCTGGCTTTTGACTGCTGATGCCATCATAAGTTTTGGCCAGTCCCTTGAGGGCTGACCTCTTGAAACCTTTTAATGCTTCTGTATAATCATTTTGACATGGTTTTAATGAAGTTTTATTTCATGTTTTAATTACTGCTGTATGCTGATTATGTTCTGCACCCAGAGCCTCCAGGATTGGGCGCCTTATAAGTAAAATTGTCTTGCCTTGCCTACTGGCAGAATGAGGCAACTGGGAGGA
The DNA here is from genome assembly GCA_016271365.2 of Neoceratodus forsteri. NCBI lineage: Eukaryota > Metazoa > Chordata > Ceratodontiformes > Ceratodontidae > Neoceratodus > Neoceratodus forsteri. The sequence goes on along the minus strand of CM028137.1, from coordinate 739,438,732 downwards.
GACACCCATATCAGCGGGAAGGCTGGAATTAGTGGTTCTCAGAAGACAAGGTCCCAAGGAGTGAAGAAGAGGCCCCCAGCTGAGGAGGAAACAGGTGCTGGTAGAGGACTCTGTTGTTAAGGGGGTCACTTTTGGTGCAGGAAGAGGAAGGTAAAAGGAGGTGAAGTGCCTGAGAGGTGCTTCAGTTTGGAGAGAAAGAGAGTGGATCCAGAGGACAGCAAGAGATGGGGGGAGGGGGGGACAAGATGTTGTTATCAGCCTGGAAACAAATGATGTGGTAAGGGACAGGTGCAGGGAAATTTCAGGGAGTTATGGGGGGTACTCAAGCAGTTGGCATGCATGGTGGCTTTTGCCGAGGTGTTACCTGTGTATGGCCAGGGACAGGAAAGGGCACTCCACACCAGGGCCTTTAACAACCAGTTGAAGGCATGGTACATGGAGGAGGGCTTCAGCTACACTGGGGATGGGGGGACCTGGGAGGATATGGGCTTCTGTAGGGGAGAGGACCTGCATCTTTCCAGGAAGGAGACCAGTCATGAGTGGGAGATTTAAATACTACTTGTATGATAATTTAAACTAGCTGGGGGGAGCTATAAAACCAAGGGAGGCAACAATTGCCCCCCAGATGATGAAACATAGAATTTGAAACATAGAATCTTACGGCAGATAAGGACCGCTTGGCCTGCCTAGTCTGCCCATTTCCCTACCTAACGGATAAGCTGCAGATCCTAGTTAACCATTAGCCTACTTCCTCCTACCCCCACTAGAATTGCCTTGTCTGTCCCATGCATTCTTGAATCCCCCCACTGTTTTTGACTCTATGACCTCCTCAGGAAGGCTGTTCCATGTATTTACAACCCTCTCTGTAAAGAAATAGTTCCTCACATTACCTCTGAGTCATCCCCTCTATCTTCAAATTGTGTCCCTTGTTTTGCAATTTATTTATCTGAAAGATGCTACCCTATTGGACTTTGTTGATTCCCTTGAGGTATTTGAAAGTTTCTATCATGTCCCCCCTCTCCCTCCTTTCCTCAAGGCTATACATCTTTAGTTCTTTTAGTCTTTCTTTATATGTCTTCTGATGCAGACCCTGCATCATTTTGGTTGCCCTCCTCTGGACAGCCTCCACCCTGTCTATGTCTTTGCAGAGATGGGGCCTCCAGAACTGTACACAGTACTCCAAATGTGGTCTTACCAACTGTCTGTACAGAGGGCCAACAACTTCCTGTTTTCTACTTGTGATGCTTCTTCCTATGCAATATCCCCCCAGCCCTCCTTGCTTCCTTCTCACATTGCTGGCCCACCTTCAGGTTATCTGCTATGTCTACCCCAAGGCACCTTTCCATTTGTGTTGTTGTCAGTATCTCACCCCCACTGTTACTGTTCCCCTGGGTTTTTGTTTCCAGGTGCATTACTTTGCACCTTAGCATTTAATCTAAGCTGCCAAACATTTGACTATTCCTCCAACCTTGCTAAGTCCCTTTTCATCCTTTCCACCTCACCTTGTGTATCAACCCTGTTGCAGATCTTTGTGTCATCTGCAAAGAGACATACTTTCCCTTCCAGTCCCTCTGCAATGTCACTAACAAAGATATTAAAAAGGACTGGCCCCAGTACTGAACCCTGCGGTACCCCACTAATAACCCTCCTTTCTTCACTGTGGACTCCATTTACTATTACCTGCTGTGTCCTGTTGTCCAACCAGTGTTTTGCCCAGGCTACCACCCTGGGACCCACTCCCAGGCTGGCTAATTTGTTTATTAATCTTTTGTGCGGGACTGTGTCAAATGCCTTGCTAAAGTCTAGGTAGACCACATCCACAGCCCCTCCCTGGTCTACTGCTTTGGTCACCTAGTCAAAGAAATCAATTAGATTTGTCTGACATGACCTTCCTGCTGTGAATCCATGCTGCCTTGGGTCCTGTGCCCCACTGGCCTCTAGGTACTCAACAATTCTTTCCTTCAGAAGTGATTCCTTCATTTTCCCTACCATTGAGGTCAAACTGACAGGTCTGTAGTTTCCTGCCTCTGTCTTGCTCCCACTTTTGCTGGCAGGGGCCCCAATCCCTGTTGGCTTCAGTCCCCCCCTTCCCAGTTTAATTTACAGATGGGGGAGCCCATTCCCTGTTGGCATCATATCCCACAAAAAAAAAAAAAACTTGTTTTGTTCTGAGAGAGTGCCCAATCCCCCCTCAGCTCTTGCCCCTCGTATGTGCCAATGGGGTGCCCAATCCCACTGGCTACTGCCCCAAAGAAAAACACTAGGAGGCATGCTGGGAACCCACCACAGCATGCCAAATGTCCCTGTTAAAAGAAGTCCCACTATGTTTTTTTTTTGTTTTAACCTGTAAAACAGAAAGCGGTCCCTCATCGAGTCCAGTGGCCCCTCCCCAACCTGCCCCCACCCTCTGCGCACCCCACCTCCCCACCCCCCTCACCCCATACTTACCTCCAGAGCCTGGCGCAATGATCTTTGTGGACCAGGAACACGTCTGCACTCTTCAAAGCTGACCATGAACTGAAGAAATGCCAGCAACCTGTATAATGGCTTAAATATGGGGTTTTAACTTTGTGCATATCTCAGGCATTTTGGGGAATTTTGGTACCAAATTTTCAACATGGGGTTATTGGGGCCCCTCCTCTTGAATTCATCCACTGTCATGGCATTATTCAGTCCGGAAAGGTAGTTCAACAGTCACTGCATGGAATCACCTTTTGGGACCGATTATCAAAACAACAGTGCCAGTGTTCATGAGGTGGGCTCTCAAAATGTCTATGTTGCAAATTTGGTGAAAAAATCCCAAAAATGACTGTTTTACAAGCATGCATTGTGCAGCTTCACTCCAGATTTTCAACACTGCCATTTTTCTGCACCTCCTTACGAACAGTACAGCAGTAATTTTTCACATCCTGGCCAAAATGTGTTTTCGCACTTCTGGCACAGAATAGCGTGGTCGCTGTGGGAAATTAGTGTTCAGGACACATTAAGAAAATCACAGTGACACTGTTCATGAGCAGAGGTCCTAAAATGCCTATTTTGAAAATTTTGTGATGAAAGTCCATAAAATAAGAGTGTTACAAGTGTGCGTTGCGCAGTTTCTACGCACGCTCATAACTTTGCGAATTTGCAATATTTTCACTCCAGGCTTTCAAGATTGCCATTTTTCTGCACCTCCTTATGAACAGTACAGCTGTCATTTTTCACATCCTGGCTGAAATGTGTTTTTGCACTTCTGGCACAGAATAGCACGGTCACTGTGGGAAATCAGTGTTCAGGACACATTAAGAAAATCACGGTGATACTGTTCATGAGTAGAGGTCTTTTATTTATTTATTTTACAGTATAATCGGAATTACAATCCACTGAGTCATAGACTCTTTTGCAAAGGCTCCACGTCATTTACAGGGGGGAGGGAGAAACAAAGTACAAAGAAGACAGACAAGACAATATAAAGCATTAAAAGAAACACAATTTTTTTTTTTTTACACTTTGATTTTTCAGGTTATAGAATTGACATGGCACTTGAGAGGCATTTTAAAAGCTTATGGGAGGCATACATGTGGGCCCAATACAGAGCTAAATGCAGAGGGTGGAACGTAGGGACTAGGAAGTCCCAGAGTCAGTTAAGGGGATGAGGAGGGGGGGGAGAGAGCAGGCCTTATTGGCATTCACATTTAGAGTTTTCAAGGAGGTGTGTTCGAAGGCCTATTTTGAAAAGTGCGATGCTGTGGGTCTGGGAGAGAGTAGGGGGGAGGGTGTTGAGCCATTTGGGGGCACGGTAGCGGAAGGATCTCTGCCCTAGAGACGTTTGACATAGGGGGACTGTGAAGGATGAGGTAGCTGACAGTCTGGTAATCCGCCTGTGAGGGGCCGGGCTGACGATGGGGAGTAGACCAGCTGGAGTAAGCTGGAGGTGGATCTTTTTTGCTAAGATGCAGGTTTGATATTTGAGTCTTTGATGGAAATTAAGCCAACCTGTTTGTGTGTACAGGTCGCAGGTGTGGGTGAGTCTGTCACAGCCAGTAACAAGGCGGCAGGCTTTATTAAGCGCTGTGATTATGCTACTTAGGGTGGAGTTGTCAGCGGTGCCGTAGATGACAATCTGGTAATCGAGAAGTGAGAGGATGGAGGAAGTGACAGCTATCTGCATGGCATGGGCAGGCAGGCTGTTCTTGATCCTGTAGAGGGTACCAATTCTGGAGTTAATCGCTGGCGAGAGGAGGCGTACATGTCTGTGGTAGGAGAGGGAGGTATCTAAGGTGACACCTAGATATTTAAAATGAGTAACATGTTCCAGATGGGTACCATCTAAGTTTGTGATTTGAGTGTCATCTGGCTGTGTGGGCTTTGGCGATGTGCAAGGTCATGGACTTAGTTTGGAATAGTTAATGATCAGGCGGTGTACAGTAAACCAGTCTTCCAGCTCCCTGAAAACCCCTGAAGGGAGCTGGAGGGTGTCTGTCTGTGGGTGTTGCCAGTAAAGAACAGCATCATCAACATAAAGTAGGAGATGACCGCTGCAAGCTTTGGGGAGTGAGTTAAGGAAGAGTGTAAAAAGCAGTAGGCCCAGAATAGATCCTGTGCAACACCCGAGGCACACAGGTTTGGGGTTGGAGAAGGTGGAGTTGATTCTTACTTGCTGAGGAGTTACGAAGGTAGTTCTTGAACCAGGCCGAGACCTCAGTGGCTACATTTAGTTGTGGCAGGACTTGGATGAAAGATCATGATTGACCGTGTCAAATGCCTTTGTTAAGTCTATATAGATGGCCCTGACAATAGATCCTTGGTCCAGGGCCCCATGGATGAATGTGGTTAGTTCAGTGAGGGCCGTGATGGTGCTGTGGCCAGCACAGAACCCATGTTGTTCCTTACTTAGGAGGTTGTGTCTCGTAAGGTGCTCTGTAAGCTGGTCTGAGACTATTTTTTCAAGCGCTTTGGAGAGAGGAGGGAGTATTGAGATTGGTCTATAATTACCGGTGTAGGTGGGGTCATCATTCTTTAAGATGGGAGTGATAAAGGCTTTTTTCCAGTTAGAGGGGAATTGGCCGAGGCAGAGTGAGAGGTTAAGAATTTTTGTGAGATGGGGTAGTGTGACATCGAGGGTAAGCCTAATCAGTTTTAGGTCCAGGGAGTCATTGCTGAAGCGAGTGTTAGTGATAGTTTTGGAGATATAGCGTTTGGCCAGGTTGTCGAGAATGGTTCGGAGCCGGAACAGGGGTGAGAGGTCTATATTCTCTGGACATGGTGTGGGGGGGGTTGGGAGGGTGGAAGAAATTTGGGGGGAGGATATGTGAGAGGTCAGAGAAGGAGTCGTTGAAGGCTTCAACGATTTTAGCTGGGTCTTGAGTAATGTCCCCATTCACATTGAGTTGGGTAGGGGTGGGGGAGCGAGTTTTGCCACTGATTTCCTGAATGTTGCTCCAGAATTTTTTCCCATCTCCCCAGGAGGTGGAGAGGGTATGCTGGTAGTATTCAGCTTTTGCCCTGCGAGTTGCCCAGGTGCATTTATTACGTGCCTCCCTATATAGTTGTCTGTCCCTAGTGCGCTGTGTGTCTATGGCCTTGTGCCAAAGGTTGTCCCTGTGTTGCATAAGGTTTGTAAGGAAAGGTGTGATCTAGGGGGTAGTCCTGGTTTTCACCACCTGCTTTGTGAAGGGGCAAATATATCACAGGCTTTGTTAAACATAGTTATAAAGTGGGTAAGGGCAGTAATCCACTGTCTGTGCGTTATATATGGGTAGCCAGTTGCTATTTACAAGGTATTCTTTGAGGCGGTCAAGGCCTCCTTTTTGAGCTCACGATGCCATGTGGTGGTTGGTGGTGCTGGGGGTTTACCCAACCACCAGCACATAACCAGGGAGTGGCCACTGATAGCATCTGGGAGCACTGAGGCCCGGGTGATGTTACGTGGTCTGTTTGTAAAATAAGGTCCAATAGTGTGGAGGTCCCAGTTCTTGTGTCACACCTTGTTGGTGAGGTAACAATTTGGGTGAGGTCCATAGCCTGTGCTGCGTCTTTGTAGGTGGAGGAGGATGGGGATAGCCAATCAGTGTTGAAGTTGCCCATTAATATGGATTCGTTAGCATTTGGGAGGTGAGCGATAGTGTGTAGGATTGATTCAAATGCAAGTTTCTGGTTTCTCGGGGGGGGATATAGGAAGCAATGATGTGGATAGTTTTGGTGCCCAGGCTAATTTTGACTGTAAGTGTCTGCGCCCCATGTTCTGGGGGAGGGTGTCCACGACTGTGGCACTGCGTGTAGATTTAACGAATATTGCACAGCCACCCCCATGCTTATCTGGTCTATCTGCCCTAAAAAGGTTACAGTTACTTAGGGAGACTGCATCTTTGGGGATTTTTTTGGATAGCCAGGTTTCTGAGAGGCCTAGAATGTCAGGAGCATGTTGGGTAATCCAACCTTGAAGTAACGTGTGTTTTTAAGGGAGACTACAAATATTAATTGAGGCCAACAGCAGTCTTCCCTGAGGTTTGTTTGGGGGGGTGGTTTGTGATGGGGGGTCCAGGGTTGGAGTGAATATTTCTGGATAGCAGGAGTAGGAGTTATGTGTACCTTAGTAGAGAGAGCCTGCAATGCTTGTGGGACCCAAGCTGAGAATGATAGGGTGACTGTTTTATTTTTTTGTTGTGGGTGGGTACTGGTAGACTAGAGATGACGCTGGGAAGCAGGGAGGTTGCGGGGGGGGGCGACGTCACGTCTTCATGGGTGGAGGGGGGCTGAGGTGTATGCTGGAGTAGGACAGAGGTACAGTGTTGACCCATCAGTAAAGTGGGTGTAATTGCAGGAGTATGAGAGAGAAGGTAAATTAGGACAAATTGATGTTGGTGTGCTGCGTAGGAGTGTCTCTGCCAGCCAATGTCTGGGGTAAATGAAGGGATAGTGAAGTTGGTGAAGTCATGAGGTGGAGGAGCCACATGGTGGGGTTGCAGAGCAAGGAGAGTGAGCCTGCTGGTCAGCAACGTTGTGATTAATAGAAGATGCATGGTGACTTTATGTCAAGAGGGAATGTGCGACAGCGCATCTAGTGATGGAATGTATAACCTGCAGCTGGAAAAGTGGGCTGATAGATTATTTTGCCCCTGTCACCTGACTTGAACAGGGTATAAGTTCAGGAGCCGACCAAGGGTGGTGGTGGAGGCGGTGACTTGACAGGGTATAAGTTCAGGAGCCGACCAAGGGTGGTGTTAGAGGCGGTGGGAAGCTGAAACGCGCGTTGTGGGCTAAGCCTGATCCGAAACTACGCAGGGCAAGGCAGCTGATTCTCTGCTGGAGTGAGCGTGGCAAGGCTGTGGGCTGGCTGGCCATTTGAAAAAGGCGCCACACAGCAACGGATTCCTTAGGTGAGCAGCTAATTACCTGGCTCCAGCGTGTTGTGCCGTCCTTTATGGCAGGGAGGGCTCTTGGCTGGCCCTCAAGACCTCCGGTCTCCGGGGGGAGGGTGGTGGTCTGCGAAGAAAAGGAGAAGACAGGGGTTTAAGTAGGCAGAGGAAAAGTTACAGCGATTAAGTAGCAGGGCGGGCTGGGAGCTGGGTGGGGAGATGAACAAAGGAGCTGGGGCGCTGATCAAATTACGGCCCTGAGAGCTGTTGCAGACACTGCAGGTTTTAGTATCACAAGCACACTTAAAGAGTCCCTCTAAAAGCCACACAGAAATTGCCCAGCTTCACTTAATCTGCAAACAATCCCACTGTAAAAGAACAGAAATTCTAATTCTTGTTTGTCCCAAACGAGTTACAGGCAGGGACTGGAATATGCACAGAGGCTAGATTTTAAATCAGATACTGGCCCTACAGGCTGCTCAGGCGTTTCAGTTCCTTAAATACATTTTTCCAAAGGAAAAACTTGCACGTCTGTGCTTAACAGAGGGCTGGCCACCAGAGTTCACAGTTCGGCTCCATTTGAGCCTGATCCAAACTCTCAGGGCAAGGCAGGTGCTTTTCTGCTGGGGTGAACGAGCGGCAAGGCTGGGGGCTGGCAGGCGTTTGAAAAGGCGCCACACAGCAATGGATTCCTTAGGTGAGCAGCTAATTACCTGTTCAGTGTGCTGTGCTTGTCTTTATGGCAGGGAGGGCTTCTCAGCTGGCCCTCACGACCTCTGGTCTCCACCGGGGGAGGGGTGGTGGTCTTAGAATGCCTATGTTGAAAATTTTATGACGAAAGTCCATAAAATGACTGTGCAGCGCATGTGTTGCTTAGTTTCTACATATGCTCGAATTGCGAAGCATTTTTAATATCCCACTACAGATTTTCAGCATTGCCGCTCTCTTCACACCTCACTATAGATGGCACAGCTGTCATTCTTCACATCCTGCCCAATCTGTGTTTTTGTACATGTGGTGCAGAATGGCACAGTCACTGTTGGAACTCAAAGTTTGGGACACATTGGCAAAATCACATTGCCACTCTTCATGAGAAGAGGTCCCAAATGCTTTCATGAGGTGGGGTCACAAAAAGACCATGTTGAAAATTCGTAGTGCAAATACCAACAAACGCCTGGGGTGTTAGGGTTTCTAACCATAACGTCCCTCCCTGTACTGACTGACAGGCATCGGGGTGTGCCTTTGGACTGCCGACTGAACTGCTCATGTGCACCCACCCCCACCCCCAGCTAGTAACAGGCATTGAGGTGTACCTTGGACTCTTCGGCCCTAGAGTTCACCCCATTCTCCTATGCTGCACCCATTTCAGTGTATGTCCTTATGGAATGGGTGACCGTAAAGCCAAACACCCCAAGGCACACCTCAGCACGTGTCGGAGTCTGCAGAATAGTGTGAGGTGATATAGCACGAACATCATGTGAGATGACCCAAACACTTACCCCAATGTCTGTCCATCTCTACAGGATGGAGGTGGGGTTGGTGTGAAGTTCAATACTTCACTGTGATTCCTACTCTCCATCTGTCTAACTCCTGCATTTCCAATGCTAATACCAGCAAGCAAACATTCAGCATTGACAAATTCTTGTTTACCATCTGGCATAAGAACTGCAAGGTGTAGTAGATCATTTGACTGATGTGGTTGTGGCAGGAAGCTGAATTAAGGGGCATTTGTGTGCAGTGCTGTGTATTTTTCAGGCAAGAGTTTTAAATCGTGTATGCGTGTGTGTGTGTGTGTGTGTGTGTGTGTGTGTGCATGCATGTGTGTGTGTTGGTAGTAAAAAGATAGTGAATGTCATTCAAGATTTCTGAGCAGTCTCAGGATGAGTGCTATAACTGACGTTGGTGGCAGGTGTATGTGTTTCACATAACCTTCTCAACAAGCAGATATCCACATCAGAATGTACTTTTATGAATATAATGTGTTAGTTTTCATGACTGATCTGATGTTACTTTGTTGAAACCTTAGTCTTCCTTTCTATAATTTGGAGCACATCTTGGTAGCCTACCAATGTGCTTGTATAAGAAACTTTATACAGTCTCAATTAACCTTGTAGTATGTGTATACAACATCTAGTGCTTTACCATGGTAACTGTCTGTGATGTCACAAGCGGCAATTGTGAGGTTTGTTGTGGACAGTAAGATACTCTTAAGGCACAGTAAAATAAGTACTACATTATCTGAAACTTTAAAAAAAACTCCTAGTGTAATATGTTTGGGGGAAGCACTGCAATGCCACTGCTGCGTCACTGTTGTATTGGGCCGATGCATACCACTGAGCATAGGGCTTATGACAATATAAATCTGGCCCTGCCTGTCCCCACCCCTGTTCTCTTGCACCTCTGCTCTGGGGGAGCTTCCTCCCCTAGGACCCTACCTCCCAGCCGCTTCACTACCATGATGACTAAAGGCAGAATCTAAGAAAAGATCCAGGCAGGCCACACTTGACAATCCTAACTGTTGTGAGGTGTGTGTGACCCTTGCATTTTTTGTGGTAGGACATCAAGTTATTGCTCACCATGCTGTCTCATCCACCACACACTGGGCTGTTCTCAGCCTCTGTCCAGACAACTGCTGACCAATGCCACCTGCCTTCCCCTCAGCCATCAACTCAGTTTAGTGTCTGGCTCTGTTCTGGGCCTCTGGCATTGGCAGGGCTCCATTTAACTTTTTTTTTCCTTCCATTTTACGTTCCTGTCATGCGCACCTCCTCCAAGTTCAGCTCTGTTCACTGCTCTGACTGTAACTCTTGAACAAATACACACTGGTGGCACACACATGAAACATCTGACTCAGAGACTGTCAAAAAGAGCTACTGATGGAACGGCACCAAATCCTACAGCCACTGCTTGATGATCCCTTTGCACAGCTGCCATTGCCAAATGCAATTCATAACTTTCTCTGACTGACAGCCAGCATAATGTGGGAGGTCACCAGTCACAGTGTGTCACATCACATCAGGGGCAGATGGTCGACTCCACCCCCAATGATACAGAGAAATGAGGAGTCTTTAGAAAAGATCTTCAGTATTTAAAACAAAAATATTATGAAGTAGGTGCTACAGCCACCAAGTTCCTGGCATACCGTCTTAAACAACAAGTTGCCAGGCCAGCCCGGTAACACTGAGGGTTGAGGCACTGGACACCACACCTTGTGCTGCGCTGACAACCCGGGATCGGGAATGAGCCCAGGTTGTCAGGGGTCGGCTGGAGGACGCAGGGGGAGAAGCCAGTTCGAGGCGCCGCAAGGCAGCTCTCTCCTCCTGGGAGGGACTGGAGGCTCAGCGGCCACTGGCTGCCACCCCATGGAGGATGGATGGTGGTACTGACCTGAGGAATCTCTGGCAATAGCCATGGGGAGGGGTGGAAGGGGCTGAGCCGGCATCACTGGGCATACATGTGCCTCCATGCACACCCAATGACCATATGCCGGGGTCCCGGGGAACTGGGGAGAAAATGGGGCAAAAACCATAGAAAATATAAATAAAACAAAACAAAAAAAACAACAACAACAACAACAACAACAAGCTGCCAAAGTGGCTATCAGAGAAATCTGACATCCTGGCACAGAACAGATGATCCACGGGAGTGTACAGATCTCTAATGCATTTGTGTCTTATTACCAGTCCCTGTATAGTCCACATCAAGAACAGTGCAGCTGGCCAAGTGCAATTATCTTCAAGCCCTAAATCTATCCAAACTATTGCCACAGCAGGGCATTAAATTGATTACCCCTATAACGCACATAGAAATACTAACAATGATTAAGGACATTAAAGCAGGAAAGTGCCCAGGACTGGATGGCTTTAGTGGAGAATCTTGTAGAGTGCTCAAAAAAGATGTCGCTCCATTATTAGGTTGAGTATTTAATAAGATTTGGGGAAGGGAGCAGCCCTGCCACTGACTTGGAATTATGCCACTTTAACAATGTTGCCTAAGGAGGGAAAAAGATCGACCTTGTGTGGTTAAGTATCAGCTAATATCCTTCTTAATACCTATTACAAAATATTATAATATGGGTTGGAGTAAGCGTGCACTCACTGCAATTGGTGGAGTCACTCTGTGTACCCATGGATTAAGCTGGCATTAATCCATGGTTCCGTGGAGTGACTCTGGAGATCCACCTCCGAGTCTTGTTTTCTGCAGTGCAGAGCACAGTCTGCTGGCAGCTTTGTGTAATACCCAGTAAGTGATTCAGTCTGAATCGCAGTATCTCTGCGTGGCAGCAGTTTGTGTGGCTTTACAAGCAGGACATGGTCCAACACAAATGGTGAGAGTCAGCAACACAGTGGCAGTCCCCTGCCGTTGTGCTGGAGCAGCACATAAGAGACAGACAGACAGTGACAGCAAGCAGCACATTGGCAGCAATTGCCTGCTGTCAGACCCTGTTTGTCCACTGCTGACTGTGTTATTCTTGCTGACAGCATCCCGGGTTCAACTGCTATCATCGCTGCTCCATGTTTGCGTCAGAATCCCCCTGGTTCAGCTCCTGTCAGCCTGAGAAGGAGCACGTCATCCTGCTGCTATTATAATCCCTCACTTCTCTTCCCCCCCACACCCCCAACAACGAACAGCATGGGCGTTTACTGTTCTGATGTCCCGGTGTATTGCAGCTTGTAGAGTTACTGTCAATGTTCATCCCAGGCGCAGAACATCCATCTTTTCTGGATGACAGCATGCAGGATACAGTGTAGCATGGTGTCTGCACCCCCCTCCCCCGGGTCCAGTCCCAGTCAGAAAACATGTGTAAGAGAGTGGAGGTTGGTGCTTGGCAGTCGGGAGTGCAGGTTGGTGTCTTGGAGGGAGAGTCCCCATCCCCCCTATTCCCCACAGTGCCAGACACACAGCACCTAGAGAGAGCAAGACAGGGAACAGACAAAGGGATATTCATCCCCTAGTGAAGCATCCCCCCCCCAAGACATGTCAGCTTATCTCCCTGATCCTGGTACACCCAAGGGCAATTGGCTATGATCTCAGGGCTCCTGTGTCTTGCATGTTGTGGAACAGCAAGGCAAAGTAGCGGGGTGACAGTGGATGGAGAGTAGAACAACGTAGTTTTTGTTTTATGACACCATTTGCCCACACACTGTACCCAAAGATGCAGATATCCTGAAGGTGGAGGAGAACGAGAGAGAGGGTGCTGTAACAGTGACCACATGTTAGAATACCCTGTTAGTGACCCAATCGATATGCTGTTTTCTCTCTCTCTTCTCTCTCTCTCTGCTCACCGTCCCCAACTCACTGACTTGTCAATATGTCTGGATTCCTGTAACTGAAAGCCTCCCAACTGATGATTGCCTAAAACCTGCGTCCTGACAGCTGATTAAAATGGTGACTACCAACAGAGCTTACTGTAGAATCGCACATTCAGACTGGAAAAAAAACAGTATTTCCTGACAGCTCCGGTTCCTGGAATGCAACTTTTGAGTAGTGCTAAGAAATCAGCAACCTGGTTGGTGCAACATTAAGCTTCCACATCAATTACTGTTTTACAGTATATTACCAAACAGGAAATGCAATCTATATTAGAACACCACTAAAACGATATTTGTTAGGACACTACTAATGCAATAAAGCAATAAGTCATGCGTGGACAGCTGTTAGGCAGGGTTTCCAGAGAGGGGAGCCAGACGAGCTTACCCCCAAGCTATAGGGGAGGGCATCAGGGTAGGGACAAAAGGGGGGTGTAATCAGGGAGAGGAAGGGAAAGGAATATGTTGGAGGGTGGTGTCACTGAATGCGAGGAGCCTAAGAAACAAATCAGCCGAGTTACAGGTTTTTTTGGTAGTGGGGCAGGTGGACATTGCGTCCATAATAGAAACTTTGGTTACCCAGTACCAGGACTGGGATATGATGATCCCAAGGTATAGGATATTCAGAAGGGACAAGGAAAACAGGAAAGGTGAGGGGGTTGGCGATCTATGCACGGGAGGGAATAAGATGCATAAGAGAAGAGGGTGAGGAAGGCAGGACAGAGGCCCTATGGATGCAGTTTCAGGACTCAAAGAGCAGGGTAGTGAGGGTAAGGGTAGTCTACAGGGCACCAACTCCAGGAGAGGAGCTGGACAGGGAGTTGCCAGAACAAATTATGAGGGTTTGCAGGAAGGGGAATACAGTGGTGGTGGTGGGGGGCTTCAGCCTACCTGGGGTGGACTGCAACACACCAACCGCCACAAGTGCAAGGGAGCAGGTCATATTGGGGCATTTCAGAATAGCTTCTGGTGCACTCAGGTCGGGAGCCAACTAGGTTGGGAAGGACTCTGCACCTTGTACTATCAAATGGGAGGCCGGGGGACCTGGAGGTGGACGACCTCTGGCTGGGAGTGATCACCACTCAATGTGGTTCACACTCAGAATGGGGAAGCAAACTGGAGGTTCAAGTACCAGGGTGATTGTTTTAAGGGGGGCAGATTTTAACAAGATGGGGGAAATTCTGATAAATCATCTGGGGAGAATCCAACCAAGCATGGATGCCAATCAAAAGTGGGATATTATTAAAGCAGGGCTGGCAGAGGCTACTGGGACATGTACTAGGGCACAAAGTAAGAAGGGAAGGACGAAGAAGCCCAGTTGGCTCACCCAGGAGGTGATGGAGGGGGTGAGGGCCAAGAGGAAAGCTTTTCCGAGATTCAAGTGATCAGGAAGGGGGGACGACAGGGAGGAGTATACAAAGAAGTCCAGGGAAGTTTCCACACTAGTCAGAGCCACCAAGGTATCCAGAGAGCTGAGGGTGGCATAGGACATTAAGGACAGACAGAAGGACTTCTTCAGATACATTAGTGAGAGAAGAAAGAACAGGGACTTGATAGTGAGAATTAAGAAGGACGGGGGATGGGTAGAGAAGGGGGAGGAGCAGGCAGATGCACTCAATGATTACTTCTGTTCTGTAGTCACAAAAGAGAGGGGACATATACCTCATGTGAGTGGTGGTGGGCGGGGAGTGACAGATAGAGAAATTACAGAGGACAGGGTACTGGAAGGACTGAGGGCACTGTGGGTGGACAAGGCACTGGGACCTGATGGCATTCACCCTAGGGTACTCAAGAAACTGGCAAGGTGCCTGGAAGGACCACTAGCTGGCCTGTTCAATACGTCTCTGGACACGGGATGCGTGCCACAGGACTGGAGGTTGGCCCATGTGGTGCCCATTCACAAAGGTGGCCCAAAGGATGATCCAGGTAACTACAGACCAGTGAGCTTCACATCAATTGTGGGAAAGCTCATAGAGACAATCCTTAAAGAGAGGCTGGTTACATTTTTAGAAGACAATGTCTCCAGGATGGGCGACAACATGGGTTTTGTTTGATCCTGCCAGACAAACCTGAGTGAGTACTATGATTGGGTGACCAGGGAACTGGACAAGGGCCATGCAGTGGATGTCCTCTACTTAGACTTCAGCAAGGCAATCAATTCCATGCAGCATGGGAGGTTGAAGGGAAGCTGGAATATGTAGCGGTGGGTACTAAGATGGTCAAATGGATCACTAACTGGCTGAAGGGCAGGCAGCAAAAGGTGGTGGTGGTGGTGGAGGGGAAACTCTCATCACCAAGAACAGTAACAAGCTGGGTGCCATAGGGATCGGTACTGGGACTTTGGGACCAGTGCTGTCTAGGATATTCATAGCAGATATCTCACATGAGACCCAGAGTAAGATCAGTCTGTTCACAGACGATACCAAAATGGGAGTTGTGGTGGATGACATCGAGGGGCGGAGGGGACTGCAGGAAGACCTGACTAAACTATAGGAGTGGTCAGAAACATGGCAGATGGAGTTCAATGTCAAGCAGTGCAAAGTGCTGCACTTCGAAGTTAAGAACCAGAGAAGGAACTATCCCCTGGGAGGGGTACAGTGGGGGAGGACAGAGGAGGAAAAGGACCTGGGGGTGATTGTAACAGGGAATATGAACAACTTGGCTCAGTGCAGGAAGGCAGCAGTGAAAACCAACAAGATGCTGGGCTGTACAGTGAGGGGAATCTCCTCTAGAAGTAGTGAGGTGCTCCTTCCCCAGTACAGGTCAGTGGCCAGGCCACACCTGGAATACTGTGTGCCGTACTGGCACCCATTCCTGAAAAAGGACATCAGATTGTTGGAGTGGGTACAGCACAGAGCAACTAAGATGATCCTTGGTTTGAAGGGGAAAACCTATGAGGAAAGGTTGAACATGCTTAACATGTATTCCCTGGAGGAAAGAAGGGATAGGAGAGATTTGATCGAGACCTTTAAGTACCTGAAGTGGATGAACAAGACTAATACAGGAGATATATTCTGGATCAGAAGAGAGAGGGATACAAGAGGATATCAAATGAGGTTGGATGGGGAAAAATTCAGGAGGGAAATCAGGAGACATTTTTTCACTGAACGGGTGGTAGGCAAGTGGAACACTTTACCTGAGAAGGTGGTTTCCTGTAGGACAGTGGGCTGTTTCAAGAGTGGATGCAAAAGAGTAAGGGGGATAACTGTGAGGGGAGGAAAGGGTGGGGCAGCTGCAGAGTTGAGGGCTAGCTGCACAATTGAGCAGACTCAATAGACCATGAGGCCTGTTTCTGCTGGCATTTTCATATGTTCGTATGACAGAGTATGTGGATCTTAGTGTGTGTGTGTGGGGGGGGGACAACTGCATGTGGTACGCAATGTAGCAGGCACTGTTATGCAGAAGAAATGTCACAAATCATCTCAGTAGTGTATGTGTGACATTTCTATGTGCATAACAGGAATCCAGTATGCATTATTTGTTAGGGACTATTTTGCAAGGTTGCAGGATATACAACATTTTTTGCAATTTAAACAGCAAAAAAACACCTTTCTGAATATGTTTTTGTTGTTTAGACATAACCCATGGTATAAGTGCACTAACCCATTCCAGGGTATGGGGTTTTTGGGAATTAATCAACACCCCGGGTGCTGTGAGTACACTCAGCCTGCAGCCTCATGCCTTACAACATGCCCTGCCTGTCAAGCCAAACAAACTTCTGCCGCACAGAGATACTGTGATTCAGACACAATCACTTACTGGGGATTACACATGGCTGCCAGCAGACTGTGCTCTGCACTGCAGAAAACAAGACCTAGCAGTGGATCCCCAGAGTCACTCCGCAGAACCGTGGATTAATGCTAACTTAATCCATGAGCATGCAGAGCGACTCCACCAATTGTAGTGCATGTTTACTTTTACTCCTACCCATGTTGTAATTACCCTGCCTATTACTACACACTGGACCCTAGTTGGTCACAGGTGTCTCTCCCTCCTTTCTCTTATGTCTACTTAACAGATATGCGACAGAGGGTGCAGGTTAATGGTGTTCATGCTAATGGTGAGAAAGTGGCCAGCAGGGTGCTGCAGGGATCATACTGGGACTGGTCCTCGCCAATGTCTTCATAAGTGATATTACAGAAGGACTGGAAGGGAAGGTATGCCTTTTTGCAGAGGACACCAAAATCTGTAACAGGGCAGACTCTCAGGAGAGGATGGAGAGAATGTGTAGGAGCCCTGGGAAACTCAAGGTGTGGTCAGGGGCATGGCAACTGGGTTTCAATGCCAAAAAATGTAAAATCTCACACCTAGGACATAGAAACCCAGGAACCAAGTATAGGATAGGGGGTACTGACAGTCACTAAGCAGGAGAGTGAACTTGGAGTTAACATATTTGATTACCTCAAAGTGGCAGGGCAGTGAAGCAAAGCAGTGGATAGGGTCAGTTAGATGCTGAGGTGCTTTACGAGAGGTTTCTCCAGTAAGAGGTGGTATTGCCACTTTATTGCCTGCTTGTGAGAGACTCCACCCATAGTATTGTGTCCAGTTCTGGAGGATGCACCTTAGAAAGAACAGAGACAGGGTGGAGGCAGTCCAGAAGATGGCAGCTAAAATGGTGCAGCAGGGGTTACACCAAAAGCCCTACAAGAAGAGACTGAGAAATCTTAATGGATCCCCTGGAAGAGAGGAGACCGAGCGGGGTTATAAAAGAGACCTACAAGTACCCCACAGGGGTAAACAGGGTGCAGGAGGGTAGTCTCTTGCAAATGAGAAAGAGCGTGGGGAACAGGGGGTAAGCAATGAAGCAGGAGGAAGGGGCAGTTTAATGGGAGGAATTTCTATTTCACTGAAACAATGGTAGATTCCTGGAACAGACTGCCAGCGGAAGGGGTGGAGATGAAAATAGTTGGGGGCTTCAAGTGTGCATGGAATAGACATTGGAAAATATTAATATCTAGGTAGGGAGGAGGGAGGGTGCTGGAGATCATTTAGGGTCTGTAGAGGCAGACTAGGCAGGGGCCATCTAGGCAGACTTTCTGCCTACAAAGTCTATGTTTCTATGTTTCAGGTAGAAGCACAGTGCACCCTGCTGCCCCACTGGGCTAGCTCTGTTATTGCTGAATTAAGGTACTTTTTTGCTCTACTGTAAACTGTACTGTGCTGAACTAAACCTCTAAGTTAGCTATAAGTTAGCTGCTTCTAGTTTTTCTCTGTTTTGCAAATTTGCCTGTAACGTCTACAATTTCCTCCCTCTGGCTCCGTGTGGTTCAGTTTTTGTGGTGCACAGGGACAGGGAGTGAAATGCTTGGATGACCTCAATAAGAGAAGAAAGAATGTTGAACTTCATAAAAGGGATGGATTTCAAAAAGCGAAAAAATGGAAAGAAAATAATAAACAAAACTTGGTCCGACCATTTATTAACCGAACAGTTTTAACCAAGTTATATTTGAAAGGCAACACTGCCACCTGCTGGAGTATCACTTACTGACATGCTGCAGCCCCACTTTCCAATGACGGGGAAGAGGTGAACACATGCAGGCAGTGTGCCAGATGTTTGGAATCCAGGAAATAAGTCAGTTTATTAAATAAAACTGTGATTCTATTCAGATGTCAAGAGCCTTCAGCCAAAAACAACTTTACACACTTTTTTTTTTTTAAATAATAACTAATGAGAACATTGTCTAGCACAAGAGCAAATGTAAGATTTTTTTTTTTCATTGACATTAGCAGTTGGTGAGGGTTGAAACACATTTGAAGGAAACTATGTGCTTGAGTTTAGAATGACCCACAAAATGATCACCTGTGAACCATCTCCTGCCCTGGCGTCTTGCTTCCTTTGCCATTTCAGAGCCAGAGTAATGTGTTCTGTGGGTCTAACAATGAGAACCAGAGTTGGATATTGCATGCATGGCTGGGTAAAACTGATTTGCATATTCTCATGAAGACTTTCTCATAACATGTCCAAACTGTCATTTTTTTGAAGAAGAAATGTGTAGATTTCAGTTTTCACACAAAGCTGCTATTTTTTTAAACCAGTGATTTGCTTTGCATGAAAACAGATTTCATTTTAATCTGGTCAACTTTCACTTAATTTTGCAGATATGCTACAACTGCTAAATATTTTTATTGTTTGCAATAAATATATATCACACAAAACTGTGTTTCATGTGATCTGTATAAACAAAAACAATGTTTTCCACCCTCGTTGTCTGAGCCCTCTCGAGGGTCCACTTACAACGTTAAACTAGAAAGGGAAACAGAGAGGGCTTCATTACAACACTTCTGTTACAGTATGTTTGGCTGTCTATGCCAGTGTTCTGTGTCTCCACAACATTGTACCTTTCTTTCTGTTACACATGAGTTGAAATGTCCTACTTCCTGATTGGCTAAATAAGTTCTGATCCCCATATTTAATTCCCCAGAAAGACAGGTTTGAACAAGTTCAGGCAGTGGGCTTTGCATTTGGGCAAATCACAGAATTCATGAGCCCTTCACTCAGTCTTGATTGCTATCACAAACATGGCTGACACCTTTTCTCACTGAAAACCTTCTACAAGCAAGGCCCTAATAAAACAAGCATTTGTCAATGCTGAACATTTGATGCTTGGTAAACAATGTGGTTTTGCAAGTTTTGACCTCAAATTTTGAAGATTACTTGTTTTAGGATTTGCCTTACAGGCATGCCATGCACCATTAATAGTATGTTGGCTGACCATCTCATCCAGGATTTAAAACGAACATCACGCTTACGAGGTGGTGCAGAAAAATTGCTACGCTGAAAGGCTGTAGTCAAAGTATTGAAAATTAGCAGAGCTATGAGTGAACGCCGGAATAGTGTAACGGCTCCCAGAAGCTGCAGGACTTGTCATGCTTTGTGGTGCATTTTGGGACAAGGCACAAAAAATCAGGGACAAAGAACCACAGTCTGAGACACATCTTAACAAGCGTTTGTCAATGCTGAACGTTCACTTGCAGGTTTGTGCTGGGATGGGTAATGGAGAATCTGCAGTTTAAGATTGGAGGCCACCAATATTTAGTGGCACAAAGGGGACTGGCAAAAAAAAAAAAAATTTGTTAGTGGCAGGCCTGGCGGCCGAGGACTTGCAAGGTAGCTCCAGTTGGTGGGAAGGAGAGGAGGAAGGGACTGCAGTGAGGTTTTATATATATATATATATATATATATATATAAAGGCAGGACAATGGCAGGTAGGGGAGTGGACTGAGTCAAAGCCAAGTGGCACTACTGTCCCAGCTGAAGAGGATGGCTCAAAGAAGGAGAACAGCATGGCTCGGGCATGCTTGGCCACAGACCATCAGAGAGGTCAGACAGATCGGAGACCACGGCCGAGGGCACAACCAAAAGGTAAGAGAAATAAGCCAAATCAAGGGATATGGACCAGGTTGTGGGTATTGGCAGAGCATCCCCTGGTCCCCAGTGCAGGGGAAAGTAGCTTGGAGGAGGGGAGACACCAGAGTATTCTGAGGGATCGCCCTTGGGGGAATCGACACGGGAAAAAGCCAGGTAGGGACAGGCCAGGGTGGGGTGGGAAGGGAAGACCTTGTGGGGGTGAGCCCCCCACAGGAACGGACAGTAAGATGAATGTATCCCTCTCCCCTACCTGTGGGTCTAGGTCGGCCACGCCACCCGAGGCGGCCATTGCCTAAGAAACCTAAGGGGTGGTATGATACATCCTCGGAAGAGGAGAACGGGGAGCCCTGTGGGTGAGAGAAAGGGAAGAGGCCAAGAGACCAGTCGGCACCCCACAGACCCCAGCTGGGTACTTCCAGATCTTATGGGGACTGGCCATGGCCAGGGCCTCCTTTGCTGAAGAGGCCCAAAAAGGGGTATAAGTTATCTTCGGACAAACAACAGGGTAAGCCCCGGGCACCAGGGAGGGGGAAGAAGCCCAGAGGCAAGGGTTCTCGCTCAGCCCCTCAAGGTTTGAAAGACTCTGGCCGCTGCTGGGTCAAGTAGCGAATCAGAGAAGGAGCCCAAGAGTTGGCAAGGCCCGGCAAGGAAGCCAACAGTGGTTTCTGATTCAGAGGAAGAGGGGGTACAGGTCAGGGTGGGAACAAGATGGAAGAGGTATTAGGGACATTGAGGAACCTGGTGACTATATTGGCAGGTTCAGGAAAAGGGGGTAGCACAGTAGAGGGAGGGGAGAAAGGGGTGGTGCCAAAACATCCGTACTCTAGTAAGGAGGAGGAGGCATGGGCACACCTATCGGACAAGACTAGAGCAGTAATTCCCAGGAGAGAATTTGTGGATATCTTCACCCTATTGCATAGGGGAGAGGAGGAGGAAAAGAAAGATAAGAACAAAGAAAAGAAACCACAGGAAGATAAGAACTTTGAAAACTGGTCATGGGTACTTGGTATACATGTACATCTTGTGTCAGGAGAAGCGGAGCTCAGCTGCAGTCTTCTTAGTCACTGGATAAGGGTCATGAGAG
This sequence comes from Neoceratodus forsteri, assembly GCA_016271365.2. NCBI lineage: Eukaryota > Metazoa > Chordata > Ceratodontiformes > Ceratodontidae > Neoceratodus > Neoceratodus forsteri. The sequence continues at coordinate 739,417,633 of CM028137.1, read as the reverse complement.
TGCATGCGGCCTGAGGGGCTCTGCTTGGCTTCATCATGATGAGGGTCTTCTGGCTCCGATTACATAAGAACCCAGGCGGGAATGGGATCAAGTGGACATGCCTCTGTGGGTGGACGCCATCGCAGACAAGGCATATGTTCAACAAACAGATTGTGGCCTTCCTGTAAATGGATCTGGGGGAGGAGTAAAGAACCAGGAGGTCAAATAAGGGGACAATCAGTGTTACTGCTTTAACAGGGGATATACTCAAGCAAAGTGCAAGTTACCCATGGGTGCCTGCCATGACAGGCCTCATCCATTCATGCAGTGCCCCAGGGGAAAGCAGAGTGAGAGTTATACAGGACAAAAAAGGGAGATTTATTAAAAAAGGGAACTTGGGAGCAGGTGGTAACACCAATGAGGGTAAATGAACTGAAGGGGTAGTTAGAGAGATACCACAGCAGGGAGGATGCACTTGAATTATTAGAAGGATTTACTGAGGGGTTTAGGATTTCATATACAGGGCCTCATGGGAGCTTTGAAGCCCTCAATTCAAAAATTGGCAAGGGAGGACATGGGGTAGTTAGTGCAAAGATTAAGAAATAGAGACTCCTGAGTCAGATCGCCGGTCCATTTATAGAACCGCCGTTTGACGACTTCAGGGTTTCGCCAGTGAGGGTGGTATCAAAAAGCACACAAGGGGAGTTTTGAATGATCACTCACTTGTCATTCCAAGGGGGAGGATCGGTGAATGATTTCATAGATCCGGCACTGACCTCAGTGCACCATAAGTCATTGGACAGGGCAGTGAGACGTGGTGGCAAGGTTTGCTCAGGTAGTGCGCATGGCAAGGTGGATATCAAATCCACCTTCCGTTGCTTCCCAGTCCTCCCGACAGACTACAGTCTGCTGGGACTAAAAGTGAGTGGGCAATATTACGTAGACAAATGCATGCCGATGGGGTGTGCCATTGCGTGTGCATACTTTGAGAAATTCAATACATTTTTACATTGGGTAGTGGAGCAGACAACCCCGGGTGGAGGAATCATCCATTACTTGGATTATTTTTTGGTTATTGGGCTCAAGGGGAGTGCAGTCTGTGAGAAGACGCTGGGGGGATTGCAAGAAGTTTGCCAAACTTTTGGTGTTCTCCTGGTCAAAAAAAAGACTGTAGGCCCAACTTTGGTAGTGTCCTTTTTGGGGACTGAAATTGACTCGGAAAAAATGGAGTGCAGGTTGACAAGGGAAAAGTTAGAAGCTCTGCAGAGGATGGTGAGGGACAGCAGGCAGGCAAGGAAGATGACATTGGACAGGTACAACCGTTGTTTGGTCATCTGAATTTTGCATGCAGGACCATACCAATGGGTCGGGTCTTTGTACAAAGGCTGGCTAAAGTGACCGTGGGGGTCCATTGCCCGCACCACAGGATTAGGATCCCTGGTCAGTGAAGGAGGATTTGGATGTTTGGGGTACCTTCCTGGAGGACTTTAACAGCGTTACTGCAAGGCCCGAGGAGGAGGTGTCAAACGCAGACCTGGAACTCTTCACAGATGCTTCCAGGGACCTGGGGTTTGGGGCATACTTGCAAGGGGCATGGCTAGCAGAGACATGGCCGGCATCATGGGAAGAACATGGACTAACCAAGAACATCACATACTTGGAATTCTTTCTGATAGTGGTGTCCTTGGTAGTGTGGGGAAGGAAACTGCAGAATAGGAAGGTGCTATTTAGATCAGACAAAACTGGAGTGGAACATATAATTAATCAGCAGCAGGGGGCAGTTGAATAATAAGGGACCTGCTCTGGATGTTTGTATTAAGGTGTTTACTGAACAATACACAGTTTAGGGCCCAACATGTTCCTGGGGAATGCAACAGTATAGCTGATGCTTTATCTTGTTTGCAGCGGGACCGGTTCAGGACCATGGCACCTGGAGCAGACGGCAGTCCAGAAAAGATCCCGCAGTTCTTGTGGAACCTGGGAATCTCAAAGACTGGGCATTGATGCCAGTCATTGGCACCCAGCACCCAAAAAGCATACCTGAAAGAAGTGGAAGAGTTCATAAGGATTCTGGACTCCCATGGCTGGCAAGAGTTCTAGCCTATTCCAGAGAGGCAGCTGTGCAGGTTTGTGGTGGCACTCAAAAAGGAGGGTAGTTCAGCAGGGGCAGCGAGCCGTCACCTGGCAGGGTTAGGGTGGTTTAGCAATGCAATAGTGCTGAAGGATCACATTCAGTCTTCTAGGGTCAGCAAACTGCTGAAGGAGTGGGGAAGGTCACAGCCTAGAGTTCCAGACAAAAGATCAGTGAGGCCCTGGTTATTAGAAGGCCTGATGGGGGTCTTGCCAATGATCTGCACAGGTCGACAGGAGGCACTGCTGTTCAGGACAGCATATTTGCTGGCCTACTGTGGGGCATTTAGAGTCTCGGTGGTCATCGCGGCTCACAGACAGGACCCTTCCAAGAGGGGCCTGCAGATATGGGACGAGGTGTTGTCGAGGCACAGGGTACTAGTAAGGATACAGAGGTCAAAAACTTGATTGGCAGGCATGGGATATGTGGGCAACACTTTGGGATTGGGGGGGATGGCAGTGGAGGATTAGGAAGGAATTAGCGAGGTATAAGGTGGGGACACGGAACGAGGGGTGGGCGTACTTCAGGCACAGGGATGGGACATCACTGACACAGTTTCAATTTACAAGGATGTTTAAGAAAGCCTTGCAGGCAGTGGGAAAGGGATTATGGGACCCATTCCCTGTGGATAGGGGGAGCAACTTGGGCAGCAAGCAAGGGCATGACTAAGGTAGAGATTAAGGGATTGGGAAGGTGAAATCACAGGCATTTAAAAGATATGTATGGCTGCACATGCTTTAACTTTTTTTTATTTATCAAACAGATTGGAGGGGAGCTAGGAGATGGGTGTGTATATGTGGACACTCTTTCATTCATTGGGTGGCTGCCCAGGAGCAGTCTCGATCTGGGGGACCAGTACTGAGCTTCAGTGATATCCCTGTTGAGGTGCGATGGATGGGGAACAGGGGTATGTGCTGAGATCAGCTGGTTCCCAAGTTGTGGGAAGAGTGTCAGAAGGATGCACATCTGGATATCCTGGTCATCCAACTGAGAGGTAATGACTTGGGGGTAATAAAGTCCATAAAACTACTGCACGCCATGAAAGATAACATAGCCACCATCCAGCGCGGCATGCCAGAGACTAGAATAATATGGTCACACATCATTCAGAGAAATCATTGGCAAGAAGATCCCAAGAGCAAGGGTCTGGACAAAACTCGGCTGAAGATTAATGGAGAAATGGGGACATTAATCACCCGACTGCCAGGAGGTGACATTAAGCATGACCACATTACAGTGAACTCTCATGAACTGTATCAGACAGATGGAATACACCTGTCCGACATAGGCATTGACTTATTTTGCAGGGACATTCAACTGATTTTAACTCCAATACTTGGAAGAATGGGCAAGGAGATAATGGGGGGAGAACCTGATGGGAAGCCTGTGAGAGAAGGTAAGGGGAAATGACATGCTGTGGGTGACCTGATGGGGATCAGGTTGGTGGCAGATAGGGAGTGTCTCCAAGGTTGTCTAAGGATAAGTTGGGTTAGCCCAGCTCAAAAATGGGAGAAAAGAGTGGCCCCCAGTGCCCAGCATGGAATGGGGGCTCCTCATTTGGGCATTCTCAGGGGAACCTGGCCTGCGCCCAGCATGGACCAGGTCACCAGATACTCCTGGGTCAAGTGCTGGACCCATGGAGGGGGCCACCACGTCAGGCCCTGAGGGTGGTTTCCATGGTGGAGATCCACTGTCTCCGGGCTCATACAGGGGAAGGAGGCAGGGCCATGCCCAGCATGACGGGCACTAGGCCTTCGGCTCTGAGGGTCTGACCCCTTGAGGAGCCTAGTAGCCCCAGCCTGCCAGGGGGCAGACAGCAGGCAGGATAGATCCCTCTCCCTTCATGAAAGGGAAAGGAGGGGCTTGGGACATGAACCTTGAAAAGACTACCTTTGGCGATGTCTAGTTTGTATTAGGAAATGGATTTAATAAACATATGGCTGTGGCCATTCAAATCCCAAACTAGTGTGATTATTGTCTCCATGGGAAAATCAGAAGGGAGAAGGTGACAACTGGACAACCACTGGACCTTCCCTGAGGCCTCGATGGGGAATGGGGTTTGGTATCTGGCTCTCCCTCCAACCAAAGGAACTCCGTGGAGCCAAGAACGGATCGCTGAATCTTGTTCAGGCCTCCTCGTACTCTAGAACAACAAGGGGTCAGAGGTCAGAGACCCCGTGGGTGATGGGGGGGGGCGACCAGGAGGGGCAGTCTCAGTGGCCACAGAGTGGGGACTGGGTGGTCAGGAGCCAGGGGTGGAATGGTGGCAAGGGGTATAAGCAGCCACAGACAAGCTGCAATCTCTTTTCCCTTGCACCCTCTGAGGTAGGAACCCCCATCCCACCCAAAAGCATAGTACAAGAATACTGCCCTCTACTGAGGGATCCACCAGAAGGGGTTGCAGAGGACTTTCCCAGTTTTTCCAGCTAAACAGGTATTTGCCTGGATTTTCGCCTCTGCCAGACTAGTTATTGGATTCGGCCAACTTGCAGAGGGTAGCATACTGTCACAGCCTCTGGAAGCAGATAGGGAGTGTCTCCAAGGTTGTCTAAGGGTGATTCAGGTTAGCCTGGCTCAAAAGTGGGAGAAAAGGGGGTCTCCAGCACCCAGCATGGAATGGGGGCTCCTCTTTCAGGAGATCTCAGGGGGAACCCAGCCTGTACCCAGCATGGACCGGCCAAGATCACTGGATAATGCCCCTGGGTCATGCCGGGCCTGTGGGCAGGAGGGCCCACCACGTTGGGCCCCTGAGGGCAGATTTCCCATAGTGGAGGTCTGCGATCTCCGGGATCAGACAGGGTGAAGGAGGCAGAGGGCCACACCCAGCATGGCAGGCACTAGGCCTTCGGCCCTGAGGGTCTGATCCCCTTGAAGATCCCAGCAGCCCACAGGCTTGCTGAGAGGGGGCAGGCAGCAGATGGGATAGATCCCCTCCCTTCATGGAAGGGAAGGGAGGGGGTTGGGACATGAACCTTGGAGAGACTCCCTTCAGCGCACGTCTAGTTTGCATTAGGAATTGGATTTAATAAACATATGGCTGTGGCCATTCAAATCCCAAACTGGTATGATTATTGTCTCCATGGGAAAACTGGAAGGAGGGGAAGGTAAGAACCTGACAACCAATGGCTTGTTTCCAGATATGACCTGGGGGGCTGGTGTATAACTAGGTGTTCTTTTGTCAGGAGGTGGGAGGATCATAAACTCAGAGGTAGCTAATAAAGTAATAAAAAATGAGGCGCTCTCAAAGACTGTTTTCACTGATCACAAAAATGTCATTTTAAGTTCATTTTAAAATACCTAATCAATGAGCTCTTATACATGTTTTACAAGCGGGATAGTTGCTACAATAGCAGCTATATATATATTTATATATATATGATACGTGACAACACAGCATGTGATACTGTATGTATCACGAGTGGACAGTGACCTCGACTCACAGGTGGCGGAGCGTAGCGAGCCACGTGAGGTTTCGATGTCACTGTTCACTGCTAGATACATAGGTATCAATAATGGACATCACGTATCCGCTTTTATACAATAGGGCTCCGTTTTTTCTTACTTTTCTTTTTTTTTTTACTGGCATGAGGAGGGGGAAGTGATCTGTACGCTGTGTTGATAACCAGCAGTGACGTGTACACTGTGGTTGATATCTTCACAGTGTACACGTCACGATCTGGTTATCACACTGTGGTTGTGATACAGCTTTTTATGTGATAACATATCACTTCACCCCTATTGTATAAATAAATATATATGATATGCTATGGCGTGACTAGAAATATCACTGATATTTCCAGTTACGCCACAGCATATTTCATTTATGTAAATAAGTCTGTTGCATTGGTCGCAGTTATATATTGTCCTACAAAAAAAATCATATTTCACTAAGAAATGTTCCACTTGGGACTTCTTAAAGAGTGGTAATAAATATTATAACAGAGTCTGCAAGATGCGGAACACCCACACTGGTACCTGTGTCGGAAACAAAGTGCAAGGCAGGCATGTCACGTGATCCAGGTGCAACGGTGAGATTCAAACCTGTTAAATGTCCTGTACCTGGGGACGAGGTTATTCAGCCAGACATCTTGTAAAATAAATATGGCATTTGCCTGCTAAACTACTTTTCCAGAGTGCCGAGGTTTTCTTCAAGTGATTAACTGTCCTATATCACAGAAAATTCAGAGATGTGTATAACAGTGCACATTACTGCTTGAGATCTATTTTGTGATAGTATGTGACAGACTAAGTTGAGGGCTATGTCTGCCCACTATGTCTGGAACCAATACAATATTGCATGGGCTTGCTGTCAGACAGATTGATGGGCAAACAGAAATTATTACACTGCAAACCTAAATTCTTGCTACAAATAACAAATGACCATAATAAATTACAATAGATAATTGCAAGTGATCAAAAAAAATCACCAGGGTTACCCATTCAAGCCAATGCAGTTTAATTATAAATAGCAACATTCTAGTGGATGCTTTGTAGATGTGAATGAATTTTGTTATAAACTATTAGAAACAAGCATTTGTCAATGCCGAAAGTTCGCTTGCAGGTATTTGCAGTGGTGTTTGGCATGTATGGTGCTTTACCCTAATGCCCTGTGCAATTGCTGGTATTTGGACAATAAATTGTCAGCAGGACCTTTTTGTTAGCCCCATTGTGCGCTACATAGGCGGAAACACGTTTTGGGCAGGATGTGAAAAATGACAGCTGTACTGCTCATAAGGAAGTGTGGCAAAATGGCAATGTTGAAAATCTGGAGTGGAAATATTGAAAATTCGCAAATGTAGGAGCTTTCAGGGTGGAACTATGCAATGCACGTCATGAAACAGTCATTTTAGGAATTTTTCACCAAATTTTCAACATTGCCATTTTAAAACCTCTGCTAATGAACAGTGTCACTGTGATTTTCTTACTGTGTCCCATACATTGATTTTGCACACCGACTGCGCCATTGTGCACTACATGGGCAGAAAGATGTTTTGGGCAGGATGCTAAAATTGACAGCTGTACTGCTCATAAGGAGGTGTGGTAAAATGGCAATTTTGAAAATCTGGAGGAAAATATTGAAATAAGAGTTACGAGCGCATGAGGAACAGCACAACGCATCAGAAAAACAGTTATTTGTAGAATTTTTTCACCAAATTTTCAACATAGCCATTTTAAGATATCTGCTCATGAACAGTGACACTGTGATTTTCTTAATGTGTCCCATACACTGAGTTCGCACACCGACTGTGCCATTGTGCACTACATGGGAGGAAGCACATTTTGGGCAAGATGTGAAAAAATGACAGTTGCACTGCTCATAAGGAGTGTGGTAAAATGGCAATGTTGAAAATCTGGAGTGAAAATATTGAAAATTGCATAAGCGTATGTCGTCATGTGAGGAACTGCGCAATTCCAGACCATAAAACAGTCATTTTTAGGAATTTCTTCACCAAATTTTCAGCACAACCATTTTAAGACCTCTGCTCATGATCAGTGTCACTGTGATTTTCTTAATGTGTCTCATACATTGAGTTCACACACCGACTGCGCCATTGTGTGCTACATGGGCAGAAACACATTTTGGGCAGGATGTGAAAAATGACAGCTGTACTGCTCATGAGGAGGTGTGGCAAAATGGCAATGTTGAAAATCTGGAGTGCAAATATTGAAAATTTGCAAACGCATTTGAGCGCATGTGAGGAACTGCGAACGCACACCCTAAAACAGTCATTTTAGGAACTTTTCACCAAATTTTCAACATAGCCATTTTAAGATCTCGCTCATGAACAGTGTCACTGTGATTTTCTTAATATGTCCCATACATTGATTTCAGGACACCGACTCGCCATTGTGCGCTACATGGGTGGAAACACATTTTGGGTGAGATGTGAAAAATGACAGCTGCACAGCTCATAAGAAGGTGTGATAAAATGGCAATGTTGAAAATCTGGAGTGAAAATATTGAAAATTCGCGAACTTACGAGCCTGCGTAGGAACTGTGCAATGCACGCTCGTAAAACAGTCATTTTGAATTTCTGCCAAATTTTCAATTTGAGTTTTGGACCCCTTCTCATGAATGATGTCACTGTCATGGCATTATTCAAGCCCGAAGGGTGATTTCACACAGTGACTGTGCAGTGCCTGCGAAATCACCCTTCGGCCCGAATAACGCCATGACAGTGACATCATTCATGAGAAGGGGTCCCAAAATCCCATGTTGAAAATTTGGTGAAAAATTCCAAAAAATGACTGAGATATGCAATAAAGTTGAAACCCCCCTATCTAGCCCATTATACAGCTTACTGGCATTTCCTCAGTTCGCGGTCGCCTTTGAAGAGTGCAGACGTGTTCCCGGTCCACCGAAGATCATCGCGCCAGAGTCCAGAGGTAAGTATGGGGTGAGTGTGGGGAGGCTGGGTGCGCAGTGGGTGGGTGCGGGTTGTGAGAGGGGCTGAGACGCGCCGCGACAGTTTTATTTTACAGGTTAAAAAAAGATCACGCCGACGTGATGTTTGCCACGCTGGGATGGGCTCCCAGCATGGCAGAAGATGGCTGGGGGCGCCAAGGGCCAATGGGATTGGGCACCCCGTCGGCAAACTACGGGCGCCGGCGAAGAGCCGAGCAGGGATTAGGCACCCCATCGACGCAACAAAGCGACGTTGCCACACTGGGGTAGGCTCCCAGCGTGGCAGCAAGATGGCTTGGGGTTGTAGCCGACGGGGACTGGGCACCCTTTGGCAAACAACATTGCGGCAGGTGGGCTCCAGCGTGTGAAAGACAAGTGACGTGTGCCGAGGGGCACGGGCAATGCTCAGTATGGCAGCGGTGTTTTCCTTTGAAGCAGAGGAACACCGCTGTCATACAAAGCTCCTGCACCCATTGGTGCAGGACCGCCACGCCTGCTCCAGGGAGCAGTGCATTGGATGGTCGAGGCACACCTCCAAAGTGTGCTACTCTCCCAAAACGTTCCTTGCACATGCGCGCAAGCGAACGTAAAAAAGAGAAATTTCCCTTCCGACCACTGGTCACCCTCCATCCCCACCCAACACAAACTGAATCTGCTGCCTCCAAATCTCCCCAATCCTAAGCTGCACAGACCGCCTGTTTGGTGCAATTGTAGGAGATGGAGTTTGTAGAGAATAGACAGCTATCCTGCTACATATGCAAGGCAGATTCCTTGCAAAAATACCCCAGGGACTTTTCTTTGGGGAGGGAGGCGGGCTGGCATGAACAGAATTTCCAGAAGTTTGCCAACTTTGCGATCTGTTGGGGGAAGAAATTACCTGTTCTGCTAAATCTGCTTTGGACAAGATGCCACCCAATGTTTTTTTTTTGTTTTGTTTTTTTTACAATGATTTTTCCTAAGATGGCCCAAAACAGACACTGCACCTTGTTTTCACAGGGGTGCTGCTTTTGCCATTTTGGGCTGTGTGTTGAAGTATGGGGAGATTAGTGACTTGTTGATGGTGAGAGCAAGAAATGGATCTGGTACGTTTAGAACCTGGACATCCTAGGAAGAAGCACATGTTCTAGCCTATACACTACCTTGCACATCACAAGTTGTTCTCTGCATTTCAGCAAGGCTCCTGTGGAGGATTTCTATGTGGGCAGTTAGATCGCAGCATTTAGGCAAGCACCTAATATGGTTTTGTGTATGGTCCTCAAAGCTGCAAACAATCATCAAAATGAGAGAGGATAAAACTAGGAACACAGAAAGACTGAGATGTGGTACTGTTTAATGAATTACGAATGCTACACACCTCTCAAATGCCATGTAGTCCCAAAACGTTTGGTATGTAAGTGCAACAAACAATAAAATGTTTTAAACAGCAGGAAGCAATAAAATTGCACACATAAATGGTATCCTGATCTACTGCAAATAAGTTAGAAAAATATAAAATGCAGATTGTCTTAGAAAAGACCCTTCCCCCCCCATACATACATTCGCAAAGGGTTGTGTGATAATACTTTTGGGATGCATGTTAGAGTCCCATCAGTGATATGTAAAGGTCTGTGTGTGACATACCTCTCTACTGTCCATGATTTTCAGGGATGCCCCTGATTTTGCCTCAGAGTAGGGGTTCAAAGCATAAAATAATGCTGAAATTTTAATGTCACAGTCTAGTTTTCCCTTTAGAAAACAACTTTTACACCACGCCAAACAAAATGACAATATTGTAGAGCTAATATTACCAGTTTTAAATGTGTCCCTGATTTTGGCCATTTGTCCCTACTTTTTTTTAACTGTTTCCTTGATTTGCAAGGCAGGAGGTTGAGAGGCACAGTACACTATGAGGTATACCTCTCAACCTTTTTCACCGAAATGAAGGACACAGCCACTCAAAATGAGGGACCAGAAGATGAGGGACACTAAATTTCAGAATGAGAGACACATCGTCAAACATGGAGGTACAAGCTCAAAACACTTTGAAAACAATTGTCTTTGCTTGTTCAAGGTTTATATTTGATTCAGCATCTAATGATATCATACATTTCTGCTTTAAAGTCTGAATTTATAGCAAGTCCTCTGTGTGGGCAGCATCATTTCCATGAGGGAGGGATGGATGAGGGACAGAGCAAGTTTTAGGAACAAAATGAGGGATGTTCCTCGTAATCAGGGATAGTTGAAAGGTATGAGGCGAAAGTGGCATATAACTTTCAGATTATTTGCAGGATGGTTGAAGAAGTAATTTTCTAAACGTCCGGGAATGTTGTGGGGTGTTTGAAATGCAGTTTAACAAGCACCCTTGGAGTATATTCAGAAAAATTACCTCCTCCAGCGATAACATGTACTTTGCCCAACCTGATGGCAGCTTCCTGAATTGTGTCAAAAAAGGCAAAATAAAGTGGGGTTACCACTGGAGGTAATGCCCCTGAAAACAGGATTTGTAACTCGGGACTCTCCTTCAGCATTGGCAGGGAGGTGATTATTGCGGGCCTTGTCTCCGGATTCTTGCTTTATTACCCAGATGCAGTCGAATGCTGTTTAGGGGAAGGCAAGCCTTGTGATCATCTCTTGAACATGGAATGGGCAATACGTTTCTGTCTGTCTGTCTGTATAAACAGCATCATCTAATTATAAAAGTGGCCCTGCAGTGTATGGACACCTGAAGTGACCCTGTCGGACCAGAATGGGTGGATTGTGCATTGACATAACCCAGGGTTAAATATCAAATAATGTGATTCTGAGGATGTCCATTAAATGGAAAACCACATGAACTATATAGAGGCAAACAGAAGAGGAGCCTTCGCCACACATCACCTCAGATGGTGGCTTTAAATTCGATTTAATAGCTGAATGTTTCAATATCTGAGTGATTTCTGCAGCTCGAGACATTATAAATGTCCGACTATAGTCAGTCTGCGGGTTTAAACCCTGAACTGAGCAGAGACAGCATTTAGGGTGTAAATAAATGCTGGGAGTATCCAGGCCACAGCCTGAATGCCTAGACCTTCATTTGGACCTCAAACATCTTGACCAAATATGTTTTAACTCAGCGGGCCATGGATACCAGATAAATAGCATGTGCCTATGCTTGGGCCTTCAGTTTTCGCAATCCTGGTTACTCCCTCGAATGTGTGTTCCACCTAAACATCAATAAACATATAGGCTATATTCTAATATCCTTGAATAATTGACAAATATAAAGTTACTATAGAAAAAAAAATCTAACCATCCAGCAAAAAAAGGCTCTAGAAGCACTCCAGAGTAAAGGGCTCATGTTACTCGCTGTGAAAGTGGATCACATTTTGAAGAGATGCTTCTCTCACATGGATTGGATTTACGTGGCACAGAAGTCAAAGACTACTTCCTCCCTGCAGCTTGTGAGGGAAGCCCTGGAACTGTTCAGCGGTGCACAGCAACCTAGCAAGGACAACCCTGCCTCTTCAACTGCAACATCAGAGCGCTGAGCAAATGCAGAGAGACTTCTGGCTCTACAGAAAGTGTGAGAACTATGCCTTTTATTGTTGGAAAAATGTTCTAGTTAATAGCATCAAGGGAAGTTTCTCTTATTAATCTGTCTGTCTAATTGCAATAAGGTGTTTCTCCTGGACACTACAGATCGTTCCTCTTCCTTGTGGTTCATTCCCCATCAGAGACCCCTTAAGGTCACTTAACCCTACGATTGACTCAAACTCAGTTACACTGATTTATGCACCAATGCCATCTCATTTAAGTATTTCTACAGCGAATAAGATCAGCATGGTTAACCCCATGCTGAGGGATTTCAGACTGCACAGTTAACTGCGCAACCCCAGCAGACTGTTGCCACTGGTTCTCAGTGGATTAACTCTAATTTGGATACTGGGTTGGGACATTCTCCTCTCCTTTAAATATGAAAATATCTGTTACTATATTGTTTCACAGGCTCATGGAAGGGGTGGGAGTGAATATTGCATTTAATGTTCAGTAAGGATTCTAGTTCAATCTTTAAGGCTTTTAATGGGGTAACCTGAGATAAATACAATGGTTTTGCTCACTCAAAAGCCTGTGGAAGGCCGAGAGTTTAATGTTTTTTCTGTTTTTGTTTTACTGGGTCTTGGCAGCTTCATGAGCCTTTAGTTCTGTGACATCTTCGTCGTAATTAGCACTCATATAATAGAGCCATAGTTTCACCAGGCTCTGGAGGAGGACTCTCCCCATTAGGGAGGGGAACGCTCCTTCTCCTTTCCACCCTGTTTCTGGTTTAGGGTAGAAATAGAGGTCAAACCTGTTTTTGACCTCCTACCTTGGAAGTACATTGTTCTTAGCTGATTATATAGCCATGTTGGCAAAGTTTTTCTTTACTGTTCAAGGCCATAGGGTTTTTTTATTGTTCTAATATGTCAAAGTTCCTGAGGCCATTAAGACTCTACTTATAACATAATACTGGACAGTTAGTGGCATCAGACAGTGACGACACACTTTTATAAATAGTAGTTATGGGCTATAATATCTGCTCCTATAATGTTAATGGGCTCACAAATCCCATTAAACGTAGTAAGATTCTCACATTTGTAAAGAAAGCTGGAGTGGATATCTCATTGTTACAAGAAACTCATCTTTCTGTACAAGAGCACAAAAAGTTGGAGTGATTTGGCTTCGGCTTCCCTTTGAGTTACTAGATAAAAAGGTGGATAAAGAGGGCTGTTATGCTTTGGTCAAGGGAAGACTAGATGGAAATCTGGTTACAATTGCTTCTGTTTATTTTCCACCCAGTTCCCCATATACCTTATATCGCTCTTTCTTTTTAACCCTGGCCCAGTGGGGAACAACTTATATGTGGAGGGATTTTAATTTAACATTTGACCCCAACTTAGACTCCACCACACAAATTCCAAAACAAGACTACAGAGTGCCACATCAGGTGTCTAAACTTTTAAAGGAGATCAGTTACGTTGATACCTGGTGTTAAGTAAATGGATCCACCAGAAATTATAGTTTTTACTCCGCGGTACACTGTGTGTATTCTAAATTGGATTATATATTGATAATACAGGAATCTACTGAAAAAGTAAGCACAGCGTGGATGGGAGACATCACTCTCTCAGACCACACCCCAGTGTTCCTTAAAGTGCAAAAGGGACTTTCCTGAAAAATACTGCGGGACCCAGAGGTGCTGAAGCAAGTTAAGGACTTTTTTAAGCAGGCCCTAGCTGACAATGACACCCAAGAAGTTAATTCCTCTATACTATGGGATACCCTTAAGGTCCTTCTCTGTGGTAAATTTATTGAGATTTCAGCTAGGAAAAAAAGCAGAGAGAAGCAGAAAAAAAAGAGACCCTTATTTCACAAATTTGTGCATCAGAGGACCAACAAAACCAAAAAAATAGAGAAAAGATGAAGGAACGTACTGCCTTGAAGAAACGGTTAAATAATCCTCTGGATTACTATATGGAGCAGAAACTAATATTCTTGCACCAGAATTATTATGATGGAGGCCCTAAGGCCCTGCATCTACTAGCTGGCCAACTATGTGTGCAGCAGGCCAAGGCCACCATTTCCACTATTAAAGTACCTCGAGCCCCTCGTCTAAATCGATCGGTCGCAGACATCTCCTTGGCCTTTAAAAATTATTATGCTAATTTATATGCATCCTCTCCCTCTCCTCAGGATTCTGAGATAGATGGATTTCTACGGGCCCTCCACCTCCCAACCCTCTCAGAAAACCATAAAAGTTCTCTGATGGCTCTTATATCTGGAGCAAGGTCCTATCTCAAATAGGCAGACTTAAGACGGGGAAGCATCCAGGCTCTGATGGCCTTACAGGTGAAGTTTTTAAAGCATTCAAAACTGAGTTGCCCCTGTACCGCAGAGATTTTTTTCTTTTGTTTTAAGTTCCCCAGGCAGTATCCCCCCCTTCATGGGCCCATGTTATTATTTCTGTGATTCTGAAACCGGCAAGGACCCGACCAGCTGCACCTCAGACAGGCTAATTTCTATTTTGAAAATAGACAAGATTTTAACATCAATTTTCCTTACCTGCCTCCAGCAGATGATCCCCAGTCTTGTTCATATGGATCAGGTGGGGTTCGTCCCTGGGAGACAGGCTCAAGATAATATTAGACGCAAGGCATATCTTACAGATCATCTTCAAAAGCAGCAAATTCCAGCTCTCCTGCTGAGCCTCGACACAGAAAAGGCCTTTGATAAGGTTTCCTGTGTCTTCCTGCATAGGGTCCTTGTCCATTTCAGATTATCCCCTGCTTTCATTATTTTTCTTTTTAAACTTTATGATGAGCCCCAAGGTTTTATTAGAGCTAATGGCCACATTTCCGATAGCTTATTGTTACAAAAAGGCACACCTCAGGGATGCCCTTATCCTCCCTACTCTTTGCACTATGTATTGCACCTTTGGCCCCAAAGTATTCATCAACATGAAAAAATTAGAAGTATCCACTTGCAGATTTGGAACATAAATTATCTCTTTATGCTGATGATGCGCTTAGTGTACCTTACGTGCCCGGACGCTTCCTTGCCAGCTTTTTTTGAACATCTTAAAACGTTTTCAACCATGTCAGGCTACACTTTAAATGCCCAGAAGGCTGAAGTCTTAATATTTCATCATGTCCCACCTGTACCTGTTTATGACATTTATCCAATAAAATGGGGGATAACATCCCTCAAGTACCTAGGGATAAAATCAACTTCTGACTGTTCCCAACTTTTTTCCTTAACTACTTACCCCTTATTTCCCAACTAAAAAATGATATGAGATGCTGGCACCTTCTCTCTTTATCTTTATATCAAAGGGTACAGGTGATAAAAATGAATGCCCTTCCAAGACTTCTTTATCTTTTTTCAGTGTGTCCCATGCCTGGTCCCCACATCTGAATTGCTAAAATGGCAATCACAGTTCCTGTCTTTCATCTGGCAATATAAAAGGTCTCATATCCACCAACCACTTTTAATTCTACCTAAAACACAAGGTGGCCTTGCTTTTCCCTGTCTGTCAGCTTATTGGACATTGGAGTAAATGAAGTTGGCTCTTTTGGTGGGGGAATCAGGGTTATGGGGCCCATTGAAAAATTATGGATCTTTCTAGAACTGTACCTATACCTCTACCTGCAACCCTATTCTCCTCTACCAACTTGGCTACTTTACGAAAATCCCTTCCACATGAGACTTGGGTAATCTTTGAAGGATGGCGAAGGGGCACCTCCTGTAAATTAATGAAAATACACTTTTGGAAATATAAACGGTGGCCTAACAATCCACAGTTCCCTCCAGCTGGACTGGACCCCTGGTTCAAGACCCAGGTTAGCCGGGGCTTTTACACCCCCTGGCAACTATTACAGAATCAAAATATAATTACCTTTAAAGAGGCTAGTCAAAGGTATGGCTGGAGAGAAACTGACAGACTTAGATATTTTCAGATGAAGGACTACATTCTTAAATATCTTAAGCTTAGTAACTCTCAACCTCAGATGCAGGAGGAATCTCTCCCCTTTCCTACAATTTGGTCTACAAGAGGCAGAGAAAAGGTAGTATCTTTGATATACAGTATCAGACCTTTTTGTTAACCCGGTTCCATCATGCAGACTATTTGAAGGGGAAATGGGAGAGGGATCTGGAAGTGGCTCTATCAGACAAGCAGTGGCAGCAAATATGGAAAAGGACTTGACGACAACTTTTTCTCCCTTGTGAGAGAATATGCGGAAAGTTAAAGTTCTGATTTTTATTAATCCTCTCCTTTCTGGCCAAATGGTTACCTGGATGCTCTCCTAAATGTTGGAGAAACTGTGGGACAGAACGAGCATCTCACACTCATATTTTCATCCATTGCCCAAAACTGGCCTCCTTCTGGGCAGCAGTAATTGAACACACAAAACAGATATTTGGTCTTGCAGACCCCTGACCGTGGAACATTTAATGTTAAATCTTCCCCTTGCTCACTTAAAGGGAAAGAGGCCCTATATCTGTGAGATATTTTATTAGTAGCGGTATTTAAAACTATAGCAAGAAGATGGCTCCAGGTCGACCCCCCAGAATGGAAGCAGACTATTAATTCCATGTGAGCAATGGAAAACTAATATTCGATGTACAACAAAAATCCACATTATTTCTTAATTGTTGGACAAGATGGGAGCTATATCAATCAAACATTACTTAGATAATCACACCACTACTTTGAGTATACGACTTAACACCCAGTTGTGCTCTTTTCCCCTTCTTATCAGACGATAACCACCACACCTGTCCTTAAGTATACATCTGTAGATCAGACTGCTGCTTTAGTGCTTTCTTATCTGATAAATGAGTTACTCATTAGATTCTCCAGGTTTTAGCTGCAGGCTCAACCTTAGAATTTTAAGTTGGAGTCCAGCTAAGGGTATAATATGGATTTATTTATCATTTATCATGATACCCTTTGGCCTGTTGTGTTATGATAGACATTTGTTTTGTTACTCAGTCTGTTGGTTAAGTTATGTTAATTCGGTACTTTCTTCATGATATTTATATGGCATTTGTTTTATTCAACACACTATGTAAAACAATGGTTGAAACTGAAAATTGTTGAAATAAACTTGAATATAAAAAAAAAAAGAAAACCAGCAACAAACAGGCTATAAATCGGCTGCTCCATAACAAACAATTTTTCTAGCTTCAGCATGCCCGTGTCAACAGCGGGGGTAGCGGGGGCGGACCAGGAATGGGAGCAGAGACTTTTGATTGTGTAGTGAAGTGAACTGCCCGAGTTAATTTGCAGAATGCTAAATGCTGCAGTTGCTGATATATAATTTTTTTTAACATCCAGCTGTCTGCAGTTAATCACCCATTAGTCTGTTGTGAGGCATATTGCTTTTTGGTTTTTATAATGCTACTGGTTTAATTGATTTAACCCAGAAGAGAGTTTTATGCTTTTACTAAAAGTTGGAGAGTACACTAACTGGAACTGGGCACTGAAAGTCGCAGCTTACACTGACTGGAACTGGGCACTGAGTGAGTTAACAAATCAGGAAAACTATATGTGCAACAAAAGAAATACTGTGTCACATGCGTGGTTACGACTGAGAGGATGGGAGTTAAATGACTGTGATTGGCAAGTGGAAAGGGAGCCAGTAGAGCATCGGGGGAGCTGCACGGGAGAGGGCAAGCATAAACTTTGTCAGCACCTCATTGCCAAGGACAACTGTGACTGCATCCACTTAATCCCCTCCCACAGTAATCTGCTGCACTTAGATGCACCTCTCGACCCATGGGGCACCTCCTAACCTTAGTACTTCCCTGATCCCCACCCATCCTTGCCTACCCCCCCACATCTCATGGCACACCCTCCCTCCCTCCCTCCCCCATTCCTCCACAATGTCACCTTTGTCTGTGACCTTCTCTGTGTCTATCTTCTCCAGGGTGTTCGAACTCATGGATGCAGGCATACTTTGTACAATGCCTCAGCAGTGTCTACATGTATGAACCTTTCTGTGATTTACTGTACCATCTCTGTAAATGTATAAATTGTCTGCTATTTTCTGTTCAACTGATGTGGAACCTACAAAAGAGCATCCACTCACAGGTGTTATCCAAGAACTCAATAAATAAATAAATACGTACCAGAGAGAGACGCCGTGCTGACTGGCTGTGGGTGTGGGTTACTGCCTCTTTGCATTGCCTGCGATTGGCAAGCTGGACAGGAGGCAGAAGAGCATGGGGAGCTGCAAGGACAGGAGACGACTGACCAGGAGAGCCGTGGTGGTTAGATGTGCAGCAGGAGAGCCCAGGAGCCTCTTACAGGAGACAGGGATAGAGAGTTGGGGAGAGAGAGAGAGAAGTGCAGTCAGGGAGGAAGGCTTGCAGCAAGAAGTGGAGAGCTCAAAGCACTGAGGGCATCACAGGAGGGACAGCTTGCAGCATGCAACTCCAGCTGGAGCTGCTCACCAATAACATGGGAAACAAACTGACCACAGGTAATTGTTCTTGCTTGGGTTCTGCTGGCCTGACTGTGTTGTCTCGAGGTTGCCACCTTTGTGCAGATTGTTGCTAATGTTAACAAGGTACAGGGGAACAGACGAGCCAAAAGGGGTGTGTGTGTGTGTGTGTGTGTGTGTGTGTGTGTGTGAAGGGAGAGACAGCAAGGAAAACAGAGCAACAGAGGGGAGGGTAGATGGCATTATGCAAATGAAATGGACAAAGTGCTCTCTCATTGGAGCATATCATTCATTTCAACTATACAAAGTTTCCGCCATAGCCAGCCCGGTGGCACTGAGGGATGAGGTGCTGGACATCACACCTTGCTCTATACCAGTGACCTGTGTTCGGGAGCGAGCGCGGGCCACTGGGGGTTGGCAGGGGAGGAGATGGATCGAGCATCCTAGGGACAGCTCTCCTGATCCAGGGAGGGGGGATTACCAGACATCGGTGCATGCCTGGCCCCTAGCAGTGGCTGGGGGCTGGCACATCAATGCTGCACCTAGTGGGTAGAGGTGCAGCAGACACTTGATGGGGTGCATGCATGGGAGCATGAGCACCGCAATCACTGGCATCATTGCATGCTCCACCTCTGGGGAAGACAGAACAAGGGAAAATTGGCTCCTGGTCGGGCAGCATAAGCTTCCAACCTCCGCGGCCCGACCCCGAATGTTTCCTCTGTCTGGATCCTTCTGAGGTAAACTGAGCTTGGGGGTTCTCACTACCCCACCATGGAGGGTGCTTGCGGGGGAATTGAGGAAGTCACCTGATATCAGGGGTGAACCAGGAAGTCGGTTAGGATGTACGCCAACCGGGAGCCACGGGGAGAAAAAGATAGGGGGAAAAAAAGTTTCCACTCATAAACTGAAGACCACTGTCATACTTAACTTGCATTATCACTGGTCTGTCAAGGATGAGCCCAACACAGCTTGACCTGCATTGGGCTTGTCAGTGACACACCTCTGAAATGCCATTCTCTGTAGAAAAACATTTCTTGCGTAAGAGCAAGCAATGTAAAAATGAATACAGAGAGTTCATCTGTATTGTGTGAGTGGGTGAGAGAGTGGTGTGTGAGTGTTTCTTTTTATTAAGTAGTAACTGATGGCATGTTAAAATTTTCCATGTTTGGATGATTGGTTAACTTTTTTGAGTGACATCCTGTCTACAGCACTTGTACTATGTTAACTCTTAGTTTTAAATTTATAATCGTCAGTGCTGAACTCACTCCACGGTGCAGTATAGACGACAGGCTCGGGAGGTTTGGGTTTCTCGGTTGTGCTCTGGGGGATCCTTGGCCAGGTGAGGAGTGAGTATACCTGTCCAGTGTTCGGGTCCTTTCAGAAGGGCCATCTGCCCCATTTCAGGAGGAAATGGTTTGAGAGATGTAAGCCCCCACTTGGCCGGCTTATTATCCCAGTTGCCCCTCCTCCCTTAGGTGTAGCTTTGGGCATGTTCTCTTTTGCTGCCCTCAGGGGCGGTGTTATTGCCGTTATATAAGACCAGGGGCTACTGGGAAAGAGGGGATAGAGGAGTCGGTGAGTTTGGACAGCGAGGTGTGACTGGGGCCTAAACCCCCGCCCAGAAGGTACCAGCCTGGACAGCAGCGTGTGTCTTGCCGTGTCTCCATGATGAAGGGTGGCAAGAGTTGAGACCATTGGGGCAGGGAGGCTTTGCCATTACTGTGGGTAGGAGACTTGAGCTGAAAAAGAAAGTCTGTAACATCTGGAGGCTTGAGTCCCTGTGCCCTGAATATGTGGAGGTATGGCAGTTGGGGTGGCAGGCTCACAACAGGGTCCCTTGGAGGTGGCAACTCTGAGGAGGTCAGTTTCCACCTGGCACACTGCTGGAGATAAGCTTGGAGGGCCTGCATTCTGGGATTCATTTTATTGGGCCTGCAGTGCCCGCATCTGGGGCAGGACCCGTGTCACACCCAAGAAGGAATGCAGGGGGAATGTTGTAACAGGAGGGAGACGTTTGCCAGTCTACATTGTTTTAAGCCACTGCTCAACCCAGCATGGAGGAGGAAACAGCACCTGGTTTGGGAATTCTGGAAAAGGGATATGGAGCAGCCGTGATATGGAATTTAGGCTGCATCAGGCCCTGGTTCCTATAAAGTCCAGAGGTGGGAGGAGTTAGGCACTCCCTGGTGTGGTGGTTCTTGGTAAACATATTTGGTAGATGCGAGCTTCGATTCCGGTTTGCATATCTATGCATGGAGCCTGTTGTGGTCTAATTTCTAGGTCTGAGGTGATCTAGCTGTTCTGGTCCTGCTGTACCTTTGTACCCATCATTCCCGTATCTTCTCAGCCCTATGGAGCTGCTCCTTATATTTATTTTTTATAAATAATTAATATCTTTGAATTAAATGTTCCTATATTTCCTTTTACATAGCTTGTGCTGGGTTACTTAATGAACTAACTTGATTGTTCCCTTCAAAGAAGATTTTCCATCTCCTTTCCCACTGCCACCTGCTCAAAGGGTTGCAACAGCATGTGGGTCAGCATCAGCCCGGTAAGAGGAGGCCTTTTTAGTGCCTGCAATACCACCTGCCAGGTAAGGCCTTTATTTTTTACTTCTGAAGCTGTGTGCTACGTGCTGGAGGGACTCAGGTTCTGTAACCCCCCCCCCTTTGCATTTTACCATCGGGACCCCTAGACAGAATAGAGGGAGGAGGGGGTTACATATGCAAAACCATATTTGTTTACT
Organism: Neoceratodus forsteri; assembly: GCA_016271365.2. Taxonomy (NCBI): domain Eukaryota; kingdom Metazoa; phylum Chordata; order Ceratodontiformes; family Ceratodontidae; genus Neoceratodus; species Neoceratodus forsteri. The sequence continues at coordinate 739,396,430 of CM028137.1, read as the reverse complement.
TACTGTTTGCTGCAGTATAGTAGATTGTATCAGACTGATTTTGCTGACTTGCAAGCTGACATTTTCTGTAACTACAATCCCCATGCAGTTGACATCAGAGGAGGGCTGCAGCAGTGGGAGATTCAATAGCCTGCAGTGCATGTTAAGAGTTTTTATAAGTTCTGATCCTGTGCTTGCTGATCCCGCTGTCCTCCCAGGGCTGAGTGCAGTCCCAGAGAACTGTACTTTGCATCAGTAGAACAGCAGGACCAGCAAATATCTGAGCAGAGCTTATAAAAGCTCTAAGCTCTGCTGTAATCACAGCCAACAGGGAGCTGTGGAGGGAACCCAGTTTGGGATGGTGGGCAACATTGTGACAACACCAGGGACTTTCTGCTTTTTTTTTTCTCATTACCCTTTGACCTTCCCTACTTCCCACGTGCTGAAAAGCACCAAACACTACTCCAACAGGCATCTCATACACACAGATATTCCTCTGAGGGGCAGCTAGCTCCTCAACCCACCTCAATAATCACTGTGGCAGCGAACTTGGTGCCAACCCCCTTAGCTATGAGCACCATTACATGCCAGCACCACACCAGCCCCCAAAGGCCACTCAACCAGTTTTCTGACCCCAGTCCCAGACATGGGTCACAAATACAGCAGTGCATGACCATCGGACACCTCCATTTTTATTTTTGTTCATAACTTTTTGACCTGGAAAGCACACTGAACTGTGATAGCTCATTTCCTGGTATGCCCTCCATTGTGGGTTTTTTTTTTTGTGGATACGGTGTTACATGTATAAGCCCCCCCCCATTTGCATCTTACCTTAATTGGGGCTACTGCCCCGCAGCATCCTTGGCAGTGGCCCTGGATGGGAATCAGGCCATAGCTCCCACTGGAACATCGCGGCTGTGGCCGCCTGCATCCTTTTGGTCCTTGGCTCACATAGCAAAGAGAGTCAAGATCCAGGTATTGTTTTCTGCCTTTGGGTGGATTTGGGGGTCATTTCAGCAGTCCCAGAGGCAACGAGGAATGGACCACAGAACATAAACAGTAATGGCCGCACTGTGCCATTTTACGCATGCATGGCCACCAACATTAAAGGAGCTGTGACTCCAATAAAGTGTTTGGCCATGCGGCCACTATATAATTATATCCCCGGCTTCAGGGCAGGCAGCGCAGCTAGTGATCTGTGGAGAAACACCTCTGAGTGCAATAATTCTAGGATTGTGCCCGTAGAATGGGCTAATTATAAATAAGGGCTGGGATGTACTGGAGGAAATTGTAAACAATAATGGTGGCACCCATGGGACTCCTGCAGTAGAAAGGGCCACCGGAAAAAGTTAGAGGGCACCAGAAATGCCCAGGAAAGTAACCAGCCAATCAGAAGGGGAGCTGTAAAAAATCTATGAAAGAAATTGTAAGCCCGCCAAAAGGGGGAGTCAGCAGATATTCTACAGAGAGCAGGCAGTGAGACTGTGTTTGGGCTACCTAGCCTAAGGGCCTGTTCCAACCGCCCATCGGCCTTCTGGCCATAAAGGTGAACAAGAGACAGAGCACCTAGCAAAGGCAGAGGTAACAGAGATTTCCTAGTGTAACCCCCCCCTGCAAATGGGGGTTCCCAAAAGTCTTCCAGGAGCTTGCTTGAATGCTCCAAGCCTGGATGGTGTTCGGCGTCTAAGCCATTTATCTGTGAGTGCTTTTAGAGCCTCTGGTACTGTCTCTTTAAGAGCTGTCTGCCTGCAGACATAATTAATTTGGATGGGGATCTGTGTGTTTCCCTGCTTGAGTCCCACTCGAGCTGCTGGAAAATTGCTCCGTTTCTGCTGTCACTAAGTGGGCAGAGTGAGCACTTTACAAAGATATAACTGCTTGCCAGATATCATTTAGAGTAATATGGAAAATACAGTTTGTCTAACCTGCTTTTCTTTGCAGTCAGAACTGTGTTTGCCTAGTCCCCCATTCTAGTTTTGAACTGCTGAACTGGACCAATCAGTGTGGGGGGACCTTTGAAATGGAGCCTGCTGGCAAATCAGAACTTGGACTCTCATTGTGGAGCCAGCCACCTATGTACTGTATGGCCAATGCTTCTGGGAATTGTAATTTGGACTTCGGCGCCTTTTTTCCACCAACAGGGGGAGTTTACTGTGAGTGACAGCCAAACCAGCCAAATGAACTGGGAGGAACTCAAAGGAAATGCCCTGCTCTGTCTACTGGAAAGATCAGATGAGTTGTGACTGTGAAGAAGGAAGGAGCTCCGGGCTCCTGCGCAGTTGAGTTTTTACGCGGGAAGCTTGTATGGGGCCCTGAAGTTCGGTCTACAACTGTTTGTGAGTGCCAGTGTGGACTGAATCAGAGTTGTAAGGAGAAAGAAGCACCAGAAGTGAGGAAACCAGGCTCACCCTGTAGAAGACTGGAGAAACTGCTGAATTGCGCTTCGGTCTGTCAGGAACTGAATCTGCTATGTGTTCTCCTGGGTATTGTGCAGTAGTGCGATCGGGATAGTGAAGCAGCCTGCCTGGTATAGTACTTTTACATATAGATGTGTGTAGTGCTTGTGGGGAATCGTGTTTCAAATCCCTGTACAGTGAATTGAGTGCCTGAAGCTGGAAGTAAACCCCACCTTAATCCAGACTACATCCATTTGCTCTGAACTGCCGTAGGGTCCAGTCACAAGGACCTTGTCCACATGGTGTGCTCCTCCTGGCAATCCAGGACAATCTGCCTTCCATTCCGTTTCAGCATTGAATTTGTGAGTACAAATCAGGGTAGCTCCCTGCCATCATCTAATTGCAAGTGTTCCATCTGATTACTTTTCCTTTCTTTCTTCACGAACTGAGCCTACCGGCTCCGGATTACAAAGTGGGTATTGTGCATGCATTTTCCAACCTCAGGGCCCCAGTCAGCTTTACCAAATAGACTAGCCTCTTATTGCCTGGGTACCCAGTAAGAGTGACATTTGGGACTCTGAAATATGTTCACAGTACTGTGATTATTAATGTGACTGAATCAATTAACCTGATTTCCCCCTGACCTTGTTACGATCCCCTAAATAAATCAGATTTGGTTGTTTAGCAAAGTTACACTGCTTGAACTGTGTGTCTATGTTGAATTACTGAACAGTGGTTATTGTATAACTGCATCTTACTTTACAGGGGGTCCCCAGAGTCAAGCTGATTGAACCAATCCTGGGGGGTAAGTGTATATTGCAAGAGTACTGTGATTGATTTGCGTGGGCCACTAGTGGGAAGAAAGGGGGGTTGCAGTGACCCAGAGGGCTGTGACCAAGTCATATCAGACTGTCTTAACCCCGACTTCTGGGTGGAGGCACCCGCCATCAGATCCAGGCCCTTCAACTTGTTAGTGGCAAATCAGGCAGGGGTAGTAGCCCTTGGGATAGCACCCGCTGGGGGTTACATCTTGGAGGCTCACCGCTGGGATTAGTGTCCTCTAGTGGCCACATTTACGAATTACTGTTAAAAAATAAATGGGTACCCCAACAGAAGTGGCTGTACACCAGCTGGTGAAGTGGTCTACTGGGGAGGAGTTCGACCCCCAAAATGCTATACTTATCTTGGATATCCCGATGGGTACCAGTACGGACACTGTAGAGGGAGTACTTTCCAAGGTTGAATGTTTACAAGACCCTGTGGTAGAGGGGCGACAGGCTGATCTGCTCACCCAAACTTTCATGGCCCTAATAGAGTGTAAGGACCCTGTAGACAGTTCTAAAGTGCCACAGACTGTTACCCCCGGGGAAACCCTCACTGTCTGGAGATTGAATAACCAAAGACAGTAAAGACCCCAAGGAGAATGAGCCTCCCCCATTATCTGAAACGTTTGAGGAGAAATTTGCTAAATTGTTGTTGGGGGAAGGGAAAACTGTGGAAGATTTAAAGAAACTATCATTGCCACCTGAGAACGTTCCTCCACCAACACCCTCTTCCTCTCCAGCACCCGTTATTGCCCCTCCTTCTGTGCCAGTACAAGCCCCCATGTCTGTACCTGCCAATAGTCACGACTCTTACCGCAGGTTGAGAATTTTCTCTGGCACCCTCCCCACCCCACAAGGGGAGGATGATTGGGAGACCTGGATAGACTGTGTTGCCCTTTGGTATCTGAGTGGCAGTGTGTGAGGCTGAGAAATGGAAAAGAATCCTAGAGAGCTTGAGAGGTCCCGTTCTGGAAGCCATTAAGTCTTTGAGGTCCACAAACCCTGAGGCATCTGCCCAAAGTACCTAACTGTACTTGAATGCAATTTTGGGAGTATTGAGTCAGGGAGAGCTTGATGTGGACGTTTCAAGGTACAAAACAATGGCCAGGGAAAGTTTATCCACATATGTTACTCGTCTGGAAGGAGCACTACAGAGGGCCTACCAGAAAGTGGGGGTGGCTGCCAGTGACTTAAACTGGTGAGGTTGGAGCACATATTGCAACATGCAAAGCACTCAAAATTGCAGCTCCTTCAGGTGAGGCTTCATGACAGGAGAGGTAACCCACGGATCATTGTGATTTGATGAAGAGATCCGGAAGTTGGAGGAGGAGGATTTCTCAGAACCCGTGTAGTTGTAGCTGCACAACCTCTGCTCCAAGGACAGGGTCGGCTGCTGATGGCCAGGGATCACCGAAAACCCATGATGAAAGTCAAAGATTAAGTGCCTGCCAAACAGGGATGGCTGTAAACAGCCCGCACTGGGAGGAGTTGCTGAGGGAAATTAGGAAAGTAACAGACAGTCTCATCATGAGGGATACTCCTATGAGCACGGGCACTGACACTTGCCTGACTGCTTCTGCTATGGGGGTGGGGGTGCCCACCCAGGCACCTCATGTTGACAAGAGTTCGAAACTTGATGCATTGACTATGGAAGTGAGGGAACTGAAAAGATGTCTCCAAATGTCCAACCCATCGCTGGCTAAGGTAGCACCAAGGTTTTCTATTGATAGTACCAATGCCACAGCCCCCACAGTAATGCCTCAGTCACCCCAAACTTCAGCAGCCATATTTTTGCCATAATTGTGGGAAGGATGAGCACATGAAGAGGGAATGCCAGTCTCAGAAAGACTTAGAGAGTGGTGAGCGCTACAAGGAGAACTTCAGAGAACAAGTCAGTGGTTAAGAGGTGCACGAAATGGTCCCAATGAGGGTCCCAAAAATGCTAACTCACATCCCTCTGTGGCAAGGGTCAGTGCCCGGCCCCTTCTGCTTCTCCAGACTTGACCAGAATAGTGGGTCCTCCATGGAGACCACTGCAAAGGTGAATGGAGTGTCTACAAGAGCTGTTTTAGGCAGTGGCTCTTATGACAATTATGTTCCAGGATTGGTATCGGAAGCATTTGTCAAATGTACCTCTACAACCATTAGAAGGACTGTATGCATGGGGGTTAAGTGAGAAGGCCTACCCCTCTGGGTATATCTGAATTTGGCTGTCTTTCCCCATCTCTGTGGTTGGAATGGCAGAGCAAGTAGAGACCCTGGCCTTAGTGGGTCCCCCTACTGGACTGTATGATGGGGTTCCTTTACTAATTGGGACTAATGCACATATGTTTGGACAGCTGGCACAGTTGTGTTATGAAAAACAGGGGCCAAGGACTAGTAGAGCTTCCAGAATTCTGGCCTTGATCAAGAAGGCCTATGAGGCATAGAGACATGCTGACAAAGTGGAACCAGAGGAACCGGTTGGAGTTGTCTGGAAAAGGGATCCTGAGTCTCTGATCCTGGCGCCAAATGCCCATTGTACCCTCAAGGGGGTAGTCCATATCAGAAAGGATGTCAAGAATAAAATCCTCATGCTGGATGCACCAGGCAATGGGAAACTGCCGGAGGGACTGCTGGTCAAGCCTAGTATTTGCCTGCCAGAGCCCATGCTTATGCCAGAAGGGTAATGGTTCAAGTTCATAATGTGTCTGACAGAGAGATTCGAGTAAACAGAGGTTGCACCCTGGCTAATGTGCATTGTGCAGACACTGCAGTGCTACCCAGTAGCAAGAGTTCGGGAAAGAATGACAAAGTAACGCCTGACTTGTTTGATTTCAGTGACTCCCCGTTGCCAACTGAATGGAAAGTGAGGATCAGTGAGAAGCTTGCCAGAGAGACCAGGTGTTTTCCTTAAAAGAATGAGACATAGGGTGTGTGCAAGGAACTGAGCACCACATCCAGCTGCATGATGAAAGGCCATTTCGTGAGAGGTCTTGACACCTGGCCCCTGCTGACATAGATGATGTGAGATGGCATCTGCAAGAGATGCTAGCTGCTGGGGTAATACAAGAATCCAGAAGCCCCTATGCTTCCCCCATTGTGGTAGTGAGAAAAAAGAATGGGATAGTAAGGATGTACGTGGATTATCGCACTTTAAACCGGTGGACTATCCCTGATCAGTATATAATGCCCCGCATTCAGGATGCTTTAGACTGCCTGAATGGTAGCAAGTGGTTCTCTGTGCTGGATCTTCGCAGTGGGTACTACCAGATCCCGATGGCCCCAGAAGACCGTGAGAAGACAGCCTTTATCTGTCCACTTGGCTTCTATGAATTCATGAGAATGCCTCAAGGGATTTCAGGCGCACCAACCACCTTTCAGCGACTGATGGAGCGTGCAGTGGGGGACATGAACTTATTAGAGTGCCTGGTATACCTAGATGATGTTATTGTGTTTGGCAGCTCACTGGAGGAACATGAGAGCAGATTATTCAAGGTGTTGGACTGACTGGAAGACTTTGGCCTTAAACTGTCCATTGATAAGTGTCAATTCTTTCAAACATCAGTAAAGTATGTGGGACACATAGTATCCACCGAGGGAATAGAGACCAACCCAAGTAAAGTCGAGGGCTTGGCCACCTGGCCACAGCCCAAAAATCTAAAAGAACTGCAAAGATTCCTGGGATTCTGTGGTTATTATCGGCGTTTCATCAAGGACTATTCAAGAGTGATCCGCCCTTTACTTAACCTTACTCAAGGGTATCCACCAACCCACAAAAAATACAAAAAGTCAGCATCCCTCGAGACTGAAAGAGTGTATTTTCATCCAAGTGAAGTATTTGGGGCCCACTGGACTCCTGATTGTGAGACTGCTTTTCATGAGATCATATATCAACTTACCCACGCTCCGGTGTTGGCCTATGCTGATTCAACCAAACCTTATGTCCTGCACACTGATGCTAGCTTGCAAGGGTTGGGGGCTGTGTTCTACCAAGAGCACTAGAATAGCCTGAGACCAGTGGCCTTTGCCAGCAGAAGCCTGACCCCTTCCGAAAAGAACTATCCTGTACACAAGTTAGAGTTCCTAGCTTTGAAGTGGGCCATTGTTGATCAATTCCATGAGTACTTGTATGGGGCTAAGATACTAGTAAAGACTGACAATAATCCTTTGACCTATGTGCAGACTTCAGTTAAGTTGGATGCCACTGGCCATAGGTGGCTCTCTGCCCTTTCTACCTACGACTATGCTGTTGAATACAGAGTAGGCCTGAACCACATAGATGCTGATGCTCTCTCCTGGAGGCCTGTTCCCCAGAATGACTGGGTCAGACTGTCAGAACCTAATATTAGAGCACTCTGCCAGAAGTCTGACAGGGAAGAACAAATGTCCACGGACGCAGTGGCCTGTATGGTGGATTGTTTGGGACCCTCTGAGATTTGCATACCTACTGCTTATTGCCACTTTTCTGCAATAGACATTGGTGCATTGCCTCAGCTGGACAATGACAGTATTCGGCCGGCTCAATCCCGAGATCCCATGATCAAATCAGCTTTAGAAGCCCTATATGCAGGGAAAGATGTGTCCAAATTACGTTCCACTGATTTGAGAACTGCATTGTTATACAAAGAAGGTCCTAAGTTGAAACTGATCAATAGACTGTTATACATAGAAACAGTAGACAGAGGGGGGCAAGTAGACAAACAACAACTAGTGCTGCCCACTGCCTTTCGAGATTCAGTACTGAGGTCCTTACATAACCACATGGGGCACCTTGGTATAGACAGAACATTTGACTTGGTGAGATCCAGATTCTATTGGCCTAAGATGGGGGCTGATGTGGAGCAACACATTCAAACTTGTAGACGCTGCTTACAGAGGAAAGCTTTGCCCCAGAGGGCTGCCCCCCTTGTTAACATCAGCACCAGTGCATCCATGGAGCTGGTCTGTATTGATTTTCTGAGTTTGGAGTCAGATCAAAGAAATATTAAGAATGTGCTGGTGGTCACTGACCATTTTACAAGATATGCCCAAGCTTTCCCCACCAAGGACCAGGAGGCGTCCACTGTGGCAAAAGTACTTGTAGAAAACTTTTTTGTTCACTATGGGGCTCCACAAAGAATCCATTCTGATCAAGGGAGAGACTTTGAGAGTCGTCTGATCAAAGAGATGCTTTCTCTGTGGGGAGTGGCGAAAGTCCAGAACCACCCCTTACCACCCCCATGGGGACCCGCAGCCTGAACGTTTCAACCGCACTTTGCTAGATATGCTAGGCACCCTCCACCCAAAGGACAAGCCTAGATGGAGCCAACAAATTAGCACCCTGGTACATGCCTACAACTGCACCAAAAGTGATGCCACTGGGTTCTCCCCCTACCGCCTGATGTTTGGAAGAGAAGCTCAACTGCCGGTAGATGTGTACTTTGGGGTCTCTCCTGATGGGGTTCGAGCTGACAACTATTTACAGTATGTGCAAAAGTTAAAGGCCCAGCTAAATCATGCGTACCAACTGGCTCAAACCATGGCTGCCAAAAGATATCTGGCCAACAAAGAAAGGTATGATAAAAAAGGTGAAAGCACAGGAACTCCAGGAGGGAGATTGGGTATTGCTAAGAAATCTGGGACTGCATGGCAAACACAAGATTGCTGACAGATGGCACCATATCCCTCACATTGTAGTGGGCACACTAGATGATCTGCCTGTGTACAAAATAAGGCCTGAGAATAATTCAAAAGATATTAAAACCATGCATAGAAATCATTTACTGCCCATTGGACAAATCTTGATTGAGTCTGAGCCCCCAGAAAATGCCCCCTCTGGACCAGTGACTAGAGCTGCTGCTAAGAAAAAATCAAGAAAGTCTGCACCTACAGAAGCCGAGTTAAAGTGTTCCCCTCCACAAATCCCAGTTGAGTATGACTGTCAGTCCATTTCAAAGGAAAGTGAGTGTGACTTTGAATACTACCCTTCTTACGAATGGAGTCAATTGTTTCAGGGCAATCCCCTAGTCAATATCGGGCCTTCTGGACTGTCTCAGCCCCCAGCTTTGTCCCTGGAGCCAATGCTCCCAGAAAGTGAAGTGCAAAGCATCAAGTCAGATGATATGGAATCATTGTATATGGCTGAACTGATTGAGCCTTCAGGGGAAGAAAATGATGGACTGGAACAGTCTGGTGATACACCAGAACAAGAAGAGTATTTTGAGTGCCCTGATGGTCCACTGCCAGTGTCCGAAAGCTCTCCATGTCAGCCAAGTGTTGTGGACTCAGAGATTGTAACTTCTGGAGCTGAAAGTGCCCCAAGTTCTAGCCTCTCTACCCCAATGGAGACTCCCCTGACAAGTGAGGACAATGCTGAAAATGAGGCTCAGAATGCAGAGACTGTAACAGTTCCCCCTAGAAAGACTGGTCGAGCTGTAAGGCCCATGGTGCACCTCAGTTATGATTCCCCTGGGAGGCCGGTGGACTTGCCTCTTAATGTTGTCCATAAAGGAGTGTATGTGTCCCCGAGCTCCTTGCCCAAACTGAACATCAGTGCTAACTCCAAGTTACTTTTGTTGTCCTCTAGGTAGGTGCCCCTGCCCCATCCAGTCCCAAGGTAGCTGATAGGGAGGGCCCCCTCTCTTCAGGTTTCATGTACAAGAGGTAATAACCTGAGTTATGGTACAATGTGTGTGTGTAATGCTGTGTAAAGAGTGACGTACTGCAAAGTTTCAGAAATGTGTTCCTGGTAAAGTGATATATTGACTGATGATTACATGTATGAGCCTAATGTGATCCTGATGCAAATGTATATGGTTGCAATTGAAACTTATGGGGGTACTTGCTTGATGCGGACGCCAAGCTTTTTCCAGGCCAGGAAGGGTGTAACCCCCCTGCAAATGGGGGTTCCCAAAAGTCTTCCAGGAGCTTGCTTGAATGCTCCAAGCCTGGATGGTGTTCAGTGTCTAAGCCGTTTATCTGTGAATGCTTTTAGAGCCTCTGGTACTGTCTCTTTAAGAGCTGTCTGCCTGCAGACATAATTAATTTGGATGGGGGTCTGTGTGTTTCCCTGCTTGAGTTCCACTTGAGCTGCTGCCAAATTGCTCCATTTCTGCCGTCACTAAGTGGACAGAGTGAGCACTTTTCAAAGATATAACTGTTTGCCAGACATCATTTAGAGTAATAACGAAAATACAGTTTGTCTAACCTGCTTTTCTTTGCAGTCAGATCTGTGTTTGCCTAGTCCCCCCATTCTAGTTTTGAACTGCTGAACTGGACCAATCAGTGTGGGGGGACCTTTGAAATGGAGCCTGCTGCTGGCAAATCAGGACTTGGACTCTCACTGTGGAGCCAGTCACCTATGTACTGTATGGCCAATGCTTCTGGGAATTGTAATTTGTACTTCGGCACCTTTTTTCCACCAACAGGGAGAGTATACTGTGAGTGACAGCCAAACCAGCCAACTGAACTGGGAGGAACTAAGGAAATGCCCGGCTCTGTCTACTGGAAAGATCAGATGAGTTGTGACTGTGAAGAGGGAAGGAGCTCCGGGCTCCTGCGCAGTTGAGTTTTTGCACGGGAAGCTCGTGTGGGGCCCTGAAGTTCGGGCCTACAACTGTTTGTGAGTGCCAGTGTGGACTGAATCAGAGTTGTAAGGAGAAAGAAGCACCAGAAGTGAGGAAACCAGGCTCACCCTGTAGAAGACTGGAGAAATTGCTGAATCACACTCGATCTGTCAGAAACTGAATCTGCTGTGTGTTCTCCGGGTATTGTGCAGTAATTGCGATCGGATAGAGAAGCAGCCTGCCTGGTATAATACTTTCTTTACATAAATGTATGTAGTGCTTATGGGGAATCACGTTTCAAATCCCCTGTACAGTGAATTGAGTGCCTGAAGCTGGAAGTAAACCCCAGCTTAATCCAGACTACATCCATTTGCTCTTAACTGCCGTGGGGTCCAGTCACAAGGACCTTGTCCACATGGTGTGCTCCTCCTGGAAATCCAGGACAATCTGCTTTCCATTCCATTTCAGCATTGAATTTGTGAGTACAAATCAGGGTAGCTCCCTGCCATCATCTAATTGCAAGTGTTCCATCTGATTACTTTTCTTTTCTTTCTTCACGAACTGAGCCTACCAGCTGCAGATTACAAGGTGGGTATTGTGCATGCATTTTTCATCCTCAGGGCCCCAACCAGCTGCACCAAATAGGCTAGCCTCTTATTGCCTGGATACCCAGTAAGAGTGACATTTGGGACTCTGAAATATGTGCACAGTACTTTGATTATTAATGTGACTGAATCAATTAACCTGATTTCCACCTGTCCTTGTTACTATCCCCTAAATAAATCAGAGCTGGTTGTTTAGCAAAGTTACACTGCTTGAACTGTGTGTCTATGTTGAATTACTGTACAGTAGTTATTGTATAACTGCATCTTACTTTACAGGGGGTCTCCAGAGTCAAGCTGATTGAACCAATCCTGGGGGTAAGTGTATATTGCAAGGGTACTGTGATTGATTTGCGTGGGCCACTAGTGGGAAGAAAGGGGGATTGCAGTGACCCAGAGGGCTGTGACCAAGTCATATCAGACTGTCTTAACCCCGACCTCTGGGTGGAGGCAACCGCCATCGGATCCAGGCCCCTCAACCTGTTAGTGGCAAATCAGGCAGGGGTAGTAGCCCTTGGGAAAGTGCACCCTGGGGGTTACACTAGTAAGTGAGATACTGTATCCTAATATGTCCCTATATCAAAATGAGTCAGTATATATCAAATCTTCTGTGTATACAATAACAGTTCTAGAAATCTGAAACAAAAACTGAGGGACTCTACCACCCACCACCATGCCTTATCCCCCCCACCTGGGGCAAAACCAATGTATAGATAACTAGTTCGAAGGAATACATATCAATTAGGTATGTGAACATATAGCAATACCATAATGCATGTCCGTATATTGTTCCCGAAGCTAGTGAAAGTTTAAGCAGTGTAATGTGACATAAAACCCAAATCAGTGTTAATCCCGTCTCTCACCATATTGAGAAATAAAATGAGCTTGACCTTGAAAGCCCGCCTCTGTTGTGTATTTTTGAAATGTCCTTTCAAAACCAGTACTGACGAATCTGAGATGGAGTGATCAGACTGAGATAAGTGTTGTCCCACTGGTTTTTCAGTTATCTTCATTTTAATAGCATGTCTGTGTGAGTTCATTCGGGTGCAGAGAGGTTGTTCCACCTCTCCCACATACCCTGTTTGTGGATATCTCTTGCATTGAATAAAATAAACAACATTTCAAGATGCACATGTACAGTTCCCCTGTATCCTGAATTGTCTGTTTTGTGGAGTATTGATAAAATCAGAAGTAGAAATGTGCTTACAAGTCTTACATCTAACATAATTGCAGGGTTGTGTGAAGTGCTCTGCGGAAGCTAATTTGGTGAATTCGCCACAAATTTGTCTGTTGATAAAAACGTTGCTGCATCTCTAGTGGTAGGGTTTGAATAAGGATCTCCCTGAATTTAATTTTGTTGAACAGTAGTGGTATACTGTGCCAAAGCTATTTTCCTGGTGTGACTCAGGGAGTTGGGGGGTAAAGGGAGGAATTCTGTGATCAATGCAATGTAAAACAAACACAATGACAAACCAGGGCAAAATACAAAGTTTACAAAATACTGCAATGGTAACAGGCGATAAGCCATACACATTGTAATTACAAAGTGAAAGTGCTGTGTAAGGAGACATATCCCGATGTGTTGAAGCAGGGTAAGGTGTGCAACTAGCTGTAAGAATAGGGTTGTGAGAGATGTTATATCAGGAGCTGTTGGAGTACATTAAGGATGAAAGGTGAAATGAGAGTAAGAGTTTATTTCAGAGAGTTGGAGGATATAGAGAAGGGCAGACAGTCAGACAAGTAGAGGTTTTGCATCAAGAGATGTGGAAACATTGAGAGTCAGAGGAACTTTGGGCTTAGGAGGATAGGATGGAGGGGGGTGAGGAAATAGGAGAGGTATGAGGGAAAAGTGACGAGTCAGCATTTTTTTTAATTTATTTACTAAAGATTAGAAGTGACATCTTAATTCTAGCAAGGTCCTGCTTCTGCCCAGTTCCATAGTTTGGTTAGACTGGAGCACTCAGATGTAAAAGGGACACTGTCAGCCATTTTGCATAATATTATTTCAAGTTGAAAACCCACATTTTATGATTTCCTTCCTTTTCTAACATTCATTGTTGTTGCTGGTAGTTTTATCTATCTCCTTTCTTAATGGAACTGAAATACATGCTAATGGTGTAATTGCGTCCAACCTTGTTTTGTATTAAATCCTTGAGCTACTCTTATTGTATACCTCCTGACATTAGGAACACACCCAAATAGTGCAGCCACTCATGACGCAGTAGTCTCCGCTCCTCCTACTGCATCATGAGTGGCTAGACTGTGTTGGGAATGTTCCAAGTCCTGGAAATATACAGTGGGAGTTGATCAAGGACTGTAAACAAACATGTTTTTGTGTGGTAGCACCAGTATGGTGGGCAGTCTGTTTAAAGAAACAAACATTTGTCAATGCTGAATGTTTGCTTGCAGCATAATATAGCTTTAAAGAGCCCCTGATGTTGTTGGGACAACTTTGAAAAATATTTAGACACAATTAGCTTACATTTCACACTTTTCAATAATTGTCACCCTATTTGTTTATTATTTAGGACATTTGCATGGAAACAGGATATCTGCCCTATTTGCTCTGCCATCTTGTCTACTCCTGCCGTTACATTTCTGTTTATGACATCCCAGTCTGTTGCTGTGAAAATAATTATAATGTCATAAAGGACATTACGATGTCATGTGTAGACAGGCAACTAAAGTAAATAAAGTCGAAGGCACACTTATCTTGCTTTTATGTCACTTCCCTCAGTAATAAAAACAAACTCTGGCCAGAGCCGATAGGACTGCAGCTGAGAATTTGGGTTAAAATATTTAAAATTGGTATTTTAATATTTTTACACCAAATTTTCAACATAGCTTTGTTATGACCCTGCCTCATGAAGAAGGGCAGAGAAAATGTTCAACTCTGGCCTAAAGGTGATTTGTGCAGGGAGTGAAAATCAACTTTCAGGATGCAGAAACACATTTGAGGCAGCAGTTGAAAAATGAGAGCCATCACATACATGAGGTGCTGTAAAGAAATGGCTATGTTAAAAATGTGGGGTAAAAATATTAAATATTACCAACGTTATGAGCCTGTGTTTGCAAAATTCAACATAGCCTCATAATTTTTTTAAATATTTTTTCATCAAATTTAAGACATAGCCTTCTTATGACCTCACCTCATGAGCAAGGGCAGAGACAAATTTCAGCTCCTGTCCGAAAGGTGATTTCATGCAGGGACCACGAAATCACCTTTTGGGAAGTAAAAAAAAAATTTTTGACCAGGATTTGAAAAATGACAGCTGTCACATTCATGAAGTGCTGTAAAGATATGTCTATATTGTAAATTTGGGGTAAAAATATTGCAAATTACCAAAGTTACAAGCCTGTGTTTGCAAAATTCAACATTAGCTCATAACCTTGTTGTTTGTTAATATTTTTACACTGAATTTAGAACATAGCCTTCTTATGACTCCACCTCATGAACAATGGCAGAGAAAATTTTCAACATCTGCCATAAAGGTGATTTTGCACAGGGACTGCAAAATCACCTTTCGGGATGTAAAAAAATACATTTAGGCCAGGATTTGAAAAATGACAGCTGTCACATTCATGAGATGATATAAAGATATGACTATATTGTAAATTTGGGGTAAAAATATTGAAAATTACCAAAGTTACAAGCCTGCATTCGAAAAATTCAATGTAGACTTATAACTTTGTTGTTTTTTAATATTTTTACACCAAATTTTCGGCCGAGCCATCTTATGACCCCACCTCATGAACAAGGTGGAGAAAATGTTCAACTCCTGCCCAAAAGGTGATTTCGCACAGCGACCACAAAATCCCCTTTCGGGACAGATTTACCTAATGTCACTTGTGTTGTTCATGAGGTGGTGTCCCAAAAGAGGTATGTTGAAAATTATTGGAGAAAATATTGAAAAATGGACAGATTATGCTACTAAGTTCAAAACCCCATTGAAATACATTAAACCTCATATTGCTTTCCTCAGTTCACAGTCCGGCGTTGAAAAGTGAAGACATGTCTGTGGACCAGACAGGATTACGGCATTGGACACCCAATGGGTAAGTATGGGCTTGGGGGGAGTGGTGGGTGATGGGTGCTGAGTGGGAGGGGAGGGGGACAAAATCAGCTGCAAAAGACATTGATGGACAGTTTTCTTTTTACAGGATTTAAAAAAAAAATGAGCCTCTGGATCGTGACACTGGGGGACTAGGCACCCCCAAGTGTCACTCTTGTGTTTCTGGGGGGGTGACGGGCACTAAGAGGGAGGGTCAGGTGGATGAAAATTTTAAGAAAACACAGGAATACTGATGGCAACACAGGGGGATTGGGCACCCCCAGTGTCACTCTAATGTTTCGGGGGTATGAGAAAAAAAAAGGGGCATGGAACAAGATCACGACACTGGGGTGTTGGGCATCCCTAGTGTCACTGTTATGTTTATGGGGGAGGTGTGGGGTGGTGGGTGCTGAGAGAGAGGGTTGGGTGAGGGGGATATCTATATTTTAAAAGACAAAAAAGACCCACGGTCATGGCACACTGCACCATGACCAAGATGGCAGCTACAGTCCACTGCACATGCGCTATTGGCCGTGCATGTGCAGTAGACTGCAGCAGTCATCTTGGAGATGGTGGAATGTGCCATGACCACCAAATTGTTTTGTCTTACAGTGTCATAAGCAGGATCCCCAGATGTTTTTTGTAGTAAAAATAGTGCAGTGCGAGAGGAGTGCTCCATGGACACAGAGGCGACTGTGGGGTGTGTTGTTCGTTCGCGGAGAATGCAAGGAATGCAGAGTCCTTTTTTGAAAGCTATAGATCTGCAGGGCTCCGACCACTGCAGCCTGAAAAAAGGGACAGAATTGCAAAAATATAGTTCTGAATACGTGGTACAGAAGGTAAAAACACAGAACTGTAAAACAATGGGATTCAGGTTCAGTCCCTCTAATGGCCACAAACAATGTATAATGAAATCTGAGCTACAGTAAACCTTTAGCCTGTACAGTGGTGTGGAGATCTGAGGTGCTAGACCCCTCACCACACTCCACACCAGAAATCTGGGCTTGAGAATGGACAAGGGTCACTTGTGGGCTGGTGGGAGGGAAGGAGGATTGAGCATCCATTGGTGGCTCTCCTCCTTCGGGGTGAAGGGACAGTGTGTACTGGTGCTTGGCTGCTATCTAGCAGGAGCTAGGTGAGGCAGCAATGATCACCAGAATCGAAAGCTAGAGGTGAGCACTGAGAGCATGCACTGTCTTCACAGTCTATGTGCACGCCATTGCACACAATCAGCTCTGACTCAAATGGGAAGAAAAGAATCAGGGTGGAAAAGGGCAGGATGACACAGCAACCCCTGCAGGCACCATACCATTACCATCCATGGCATCCACTCACACATTGAGGTAAGCAGTTGATACGGTAAATTCTGGAGGTGGGGTGACAGAGCTGGGGGCTGACAGCAGAAGGGGGCTGACGGGGATGGGCAGAAGAATAAAGTACAAATTAAAAAAAATTTGAAAAAATGTATGAACTATAACCTAACTTGTGCCTAACTCTCACATTTTTCAAAATTATCCAAGAGGTATAAGGGGCTGTTTAATGCTTTCAAGAAGATGCTTTTCAGACTCCTGTCTGTAACTAGGGGAAACCACTCTGAAGGGGGAAAAACACACACATACACACACATATACACACACACACACAGCCACACACCCACCAGGTCAATATGTTGTACACTTAATAGCGTATGACAAAACCCCGAAAAAGAAACAGCACAGTATAGGACAGCGAATGGGTGCAATACTGCAAATGATTTTGTGCGTGGTACTGCGCTCTCTCACTGTCTCAGGCAGAGGACAAGACCTCTGCTGGGACACAGTTCTACCACATAGCTGCTGTGGCTTGATGGGATGAGCCATTGGCAGCAAGGGAAACAGGCTGTGCATTTGAGACTGGGTTTGATTCCTGGTCCCAGATGCATGTAATTTTTCATTTTTTGGCCCTTTGTACGATATTTACTTTTTACCTCCCCCTGGAGTTAGTTATTTTAGTTGGGACGGGTTTGGGGGGTGCAGGGTATGGGGTGTCGGAACTCCCCTCAAAAACAAGACTTATGCCGCATGCAATATATTGCACTGTATTGGCAATGCAGTATATTGCTGCAGCATAATGTCTTGCAACATTATGACCTTGTACTACACATACACACACAGTATGAGGCTTGATGTTGAGCTTCATAGCATGACGATGACGTCTGTTGGCTGGCTGATGGACTGGAAAATCAGTGTGATTGGTGGGGCTGCATCCTTTGAACTATACAAAGTTTACACCCATCAGCCAGCTGAACACTGTCATCATTATCCTTCTCAGCACTAGATTTTTAGTAATGCAAGCCTCCTGCATTTCTACATCCTTTGGCTTATGCAGCACACACCTCCACAGTCCCCTACACTGACCAAGCTCCAACAATATGTTCACTTCGCACTTGTGCAGAAGCAAACATAAACAAGCATTTGTCAGTGTCGAATGTTGATTGCGTTGGTCTGTTGAGCTCGCTCACTGCCCCTCTGTCACTCGCTCAGTCTGTTTCTCCTGTGCTGCAGGCTGCTCTTTTGTATGGGGCTCCTGCCTGAATTGGCAGCTTTTTCTGCCCACTAAGAAATCTGCAGCTGTCCCGACAGAGCTCCGTTGAGGTGGCTCACTCTCCCTCTCTCACTCGCTCATTCTGTTTCTCCTGGCGCTGCAGGCTGCCCTTTTGTACTGGGCTCCTGCCTCTGTTGGTGGCTTTTTCTGCCCACAAAGAAATCTGCAGCAGTCCTGACACAGGTCTGTTGAGCCTGCTCACTCCCCCTCTCTCACTCACTGCCTGCTTCTGCCAGCGCTGCAGGCTGGCCTTTTGTAGAGTGCTCCTGCCTGCATTGCCGCCTTTTTCTGCCAACAAAGAAACTGGAGCAGTCACGATAGAGCTTCGTTAAGCTCGCTCACTCCCTCTGTCTCACTTGCTCATTGTGTTTGTCCCAGTGCTGCAGGCTACCCTTTTGTACTGGGTTCCTGCCTGTGTTGGCACCTTTTTCTGCCCACAAAGAAATCCGTAGCTGTCCAGACAGAGCTCCGTTGAGGTTACTCATTCCCCCGTCTCACTCACTCATTCTGTTTCTCGTGACGCTGCAGGCTGCTCTTTTGTACTAGGCTCCTGCCTCTGTTGGTGCCTTTTTCTGGCCTCAAAGAAATCTGCAGCAGTCCCGACAAAGTTCCGTTGAGCTCGCTCACTTCCCTTCTCTCACTCGTTAATTCCATTTCTGCCGGCACTGCAGGCTGCCCTTTTCTACTGGGTTCCTGCCTGCATTGCCACCGCCTTCTTCCCACTAAGAAATTTGCAGCAGTTACAATAGAGCTCCGTTGAGCTCGCTCACTCCCCCCCCCCCTCTCTCTCTCACTCATTCTGGTTTTCCCCGCTGCAGGCTGCCCTTTTGTTCTGGGGCCCTGCGTGCATTGCTGCCCTTTTCTGCCCACAAACAAATCTGCAGCAGTCCCGACAGAGCTCCGTTGAGCTCACTCAGTCTCCCTCCCTGACTCGCTCATTCTGTGTTTCCCGCCACTGCAGGCTGCCCTTTTGTACTAGGCTCCTGCCTGCATTGGCGGCTTTTTCTGGCCACAAAGAAATCTGATGCAGTCCTGACACAGCTCCACTGAGCTTGCTCACTCCGTCTCTCTCAGTCACTCATTCCATTTCTGCTGGTGCAGCAAGCTGGCCTTTTGTACTAGGCTCCTGCCTGTGTTGCCGCCTTTTTCTGCCCACAAAGAAATCCGCAGCAGTCCTGATAGCGCTCCGGTAAGTTTGCTCACTCCCCCTCCCTCACTCGCTATCTCGTTCTGTTTCTCCCAGTGCTGCAGGCTGCCCTTTTGTACTGGGCTCTTGCATTGGGGCCTTTTTCTGCCCACAAACAAATCCACAGCAGTCCCGACAGAGCTCAGTTGAACTCGGTCACTCCCCCCTCTCAGTCGCTCGATCTTAATCTGTCCCAAACACTGATTTTCCACAGTGACCGTGCTATTCTCCGGCAGGAGTGCAAAAACATATTTTAGCCAGGATGTGAAAAATGACAGCTGTACTGTTCATAATGAGGTGTGAAAAAAATGCCACTGTTGAAAATGTGGCGTGAAAATATTACAAATTTGCGAAGTTACAAGGGTGCGTGGAAAGTGCGCAATGCACACTTGTAACACAGTCATTTGATGGGCTATCATCACCAAATTTTCAACATAGGCATTTTAGGACCTCTGCTCATGAACAGTATCACTGTCATTTTCTTAATCTGCCCCGACCAGTGATTTCCCACAGCGACCACCCTATTCTGCCCCAGAAGTGCGAAAACACATTACAGCCACAATGGGGAAAATGACAGCTATACTGTTCATAAGTAGGTGTAGGAAAATGGCAATGTTGAAAATCTGGAGTGAAAATATTACAAATTTGTGAAGTTACAAGCGTGCGTGCAAACTGTGCAACGTACGCTCCTAACACAGTCATTTTATGGAGTATTGTCACCAAATTTTCAATATAGGCACTTTAGGACCTCTACTCATGAACAGTGTCACTGTCATTTTCTTAATCTGTCCTGAACACTAATTTCCCACAGTGACTGCGCTATTCTGCACTGGTACTACAAAAATGCATTTCGGCCAGGATGTGAACAATGACAGCTGTACTGTTCACAAGGAGATGTGAAAAAATGTCAATGTTGAAAATCTGGCGTGAAAATATTGCAAATTCGCGAAGTTACGGACGTCTTGGAGCAATACACGCTAAAAAAACAGTCATTTTTGGATTTTCCCGCTAAATTTGCAACATAGGCTTTTGAGAGCCCAGCTCATGAACACTGGCACTGTCGTTTCAGACGTCTCCGAAGGTGATTCCGCAGTGACCGCTAAACCACCTTTCGGGCAGATTAACACCATGACAGTTCCAGAATTCATGAGTAGGGGTCCCAAAGCCCCATGTTGAAAAATTTGTGCCAAAATCCAAAATGACTGAGATATGCATTAAAGTTTGAAAAACATTTATTCCATTATACAGTTTACCAGCATTTCCTCAGTTCGCGGTTGGCTTTGAAGAGTGCAGGCGTGTTCCCAGTCCACCCGAAGAGCATCGGCGCCCGAACTCGAGGTAAGTAAAGGGTGAGGGCGGTGTGGAGGCAGGGGAAGCGCGTGGGTGGTGTTGGGGAGGGGGAGGCAGGGAGACAGCTGAGGGAGAAGCTTCCTTTTTTTACAGGTTAAAAAACAAAAGACGTCCGAGGACCATTTTTATTTTTACAGGGCATGTGGCATGCTGGGGTGGGCCCCAGTGTGCCACCGAGTCTTACTTTTGGGGGCAGCTGTAGCTGATAGGGATTGGGCACCCCATCGGCACACAACAAAAGGGGGGGGGTATTACATTATGCCAACAGGGATTGGGCATCCCATTAGCAGACAATAAAAGCGGGGTTACATACTGCCGATGGGAGTGGGCTCCCCTGTCAGCCAAATTAACATTGGGGCACTAAAGCTGATGGGAATTGCGGTCCCCGTCGGCAAATAAACACGGGGTGGGGTTAATATTGTTTGTGCACATGGCAGCAAGCCGCCGCCATGTTCACAAACAATATCAGGGCTTCTAGATCCCGCCCTGCAATGAAGGGTCGCTCCCTCATTGCAGCAAATGGCTGACGTTGCAATGACGAGGCGGCCCCTGATTGCAGTGGCAGATTTTTTACAAGTTGGTGACACGCTGGCTGAACTAGTGTCAGCAGCATCGTGCCATGACATTGGGGGATGCAGCACAAGCCTTTAAAGGCTGTGGAGGCACTGGCCACAACAGTGCCGCGCCTCCACAACCTGCTTGTGGAGAAAGCCACCGCAATATGTTTCTTGCGCATGCACGCAATCAAGATAAAAAGGAATCAGAAACAAACTACCAGCTACATCAGCAATCACTACAGAATGTGACCACTTTTTTGTTTAAACTAGAGACATTCAGAGGCCTAAAGGGGTTGAGAGTGTCCCTTCAAGTTACAAGGCCACACAGTGAATATTTGACTCTAACAAAGTTTGAACCTTCAGTCTTCCAGTTCCATGCTGATGGTCTATAACTAGTAGCCCTAACTGCCTTTTTTTCTTTTACCAGTAAGGAAGAAGAGTGAGAAAGACAATGGGCCACAAGGGTGGGCAGAGAAAAGTCAAGATAAATGGAGCAGTGATGTGTGGGTACAGCATTTGGTATGAAACAACTTAAGAAGGGAAAAAAGGGGTCCAAATCTGGAGAGAGTGGATTTGGGGGCGAATAAGTATTGAACATGAACTGTAGGAAGGAAAAGGATATGTTGTAATAAACATTTAATTTAATTTATTTTGGTATCAGGTAGGCACAATGGAGTATACATTCCATTTTCAGGTATGACCTGAGGTCTGAATAATTACATAAAGAAATTATTGTGAATACAAGGAACAACCTTACTGTTAGAAACAGACACAAAATGCAATCCTATTAACATTAACTAAAACAGGTACAAACATGAATTTTCCTAAAATAGTGCAAAACAGCAGTGGAAAAAGAATTATAAGTAGGCAAACATTGTATTTGAGTGGGCAAAGTGTTTCAAATTGAGGAACAATGGTCCCCATACATTAAGGGGCGGATTGCCTTCGCACCGTGGATCTGTGGCGCATATGCAACCCTAAGTTGGAATGCTGTGAACCAAGGCTCCAACAAACCCCCCGTGGCATTCACAGAAGGGGTACATGCCCCTTGTGCACATGATCCACCCGCCGATCACAATAGCTACATGCCACAAGCAGTCTGGGAGCATGTCGGGGGGCATGCCTGCACCACATGCCATTCACTCTGGCACAGAATGCTGGGTGAGAGGGGATGCAGGATGCAGGATACAGCAGCAGGGACCCTGCTGAATCTTTTGCGCTCCTCCCAATTACACCCACTAACTGTGGCTGGGACAGAGAATTCCCCCACCATGCTCCCCAACCTACCAGGCTGACAAGGAGGGCTGGAGACAACCACTCGGGCATTCAACCATACTTTGAAATTTTTTCCAATCCTGCACCTTCCCAGAATTCCCAGCTTGTGCAGAGCAGGGGATCCACACTGGGACCCAGGTTAGACATCTGATTGGATGCCTGCTTGTGTCCCTCAATCCGCCTGCCCCTTCCCCCCACCCAGCTGCACGTGGAGGGGTGGGGCCATGGACAAGCACTCTGTGGAGGCACATGGTTGTGCATACAGCACACCCTGTACCTGTACACAGGTGCATAGCTACTCAGGTCAGGTATGCACATATCATGCATACCTGGCCCACAACAGAGCATAGCCCTCATTAAGTGAATGTTCTCTGTCCACTTACAGTACATATTAATGACTGCAATAACAAATGACCAGATGAAGAACACAAATCATAATTAGAATTAGAATTGACCAACAAATTACTTCAGCAACCAGGAATCCCTGAATGTTTAATTCTGTAGACAAAACGTGATAGAACTAGTTTATAGTTATTCTGCACTGAGAGTCAGTTAAAGCTACCCTGGACATCACCATCGTGGGTTCGACTGGGAGCCAGCAGTGTACACTTGCCACTTTTTTTGAGCAGCTTTTCTTTTGTAGCTGTTAATGCCAGAAGGAGCAGAATCAATCACAGCTGAAGCATAATTTAACCCTGGCAACAAACTCTGTCGACCTATAACCAAATGTTTTTTTTTCTCATTTGCTATAAATGGTGACAATTTTCAAATTAATTTTTGATGTAATTTTGTTCAGATGAAGACCATGGTTTAAGACAGGGTCTAAAGTAACCCCAAGATTTTTAAACAAATCTACACAGTCTAATGAGGAGCCATCCAACGTGGAAATCTTTACTTCCTCTCTGTATTTTTAAACTTTTGGGAGCAGTTCTAAACAGCATAGCCTTAGTTTTTGTCTTATTTAATACTAAATGATTTTGTATCACTGCCACAAATTCATTTGTTAGAGTAGTGTTGATCTAGCTAGCAGAAGGACTATGAAAATAAAGTACAGCGAAGAAGCTCACAAGCGATACCCCTTTCCTGCAGGATCTATGAACAAAGGGAACACTAATGGGCCCATTATGGAGCCTTTGGGGGCACCATACTGGACTGGCATACATGAGTAAATGGAAGTTCGGCATTTAACCCTTTTGGTGTCTGTCATGTAAATAGCCACCAAACCAATCAAAGCAGAGTTTCCTGCACCGAAGTACTTAACAGATGAGACTAATCTACCAAATCAAATGCCTTGTTTAGCTCCATATTGAATAAGGGCAACTAGCCCTTGAACTGTGACTACTCTGTTAATAGAAAAGTGTGTCTTTAATTATTTGCCTTAAATGCTGTGTAGTTGCTATAGGTCTCTGCCCTCTGATGAAGGATCATGGAAAATCCAACAAGCTGGGTACCCAGTGCTGTCCCATGGATTACTTTATTTTCAATTGCCTTCTCCCCTCTCTTGCCAAGCTGCAAGAGTCTCTTGTCCAGACCAGATTAACTGACTTTCTCAGGTCCACAAATTACCTCTCCCCATACCAGTCTGGGTTCAGGAAGCACCACTCAACAATATCTTCCCTCCTCCGCGTCACTGGACATATCCAATCTGCCTCTGACCAAGGACAACTAACTGCTGCTATTTTTATCAATTTGTCTAAGGCCTTCAACTCTGTCTCCCACCCCTGCTTCTTGACAAACTCATATGGCAAGCCAGACTGCCCCCACAGTACAGCAGTTTGAATCCTACCTCAAAATAGGCAACAGTCAGTCAGGATCGCAAACTCCACGTCCCCCATCCTCGCTGGTGTTCCCCAAGGGTCGATCCCAGGCCCAATTTTAGTCTCCCTTTTCATCAACAATCTCCCTACAGTCTGCACAAGGTCTTATATACATATGTATGCAGACAACACTATGCTTTTTGCATCCAGCCCTGTTCTAAGTGACATCCACTCTCTATTGCAACACAACTACAACAACATGCAGTCTTAGTTTTGTGCAAACAATCTCAAAAGACATACCTCCAAAACTGTTTCCATGACCTTCAGGTCAGCCCAAAAACTGGCAAGAACACCCAGACCCCTGTAATCACCACCCTGGATGGGAACATGCTAAACACAGTCTCTTCCTATAAATACCTAGGAGTATGGCTAGACCCCCTGCTAAACTACTTAACCCACATAGATGCCACAGGGTTTTAAATAATTGATTAGCAGCTTTTTTCTTGAGACATTACTAACTGTACAGAAAGTATTTATGTAGGTTTTCTACAAGTGTTATGTTTGTTAAACACAGTGAGCAAGTTGTATGCATTTTCACACTGTTTTAGCACTTTTTATGAGCAAAATGCTAATCAATTTTTGGAGTTAAATAAATCCCTGATGCCATCACTTCGAAACTCCGCCTGAAGCTTGGTCTTTACCGAACCATGACTGCCTCCCACTACCTGTTAGATGCACACTGCTAACAAAAATGATCACTTCCATCTTTGATTTTTTATTTATTTCTTTTTTATTTATTAAGAAATCAGAATTAAAAACCTCTGAGTCAGAGACTCCTTTGCAAAGGCTCAATGTCAGGTAATACAATACACGTCAATACAAGACATATGACACAGTACAACAGAAATACAATCAACAATTTTTGGGTGAATATAGACCCAGCGTTGAAAGAGGAGAGATACTAGCTAAGCATTACAGGCAGTGCATTGTGAGTCACAGGTAATGGAGAGAGTGACATAGTTGGGAACCAGAGAGGTTAATGCAAAGAGAAGGGAGTTGGGGGAGAAGCACAAGGGTGAAGGGGGAGGCTAGTTGCAGTCACAGGATGAACCATATAGAAGGAATTCCCTGAGGTTGGATTTAAAGAGGTCTAGCTTAGGCTCTAGGGAGATGGAGGCAGGAAGGCCATTCAACCACTGTGGGGCCCTATGAAGGAAGGCTCTTTGACCCAGGGAAGTTCTGCAGCAGGGAACAAGGAGGGAGGCCCTGGAAGAACTTCTAGAGATTCTTGGTTGGGAAAAGGTCGGATTAGGTCATGAAGGCCAGACGGAGAGTGTTTACCATGTATTTTCTTGGCTATTAGGCAGGTATGGTATTTAAGGCGACCCTCGAAGTTTAGCCAGTTGGTGATTCTGTAGAGTTCGCATGTGTAGGTCCATCTGTCACAATCTGATGCCAAGCGACAGGCCTTGTTCAAGGCAGTCTTTATGCAGCAGAGGGCAGTGTTGTCAGGTGAGCCATAAATTACAATCCCATAATCAACCAAGGAAAGAACAGAGAAAGTCACAGCTAGGCAGAGCATTGCCGGGGGCAGGCAGTGTTTGTGCCAGAATAGGAGTCCAATTCTGGTGTTGGTGTTGATTACACGGGCATTGTGTACCATACCGCCACCGCCACCTCGCTCTCCAGACTGAACTCCTTATTCCATGCTTTTTGCCATTTTGCAACAAATTCCCCTTTCAGAACACACCACTGCACACTCCTTTCCTCCCTTGGGTTAGCGCCCTTCTCCCATCACTGTTTTTGCTACTCCGTTTCTTTAATTTCCAAATTTTGGTTCGACCTACTGCCCGCCCCCACCTGGCTGAGAAACTAACCCCCCTCCAGCCTTTTCTCCTTACTCGCTGTGCTCTAGGGACTCTCACTCCTTCTACCTGCCCAAACTATCCTCATCAGCTGGCAAATCTGTCTTCTTCTATTGTCTCCCTGACCTATGGAACCAGCTTCCCCAGCCCCTCAGAAACTCACCCTCGCACAACTCCATTAAATCTCAACTTCATCAACTCCCCTTCCCCACCTGTAACTGCAACTAGTCTGTCTTTAGCCAAATGAACAAGGTTTAAACTTCAAAACGTCTGTACCATATATTATTGTATTCATGAAACTGATTATAAATAACTGCATATATGCAACTGAATGTAAATAACTCCTTTGTACAAAATTATGTGATTGTATGTAATATTCTCATGTGTCTATTCTATGTATGTATACTGTTGTAACTCCCTCACCCTCACCTTCAGGTGGTTCCATGTCATAATAACAATTGCAAAACAGCGATCACTATTACAGTGAGTGTACATCACCAAAAAGCACAACGGCGAACCCAACAACTGTGACCATAGAACAACAAAGACATAGATGTGGAGGGTTTAGCCCCCTGCACCCCTCCCTAAATTACTATTCTCAACTCCAGGTGGGGGGGGAGTGCATGTCGGGGAGGGGGAAAAACCAGAAATGCAAAAAAAAAGATAAGTCCCACACATGGAAAACAATATATAATATTACCCCAACCCAGCCTCAAACCCTGAACCTCCCACGCTACAGTCTACCACCACACCAGAATGCTAACTCTGCAACACACACCCAAACCACAGCCCACAAACCTCTGCTCCTGTCTGTACCCTCCTCTTCCTGTCCCTCGCCATACTACTCCCTCACCATTTTCTCCCCCTACCTTGTTGCTATAACCGTGCTCGCTACCCTTTCAGGGTAGCTCAAATCACATGTGTTCAAACTGAGTCACTCAAAATCGAGTGGCTCAATTTGAGTCGCTCTTATGACGTGATACCCCCCTCCCGAGTCACACCTGGACATGAGCCTCGGCTCAGTGTCCTTTCCCTGGTTATCAAATGTTTAAATAAATTAAAAAAAAAATGCTTCTAGCATGTTTAAATAAATGTATTTTGTTTTTGCCGCATGCTTTGTTTTGGGGTTTTTGTGTTAATGCAGTAACTGGCTGCTACAACTACATGCTGTGTGGGCTGTATGCCTCTTATTACAGCATTTTGCACCAGTTGCTTGTGTGTTTGTGCTACGGATTTGGGGGTGACACTGTAAACCATATCTGTGTAGTCAAACACCAGTAGGATCACATTAAACCTCATTTAGAAGCTTAAAATCACCAGAGTGGTGGATTTCAGGAACAGTCTTCCAGCAGAGGTTGTGGGGGCGAAATCAGTGGCGGGGTTCAAGAATGCATGGAGTAAGCATAAGGGAATCTTAGAGAATGGGAAGGGGGTGAATGAGCTGGAGATTATGTAGGATCTGCAGTGATACTATAGGCAAGGAAAAACAGGCAGATTAGGTGGGCCAAGCAGTCCTTATCTGCCAGCAAATTTTTTTTTTTTTTTTTTTTTTACTGTTCTATTCATCTGCCCTGCTGGGCTGGCAGGTGGCTCCAGTCTTCTCTCAGAGGGATCTTCTTTTGAGCCTGGCTGCCCCCGATCCCCAATCTGCCTTGGTAGTTCCCCCATGGATTACCCCCCCCCCCATGGCAGGGCCGGAGGGATGAGTGCCAGCTCCCCCCGAAGCACAATACAGATGCCGGGGAAGCAGGTGTCGGAGGTGCGTCCAGGCCCTCATGGAGCCTTCCAGCTACATTTTTCCAATTTTCTCCCCTCCCCTTGCTGCAGGAAAACATGCACATGTGTGGAGGCGCATGCACGCTGCTGCCCACAACACCTTCTCATCATGTCACTCCCCTGTCCCGCACTACCCCTCAGGCCTCCACCTGGGGGCAATCATTTGGTGGGGAGTGGCAATCCACTCACCTGGTAGAGCAGTCCCTTCAAAGCTTAATCCTCTCCCTGCTTCCCCCCCACTGACCCCCGGAGACCCACCCTTGTTCCCAAACATGGGTCGCCAGCATAGAGCGAGTTGTGGTGTAGCGTTAGTTAAAAACACTAAAAACCAAAGTTGTTGTTGTGATTAGATTTATAATTGCAATAGCAATGTTCAAGCCATTATTTTATTCTGCTGCACTTCAGGACACCCATCTCCCCAACCAGTCCTTACTCCTTCAGAAATCACCAGCTTCTAGGTCATTGTTACTTAACCAGAGAACAATTACATTTCACTTGTCTTTCCTGAAGGTTGCATAGGTTTCGTCTCTATAAAGGTTTATCTGTACAAAAAGTCTGTATGTAACAGCCTCTGATGTGGGGCTGTTAGTGGTACCCATCTTTCTTCCTGTGTTCAGGACTTGCCCTGCCTTGATATGTGCTGGGATATAATGGCCCTTGCCACGAACATTATGGGAGTTCAGTTCATGAGTTCCTTCGTTCAGCCATGAGCCTTCCATTTTCTGAAATCATCTGCAACTGACCAGAGGGACTTGCCAAGCTCAGGGGTGGCACTTTGGGCCCTGAGTCTGGGACGTGGTCCAGGTCTCCAGTCAGATCTGATACCCAGTGGCCCTCTGTTGGAGCGGGGCGAGAACACTGAAGTATGGTGACTGGCCCAGAAGGGGGTTCCCCCAAAGGGGTTTGCATGAATGGCTACACAATATGTCCTGATCGTGAAACACTGAAAGTCAGAGGCTTCAGTCAGTTCTAGGGACCTAACAGTTTCTGAGGTTTATGCTTTCCACTAGCCCAAGAGTCCATTTATGAATACAAATGAGTCTAGCAGACATTGCTGTTTTGGAACTGTGAGTTGAGGACATTTGAACCACTGCAGGCCCAGTTAATGTGTGCCTGTTGATAATCTATGAGCATAAGTCCAATTGATTAGGAATAATGCAGAGCAAAATTTTATTCCTCTTGAAAAAATTGCAAATTTTGCATCTGTGCAAGTTTCATGAAATCACACCAAAATCTGGTGTAATTTGCCAATTCTTTTTTATTCAAATGGAACCTTTTCCCCCTAATTAATATATTTTTAATATGTGAGTTCTTAAAACAGCACAATTTTAGCACGTTGCAATTTTTTCAAAGCTGTGAATTATTCAAAGATGGGATTTTTTTTAAAAAGCAGTTTCAACAAAAACTGCACAAAATTGCACATTTTAAACCCATGGCTTTCATTCACGAAACTGTATGAAATGACATCAGATTAGTGAATTTTTGTGAAAAGTGCATGCAACTTGAATTTTCTAATTTCCCCCAACACTAATCAGGAACCAGACACTTGGGTATCGAGTGGTTGGTGAGTGAGTGAGTGAGTGAGTGAATGAGTGAGTGAGTGTGAGTGAGTGTATGTGACTAAATGAAAGTGAGTGAGTTACTGAGTGTTGATTTAGGTTTATTGTTCAGTTGTTAAACCATTACAGTTTCATAATAATTTCAATATAATAAAAATGTTACTGACACATACAAAACAATGAAATACTATAACAAATAGTCTAATCCAGTTCCAGTAATACAATACGGTTTCAACAATAAATGTTTGCAGCGTCCCCAGTCTTACAGTGTTTTTTATTCTTACAAATAAAACTGTTTTGACTGTCTGCTGAATTTATCATGATAACCTGCAACTTGAAAAAGCTGCCATCTTATCCACACTTAGGAATAATAACCTTAATCTTATCCATCTTGCCTCATGTCAATTACCAAAGAAAAAGTACCTACATCATACTTATAAGAACAGTAGGGCTACCAAATTATCTGCCATATGGCAACCAGGGCCAACTTTCCAAAAGTACCAACACCAGCATACAAGCACCCAATAACTGGGGAAGAGACATTCACTAACAGAACTTGTTTATCACCAGAATGCATTGCTTATCCAGGGATAGTTCTGGTTTACACCCTGCATCAAGGCTACTCCATGATTAACTGGAGATTTGTTATAATGAGTAACCCACTATATGTCAGCTCAAGGTCCATCTTACAAGCACCCCTCCTCCATCAGGTGATATTTTACTGAACTGAGCCATTGAACTAGTTTCCCCAAAGTTATATAACCAGGAGTAATTTTCTATCTGAGCCATAACCAGTAACCAAATACCCAATGATTGGGAAGCGTAGTCCAATGACTGCCTGCACCTGCTGCCAAAGCACAGATCAGCTCCTAGACCCATTCTGGTTTACACTTCTGACACACTTATTGTTCCATCTTATCAGAAGACCACGATGTTTAGCAGTCCATGACTGACTTTGCGATGCTTATCCAAGGGGAGCCCAACTCCATCTGGTGTTACTCTGCCAGACTGTACTCATTTACTGATTTGACCCTAGACCCTAGATGCATACCAAGGATTCTGTCGAGTGCCCTAATCAGTCATCACATATTGTCTGCATTTCAAAATACTTAGAAGAGTTAATAAGTATGTAAACAAGCATTTGTCAATGCCGAATGTTGCCTGCTTGTATGTGCTATGTAGGTATTTGGAAGTCAGTGGAGTGCAAATATTGAAAATTTGCAAACTTACAAGCATGCATAAGAACTGCGCAACGCATGCTCGTGAAACAGTCATTTTTAGGAAGTTTGTGACCAAATTTTCAACATAGTCATTTTAAGACCTCTGCTCATGAACAGTGTCACTGTGATTTTCTTAATTTGTCCCGTACATTGATTTCGCATACCGACTGCGCCATTGTGCGCTAGATGGGCGGAAACACGCTGTGGATGAGATGAGAAAAATGACAGCTGTACTGCTCATATGAGGGTGTGGTAAAATGGCAATGTTGCAAATTTGGAGTGGAAATATTGAAAATTCGTGAACTTACCAGCGTGCGTAGGAAGTGCGCAATGGAGGCTCGTAAAACAGTCATTTTAAGGAATTTTATCACCAAATTTTCAACATAGTCATTTTAAGACCTCTGCTCATGAATGGTGTCACTGTGATTTTCTTAATGTGTCCCATACATTGATTTTGCGCACCGACTGCGCCATTGTGCGCTACATGGGCGGAAGCACATTGTGGGCGAGATGTGAAAAATGACAGCTGTACTGCTCATAAGGAGGTGTGGTAAAATGGCAATGTTGGAAATCTGGAGTGAAAATATTGAAAATTGGCAAACTTACCAGCGTGCGTAGGAAGTGCGCAACGCAGGCTCATAAAACAGTCATTTTTAGGAATTTTTCCACCAAATTTTCAACATGGCCATCTTAAGACCTCTGCTCATGAACAGTGTCACTGTGATTTTTCTTAATGTGTCCCATACAGTGATTTCACACACCGACTGCACCACTGCATGCTACATGGGCGGAAACACGTTTTGGCCGAGATGTGAAAAATGACAGCTGTACTGCTCATAAGAAGGTGTGGTAAAAAGACAATGTTGAAAATCTGGAGTGAAAATATTGAAAATTCGCAAACTTCCGAATGCGTAGGAACTGCTAACGCACGCTTCAAACAATATTTTATTCATCAGTTTTTTCAACATAGGCTTTTGATAGCCCGTCTCATGAATACTGGCAGTGTCGTTCTGTTAATCGGTGCAGAAAGGTGGATTTTGTGCAGTGACTGTGAAATCACCCTTCAGGCCAGAGTAACACCATGACAGTGCAAGAATTCATGAGGAGGGGTCCCAAAAACCCCATGTTGAAAATTTGGTGCAAAAATTCCAAAAAATGACTGAGATATGCAACAAAGTTGAAAAAACCCTATCTATCCCATTATACAGCTTACCGGCATTTCCTCAGTTCGCGGTCGGCTTTGAAGAGTACAGGCGTGTTCCCGGTCCACCAAAGATCGTTGCTAGAACTCAGAGGTAAGTATGGGGTGAGGGAGTGTGGGGAGGCAGGGTGCGCAGTGGGTGGGTGCAGGTTGTGGGGGGCAGGGAGACTGCAAGGGACCATTTTTTTCTTTACAGGTTTTTTTTGTTTTAAAAGACGACGCGGGACGTTTGCCACACTGGGGTGGGCTCCCAGCGTGGCAGCTGGAAAAACTGTTTTGGGGGCTGGAGCCGACGGAGGATTGGGCACCCCCGTCGGCCATAACAAGCTTTGCCATGCTGGGGTGGGCTCCCAGCGTGGCACCGTGTACTTGGGGGGGGACAGTGGAGCCGACGGGGGATTGGGCACCCCTTTTGGCTATACGATGAGTTGCCACGCTGGGATGGGCACCCAGCGTGGCATGTGCAACTCTGTTTGGTTGGGAGCACAGCATAGCCAACGGGGGATTGGCCACCCCCATCTGCTATACAGTGTTGGGGGGGGAGGTGAGCACAGCAGTGTGTGTGTGTGTGTAGGGGGAGCACGTATGAGCAGGCGATATCTCATTGCTGCTCACTGAAGCGTAGCTCCCCCTTTCAACTGTACTCCATTGCATTTTGGAGCTGTCATAGACAGCTCCAGCAGGCATTGGAGAACTGGGGCCGTGCCTGCAAACACACTGACTGAATTGGAAGAGGGCTGCCACACCTCCAAAAACTCGGATGATGGCACTATGTTTCTTGCACATGCGTGCAAGCAACATAAAAAACACCAAGGGATAAATGAGCTTTTAATACATACAATGGTATTTTTATCCTCAAGATCTAGGACTAGATTCACAAAAAATCACAAAGCACTGTACTATCTGACTGTGTCTAGAACCAGAATGTAACAGCGCTAACTCCCTTACTGCTACCTCTAACCCCACTAGCGCCGCCCTGACATGCATCATGGAGAATGGCTCTGCAATGAAAAGCACAAGAGCACTATTTGATATTCACAAAAGCAGCCATGTAAATGAGCCCACTAGGCATGCAAGGCACTATGTGGCTATTTGCATGCATATTATCTGCCAATTTGCAATGGAGCTTAGCACCACCACACCCACCACCGATCGCCGGCCTGAGTACAAAAAAATATGTCTCACTTGCTCTAGTGATAACAAAAAAGAATGCTCCCTGGTGCAAGTGCCCCCCCCCCCCCGAGTAAAAAACCAAAAAAATGCTCCCAGATGCCAGTGGTTCTCCCCCGTGATCACTGATCACCAGCCCAAGAAAAGACAGAATAGTCCCTGGTGCCAGTGGTTGCCCCCTTCCCACCCCATGATTGCTGCTTGCTGGCCTGGAAAAAAAAGAATACTCCCTGGTGGCTAGTGGTCCCTCTCCCTACCTGATCCCTCGCCTGACCAGTGTAACAGTATGCCTGGTGGCTAGTGGTCTCTCTTCCCACTGGATCACCCACCTGATACAAACGAAAGGTGTCCCTGGTGTCCAGTGGTCCCTCCCCCCTCCCAATCCCCCATGCATGTGTATAAACATCTTTCCCCAGTGTCCAGTGTATTTCCCCACACACACCTGATCCCCTGTATATTAACATGGAATCATTCCCTGGTGGATACTGGACCCCACTCCCTATCACCAATCCCCTGTAAAATAGTGGTAACCATTCCCTGATATCTAGTGAACCTCCCACCCCACTCCCCTCCATCCAGACCCAGAACCAGTGATTGGCACAACCCTCTTCTCTCCACCATGCCCGGCTGCCAACTGAGCTGTCAGTGAACACGTAATGTATACAGTAGATGCTCATTGATTGACAGCTAATCAGTGAGTGCCTACTGTATACATTACACGTTCACTGACAGCTCAGTTGGCAGATAGCTGTGGTGTAGAGAGGAGGGCTGTGCTGGTCACCAGCTCGGGGTCTGGATGGGGGGAGCAGGGTGGTGTGGCACAACCTGCCAGGGTGGGGGGCCCACTAGACACCAGGGAATGATTACCATCATTTTACAGGGGATCGGGGATGGAGGGTCAACTAACCAGAGGAGAATCATTTCACGGTAATATACAGGGGATTGGGTATTGGGGGGGATATGCTGGACACTGAGGAAAGATGTTTATACACACGGATGGGGATCGGGTGGGGGAGGGACCACTGGACAACAGGGAATACCTACAATTTTACACTCGGACCAGCGATCAGTCGGGGGGCGGGGTGCCGAAGTACCTCCACCAACCACTAGGGCTGTGTGGGTTTCAAGCTAGGTCCCAGTCAGCGATATTTGCTCCACATAAGGGAACCTGAAGGCCCTTGCATGGAGCAAATGCTTTATGTATCAGATTGTGCAATATGCAGGTCCCTTCCCCTTCATTTGCACTGTGGCCCTTTCCACACTTTGCCCTGGTGCAAACCCGGTTTGAGCCTGCAAACCTGGCTTTTGTGAATGCCAACTCAGTGCAAAACCCAGTTTGCTCACACAGATCCGGGTTTGCGTTAGGGCAAAGTTTTGTGAAACTAGCCTCTAGATGGGAACCAATGATGATCAAATAATTTGAAATCTTTTTTATGTTGTCAGTTGGATGAGGGCTCTTTCTTTTTTGACTTGTACTTAGCCTTGGCTACACTCCCATTAGCAGATGATTCTTTCTCCTTGCAATTGTGACATTAAATACATACAAGGAGACAGTGAATACATTGAACAGGAAAGGAGCTGAATTTAAGTCCCAAATATAATAAAAGTCTCTGCAAACTGTTGTTAGGACTATGTGCAAAGGATACAGTACATTAAAAAGTTCTGACCAATTTGTGCCATTGTGTGCTGACTTCTGGAAAATTCAGAGATAAAGATACCAAGGCTTTCTGGCTCCTCCATCATTTGCAATGCTGTGGCTGTGGTATGCTATACTTGTCCCTTTGTAGTGAAAGCCTTTCTAGAAGATGGTATTGCAAACATACTGAAGTAAGATGCACATGCAGGGTATAATATTTGGTATTTATACTCGGTTCTCCTAAAGTTCTAAATTTACCAATAGCATGTACCGGCACCCTCTGTATATGTGTTCTCACTCTCCCTGCAGTTGCTGCTTGAATGCAGACAGCAGACAAGCCTAGCATTTCTGGAAGAGACAGCAAGTGGATGGTTAACATTAACGTCACACATTTCACAGTGCACCATTGAGGGTAATGAATTATAACATCTGAAAATGTATAAAGCTTTAAAATCTTAAAGCATGACATTATATATGGCATAAAATATGCTTTCAAAGAAATACAAGGAATTTCTAAGGTTTAAAATTAAAATATCAGGAAAATTAAAAACCAGAAAGTAAAATTGGCAACCCCTCACTTTACACAGTTCAAAAACAGGATTCAGCAGAAGATTTAGATAGATTATCTAATATTACACAGTACAATCTACCGACTATAAATAGGCTAAGTTTATTTCTAAAATGAACTGTGTATACTATAGGAGCTATTAACCACTAGCTCCTACAGAAATTCCTGAAACCAGGTCCAGACTACTCTTTAGACACCTAGCTGGACACAACAAAAATGGTCTGAAATAACATTTCTTGTCTTTTTTTGTCTCTCCTCCTTTGGGGCGCACATAGCCTCTCACCCCATGGCACCAGTCAGCAAATCTCACTCTCTGGCTTCACACTCCCAGCTCTGAAACAAACTCCAAAACAGGGTGACTCAGCTCCTCAGCTTGTCTTACACACCAGAGACCCCTGCACCAAATGACCACCATCCTCATGAATACAATGTGGATGACATTTAAATACGTAAAACTAAACATAAACAGATTCCAATTGCAGCTGCTTTATGAAATTCTAAGACAAGACTTTCTACTATAAGAACTCATATATTGAAGGCATAACAGAGTTCAAATATGCATGCACATCTCCCCCACAGCGTTTGCTGTCTCTGAGTGGGATTGGTCAGCTATCACACCAAATTCAATCACTTCTGCCCCAGTTCTCATCCCAGACTGATGCACTGGGACAGAGTTAGTGAGTGAGTGAGTGAGTGAGTATGTGTGTGAGTGTGAGTGAATGAGTGTGAATGAGCGCGTGAGTAAGTGAGTGAGAATGAACGCGTGAGGGAGTGAGTGAGTGAGTGAGTATGTGTGAGTGTGAGTGAATGAGTGTGAATGAGTGCGTGAGTGAGTGAGTGAGTGAGTGAGAGAGTGAGAATGAACAAGTGAGGGAGTGAGTGACTGCATAAAGGATAGACAGTGAATAAAAATAAAATATAGAGAAGCAGTTGCAAAAGATCTGTAGTTCTTGGTAAAGAATAGTACGTATAGAATAGTGCATAAAAATAAAATATAGAGAAGGGGTCACAATGGCTCTGTAGTTCTTAAGGAAGATTAATACATATAGGTTAGATAGTAAATAAAATTATATATAGAAATGTGTCACAAAGGTTCTGTAGTTCTTGGGGAAGGTTAGTACATATAGGGCTGATAGTAAAAAAATAAATATAGAGAAAGGGTCAGTACTTGGGGAATATTTAGTATATAAAAATAAACTATAGAGAGAAGGGTCACAAAGGATCTGTAGTTCTTGGTGAAGATTAGTACATATAGATTAGATAAAAAATAAAAAGTAAAATATAATGAAGGAGTCACAAAGTAGCTGCAGTTCTTGGTGAAGATTAGTACATAAAGCGTAGATGATAAATAAAAATAAAATATAGAGAAGGGGCCACAAAGGAACTGTAGTTCTTGGCAGAAGATTAGTGAATATAAGATAGATAGTAAACATAGAAACATAGAAGTTGATGGCAGGAGACCGTTAAGTCCATCTAGTCTGCCTATTTGTTTTAGATCTATTTTGACACTCTAGTTGCCCTTTGTAGCCAGGGATCCCTTGTGTCTATCCCATGCATTCTTGAATCCCCCCACAGTTTTGACCCTCCACAACCTCTTGGGGCAGGCTGTTCCAAGCATCCACCACTCTTTCTGTGAAGAAAAACTTTCTGGTGTTGGTAGAGAACCTCCCTCCTTGCAGCCTGAGGTCAGATCCCTTGGTCCTGGAGCCCTTCTTGAAGTGAAAAAGTTCCTGTGCCTGTACCTTGTTAATGCCTTTTATGTACTAGAATGTTTCAATCATGTCCCTCTCTCTCGTCTCTGCTCCAGAGAGTACATATGCAGTTCCCTAAGTCTTTCCTCGTAGGACATGTACTGCAGACCCTGAATCATTTTTGCCGCCTTTCTCTGTACTGTTTCCACCTAGTCAATGTCCTTCATGAGGCGAGGCCTCCAGAACTGGACTCAGTATTCCAGATGAGGCCTAACCAGCGCTCTGTACAGTGGTAGTACCACCTCTCTCTTCCTACTTGTGATTCCCCTACCAATGCAGCCCAGCATTCTGTTGGCCTTCACTGTTGCCTTCTCACACTGCTTACTAATACATAATTGTTGACTATACTGTGATTTTATTGTATTTTATACTGAATTTTATTATCTGATTTGTGTTGTTTTATTTTGTATAGCGCCTTGAAAATTGAAAGGCGCTTTATAAATAAACATATTATTATTAACCTTAAAGTCATCTGAGATTATGATTCCCAGATCTCGTTCTTGGTTTGTGGCACCAGTCTGCCTCCTAGGTAATACTCCTTTCTTGGATTTTTCTTTCCTATGTGCAAGACCTCGCACTTTTTGGCATTAAATCTCAGCTGCCACACACCATTCTTCTAGTTTCTTGAGGTCAGCTTCCATCTTGCTCACTCCTTCTGGGGTGTTCACCTCGTTACATATCTTGGTGTCATCTGTGAACAGACACACCTTCCCTTCCAGTCCATCAGTGATGTCTGCTATAAAAACATTGGAGGGCACAGGCCCCATCACTGAGCCCTGGGGTAAATAAAAATAAAACATAGAGAAGGGGTCACAAAGGATCTGTAGCTCTTGGGGAAGATGAGTAAATACAGAATAGATAGTAAATAAAAATAAAATATACAGAATGGGTCACAAAGGATCCGTAGTTTTTGTAAAGAATAGTGCATATAGTATAGTAGATAAAAATATAGAGAAGGAGTCAGAATAGCTCTGTGGTTCTTCAGGAAACTTATTACACATAGAGTAGGTAATAAATAAAAAGTAAAAATAGAGGAGTAACAAAGTTTCTATAGTTCTTAGAGAAGATTAGTGCTTATACAGTAGATAGTAAATAAAAATAAAATATAGAGATGGGGTCACAAAGGATCCATAGTTTTTGGTGAAAGTCAATATATGAAAACAGCAGAGCAAGGGATCCCATCATAGCATAGCTCAGGAGAGAGAAGTGAGTACACAAACTAGAATGGACAAAACAAACCATTATGTGAATGTACAAGCTGGAGCTGAGACGGCAGTGCAAACAGTGCTTTACTGTAACCATAAAAAGATAGAAACTATGGCAAAAACTACCCAAGCACTTTGAACCATGAGATTCTTCCTCAGGGGGTAGAGTCGTACTGACTGTCAGTCATAAATAGTGCAGAGCACCCATGCAAAACTAAGACCATATGAAAAATGGCAGCAGAAAAAGGCCAAATGTTTATTTTGTCGGTCCATAATGTGGATCCCTCAGTGATTACTGAAGAGTCTGTCCCTCTTTGTGATAGGAGTTCCCCCTCATGTTTCCACGTTTCATACCACTGAGGTATTTAAATGTTTCGGTCATGTCATCCCTCACCCTTCTGTCCTACAGGGAGTACATGTTGAGGTTTCCGAATCTCTCTTTGTACTTTCTGCCCTGCTGATCCTGGATCATTTTTGTTGCCCTCCTCTGGACCATTTCCAGGAGATTGATATCTTTCCTTAGGTATGAACAAACAAACAGAATCCAGTGCACCCTCCCCCACCCCACACATGGGACATCTTAGAAATGAAACATTTTAACTGCCTGAATTGGCTTTTCTTACTCTAAGCTCCATGAAAAGGCTGAAGAGACCCTCAGAGTTCATCTTGTTCATACCAATGAGGTATTTAAATGTTTCAGTCATGTCTCCCCTCTTTCTTCTGTCCTACAGGGAGTACATGTTGAGATTTCTGACTCTTTCTTTGTATTTTCTACCCTGCTGACCCTGGATCATTTTTGTTGCCCTCCTCTGGACCATTTCCAGAAGATTGATGTCTTTCCTTAGGTATGGGCACCAGTACTGCACTCTGTACTCCAGGTGCAGATGCGCCAGGGATCTCTACAGTGATAGAATGACCTTTGCATTCCTGCCAGTTACTCCTCTGGCCATGCAGTCCAACATTTTATTTGCCTTGGCTACTGCCTTCCTGCAATATGCAGAGTGTTTTAGGTCACGTGTGACGATCATCGCCAAATCATTCTCATCTTCTGACTCGGTAACCTTCACACCACCCAGACAATATTCAATCTTTGGGTTCTTAGCCCCCAAATACATGACTTTGCACTTCCTGGCACTAAATCCCAGCTGTCAAATACCCTACCACCTCTTAAGCCTGGCTAGATCATCCCCGAGATCCTGTATTCCCTCCTCTGTGTCCACCTTCCCACAGAGTTTGGTGTCATCTGCAAACAGGCAGATCTTGCCCATTGCTCTGTCTGCTATGTTACTAATAAAAGTATTAAACAGTACTGGACCAAGCACCAAACCCTGTGGGACTCTGCTTGTGACTGTTCTAGCCCCCAAGAATTCTCCCTGACCACTATCCTCTGACTCCTAGCCTGCAATGAGTTTTTTTTTACCCAGATCTTTAGCTTTACTTCTACCCCCAGATCCTCTAGCTTCCTGATTAATCTCTTGTGGGGAACACAGTCAAAGGCCTTACTAAAATCCAGACAGAAGGATGCTCACTGCCTGGCACTTATCCCCTATTTTGGTCACCCAATTAAAGAAATCAGGATTGTTTGGCAGGATCACCCTGCTACACACCCGTTCTACCTGTCATACTGGAAATCATTATCCTCCAGAAAACACATCAGTCTGTCCTCTGAGGCTTTCTGAGCAAGTAACAGCAGTCTAGAACTATAGCTTTTTTAATGACCACTTCTATCTCAGCAGGAGTCAGTGCCTGTTTGGATTAAGCAAACAGATACTTTATTAGAAGAGGGGAGTCTCATTTAAGGAAAAAAAAAAAGAAAGTCACTGCGTGTTTCTCTGAGGAAGGGGGCTGTATCAGCTTAATTTACTGAGTCAGGAGCAGAGGGTGAATTTAATTGGGGGTGTGGCTTAGTAGCTTAGAAGTACAAAAGCAGGAGTCTCCAATTACAGCTTCCTGCTATTTTTGACAGAGGAGAATTTTGCTTTCAGAGCAAGTAACAGCAGTCTAGAACTACAGCTTTTTTACTAATTGCCCTCCTTCCCACCCCTCCACCCTCCCACCGTAAGCCAGTTCTACTTTTATAGCCACTGGATTTGATTGACAACAGGAACTTCCTGTTAGGCAGTAGGAAGGGAAGGATCACTGAGACACATTAGTTTCATCAACCTTGAAGGAACCTAAAAAATAGCTCTTTCTCCCCACCCCCGCTGCTGGAGGTCTGAATCCAAGCATGGAAGAAGGAGACTACTGAAGACTACAAGAAGTTCCTGTCCCAGAACAGGAAGGCGAGTTGTAAAGGCACATAGGCAGTGGAAAGTAAGTGTAAAAATACATAGAGGGAGGAGACAGTAAGCATACAAAGCAACAGGAGAGGGGACACAAAATAAGTCAAGATGGGAGTGGTGCAGTGCAATGACTGTGGGGCAGCAGTGTTCTGGGAGACATTCTGGAGGCTGCGATGCTGCCCTGTTTGCAGGCACCTCTCTGGTCTGAGGGAGGAGGTTGCCCGTCTCCAAGCTGACCTGGCTAGGATTCGTGAAACCTCTTCCCTCACCCAGAGACCACCAGGGCCACCACCACTATCTCAGAGGTTGCCAAGAAAGAGGAGTGGTGGACCAAGGTGGGCTCAGGGAGGGAGAGGGTGGAGGAACAGAGGTTCATCCCCCCAGTTGTACCTCTCCACAATTCATTTGCTGTATTGGTGAAGAGTGGTTCCTCTATGGAGGCACCTCCTGCAGTGGAGACCAAGGAGGATGCTGGGAACCTCCACAAAGGAGACCCACAGGAGGGTGGTACGAGACCCCACAGGGGAAGGAAACAACTCCTGGTGGGGGACTTGATCATTAGGGGGTAGAAGTGGGGGAGGAAGGGGATAGGGAGGTAAGGTGCCTGCCTGGCGCCACGGCTTGGAGGGACAGGAAGCGAATCCTCAGGATCATGGAAGCAGCTATATAAGGGAGGGAGCTGGACATCATTGTCCACCTAGGGACAAATGACCTGGCTGTGAATGGGATCAGAGCAGTGAAAGAGGAGTTTGTAGAGTTGGGGAGGGGCCTTAGACAAGTAGCACGTATGGTAACCTTCTCGGAGGTGCTGCCTGTCTATGGCAAGGAAGATGCTAAGGTATTCCGCACCATGGAATTCAA
Organism: Neoceratodus forsteri; assembly: GCA_016271365.2. Classification (NCBI taxonomy): domain Eukaryota; kingdom Metazoa; phylum Chordata; order Ceratodontiformes; family Ceratodontidae; genus Neoceratodus; species Neoceratodus forsteri. The sequence goes on along the minus strand of CM028137.1, from coordinate 739,355,249 downwards.
TGAATAGTTGAAAAACTGGTGTGGAGCTCAGGGTTTTGGCTTCATTGGGGACTGGGGAGCCACCTGGAAGGATGCAGACCTATACTGGCATGATGGTCTGCATCTGTCTGGGGTGGAACCAGGATCCTAGGTGATAGGTTTAAATGCTTCATTGGCAAGCATTTAAACTAGCCAAGGGGGGAGGCACTCAAAAGGAGCAGGGAAATTCCAGCCTCCCCCCCCCCCACAAAACACAGTAGTTAGAGGAGTTAGGGAGCAGGACAGGGGTAAATTCAGAAAAAGGCAGTAAGGACAGGAATGGGGCTAAAAGGGGTAAGGCCATAAAAAAAAGGAAGGTAATGAGTACCAATGCCCACAGTCTGTGTAACAAGCTCCCTGAACTAGTGGCCTTGATGGAAGAAGAATGCCTGGAAATTGTGGCAGTCACTGAAACATGGTACACAGAGAACCATGACTGGGATGTCAACAGACCAGGATACACAATCTACAGGAGGGACAGCGTGGGTAAAAGAGGAGGATGAGTAGCTTCTCTATATAAGGGAAGAGATTAAAGCAACAGAACTAAAGAGTAAAGAAGTTGATGAGTCACTATGGGTCACCCTGGAGACAGGAAATGGCATCACAATCCGCATGGGGGTTGTGTACAGACCCCCATCTCAGGGGGAGGAAATGGACAAGGAAATGATAGAAGACATCCTTAAAATGGCAGAAAAAGGGGAGATATTGTTGATGAGGGACCTGAATATGCCAGATGTTAACTGGAGTACCTTTGCTGCAGGCACATCCAAGAGCAGGGTCATTCTTGATGCCCTACAGGGGGCATGCCTCAGACAGCTAGTGTTGGAACCCACTCAGGAGGGAGCAATCTTAGACCTGATACTCTCAAATGGGGAAGGAGAAAGGATCTCAGATTTAGAAGTGGGTAGCCATCTGGGAACAAGTGACCACCAAACAGTGTGGTTCACAATAAACACAGCCATAGAGTCAAGCCATACAAAAACAAGAGAATTGGACTTTAGGAAGGCTGACTTTGGGAAAATGAAAGAGTGCCTCAGAAAAGCACTAGCAAATGGGCAAGAAAGAGGAGGGAAGAACAATGGGGAATAATCAAAACAGCCATCGGAGAGGCACAAGCCTTTGTGTGAAGCAAATCAACAAAACAAAATGAAGGAAAAAAACACTATGGTTCTCAAAAGAGGTGGAAGGGAAGGTTAAGGAGAAAAGGATAGCATTCAGGAAATATAAGGAAACACAGAAGGAGCAGGACAGAGAACTTTATCAGTTAAAGCAGAAGGAGGCAGGGAAGGCAGTCAGAATAGCAAAGGCACAAACTGAGGAAAAGATAGCCAACTCTGTTAAGAAGGGGGATAAAACCTTTTATAGGTACTTTATGGAGTGAAGAAAGACCAAGGGAGGGATACAGAGACTTATTAAAGGGGAAGGAATGTGGGCAGAGGGTGACAGTGAAAAAGCAGGGATACTGAATGAATATATCTGCTCAGTATTCACAACGGAAGACGAGGGAGAGGTATCTAAACCAAACAAGAGAAACATTCTGAGTAGGTGGGGTCGATACCAGTCCATTCACAGAAGAAAGGGTATTGAAAGAACTCTTGAAACTGAGGGTGGACAAAGCAATGGGGCCTGATGGGATTCACCCAAGAATTCTAAAAGAACTAAGGGTAGAACTAGTAATGCCACTGACTACTCGCTTTAACAAATCATGAGAGGATGGGGTGGTACCTGAAGACTGGAGGAGGGCAAATGTGATTCCACTTCACAAAAGTGGGAGCAGGGCAGAGGCGGGAAACTACAGACAAGTTAGTCTGACCTCAGCTGTAAGGGAAATGATGGAATCACTTCTGAAGGAAAGAACTGTTGAGTACCTAGAGGCCAGTGGGGCACAGGACCCAAGGCAGCATGGTTTCATTGCAGGAAAGTCATGTCAGATGAACCTAATAGATTTCTTTGACTGGGTGACCAAAGTAGTAGACCAGGGAGGGGCTATGGATATGGCCTACCTAGATTTTAGCAAGGCATTTGACACAGTCTCACACAGATTAATATACAAGTTAGCCAGCCTTGGAGTGGGTCTCAAGGTGGTAGCCTGGATAAAAAACTGTCTGGACAACAGAACGCAAAGGGTAATAGTAAACGGAGTCCACAGTGAAGAAAGGAGGGTAACTAGCAGGGTACCGCAGGGTTCGGTACTGGGACCGGTCCTCTTTAATGTCTTTATAAATGACATTGGCAAGCACCTGGAAGGAAAAGTATGTCTCCTTGCAGATGACACAAAGATCTGCAACAGGGTTGATACACAAGGTGGGGTGGAAAGGATGAAAAGGGACTTGGCAAGGTTGGAGGAATGGTCAAATATATGGCAGCTCAGATTTAATGCAAATAAGTGCAAGGTAATGCATCTGGGAAACAAAAACCCAGGGGAAGAGTACACAATGGGGGGTGAGTTTATAACAACAACAAAAATCAAAAGAGACCTAGGAGTTATTATATCAGATGACCTAAAGGTGGGCAAGCAATGTGAGAAGGCAATAAGGAGGGCTGGGGATACTGGGATGCATAGGGAGAGGCATCAACAATAGAAAACAGGAAGTTGTTATCCCTCTGTACAGACAATTGGTGAGACCCCATCTGGAGTACTGCGTGCAATTCTGGAGACCCCATCTCCACAAAGACATAGACAGAGTGGAGGCTGTTCAGAGGAGGGCAACCAAAATGGTGCAGGGTCTGCACCAGAAGACATACGGGGAGAGACTAAAGCAGCTTAATATGTATACCCTTGAGGAAAGGAAGGAGAGGGGGGACATGATAGAAACTTTCAAGTATCTCAAGGAAATTAACAAAGTACAAGAGGGTAGCATCTTTCAGAAGACGAGATGTGCAAGAACAAGGGGGCACAATTTGAAGATAGAGGTGGGAAGGCTCAGAGGCAATATTAGAAAGTATTTTTTCACAGAGAGGGTTGTGGATGCATGGAATAGCCTTCCTGAGGAGGTTGTGGAGTCAGGAACAGTGGGAGAATTCAAGAATGCATGAGACAGACATAAGGCAAATCTAGTGGGGGTAGGAGGAAGTAAGCTGTTGATTAACTAGAATCTGAAGCTTACCCATCAGGTAGAAAAATGGGCAGACTAGGTGGGCCAAGCGGTCCTTATCTGCCATCAAATTCTATGTTGCTATGTCCTTTAGTATGGCCTCCATAAGCTTTCCTACTATTGAAGTCAGACTGACTAGTCAGTAGTTGGTAGGGACATCCCTCGACCCACTTTTGTGGAGTGGCTCTCCAGTCTAAGAGTGCCTCCCCTGACACCAGTGAGCTGTTAAATAGGTCCATCAGGGGACCCACTAGCACATCTGCCAATTCCCTCAGCACCCCTGGATGTATGTCATTACATGTACACCCTCAGATATATGGGTTTACACTAGCTCAGACACCACCATGGTACCCCAATACTACATACTATATCTCACTGGACTTGATCATGTTCCCTGAAAACAGAGATGTGATGATAGGCCCAATGACCTCCTTAAGAGAGAGTCATCTCATCTTTAATTTAGGGGCTCTTTCTCCCATTTGGCTCAGTGATGACTTGGATGTTATCCTCCCTTTTGAAACATTGGTCTCCCTAAAGTCTTTGTCTATGTGCTCCTTCCTGTAAAGTAATTAATATTCAGCATTCTGAGTTTATTTCTTATTTCTTTTTCGCCCTTTTCTTTTATATGTTTGCTTTCGCGCGCAGCACACAAGAAACATATTGAGACAGTAGAGCATTGCAGAGGTGTGGCAGTGTTGTGGCCAATGTAGTGGATACTTCAATGAGCACATCCCTTGGCCACCAATTAATGCTGAAACTGACAATGATGGCAGTTTCAGAGCAAGCACTGCACTTGAAAGAAATCTGCCACTGCAATCAGGGGCAGATTCGTCATTGCAGCATCAGCTCCCCCCACCCTCCCAACCAGGCACACAGCAGGACAACAAATTTAAATGTTAGCTCCCTCCCACTGCTGCTGCCTGCCCCACACCCTCCATTCCCATTGCACCAGCATATAATGAAACCCTCCCACTCCCTCTCACTGCTGTTACCCACCCCGCAGCTCCCATTCCCCACACCAGCATAAAACCCTCCCACTCCTTCCCATTGCTGCTGCCCGCCCTGCACCCTCCATTCTCTGTCCCCTGCTGACATCAGAGTGCTGAATCCCTGTGTCAGTATGTTTCCCCCCTCCTCTCATTAATGTGGCACACTGGGAGCCCACCCCAGTGTGCCAAAAAATACTTCTTTGATGTTTCTGACACCGGGATGCCCATTCCCAGTGTCAGATGTGCCACCCCCTCAAGCCCCTATGTTCTCAGCTGACCTTGGGGTGCCCAATCCCCAGGTTGGCATTGATGCCCCCCTCCAGTACTCTGGCACACTGGGAGCCCACCCCAGTGTGCCAAAATCGTTTTGTTAATATTTCACCTGTAAAAAAAGAAAACAGTCCCCAAATCTTTTTTTTTAAACCTGAAAAAAAAGAAAACAGTCCCTCATCGTTCCCACTGGGCCCCTCCCCCAACCCGCACCCTCCCTCTGAACACCCCACCTCCCCACACCCCCCCTACCCATATGTACCTCCGGTGGTTGGGAGCAGTGATCTTCTGTGGACCGAGAACACATCTGCACTCTTCAAAGACCAACCGGGAACTAAAGAATGATGGTAAGCCATATAATGGCAGTCAATGAGGGTTTTCAACTTAGGTTGGTATCTCAGCTAATTTCGGGAAGTTTGATCCCAAATTTTCAACATGGGGTTCTTGGGACCACACCTCGTGAACACTGGCACTGCCATTTCGTTTCTCGGTCCTGAAAGGTAATTTTGTGGTCACTGCGTGGAATCACCTTTCGGGACCAATTAATGAAACGACAGTGCCCCTGTTCATGAGGTGGGGTCCCAAAAAGCCCTTGTTGCAAATTTGGTGAAAAACCTCCAAAAAATAACTCCGTCATGAGCGACTGTTGCACAGTTTCTACACATGCTCATAACTTCCTCAATTTTTAATATTTTCACTCCAAATTTCCAGCATTGACATTTTTTCACACCCCTTATGAACAGTACAGCTGTCATTTTTTTGCATCCTTCCCAAAATGTGTTTTTGCACCTGTGGCACAGAATGGCGAGGTCACTGTGCAAAATCAACTTTTGGGACAGATTAATGAAATCACAGTGCCACTGTGCATGAGGGGAGGTCCCAAAAAGGCCATGTTGAAAATTGGATGAAAACATTCAAAAAAATGATTGCATTTCGAGCATGCGTTACAGTTTCTACGTACACTCGTAACTTCACCAATTTTTCATATTTTGACTCCAGATTTTCAACATTGCCATTTTTTCATGCCTCTTCATGAAGAGTACAGCTGTCATTTTTCACATCCTGCCTGAATCGTGTTTTCGCACCTGTGGCACCGAACGGCATACTCACTGTGTGAAATCACCTTTTAGGATTGAGTAACGAAATGATACTACCACTGTTCATGAGATGGGATCCCAGAAAGCCCATGTTGAAAATTTGGAGTGAAAATACCAACAAACGGCCAGGGCATTAAGGTTTCCAACCATAATGCCTACCCTGTACAGACTGACAGACATCAGGGTGTGTGCCTCGGAGTCGTCGGCTGTAATGCTCACACCATTCCACCCCCACCCTGCAGCCACTGACAGGCATCGAGGTGTGCCTTGGGGTTTTCGGCCCTAACAATCACCCCCTTCTCTTATACTTCACCCATCTCAGCTAATTTCCTTATGGAATGGGGTGAGTGTAAGAGCTGAAGACCTCAAGGCACACTGCGACACCTGTCGGTGTCTGCAGGGTGGGGGTGAGGTGGAGTGGCACGTGTGTGTTATGGCTGATGACCCAAAGGCACACCACCAATGCCTGTCAGTCTCTGCAGGGTGGGGATGGGGGTTGACGTTACTTCAATATTTCACTGCCATTCCTATTATGCATCTCTCAAACTCCTGCACTACTAATGCCAATATCAGCACGCAAACATTCAGCATTAACAAATGCTTGTTTAGGTATGGAGCAAAACTGCCTGACTGGGGTATTTTGAAGCTGTGCTTTATGAAAAGAATACTGTGGCTCTGTTGCAGATGTACTCCTTAATTACGCATTTCCATATTAATTTTGTCTAGGTTTATCATCCCATATCTAATATGTCACCATCTTATCCTTAGATTAAGCTTTATTACTATTTTCATTATTTTTATATTTTCTCTACTGAGACATATAATGTTTTGCATTTTGTATGTTGTTCTACTCTGATTGATGTTACACACGTGCGAACTGTATTCGCAAATAGGTTGGCTTCAGCTATCTGAGAGGATCCACTATCAAACCTGCCAGCTAACAAAAAAGACGCTCCTTGGACTTCTGCCTCCTGGTTCTACAAAATTACTCATCCCATTTATCAGCGCTCAGCATACCTGTAGCTCTCTCAACCAGCTTCTGTCTGTCCCAAGATGTCAGACCACCCAGGGGCAACGCTCATTTGCTTACAGAGCACCTCTCTGGTTCAATGCACTGCCTAGCGATATCATGGCCATACCAAAATTGGGCCCCTACAAAAGCACTCTTCATCAGCATCTAACTGCTAACAGTTCCTGCGACTGCTTCCTCTGACAAGGAACATCTGACAATGAACACCATCCGCAGTACTGACCCTCATAGTGTCCCCTCCCCTACTCCTTCTCCACTTTTCCGCTGTCACCAGAACCTCTCTTTCCTGCCACCTTCCATTTGCTTTCTCCTCCACTTCCCCACTTCTCCTTCCTTTCACTGTATTTTCCTTACTTTACTGTACTCTCTTTAGACTTAAATATCTATACTTATACAACAAAGCCTTTAGGCTGCTTACTTTCATCTAGGTATAATCTGGAACTTCGTACCTAGCTGTTGCTTCATTTTTACATTGTTGTAGTTCCTATGTTTGCTTTGTTAAAGTCATTTTAATTTTAATATTCTGTTTTTGAAACTTTGTAATACCCACCTACCTATGTATGTATGTCTGTCACTCCTCCCACTGATGTGGAACCTTTGTAAAAGAGCTTGTTTGTGCTGAAAGGTATTGAAACCTGAGAATAAATAAATAAAAAATAAATAAATGTTTGTATGGGGCTCTACACCTTTACATCTGCACTATTTAATGATTGACAGGTCAGTGCAATCCCACCCCTAAGGAAGAACTACATGGTTTGAAGTGCTGGGGTAGTTTTTGCTATAGTTTCTACCCTTTCACGACTCCAATTAATCACTGTCTGTGATGCCTACTTGGCTCTGGCTTGTACTTTCACAGTACAGTTCATTATTTTGTCTGTGAAAATTAGTACATATCAGAAAGATACTAAATAAAAATAAAATATAGAGAAAGGGTCACAAAGGATCTTTAATTCTTGGGGAAGATGAGTACCTACAGGATAGTTAGTAAAACAAAATACAGAGAAGGGATCACAAACTATCAAGAGTTCATGGGAATGATTGGTTCATATAGAATAGAGGGTCAATAAGAAATTAATACAGAGCAGGGGTTACAAAGGATCTGTATTTCTTGTGGAAGATTAGTACATATAGGATAGATAGTAAATAAAACTAATAGTTATAGGAATGGCATTGGTTCAACATCTGGTTAGACTCATGTGCCTAAACGGAAGAACAAGTTAGAATAGGATAAGAACAGTAGGGGTAGAAGAGATAGAATAAGGTAGCTGCATAGGGGCAAAGAGATGAGAGTAGAAATAACGGAGCAGCATAATAGGGAAAGTGTGCTGTGTAAAAGCAAGAGAAAATTTGTGAACATACAGTAGTAGCAATTGATGTGGCAAGTTATGTTCCAAAATCTCTGGAGCTCTCCAAAGAGATTTTTTTTTGTTAAACTTAGTTAAAAAATGTTCAGTTAATTTTACATCGTATAGAATATCTGTGTCATTGTCATCAAAATTTTAGCTTTTCCTCACATAAAGTGAGTGTACAATGTATATCAGTTTATATATTTTGTTTACCAGGAGTTGTGGAACTTTGAGCTCCCTGGGTATAGGCGCTAGAGACAAGTAAAAACAAGCATTTGTCAATGCCGAATGTTGTCGCGCTGGCATTGGCAGTGGAAGTGGCGGAACTAGAGACGCATAGCACTGTGATTTTGTTAATGTGTCCCAAAAGGTGATTTTGCGCAGCGAGCACGCCATTGTGCGCCACAGCTGCAGAAATGCGTTTTGGGCAGGCTGTGAAAAATGGCAGCTGGACTGTTGATAAGGAGGTGTGCATAAATGCCAGTGGTGAAAATGTGGCATGAAACTATTGCAGATTGACAAAGTTACAAGGGTTAGTGGAAACTGCGCAATGCACACTAGTAACAGTCATTTTAGGGACTTTTGACACCAAATTTTCAACATAGGCATTTTAGGACCTCTGCTCATAAATAGTGTCACCATTCCCTCAAACTGTCCCGAAAACTGATTTCACACAGCGACCATGCAATTCTGCGCCAGACGTGCGAAAACACATTTCAGTCAGCTGTACTGTTCATAAGGAGGTATGGAAAATGCCAATGATGAACATCTGGAGTGAAACTATTACAAATTCACAAAGTCACGAGTGTGCTTGCAAACTGCACAACGCATGCTCGTAAAACACTCATTTTTAGCCGGCCCGGTGGCGCTGAGGGTTGAGGCGCTAGACGCCACACCTCGTACCACGCCGCCACCCGGTTCGGGAACGGACTCCGGTCATCGGGGTCGGCCGGGAGGGAGGATTGAGCATCCCAACGGATGCTCCTCCTCAGGGTGGGCTACTAGACGCATCGCAGCCTACTCCATAGCCGTGGAAGCACCGCAGAGGGAAGGGGTGGAGGCGCTCTGCTTGTCGGAGTCGGGAGGGGGACGCCTCAAGATGAGGGTCTGGCGTGCATAAGCACGCTACCACTGGGACGACGCCCTTAGCGCAAGGCGCCCTGGGGAGCGCGGGACGCTAGGAGAAAACTGAAATACCCTCCGGTAGCCCTAGATGAAGTCCGCCCTAAGTCCGCCCGGACCACCGATAGGACAGACCCCAATGTGCAAAGGAGAGGAGGTTGGGCACTCTAGGGGCAGATCCCTGAAGGTAGGTACCGGGGGGACATGAGCGGACGGAAGGAGGGGGCACCGGAGGCAGTAAGGAGGGATAAAGATGAAAATAAAAAAAAAAAAAAAAAACACTCATTTTATTGACTTCCATCCTTAAATGTTCAACATAGGCATTTTAGGACATCTGCCAATGAACAGTGTCATTGTCATTTTCATAATGTGTCTCAAACACGGACTTTCCACAGCGACTGCGCTGTTCGGCGCCAGAACTGTGAAAACAGATTTTGGTCAGGATGTGAAAAATTACAGCTGTACTGTTCATCAGGAGGAGGTGCAGAACAATGGCACTGTTGAAAATCTGGAGTGAAAATATTATAAGTTTGCGAACTTACGCGTGTGCATGCAAATTGCGCAATGCATGCTCATAACACAGTCATTATGTTTGCTTGCACGCATGTGCAAGAAACATAGTGCCATCATACGAGTTTTCCAGAGGTGTGTCAGCCTCTTCCAATTCAGTCAGTGTATTTGCAGGTGCGGTCACAGAGCGCCAATCACTGCTCCAGCTGTCTATGACAGCTGAAAAATGCAGTGGCATACAGTTGAAAGGGAGAGCTCCGCTTGAGTGAGCAGAGCTCTCCCCCCCACACACACACACATGCGCACGCACACTACATGCTCATGCGCCTTCCCCCTCCCCCCTCCACACTGTATGGCCGACAGGGGTGCCCAATCCCCCGTCGGCTCCACTGTCTCTCCCCCAATGCTGTCGCCGATGGGGGTGTCCAATCTCCCATCGGCTTCACTGTCTCCCCCTTCCCTGAGTACAGGGTGCCACGTTGGGAGCCCACCCCAGCATGGCAACAGATGCCATGGCCGACAGGGGTGCCCAATCCCCATCGGCTCCACGCCCCCAGCCGTCCTTCTGCCACGCTCAGCCCACCCAGCGCGTGGCAACGTCTCTGCTGTCTTTTTCAAAAAAGATATGTAAAGAAAACGGTCCCTCGCAGTCTCCTGCCCCCTACAACCCGCACCCACCCACTGTGCACCCTGCCTCCCACCCCCACCCAATACTTACCTCCAGAGTCCAGCGCGATGACCTTCGTGGACCGAGAACACGCTTACACTCTTCAAAGTCGACCACGAACTGAGGAAATGCCGGTAAGCTGTATAATGGGATAGATAGGGGTTTTTCAACTTTGTTGCATATCTCAGGCATTTTTTGGAATTTTTGCACCAAATTTTCAACATGGGGTTTTTGGGACCCCTCCTCATGAATTCTTGCACTGTCATGGCGTTACATGGGCCCGAAGTGTGATTTCACAGCCACTGTGCGAAATCACCTTTCCGGAATGATTAACGAAACAACACTGCCAGTGTTCATAAGGTGGGCTCTCAAAAAGCCTATTTTGAAAATTTGGTGGTAAAAGTCCTAAAAATGACTGTTTTACGAGCATGCGTTACGTAGTTCCTACGCACACTCATAAGTTCGCGAATTTTCAATGTTTTCACTCCAGATTTTCAACATTGCCATTTTACCACACCTTCTTATGTGCAGTACAGCTGCCATTTTTCACATCTCACCCAAAATGTATTTCCACCCATGTAGCGCACAACGGCACAGTCGGTGTACGAAATCAATGTACGGGACACATTAAGAAAATCACAGTGACAGTGGTCATGAGCAGAGGTCTTAAAATGGCTATGTTGAAAATTTGGTAAAAAATTCCTAAAAATGACTGTTTTACGAGCTGCGATGCTATGCAGTTCCTACGCACACTGTAAGTTTCGAAATTTCAATATTTTCACTCCAGATTTTCAACATTGCCATTTTACCACACTTCCTTATGAGCAGTACAGCTGTCATTTTTCACATCTCACCCAAAACATGTTTCCGCACATGTAGTGCACAATGGCGCAGTCGGTGTGCGAAATCAATGTACGGACACATTAAGAAAATCACAGTGACACTGTTCATGAGCAGAGGTCTTAAAAATGGCTATTTTGAAAATTTGGTGAAAAAATTCCTAAAAATTACTGTTTTACAAGCGTGTGTTGCAGAGTTCCTATGCACGCTCGTAAGTTCGCAAATTTTCAATATTTTCACTTCAGATTGCGTGGTCGCTGTGGGAAATCATTGTTCAGGACAGATAAAGAAAATCACACTGACACTGTTCATGATCGGAGGTTCCAAAATGCCTGTGTTAACAATCTACTGTAAAAAAATTCCCAAACTAGTTACATTACAGGTGTGCGTTGCACAGTTTCTACGCACGCTCGTGACTTCACCAGTTTTTTAACATTTTCACAGCAGATTTTCAACATTGCCATTTTTTACACCTCCTCATGAACAGTACCACTGTCATTTTTCACATCCTGTTTGGAATGTGTTTTTGCACCTGTGGTGCCAAATGCCATAGTCGCTGTGCAAAAGCAGTTTTTGGCTAACAAACTGATATTGGCACTGTTCATGAGGTGGGGGTCACAAAAAAAACATGTTGAAAATTTGGAGTGAAAATACCAACGAATGCCTGAGGTGTTAGGGTTTCCGACCATAACGTCCCACCCTGTAGAGTATGACAGGCATCAGGGGTGTGACTTGGGATTCTTGCCTGTCATGCTCATACCATTCCACCCCCACCCCACCCTGCAGCCAGTGAGAGGCATCAAGGTGTGCCTCAGACTCTTCAGGCCCAAACTTCACCCCATTCTCCTATACTGCACCCATCTCACCGTATTTTCTGATGGAATGGGGTGTGCATAAGGGCCAAAGACCCCATGGCACACCGTGACACTTGTCAGTGTCTGCAGGGTAGGGTGTGGTGAAATGGCATGGTCATTATGCCTGATGACCTAAAGGCACACCCCAATACCTGCCACTCTCTGCAGGGTGGTGGTGGGGTTGGCTTCTGTTCAATACTTCGCTGCCATTCCTATTATGCCGCTCTGTAACTTCTACACTACCAATGCCAGTGCCAGCAAGCAAACATTCGGCATTGACAAATGCTTGTTTTACGGAGTATTGTCACCAAATTTTCAACACAGACATTTTAGGACCTCTGCTCATGAACAGTGTCGCTGTCATTTTCGTAATGTGTCCCAAACACTGATTTCGCACAGCGACCGTGCTATTCTGCACCGGAAGTGCAAAAACACATTTCAGCAAGGATGTGAAAAGTGACAGCTGTATGGTTCACAAGAAGGTGTGGTAAAATGCCAATGTTGAGAATCTGGTGTGAAAATATTGCGAATTCGCTAACCTACAAGCATGTGTAGCAACTGTGCAATGCACGCTCATAAAACAGTCATTTTTTTAGATTTTTCCCACCAAATTTGTAACATAGGCTTTTTGAGAGCCCCCCTCGTGAACAGTGGCACTGTCATTTCGTTACTCGGTCCCAAAAGGTGATTCCACGCAGTGACTGCGAAATCACCTTTGGGGACCAAAAATGCAGTGACAGTGCAAGAATTCATGAGGAGGGTTCCCAAAAACCCCATGTTGAAAATTTGGGGTCAAAATTCCAAAAAATGCCTGAGATATGCATCAAAGTTGAAAAAAAACTATTTATTCTATTATACAGCTTTCCGGCATTTCCTCAGTTCGTGGTCAGCTTTGAAGAGTGCAGACATGTTCCCAGTCCACCGAAGATCATTGCGCCAGACTCCGGAGGTACGTGTGGGGTGAGGGGGGGTGTGGGGAGGCATGGTGTACGGACAGTGGGTGCGGTTGGGGGGCAGGGAGACTACGAGGAACAGTTTTCGTTTTACAGGTGAAAAAAACACATTGCGGGACAGTTTTTTTGTTTTAGGGGATTTGGCATGCTAGGGTGGGCTCCCAGCGTGCCACCTAAATGTTTGGGTGGGGTTTGTTGCCAATGGGGGATTGGGCACCTTTGTTGGCACACAACGGGGAGAGGAATTTATGCCGATGGGGATTGGGCACCCCCATCGGCAGACAAAGAAAGCGGGGAAGGGGGTGCCGAGTCGAGGGGGATTGGGCACCCCCTCAGCATTTAACAATGGGGGGGTTTATGCCGATGGGGAGTGGGCTCCCCCGTCAGCACACAAGTAAGGGGTGGGAAGAATCGAGGGGGATTGGCCACCCCCTCCACATATAACAAATGGGAGGAGGTGATTTATGCCGATGGGGAGTGGGCTCCCCCATCGGCAGTACAGAGGGGCAGGGTTAACCGACAGGAGGATTGGGCACCCCTGAAGTCGGCGGTTTGGCGGCCACTGTGCCGCCATGCTTATAATGTTGGCGAGCACGTCCAGGGAAGGTCCGCTGCATCTGACAAGCTTTGCTCGGATTGCAGTGGACCTTTTCTTAGATGTGCTCACCACATTATGTATGCATGGTGTGGCGCCAGCATGCAGGCTGATTGGGGAATGAGGGATGCACCTACTGGTGCATGCCCTGCATTCATCCAACAGTGACCGCACCTCCAAAGCTGCACTGCCACAAGATGTTGGCTGCGCAAGCATGTCAGCAAAAAAAATTTGATTTTAATTGGTCTTTCTAGTCCGGTCTGTTGTCTCCTACTGAATTCTTCTGGATGTAGTATGTTATAAGCGTTTATGGCACTACATCTGGCCTCTTAGCCATAATGTGGAGAAGAACGGTATTCCATCTATTTTGCAGTAACAGGATCCTATCCTGCAGCTGTGCTGTCATATTTTTTAAGTTATATATATATCCAATATTATATCTTCCCACTGACTAGATTTCAGAGGGATGGGATGAAGTCACAATCTAGTTAATGGCTTTTTTTTCTTCTGTAAGTAGGATTCCAAGAATATAAATATGGTGTTTATTTTTTTATTTTGGGTGGGTAGTGAAGTAGAAGCACCATGGTGGGGATGAGGGTCCTGTATTTGGGATTACATCTTGTAGTGTCTGTTCCATTGCCTGCAAGTAAGATGTTAGTTCAATGCATGCCCAGAAGCTCATGGCCACTTTTTCACCAGCAGGAGGCATCATGTGTGATACTGTATTTAGCTAGGACCTGTGGAGTGTAAAAATATCTGCTATGGTCTGCATATCTACTTTTAGTCCTATTTGCTTCTCATGATGACCTCTAATTTGTAAAAATGTGCACTGGTCCATTTTATCGAGATGGAATTTGTTTTGCAGTTGTTCAAAAGTCTTAAAAATACCATCTGAGTAAAACTGATAGGTACATGTTAGGCCCTGTCTTAACCATATTTTTAAATTTATCATCCCTACCTGATTCTATCTCTGATCACTCCCCGGTGTACTGTGTCTGGCGGATCCCACTTCTGAAAATACCCCATAAAATTATCCAAATCAGAGACTACTCTAGGTTTGATCTTTCCTCCTTTCAAAATGATATCAAGTACACTGACTGGTCACCAGTATGGAATGCTCAAGACTCCACATCTGCTGTCAGTCACTTCCTCATCTCGTTAAAGGCCCTGCAGGAGAAACATACCCCCCTCATCAGATGGAGGGTGAGGGGAATAGCTACTAAATGGCTTCATGGTAGTCTCCTGGCCCTCCTCAACACCAGAGATAAGTGCTGGGCCAAGTTTAAGGCCACGGCTGACCAGCTATCTTTCAGAGATACAGAAAACTCAGAAATGAGTGCAAAAAGAACATAAGGATAGCCAAGAGTGAGTTCTGCAAATCTGCATTACTGAACTCGGCTAGGGATCCAAGGAGGTTCTGGAGGAATATTAAACAAGTTGTGAGTGGTACACAGAGCACTGAGTCTACTGATATGATAATTGAAGGTTCCAGCTGCAACAACTCGGAAACCATTGCCAACTCCTTCAATCATTATTTTTCTGATCTGTCCGAGTATACCTCGACATTCCCCAATGGTGGTGGTGGTGTCAGTGGCAACCAGCCTATAGCACCATCATCACCCCGCCTGCCCTTTCTGTTCAGGGCAGTGGTGGCTCAAGAGGTGCAGAAACTGCTAGCTGGACTCTCACCCTTCTCAAGTGCTGGCCAAGATGGCTTGGAATCAAAGCTCCTCAGTCTCGGTGCCCCATGGCTTGCCCTCTGGTGGCACATATCTTCAATCTGTCCCTGTCAACTGGAGTTATCCCAGACATATGGAAGGTTGCCAGGGTAGTCCCAATCCTTAAACAGGGGAACCCTAAACTGATAGAGAACTATCGCCCCATATCCATCCTATCCGCGGTTAGCAAACTTCTGGAGAAAGTTGTGGCAGGGCAACTCTCAGAGTACTTACAGGCATATGACTTAATGTCTCCTGTACAGCATGGATTCAGGAAGGGGCATGGTACCTCCTCAGCCCTAGTTACTGTTTCATCATGGATTAGGGAGGCCATGGACTAAGGCAAACTCTCAGGGGCTATCTTTATAGACCTCTCGAAGGTGTTTGACCTGGTCGACCATGCCATGCTATCAACACAGCTTAGATCAATTGGACTATCCACTGCCGCTCTCAGTTGGTTCTCCAACTACCTGCATGATAGAATGCAGCAGGTTAAATATGGCGAAGAGATCTCGGGTCCCATCCCAGTAACAATGGGGGTCCCCCTAGGCTCTGTCCTTGGACCAATGCTCTTCTCCATTTTTGTTAATAATCTCCCTGCAACCGCTGCTCACTGTAAACCAATCCTCTATGCAGATGATCTGGTCATCCTGTCTCACTCCCCAGAGGTGGGGGTCATTAACAACCACCTGAGTGATGACCTAAGAAACATTCAGACATGGATCCTGAACCATAAGCTAGTCCTTAATCTAAAAAACCCAGGCCATGCTCTTTGGGTCCCAGGTTAAGATTAAGGCCTCCCTGTGCCGTTCTGTGTTTCCGGTAAGGGAGATGTCCCGATCCCAATCACAGACAATTTCAAATACCTTGGTGTAACATTGGACTCACAGCTTGACCTTGGCCACCATATCCAGAAGACATGCAAAACTGTCAACTGTAAACTGGGTCTGGCTTACAGAGCAAAAAATAACCTCATCGCCGGCTGTGCGTATTGCTCTTGCTAGAGGTATGCTTCTCCTCTCACTATGTTATGGGCTCCTGTTGTTTGCCAGCACCACTAAGGCCCATCTCTCTAGGTGGTCGACGGCCTACAACAATGTCTGCCACTTCGCCCTAGCGGCCCCCAGCTCACTCACCACTGTGATCTCTACAATAAGTTAAACTGGCTCTTGCCCTCAAAGCACATTGACTTTGTCCTTGGTTGCTTCACAGGAAAGGTCCTCAACACAGGCACCCCTCCAGGGGTGGCAAGTTTGCTGGCCCAAACTGTTCCCTCGTCCTATCACCTTAGGTCTCAGGGATCTGCCACACTCAAGGTACCTGTGACTCGGACTCAAATGGGTGAAAGGGATTTTGCAGCATGTGCCCCCAAACTTTGGAACACTTTCCCAGCCCAGGTCCGTGTTGCCCCCTCTCAGGGCAGCCTGCTTTCCTCATTATGGAACCATCTCAAACTTGAACTGGCCTGCGGTTGCCAAAAATCCCTGTGACATATGTTAGCATTTAGCACTCATGCATAACAGCTGGCTCTTAAGATGATAGTTTTGTACTTGCTGCTACCAATCCTAACCTTGTACTGCTCCAAAACTGGCACACACCGCTTACTCTGCTGTACCTATTCTAACTAAATGTGCCTCATATGCCTTGTACTTTGTGTATTCTACATTATGATGTCTGCACGTGACATGCGAGCTTGTTTTTTTCTAACTTGTACCTTGTTGTCTCATGACGTGTAATCTTTTCCTAATTATGTACCAAGTTGTCCCAAGTGTATAAGTATGTAATTTCCTGTACTCTCCCGGGTTGAACCTGAAACTAGGCAATTGTGTACTTACCTGGTTAACAAAAGCTAAATAAATAAATAAATAACATTTTTTGGGGAGAAAGGTGGGATTGAGAGTAGTGGCACTTAACATTTAGGCCCTAATTTATAGTCTTTAGATGAGATAAATGTGTACCAAATTTTAAATAAGTTGAAAGTGAGGGGTAGAATTGGCTTTGGTCCCTATCCGGGTTAAAGAGAAATAGGGGGTTGGTATCTCAAGGGAACAATGTCCTTCTCCACCTGCACCCATTGTTGGATAGGTGAGGGCTGTATTCAGTGAAGCATATGTTAACCTGTGCCACTGTGGCATTTAGGTATAAGTTTGGGAGGGCAAGATCTCCTTTCAGTTGGGGCAATTACAATTTCTTGTAGGCTGTTTGGAGTCTCTCTCCCTTCCATAGGAATCTAGATATGGATTTATTCCATTTGTGAAATTCTAATTGAGAAGGCATCAGAGGCGATGTCTGAAAATAATAAAGGTATCTGAGGAGAATGTCCATCTGGATGGCGTGAATCCTACAGTATTTAATAGTGGAAGGGGTAAAGGTTGCAATCTTTTATGATCTTCTGGTACTCCTTCAACTAATGGGGGTAATTCTGTATGTATATGGAATCCAAGTCAGCTGGTGTGTGTGCTCCTAGATATTTGATTGCAGGCTTGTCCCATTTAAAGAGTAGGAGGCTTTTAAAGTGGGCAGGGGCTGGAGGCCTATCTGTAGGACCTCAGTTTTGGTTGCATTAGTTTTGTAGCCTGCTAATTCCTACATTGTATGGAGGCATTGAGAGAAGGCTGGAAGGCAAGAATCAGGGTTCGTTATGTAGAGTAGCAGATCACTTTATCTCCATGCATTGCCAAAGAAATTGGGCCAGGTGTTCTGTGTGTATAGCTAACAGATATGTGTCAGATTGGTGTCCTGTACAGGCACAGGCAACACCTCTCTCCAGGGGCCCCTCCGCTTCTCAGTCCACAGTTCAATTATATTTACTATTGACTAAGGACTAGTGGTTTATAGGGCGGCAATGGATACAGTGCTCAAGAGGGTTCAGACTGCACTCAACAAAGCCTGCAGACTCACCCTGGATGCTGAGCGTGTCACTCACACCTGTACTCTGTACAAACATGCAAATTGGCTGTCATTAAGAAACAGGGTCAAATTCCAGACTTGCATCTTAGGGAAGAAGGCTCTATTGGGTAAAACACCACCTTGTGTAGACAATTTGATCAAGGCGATCTACTCGTTACAGGTCATCAGAAGGAGGACTAGAGAGGCCTTGGATATCACCTTCCGTCACACCTCACTTGGGCAACGTACATTTGCCTACCAGGCCCCCCTATGGATGAATGAACTCCCTGGGAACCTCTTGGCCACCAATTGTCTGGCACAATTCAAAACTGACCTCAAACACCATCTAATAACACTCTCTAAGTCAACCTGCCCCTGAGTCCAGCCACACCTGCACTCTGCCACACAGCAAGCACTAGGCAGGCCTCAAGTACCCCCTCCCTCTGTCCCTTCTTATGACTTGCCTCAGTAATCAGTCTGCGTCATGCTCCTTCAGCACCCGCCACCCCACCCTCACCCAACTGACAGTCCCGTGCATTTCCCTGACAGTCACAAATAATGCAGGCTACCTGACCATGCCCTCTCACACCCCACCATTTACTTTAGCATGTCTTCTTCACTCATCCTCCCCTCACCCCGCCATTTATCCCCACACCTTATCGCCCTTCTTCCCCCACCCTTCACCTCCACCGCATTACATACCTCTCTCTCGTACCTCCTTTCTTCACCCCACTGCCAGCTTTCCCCATCCCTCTGAACTACTGACAAGGACTCTGTGGCTGCTTATCCCCCCACCCACCCTCATAAAGTGTTTTTCTTGTTATTTTAACTTGTACCTATGTTTTGAGTTATTCTGTAAATTCTGAATCCCAGCTGTATCGTTCATTGTAGTGTACCTTTGCTTTCTCCTATAGTTTTTTGTTTTGCAATCTATGACGTGGAACCTTTGTAAAAGAGCTTGCGCTCAGAGGTCTTTTCCAAATCTCTAAATACATAAATAAAAAGATACAGGGACAATGGGTATCCTTGGCACGGTCCTCTTGTTAGAGGGAATCTTTCTGAGTATGAGCCATTGGCTTTAACCATGGTCTCTGATGATGTATATAGGCCTGTTAGGAGGTTGTGAAAGTCATCTGGAAAAGCAAACCTGTTAAGGGTGTGGTATAAAGATGCCCATGATACCCTATCAGAGGCATTCCAAGTGTCTGAACAGAGTATTAGAAGAGGAGTTTTGTTTTGAGATGCAGGATCAATCAACAGTAAGGGCCGCTTTATGGTGTCCGTCATTTGCCGACACCTGATACATCCTGACTGGTCTGGGTGGATTATTTCAGGGAGAATATTATTCAGTTTATGGGATAGTGTGCTTGTGAATAATTTACAATCCTGGATCAGTGCTGACACTGGGTGGTAAGAGTTGCATTGTGTAGGTGGCTTCTGAGGTTTTAGGATAGGTGATGTGTTTGTATAGCACCACAAATCTGGGCAAATTGCAGTCTTGTGGCAGGCCTGAAATGTATTAAGTAGGGATTTGAGGAGTAATTCCACAGTTGCCTTGTAGAATTCTGCACCCATACCCACCTGGGCTGGGGCTTTTCCTTGTTTTAAAGTCCTTGATGGCTTTCGGTAGTTGTGTGGGAGGAAATGATTGAGACCTTTAAATACCTCGCAGAGGTAAATAGGATACAGGTGGGAGGTATTTTCAGAGGAAAGGGTGCTCTAGAACAAGGGATCATGATATGAAGCTGGAGGGGGTAGGTTCAGGAGAGATGTGAGGAAATACTTCTTCCAGAAAGGATGGTAGATGCCTGGAACAATCTTCCAGTGGAAGTAGTGGGGGCGAAAACAATGGTGGGATTCAAGAAAGCCTGGGGTAGGCACAAGGGAATAATAAGGGATAGGAAAAGGGTGGAAGAGAAAGTGCAGTAGACCTAGAAGGGTCTGCAGTGAAAGCAATCAGAGCGAAAAAACAGCAGACTGGAACCTAGAAGTTAGGGTGGCCTAGGATGTCCTGACCCACTGATATACACTATGTCACAGTATCTAGCAACTGCATGGAAATGGGCTTTTTTCCTAAGGAAGAACGTAGAAAAATTAATAGCATAATGACGAACTATAATTTTAATTGTGATAAGGCAGCCAGTATACTATTAGATATTCCAAATCAACTCCACCAGATCCCATTTCTTACAACATTTACCTCCTTACTGAAGAAAACAATTAAAATATACAAGAAAGAATTACCATGGCTATTTTTATGTTGGCTTGCGTGCACGCGCATGCAATATCTTGTGAAAGTAGCATATTTTAGAGGTGTGTCAGTGTTGTGGCAAATGCAGGGGATGCTTTAGTGGGTGCATCCCTCAGCCGCCAACCAGTGAGTGAGCATGCTGCCGATGACAGCAGTTTCAGAGAATGCCACCAAGTTGAAACAAATCTGCCGCTGCAATCAGAGACAGGCTCGTCACTGCAACCGCAGATGACACACGCCTCCATTACATGCCTTTCCTGGTGAAACATTTCAATAAATACAGTGACTCCTGACGTCCACCACACAATCCCCAGAAAGCCGACATTGGGGTGCCCAGTCCCCGTGTCAGCATGTCCTCCCCCCCAACATTATGTGGCACACCGTAACATTGCAGCTTCTGCCACCCGCCACACACTCCCGAAAAGCCAACATTTGGGTGCCCAATCCCCGTGTCGGCATCCTCCCTCTTAGTGTGTCTTTCCTGGTTAAACAGTTTCTCCTTTCCTTTTTGACACCAGGATGCCTACTCCCGGTGTCAGATGAGTGCCCCCCATACACCTTGCTGACATTGGGGTGCCCAATCCCTGTGTCGGAATCCCCCCAGAATTGTGGCACACTTGGAGCCCACCCCAGTGTGCCTATTTTTTGTGTGTGTGTGTGTGTGTGTGTAACTTGTAAATGAAGAAAACCTTCCCTCATGTTCTTTTTTTTCTCCTTGCAAACAAAACGGTCCACTGTTGTCTCCCCTCCCTCCCCATCCCCACCCTCCCTCTGCACACCCACTTCTTGTACCCCCACCCATATTTACCCTCCAGAGGTTGGGAGCCATGATCTTCTCTGAACCAGGACACGTCTGCACTCTTCAAAGCTGAACTGCAAACTGAAGAAATGATGATAAGCTTTATAATGGGAGGCAATGGGGGTTTCAACTTAGGCTGATATCTCAGCCATTTTTTGGAATTTTAGCCCCAAATTTTCAACATGGGGTTCTTAGGATCCCATCTCATGAACATGTCACTATCATTTAGTTTCTCGGTCCCGAATGGTGATTTTCTGGTCGCTATGCGGAATCACCTTTTGGGACCAATTAATGAAATGACAGTGCCACTGTTCATGAGGGGAGGTCCCAAAAAGCGCATGCTGCAAATTTGGTGAAAGAATTCCAAACAATGACTGCGCTACGAACGTGCATTGCACATTTTCCACAGACGCTCATAACTTTGCCAATTTTTAATATTTCCTCTCCAGATTTTCAACATTGCCATTTTTTCTCACCTCCTTATGAATAGTATAGCTGTCATTTTTCACATTGTAACCCCCCCCTGCAAATGGGGGTTCCTAGAAAGCCTGCCTGGGTATACCTTAGCCATGCCAATCTGTCTCCTCCTGCTCTTCCTGAGTGTCTCCAGGATCAACCTGTATTTTTTGTGTGTCCCCAGGTCCTTGTCCTGCCCCTCTGGTGCCCTGCCATGCAGCCCACAGTAAAAATCCAGCCCTGCAAGGCTTGAGAATGTTCTCCATGATCTCCTGCTTGTTGTTCTGTCCTCGGGGCAACGGGATCACATAGGCATGAGCGGTGCCTTTGATCTCTGACCGTGCTGTTTTGCGATCTCTTCAGGGAAAGTTCCGTTGGTCCTGGGATCCCCCTTACCTAATTGGGACCCAGTGACCACGGACAGGCCGTTGAGAGACCACTCCCATAAAAATAAAGGGAGTTCCATGAGGTGTTGGATTGGGGCTCATTTAAATATTCATGAGCTGAGCCCTGGTCATCTGAACATTCATTTGGTACCTGTCTGCCCTTGAGGTAGCATGCATCTCG
Organism: Neoceratodus forsteri; assembly: GCA_016271365.2. NCBI lineage: Eukaryota > Metazoa > Chordata > Ceratodontiformes > Ceratodontidae > Neoceratodus > Neoceratodus forsteri. Next base: position 739,333,183 of record CM028137.1, on the reverse strand, counting down.
GATACGGATGAAAAGAAGAAGAAATATTTTGTTTAAATTGTAACTGCTGCTGCCTGTATGTGGGAAAAGTGTGTTACAAGAGGGGAAAGTATTTAAAAATGAATGCTCTATCCTGGCTGAACCAGTAAAGTGTTGGGATTGAAAGTGTCAACCTATCTGCTGCTGCAAAGCATCCTTAAACATTGGCAGCAGTGACAGGAAAATGAACTGAGCAATTTAGCCCCTCTGTGCAGTGACAGCCAGTACACATCCTGGGCTAAAGAACTGTGGGGCATTGGGGCAAATATCTGTTTATCTCTGGCTGCACCAGAACTTTTAATTACGACTGTATCTGATCTGCTAAAGGGACAGTGGGTTAAATAGCCATTGCCAGCAGTCACAGACAGTTGGAAAGCCAGCAAACCAAAGTCAGGACTTGGATTTTCTCTAAAGCTCCTGGGTAAATGCCAAGTGCTCATGGGGACTTACAGGGACCTAACTCTAGGTGCCAAAACACCAGACCAACAGTGCATTGAGTAAGCTTCGTGCATTATTCATTTCTGTGATTGACAGGTCCTCCAGCCAATTGGAGGCCAATCACCCCATCACTGCAACCAATCAGGAGCCCTGTAAAAGCCTTATAAGAGACAGTGTCTGTCAGCATTTTGCCAGATGCAGATGGAGAGAGATTGAGACAGATCCGACAGGGAGCCCCCCACAGGGGTGGGGGCTCAGGCCTCTACCATGCTTCTGGGCCTGGGCATTCTAGTAAAGACCCTCCAGCCTGAAGGGGATGTTTGTTATTTTATTTAAGTTAAAGTAAAGTACTTTAGTTTTGTTTCACCTGCTAGCCTGGAGGTTGCCAGAGATGTCCTTCAGGTGCTAGCCCTCCCTCCCACGTTGGGGAAAGATGTGGACCGAAGACCAGATGACATCATGCAGTGGTGAGAGCACTGACCAGAACCTCAATTGTGAGAGGACTGAAGATGCCAGGATGCCTTGTATAGTGGATGACCACCCATGGAGGACCTGCAAGGGACGGTGCAAGGGAGAAAAATATCTTGCCAGTTATCGTATGGGCCTGTCAGCCATTGTAGTTGTCCTGTGCCATGTGAGCCAAGTGTTGTGGACTCAGAGATTGTAACTCCTGGAGCTGAAAGTGCCTCGAGTTCTAGCCTCTCTACCCCAATGGAGACTCCCCTGGTAAGTGAGGACAATGCTGAAAATGAGGTGCAGAGACTATAACAGTTTCCCCTAGAAAGACTGGTAAGTGACCTTGGGGCCAACATGCCCCCAATCTTCTAAGCTGAGAATATCTGTGGAAGTAATTAGTCTGGGCCGCTTCGCTCGAAGAGACTGCTCCCTCTAGTGTGTATCCTGTTTGCACCTTGCCTGCTGCCCAGACGGCCCAGTGCAGTGTATGGAGTTTTGTGTAGTGAAATCATAGAAATGTGTTGATATCTAGCTGTACCCTCTATGGGCAAGACTGCCCTGTTAGAGCTGCCAGTCATAGTCGTGTTGTCTCTTCAGGGGACACGAGGCCCTAAAGTTTGCTGTTTCTGAATTATTCGCCTGGAAATTACATATTTCCACCTTGTCTGATTACATCTAAGGGTAAAGATACTTGAGAAAAGTATTGGTATATAAACGTACTGGATGTGACTCCAATTTACATTGTGCTGAATGTTCAGGATTTGTGAATCCTAGATCTAGCCAAGTTGCCTGTTCTGAAATGTTCATTTTCTGTGACACGCAGGGCAAACCCTGCCTTTCTGTGACCAGCAGGGCCACCCCTGCTACTCTACCAAATGCAGGACAACCCCTGCAACCTTGAGAAAATTCAACAGTCATTGTTGTACGTTGTTTCCAAGTTTGCCCCTCCCTTCAAATCAAAGATGGCCAACTCGACCAGCTGCAACAACTATCAGGCCTGCAACATCCAGGACTTTGGTATCTGGGTACCCAATATATAGTGTAAGATTACGCAGTTTCAGCTGAATCAGGGACTGGTACCAGTGTGGGAAAAATTATTATTATGTAACATCTGATTTTTAGTCAGCAGCTTAGATAGCCAGGGCGCTGGGTATCATGTCTGGTCGTTTGCACTGTGATTGTCTTTTTCCGTTATAGCTGGAGGGTTCACCAGCACAAACCAAACCAACACCATTGTACATTTTGTAAATAGTGAGCAGCATAACCTCTACTCCTCCTGTTTCCCCATCCTAACTCCTATGCCCCCAAAATAAATATTGTTGTTACTGTTTTTGAAAATCATTGTGTGTGAGCATATTATTAGAGAGAGTCATTAATTGCAAAATGTTAAATTGTGGGGAAATGCCTATTGGGTCATGCCTGGGGCAGTAAATGGCATTTGTGGGTGGTATAACATATCAGGGGGCTATACCTAGTAACAGTTAGCCCATGTTAAAGTATACTCTGAGTGGAGGCACTGCGCAAATGTTTAGACTTGATATAAGCTAACAAACCCAAACCCTTAGCCTAGCTCCTAGGTAGTAGGCAGGGGTGTAACACTAGGAATAGTGCCACCTAAGGGTTACAACATCCTTCCTGAAACACGTTTTCACACCTGTGGAGCAGAATGGCACGGTCGCTGTGGGAAATCAACTTTCTGGACAGATTAACAAAATCACAGTGCCACTATTCATGAGGAGAGGTTCAAAAATGCCCATGTTGAAAATTTGGTGAAAAAATTCTGAAAAATGATTGCGTTACAGGTGTGCGTTTCACAGTTTCTATGCACGTTTGTAACTTTGCCGATTTTTCACATTTTCACTCCAGATTTTCAACATTGCCATTTTTTCACACCACTTCATGAACGGTACAGTTGTCATTTTTCACATCCTGCCAGAAATGTGTTTTCACACCTGTGGTGCCAAATGGCTCAGTCGCTGTGCAAAACCACCTTTCGGGACTGAGTAATGAAATGATAGTGCCACTGTTCATGAGGTGGGTTCACAAAAATCCCATTTTGAAAATCTGGAGCAAAAAATACAACAAACGTCCAGAGCATTAGGGTTTCCAACCATAACGCCCTACTCTGTAGAGACTGACAGGCGTCGGGGGTGTGGCTTGAGATCATCGGCCATAATGCTCACACCATTCCACCCCCTCCTGCAGCCAGTGACAGGCATCAAGATGTGCCTTGGGGTCTTTGGCCCCAACGTTCACCCCATTCTTCTGTACTGCACCCATCTCCGCATATTTCCTTATGGAATGGGGTGAGTATAAGGCCTGAAGACCCCCAAAGCACACCGCGACACCTGTCAGTGCTTGCAGAATACGGTGAGATGAAATGGTGTGAGCATTATGACCACTGACCCAAAGGTACACCCCCAATGCGTGTCAGTCTCTGCAGGTTGGGGGTGGGGTTGGTCTCAGTTCAATACTTCACTGCCATTCCTATTATGCATCTCTTTAACTCCTGCCAGCAAGACAACATTCAACATTGACAAATGCTTGTTTAATAGTTGGAATAATCACGTTTGATGGCCAAAAGGAATTAATATTAATATCCATCCTTCAATTAAGGAGATGCGCCCAGTGCAACTCAGTTGCGCTGGCACATCACCGAAATGCGCCTCTGGGCCATATTCAAAGGGCAGGGATGCGCCGTGCAATAATGCATATGGCACATCTGGAAGGGGTGTTCCCTTGCATATGTGGAACATCTCGATATTCAGCCGAGATGTGCGGCGCAGCTAAAACTTTCTAAATGAAAGCTTACAGTGCACACTAAAGCCCATTGTAGCATTGCAGTGTTTATTGTAAGTTGTTTTTCAGTGACAGCTCAGTTGGTGGGCAGCTGTGGAGAAGTACAGGTGGGTTTTGCTGCCCGCCGCCTTCATTGACCATGCTGGGATGGGGGAGCGGGGTGGGGTGTGGGTGCCTTAGTGGGTGGGAGAGTGGGGGGTCCACTGGACTACCAGGGAAATATTGGGATTCCTGTTCTATGTTATGATTGGGGCTGGGAGGGGGCCACTAGACTACCAGGGTATTTCAATCTAGAATTATTTTACGGACGGGGTCAGGGATTGGGGGGGCACCACTGTACTACCAGGAAATTTCACACTTGTGTCATTATACGAATGGGGTTTGGGGAAGGCAAGGCAAGGTAAAGGTAAATTTTATTTTTCTGGCACCCAATCCCAGAGGCTCTGGGCGCCGTACAAAACATGAAAATTTCATTTACAAATTCATATATATATATAAAAAATAATCCACCATATGAACCCAATCACTATATATAAGTAAACCCCTCTATAGTTTAAAAAGGACTGATAACAATGATATCATACAGAATCTGAGAAGGCCTGTCTAAACAGATAAGACTTTAGGCGGGCCTTAAAAACCTCCACCGTTGGGGCCTCCCTCACCAATGGTGGGAGCAAATTCCACATGGCAGGGCCGGTGACACTAAAAACTTGATCGCCGGCCATTTTCAGTCTTGTCCTGGAATCGCTGGGAGGCCCCTCAAGGAGGAACGGAGGGGACGAACCGAGGCAGCGAGTGTAAGAAGGTCAGCCAGGTAGCAAGGGCCCAGTCCATGTACGGCCTTATAGGTGAGCAAGCCTACCTTAAAAAGAGCCCTCCATCAAACTGGCAGCCAGTGCAGTACCTGCAGCACCAGGGTGACATGACAGTATTTCAACTGACCAGTCAACAACCTGGCAGTTTCATTCTGCACTAGCTGCAGTCAATGGAGGGTGCCTCCAGAGACCCCGAGGTAGTGCGCATTACAGTAGTCAAGCCTAGATGTTACAAATGCATGCACCAAGGTGGGAAGGTCCAGGGGCGGAATCAGGTGCTTAATCCTGGCGATGTTTCTCAAATGAAAAAAACTCACCTTGACAATGGCAGACACCTGCTATTCCACCAACAAACTGCTGTCAAACGTCACGCCAAGATTATGCACCATAGAGGAAGCCATCAATGGGACAGACCCTAGGACAAGTTCAGAGCCTGCCCCAGAGGGCAACCCCTCACGCCTCCTGTTCAACTCCACTACCAGTACCTCCATCTTATTGGGGTTCAGTCGCAACCAGCTAGAGGCCATCCAGTCATTGATCTCTGCCAGACAGTTGTTTAATACTTCCACCACATTGGATGTTCCAGGGCCAAAGGATAAGTACAGCTGGGTATCATTGGCATAACAATGAAATCCCAAGCTGTACTTCCTAATGATCTCTCCCAGGGGCAGCATATACACGGCGAACAGCATCGATGACAACACCGAACCCTGAGGTACCCTGCAAGACAGAAGGCTCGAAGATTAGGAAAAATTCCCCATTATCATCCTCTGTCTTCTGCTTATCAAAAAGGACCCAAGCCAGCGAATGACAGTGCCGGTGAGTCCACAGAAGTCCCTCAGGTGGTCAAGTAACACCCGATGGTCCACTGTGTCAAAGCTGAGGAGAGATCGAGTAAAATGAGAATTGTCCCCTCCCCTCGATCCCTCACCCTGAGGAGATCATTGTGCATCCGAACTAATGCGGTTTCTGTTGAATGTCCTGCACGAAAACCTGACTGGAGTGGCTCATAAATATCAAATGCCATGAGGTGATCTCCCAACTGTTGTGCCACAATCTTCTCCACAACCTTTCTTAAAAATGGAAGGTTGGAGACCGGTTGATAATTCGCCTTGATGTCAGGGTCCAATGATGACTTCTTCAGAAGGGGTCTCACCAGTGCCTCCTTTAAGGCATCTGGGACGACCCCCTCTGACAAGAAACACCGGACAATCAAGGCGAACGCCAGACCAACAGCGTTGACACATCCCACTAAGAAATGCATCAGCATCAGGTCCTTTTCACAGTATGCGTGCTTCAGTTTTGAGATCACCTCAATGACATCAGCCACCTCCACTGGTTTAAACTCCCCCCAACCGGACGGAGTGCTTTGTTGACAATCCAGGCAACCACTGTTGGCCATAATATGGCCCACTGGCGGAACTCTCTGCCTGATGGTGGACACCCTGTCTGAGAAAAACCGAGCAAACGCATTGCACAAGGCTTCAGAAGCTGCTATTTTCAGCTGTAGACAGGCAGGATGTAATAGCCTGTCCACAGTCCGAAAAGCATCGCTGGTCGGTTTCTCCCAGCAGCAATCTCCCTGGACAGAAACACTGCCTTCTTATGGTTGATTGCCCCCTGGTACACACTATAGGGTGCACGCAGGGCCGGTTTGTCCGCCTCCAACTCAGACCTCTGCCAGCAGCACTCCAACCTCTGACCCTTGATCTTCAATGCCTTGAGCTCCCCATCAAACCATGGGGACCTCAAGTGAGAAGATATGGGTCATACACAGACCAGTGCAAGGGAGTCGAGTGCCTCAGCCACTGCCCTATTATAGGCATCAACTGCCTCACCCACACCTCCCCTGCATGCACTGTCCACACTAGATAGGTTTGCCACTGCCAAAAAACCCTCCGGTGTCAGACCCCTCAATGGGCAGTAGATCACCATCTCTGCAGGGGGTGGGATCTCAGAGGGGGCCCTGAGCAAGAACTCCACTGTTCAATGATCAGACCAAGTGACCCAATCAGTCCTGAGATTCTCAATCTCAAGCCCCAGTGAGAAGACCAGGTCCAACATGTAGCCACCTCGGTGGGTCATAGTGGCAACTGCTTGCGACAGGCCCAGTGATGTCATTAACTGAAGGAAGTGATAGCCCAACCTGGATCATTCGTCGTCGGCCCGTACATTGAAGTCCCCCAGAACTAAACATCTGAAGGACTCCAATGTTTCACTGACCACAAAGTCACCCACTTCCTGCAGGAACTCTCCAACTGCCCCAGAAGGGCGGTATAGCAAGAAAATCCTGCAGCCTGCGCCGGACCCCCATGAATGGCCACACATTCAAACGAACCCAGTGTTCTCACTGGGTGCACGGTGAAGCCTAGTTCAGCTCTAAAACAGATAGCCACTCCTCCGCGTCTGCATTCCACTCTGAGGCAGTGCACAACAGAATAACCCGGGGGGACGGTGGCCTCTAGCACTGGAAGGGAGAGATAGCCACTGGACTACCAGGGAGAATCTGTCTTAACAATATTTACACTATGATTCGGTTCAGGGATTGGATGGGAGGGGGGTATCACTGGACTACCGGTGATGAGTTATGCTTATTATTATACTACGATCGGGTCTTGAGGCTGGGAGGGGGGACCACTGAACTACCAGGGAATATCAGGGAGAAGTGTTCTGTACTACTTTGTTTTCGGGTATGGGAGGGGGGGACACTAGACTACCATGGAGATGTGGAGTGCTTTATGTAACAGGGAAGTTGCAAGGTGCCCGGCACATTCTGCCAGGCGCATCCCTGTCCCAGACATGCAAATGGAGCCGTAATGACATTCAAATGGACCCATTTGCGCCATGCATGCATTTTGGCTCCATTTGCATATATGGGTCTGAATATCTGGAATTTGCATTCAGCACATCCCCATTCCAGGTATTCAGACCACGCAACAGGATGTGCCAGCGCATCCTCAGTGGCCCCCATTTGCACTGCCCGCATCTTTTACTATATTCAGACAGGATGCGCAATTGCTCGTCTGGTTTGAATATAGCACTGTTGCACTCCGGCACAACTTAGTTACGTGGTGCAGACACTTGCGCCCTTTCTGGGCAAAGTTTGAAAATCCTGGCCATTATATCTAAATGGGATGATATCTTCAAAGCAGATAAATTTCCAGAGCATGAGATAATGGATATGATATCAACCAGAAAATAATCACCTATTTTAATTATTTGCTGATGATAAAGATATTTCATGAACTGCTTGATTATTCCTCTAGATCAGACTTCATAAAACTAGAAGATACACAAACAAAACTAATAGCAAAAGGGACAGACAAAATTTTTAGTAGGATGTATAAAAATATGAGTACAACAAATACAATAAAAAGCAAAGCAAGCAATAAATTGAATATGGAAACTAAGATAAATTTAACTGACCAACAATGGCAGAATCTGTGTATTTCAGCAAATAAGATACATATTTCTGCCTGAAATAAGTCGATTCAGAGGAAGATCATTGACTGGGCATATTTCACCCCACTTAATATTGCCAGAATGAAAAAAAATAGCGTAACCACCCTCTGAGGGCTTACCTTCATTGTCCCCGGTTTCCCTGTTTTGTCCCATTTCTATGGTCTGTTTTAGCTGCCCTCTCAGTTCTCCTGGTGCCCAGGGACTTCCCCAGAGTGACCCCCCCACTTGATTTCAGCCCCCGTTGATCTTGCCAACCGCCGGTTTTACGGTCGACTGGGAAGTGTGACAGCTGTCCCGGTGCCCCTCCTGAGCCTAATGGGGACCGAAGACCTTGATGAGGTGAGAGAGAAGCCTCTCTATTGTTTAAAAATAAAGTTTAAAACACGGGCACATAGCAAGGGCTCATGAATCATTCATGAGCCCGCATGAATATTAATGAGGTGCTTGCCGCCTGGGGGGGTGTACATTTCGGTGATTGCTACAGCTAAGCTGGTGGGCACAACTGGTCAGGAGTGGGGTTGCTTAACAGGGCCCAAAAGGGGCTATAATACAGCAGGGTTTTCATAAAACTAGAATCCTTGCCTTGGCAGCACCAGACCTCAGAATGTGAAGAACTGTGATTGGACTACATAGGACTGACTGGAAGCCACCATGTTTGTGACACTATGACCCCCAAACTTAGCCAATTATCTAGTTAGGCGCCTAGAAACTGTGACAAAGACACTCCTTGGAAAAGGAGGGGGCTAGTTCAGGTGCCTAAATGATGCCCTAATAAGCCATCATAAAATATTGATCACTATGGTTATGGACAATTGATAGGCTCAATCAGCCAATCAGAACCTTGGATTCCCGAGTGAAAACCCCTAGACTTTCTAGTTGTTATTCAGTCTGTTCCCGGGATCTGTAAGAGTCAGAGGTCTCCTGTGAGAGTGGACCTGGACTAGGGAGGCCTTTCCTAGGTCTCTAGTGGAGATTGCTGTGTTCAGGAAAGGATCAACAGGGGAAAGAGAGCGAGGGACTGAACTGATACCTCGATTCCCCAGGTACTGTGAGCTGTCTGATTACATTGGAGAAGCTAAGTGCTGCAGAAACCCTGAACTGGTGGACTGAATTGTGCTGAGAGGACTGGTCTGATTATCTGAGTGCCACAGTTACTGCTGAGAACTTGTTTCACCTGTTTGGAACTGCAAGTGGGATTTTTAGAAGAGGCAAAGCATCTCTGAACTCAAGGTGCTAGCCGAGTGCTGTACTTTTCCTGAGTGAACTGGTGAAAGTGGCTGAGAGCTGTGTCCCAGCTGCAGTAGAAGAAAGGATTGTGAACAGTTTCTAACCAGAAAGTGCAGACTGGTGCGCAGGGGTTTGCTGTGTTTGGATCCCCCTGTGGTTTGCACCTGTGCTTCGCTTGATCTAGGTCTAGCACTCACTGCTAACTGACACTGGACTTTGCTGGAGCTACTGCCTGTGATTTCTGGGTTTTTAACTCACTGCAGAGACTGCAGTAGGCCCCCTCCACCATTTGAGAGTTCTCACCCAGAGCCAGGGAGGGAATCAGCTAACCCCTTCCAAATGGGGTTCACCATCTCTGGAGGTCACTGGCACTTGCTAGGGTGCGAGAACACCTGTGATTCATTGTGTGGAGCTGGGCTGCAGAGCCACTCCAGGGTCTGGGCCTTCTGGGGCTGGTGTGGTCCTGTCACAGAGCTCTGCAAAGGGCCAGAAGTGGCTGAAGATGACAAGCGGCTGGACCTGCTGTGAAGGGGACAAGCTGCAAGATCCTCGAGCAAGATCCCATCTGCCCATTTCTACAAGGATCTCCATGATCCAGGACAGCTGGAGGCATTCATCCCAAGAGTGTTTGAGTTCTGCAAAACTGTGAGTACCCAGGACCTGGTTCCTGGAAACCAAGCAAGGGAATGTGAAAGGGATTTAATTGCTTCCTCAAGTCATTTTCTCCTTTATCAGGGGCCCCAACAGCTGGCGCACCCATGGCAACGAACAGGTCTGCACCTTATGGGTACCCCTGAGGACTACCAGGTTAGATATTGGTACCAGTGGGGCTGGGACTCTAGGGGTGGACTTGGCCTACGGGCCCAATTGGTTATTGTTATTTGCTTCTACTAACCATTTTTCTATCCACAGCCATCCCTTCCCTTGTCCTTACCCCAAATAAAGTTGTGGTTTGCCATTTGAAATTGTGTGTGCAGGAATTCTCTGAGTCTGTCAAATCATTACTGTTCATGGTTTATAGTGTTACTGAACTGTTGGACATCCAGTGTGTGGGGTGGTTGATAAGGGAGGTGGGTAGGTGCAGCATCCCAGGGAGCTGTGCCAGCCAGTCACCTGACCCACCTCCAATTCTCTCTGGGTGCAGGCACCACGCTATTTTTATTATCTTTGGGATAGAACTCCCGAACACCACCATAACAGAACTCAGGCCTCTTAACCTGTTAGAGGGTCAACAGGCAGGGGTAGTAGCCCACTGGCACGCGACGCCTGGGCTACAATAATATTATTACATTTCCATTGGGTAGTCCTCTTTCCTGGGGGTGCAACAAGTTGGATTGAAATGGGGGCATGATCAGATAGGACTATGTTGTTGATGTCTGCCGCCACAACCCATTCTAAGTTTTCACCATCTACACAGAAATAGTCTAATCTGGAGTAGCGCCTGTGTGGGTTGGAATAAAATGTGTATTGTTTATCTCTGGAATGTAGGTGGTGCCAGGCATCCAGAAGGGACAAGTCATTAAGCATACTCCATAAGTGGCATTGGTCCAAAGTCTATGGTGGAGTTTGAGGTTCATGGAGTCTGCTGTAGAATTCAGGAGACAATTATAGTCTCCCCTTATCAGTACTGTTCCTGAATTATGGCTAAAGATTGCATCCATCAGTTGCTGGATTAAGGAGGCATCACTGCCCAGGAGGACATAAATACTACAAACAGTGAGGGGCTGTTCATAAAGGGTGCCTGCTACCAGGGCCAATCTGCCCTCCTTATCTGAGAATGTGGCTTCTACTGGAAATAGTGAATTTTGGGGTATGAGAATTGCCACTCCTCTGCACTGGCCTTTTCTATATGCTGCTTCTATTACTTGCTTAAATCCTATGTTCTGCACTATTGAGACGTGTTTGCTGCAAAAAAAGGAGATTAGAGTGAGATTTTATAAGGGTTCAGATGGCCTTGGCTCATTTAACTAGACAGGACAGTCCATTACCACTGTGAGAAATTATTTGAAAGTGTGATGTCATGGGGGTATCTGATGTTGAAAGGGGGATGTCCCATACTCAATTGTCCTAGGTAGATTTCCCTTTAAGATGGTATATCGCCACCTCTCCTGGCAGAGCCTATCTAAACAAATTGTGCTGCTTCTTTTCAGGGCAGGTCCCTGCACCTTCAATGACAATAAGCTTATACAATAATTTTCCAAACAGTAAGATGTCCAATATTAACTGGGGGGGATCTAACTGCAGGAGACCTAGTTACATCAACCAAGCAACAAAACTTTGAAAATGGTACCATGTAGGTCGGGGCTTAATGGTGGTCCCCCTTAACTGAGGCCATCTAGATCAGGGTAAAGGGCTCTGGGGTCAGTGGAGTGCAGGGAAAACCTCTCTGCTGCTAGACTGCATCTGGAGGATACCAATTTGTACTTCCAAGGCAGGGGGTGGAGCTGTCCCTACTCCTGGTGGCAGTACCTGTGGGTGCTGCCTCAGAAGAAAGTCAACTTCCAATAGGAGTCGGGGTCCCTCAAGTGCCATATTTCTTCAAAAATAGTGGAAAAAGATCACAAATACCAGAAATAAAAAGGTGAGGAATTTAGGCAAGTGAAGGAGTGAAAAAACAGCCATCTTGGGGTTGTGGTGAACCACTGCAGTGCATCCAGCCCCACCCAGGGTATGGTGATTCCTAAGGGGCTGCCCCATATACTGGCCAGACGGCACAGTGAGGGCTTTGTAACTGACTACTGACACACAGTTAAAGGCTTTCCTTTCACTTATCTCTGAAAGTCTCTATAAGCTGAACTTGCACTGTGAAAAATAGTGTTTGGTTATGGAGCATTGCAGTTCAGATAGAAAACGGGAAAACATTCAGTCTGTCCCTTTCAGTATGGGCCTTTGCTTGCGTGGATTGTGTCCATGCATCCTTTAGGAAGTTTTAATGGGAAGACAAAAGGCTGGCGTCGGGGTTGTGGTGTAGTCTATAGCTCAGCATCCTAATTTAGTCCAGAAGGGTATCGTGGGTTTGTGGTAAAGTCTTTTGATCATGAGTCCTGCCAGTTGTGAGTGAGACATAGAGAATAATGCCTAGGCAGCTGTGTGTTATGATGTTTTTTATACACCCTCGGTGAGTGAGCCATAAACCTCAAGAGTGAAGTTCAAGAGGTTTGTGAGCTCATCACTCACTGAGAGTGTGTAAAAAAACATCATACACATACACACAAACACACACACCAGTCTAGGCTTTATTTTTTTATAATTACTGTGTATTTTTTGGGGGGGATGATTCCTTTATTCTGCCTTTTTTTCTCCGGGCTCACTGTGCACCTTCCCGCTGCTCACTGTGTGAGAGGCCTTTCGGCACCTTGCATTTCTGCTTAAAGTTGAACCAGCATAATTTTCTGTGGTGATTTGCATATACAGCCCACGATGCTTTGCATTATGGGGTATGTGTGATTTTGTACTCCCACTGCTCACTCATATCAGTGGAGTGTGAGCTGTCATTAGCCGTAATAACCAGTTATTACAGCACTGGCCAGTTATTACGGCTTTTGAAAAGGTAAACAAAACCATGTGAAAAAGGGGATCACCAGTAATTATAGTACAATCTCCATGTCTGAGCTCTGGGAGGGTTCCAGGACGCTTGGGGGAGGAGGGGACCTTACCAGCATGGAGGAGAAGAGTCTCCGCCTCATCGTGCCTGAAACACAGCTAAAGGAAGAGTCTGCTGGGACTCTTCTGTAGACGTCAGGGTGTGTAAAGTCCATCAATAAGAGAGGGTTTTTGTCAGTTATCTCTGACATGCCCTACATGCATAGGTAACCGGGGTGAGGCTGAAAGCTGTGCCTCACCCACACTGCTTCAATTAAGTTTAATATTGCTGTGGCTGTATTTGCTAAGCAGTGTCTGCCTCCTGCTGGCTGACATTTATGTAAACAATGAGTCACAAGGGGGTGTGCATTAGTCATTTCTAACACAGAGCCAGGGACATAGTGAGGCACAAGGCCGCATACTGAGTGCCTTCAGCCCCTGGCCATATGTTAGAAATGTCTAATGTACACTCACAGAGTGTCTTATTGCATTTATAAAATGGGGCAGTGTATTTTAAACTTATTTAGAAATTAAATCTTTAATGTCTTTAGTTGTAAAATATTCAATTCAATTCAATTCATCTTTATTTTTAGAAGGCGCTTTTCTTAAAATCAAAGCGCCTGTACAAATTCGCAAAACAATAAATACAATAAAATTAAAACTAATATAAATCCTTAAAAGCTATGCTAAAAAGGTGGGTTTTCAAAGCTCCCTTAAAACTAAGGACGGTCGGGCAATTTCGCACCTGACGAGGTAGAGAATTCCACAGGGTTGGTGTCATAAAACTAAACGATCTAGCACCTGATGTTTTCAAAGCGAACCCTGGAATCTCTAGCAATCCTCGCCAGTGAATCGGAGGAAGCGGGAGGGACTGTAGGAGCAAGGAGCTCTTTCAGAATGAGTAGGTCCCAGATCATGTAGGGCTTTATAGGTCAGTAAACCGACCTTGAAGGTGATTCGCCAAAACACTGGCAGCCAGAGCAGTCCGCGAAGCACAGGCATTATATGGCTGGATCTAGAAGATCCAGTCAACAACCTGGCTGCCGCATTCTGCACTAGCTGCAGATGGTGAAGTTCAACCCCCGATAGCCCTAGGTATAAGGAATTACAGTAGTCAAGATGGGAGATAATGAAGGCGTGGATCAATGTTGGGAGGTCCTCTGGAGGAACCAGGTGCTTCACCCTGGCAATATTCCTCAGATGAAAAAAAGGAAGTTTTGACGACTGCTGACACCTGGAATTTAAGTGTCAGATGGTGCGTCAATTATTACTGTCAAATTCCGCACCTGATCTGAGGTACGCCAGTTGAACACCTCAAGCCATAAGCCTGAGGTGATCCTCCGGCAGACCCCCTCACAGCGGCCTTTGTCCACAACCAACACCTCAGTTTTCTCCGGGTTTAACCTCAGCCAACTCCCATTCATCCAGTCTTGGATTTCTTCAAGGCAGTTATTAAATACCGACAAGGCAGCGTCCTGGCAGGCACAAAAGACATATACACAGCTGGTATCATCTGTGTAGCAGTGAAAACCAAACCGTATCGTCTAATAATCACCCTAACGGTAGCATATACACTGAAAACAACATAGGTGCTAAAATAGAACTCATGGCACCGTAGGGTAGGGAGAGTGATGCTGAGGAAAAATTCCTGACACCACTCTCTGAGTCCTACCCCCGAGGTAAGATTGAAACCATCTGAGGACCTGCACTCAGACAGTCCGTAGACTGACCGCAAATGCTCTAACAGCACACCATGGTCAACGGTGTCAAACGCTGCAGAGAGATCAAGTAGTACCAAGATGGATCGGGTCCACGATCTCTGCTATTAGGAGGTCATTTAGTACCGCATAAGCGCCTGTCTCGCTACTATGCCTTTTCTTAAATCCAGACTGGAGAGAATCAGATATTGTTGTTGGTCAGATGATCCTCCAACCTGCTAGACCACTTTCTCAATAACTTTACCCACAAAGGGAAGTTAGAGACTGGCCTGTAATTTGCTAGACAATCTGGATCTAAGGAGGATTTCTTTAATAGAGGCTTAACTATAGCCTCTTTAAGGGGATCTGGAAAAATCCCCCTCTCCAAATCCAGATGATCAAAGCTAGGACTAGGCCAATCTTATCCACACAACCCACTAAAAGGCGTGTGGGGCCAGGGTCCAAATCACAGCTAGTCGGTCGCAGCGCTCGAATGATCATCACAACATCATCGATTGTGGGAAGGCTGAAGTCAGACCATCTAAACTGGGTGTTCGACATCTCCTGCTGACCACCATCGCTCCCATTGGGGAGGGAAGAGCGAATATCCGATATGATTTTGACAACCTTATCTGCAAAGAAGAGAGCAAGCTCCTCACACCATTCTTGAGATAAAGCTCTTCTGGCCTGAAGACAGACTGGATTGCACAGTCTGTCCACAGTCCGAAAGAGCTGAGCTGGTCTATTCTGTGCAGCCGCTATCTCTCTGGACAGGAACTCTGCCTTCTTACGAGAGATTGCGGATTGATAGGCCAAATAATGGTCCATCAAACTAAGCCTGTCATCATCAAGACCGGACCTTCGCCAACGCCTCTCCAGCCTTCGTCCAACCCTCCTCAACTCCCTCATGGTCTCATCAAACCAGGAGACCTGGGGCGAGGAGTAAGAGGATGAACACGAACTGGTGCAATAGAATCCAGGGCCCCTGTCACTGCCTCATTATAAGCATGTACCAGGTCACCTGGATCTAAGCAATCTATCGGTAGGCTTGATAGGTCCAACACCGCCATCAGGTCATCTGGGGATACACCCCTCAAGGCGGTGTCGGACCATCTCCAAGGGGCAGACCTAACAGGGGTGGCCTCAAAACTGAACCTATATGGAGTGATGGTCAGACCATCCGACCGGTTCCACCACCAAGTCGGATATCCCCATCCCCAGAAGGAACACCAGGTCCAATGAGTGTCCACCAACATGGGTCGAGGAGGAAACCACCTGTGTGAAGCCCAATGATATCAGCAACTGGAGGAAGTCTTGACCAAATTGAGAGAGTTCATCATCGACCCAAGCATTGAAATCTCCCAGAACCAACCAACTGGGGGACCCCAACGTTAGGTCGACAATGAAGTCTGCGACTTCCTGCAGGAAAACATTCTGTCACCTGGTGAGCGGTATACAAGAAGTATCCTGCACCCCACACCCTCGCCCAAAATACACTCAAAGGATCTGGTGACTCCCGCTGGTACCTCCACCAGGCCCAGTTCTGACTTAAAACATATGGCAACACCCCCGCCCCTACGATCCTGCCTTGGGCGGTGTATCACCGAGTACCCAGCTGGAACTGCTGCGGCTAAAACTGGCCCAACATTTTCATCCAGCCAAGTCTCGGTGATGCACGCCAGGTCAGATGACCCGACAAGATCGGCTACAACAGCCGTCTTGTTTTTAATAGACCTGGCATTGCATAACACCGCCCGAGTAGGATAAACCTCCGCGATAATGACCGCCCTACCGGCTGATCCAAATCAGAACCCTTGGGTATGGGCACAAGACAGGGAAGACCCCTCTCCTGTGCCCATTTCGCCCCAGGGCGTCTCCTTGACCCCACTATCCCAATCCGCCCACTCCTTTCCATTCCTCCCCCAAGCCCAGCACCAACCCTCCATCTCCCTCTCACAATCCCCAGAGCCCTACACTTTCTGTAGACTCCCGGTGACAAAGGGGGACAGGAGAAAGGACGGAGGTCCCTGAGTGTAGAGGGGGAATAATACCCGACCGCCTTATTGTCATTCCAGCACATAATTCACACCACAATTAATAATAATAAACCCTACTCAACTTATATAAAACAGAATTTCAAATAAAACTTAAAATAGAACACTAAATAATCATAATATAATACAAAATCTATTAACCAATTCTAGTGCTGTCAAATTATCAAAACATATTATATTTCTACCCCACCCACAGTACTCTCACCACTGCAGGGAGAGGAGCTTACCACCTAAAACCACAAAAAATGGCCCTTCACTTTAAAACCCATTCATCAGTACCCTCGTTTAACCCAAAAAACAGAGTTCAAGGTCTTTTGTATAGTCACACTTCTGTGCTTTCACCACACTGTATGGCTCCAACATTAATCAGACTCCTCTCATGAGACTGATAATTGTAGATGAACTCAGTTATAATTAAATTTCCTGTTGGTCTCCCGTAATCTCCCAATAATTAAAACACAACAGTTACAGAAACTAATATATAATATAATATAAAACTAATAAAATAGTTCCTCCACTTGCACAAAATTGCTGTTGTTTTTTTTTTGGGCCACTAGGACTTTCGTCCTACTGTGGCCACCATTCTTGAAGCTGGTTGTCATGGTTACCAAGCAACACACACACACACACACACACACACACACACACACACACACACCCATACACACTGTGTATTGTTTAGTTTTCGTGAATACTTTTCTTTTTTTTATTTATCTTTTCGGTTTTTGCATGGTTTAAATGTATTTATGTTTCCTTTTTATGTTTGCTTGCACGCATGTGCAAGAAACATAGTGCCATCATCCGAGTTTTCCAGAGGTGTGTCAGCCTCTTCCAATTCAGTCAGTGTGTTTGCAGATGCGGTCGCAGTTCGCCAATCACTGCTCCAGCTGTCTATGACAGCTGAAAATGCAGTGGCATACAGTTGAAAGGGAGAGCTCCGTTTCAGTGAGCAGAGCTCCCCTCCAACACACACGCACGCATATTCGTGCTGTAGCGTCCCCGCACATACAGAATAGCCGACGGGGTGCCCAATCCCTGTAAGCTCCAGCCCCCAAACAGTGAAACAGCTGCCACGCTGGGAGCCCACCCCAGCGTGGCACTATCCCAGCTGTAATACAGCAGGGGTGCCCAATCCCCGTCGGCTCAACCCCTCAAACATCCTTTCCAGCTGCCATGCAGGAGCCCACCAGCGTGGCAAGCGTCCCGCGTCGTCTTAATCATTAAAAAAATTCTAAATAAAAATGGTCCCTACGTAGTCTCCCTGCCCCACCACGACCACCCACCGCGCACTCCTGCCTCCCACACCTCCCTCACCCCATACTTACTTCCTGGAGTCCAGCGCAATGATCTTCGGTGGACCGGGAACACATCTGCACTCTTCAAAGCCGACCACGAACTGAGGAAATGCCGGTAAGCTGTATAATGTAATAGATACGGTTTTTTCAACTTTGCTGCATATCTCGGGCATTTTTTGGAATTTTTGCACCAAATTTTCAACATGGGGTTTTTGGGACCCCTTCTCATGAATGCTGTCACTGTCATGGCGTTATTCGGGCCCGAAGGGTGAGTTCACATTCACTGCGCAAAATCACCTTTCGGGACTAATTAACGAAACAACACTACCAGTGCTCATAAGGTATGCTCTGAAGAAGCCTATTTTGAAAATTTGGTGGAAAAATTCAAAAAAATGACAGTTTTACGAGCATGCGTTGCGCAGTTCCTATGCACGCTCATAAGTTCGTGAATTTTCAATATTTTCACTCCAGATTTTCAACATTGCCATTTTACCACACCTTCTTATGAGTAGTACAGCTGTCATCTTTCACAACTCACCCAAAACGTGTTTCCGCAAATGTAGTGCACAATGGCACAGTTGGTGTGCGAAATCAATGTACGGGACAAATTAAGAAAATCACAGTGACACTGTTCATGAGCAGAGGTCTTAAAATGGCTATGTTGAAAATTTGGTGAAAAAATTCCTAAAAATGGCTGTTTTACAACTGTGCGTTGCGCAGTTCCTACGCATGCCCGTAAGTTCGCGAATTTTCAATGTTTTCACTCCAGATTTTCAACATTGTCATTTTACTACACCTTCTTATGAGCAGTATAGCTGTCATTTTTCACATCTCACCCAAAACGTGTTTCCGCCCATGTAGTGCACAATGGCGCAGTCAGTGTGCGAAATTAATGTACAGGACACATTAAGAAAATCACAGTGACACTGTTTATGAGCAGAGGTCTTAAAATGGCTATGTTGAAAATTTGGTGAAAAAATTCCCGAAAATGACTGTTTTAGGAGTGGACGTTGCACAGTTCCTACGCACGCTGGCAAGTTTGCGAATTTGTAATATTTGCACACCAGATTTTCAACAGTGCCATTTTACCGCACTTCCGTATGAGCAGTACAGCTACCATTTTTCACATCTCTCCCAAAATTTGTTTCCGCACATGTAGCGCACAATGGTACAGTCGGGTGTGCAAAAACAATGTTTGGGACAGATTAAGAAAATCACAGTGACACTGGTCATGAGCAGAGGTCTTAAAATGGCTATGTTGAAAATTTGGTGACAAAACTCCATAAAATGACTGTTACGAGTGAGTATTATGCAGTTTCCACGCACCCTCGTAAGTTCATGAATTTGTAATATTTTCAGTCCAGATTTTCACCAGTGGCATTTTTCCACACCTCCTCATGAACAGTACGGCTGTCATTTTCCACAACATGGCCGAAATGTGTTTTCACACTTTCAGAACAGAAATGCATGGTCGCTGTGGGAAATCATTGTTCGGGACAGATAAAGAAAATCACACTGACACTGTTCATGATCGGAGGTCCCAAAATGCCTGTGTTAACAATCTGCTGTAAAAAATGGGTGTGCGCTGCACAGTTTCTACGCATGCTCATGACTTCACCAGTTTTTCTGATTTTCACACCAGATTTTCAACATTGCCATTTTTTACACCTCCCCATGAACAGTACCGCTGTCATTTTCCACATCCTGTTCGGATGTGTTTTTGCACCTGTGGTGCCAATGTCAGAGTCAGTGTGCAAAAGCAGTTTTGGCTAACAAACTGATATTGCCACTGTTCATGAGGTGGGGGTCACAAAAAAAACATGTTGAAAATTTGGAGTGAAAATACCAACGAATGCCTAAGGCATTAGGGTTTCCGGCCATAATGCCCCACCCTGTAGAGAACGACAGGCATGAGGGGTGTGACTTGGGATTCTTGCCTGAAATGCTCATACCATTCCACCCCCACCCACACCCTGCAGCCAGTGGGAGGCATCAAGGTGTGCCTCGGACTCTTCGGGCCCAAACTTCACCCCATTCTCCTATACCGCACCCATCTCACCGTATTTCCTGATGGAATGGGGTGCGCATAAGGGCCAAGGACCCCAAGGAACACCGTGACACTTGACAGTGTCTGCAGGGTGGGGTAGGGTGAAATGGCGTGGCCGTTATGCCTGACGACCCAAATGCACACCCCAATGCCTGCCACTCTCTGCAGGGTGGTGGTGGGGTTGGCTTCTGTTCAATACTTCGCTGCCATTCCTATTATGCCGCTCTGTAACTTCTACACTACCACTGCCAATGCCAGCAAGCAAACATTCGGCATTGACAAATGCTTGTTTTGTTTGATGCGGTAACCGTAGGTGTGACTGGAGCAGGCTAACAAGTGAAGCCAGCAGTCTGGAGGAAAGGCAAGTAGGCGGGTGACAAACAAGGAGCATGCTGTGACAGCGTCCCTTACCAACACAAAGGAGATGCAGGTATTTAGGTTTTCTTTTATTTATTTATTCAAGCGTTTAACCAGGAAGCCATACTGAGCATGCTAATTTACCCTATGTGAGCTCCTATGAGTGAGTGGCAAGCAAAGTGTGAGCGCAGAACTCAGTTTCATGTCAAAGCCAAGGAGTGAGTGATCAAGTGAGTGTACAGCCGGCAGGGAAGTCACTATGATGAAACAGACAGTGTGAGCTAACTAAGCTAATAAGGGAATGAATGATGGCATGGCAGGTGGGGAAAGCAAATTAAAAAAATACAAAAACAAAACTAAGTAATCTGTGGGGAGTGTTTAAATAATTACAAGGTTTTCTGACATCCTACAAGTGAGTGGCAAGCAGAGTGTGAGCGCAGAGCTCAGTTTTCAAGTCAGAGCCTGGCAGCGAGCGAGTGTACAGACAACAGGGAAGCTGCTATGATGAAGTGGACAGTGTGAGCTAACTAACCTAATAAGGGAGGGAATTATTGCATGGCGGAAGGGGAAAGCAAACAAAAAAAAAAAACCAAAGTATTCTGTGTGGAGTGATTTAGTAAGTACGAGGTTTTCAGTGTTACAGCAAGTTTCTTGTTAGCGGAAAAAATAAAAATGGCGGTGATTCACAAAAGAAAATTCTATTTGGCTTATTAATTCCTAATATTTAAAATGTGGCTGTGGTTACCTGAATTTGTTGCTGATCGTGCATTAGACACTTCTAATGCACTTCTAGCAACCAATCAAAACACAGAATTGTCCCTTCCCATTTTATAATGGAAAGCTAAACCACACAATCAGGCCCAACCTGCTAAGAGCCATCCCAACTGAAGGACTCACAGTTCTTTTCAAGGCTCCATGTTGCAGGGAGAGCAGGGAATAACAGAGGTTGCACAGGTCAGCCTGCCTCAGTATGCTATTCATTCTGTATGGGCCGGGTAGTGGATGGACTCCTGGCAGAATAAGTGTAGTTTTGTGGCGCTAGCCTGTCAGCAGGAACTGTTTGTCCCTCCGACCCCCAAGGAAGCAAACCCATTTCCCTGGTACTCATTCAGGTCTCTTTCAAAAACTTCATGTTAGGTCCTCAGGTAGCCAATGCTAAGCTTTTCATGGACTGTAGGTGCTCCATAATCTTAGGAATTGTGTCCTGAGCATGCTGGCATTTTTCCTCCTCTCGAATGGAACAGCAGGGCCGAGGAGCAGTTACTTTTAGAGCATGGTGGCTGTGTTTGCTGCTCCTGAGTTTGGATTCCCCTGTCTGCTACGTCCTGGGCTGCTTCTGCAGCAGTCGAGTAGTTCTTCTGCCCCTCAAGATATTGGATTACCAGTTTCATTGGGTAGGGAGTTTTAAATTTCAATTTATGCGGTCTGAGGGCCAGGAACAGGGGGATGTTTTCCTTTTTTTTCCTCATTGTCAGGGGTGCAAAATAACTGTCCATGAATATTTTTGTAGTTTCATAGAATGCTTATTTTTGTTGCCATGCTTTCCTTAAAAACAGTTCTTTAGTGTGGTATTTGAGGAAGCGTACTAAGATGGAGTGTGGCCAAACATCTGGAGAGTGGGGTTTAGGGCCCAATGCCCTATGCATCTAGTCCATATCTATTGTAGCTCTGCATCTAGACTGAGTGCAGTATGCAGGAAGGCATCCATGAAAGTGTGTATGTCAGCGCCTTCTGAGTCCTCAAGGAGCCCATAAACTTTGGTATTTTTACGGTGTGACCTGTTCTCATCATCTTCCTGCTGTCCGAGAACTCCACCTGAATTTCTGACAATTTGAGAAGGGCAGATTCAAGGTCAGTCACGCGGGCTGCGTGCGATACCATCTGCTGTTTGATCACTACATCTCTGGGATCTACGCTGTCAATATCTAAGCACATGGAGGAGAGTGAAGAATGAAATTTTGTGAATTCGACTCTAATTGCTTGAATTCAGTAACAATGGCAACCAACTTCCGTCCTTTTTGTTTTTTAGGGTTCTTTGGTGCTGCTATAGTGGGAGCCTGGGCTGTTGTTGAAATTTTGGACTGGGCTGGGTCTGACACGTTGGCTGCTGATCCGTCGGCATTTGGTTGTAATATTTCATATTTATTATATCCTGTCTTCATAGTTTATCTGGAGCACTTCTTTTTCCTGTTTCAAACTGGGTTTGTACAAAGTTTATATTTTTAAAAAGGTGTTTTCTGCAGCTGAGGGCTGGCGCTCCTGAACTAGATATCCATTAACTGGATGATGTCACCAGAAGTCCCTCTAAGGAGATTTTAGCATTATTGCCTCAGGCATAGGCAGTTCCCAAGACTTTCTATGAATGCATGCACATGTGTGTGCAGTAAACATGTTGTTATGAAGAATGACATTTCAGAGGTGTGTCACTGCTGATCCCCTTGTAGCTCAAGCTGCAGTGGGCTCGCCAGTGACAGACCAATGTCCAGGCACTCTGGTCATGACAGTACTCACTGCTTGGTGGACAGAAACTGTGCATAGTTGAAAGGAGCCAGCTGCTCCTACTAGACAGCGGCTGGATTGTTTCTTTTTTTTTTT
This sequence comes from Neoceratodus forsteri, assembly GCA_016271365.2. NCBI lineage: Eukaryota > Metazoa > Chordata > Ceratodontiformes > Ceratodontidae > Neoceratodus > Neoceratodus forsteri. The sequence continues at coordinate 739,310,341 of CM028137.1, read as the reverse complement.
TTATACTTGTTTATTGAAGTAAGTCATACCCGACAAGTAAAAGTGAAAATTCCTATAAAGTAAGCACATTGACAAAACTGCATACAATTTTATATTCTTTGCAAAAAAACTTCACTAATGCATCAAATAGGGTTGCAGCGACAAAAGCTGAGAAATGTGGTGTTAGGGTTTCCAACTCTAATACTCCATCCCCACCCTGCTTGTAGCAACAGGTGTAGGGAGTGCCTTGGGTTGTCAGCCCTAACGCTCATCCCATTCCATGAGTAAATAAGCTGAGATGAGTACAGTATAGGAGAATGGGGTGAGCATTAGAGTTCACAACCCCAAGGCACACTCCCCATGCCTGTTGCTGCATGCAGGGTAGGGGTGGGGTGTTAGGGTTGGAAACCCTAACACCACATTTACCAGCTTTTGTCACTGCAACCCTAACTGATGCACTAACAAATATTTTTGCAAAGAATGTCCTTACTTTTTGAGATAGTATAAAAGTAGCCTTATTTGCTTGTGGGAGCGCAGAGCCCCCGATCCATCCATCATTTTTAAGAGATTGTCATTATATCCTTATTTCCCTGTGGGAGCACAGAGCCCGGAGGGTCTTGCACTCCCATCACCCATAATACTATGTGTATTGGTGTGTGGGAGCGCAGGGCCCAGAGGACCCTGTGCTGCCATCCATCCATAAGGCCTAAGCTCCCATCACTCTCTAATGGTATTCGTATTTTTGTGTAGGAGCACACGGTGCCATCCACCCATAATTTTTGAGATATTGAAATTGTATCTCTATTTACCTGTGGGAGCACAGGCCCCTCCGGGCCCAGTGCTTCCATCAGCCCATAATGGTATCCGTATTTGCTTGTGGGAGCACAGGGGCCTCCGAGTCCTGCACTCCCATCCATGCATAATTTTAGAGATAGTGTAGTAGTATCCTTATTTGCCTGTGAGAGTGCATATTCTTCTGGTCCCTGCACTCCCATCCCGTAGTGTGCAGCACCAAAGAAACACCTTACATTGCAATGTTATCTTATAGAAAACACAGCAAAATTAGAAACCTGTGTAACTTGACAACAGATTATTATATTTTTATGAAACCAGCAAAAGGCACATCAGTGGAGCGAGCCCTTTTTGGACCCTGAAAATTTCAGAGTAAAAATTGCAGGCCGTTTCTTCACAGTGGAGTGACAGAAAACAATGTTATCCTATGGGAAACAAAGCAAAATTTAAACCCATAGAACTCTATAGCAAAGTAATATCTTTTCATCAAACCAGCAAAAGGCAGATCTGTTGGGCAAGCCTTTTGTACCATGAAAATTTCAGAACAAAATCACAACCCGTTTAGTAACTGTGGAGTGACGAAGGAATGGCTCTCCTAAAATTCCTTTTTCACAAATTGCGAAAAAAATCCTTTTCTGTGGTTCCTTTTTCACAATTTGTGAGGGAAAAAATTCTTTTTCGCAAATTATGAAAAAGGATCCTGTTTTGCAATTCTTTTTTCACAATTTGAAAAAGGGATTTTGGCATGTTAAAAAAAACACATTTCTAAGTAAGTTATTGAAACACTAACCCCATAATTGGATTCTGCTGGTCCTGACTAGGTAAAGACAACCGCTAATGTCTACTAAAGCTGTATATTTTTTTAGTTATTTAATTTTGATGTCACTGCTAGCTGAAAACAAGATGGCGGCAGCATGGAGAAAGATTTTACATTTGAGGCAAAGGATCCTGCATTTGTGAAAAAGGATTCTGCATTTGCAATAAAGAATCCTCCTTTGAGGCTCACATTGAACTGGTCCCATAGGAAATATTGGGAAACTTTGAAATTTAATATCTTTGAAACAGATTAATATTTTTCACTAAATCTTCAAAGGAAACATCTGTGACCCATGACCTTTCTACCCCAAAAATATTAGACCAAAATACCCCACCATTTTTGTGCAGTGGCGTGACAAAGAATTTTACAAGAAATAGTCATTTCCACATGTTTTACACTCCGTATCTCTGCACCCCAATATCCAACTGAAACAAAACTTGCCACATCAAGAGACCTTTGTGTCTGCAAACCATCATGCAAATCAGTTGAACAGTTTTGAAATTAATAGAGTTCAAAATTGTGAGTTTAACATAGAATTGACCATTCAACCCTTACTTAAGGTGCGCTACCGCACTCCTATAATTATACTTCCTAGTGGGAGTACCATACAGACAATATATAAAATAAAATGTTACAATTGATACAAAGATGCGTAATTGTTTTTTTTTTTTTTTCTTAATACAAAAATGAATAAAAATGAGTCTGTCACCAGGTAATGTAATCAGGCACAAGTCATATGAAAGTTTCGAGTAGACTATACAACTGTAGAGCTGGGGATTAGTAATATGTGTAAGATCCCTCATCTCATTTGATAGGGAAAGGTAAAATTATAAGTTTAACTTAATTGATACAGGATTGTGAGTCCTTTGTTAAAGTTAGTGTACCTTGAGAAAGGTCCAATGTAGTCCATTTGTTCATATAAGCAGGTAATCTAAGTTGGACTAGGAAGGTTAATCTTTCCAATGTTTGAATCTGGTATATTATTTCAGTATACTCAGTAATAGTGAGAGGATCCCCCTGGAGCTTTTTTCTCATGATGGCCTTAGAGACCACGATGGTAAGAATGAACCACAGTTATATTCCCTCCCGACCCTTAAGGGATCTCAGTGGGATCCTTAAAAGCAAGTGTTCTGGTCCCAGCTAATCAACAATATTCAAAATGTGGGTGAAATGCCCACTAATCTCTGCCCAGTACCCCTAGAGTTTTGGACATGTCCAGAAGACAAATGCTTGGGTGACTACATCTCCTCCACAGTATCAGCAGCACGCTGCTGAAAAGTTGAGATGCCATCTGGCCTGGTAGCTGGGATACTAAAAAATATTGAATTCTTAGCTTCCAGTTGAATTCTCATCATGTGGGGAGAAAAGAAGTGCACCAGACTAGTTCCCATAATGTATGCCAATTTTTAGCATCAGATCTCTGTCCCACCATATTTTAACATATTCTGTGGAAAATCCTTGGTCTCTAATCTAATTAGCATGTAGTAAAGTAACAGCTCCCTTCCTATGTGGGGAACTCCATATAGCTTCAAACAGTGGGGAAGAAGGATGCTCCATGGCCTGTCTCCCAGCCACTTGCACCTGTTTGTTCATGGAATCTCTGATTTGGAAGTATCTGAATCTATCAATGTGCTGCCATCCATACTTTTAAATACCACTTTCAAAGGGTGTCACCGTGTCTGCCTGTATCAGTTGCCAAGTAGAATGTAGACCCTTCTGTTCCTGGTTCTTAAACCAGGAGTCCAGTATGGCAGGGAGAAAAGAGTCATCCGATACCCACCACCAATACCTCCACAGGACCTTTTTGGTGTCTCCCTTCCTCGTGCCCCATTTCCAACCCTCAAGAACTGTTTGAAGACCACTGAGTGAAGGCTTTAGAAAGGTATGTAGAGCTTTAGGGGCAAGCATAAGTGCAGGGGTGGGAAGTGGGGAGGTCTTCCTCAGGGTTTATTGTTTTCCAGTGGGATAAATAGGAAAGGATTCCCCATAAAATAACAATTTGCATTCAGGCTGCTATCCAATAGCCTGTAAGTAATGGCAGGGCCCAACCCCCACCCCCCAGTTCTTGGGAAGGTAGAGCATCTGGTGATGGATCTGAGGTCTCACCCCTCTCCAGACAAAGGACTGGATTTGGCTCTGCAATTTCTGAAAATCCCTCCTATGGATGAGGCAGGGAACACATTGAAATAAGTATGAGAACCTGGGCAATCTGTTCATTTTGATTGATTGGACCCAGGCATGCAAAGGCAAGGGCAGTAAGGACCAGCGCTTATAATCTGCTGTCATAGTAGTTACTAAAGGGATGTAGTTATCAGAGAATAAGCATGTAAGCACATGCTCATTCATTGAGTGCTCAGATGGGCTGCCGGCCGTGGAGGAGAGCTGTGCCAGTGGCCCGATCGGGGTACTGGGGGGGAGTGGGGTGGACTCTGATTTAAGACAGGGTGGGGGGTCCACTAGACACCAGGGACAGAGGAGGGGATTGCTTTTTTTTTATTTTGAAGGTTGGGGCCAGATTCATGGCTGGGGAGGAGGGGAAAATAACTGGGATTGACTGGGGGGTGAGAGGGTTCTTTAATTCAGCTGGTGATCAGCCAGGGGGTCCACTAAACATCAGGGACAGGGAGGGATTGCTTCTTTTCCCAAAGATTGGGGCAGAGGTGACTAGGGGTTCTTGAATTTGGCGGTGATCGGCAGGGGGACCACTAGACACCAGGACAGGGAAGGGATTGTTTTGTTTTTTCAAAGATTGGGGCCTGAGGTGACTGGGGTTCTTGAATTTGGCCAGTGATCGGCTGGGGGGAACCACTAGACACCAGTGACAGGAAGGGGATTGTTTTTTTTTTTTAAAGATTGGTGACCGTTGGCGAAATTGAGAAATTTTGCCTGCAGGTGGAGAAATTTCACCTGCAAGCAGCAGATTTTGCTGGTTTGAGGATGAAATTTTGCCCACCCCAGGTGAAATTTTCATTTTGCTCAGTGAAATATTTCACAAAATGCACAAATTCTGTGAAATATTTCTCTGGGAGAAATTTTCCAATTTCACACTATACATGTGGGTAGGGTAATGATTTGGGTGAGGTTTTGTCACTTAAGAAGGTTGCTGCACTCAGGTTGAGTGGAACTCAACCAGTTTAGGTTGAAATCCCCTAACGTTATGCATTACCAGTGTGGGGGGAGCTGTCCCAGACTTGACCGCAGATGGGTTAATCCCAGTGTACCCCCTTTAGGGGGGGTTGTAGCAGCAGCCAATATAGATCTTTTTAGTTGCCTCTAGTATGTGTTCCGTAAGGAGCCATTCACTGGATGAATTTGCATTAGAGCAGAGGGTTGTGGTCTCACTGAGGGAGTCTCTGAAATATAGTAGTACCCCTCCACCCTTCTTGGTGTCAGGTCCATCACGCCTTATCATGGTGTAGCCAGGCAGTTGACAACTTGAGTCAGGGATGGAGGGCTTGAGCCAGGTATCCGTGATGCCAAGTATACAAAAAAGGGTGCAAGTGCAGATAATATTGAACCTTACTTCCTAAAACTTGGCCATACCTATCTACCTGCCCCACTGCACACTTATTCAACACCTCTCTGATTCAAGGTGAGCTAGCTGTCTCATGGAAAACTGCCCACATCTAACCATTATTCAAGACTGGGGATCCAAGAGATCTGAACAATCACCGGCCTATTTCTATACTATCCATCCTCTCTAAATTACTTGAAAAAATTGTCAACATCCAACTTAGAGAACATGTGGATTCACAAAAGTTGTTAAACCCGGCTCAGTCCAGCTTCTGAGCCAAACACAGTACAGTATCGTCTCTTGCCAAAGTAACTACAGACTGGCAAATGGCCTTGGACTCTAAGAAGCATGTATTTGCCCTCCTCCTTGATCTAAGTAAGGCCTTCGATACTGTGGAACATACCATGATGCTTACTGCACTGAGTAACATCGGACTTGATAGTTCTGCCATTAAATGGTTCACCAGCTACCTAACCAATAGGTTACAACAAGTCAAAGCCATAGGAGATCTGTCCCCACAAAAATCCTTGTTACGAGGAGTCCCACAAGGCTCCATCCTTGGCCCTATCCTCTTTGCAATATACATCATTATACAATGGCAAGAAAGAATCCTGGGCTCTGATTGGTCAGTTGGTCATAACAGCAGGGATGTTATCCTGGCATAACATCCCTGCTGTTCACAGGTCTACTGTTATCATTATGGCTGCTATGGATGATGATCCTGACCAGCACTTTTTTCCATCTCCTCTTAAGAAACAAAAGTATTTTTCCACACTAATAAAAACATTGTTTAAAATTATTTTTTTTATTTTATATATAACAACAAGCCATTGTATATTAGGAATAATGCCCTCCAGGGTGGGTGTTATGCTGGATAATATCCCTTCTTGGTGTTGGAGCCTCGGTCGGTGTCCTCGGGCCCAACCACCCAAGGCGGGATGTTATCCCAGCATAACACCCACCCTGTCGGGCATTATTCCTTTAATAATCTGGACTCACAGCTGGGCACAGCCAATGGGAACTTATTCGCAGATGATACTGTACTCTATACCACAAATTCATCCTTGGATTTAGCCCATTAGTATGTACAGAAAGACTTCATTACCCTTCAATACAACCTTATCACTCATAAGCTCCTCCTCAACGCCAAAAAGACTAAGGCAATGATTCTCTCACCAAAGTCTACTTCCAGATGTCCATATATCACACAGATCCGAACATTCTTAGATGGACCCCTTGAAGTAGTTGATACCTTTAAATACCTAGGGTTCTGGCTGGATAACAAGCTCAACTTTCTATGCCACTTAAATGAAACCTCGAAGAAACTAAGACAGCGATTAGGTTTATTCTATCGCATTAAACACTTACTTACGTTAGAAGCCAGAATGAGACTAGTACAAACTACATTTCCTACCTATACTGGACTACTTGACTTCCTTTACAGTCATTGCCCATTAACGATGCTAAACAAACTGACACCCTTTACTACGGGCTTTAAGATTTATCCTAAATCTACCCCATGGTACACATCACTGTCGTCTATACCAGGTTTCGGGATGGACCTCACCCTCAACTAGGAGAAAAAGGAATGCTCTCCTCTGGTTTTTTAGAGCATTATCTGATCACCTCCCTGCATACATCTTGAACCTCTTCAAACGGGCTAAAGGTTCCTATGGCCTGAGATGCTTCTCCATAATCTGCTTCCAGATTCCTAGAGTCAAAACTACCCTTGGCTCGGCAGCAATCAACTTCTCACTTCCATCACTTTGGAACACTATGCAAGACTCATTAAAATTATCCTCAGTTCCAAGCATTTTCACATTCAAAGCTCTGTTAATGGATTATCTGAAGGAATCATGCAACTGTTTCAGACGCCTATGACCCCTAAGCCCTGGGTGACACTCTTATATCCTACGCCTAAGTATCTCATCCACCCCACATTCCAAACAACAGAAACCTAGGACCTACAAGCCTAGTTCCCTTAATCCGAGATGGCCCTGTCTATTCCCTACCTTTTACATATTCTGGCCTCCCTCTTGGCTGCCTACTCTTTCATCACAGTTTCTACCCTATTCCTTAATACCTCCTTATTTTTTAAGATTTAGGTATGAGCTCTTACTTAGCGGAGACTATATGGGATTGCTGTCTCTTCTCATTCCAGTAAAGCTTATCATTATGTACCTTTGCATGTTGATTATGTTGACCAGTATGCATAGGCCCATATTGACCGGCACCTTCACAATGTTTTTTTTTTTTGCACCGCTGTCCACCGTAATTGTAATCTTATGCAGTGTACTGTATTGTATTAATGCCCAGGACCACCTTGAAAATGAGCTTGCTTAATTGTTTTTCTGCCTAGTTAAATAAAGTGAGTGACTGATTGATTGATTGACTGATTGATTGATATTTGGTATGTACAGGGACACCTATGCTTCTAATTCTGTTAATTTGGCAGGGAGGCTGCAGACATTAAGGTGAGCAATCTTTAGACTGGAAACGCTGGCCCATGTGTGGTTAAAGTGGGGGATTGTAATGTTAGTAGGGGCAGGGTTTCTCTTTATATTACCTGCCAATAGCAGTAGTGAGAGCAGAGGCTTGTGAGTACAGCAGGAGGAGATGGACAATGGCTTGGGAAAGGTCAGGGAGTAGATGAATAACTCTAGGAGGCATTGGTCTCTTTTGGAGATGAGAACTAGGAGAAAATGGCCATGGGAGGGGTATACCCACTGGCCTGCCATTGGGAGGAGGGCATCAGGCTTATTTGAGTGGCACAAACTGGACACTGTCATCTAGTCCATGGCCAGGACTTGTGCACAGACGTCAGTGCTCAGTAGAAGTCCTGTAAGCAGGGTGGCTAGCACTGGTAGAATGACAGGCTTCATCTTGGGGGGGCGGGAGTCAGCAAGGTTTGGGAGGAAGAACAAATCAGGGAAGAGGAGGTAGTGGACTGGTAAACAGTAAACTAGGGGCACTGGCTAGGTATTTGTGGAGGACAGAGAAAGTACTGGTCTAGGTGTATGTTTGCATGGGACAAGTGAATTTACTATTTAGTGAGTGGTGAGAGCAACCATGTAGGTTTGAAGAGGAAGGTAGGGTGAAACCAAGAGGTGGTTTAACAGGGGTGCAAAACTGCACTGATTGTTCACACCTGGCATTCCTACTATTTAGGAAACACCAGCTTAGGTTGGGGGGTGGCTGGGGAGGATGGGTAGGAAGTAGAACATCGTGCCAGGCGAAGTGTGGTGCCGCACGCAAGGCAGGGGTTGTTTCAGTTACCTGGTGGTTGTGGTAGGGAGCTACAGGGTCTTTTAGGCAGGCAGGGGAGGGCTCCGACTATGCTACTGCCCTCATGTCCCTGACAATGGTGTCAGCAGCACAGCAAGTGTGTGGTCTGGAACTGGAAGCTGGGGAGAGAGAGAAAGGAAGGTAAGTTGGCAGGAGCTGAGGTCGGGCAGAGTGTAACCTGAGCCTCGGGGGGGGGGTGACGGGGGAACCAGCTACTGTGCTGAGAGCAGAAAGAACAGCAGGCTATGGAGACATTTAAAAATAGCCCACAGTAAAGTCTCTGTTTCAGTCCTGAAACAATGGAGAACTAGAACAGCACTATGTGAGCAGGCTAGCAGGCAGATAAAACGCTAGATCCTACTCACACAGTGGTCCAACTACATACAATGCTAGGAATTTGTTGCTAGATGCATAGACGAGCCCCAAGTTTACTCTGACACAACTAAAAGTAACATTGCAATTCATGCAAAGCAGACTTTACGCTGGAACAGGTGCATTTTATGTAAAAGGACACTTGTTTTACGGCAACTAGTAAAGCAGCCTCTAAAACATATATTTCCCACTGAAGCTGAGGGAACAAATTATCAAAATTAAGGCACCCAGTAAACTAATACAGCAGCCCCTGAAACATAAATTTCCCACTGGAGCTGAGGGAAATGAATTATCAGTTAAGGTACCCAGTACACTACTACAGCCCCTAAAGATATATTTCCCACTGGAACTAAGGGAGCAGTTTATCAATTAAAGTACTCAGTAGAATTGGCCCCAGACTACGGACAATTCCCAGTGTTTCTGCATAAGAAAACAATCAGTTTCAGTCTGCTGACCCCCTAGTGGGACCACGAGGTCTGGTGAAGCAGTCATAGGAGGTCCAAGTGGCACCCCATGCCAGGTAGAGGTTGTTTCAGTTACCTGGTGGTGGTGGTAGTAGGGAGCTTCAGGGTCCTTTAGGTGGGTGGGGGAGGGCTCTGACTATGCTATAGCCCTCACGACCCTGCCAATGGTGTCAGCAGTGCAGTGAGTATGTGGTCTGGAGCTGGGAGCTGAGGAGAGAGAGAGAGAGAGAAGGAAAGGTAAGTAGGCAGGAGCTGAGGTCAGGCAGAGTGTAACCTGTGATAAAGTAATGTTGTTTCCAGGGATGGCCATTGGCCTAGTGAGGACCATGTTGCCTTCCTGTGACAGTGACCTCAGTTTGGGTGCGAGCTCAGTGAGCCAGCTGAATGAACTGAGGCTGGGGGAAACGTGTTGCAGTGAACGGCACAGGTCTCAGCCTGGGGAGGGAGAGAGCAGTGTCCTGGCAACACACAAACAACATCTTGTAGCGGGCCAGGGAGCCTTCCCTCACAAGGGGTTCATGTGTGTGTCCAGGCCTGATGGGCCCATGAGCTGCATCTGGACAAGTAGGTTAGCCTGACAGTTTCAGATTACAGCACAGGCATAGACTCACAGTAGGAAGTCAGGCTGTACCACAAATTACTCATCTCACTATGCATGCCTGCCACATACACCAAAGACGCAAACATTTGGCGTTGAAAAATGCATGTTTCTCTGGGTACCTCAGAAAATCCTGGGAAATGTCTTGCTGAATAAACTGCTACCACTGATGAAATGAAAAGTAAAGTATAGGAGGGAAGAAAAAAGAGGAATGAATTCTAGATTTGGAGGAAAGTAGGAAGGTAGCCAGAGGATCCCATCAAATCCTAGTCAGTGCTCTGTTAAATCAGTGTGGATGACCTGGTGGTCCAGTGGTCAGTTTTCTTTAAGACAAAATCCCTGGTGTCTAGTGGGTACAGAGAGGGCTTCTCCCTTCCCGGTTAGGTGGTCCCCGATAACTGTCTCATCCCCAGTGTTCATGGCTGACAACGGAGTGGATGAGGGATAAACTTGTACTGTGCTTTGTTTTAAATATTTGTTAATGTCGCTGTTGCTCCCTGAGGTCAGTACTAAGTGAGACAGCTCTGCATCAGAGAGTAGCACAGCATGATCAGATTTACGAACATACAAAATTGCCAGCATAAAAAGGCTCACAGGTCTATAAAGGCTACCCAATTGTGCCGCTTTCAGTTTAATACCACTGCAGCTGCCCTCCCCCACCAATCCCCTCCGGTCCTTCCCCCCATTGTGTTCTTGTTAGAACTAACTATGCCCCTGACTCTATCCAAACCCTGCTTAAAGCTATCCACTGTTCTCAGTTCGATTAACCCCTCTGGCAGTGCGTTCCATCCTGCCACCACTCTTTCTGTGAAGTAGTACATCCTCATTTCCCTCCTGAACAATCCCCTTTCCAGTTTCAGACTGTGCTCCCTGGTGACCTTGCCCCTCTTTAAACATAACAATCCTCCCTCTCTGACACTGTTTATGCCTTTTAAGTACTTAAAGGTCTCTATCATGTCCCTCCTTTCCCTTCTCTCCTCCAGTGAGTACATGTTGAACTTCCTCAATCTTTCCTTATAAGGCAACTCCCCTAGTCTCATGATCATTTTAGTAGCCCTACGCTGCACCCACTCCAGTAATCTCACATCTTTCTTGAGGTATGGGCACCAGTACTGTACACAGTACCCCAGGTGTGGCCTCACCAGTGATCTATACAAGGGTAGGATGACCTCCTCCTTTCTAGAGGTGACCCCTCTGGCAATGCACCCCAGCATCCAATTTGTCCTTGCTGCTGCCTTCCTACACTGTGCCAATACCTTCAGTCCCCTGTGACTATTACCCCCAGGTCCCTTTCCTACTCTGAAGCTGCTACCTGCACTCCCCCCAGACAGTAGCTGATTCTGGGATTTCTGGCTCTGAGGTGCATGACCTTGTACTTCTTAGCCTTAAACCCCAACTACCGTTCCTTAGACCAATGTTCGAGTAGATCTTCCCTGAGTGTCTCTCTCCCTTCTTCACTGTCCACATTTGCACAAATCTTAGTGTCATCTGCGAACAGGCTGATCTTACTCTTGACCCCCTCTGCAATGTCTCCAATGAAGACATTGAACAAAACAGGGCCCAGCACTGAACCCTGCGGTACCCCACTAGTTACTGGCCTTGGCTTGGATGTCTCCCCCCCTCACAACTACTCTCTGTTGTCTGCCCTGCAGCCAGCTCTCAACTCACCCCAACAGTTTCTCCCTCACCCATATGTCCTTCAGCTTGCTCAGTAACCTCCTGTGTGGCACTCGGTTGAAAGTCTTGCTAAAGTCCAGATGCAGAAAATCCACAGCGTGGCCTTTGTCAACAGCCCTAGCAACCCAGTCGAAGAAGTCCATTAGGTTAGTTTGGCACGATCCTCCCAAGAAAAAACCATGCTGTTTCTCATCCTGTAGACCATTTCTATCGAGAAAGTTTATCAACCTCTGCTTTAGAATGGTCTGCACCATCTTCCCCACTACAGAAGTCAAGCTCACTGGTCTGTAATTGCCCGTTTCATCCTTGGGTCCATTCTAATGGAGGGGCACCATCTGAGCCATCCTCCAGTCTCTAGGTACATTCCTCGTCTCCAAGGAGGTGCTAAATAAGTCTGTCAGAGGGTCTGCCAACACCTCTGCCAGTTCCTTCAGGACTCTTGGGTGTACACCATCCTGTCCTGGTGCCTTGTCCACCCACAAGGCTTTAAAGCTCGTCAGAACTCCATCCTCTTGGATGAGCCCATCTGTTATCTCTGCCCCCCCACCTTTGCTCCCTTTCCCTTGTGGTATTGGGCCATCCCTTTCTTTCGGGAACACTGAGCAGAAGTACTCATTGAGTACCTCTGCCTGGTCTTCCCCTTTTGCTGCCCACCCCCCTCCCTTTTGATTCTAACAATGTCATCCCTATAACTCCTCTTCTCCCTTAAGTATTTAAATAACTCCTTTTCCCCCTCTCTGATTCCCTGGCCAATTTCAGCTCCTTTGCTGCCTTGGCTGTCCTGACTGCCCTGCTCACTTCCCTAGATGCCTTTATGTACATCTCCCTGTCCTCCTCATTCCCAGATTTTTTGAACTTAATGAAGGCCAATCTTTTTCCCTCACCTTTCCCTCCACTTTCTTGCTGACCCAGCTAGGTTTTTTTGACCTAGACAGCTTACTCTGAGACTTGGCACATGTGTTCATGGCCTCATTCAGTCCCTTTCTAATGATTGTCCACTTCTGATCAGCATCCTTCCCTGGGTGAATACCAGAGAAATACCCCTCTAGGATGCTTCCCATTCTGGCAAAATCTGCCTTCCTGAAATCTAACACTCTTGTCCTGGTCTTAGCTGACTCCCTCCCTGTGTTGAGGAAGAACCACACTGAGCTGTGGTCACTTCCTGCTGGAGAGTCCTGTACCACCCCATCCTGGACATAGTCATTATTTGTTAGCACAATGACCAGTATGTTCCCCTCCCTGGTAGGCTCCGTCACTCCCTGCACTAGGTAACTGTCTTGGATAGCCTCCAGCAGTACCTGTTCCCTGGCGTTTGTTGTAGTTACAGCCTGCCAGTCAACCCCAGGCAGGTTGAAGTCTCCAACTATAACTCTACTCCCTTTACCACTGACTGTCCTGATTTGCTCCCCAGCTCCCTATCCACCTCCCTCACTTTGTGAGGGTGGCCTGTACACCACCTCCATCCTGAGCTTCTTTGCTTTTGGGCTTTGTAGCACTACTCATATGGCTTCTGGCCTCCCCTCTTCCCCCTCCTCCCTGACACACAGTATCACCTCCTTAACATAAACAGCCACCCCACCCCCTCTTCCCCCTCCCGGTCCCTGCGGTACACCTTGTATCCCGGGTTCGTGAGATCCCAGTCATGTTATTGGGTGGCCCAGGTTTCTGAGATGGTGGCAGTATCTACCTCCGCTTCCACCATCAATGCCTGGAACTCTGCCGCCTTGCTTGCCAAGCTCCTTGCATTCAAGGATACAACAGTCCACCTTGTGTCCTGCCCTTCCTCTCCCCTTCCCTCCACCCTCCACTTCTGCCTTGGTAACTTCCCATCGTTCTCTTCCTCCCTCTCTGAGGGGTGAGGCCTTCCAGTCACCCTTGAAAGGTGACTCCCCCTTGCTGTCCTATACAGCCTCCCTCAGTTTAAATCCATTTTGTTTTTAATGTAATACTCCAGCCCCTGTTTCAACGTCCTTGTACCCTCAGTGTTGAGGTGCAGTCTATCCTTGCCATAAAGCCCCTTATTATTCCATGTCTTGCCCCACTCCCATACTACCCCATACCCCATTTCAGTACACCATCCCTTCAGCCACCTATTAAACTCCTGTATTAGCTTCCTAGTGGTGCTTGCCCTAGGTACCGGGAGTACCTCACAGAAAGTCACTTGACTGCCCACCCAGTTGCAGATACTCCCCACCTCCCTAAACCTCTCCTGCACTTCATCCACTGTACTGCCCTCTAGGTCATTTGTTCCTAGATGCACTACAATATGAGGCTTTACTCCCACCTTCCCCACACACTTCTGAATAAACCACACTACTCTCTCCGCTGTCGTATCGGGCATACACTCCACCCAGGTTCGGCTCTTCCTTGCTCCCCTACCTCCCCATCTCACCTCCCTGAGTATAGAATCCTGTTACAAGTATTCGATCCCCCATCACCTGCATGTCCTCCATGGTTTGCCCTTCTATGAGACCCTTTTTCTCAGTGTTCTCTCGTCTAATATTCTGTCCTTTCCCCACTGATTGTGCCTCCTCCTGCTCTCTTCCTCCTCTGTCCTTTCTGTGCTCCTTCCCTTGCACAACCTCCCCCCTCCACTAATTGTATGTCCCACTGGCACCATCATTATGCCTCCCTCTCCCCCCCATTCATGTTTTGTCTTTATTCCCACTTTAGTTAGTGTGTTTGCACCAACTCCACCTTCTTTCCTACTCCTATCAGATTCTACCTCACAGTCTTCCCTTTTTCCCTGCATCCAGTATGTCTCCCTTCTCTCATGGTCTCCTGTCCCCTGTTCTATGTTGTCTTCCCTATCCTCTTTCTCTGTGTCATCAACCAGTACCACATACCTGTTTGTTGTCTCCAACCCCCTGCCCATACCTTCCCCTGAAATCCTTCCCTGCCTCTGCCTACCCAGAACCCCTTGCCTACTTCCTTTCTCTCTTCTCTCATTCCCTATCACCTGCCAACTCCCCATTTCTGTGCTCCCTGGTTCCTGTGGACTTGCCCCCCCGGCTTCTCTGTTTGAAAGCCCCCTTTCAGCCTGTCATAGTCTGGTCTATCCTGCTTTGGAGCCCTCCCTGACCCCTTGCCCCATGTCCTCCTCTCCCACTCATACTTGGCCCCTCCCCCCATTTCCCATTTCAAGCTCTCCATTTCCAGTGTAAGCTGTCTGAACAGCCTGTACACTGGACACCCCCCCACCTTCCACCAGGTTCCCAGGAACAGTGTTGCTCCACACCCATTGCAGCTTACTACCCTCCCGGCCTCCCTGTGCTCCCAACCCCAGACATTCCTACCCCTCCACTCTTCTCCTCCTTACATCCACCTGCCCCCTTGCCCTGACCACCACATCCCCTCTGTATCCCTTAGGTGCTACTGGCCCCTGCTTAATTAGTGTGGCTGATCCCTCTCTGTAGGTACTTCCCCCCCCTCGAGTCACAGGGAAGATCAGGACCTGTTAGAGGTTGCACCTGGGTGTGCGATCTACCAATCACACAGCAGTACCTCCCCAATAAATGTGGAGGAGCATGGGGTGGGAGGGATGGGGAGTTGCTAATATTTGTGTTGCAGTGCTGCCTGACTGTGACTGTGTGTCCCAAGTGAACAAAAGTTGACTGGCTGAGTCAGACTGATTTGCAGGCATAGCCATCAATTCAGAAAGTGTTTGGCTTCTCAACTAACTGCCTGCAAAGGGCTTAATTTATTAACAAAATACAGAGGCAGGTTTTGAGAGAGAACTAGGATCTAAGGGTTGAGCTAAGCAGCAGTAGTAGATAACAATCCATGATTCTGCTCCCATGCCTTGCTCAGAATGCCCCAACTGCAAAGTTTAATGGGTGCCAGGCAGGGGGTTCCATGAAAGAGGTGGAGCTACTAGAAAGTGAAAACCACTTCTATGGTGGTGTAATGGCACTCAGTAGGGGCTTCATTTAATTCTTGAAAAAATGTTCGGGGGCGAAGAGGTTAGCTCACCAAGGGGAGCAAAAATGGCAGGCATGGCCAAAGTGTGCTATTTCTGTGGCTATATAGTTAGAGCTATGAGGGGCTAATATGATGAAGGTGGGAGGACAGTAGCACTGGTGGTTCAGGAGGCCCTGGGAAAAGCCACAGTCGTAGTTATTGGAGTCCAAAAGGGCAACAACTAAAATACACTTATATTATGTCAGTAGGTTCTAGACTCCCTATAGGGAGACAAACAATCATTGCTGGTGACATTGGAAAAGGTATAGTGGTACAGAGGCAGACAGAGATCCATAGAGGAGAGCACCACAAAGAAGAATAGGGGACGAACACTCTTCAGAGTGGTGGTTAGAGGTAGGACTATGTCTGCACTTTCACAAAATACTCTTGTTCTGCTCCTCACTTCAGTCACAAGGCAAATGGGACAAACCAAAACCAGAAGTACCTCGAACACTACTGGTGCTTCACTCACCAAGAGTTTTGTCAGTGTACAAATGGGGGACACTGCTCCTTCCCCCAGAAATTGCAGGCTGAGAATACACAGGAGATCACTGAACACAGAAGAATGACGTCACTCTGAATGCTTCAGATACCCTGTAGGCTGTCGGCAGTAGTAGAAATTGTGCAAATGTAAGTTCTTGGGCATTTCCATGCATTCTTCAACCTTGCCAGTTCATCTTTTCCATTCTACAGGGAGGAGTTTGCTAGCTGACCTGAGCTGAGCCTGGAAAAATCACAACATAACTACAACACATACTGTAGGATCTTAAAGCAATCCCTGTAAAAATAATGTACAAAATATAGCATGTGCAAACAGGAGTAGTCACAGAGGCTGTGAATGTGTGTGAAACAGCAACATAGTAAATAAATCAATAAGATGCAAAATATAAAACGTGCAAACAAGAATGATTACAGATCAATGTGTGTATGATATATGTGATCTAAAATATTTGGTTTATATGATTAACAGTCTTTCAAATATTGTAATGAAATATTATAAGTACTATGCTCTAAACTGGAGCTGTAACGAGAGGGCAGAACTGTGCTGATCTTGTTGTTGTGACACTGATCCGTGACTGTGAAAAGAGTTCAGTAAAGCATCTTTGTTGCTGCAGTGCTTGCTGTGCATGTCAGTTCCACTCTGTCAGTCAGGACCTCTGCTCTCTCCACTGCACTTCACCAAGAACTCCCAGTCTGATCTGTCGCATCAGTAGTGAGAGCCACCAATCAGTCATCTAGACCTCAGGGGAGACTCAGTGAAACCTCCTCATCCTCATAGTCATTGTGCGTGCACACATACACACACTAGCTTTATGCTAGCTTATTTTTCATAGCTTATGAAATAGGACAGAGCTATAGTCATTTTATAGCTCCATACAGTGAATAGCTGCTGGAGTCCCTAACTCACTTGAGACAGTCTAGAGGGGGAGCTAACCTGCAGCTTGCATTGGTCATTAGGTGAAGGGAGTTAGACAGTTGGAATTGTGTGTGCTGCAGCTGGAGGCTGAGCTGACACTTGTTGCTCTGCTGCTCCACTGAACACCTTAGTGTTGCCTGCGCCTTGTGCAAGAGTTAAAGATATTGGGCCCCTTCTTAGTCACAAAAGATGAGCCTATGTTGTTCTATACAGTGGTCCCCATTCTCATTTATTTTTGGAGATTGTGTAAAACAGGGAAGTTTGTTTGCAACATTGCACTGCCACCTGATAGCGCTATATACAAAAGCTCATGCTGCAGGTCAGGTGTTCCCCCATGCAGTTCCAGAGGTACAAGACAAATGGCTCAGCTGTTAGCAACTGTCAGACCATCTCTAAGTCACAAGAGTCCCACTGTACAGACAGTTGGTGAGACCCCATTTCGAGTACTGTGTCCAGTTCTGGAGACCCCATCTCCGCAAGGACATAGACAGGATAGAGGAAGTCCAGAGGAGGGCAACTAAAATGGTGCAGGGTCTGCAAGAGAAGCCGTATGAGGAGAGACTAAAGGAGCTTAATATGTATACCCTTGAGGAAAGAAGGGAGAGGACATGATAGAAACTTTAAGTACCTCAGTGGAATCAACAAAGTCCAAGAGGGTAGCATCTTTCAGAAAAAGAGACTTGCAAGAACAAGGGGACACAATTTAAAGATAGAAGGAGGGCAGTTCAGGGGCAATGTGAGGAAGTATTATTTCACAGAGAGGGTAGTGGATGCGTGGAACAGCCTTCCTGAGGAGGTTGTGGGGTCTAAAACTGTGGGAGAATTCAAGAATGCATGGTACAGACATAAGGCAATTCTTGTGGGGGGTAGGAAGAAATAGGCTGTTGGTTAACTAGGATCTGCGGCCTATCCTGTAGGTAGGGAAATGGGCAGACTAGATGGGCCTAGCGGTCCTTATCTGCAGTCAAAGTCTATGTTTCTATGTCCACACCAGTAATGAGGCTGCACAGGGTTTTGGCTGCAGGAGGTGTAGCTCTTCTAGTTGATGGAGAACTCTGCCATTATATGTATGCCACTGACAGTGATAACTGCAACCCATTATGACAATCATATAACAAACTTCCATGGGCATTCATGTTTTCAGTTTTAGATGCAACGGTACAGTTTAAGGTAAAAGTGAGCGGAAAAGTAAAACGAGCTAATGGACACCAAAGAAAAACAGAAGGAGTTAGAGAAGAGAAAAAAAAAAGGGTGAACTGTCAGCCTCAATAAGTGGCCTGTATGTAAATAAATGCACCTACCAGATGGCCTAGGTAACCGTATTTAAGATATACCACCAGCATTAGAGAAAGTCTGTTTCACTGGCAATTGAGATACTGACTGGCAGCATTAGAGAAAGCTTAGAATCCAGTGAAGGGTTTGAACGTGAACTCTGGTGCAGGGCTGGTGCGGGATATCATAGGTGGCTAACCTGAAAATGCCAAGCAGTCAAAAAAATTAATCTGCACTCCAGAGAAACACCCAGTGCAGGTCTGTAATCAGCTTAAGGTTAATTCACCAATGTGCTGCAAAAATAGGGTGTACACAGAATGTACTGTTGACCATAACTGTCCCTAGGGACAGTTGTGGTCAGCATTATGTTCTGTGTACACCCTATTTTTGCAGCACATTGGTGAATTAATCTTAAGCTGATTACAGTCTGGCACTGGGCGTTCCTCTGGAGTGCGGACTCATTATTCTGGCTGATTAGAGAAAGCTTGCTCTTTGGGCATGCGAGGAGCTGCTAACTAGCAGCATTAGAGGAAGCTCAATCTGCGGGCAGTCAAAAAACTTCTGGCCAGCAGCATTGCAGAACACATGCTCCACGGGCACTTAAGGAGCTCCCAAACACCAAAATTACTGAAAGCCCACTCTGCTGGTACTTGAGGAGCTGTTCGCCAGCAGCATTAGAAAAGTCTGCCCTGCAGGCATTAGAGGGCAGCATTAGAGAAAGCAGGTTCAGTCTGGCCTGCCTGGGTAGTGGTACTGGAGAAAACCCCTGTGGGCCCATGACTATGTGGTTTTTTTGTGGGCCCCTTTCTTACCATTTCAACAGCTGGCAATCTGCCTAGTTTCTATCCATCTACATGCCCACATGGGCACTGGTGGTCTTGCTATGCAGGTCACCCCACTCTTAACGATGATCAGCTGACTGACTGGTACAACACACATGTGCTGCAACTCTGAACTAGGAATTATACTAGGAATTTTTAGAACAGCAGAAGGCTCAAGCCCATATAAGCTGTTCCCACTACAAAGTGGCTGCCTGTGATTGCCACACTTAAATTGCTATTGGGCCGTTTCTCACAGCCTATACCCTCCTCCAATTTATCTGCACCCCCCTTCCCCCGCCACTCCTGCTCTCTCCATGTTTCCTAATCACCACCCCTCCTCCACTCCTGCTCCCAGCATCACATGCCACTCTCCCTCTTGTCTCCGCCACCTCCTACCCAATCACTGTTAGCCCTTCTCCCTCCACTCTCCTCCCTTCTCTAATCCTCTCTCCAGGTTTCCTAATTTTCCTCCCCTTACCTCTCCTTCCAATATTGACAATGCCTCCAGGCTGCATTATTTTGTCCCCCTTATGTACAGTACATTTTAGCTCTAGTGGATCTGATATTAACTATATGTTCAACTGCCTGTATTTTATTATGCTTGTATGTCCATTGTAATTTCTCCTTTTATGCTACTTGTACTTTTATGTTTTTATGTTCCCTGTTTGTGCATACTTATGTATACTGACGTGGGACCTATGTAAATGAGCTTTAGCTCATAGGTGTCAATCTGAAATATCAATAAATAAAAATAAATTAACTCTGAGCAGAAACACTGGCAGCAGTAGCAACAGCATGCACTCACCATAACAATGAAACGGACACATAGATGTACCAAATGACATCATCACAGATGAGTCGTCGTCAATTGGTTCATCATGTAGCTTCAGGGCTTTGCTTGACAGTCCTCTACTGCACATTGCATACTGTATATCAGAAAGCTTGGGCCTGTATCTGACAAATACACTCAGGTCAGGTGATAGGAGTATGGCGAGGAGTAGTCAGGAAATGGGATGGGATTGTACCAGTGCCAGCTGGGAATTCAGATCTAATTTATTATTTTATATGTGATATCAAGTTTTTTTCAGTTGGTTATCCCCCAGTCCTCTCTATACTCCAACTCCTCCAGGCTCCCAAAGAAGATGCAGCCTACAGCACTGAATGCTCTCATTATAAAAAGAGCCACAACAAGGCAACAAGGAAGAGTTAAGGAAGGAATGGAAATCAAACAGGAGCTGAGAAAGCAAGCTAACAAGCTCCCCCATCCCCGAGTTGGTCTTGCTTTTCAGTTTTTTTTTTACTTTCATTTCTTGGCTACTATCAGTAACAGGAGGAAAGGAATGAAAGCAAGGCATGCTGAAAATCAAGACTGAGTTGGAGGTTTGCTGTTCCAGTTTCATTCCAGTTTCCTTAGTACAAAATTGACAGGGATGCATTGTTTTTACATGGTGGAGCTGAGTGAGCACTGGAGGTGCACCGACCTAATGGCAGCCCAGCTTTGTGGGCACTCAGGAGCTGCGGACTAGCAGCATTACTGAAAGTCTGCTCCGTGGTCAGTTGAGAAGTGGGCACTGTCAGTATGGGGGCTGGAAACACAGAGCCGGACGGCTCTATGTATCGGCCACATACTGTATGGCTTTTAATAATAACTGATAGTATGCTGTTTTTTTTAATCTATCATTGATGCAGTACCTGATGTCATTTCAGTATTTTGGTCATTTATGCTGGGTTTTAACTATTTATATGTATTATTTCCCCTGTTTTTGATGTGACACTATTGCCTGTTTTAATTGTATGGCACCCTGGCCTCCAGGAAGGGGCACCCTAAAAATAAATTTACTACTACTACTGTATTACAGCAAGACCATGCTGCTGATACAGCATGGTAGAAAACAGTGCTGTCATCTAAGTGCACAGAGAAACCTCAAAGGTTTATTTACATCTGTGCGGTTTTGGACCGTGCTTGTTTGGACTGCGCGAACAGCGCATCTTTTTCCCTGTGCAGAGTTTTTAATCGCTAACTTGAGGTGGAACCCTACTAATACTACAAATGGTCATATGGAGGTATTCAAATGAACCCAGAGCCCCACAGCACCCATTGGCTGGCAAGTGGTAGTGGCTGCTGTCTCCATCGCTTTTTGGCTAACAGCCTGACAAACCTACAGTACAGACTTAATACTATACCAATATAAGGCTAAACTTATCTCAATTTTTAAATCAGGAGCAAAAATGGAGCTAAATAATTACAGAAAAATCTCCTTGCTCCCCCTGGTATCTAAATTATTCAAAATATTGGTATGTGTGTGTACAGCTGAAATATTACCTAGCTTCTAATAACATGTTGAAACCCTGCTAATCAGGATTTATGGAAAACACAGTACTACTGCAGCATTAACAAAAGGTGGTTAGTGACATTCAGAGTGCCCTTGACAAAACATCAACAGTAAGGGCAATTTGTATAGACCTCTTGAAGGCTTTCAACTCCCTTAACCACAAGATACTACTGGACAAACATTGGGTATGTTGGTGGCTGCCTTGAAACTGTTCAAAGTCTACTTCACAGGATGACTACAGCAAGTCACCCTGAAGTCTTATCAACTGAATCTCCTGACAGCTGTATCTGTAGTCCCACAAGGCTTCATTTTGGGCCCTCTATTGTTCAACATCTACATTAATTTTTTTTTTTTTTTACTTTCCAGACTCTTAAATAAAATTCCTCTTGTACACTGATGATACTCTTGTGTATGTCACAGGCAATACGCACATGCCCAGTGTGCTCTTCAGAAAGCATCTGACTTCTTGCAATGCTTTTCCTGGGGGGTGGGGGCACACAAGTTGGTGCTAAATGCCATGAAATCAAATGTTGTGGTATTAACGCAAACAAATAGGGTTGAAATTATATGCGAGGATTTGGATATTTTTACACATTCTGGTAATAAATTGCAAGTCTAGGCATATAAATGCCTTAGTTTGTGGATAGACAGTTTCCATAAATGGAATGTGTATATAGATAAAATATTTAAATGTCTGAATCAGAAATTTGGTATGTTGTATAAGGTTTCAAACAATTTATCTAGGGATACTAGATTAAAAATTGTTGAGATGATGATTGTTCTGATAATCGACTACAGAGATATCATCTATGCTGGCACATATAAAGTAAACTTATTAAAGTAGAGGTGCTTTACAGTAAATCTGTGCATTTCATTCTTGGTGCCCCACATACAAGACATCATTGTTTTTTATACAAGGATTTAAACTGGCGAAGATTAGAAAATGATAGGAAACTTCAAATGTTATATGTTATGTTTAAGGGTAACAAAGGGTCCCTTCCAGAGTATATTTCAGAAAATTTGACAATAAAATCAGCTAGAACAAGGCTAAGGTAGTTAGACAGTCTGGGATTTTGGGTGCTCTATGTAGACAAACGCTGGCAGGGCGTCCCTTCTGTTCCAGGAGCCCTAAAATTGTAATTCTATTCCAATACAGTTAAAGACCTAATTCTAAGCCCATCAAATTTGGTGTTATTCATAACTGGCTCATGTAACAGGTCAATCAGCCACTACCTGCTGTTTCAATCTCAGCTACGGTTGAAAATATGTACGTTCATATAAAGTTTCTTTCAAAGCACATTGCACTTATTTGTCTTTTCTATGTATCAGATTGTTATTGTAGAATGTAATTCGTCTTTTTATAGGAAATATGTATCTGTGTAGAGAAACTTAAAAAATAGATCGAGGGTCTGCAGGAGGAACTAAGACAGGCAAGGCAGACTGAAGGCAGGTTTAGTCCAATACTGGAGGGAGGGAGATGAGGGAGGGCAATTTGAGCCAACAGTGGTGAGGAGAGGGTCAGAAGAAGGGAAGCGGAGACAAAGGGGCCCAGGCCAGGAAGAACGATCACCGGGGAAACCAGGTCAGGAGGCAAAAGACAAATGGAAGGAGGAGACACTTGTGAGGGGAGGAGAAGTGGCAACAGTCATGGAGTGGAAAGGAGGGAACAGGTTACTATGAAGCGAGAGAGAGAAAGCAAACATTTGTGAAGGGTCTTCAGAAAACTGTTTTGCACTGCTAGAGGGGAAGAAGGAGGAGGGAGGTGATGCAATTGGAGGAGTAACTGATAAATGCCTGGACCAAACTGGAGCGGGGGAAAAGTTCTGCTGGGAGAATTGCAACAGGGGCAAAAGGGGGAATAATGTGCATGAGGAAGAAGAGGAGCTGGGAATGAGAAATGGAGATGAATGGAAGCAAGCAGGGAGTAAGAGGGGTGGAATCTTAGTGCTGGGGGACTCAATACTAAGAGGAGTCAGGTGGGTTAGCAAGGGGGTGAGGCACAGTCACATTTGGGTGGAGGCCATGCCAAGAATGACAGTGGAAAGGGTGGGACAATCTGTTCTGAAATATGCTAGAAGGGGTTGGCACAAGCCTCATTTAATTATACATCCTGGGACAAACGACCTAGCTGACAAGACAGTAGAGATAGTCCAGAGGAGGTTTGAGGAACTAGGACAATTATGTGAGGTGGCAGGAAGATCAGTAACTTTTTCAGAGATTCTTCCAGTGCCCAAGGCAAGCACAACAAGAAAGCTGAGCATAGAGGAATTTAACAGATGGCTAAGATCCTGGTGTCATGCTAAAGGATATGGGCTGTTGGGGGGGTGGGGAGGGACCTGGGAGGACAGTAGTCTCTATGCCAAGGACAGACTACACTTGAGTGAGGAGGGAAAGAAAGTGTTGAAACAGAGGATGAAGGAGTACATAGAGGAAGCTGGGAATTTAAACTAGGAGTGGGGGGTGGCAAGTGGGCAAGAGACAAGCAGAGACCACAGGTTGGGAAACCATATGAGCCCACCCCCTTCATAACAGTGACAAAGGACAAATGGCAAGTACTATTGGTGATGCTAGTAAAGGATGGCAGGATGGGGGGGAGGGTGGAAGGTGGTTACCCTTAATGCTAGGAGCCTTGGGAGGAAAACTGCAGAGTTACAGGTGCTCATGGCAGAGGGAGAGTTGGACATTGCAGCCATCACAGAAATAAAGGCCACCCAATACAATGACTGGGACCTGTCTGTACCAGGGTACAGGTTATTTCATAGGGACAGGTTGATTGGGTAAGGAGGGGGGTGGCACTATATGTGAAAGAAGGACTGAATTGTGTAAGGGAAGAAGGGGAGGAAGGTAGTATGGAGTCACTTTGGATGCAAATCCAGGATTCCAAGAATAGGATTCTCCAGCAGAGGAGTGGTGTACAGACCATCCTCTCAGATGGAAGATTTAGGGAACTAGCTGGACAGATCAGGAGGACCTGCGAGAAGAGTAGTGTGGTGATTGTGGGGGACTTCAACACGCCAGGAGTGGACTGGAGTACCCCAACAACCAGGAACAGAAGGGAGCACATACTGCTGGATGCCTTCCAGGACAACTTCCTGCTGCAAATGGTCAGTAAGCCAACCAGGTTAGGGAATACCCTTGACCTTGTGCTGGCAAATGGGGAGTTTGTGAGGGAACTTACGGTGGAAGAACCGCTGTCAGGGAGTGACCACCACTCAGTATGGCTCACACTGGATCTGGGCAAGGAAGGAGTGGAATCTGGCACAAGAGTGCTGGACTTCAGGAGGACTGACTTTGGGAGGATGGGGGAAGTGGTAAAAGGGTACCTGGCCAGAATTCAACCTAGTATGGGCACTAACCAGAGGTGGGAGCTCATAAAGCTGGAGATAGTGGAGGCAATCAAAACCTGCTGCGAGGCCTAGAGCAAGAAGGCTAGGGCTAAGAAACCAAGCTGGGGGAGCAAGGAGGTCATGGAAAAGGTAAGGAGGAAAAGCGATGCCTTTAGGAGGTAGAAGAAAACAGGAAGGGGGGAGGACAGGGAGGAGTACCTGAAGGAATCAAAGGAGGTAACACGGTCAGTAAGGGGAGCCAAGGCATCTACAGAGCTCAGATTGGCACAAGACATTAAGAAGGGGGAAAAGGACTTCTTTAGGTACATCAGGGAGAAAAGGAACTGTAAGGACCACATAGTAAGGATTAGGAAGGAGGGTTGGGTGGAAGCAGGGTGCGATAAGGCAGAAGTGCTAAATGATTACTTCTGCTTAGTATTTACTAAGGAGAAGAGGGGGGTGATACCCAAGGGGGGGAGGAACGGCAGAAACAGGGGGACAGGGGGTGACAGATGGGGAAATCATGAAGGGCAGAGTTCAGGAGGGTTTGAAGGCACTGAGGGTGGACAAGGCACCAGGCCCAGATGGCATCCACACCAGGGTACCGAAGGAGCTGGCAGAGGTCCTTGTAGGACCTTTGGCAGACCTATTTAATGCCTCACTACACTCAGGGTGTATACCTCAGGATTGGAGGATGGCTCATGTGATGCCCCTCCACAAAAGTGGCCCCAAGGATGAACCGGGGAACTACAGACCAGTGAGCCTCACATCCGTCGTGGGTAAACTGATGGAGACTAACCTGAAGGAGAGGCTGGTGGCCCTCCTAAAGGCCAGAGGATTACAGGACAGCAGACAGCATGGCTTCATACATGGCAGATCCTGCCAAACCAACCTGGTGGAATTCTATGACTGGGTAACTGGACAGGGACCATGCAGTGGATGTCCTGTTTCTGGACTTCAGTAAGGCATTCGACTCGGTGCCACATGGGAGACTGGGAAGTAAGTTAGAAGGCACAGGGCCGGGTGCAAAGCTGGTGAGATGGGTAGGGAACTGGCTTCAGAGAAGGCAACAGAGGGTGGTGGTGGGTGGGGAGCTCTCATACCCAAGGGTAGTGATGAGCGTTGTTCCACAGGGCTCGGTGTTGGGACCAGTGTTGTTTAGGATATTCATTGCAGACATATCATTGGACATCAAGAGCAAGGTCAGTCTGTTTGCTGATGATACCAAGATGGGGGCGGTGGTGGATGACCTAGGGAGATGGCAGGGGTTTCAGGATGATCTGGTAAAGCTTGAAACCTGGTCAGACACCTGGCAACTGGGGTTTAATGCCAAAAAGTGCAAGGTGCTGCATTTTGGGGTGAAGAACCCAAGGAGGAGTTACCAGCTGGGGGAGTGCAGCTAGCCCAGAGACAGGAGGAGAAGAAGAATCTGGGGGTGCTCATTACAGGGTCAGTGAACAACTCGGCACAATGTAGGAAGGCAGCTGCAAAGGCCAACAAAATGCTGGGTTGCATTGCAAGGGGTACATCCTTGAGGAGGGAGGAGGTGATTCTGCTACTGTATAGGTCATTAGTTAGACCGCACCTGGAGTACTGTGTGCAGTACTGGCACCCGTATCTGAAGAGGGACATTAAGTTACTGGAGAGGGTGCAGCACAGGGTGACAAAGATGATCAAGGGGCTGGGGGACTTATCATATGAGAGGAAGCTGAAGGAGTTGAACATGTACTCGCTGGAGGAGAGGAGGGACGGGGGACATGATTGAAACCTTTAAGTACATGAAAGGAATAAAGAAGACAGGTACAGAGGGGCTGTTAAAAGTAAGGGAGGGGTGGGACACCAGGAGCCATGATATGAGACTGGAGGGAGGAAGGTTCATGAGGGAGATGAGGAGACACTTTTTTACAGAAAGGGTGGTAGCTGGGTGGAATGCGTTACCGGCAGAAGTAGTATCCAGTAGAACAGTGGACTACTTCAAAAGGGAATGGGACAGGATAAGGGGGAGGGTCAATGGAGGGGAAGGGTGGAAGGGAGGGAGGGGCAGCTGCAGAATAAGGGGTGCTAGCTGCACATTCAAGCAGACTTGATAGACCTCTAGGACTTTGCTGGCAAATTTCGTATGTTCATAGGTGCTCTAACCAAAGTTTATCTTTTTGAAGGGATTTTTACCTTTTAAAAGGTTACACTGTTTGTATATGTCTGAAAGATGTGTGCTTTCTTATTTATGTAACCAGGTTTCTGGATGCTAATGGTACCCATTAACAAACTCTGGCCAGAGCTGATAGGGCTGCAGCTGGGAAATTTGGGGTAAAAATATTAAAAAGTTGTTTCTTAATATTTTGACACCAAATTTTCAACATAGTCTTGTTATGACCCTGCCTCATGAAGAAAGGCAGAGAAAATGTTCAACTCCTGGCTTAAAGGTGATTTTGCACAGGGACTGAAAAAACAACTTTCACGACGTGAAAGCACATTTTGGGCAGGAGTTGAAAAATGACAGCTGTCACATTTATGAGGTGCTGTAAAGAGATGACTATGTTAAAAATTTGGGGTACAAATATTAAATAGTACCAAACGTACAATAAGGCAGCCTTTAAATTCATCTAGGATGAAGTTATTAATTGAAACTTAAAACATGCAGACCCAATAAACTACTGGATGAGAGACTGAAGCAGTTTCATAACAATTTAAATCATAAGGTCGGCACAATAGCTTCATTCCTATAGTGCAAGCACCCATTGTCTCTCATTATTGATTAATCAGTGCCTGAGCGTGTCCGTCACAGCAGCTATAATCATGCTGAGTATCTGTTTAAAAGATCAGTGCCTGCTCAAATTGCTAAACCCCTGATATTTGTCAAAGAAAAAAAGAGCTGCTTACCATCACATTTAAAGGCTATGCAATTCCCTATAACAAGGACCCTGCTTTTGCAGGTCGGCGGGTCCCATGTCTAGTTTACTGTCTCACAGCTTACCTCTGCTGCACCAGTTTTTCTACAGAATGCTGAACTGCATTATATGTAGAAAAGAAACAGTCTACATAGAGTGTGTAGAAATCAAACAAAGGAAAAAAACAATATACTGTATGCTAAAGAAATCTGTAAGGCATCCGTAAAATATTCATCTACTGAGGAGTTAGCAAATTAAACTCAGAAACATTTAGACCCAGTAAAAATAACTTCGCATGTGCAATAGTGTGTGTGTGTATAGGGGGGGCAACGAGGATTCCTGCACTGGGGGACTGGGCACCCCCCAGTGCCACTGTTACATTTCTGAGGGGGAGTGGGGTGGTGACTCTTTTTTTGACACTCTACCAAGTTGTTGGTTTGCAAGGAATGCAGGAGTGCTTTTTTCTCAGTGCAAGAGGTCTGCAGGGCTACACCCACTGCAGCCCTAAAAATGAGCCATTTGGCTAAATGGGGGATTGTCCATGTTCATGCTTGAATAAGTAGAGCAATTTAGTAGTACTGCTACTATGTCGTATTTGCATACATTTTGTGAGCAAATATCAAAAGGGATAAATGGGTACTCCCACTGAACTGGTGAGGGGGAATGACTTAATGTACTGATTGCCTTCTCTTCTCCTAAATATGTATGTTCATTTACAGTATTTACTTTTGTTGACCTGGAAAGGAGGCCTAGAAAATATTTCCCTTTTCTCAGATTCATCCAAGATGAAGGGGTTCTTGAGGTATTAATAGATATTGAACCAGGTTAAGCTATTGGCATTTTAGACACTGGGAGAAATTTGATTAGGACATTGGGAAATTTCCCCATCTCTTGCCATGGGTTCTTTAACGTCCATCCGAACAACCAACAGAACAGGTAGACAGGACTTTGCTTCAACATCATGCCTGAAAGACAGCACCTCATCACAGCACGGTGCCCCCCCCCCCCAAACAATGCTAAGGCATTGGTACAGTTATTTATATCCAAGAGAAGTGTGTCCCCTGAAGAGCTACTGTACCGACACCACTTCTGTATGTAATCTACTCGCAAGGGATCATGCTTGTAGGGACCCTTGAAGACACATTCTTCTCCAGCTACACCTGGTTCGTGAGCTTCATAGGAAGCCCTGTATTTACAAATTGCCATAATCCAGCCATCATGAGATAAAGGCATGTATCGGGGGACACGTGGTCTCCATCTGGCAGACGGCTGCACACACCACTGATATTACACAAAAACCTACTTTGGAGCAAGGATAAGTTCTACCATTCAAATTTCAGTGATTGATCCTAAAGCACACCCAGGTTGTGCACTACCTTATCTGTCACCACACCATCCCCATTAAAGAGCAGTGGAAGCTTAACATCTACTTTGTGCTGTTTTCACTGGTAAACTGTACTTTGTGCTATTTCCACTGGTAAACTGTACTTTTAACAAAGTATTCTTTATTTAAAAAATGTTGAAATGTGTCACTAAATTGTGTTTGTTTCCCTTCTGTCTCTGTCATAAGCTTTCAGAGTCACGACATTCTGTGGTAAACAGCACAAGATCGTTTTAGTCTCAACACAGTTTTTATCCTGATAAAATAGAGGTAAATTTAAAATATTGGTATATAAAAAGGAATCCTGTCACTATACATTTATATCATATATTTTTTTAATATTTTACAGGAAGCAGGGGGTAGGAATAATTTAAGACAAAGGATTAAACTAACATCCTCTAAGTAGCATGGGCCTGAGAGATCAGAAAAGAGCCACAATTAAAAAAGCACATCATCATAACCTCAGGGTAAACAACATCATCGACATACTGTGGGCCTGAGAGATTGGGAAAGGAGCAGCAGTGAAAAAAGCACATCCTCACAACTTCAGAGTAAATTACATCATCTGAGTATTGTGGGCCAGACAGATTAGGAGCAATGAAAAAAAGTACACTGTCACAACCCCAGGGTAAGTCGGGGAAATAATCACAACCAAAGTATCATGAGCCAGAGAGATCAGGAAAGGAGCAGCAATGAAAAAAAAAGGCACATTGTTATAGGCCAGCCCAGTAGTGTGGTGCACTGAGGTGCCGCGCATCTCACCTCTTGCCACATTGGTGGCTCAGGTTCGAAACAGATGTAGGTCACTCAGGGGCTAGCCAAATGAGGGAGGACTGAAGACTGTAGGTCTACTCTCCTCCCTCAGGGAGGGAGGTTGCTGTCTGACTGCCACCCAGTGGCAGCTGGGTGGAAGTGCATGAGACATTACCAGGAGAGGGAAGGGACCCCAAATTCAGGTCACCGGGGGTGTCTTCACAGAGTCGGAGCTTGCACATTGCACCTACAGCACATCATGTGGGCCCAGAGGGGGGGCATGGCTTGCACTGGCATGATGGCGGTCAGGGAACAGTGAGCTCCCTGGGCATCTAATTTGAAATTACTCAATCCACAGACCAACTGTACGGGAACAGAACTATTCGACAGGAACAAATACCAACAACTCATGGCAACAAACAAACCTAAAAACAGGCAGTCTAAACTCAATTTTGAAGTGCTAGAGGGCCAAAAAGAACTACGTACTGGTCCACAGACCCGTACTCGTCAACAGGCCCAAACAGCCATGGATGAGGAGTGTGGCATGGACAACTTGGAGTGCTCCCTGGTGGGGGTGCCTTCCACCTTAGCAAAGATGCCATTGGAAATGAGGGTCTGGTCCACGAACCTAACGTCACAAATGGTGCACCTCCAGTCAGTCGTGATGGCCTGTCAAAGACTTCTACCACATATACCACCCAAATAGCAGAGCTGCAACAAAGGGTAAGCAATCTGAAGGACTCAGTTTCCTGAGAAAGGAACCAAATGAAAGAGACAGTAGAGGAGCTCCTGGGTCAAGTGAATGAACAAGAGAACAGGTCTCGTTGCTCCAACCTCAGGATTCTGGGATTACTAGAGGGTGTAGAGGGGAGGAAGCCAGCCTCCAATCTACAAAACTGGCTGGTTAAACACCTGAAATTACTCCCAGAGGCTGAAAAGTTCGAAATAGGGAGAGCTCACATATGGGACCGCTGCTCAAGCCAGGAGACCGGCCAAGGCATTGCCTCATAAAATATCTTTGGTTCACAGATAAAGAGGCCATATTAAGTGCAGCTAAAAAGCCAGGAGCAATCCAGGTGGACAACTCAAGGATCCCAATGTATCAGGATTATAGCTGAGAGCTGCAATTGCGCCGGCAGAAGTTCAACAATGTCAAATCAAAACTGCATGCGCTCAGATGGTCATTCGCTTTCTTATACCCAGCTAAACTTCGGGTGGACCATCCAGGAAAGCCGCTGGAATTCTTCACCAAATACCTGGAGGCTGAGAGATGGGTCCAAGAGGAGTCGAAGACAATGGAGAGGGGTTCTCCACTATGCTCCAGCCTGCTGACTGTCAGATGAGTATCCTGCTCTTATCCTTAACTCTTTTCTAAGTTCAGCAAGGCTCCAGTGGTGGTCCAAGGGGAGAGAGACCAGACTTTAATGGCAGGCAATCACTCACAGGTGCTCTCAGAAAATTGAGTCTGCCGATCGGGCAGACTAAGTCTCCGAAAGGGAACTTTGATGGCCTAGAACTTAACTGCGCCACACCACATAGTCCTTTGAGGCCTTGCAATGGGCCGAGAAAGCTGCTGGAGGGTAGATTTTCGAGTGCCCATTGGCAAAGCTGCTGTTACTGGCATCACCAAACTGAAGGGGGAGGGGCCCTGGGGGCTTTGCATCATGGGGCCATGGCACTGCCTACATTTTCTCAGATAATATTCAAACTTTTAATGGTTACAGTGCTCAATACTGGCTTCGGGGTTTGAGCTCTGGGCTCCAGTCTCCCTCCACGCTTTTTTCCTCCCGCAAGCAACAGATGCCGACAGATGGCAGCCCAACCATGCTATGGGGCACAGGTGTCAATGGCCTGCAGATTACCAATCAACCAGACACTTTGTGTGCTGCAGCTGGGTGAATGATCGCCTCTGGACTCCTCGTATGGGGCACTGGTATGACCTTGCTGAGAGACGGTGGCGAGGGGAAGATGAAAGGCTACTTCTACAGGAGGGCGGTGGGGATGGGGTCCCTCGCTTCTCTGGTCAGGGGCAACATAGAGCCATGTTATGGCTGCTACTTACGTTTAATAGTAATCGACTCCAGGGTGGGGGGGGCTCTCCTTGCCATCTTCCCTCTGCATTGCACATGGTTACTTTTGGTTGGGGACTAACATGGTTGAAGTTGGCATTTTGCTGGTTATCTATACTCAACAGGAATTCTCCCACTCAAGTGCTCAAATTGTATATAGTTAGAGCTGCATTTGTTTAAGTTTATGGGGGTTTATGGTCAATGCAATGTTACTTTGTGACTTGTTTTATTTCCTGCCGGGTGAAGGTTGCCTTCTCCGACATCCATCCTGAATGGGAACCTTAGACTATGGCCCATGGGGTGAGAGTCGCCTGGTCTAATACTCGGTTTTCTGCTCCACCCACCCTAGACAGCAGACGACTGGTGAGTCTACACTATGAGACCTTTTGTTTGCTATCAATCACACATTGCTTTCAACATGTAACCAAATTTTGTTTAATCCTGTGTCATCCGGCCCCCAGTGGGGTAACTGCAGGGATGCAAGCCTGTATAGTAATATGGGAACTTAATAATAAACAGTTCTGTCCCCACGTACTTGGGGATTTACGTTATAAAATGGTCTGCGGACAGGGCACAAGCTGCTCTAGCTGAATGGTATTAATGAGATGCCCATTCACAACCTTGTAGTCACCATCAGTTTGAAGGGGATAAGTGACTGGACAATTGAGCGCCTAGTCAAGGAGGAGGGGGAGTCAGGGTGGGGGGTTACAGTGGGGTTAGCGATCACACTCCATTGGTAGAGACCGCAGGTTGGAGAAAGTTTGAAAAAAGGGACAGTTCCGGGGGGACTGAATTTGTCAAGGGGAGAATGTTAACTGTTTACATAGGACGGGGAGGGGGTTATGTCTAAAGTTACAACAGAATGCTTTCAGATCCTTACAAAAGATGAGAAATATGATTCCAGTCCTTGAAATGTCTTGCTTTACAAGTGACCATGGGTAAACCAGTGACTCTAGCTAAGTGGAATGTAAATTTCTTAAAATCAGTAATTAAACAGAAACGAGTGCTTTCAGAGGTAAAGAGAGCTAAAATACAACTAGTGCTCTTACAGGAGAACCATATGTCCCACTCTGAGGCGGTTAAAACCAAAGTGAGTATGGGGGAAAAGTGGATCTCTTCCTGCTTCTTGGCGAAGGCCAGAGGGGTGGCAATCTAGCTACCTTGGGGTACTAGAGCTCAGATGTATCAAGAGGTGTGGGACTTTTTATTTATTTATTTATTTATTTATTTAGCTTTTGTTGACCGGGTAAGTGCACTAGACAAATCCTGCCTATTTTCAGGCACGACCCGGGGGAGGGGGATACAGATGACAACTGACCTTGAACCAGATTAAGCTGTTGGTGGTATTTTTAGTGAATGAGGGAAATTTGGCCAGGACACCGGGGAAATTCCCCTACTCTTTTCGATAAGTGCCATGGGATCTTTAACATCCACCTGAACTACCACCAATCCAGACAGATGGGACCTCGGTTTAACGTCTCATCCGAAAGACGGCACCTCAGAAATGCAGCACCCCTCTCATGCTGTACTACAGTGTCAGTACTGGGATATTAACCCAAGTGCCAGATGTGGGAACTGAACCCACAGCCCTCTGATCTCCCGGCCTCAGAGGCGAGTGTGCTACCTACTGAGCCACTGACACTGCACTGACTTGGGGGGGGGGGAGAGGTATGTCCTTGCAAACCTCTCTGTGGAGGGAATGGGCTCCCTGTCAGTGAGCTCAGTGTAAACCCCAAATGTGGAGGACCCGGGGGTTTTTCCAGAGACTTACAGTGGACATGACATCCCTACTGGGTCCTGGGGACTACAACTATGTGCTTGACACAGTAATGGATAGCTCTAACCCCGCACCAGCTCAGATCTCATGCAATGCCAGGGCACTGAAGGAGCTGGAGTGTACCTTTCACTTGATGGACATGTGGTGACACCAGCACCCATCCAGTCAAGACTATAGCTTTTCCTCACACGCACACCACTCATATGCCAGACTGGATCAGGTGCAGGGCGGCTCAGTCCTCCTCCGGGAGACAGGTCAGTCCAGGTACTCCTCAATACTGGTCTCAGACCATGCCTATTTGATGGTGCCCATCTTGCTGGGAGGGTCTGCACCCTCACCTAGACCTTGGCACCTTGACCCCTTGCTGTCGCAGGACAGGACCTTTGTGGAGTTTATGTCAGACACAATTGGGGAATTCCTCCATTATAATGAAAAGCGAGCAACTGCACATGGGACAA
This sequence comes from Neoceratodus forsteri, assembly GCA_016271365.2. Taxonomy (NCBI): domain Eukaryota; kingdom Metazoa; phylum Chordata; order Ceratodontiformes; family Ceratodontidae; genus Neoceratodus; species Neoceratodus forsteri. The sequence continues at coordinate 739,276,388 of CM028137.1, read as the reverse complement.
GGTGGGAGGCCTTAAAAGTGTGTGTTAGAAGGAAAGTGATAGCTTACTCAGCCCATAAAAAGAAGGTATCAGCCCAGGAGAGCAAAAAGCTTTGAATTAAGATAACAGCATGTGAGGAAGCACACATGAAAAGGCCATCCCCATCATTGTACTGAGTCATCCAGAAATTGAAATGGGAGTTCAACCTCCTGAGCACTGCAAGTATAGAACGCTCCATCCTTCTACCACACGCAGGGGCATACTTTGATGGGGGGGAATATTTAGCCTGAAAACTGCAGAAAAAGGAGCATGAAAGAACTATTGGCCAAATCCAGACACAAGCAGGCTCTATGACATCCATCACTTCCCAGAGAGGGGCTGAATTCGCTAAATTTTATAAATCCCTTTACACGTCATAAGTTTCTCCTACAGCCCAGCAGTTTAATAGCTTTTTCAGAAAATCCCCTTTGCCCACCCTGTCAGCAATGAAGACCCAAGGTCTGGAAATGCCCTTGACAAGGGAGGAATTTCAACAAGCCATCAAAGCACTGAATGGGGGTAAGGTCCCAGCCCTGATGGACTACCGATTGACTTTTTAAAAACATTTGCCTCACTACTGCTGGAACCCTTACATGACATGTTGACTGAGGGTTTGAAGAAAGGTGTTCTACCCCCCTTCACACAGTTTGCTATGATAACTGTATTACCAAAATAAGGAAAATACCCCACACTCTGTGTTTCATATCACCCCATCTCCCTGTTGACAGCAGACTATAAGATCCTGGCAAAGGTTATGGCCACTCACCTCGAACCTTTGTTGCCCTTGCTGGTGCACACTAATCAGAGAGGGTTTGTGCAAGGGAGGCAAGGGAAACACAATATTAGGAGAACTCTAAATGTGATACATACATGGGGGAAATCTGCCCATAAACATGGTATGGCCATACTGGCACTTGATACTGAAAAGGCTTTTGACCATGTGGAGTGGGGGTACATGTTTGAGACACTGGGGTGCCTGGGGTTGGGCATGGAACCCTTGGGCTAAATGAGAACTATGTACCCTATACCAACAGTATCAGATAGCAGTCAATGGGGAATTAACGTCATTGTTCACCCTGGGTAGGGGCACACGACAGGGTTGCCCCCGTCGCCACTTTTATAAGTACTTTCCTTGGGGCCCCTAGCCGCAGCCGTCAGGAACCAGGAGAACATTCAAGGATTCCAGGGAGGGGGCAGGGAGAAAAATGTTGCTCTATATGCAGATGATTTATTGCTGTACCTTAAGAATCCTACCAGAGACTTGCTGGCAGTGCACACTCTGCTGCAGGAATATGGTTCATTGTTGGGCCATAAGGTGAGCTGATCAAAAAGTGAACTTCTCCCCATACTGTAGATCAACTGGACAGACCACAGCTGTCTTTGGCACTGGGGGGGGCTTGGTGATGGTTAGCAGACTGATGTATCTGGGCATCCTGCTGTTGGCCAAAATGTGGACCCTGCACACCATAAATTATGGCCCTTTGGTGCAAAAAGTGACTGAAGAGTGTGAGAGATGGCAAATCTTCTCATTATCCCTGTTGGGTAGAGTCAGTACTATCAAGATGATGGTCCTACCAAGGTGCCTATACCTGTACCAGTCACTTCCCATCCTGGTCCCTCTACAACACTTTAAACAGTTAACTCATTGTCTCCACAGGCTCAGTCTGAGATTACACCACTTGCCTCCTGAATCTCCTGTATACTTTTAACAGTGAATCCTGGGCCTTTCTAAGCAAAATCAAGCCATAGTCAGCATGTCGCAAACAAATGCTAATAGCTTAATAACTGTACATGCTAGACACAAAGTATGAGTGTCAGAGTTATTCAGCACAAAATTGCCTTTCCAATGGTGGCATGCATGTAATAAGTAATTTTGTTTTTTTTTCTATGCTGGTCGAAAGAGCAAACTATATATTTTTTTTCACTAAAAAAGGGCAACATAAGCCATTTTTTGTTGGAAAATATGTAAAATATTAACACCAAATTAAGCATACAGACATTAGATGGTGTTTTAATATTATGTTTGTTAAAAAAATATATCTTTTTACTATAAAACGTAATTTTTCCCCATTTTAGTCAAGGTGCTTTGGTGAGATTTGAGGGATGACTCTCGACCATACACGCCATATCACAAACAAATGCGTATAACTCCAAAAGTATACATGATACACACAAAGTATCAGTATGAAAGTTGATGAGCACAAAAATGCCTTTCCAATGGTGCTATGCAACCAGTTGTAATCAATACGGTTTTTATTTTATATCTGCTGAAGTGCCAAAAAGGTTAATTTTATTCAAGCTGCTTAGATGAATCTTGATGGAAAACATGTCAGCCATACACACCATACCATAAACAAATGTGAATAACTCCTAAAGTATACATGATATACACAAAATATCAGTGGCAAAGTTGTTCAGCACAAAATTACCTTCCCAATGGTGGTATGCAAATAATAATATGTAATTTTGTTTTTTTTTAAGCTGATCGAAACAGCAAAAAAATATATTTTTTTCACTAAAACAGGCAACATAAGCCATACACACCATACCATAAACACATGCAAATAACTCCTAAAGTATACATGACATGCACAAAGTATCAGTGACAAAGTTGTTCAGCATAAAATCACCTTTCCAACGGTGCTATGCAGTCAAATATATATATTATATTCTGTTACACTATATATTAAGATATATGTGACTTCTCCAGACATTGCAAGGGCACACTGGGAGTCAGTAGCTGACTTCTGCAGATGTCCTCAGGACACACCAGTGTATTTTACTGATGACTGCAGGTGTCTGCTAGGAGACAATGAGTTAAACTCAATATTGTACAGGTATTTGTGGAATGGGAAATCTGCCAGAATTAAGTGGAATATACTCCAGCTCGCAGCCACTAAGGGGGGCCTGGGTCTCCCCAACTTCCAACACTATTACTGGGCAGCACAACTGGCCTTTCTACTGGGAGGACTTCAGAAAAGGGGGCCGGAGTGGCTTGACCTGGATGAGGAACAGCTGAAGGGCCCCCTGCATATGGAATAAATGTCTGGTTCACTTAAGTCTAATAACACCCTGGAGGTGCTTAACCCATGCACTCAGACAACCCTGAAGGTCTGGAATGCAGCCCCTAAAAGAACTGGACATGACCCGGCCCAATCCTCCTATACTGACCTGGTCACCATGGCAAGAAATAGGGGGGCTTACACAGCACAGATGCACTAAAGACTGATGCACTGGAGACAAATTGGACTGAAGTTTGCACTTACGAAGGGGGGAGAATTCAGGAATTCTCAGCACTGAAACTTACAGTAGTTGCTGCATAGATCCTGGTGATTATTTTGTCTACCTACTGGTGAGACAGAGGTTAGGGGAAACTATAGATGCCGCCAATGGATGGACGGCTCCTCCTCCCTTGGAAGAAGAGCTGTATAGGCCCCAGCCATGTTTTTATTTATTTATTTATTTATTAAGTCTAGGATTACAAATACCTTTGAGCCAAGGCTCTTTTACAAAGGTTCCACGTTCCATGTACCAAAACGTTGACAACATTTTACCAAACACTCCAAAGGGCAAGCGTGGATCCCACTTCTGGCACAAAATTCAGATGGGAGCAGGATCTAAATGTAACAATTGACTAGTCAACATGGAATTTGGCCATTAAACAACTGAACTCATGCTCACAGAACAACAAACTTAGACAAGTCCACTTAAACTTCTTATATAGAACATACTTGACCCCAAAAAGACTCCACGCCATGAGCTCAGAAAACCCTAGTCACTGCCCTAAATGCTTGGGGAACAATGCCGACTTCCTACACCTTGCACTGATGTGTCCTAAGTTAGCCCATTTCTGGCATGAGATACATCACATTATGTGTCGGGTGTTGAGGCATAGGCTACCTAAGTCTCCATCTGGAGCTCCTGCTGGGGGCAGCCCCTGGCTTGGCACAGTACAGCACAACAGAGCCATTATGGTCTTTGGCCCTGGTAAATGCAAAGAAGAAAATAGCTCAGTCTTGGCTGTCAGTTAATGCGCCATCAGTCCAACAATGGGTTAACAACATGAAGCAGTGTTTAACTCTAGAGAAAACACAGTACTCTGCTAATGGGAAAAGTGAAACCTTTGAAAAAATGTGGAGTCCATGGTTGGCAGCAATGACCAGAGGCCTCTTCCACTTCTAGCCCAGCAATTTAGTTGGGCTGGGGGGAAGAAAGGGTGGGGGGTGGATATCGGAGCATGTTAAGGGGTAATTTCACTAATCTGGATCTCTGCTGACAACTTAATGCACTCCACAAGAGATAAAGGAAGGAAAATAGAAGGTAACAGAATATGCCGCACTGTGAATATAACTGGAAAATTAGAGTATTCTGTCTGAACTGGACAATGTACGTAATCACCCAATGCCTATTCCAATTACTGTTGTTATATTGTTTTAGTTACAACCAATATAAAGATTTTACAAAAATGTGGGCCCAGGGAGAAAATCAGTGGAAAAGCACCCAGTTGCAGGATGACAACCGACCCCTCACAGGCCCCACACTGATAACTGTGCACCCTCCATAGTCCTGTGGCAGAGGATGTTGGCAGGATGGTAAGTCCCAGAAATGCTAGGTGACGGGGATGGAGGGGGGGGTAAGTAGGAAGGGGCAGCTGGGAAAGCTCAGGAAATAAACAAATAATGGAAAAACGAAAAAATTACATTGTCACAATCCAGGGTAAATTATATCATCAAAGTATTGTGGGCCTGAGAGATTGGGAAAACGGCAATGATTAAAAAAATTCATCACAATCCCATTATAAATGACATCATCAGTGTGTTGTGGGACTGAGAAATTGGGAATGAAGCTGCAATGAAAAACACACATCACCTCAACCTCAGGGTAAATTAAATCATCAATGTATTGTGGGCCTCAGAGAGTGGGAAAAAAGCAGAAATAAAAAAGCTTGTTGTTACAATACCAGGAAATGACATTATCAGTGTATTGTGGGCCTGAGAAATCAGGAAATTAGCAGCAATGTAAAAAGCACATCATCTCAACCCCAGGGTAAATGACATCATCAATGTATTGTGGACCTGTGAGACCAGTAAAGGAGCAGCTATGATAAAAATCACGTTGTCACAACCACCACTGTAAGTCTGAGGAATTTTGTTTTTACTTAACCTCTGTTTCTATTGCTAGTATATACTACCAGTAAAAATAAAATGACCTATATTTTAAATTCAGTGGTTCCATTGGCAAATACGTATAGAGTAACTACTGCAGTTGTATGATTGAATTGCTGTAGTGAATGCTTGCGCAACGCAGAAAGGTGCTTGTGCAACTGAAATGGATACGGCTGCTGAGAACTATAGGTAGCTAGTACTGTTGTAGGGAGATTGGATTAGTTGAGTCTACATGGCCTTTCACGCTCTCTGTTTTCAAGCAACTACCATCTTGTGGGGTACTGGAAGCAAAGGAATCTTTTTGAGGAGGATTCCACCTATACAGGTGCTACAGGATAGCAGGTCCCCTGGCTAAAGGAACCTTAGGGAAGAAGCCCAGAAAGACAAAGCAAAAGGCTTAAGTAGAACAGTCAGAACATCACCTTTCGCTAACGGGAGAGGGAAGACCACAGTTCTGAATGACCAGTAAGAAAGTAGGAGCTACCATCTAAGGTCCAACACATCCAGTGGAAACTAACTAATGATCTTCAGGATGGAAAGGAGAAGAAAACATTTGGAGGAAACGTCTGGGGATTGAAGGCTTCAGGTTGCCATTCCTCTACGTGGAAAGCGATGCTATTAAAACTCCAAAGAGTGCAGTTGGACCTGTGACACCTTGCTGCAAGCTAAGGAATATGTAAGTTTCTTCTTCTGTTCTGTGGAATTTCCACCCCAGAAGGAGTTAAGGCATGCTTTCTGAGGTGAATGGCTCCAGTAGTGTCTAGAAATGTTGGGGTTCTAGAAATGCCTGAAGATAAGAAGAAGACTGGAAACAGCTGCTTCAGGCCTGGAAGTCCTAATACTCTTCTCTAATGACAAGGCTCACAGATTTAAGAAGCTGATTCCTTGAGGGGCTTGGTTTGTTGAAGTACAAAACATGGAGGACAAAAGCGGTCTGAACCCTTGAGGGGCACAGAGGATGCATATGCCCAGTTGATGGAGGAACCTGTACCCAATAGTTGTTGTTGTGGCATGTGCTCATTTGTTATAGGGGCATGTGCCTATTCGTATTGATTGTTGAGAAATTTGCCTGAAAGTGGTAGACACAGTAGGAATAGTAGGTTCAGCCGGAGGAGAGGACCAGACAGCTGCCTGAGCAGGCTAGTGGAATTGGAATAGAAACAGTGGATCAAAGGCCCAAAAAGTGCCAGAAATGAAGCATAACCACAGCAATGGCTGGGGCTACAGCCACAACAGAGAACAGCCCAGAGGCATGAAGGCAGGCAAAGCCCAATAAGGCAGAAAGGAGAGGCCCCTCCGGCAGACCCCCAAACAAATAGAAGCAGGACCAAGCATCAAGGGTGGAGCTGACACAGGCTGGGGCAGAGCAGTAGCAGGCAGGGATAGCTGTAGAATGACCCCCAGTGCACCCCAAGACAAGAGGCAGTAACTCAGGGTAAAGCAGCTGATCTTAGCAATGAGGCCAGTGGCAGCAAGGAACCAAAAGAAACAGGCAGTAGGAGAGCGGAGAACATCACACCACAGGAAGAAAGAGCACCAAAGGATGACTATATCCCACAGGAGGAATAAACTAGCACCAGGAGCAAGGCCATTTTTTTTTCAATTGTTTAACCAGGAGTGGCACACTAAGCTGAAAGCTTGTTTACAGGTGCGAGCTGGGAGCACAGGGAAGTTAAGTGACTTGCTCAGGATCACACAGTATGCAAGTGGACACTGTGGGATTGAAACCCAGGTCTCCAGATTTGCAGCTCAGAGCCTTAAACCACTATGCTATACAGCCTCCCAAATAGACACAGCGGAAGGCCAATGAAGCAGCAACAGACAGGGTGCAGGAGAATGACTCCCCCTTCTGTAACGCCAAGGTGAGGCAACTAATCGGGGGGGGACCAATGACCAGAACAATGAACAGGTCAGCAGGTGAGACAGTAGAGATGGGTGAGCCATGCAGTGAGGCCGACAAAGAAGGCAGCCAGCAAAGTGACTACCAGAACAGGGACACTCCAAGTCACAGTCACAATGCAGACTAGGTAGGAGGAGAGAGGAAGATGGGCAGAAGGAAGCTAGCAGACCTTCAGCTACAGGCAAAGTAATTAACATTTGGAAGACACTTGGGGCATACACACTTAAATAACACTCAGAAGGGGGAGGCATGGCGCATGTCACCCACTGCCCCACTGAACCCCAGGCATGGCCTTGCATTTGCCAAAGATCTTTAAGCATGGGAGGGCAAGCCTTATTAAGTCTCCCTAAATCCTTTTCTCCACACCCTAGAACTGAATGCTCTTTTCTATGCATTTATCTTGAATCAGATTGCTCTCAACCAGTCAGGCTAGACAGTGGCTTGCATCTGTGACTCAGCCCTGGAAATGTGTGGCTGGGTGTTATCAGCATACAGATGAACCCCCACGCCATACTTCCTAATAATCTCTCCATAAGGCATCATATACACATTGAATAACATGGGGGCTTGCATAGACCTCTACAGCAGTGCACAGGAGTTGCAATCACAAGAGAATGAGAACTACCCCATGTCTATGGACCACGCCCCGCCTCCCCATCATGTGACTCAAGTAGAACCAGTCTAACGCTGTTCCTAGAATACAGTACCTGCATAAGTATGACGGTGGTCCATCAGCACTTACAATAACATAGTATTGTGATGCTAGAAGAGAGTTAGAATCCATTTTGTCTGCCCTTTTCATCAAGGTGGTAACTATACCCACTCCATGACTCACAGTATCAAATGTAACTGCTAGAGCTTAAGGAATTGGCGTGGACATATGACATTTGTCCATTTCCTGGAGTAGATCATTAGTATCCCTTACTGTATCTGTCTTGGTCTTACAAACCCTTCTAAAGCCAGATGAAAATATCCAGAATATCAATAGATCTCCACAACTGAATCAAAACCATTAGCTTACCCAAAAAAGGAGGGGTTGGACACTGGGAGCTAATTTGTATGGCCATCAGGATTAGGTGTAGATTTCTTTAGTAGTAGTCTAACTAAGGCCTTCTTCAAGATCTCAGATACCCCCAATCTTAATATATTGAATCATTTCCACCCAAGGAACAAGGGCTTTGAGATAAACATGCTCCTGGCCCAATGCCACTTCCTCTAAGTATGACAGGTTTGCTGCTGCTAAGACTCAGCAAGAATCTTTCCTCAAGAATCCTATATAATGTTGTCATGGGGTGGCTGGTGATAGTGGGTAGGGTGGTCCATAGTGCCATACTGGGGCCCTGGGGGAGGAACACATCCTTTTACACTAAGTGGGGTCTGCCTTGGTTCTTCTGGTTAACGGGGATCTGGTAAAATATAACTGTATTGTGGTGTTTCCACCTGGTGAAAGGCAGAGAGTGCCCTACAACACTCTAGTAGCACTCAAGGTAAGTGAACAGGGTGGTTTACAATATACAGGCTTGGCAGAATATGTCCCTGCCAAGAAGGAGGGATGGATGGACTATGGTGGGCTCAGGAAGGATGAGGGAGATGGGACAAAGGCACATCCCCCAGCCAGTGACACTTCATAACTCATATGCCATCTTTGCAGAGTAGGACGATCTTACATCATTTCCAGAAGTGGACACCAAGGGGAATGAGGGGGTTATCCAGGATGGAGCCCCAAGGGCAACTGGAAGGAAAACACACAGGAGGAGGAAGCAAATCCTGTTTGGGGACTCCATCGTTAGGGGGATAGATCTGGGGATAGGCAGCAGTGGGGAAAGGGAGGTAGTGGCACAGTTCAGAGGGAGGGCAAGCAGATCCTAAGGATCACAAAGGCGGTGGCAAAGAGGGGGGAGCTGGACATCATTATCCACATGAGGACAAATAACCTGGCAGGAGAGGGGGTAGACATAGGTAAAGTACAGGAGGAATTCAGGGAGCTGAGGAGGAGTCTTGGGCAAGTAGTATGCTCTGCAGTCTTCTCAGAGGTTCTACCTGTCCATGACAAGAAGAGGGCAGAGACAGCCACACCATGGAATTCAACACATGGCTAAAGAAATGGTGCGGAGAGGTGGGCTATGGCTTCACTGGGGACTGGGACCTCACCTGGAGAGATGAAGAACTATATTCACCAGACGGCCTACATCTATCCGGGGTAAGGGTATCCTCACTGAAAAGTTTAAATGCTTCCTCAGCAGGCATTTAAACTAGCCAAGAGGGGAGGCAAATGCAGTCAGGGGGATTACTGTAGCCCCCATCCCCACATGACAAGTCTGGAAATAGGGAGACCCCAAATAGCAGACAGACACAAAAAATTAAAAAAATAAAAATTGGTCACAATGGGAAAGAAAACAGAAAATATAACTCAAACATGTCACAGGGCACAGACCGGAAAACGGGAAACGGGAAAAGGAGGGGGGTACACAGGATGGAAGGTAATGTGCACAAATGCCCACAGTCTGGGAAACAAAATCCCAGATCTAATGGCATTGATGGTAGACACAAACCTGGACATTGTTGCTATTACAGAAACGTGGTATACAGGGAACCATGACTGGGATATAGTCATACCAGGATACTCACTTTTTAGAAAGGATAGGGAAGGGAAGAAGGAGGAGAGTGACTATGTTATGTGAAAGAGGGGATTAAAGCAATGGAGGCTCAAGAGTTACAGGAACGAATGGAGGCACTGTGGGTCACCCTAGAGGCGGGAAATAAGACTGCCATTTGCACTGGAGTGGTTTACAGGCCTCCTGCGCAGGGGGAGGAAACAGATGAAGTTCTGGTGGAGACCATCCAGAAAATGGCAACCAAAGTGGAACTACTACTAATGGGAGACTTCAACTTGCCAGATGCAGATTGGAGCACTCAGACTGTAGGTACAACAAGGAGCAGAGACTTCATGACTGCCCTGAAAGGGGCAAACTTAAGGCAGCTCATAGTAGAACCCACCCGGGAGAGGGCTACACTGGACTTGGTGGTGACCAACAGGGACAGGATCACAGCTGTTGAGGTGAGCAGTCCCCTTGGTTCCAGCAACAACAGTGGTAGAGGAAAGTCATACAAGGATTAGCGTTCTGGATTTCAGGTGGGCCAACTTTAAAGAAAAGGGTGGACAGCTTAAAAGTGCCCTAGCAGCAGAAGGTACAGAGGGAGATGTGGAGGAACAGTGGTCTAGACTCAAAAGAGTCATAACAGATGTAACAAGACACTGTGTTAGAATGCGTAGTAAGAGTAAAAGAAAGAAACCACCACTTGAGTTCTCGAAGGTAGTGGCCGAGAGAGTAAGGAGAAAATGAAAGGCCTTTAGGAAATACAAGGAAACTCAAAAGGATAAGGACAGGGAGCAGAATCTGGAGAAACAGAAAGAATCTGGGAAAGAAATCAGAAGGGCTAAGGCACCAACAGAGGAAGGTGTACCACTGGCTATTAAGAAAGGAGACAAGACTGTCTACAGATACATTAACAAGAGGAAAAAGACCAAAATGCTATTGTTAGGCTGAAGAAGGAAGGAGGAGGGTGGGTAGAAGATGACCTAGAAAAGCCTAAGATACTGAACAAATACTTTTGCTCAGTGTTCACCAGGGAATGGGAGAGTGAGGGACCAAAACTCATTAGGACGGGTAGTCATGGGAGGGAGATTGACACCAGCCAATTCACTGTGGAAAGAGTCCTAGAGGAACTTGAGGAAAATAAAAACAGACAAAGCAATAGGGCTAGATGGGATTCACCCCCAGAGTATTAAAGGAACTCAGGGACATACTGGCAGGTCCACTGACTGACCTTTTCAACTCATCTCTAGAGACAGGGGAGGTACCTGAAGACTGGAGGAGGGCAGAGGTGGTCCCTTTCCACAGGAGAGGCAGTAGGGAGGAGACAGGCAATTACAGACCTCTAAGCCTGACCTCAGTAGTGGGGAAGCTAAGGGAGTCCCTACTTAAAGAGAGGATTGTGACGTTTCTGGAGACTAGCACGGCACACATGGATTGTCGGTGGGAAGGTCCTGTCAGACAAATCTAATTGATTTCTTTGACAGTGTGACCAAGGTGGTAGATCAGGAAGGGGCAGTGGATGTAGCCTACCTGGATTTCAGCAAGGCCTTCGATACCGTCCCACATAGGAAATTGCTAAATAAATTAAGAAATCTGGGAGTGGGCCCTATGGTAGTAAAATGGGTTGAGAACTGGCTAAGGGACAGGACTCAGAGGGTGTTGTAAATGGCATGAAATCCGAAGAGAAGGAGGTGACCAATGGTGTCACGGGTATTGGTGCTGGGACCAGTCCTGCTCAATGTCTTCAATAGTGGAATTGCTGAGTGTCCAGAGGGAAAGGTATGCCTGTTCACAGATGACACCAAGCTCTGCAACAGAGTTCACACACCGGAAGGGGTGAAAAGAATGAGAAAGGATCTAAGTTTATTGGAAGAAGGGTCAGGTGTATGGCAGTTGAGTTTCAATGCTAAAAAGTGTAAAATAATGCACCTGGGTTACAGGAATCCAAGAGAGGAGTACAGGATGGGAGCGGGGGTTCTGGCCACCACTAAGCAAGAGAGAGTCCTGGGGATCATCATATCAGATGACCTAAAGGTGACCAAGCAGTGTGAAAAAGCAGTGGGAAAGGCAAACAGAATGCTGGGATGGATAGGTAGGGGCATAACCAGCAGAAAGAAAGAGGTGGTGATGCCACTGTACAGATCATTGGTAAGACCTCACCTGGAGTACTGCGTCCAGTTCTGGAGATCGCATCTCAGAAAGGACATAGACAGGATGGAGGCAGTCCAGAGAAGGGCGATGAAAATAGTACATGGGCTGCACCAGAAGCCATATGAGGAAAGACTCAGGGACCTTAATATCTACTCATTGGGGGAGAGGAGAGGGAGGGGGATATGACAGAGACATTCAAGTACCTTAGGGGTATAAATAGGGTACAGGAGGGAAGCATATTTCAGAGGGAGCATTGCACAAGGACAAGGTGACATGATATAAGGCTGGAGGGAGGAAGGCACAGGGGGAATGTCAGAAAGTACTTTTCACAGAAAGGGTGGTGGATCCATGGAACAGTCTTCCAGTGGCGGTGGTGGAGGCTAAAACAATACAGGGGTTCAAGAGTGCATGGGATTGACATAAGGGTACCCTGGAGATGGGCAGAGAAGGCGTGCCGCAGATCACATAGGTTCTGGGCTGTCAACACTGAGTAGGGAAATGGGAAGACCCGGTGGGCCATATGGTGCTTATCTGCCGTCAGATTCTATGTTTCTATGTAATTGTGGCTAGCAAGGAGCGACAGCACTGTCACCTTTATTAACAGTGGCTGGGCACTTTTCAGCAACAGGGTGACTGACTTCATACCGTAAGCAAACAATTAGTTTCCTATTATCAAGTTTTAATTTTAGTAACTGACAGAAGTAACTCAAACAATCACTGTCCCCAGGATTAAGTGTTAAACTTCAGGAACCAGGGCATTCAGGCTAATGTGCTAAGCATTCCTTTACTAGGCTGTGCCAAGGCTGGAGGTTTGTGTCTACTCTTAAAAGCATTTCAGACATGTGCCCATTGGCTCCATTAGGCATGTTCAGTGATCAGATCATAGTCAGTGGCTTTGGTTTGTCACAGACAATCCACCTTCAGCCACAGAGTGGTTATCTGATACCTAGAAGGTATCAGTATCAAGGCCCCAGTAGGTTGCCTGCAGACATAGTCACCTACATTTCCTTATATTCTAGAAAAGGCCTCACTAGTGGACAAGTTAGGCAGCATCCAGTTTGGGAGCCTATGTCAACTAAATCTATTTATGAAGGTATAACTTACATTACCATTGTACCCACTGGAGTGCTAACAATGAAGTACATAGCTATCAGTACCTGTCACTGACTCCCAGACTTGAGGTGTAGTATAACATTGGAATACCTCTTAGTATTCTGGACATATAGTGCTCTTTGCTGCTTTGCTTTCCACTGTCAGCTGGCAAGCCACTTCTCTGGTGCAACTGGGCTGTATGGTTGAACACCATCAGGCAGGACCCTTGAGGAGGAAACTCCAATATGTCTCCACCATCCCAGTGAAGTCTCCATGCTAGATGGAGACTTCAGAGACTCAGCACGGAGAAGACAAAAGCCACCCCAGACTAGGGGCCATGGTAACCTCCCGAGACTGGCTAGTCCCTTTCTGTCTGTTCCAGTCAGAGCCACAATGGGGCAAACCCCATTTCTTCAACATAGATCACTTGCGATTTACTCTTTTCCGAATGTAATCTACTAGGCCAGGGGTTCCATATTCACGTCCTCCAGGGAAGGAAAACCAAGGAACGATGGGGTGCCCTGTTTACATGAACATTAAACAACATATGATGTACCCCAAAAGTTGCAAAATTTCCTGGATCAAGATCTTACAGAAACAATGAACAATTTAATTGTTCCTCCACAGCACTGTCCAGTTAATCATTTACTTGCTGGAATGGACAAGCTGCCAACCTCATGAGTAAAAGAGTAAACCCCTAACTGCTTGCAGGAGAAGGGCTACATTGTCATTCTGCCTGATTGGGTAGGCAGATGAAAAATGTACATGCTCCAGCAGAATTGCAGCTGTCCATCATGTGCAAGTCTGGAAATACCACACTGGAAAGGCAGAACAGCAGTTTGCTCCAGACTCAATATACACCTGAAATGTAAAATTAGTAGAAGAGCACAAATGGGGAGACTGGAAACAGACAGTAGCTTTGCTAACTTGCAAGGTTCATTTTCACTTTTTTTTAATATGCAGAAAGACAAAGTAAAACATTATAGTGCATACTCACAGAGATAGTTTAAGTTGCCACAGCATCCATGTAAGTTAATATCAAGCAGTCTCTATAGACCAAGAGTCTCAAAGTATCAAGATCTGACTTCGGGGGTATCTCTTGCAGCAGGCCACACCTATGGAACTATAGCCACCTGGTACTAGGATCACACAGAAACATTTCTAGCTAGCAGTCTACGAGGGGGGCCCCCCACTCTGATATCATAAGACAACATCAGCCTATCCTATAAGAGTGGGCGTCCCCCTCACCCTACTCAGTTCTTTTCCCGCCATCGAGCATCACACATCGGACTTCATGGAGACCTGCCAGCTTCAGTCGACCACCATTTCACTGAATTTCTTCATCGAACTTCTATTATTTTATTTTTTTTCTCACTAGTGTGTATCACTTTAGCATTAAAGTGATTTTTCCCTCTCTGTTTATGCCAAGCTCCGACTCTGGGAATCTCTTCAGAAAGTTTGCCTGTGAGCAGAAGATCACAGAGAAGGACAACCATGAGGCCTGTATCTGCTGCCTAGGTCCAGAACATGACACCCAGGCTTGTGCAATCTGCTATGGCTTCAACCAGGCCACCAGGAAACACTATGTGCAGACCCTCAAAACTTAAGGTTGCTCAGATGGAGAAGAAGCTTCAGACTCAAAGTTCCTCCACTTCTCCCACGACGTCCCCTGGCTCACAGCCTTCCAAGGCCTGTGACAAGTCTATGGAGAAGCATAAGCATCAGAACAAGGATCATCCCAAGGAGAAATCCCAGCCCTCCTCATCTCAATCCCAGCCACTGCTTCATGCGTCAACTGCGATGGGGTCGTCCTTGACAACGGAGGTGGCCCCCTCTGCCTTACACACCTTTTCTCCATACAGTGTTACCATTGGCAGCTCCCCCCACCAACCTTTTAGTGGTGGGCATTGGTTCCAAGGGCTCTGGCACTCCATCAACTTCTCAGCCCCTGCTGTTCAGGCCCTTATTTTCAGTGGGCATTGAACAAGATGGAGGAGATGAGTAACAGACACAACCTTAAATCAAATATAAGTAAAACAAAGGTGATGATATTTGGCAGTAATAAGAAATTCAGGAACCTGACTCTGCTAAACAAACATCTTGAGTTTGTGAAGAACTTCTCCTATCTGGGAGTGACTTTCTCTAAAAACCTAAGATGGAACAAACATATACAGGAATGTATTAAGAAAATGCAGAATTCAGTAAAAATGCTGAAAAGATTTAATTACTTGTATGGGGGACATACGGTTGAACCCATGACTAAATGCTAAAACTATTCAACAGGCAACTTATGCCGCTGAGATTTGGGGTACTGATAGAATAACTAAAATTGAAAGTATATTAAATAAGACCTATAAGCAACTATTAAGACTACCAAATAGTACACCAAGCTCGCTTGTTAGAGCAGAACTAGGCCAAATAAGTTTTCAGTTCTTAGCAAATGGTAAATTAACTAACTACTGGGTAAAATTATCATCTGAAAACAAGAACTCATTAATGTCGACATACTTAAAAGAAAAAAATGCAGCTACTGGCAAATAAGAAGGATGGATGGTTAAGCTCTGTATATAAGGTAATAAGAGAGAATGATTTACAATACCTGTGGAACTGGGTTATCCAGAAGATTAATATTAGTCCAACATATACAATATATATTACCAAACTTGATGAAGGCAAATTCCAAAGTAGCAGATTTTAAAACATAGCAACATTGAGAGTTGCCCCTTGGCTAACGAATAATACAAAAGAATATGTTTTAAGACCATACTTGAATTTGGTACAGGACTTGGAAAACAGAAGTGCCCTGACCAAATTCAGGTTTGAGATGTTCCCTAGTAATATATTAGACTTAAGATATCATAAAGATCATAAATGGGAGAAAACAAAAAAACTGTTATTGTAATTTACAGGAACCAGAGGACTTAAAACATGTGGTACTTATCTACCCGTGGTATAAACATATTCGGGATAAAAGATTGGGGGCATATATTGGAACTCTGTATATGCCAACAAGATACGTTAAACCCTGAGGTCCTAAACAATTTAGCCACATACTTAAGAGAGTGTATAAAACTAAGAACAAAAAGAATACAGGGCCTTACAGTATAGGATTTGGGACTAACAAACCAGAGGCTGTAAAGTCCTAATGTTTATAGCATTGATCTTCCCCTTTCCAAAGCTGTACAATGAACTGTACTGTCTATATGAGTTGCTTTAGTGAATAAAACTTAAAAAAAGAAAACTATAGGGATTTGATATATTGACAATGTCATACACCTTTAAGTAGGCTTTTAAGAAATTGAATTTTAGATAACAAAGATGTAACAATATGCAATAATGTTATTATTATAACAATTGCAAATGATGAAACTGTATTTTATCTCTAATGAATATTTTATGATTTTTGCATTTTTTTGATACTGTAATGGCTTTAAGCCAATCAATAAACTTTAAACTGAAACAGTGGGCACTCAGCCAGGTGGCTCAGCTGGCTCATTGTCAATGGCATCGGCACTCGCCGGGACACAGCCTAGCCCCCGATCACTGACCTCGGCTGTTTCTTTAGCCATCGTCTCGGGCCTGGAGCCTCTACCCTCTCCTGAGTCACCCAGACCCAAGTCTAGGTCGCTATTACCCTCCCCAACGCCAACCACTGCCAAGGAGCTTCCCCGCAGGCCACAGCTTCTCCAGCCACCCTCCCCAGTGCTGACCCCAGTGCCAATCCCGGTGTTTCCTCAGCCAACACCAATGGATCCAACACCAGTTGTGGCGGACTTCTATTCTATGTTTACCACCTTATGGGACTTTATGCAGGCTAAGCTTGCCCCTCCCCAAGGCCCATCCCCACAGCGTCCCTCTGCGCCTCCAGCAGGGCCATGGCCCACACCTCAGAACCCTGGGCCCTCGCTCCCTCTCAGGACTCGGGTGGTGAGGATTGGTGCCATACAGACCTCATTCCTCCTGATGAGGGCAATGACTATGGGAGAGCTAATCCTTACAACTCCTCCTCTACAGTCTTGTCCAACAGGGAGGAGACCCCAAGGTATATCCTGTGGTCCCCCTTGGATGATCCCTCTTTTGTCTTGATTATAAGGCAGCTGCAATCGGCCATGGGCTTTGACACCGAAGGGCAAGATCCTGCTCGACATCAACTAGCCACTTATTTAAGGCTGCCTGATGACCCACCTTTGGTGATCCTACCCTTTATTGAGCCCTTTGAGGATGCCGCCATGGCCTCCTGGCATCGGCCCAATTTGATACCTGCCATTCCCAGGAAGGCCGACAAATTATACCAGACTCCAGCAGGAAGGCCCTTCTTCACCAATCAGCCTCAAGCAGGTTCAGTGGTCATCAATGCCACCCACGACTGCAGCAAGAGGCCCAAACACCTTAGTTCTTTGCCCATGGATAAGGAGTCCTGAAAGCTGAATCACACTGGCAAGAGGGCTTTTGCCTCAGCCACTCTGACCATCAGGGTGTTAAATTACATTGCCCATATGGTCCAGCACCAAAACCTGCTCTGGGACCAGGCCCTTGAATTTTCCCGGGCCCTCCCAGAGAACCCCCTAAAACAGCAGATGCTGCAATCTCTTAAAGCAGGGTCCGACATTGGCACCCACCTCTTTAGGGCTGCCTACAGTACTGTAGATGCCCCAGCCAGGGCCTATGGAGACACGCATGGTTGGCAGTGTCCAGCTTTGCCCAGATTGTTCATGTATCTATCCTGAATGCCCCTTTTAGGGGCTATAAGTTATTTGGCACAGATGTGCAGGACATACTATATCGACTGCAAGCCTCTGGCCACACCCTACATTTGGTCCATTCCATGTACCACACCAACCAACCAAAAGGTGGTCAGTGGGTGCCCTTTTGTATAGACCCAAGCCCTCTTGCAAGCCTCAGGGTATGTGCCAGGCTTCCCTGACCATGCCCATCCCCTCCTCCACTACAGGAAAACCACCAGAGAAGGAGGTGCAGCCCTGGCCAAAGGGACAGCCCAAAAGGTTGAGAAGGACTGTTGCAACAGAGTTTTTAAGGTAAAGAAGTAGTCCAGTACAGGGACAGGGATTTCCTGTGACAGCCCCCCAACCAGTTCAACTTGGCTCTTGCTCTGACCCCCCCCCCCCACAAAGGCAGGAGGTGGTCATAGGGGGTCACGTCTCCCTGCACTTGGACAAGTGGAGGGAAATCACCAGAGATGCCTTGGTACTGCATACCATAGGAAGTGGCCACACTTTGGAACTTCTGGAGTGGCCTACAAAGAAACCCCCACTTCTGCCCTCTTACCCTCCAGACAACATTCCAGTGCTCTGGGGGAAATCCACTCCTTGTTGCAAAAAAAAGGGCCACAGAACCCAGCCCAGAGACTCAACAGGGCACAGAATTCTATTCTCACTTCTTCCTGGTGCCCAAATGCACAGGAGATCTCAGGCCCATTCTAGACCTCTGGGAGCAAAAATCTGTTCATTCAGTACAAAATATTTCTGGATAGTGACACTACAGGGTCTGCTGCCCCTTCTGCACCAGGAAGACTGGATTTGCTCCATTGACATGAAGGATGTCTACCTGCATATCCAGGTATATGCCTCCCACAGACAGTACCTAAGGTTTCATTTTCAGGGGGTACACTTACAGTTCTGGGCCTTGCCCTATGGTTTGTCTTCAGCTCCTTGGGTGTTTACCAAATGCTTGGCAGTATTAGCAGCTGCCCTCAGTTAGGAGGGACTCTAGGTCTTTCCCTACCTGGACAACAGGCTTCTCAAAGCACAGTCCAGGGAGCACCTGTTACAGACTCTGGAACATACCACCCACCTATTCCAGGATCTGAACATCATGATCAACCTGCCTGAGTCAGTTCTGACCCTCTGTCAGTGCCTTCAGCACATAGGGGCAGTTCTGGATACTTCACAGGGCATGGCTTTCCTGCCCAGGAATGGGCAGATCACCTGACAGCGCAAGCCCGCCTGCTGTACAACAGCCACTATGTCTCAGCCAGAACCTTCCTCTGGCTCTTAGCCTCATGGCTGTGGCTATAGTCATGATGCCCCTAGCCAGATTACACATAAGGATTCCCCAATGGACACTGAGGGTCCAATGGGACCAGCGTACCAATGACCTGTAACATCCGGCCCTTGTCTCCACTCCATTGAAAACAGTTCTACTTTGGTGGATGGAGTCCAGCAACCTGTTAAGAGGGGTTCCTTTCCTCATTCATTCCCCTCAGCAAATCTTCACAACTGATGCTTTGGGGCTGGGGTGGGGAGCTCATCTAGCGCCCCACCAAACGCAAGGGACCTGGTCCCATCTGGAATCTTCTCTCCACATCATTGTCCTGGAGATGCGGGCCATTTCTTATGCCTTACAGGCCTTCCAGACTCAACTATCCCTGGGTCTTTTGCTAGTGCAGATGGGCAACATCAGTGTAGTCCACTATATCAACAAGTAGCAGGGCACTCACTCATACCCTATCTGCCAGGAAGCAATGAGAATCTGGTATTGGGCTGTGGCTCATGGTCTCGAGCTGTCGACCGTTCATGTTCCAGGCATACAAAACATCCTGGTGGACACCTTAAGCCAGTCACAGTCAAAGGTACACAAGTGGGAGCTGCTGACCTCAGTAGTAGAAGACCTGTTCAACAGGTGGTGTCGTCCAGAGTTGGACCTTTGTGCATCCACACTCAACACAAAACTGCTGCATTTTTACTCATTCAATCCAGGGCCTGGATTTTTCTGGTGAGACACATTGTCCCTCTCTTGGAAAGGGTGGTTTCTGTATGCATTTCCTCCCTTTCCCCTGCTGAAGAGGGTCCTAATCAAGCTCCAGATGGAAGGAGCCATGATGAGTCTCATCGTCCCCTTCTGGCTTTGTGAGATCTGGTTCCCTTTACTGCAACAGCTGACAGTGGAACCTCCAGTACCTCTTCCTCTGTGCACCGGCCTACTCTCCCAGAAATGGGGCAGTCTTGTCCATCTGAATCTCAAATCTGGCTGCATCTTCATGCCTGCCTCCTGAGGACATAACCATGGCTAGATTTAAGGTGTCACCCAAGGTGGTTGATGTCCTGGTGGTGGCTAGGAAGCCATCCACTAGGGCCACTTATTCTATGAAGTGGAACTGCTTTGTGCTGTGGGCTGCAGCACATCAGCTGGATCTCTTCACTTGTTCAGTGAATCAGATTCTGGAGTACTTGTTATCCCTTTCAGACTCTATCCTGAAATACTCCTCTCTTAAGGTGCACATGTCTGCCATCTCTGCCTTCCATGTGCCTGTTGATGGCCATACAGTGGCACAATTGGAGGAGTCCCATACTTTTCTGAGAGGCATTCATCACCTGAAGCCTACTATCCAAAATCCATTCCCACACTGGGACTTGAATTTTGTGTTGGAAAACCTACTTTGGCTCTTTTGAGCTGGCCAGAACATGTGAGCTGTGCTTTCTGTCATGAAAGACAGATTGTAATGTGTGTAATTAGGTCAAGATGGCAGCCATGCTGGGCTGACATCTGTTTGAGGGAGTCTAACATCTGACAATTAGCTGAACAGCTTAATTTTAAAGTCTTTTAAAGTTTTTATTTTATTTTAGTTAAGTGGATTAAGTTTAGGGCTGGAAGCAATAGACGGGGATCATAAGTGAGGAAGTAGTAGGAGAAAGATTTTTTTATTTTCGGATAGGTCTGTATTGAAGCAGTTCCACATACCTGCAGCTAACGAGAGGAGGCTTTCTCAGAAAACAGTAGAGGTGCCTGGCGTGGAGCTTGTTGTGTAGCTTCTTATCACCACTGCTGTGGCAACGCCGGAGAGCCGGTGAGGGGAAGACAGAGAGGATCCAGGGATCATTGGTCTGCTATACACTTGCGGTTTGATGACAGAGTGGACCAGCTGGATTTGATCAGTTCCAGCAGTGCAGCAGACTGGAAGGGCTGCTGGTGAGATGTTGGAAGAGGTTGGGAAAACTGTGTGGTCACGAGTTCTCCCCATTTATAGCATTGACTGATGCCTGTGTGGTGGGGATCTGACTCAACTACAGCAGTAGCAGATTGTGTCTCCCAGATCCTGCAGGCATGGGATGGAGGATGGGGGACTGGGAACTGCTTTCTCCTGGAGGCGTTTCCAGACTGCAGCTTCTTTTGTTACACCATCCAAAGGTCATTGTGGAGGTTGTGAAGCTGAATTCCAACTCTGCAGTTAGTGTTGCTCGGATAGTGTCCCCGTGGATCCGACTGTGCTCCATCGGATGGCAGTACAATCCAGGCAGGATCTGACCTGGGATTCATCAGAATTTGTAGGTCAGATCTCTGGTTGATCCCACATTATCCGACGCCAGATCCAGCACCAGATCCAGGGATCTGGCACTGGATCCCTGGGCTCAGCATCAGAAAACGCGGGATCCAACCTGGATCCAGGGAGGCGGATCCATGGTCGGATAGCTGCTGCTATTCAATGGATCCACTATCCTGCCAAAATGGCAGGCATTTGGTGGTTCCAGATTGCTCAGGACACTATTTGAGCAACACTAACTGTAGTCAAACTTTGGCTGTGCACCATTTGGAAGAGTTACTTCCCAGAGTGTTGGAGGTTGGGGAGCCTGACTATATTAACTGAGAATTACATCTCTCTGGAAGTGTGTTGCTAAGGAGAAATGAGTCAGTGATGGAAACTAAGAAGGTTTGTAAACCAAGTTAGATGTTCGTCAGGCTGTGAGAGGGCCTATATCAAATGCCGGAGTGGGAGTTTGATCTATCTGGCTTTGTGGTGGTTGGACTACAAGGGAGCCCCATTCAGTAAGAAGGTCCGAGGCTCCCTGTGTCCTTAGATCAGGAAAGGTGAACATTAACCTTAGGGGTGAGAGACCTAAGGGAACTGTTGCTCAAAAGGCTAAAGACTCTAAGACCCTTTAAGTGACTATTTCCTGGATTCTGATCCCCCCTATGTTGCAGAACTCAAGAGGTAGCCCTGTGAGAGAGGGACTGCCTTCTGAAATTGTAGCTATTTAAGCTGAAACATAATTGGAACTGCTTCATCATTTTATGGACTCCCTGAAAGGAATAGAATTTTTGTTTAATATTAAGGGTTGGCGAGATTGTGCTGGGGAGGTGAGGGGATGAGAATGAGTAAGTGTGGAAGGGTGTGTGTGTGTGATGAGTGAATGGTGTGTGCTGTTGGAAACTGTTAATTTGTTTGTGTTTTATTTGTTCTAAATTGGATTGTATTAGTAGTGATAAGCTGTTGAGACGTGTTGGTGTTTGGCCCCCAAGGTAAGATACTATCCCCCCCCCCAGACTCCATGGTCTCTGTCCTTTTGACATTCCCCCATTAGCATCAGAGTTATATACGTGCAGTAGAGTATTGGGGATGGCACGCAGGGGAAGGAGGCGGAGATGGACAGAGGCTGTTGGAGGGAATGTACTGGAGGGAGGGGGCAGATTTGGATGGTGGGGACCAGGAGATGCCCTGGGGCAAAATGGGTCCAGGAGAGGGGTCCTTCCTGCCTGGTTCCCATACCTAAGGGCTCCACAATAAGTGGGCAGGTGACTGGACCAGCCCCATAGACCTGTCCTTTGGGCAGTGCTGTGCAATGCCAGATCTAGTAAAAACAAGACAGCAATTATTGTTGATCTTGTTGCAGCATCTGATCTGGCTTGCATCACCGAGACCCGGATGGATGAAAATGCCAGCCCAGTTTTGGCTGTTCTGGCTGGGTACACGGTGATGCACTGCCTGAGAAATGATCATAGGGATGGGGGAGTGTCTGTTTTCTTTAAATTGGACATGGACCTCGTAGCCTTCCTAGTAGGAGAGACGAGATCCTTCAAAAGTGTTGGGTGTGCAGGTGTAGATTGCAGGACCCTTCTTGTCTACCAGCCTACAGTGGATGAGAAGGAATTCCTGCAGGAAGTCACAGACTTCATCATCGACCCGGTGTTGTAATCGCCCAGATGGATTATTCTGTGTGATTTCAAGGCCTGGGTCGACGATGAACTCTCACAGTTTGTCAACACTTCCTCCATCTAACGTGTTTGTTGTGCCTGACACAGGTTGTTACCTCTGCAACCATTATTCATGGCCATTCGTTGGACCTTGTCTTCCTTCTGGGAATGGAGGTCGCTGATCTTCTAGTGGAGATGGTCGCATGATCAGACCACCATACTGTGAGGTTCCTATTTAAGGTCTCCCCCCCCAAACAGACCCTCCCCTATGGAGATGGTCCCATACCGCCCTTTAAGGGGTTTGACCCCTCAGGGTCTAATGGCAGTCCTAGACCTATCAGGTCCAACGAGTGCATGCGAAGAGTCGGGGGAATTTGTTTTGACCTATAATAGAGTGATTGCTGAGACCCTCGAATCTATCACACCTGTCCATGTTCGACCCTTCACATCACACCAGAGTTCCCCCTGGTTTGACGGGACTCTCAGGGAGATGAGGAGGAGGGGTCGAAGGTTGGAGAGATGCTGGCAGAAGTCCGGTAGGGTTGAAGACAAGCTTGTATTGATGGTCCATTATACAGACTATCAATCCACAATCTCCTGTAAGAAGGCAGAGTTCCTGTCCAGGGAGATTGCGGCAGCAATAAACAGATCGGCTAAGCTCTTCCACACTGTGGACAGGCTGTGTAATCCAGCCTGTCTCCAGTACAGAGGAGCTTTTTTCACAATCAAAATGTGATGAGTTCACACTGTTTTCTGCTGATAAGTTTGCCTTGATCAGATCAGATCAGAGACCCGGTCAGCATCCTCTAGTGAGCATTGCGGTGACAAACATGAGGTCACAGGAACTCAGTCTGTCTGGCCCGACTTTGGCCAGGTAGCAGTAGTAGATGTCGTGAGGGTCATCCAAGATTTACGGCCAACCTACTGTAGTTTGGATCCAAGACCAACACGCCTCCTTGTGGGGTGTGTTGATGTCATCAGCCCAGTCCTAGCCAAGATAGTCCAATGCTCTCTGGTGTCAGGGGTCTTTCCTGTGTCCCTGAAGGAGGCAGTTGTAAGGCCACTCCTAAAAATAAGCTACACTAGACGCAGACTGTCTGGCAAACTACAGGCCTGTCTCTAACCTTCCCATTGTGGGGAAGGTTATGGAGAAGGTGGTGGCCATTCAACTGGAGACCTATTTAACAGCTCACGATATCTGTGAGCCTCTCCAGTCTGGTTTCAGGAAAAGGCATAGCACCGAGATTGCCTTGGTTTGGGTACTTAATGATCTCCCGGTGGAGAGAGATCGAAGAAGATATTCCATTCTTGTTCTTCTCGAGCTCTCAGCAGTGTTTGACACTGTGGACCATGGGGTACTGTTGCAGTGCCTGCAGGTATGTTGTGGGCTAGTGGGAGTAGTCCACAACTGGTTTTGATCTTACCTCACGGGTAGATCACAACATGTGGTGTCTGAGGTTTATTCCTCAGCCCCCGTGCCTCTGCCTTGTGGGGTCTACAGGGCTCTATTTTGTCCCCCATGTTGTTTGCTATGTATATGCTGCCACTATGGGACATTATAAGGTGGTATGAGCCGAGTTTTCACTGCTATGCAGATGACTCTCAGCTCTACATGTCCTTTGTGCCCAAGCAGCAAGAGACGGGCTCTGTGCTAAATGCCTGCCTGGATGAAATCCAAGACTGGATGAGGGAAAACTGGTTGATATTGAATCCAGATAAGACTGAGCTACTACTGCTGGAAACTGGTTGCTGGGGGATGGAGGTGCAATCTGATCAAGTCTCAGGGTTGAGGCTTGGAGACTCCCAGCTGCTTATCTCTGATCGGGTGAGGAACCTTGGCATTGTTCTTGACTATGGTTTGACAATCAGATCACAGGTGTCGGCTGTGGTCAAGACTTCTTTTTACCATCTTAGAAACATCACCAGGGTAAAACATCTGATCCCCCTCAGCAGATCTGCCGGCATTGGTTCACGCCTTTGTGACCTCACGCTTGGATTACTGCAATGCTCTGTACCTAGGGCTAGTGGGGTTAGATCTGCGCCACCTGCAGCTAGTGCAGAATGCGGTGGCCAGGTTGTTGACCGGTGTACCAAGATCATGTCATATTACACCTGTGCTGCGCTCTCTGCACTGGCTGCCAGTTAGGTGGCAGATCTCCTTCAAGGTCGGCTTGCTGACCTACAAGGCCCTGAACTGCCAGGGGCCCAGTTACCTTCAAGATCTCCTGTCTCCCTACCACCCCATCCGCTCCCTCCGCTCCAGGGACAAGGGTTTACTAGAAGTTTCAAGAACTTACCTGAAAACATTGGGAGCACATGCATTTTTATTTGCAGCCCCAGTCCTGTGGAACTCCCTCCCTCGTCAGATTCATAGTAGTTCATCAGCTGAGATCTTTAAGAGAGAGTTAAAGACCGTATTATTTAATAAGGCTTTTATGGATTTTAATTTAGGTCATTATACATTATTTGTATTACATCTATTTTATTTGTACTGTTTTTAAAAATGTTTCTGAATCTATTGTACAGTGCATTGCGTCGAAGTGAGAAATGTACTGTACCAAATAAATTTTGATTGATTGAGTGATTGATTGAAAGCATTGTTTTTAGTTGCTATTACTTCTGCTCGAAGAATTTCAGAGCTGCAGGCCCTCATGTGCGAGCATCCTTATTTGGTTTTCCACAAAGACAGGGTGTCTTTATGTACTAGCCCTAAGTTTCCTCCTAAGGTGGTATCAGAGTTTACTTTAAATCAGTCCATCCATCTTCCTGTTTATCTTCCGGAGCATGCCAATCCAGGGGAAGCATTGCTCCATACGTTAGGTGTGCATCTAATTTTACATTACTACACACACCGTACGAAGGACTGCAGAAAGTCCTCTCAGTTGTTTGTTTGTTTCTTCCACCACTGGGAAAGAGAGCATTTCTCATTCTAAACAGTGATTGTCCAAGTGGATGGCCAACTGTATTACTTACTGCTACAGGAAGTACGGTAAGGAGCTTCCTGGCGTTGTTCATGGCCATTCCACCAGAGGCATGGCCACTTCTGTTGCCTGTTTCAGGAATGTATCCGCTGCAGAGATCTGTACTGCTGTTACTTGAAGTACTGTCCACACCTTTACCAAGCACTACAGTCTGGACATTGCCTCTAGGTGTAGGGCCAGCTTGGGCTTAGCTGTCCTCCAGGTCATAGTTTCTTAGGCTTGAGGTTTCCTCCATCAAGGCTGTGCTGTCTTCTGATGGAATTGCTTGGGACTCATTCCACAGGTGTGGCCTGCTGCAAGAGATATCCCCAAAGTCAGATAGTACAGCAACATAAGAACTTACCATAACAGTAAATCTGCAAGGGGATCTTTTACAGCAGGCCATGCCATCCCTCCCTCCCTCCTTCTCCCTGGATCCTAGAGGCTCTTCTGTGCCTCTATCTCTTTCTCCATTATTTTCTTTTTGGTGGGAACCTTCATTTGCTCCTTGGTTCCCCCTGCTGAGACTATGTGGCTTATGGTCTCCAGCAGGAGAACTGAGGAGGGCTGCCAACTCTTATAGGATAGGCCGACATCAGCGTATGACATTGGAGTGGGGAACCCCCCTGGTAGACTGCTAGCTAGAAAAGTTTCCATGTGATCTTAGTGCCTAGTGGCATAGTTCCATAGGTGTGACCTGCTGCAAGAGATCCCCTCGCAGATCTACTGTTACGGTAAGTTCTTATGTAACTATACTTTTTGCAGGGTAGCCCAGAGTTTGAAAAGCCCTGCATTAAATATCCAAAATTATTGGTTCAGGAGGGGAAGTCCAGTTGCTACATAAGTCCTGGTGCTTCACTCCACCAGAGATATCTGAAGGGGTGTTGCCACATACTACACTGGGACTATCTAAGGGGCAAGAACCAAACAGAGATAAGGTGCTCCACTCCTGAGGAGGAAATGGCTGGGCTGCCAAGGATTTGCAGGCACCCTGGCTATCCAATGAAGGAGCAGCTGAGTGTGGTGGCAGTTGCTTTCCTGCCTTCCAAGCTGGAAGAGGTCTGTACTGGTGGCAACCTCCATTGTTGTTGCAGAAGACAGGTGAGAAAGGGAGAGGAAACAAGGATAACAACAATGTTCTCATTATGACTGGAACCTTTCTGCCGTATTGTCGGTTACTATTATGAATGGGTGGACTGGCTCTGTGTCAGATCAGAATCCCTCGGAATGGCCCATCTGAACCCAGCTCTGAAAAGCACAGTCATTTTTGGATCAACTCTGATTCTCACATATAGTTACACAGTCACATAGTAGTTGTTGGCAGAAAAGGATCTCCAGGTCCATCCAGGTTTAGCTTTAAGAAATGTCTTGCTTCTTTCTGTCAGATCCTGCTGGACCTGTTTCCATTCTTCCCTTCTGTCCTAGTCTTATTAGTCCTCTGTGACTATCCCATTATTACTTGAATGCCCCCCCCCCCCAAAAAAAAACATTGAGTGTCCTTGATAAGCCAGTACACATGTGCCTTCATTTGGGATCAAACCCCTGACCCTTTATTTGTAAAGTCAGAACATAGCCAGTGTGCCACATGAGGGGCTTAATATAGTCGTACAGTAATTCTTTTTGTCATAAAGGATTTTACCACTAAATTCCAATGTCTTCCTTTGGACAGGCAACCACCCAACCCAACCCATCACATCATAACCCTACTCCAATGTCCCCCACTGAGGGACCCCTGTGGTGAAAAATGCAGGGAAGGTAGGCTGCCACAGTAAATACTGGTGTGGAAGTGGGGTGATCATCATGGGGCCTGAGTGTGCTGCTGATGTTACTTAGGCAGCCGTCATTTTCCAGCTTTATTTTTTCTTCCCCTTAAACCCTACACGGCACTGAATACTGCCCCAACAGACCACATACACACACACAGTGCCATTCCTGCAGAAGAACAAGCCCCCCTGCCCACCACAGGGGTTGCTGTGGCAGCAGAAGTCAGTACCAGTCCATCACCCCAGCTGGAACATTGCCGTGCGGAAGTACTACCCAGCACCTGCGGCTTCCCAAGCCTGCTCCTGCTCCAGGCCCGCTCCCAAACCCAGACGGCCAACATACATGGCAGTGCATTGTACTGCTGCTAGGATATGGGACAGCCCTGGTACTTCCATAATTTTTAACCTCTTCATTCTTAGCCAGGACTTGCTTGTTTAAGGTCAGTTTAATAAAATAGCATCAACAAGTAGCAAGTGCCGCTGAAAGCTGTCGTTTTACAGTGACACCGCTGCACACTGATAGAGCAGAGATGAAAGGAAAGATGACTGTTTCATGGCATGACGGAGACCTGACTAGTTAAGGTTAATGGGCTAGTGGATAGGCAACAATTTCAAAATACACCAACATTTTGCTTCTGTAGGTATGTTAGGGAGGCAGTAAAACTTAGAGGGTTAAAGTACCAAGCTGTGAATCTGGAGTCCTAGCAGACCTGTGTTTGAAACCCCCAACTGCCACTTGCATATGTGTGATCCTCAACAAGTCACTTAACCTCCCTCTGTTCCAGGGATACACCTGGAAATGAGCACTGACTGTGCTTTTCCCAGCAAAAAACTTTTAGTTTAACATCGTCACTTTAATGTTATGATACAGTTTATTAAACTGGGATGGCCCAGCTATGATGCAACACCATTTGCTGGTTAGTGGTGGGAGGATTTTGCTCCAATGTGATTTTATTGCTGAGAGAGAGAGACAAACTCAGGAAGGCTAGATTAGATGCTACGGGTGACACAATAAGTCAGTGGTTGTGGTGGGACTCAAAACGTGAATCTCCTGTTTCATGTATTTGTACACTGTCATTGCATCCCCTATTTATATTTCTTTTTGTTATAATGTATTTACTCAGAATAGACTAGCTGAGATACAATATTGTGTTTTCAGTGCAGTCCCACTTTTATTCATTTTTACAGCTGAAGGCTTATGCAGCGAGAGGTTAAGTGACTTGCTCAGGTTCATACTGTACAGTGAGTAAGTTTCTCTGGTGGGATTTGAACCTGGGTTTCCTGTTCTAAAACTTGTGTTCTAACGATTCGACTAAGTAGCCCCCTACTTCTTCTTTTTTCTTCAATAAGCATCACTTTTTTCATCTTTTCTCACTGATGTTCCCCTTTCTCAACACAGCCACACCTAGAATTACTCTCTGAATGATACCTTTGTACTAGATGTCAACTAGTTGTCAGTTAGAGGGCCAGTGCTGACTGAATTTGCACATCAGTGAGTTGTCTAATAGGTGTGCCCAGTTCTACCCCTGTCTGGGCACGGCCAACACCAGCTCATTCACCCAGCCAACTCTGCTTCCACAATAAAGAGAGCAGATTGCTGCAAGTTCTTCTTCACTTTCTGTTTTGTTTTCCTTTTTCTATAGTGGTTCTTTTTTCCCTGCCACTGTTGTTCTGCCAAGAATATACCCTAATTCCAGTGATGTACACTGTCATATCCAGAGCCTCCTTGCCCCCCCTCCCCGGACTCGGTAATCCAACAGTGACCTCCACAGCTTGCCATCCATGGCAGGGACTCCAGAGAGTGGGCTGGCTTGCCCCTTGAGGCAGTCTACATACTTGTGTGGCTCAAGATCCAGTCCCAGCAGGCACTAGAACCCAGGGAGCCACCTAGGCACAGACCGTCATTTACACGTCAGTGGGATTTTTGTCCCGCTAGTTACTCCCTCCCTCCCTCGTCCCCTGACGTGGGCACAGCCTGTGGTGTTGCATGCTCACAGCTAACCCTGAGGCACCAGCAAGCTCCCTGTCCGAACCTGTGGTGGCAAAGCTCATTGCTGACCCTCCCCAGCTGAGGTGTGCTGCTATGCGATAGCTACCTTGACTTAGCCTGCCTCCTAATGCAGCGACCCGTGCTCACTCCTGAATTTGGGCCGCCTGCATGGTAGTGCAACACGCTGCCACTGAATCATTAGTGCAGCACTTCTTCACTTTCTTTTGGTAGTGCAGAAAGGGCTGGCCTTGGGCACTGTAGCACAATAGCAATACTGGGAAAGTGTTCCACTTTCAGCAAAAACAATGCCAGAGTTGGGAGCCCACAGGACATAAGATACTCATAAAAATATTCGGGCTAGGGGTGGGCTAGGTGGCTGTGACCTTGTTCGGATTGTGACCCAAATGATGGAACTGGACCTGGAAAATGTGGGACTGTCTGAGTCAGCCCAACACAGAGGTTGCATGGATCTAAATTTGCACTGGGCCACTTGTTAAGGCATATGCAACTTATCAGTAATCTTGCTCTGATTACGATCCAAAGGGACTTAGCTCTCAGAGAATTACACTCCAATGATCTGAGCATCACTGGTGGGGTGGGAAGTTTGATTTTGCAACAGGCAAACTGGGAAGGGAAGTTGGCAGTAGGAGTAGAATTTTAAAAAGACCCTCAGTCTGTCAGTGACTTTCTCCATCTCAGCCCCAACTACAGCCTCGTTTAGCAGGGAGACCTGAGCAAGTGGCCACCTGTGGGTACAAAGGACATTAAGGCAAAGAGAGAAACAAAATAGGCTGCATAGCTTAATAAAACCAGGGAGGTAACAGGAAGAGCTTCATGACTGTGCTCGGCATTTTGGGCACACTTGTGATGGTACAGCAATAGCACACATTTTGTGATCGAAAATGAGATGGGCATGTCTTATCCATGTTGGCACATGCTTGTATTTCGTCCACCCCTCAGTGCACTATTGTATTCACTCAACATGCCAGCCAATGTGGATCATTTTAACTTCCCCGAAACATACACCACCCATCCAAAACCAGACTATTGGCATCACCTCACTGCAGTCAGAAGGAAAGTTTAGTCTGAATTAGATTTAATATGGAGCAGGTAGCAAAGGTATATGTTTCAGTAGGGCTCATTCCAAAGAATCTGTATAAGATGTATCTGAAAAAATGCACAGATCTGCGTGCCTGCAGTGTTCATCTGAGCACAGTAATTATATGTAAACTACAGTAATGTAGGTTCCTTTCATATACACATCTTATATTTTCGATATTTCGTCGTTAACTTAATTTGCTTTGTACTCCACAGCATGGCACATGGTTCTTATGATTTGAAGGTTTTGTTTCCAGCCCTAAATTAAGGGCAACATTTTTTAATTTAGGGCTGAAAAAAAAAGCCAGTTGGTGGAATATATACCAGGAACAAATGATACTGTGGCATAGAGTGGTCTGTTTCATTTATTTACATAAAAAAAAAAATCTCACGCAAGCATTTAGCATTTGAAAGTGTCAGCGTTTATTATAGGAGAGACTGAGCATGAGTTTGTCTCAAAGGTCACGTGTATCTCATAGTTAGCCAAATCATACAAATGGGGCATTTGTTACAGATCACATGACACTGTTTGGCTACCAGTTCATGGATACAATTGTTCAAACAGGGCAGGGCAGGACAATGACTAATATGGGGGGGGAGAGAGAGTGTAAAAGGGAAGATGAATTGTATTGATCCAGGAAATGTTGACATGGTACTCATACAGTACCTCACTTGAAACTTGAAAAAAACTGGAAGCCTGTGTACAGTTGCGAAGTTTGGAAGTCCTAAATGCATCAGATTCTTATTGGCAAAATGTTCATTCTTTTTCAAGCTACTCTGTCCAGATCAGATAGCTGCCTTCCACACA
This sequence comes from Neoceratodus forsteri, assembly GCA_016271365.2. Classification (NCBI taxonomy): domain Eukaryota; kingdom Metazoa; phylum Chordata; order Ceratodontiformes; family Ceratodontidae; genus Neoceratodus; species Neoceratodus forsteri. Next base: position 739,244,919 of record CM028137.1, on the reverse strand, counting down.
TGATGCTTGAGGAAGATACAGACGATTAATAAGCATTTGTCAATGCCGAATGTTTGCTTGCTGGCATTGGCAGTGGTAGTGTAGAAGTTACAGAGCTGTGTAATAGGAATGGCAGTGAAGTATTGAACTGAAGCCAACCCCACCACCACCCTGCAGAGAGTGACAGGCATTGGGGTGTGCGTTTGGGTTGTCAGGCATAACGACCACGCCATTTCACCGCACCCCACCCTGCAGACACTGACAAGTGTCACGGTGTTCCTTGGGGTCTTTGGCCCTTATGCGCACCCCATTTCATTAGGAAATATGGTGAGATGGGTGCGATATAGGAGAATGGGGTGAAGTTTGGGGCCGAAGAGTGCAAGGCATACCTCGATGCCTCTCACTGACTGCAGGGTGTGGAATGGCATGAGCATCACAGGCAAGAATCCCAAGTCACACCCCCGATGCCTGTCATTCTCTACAGGGTTGGGAGTTATGGTTGGAAACCCTAATACCTCAGGCATTCGTTGGTATTTTCACTCCAAATCTTCAACATGTTTGTTTTGTGACCCCACCTCATGAACAGGGGGAATATCAGTTTGTTAGGCAGCTGCTTATGCACAGTGACTCTGGCATTTAGCACCACAGGTGCAAAACATTCGAACAGGATGTAAAAATGACAGCTGTACTGTTCATGGGGAGGTGTAAAAATGGCAATGTTGTAAATCTGTAGTAAAAATATTTAAAAAAATGGTGAAATCACGAGCGTACATAGAAACTGTGCAACGCACACCGAATATAATTAGGTTGGGGATTTTTTACAGCAGATTGTCAACTCAGGCATTTTGGTGCCTCCGATCATGAACAGTGTCACTGTGATTTTCTTTATCTGTGCCGAACAATGATTTCCCACAGCGACCACGCATCTCTGCGCTGAAAGTGTGAAAACACACTTCAGCAATGTTGTGAAAAATGACAGCTGTACTGTTCATAAGGAAGTGTGGAAAAATGCCACTGGTGAAAATCTGGACTGAAAATATGACAAAGTCATGAACTAACAAGGGTGCATGGAAACTGCGCAATGCTCACTCGTAACACAGTCATTTTATGGACTTTTGTCACCAATTTTTCAACATAGCCATTTTAAGACCTCTGCTCATGAACAGTGTAACTGTGATTTTCTTAATCTGTCCTAAACATTGCTTTCGCACACCAACAGCACCATTGTGCGTACATGTGTGAAAACACATTTTGGGCGATATATGAAAAATTGCAGCTGTAATGTTCATAAGGAAGTGTAATAAAATGGCAAAGTTGAAAATCTGGAGTGAAAATATTAAATTTGCAAACTTACGAGCATGCATAGGAACTGTGCAACGCACGCTCGTAACACAGTCATTTTTAGGAATTTTTTTACCAAATTCTCAACATAGCCATTTTAAGACCTCTGCTCATGAACAGTGTCACTGTGATTTTCTTAATTTGTCCCATACATTGATTTCTTTACCGACTGCGCCATTGTGTGCTACATGGTAGGAAACACATTTTGGGTGAGATGTGAAAAATGACAGCTGTACTACTCATAAGAAGGTGTGGTAAAATGGCAATGTTGAAAATCTGGAGTGAAAATATTGAAAATTCATGAACTTACGAGCGTGCATAGGAACTGTACAACACACGCTCGTAAAACAGTCATTTTTTGGAATTTTTTCACCAAATTTTCAACATAGCCATTTTAACACCTCAGCTCATGAATAGTGTCACTGTGATTTTCTTAATTTGTCCTGTACATTGATCTCACACACCGACTGCGCCATTGTGCGCTACATGGGCGGAAACACGTTTTGGGTGAGATGTGAACAATGGCAGCTGTACTACTCATAAGAAGGTGTGATAAAATGGCAATGTTGAAAATCTGGAGTGAAAATATTGAAAATTCGCGACCTTACGAGCGTGCGTAGGAACTGCGCAACGCACGCTCGTAAAACAGTCATTTTTTGGAATATTGGCACAAATTTTCAACATGGGGTTTTGGGACCCCTTCTCATGAATGATGTCACTGTCTGGTGTTATTCAGGCCCGGAGGGTGTTTTCACAAGCAGTGACCGCGCAGTGACTGCAAAATCACCCTTCGGGCCTGAATAACGCCATGACAGTGACATCATTCATGAGAAGGGGTCCCAAAAACCCCATGTCGAAAATTTGGTGCAAAAATTCCCAAAAATGCCTGAGATATGCAACAAAGTTGAAACCCTCCTATTTAGCCCATTATACAGCATACCGGCATTTCCTCAGTTCGCGGTCAGCTTTGAAGAGTGCAGACGTGTTCCCGGTCCACCGAAGATCATCGCGCCGAGGTCCGGAGGTAAGTATGGGTGAGGGTGTGGGGAGAGGCAAGTGCGCAGTGGGTGGAGTGCGGGTTGTGGGAGGGGCCAGGGAGACCGTGGGACCGTTTTTCTTTACAGGTAAAAAAAAAAAAAAAAAACGTAGCGGACGTTTTTGCCGCTGGGATAGGCTCCCAACGTCGTGGCACAAGGATGGTTGGGGGTCGCTCAGCCGACAGATTGGGCACCCCTGGCCGCCAGAGTATGGATTGCCATGCTGGGGTGGCTCTCAGCGTGGCAATTTAGTACTGGGGGTGAGGACAAAATCCCCCATCGGCTATATCATTTACTTGCGCTGGGGTGGCCCCAGCGTGGCATTTTCAGGCTTTGGGGAGGTGGGGAAGCGCGGCACAGCCGGCGAGATTGGGCACCCCCGTCGGCTATTCAGTGGTGGCGCGCCGCGCCTGCGCACGTCAAGCGTCTGTGTGTGTGTGGGGAGGAGCTGCGCATGAGCAAGCAATATCTTATCGCTGCTCACTCAAGCGTAGCTCCCCCTTTGAACTGTATGCCACTGCATTTTGGAGCTTGTCATAGACAGCTCCAGAATGCATTGGCTTACAGGGGCCGCACCTGCCAACACACTGACTGAATTGGAGGAGGAGGTGACACACCTCCGAAATCTCCGATGATGGCACTATGTTTCTTGCACATGCGTGCAAGCAAATATAAAAATAGGTCAAAAGCACTGTGGTGTCATGTCAAGTGAACTGCGAGCAGGTTACTAACAAATACCTTTAGGGATAGAAGCAGAGACACAGCAATGAAATAATTCTCTTGTGAGCTAGAAACAGAACATTTTTTTTTTATTTTTTTTTTTTATTATGATTTCGGATAACACCTTTGAGCACAAAGTGCTCTTTTACAAAGGTTCCACGTCATGGACAATGAACAAGTTGGGACAAAACGAGCACATTACTAACAGTTAACAGTTACAGTTATGCACAAATACACAAGCTGCCAAAGGCTTTATCTGGACAGGATGGTCATATTAATAACAGGTAAGGCATTTAGATCGACTTCTGCACAAGTTGCCAAAAATGCTTTTAACAGGACTGAAGAGTAGGTAAGCACTTGTACAATACACCAGACAGTATACAAGGAGTGTCTGGGTTGGATTACATATGAAGATAAATGCTCATAACAAGTGCATGAGGTAAGAAGAGGAAGCTAAGGGAGGTGACACAGTAGCAGGGGACAGGCAGGATCAGTGGGGTAGGGGTTACAGGTAGGTGGAAAGTGAGAGGAGGGGTAGGGTGAAATGAGGAGGCAAATAGGGTGGGGGAGGGAGGAGGAAAGAGGTCAAAGGAGAGAGGAGAAATAAGAAGGGAAGGGGAGGCTAAGGAGGCTAGCAGGGGAAATTGGAAGTAGATACAGTCTGGACTGGGAGTTGGGAAGTTGCAGGAGAAGATGAAGAAGGAAAGGTCTAACTTGGATGGAGGGATGCGAGACTGATGGGTATCAGCAGGAGTGGGATCAAAGGCCAGGTGGTGAACTGGAATAATTGATGCGAGTGGGTTAGGTGTCCTCAAGTGTCACTCAGAGAGAAGGACATCAACATTTATGTCCAAGAATGTAGTGTAACCTGTGCCTTTGGTGGTGGGGGGGGGGACTTCCCAAATGTAGGCTGGTGGCAGGGCCAGGGCAACTCATTTGGTTGTTACCTCAGTGGAAAAATGAAGGGGAGGACATAAGCATCTGAAAATTCCAGTGCAAACATTTACCTTAATGTCACTTACTGCTCTATCGTTCTTTCAAGTGAAATGTGCATAAAGTTGTCTCTATCTCCCCAACCCTCAACCATCAATTTCCCATGGAAAGAAACACTCACACACTGTGCTGCATGTATTTTGTTTTATTTACAATATTTCCAACTTATCTTACCAGGTAAGCAAGCTGTATGTTTATTGTCAGAGGCCAACAGCTTTCGAGTCTGAACTGAGTGGAGGGTTACCTTATCTTAAACTTTGGTGGTGTCCTGGAAAGGCACACAAATGTGAAGCAATTAACAACAGCAAAATGCTCCAACCCAGTTCATTTAATTCTATGGCTGCATGAGACTCATTCTTGGAGTCCCCAGGTCATTGTTGCCCTGGCTAAGTCCTTACATGAGCATCCATTTGTAGCACAGCCAGAGAAGGTACAAACGGAAATCTTCTTTCCCCTTCCGTAGGAAGAGTGGTATGTTCCCGGGCAACCCCCTCTCTAGCCAACCATGTGTGGAAAACAGGAGCTCCCTGCCAGATGCACAAAGCTCTGTCCTCAGGTGCTTATCCATTCCCACACTCATGCAGAGTTTTGGAAGGACTCCAACTGGAATTATAGTACAAATTTGTTTGTTTTTCTTAATTCCCACGGATAGCTCTTACTGGGCTGCCATGCCCTGTTTTCCCATCCAGGATCACAAACAGTGTCATTGCCCTTGTTGGTGTTATGAGACCTGACATCTCCTGGTCTGGACTGGAACTCCCAATGCTTTGGGCACTCTGCCCTCTGGGAGCTCTGTGGCCCAGGTCTAGTACTGGGCCCTAAAGAGACACTCCATTGATTATGAGGAGCCATTGGCTGGCCGAGCCATGATCCCATTAATACTTCTAGTTGCTTGCCCACACTCCCAAAACATCATCTTCAGCCCCCTTCTAACCTGTGATGTCCCCTAGATATGCGATGGCATGGAGCATACTACTTTGTTCCCGTCACTCCCTTAGCTGGGGGAATCTTGGACATGCCCCATTACTGTCTCCAAATGGAGGCATGGGCTACATTAATAAAGAGAAAACTTCCTACCCCCAGACATATAAGTCTAGCCTGAAAACCCTGGGATTCAGAAGCTTTTTGGGACACAACCCTACTCCACAGCAAACATAATTTTGAGGAAAAAATAAAGCACGTTCCTACAATAAATATCAATATGCTGGAAAGATGGTAAGGATAAAGACATTTTTGGTGTGGATGAAGCAAACAGTGAAGTTGCACAGATTAGAATACCAAAGTATTAATGTCAGTATAAGCATGGAAGCAGAACAAGGAAATGCAAATGAATATTGCCAGAATCCTACTGTTTGAGAGTCTCGTAGGAAAACTTTGGGAATCAGAAGAACTTTACAGCAAAATTCCACTCTACTATACAGACAATGGACTCCTGAGAACAACACGCAACCCCCTTTCCCCATTGCATGCAGTTGGAGGCTTATTGTTACTCTTGACTGGTCCTGATTATCCTCCCCTCCTAGGCACTAAGGAATTAGGGCCTGATTCTCAATAGCCCTGCACCCCCTTCCGCACCTGAATAGTGGGGGGTTACAAGGGCTTGTGGTGCACAGAGATCTTGCTCTGCACATGCGGGGAACTTTCACACATCCACAGAACTGGCAATTGGCCCCTTTTGCACCTGATCCCTAGGTACACACGTGGCCACATGGGTAATTGGGATGGGGTGGAGCAGGGGTGGGCCCCGACATGAATCATATTCAGACACCATTCCCCGCAGTGCTGAGTGTGACATAGACAGCCAGCTCTGAGTGCTCGAGTGCTGTATTAATTTTTGTTATTACATATAAAATATGTGAAGGGAAGGTCAGTTCAAGGAAAAGGCTGTCTTACTGGAACTGACACATCAAGACCCCCAGGGATAAGTTCAAAAGACAGGAGGTATTTTAAACTGCAGAGATCTGGGGTGCAATTACCTTGTCAATTTGCTTTCATCCCAGGAAATAAGATTAGCCATTTATAATGCCCTCAGGGAGATCCTTTGACTTGCATGGTTACCAGGAAGGACTTGTGGGGAGGGGCATGAGAGAGAGGCCAGAATGGACATTGAAGAGGTTTTATGTCTGAGCCAAGGAGGACCCAGATGGATTTGGAAGGTCCAAAATACATTTTCCGGGGAACCCTTGAATTACATCAGAAAGACCTGAAGTGTAGATTCCAAGGTCCAGACGGGATTAAAGAGGCCAATACACTTTTGCCTTGAAAGCAGTGACTTAGATCAAAGAAACTTTTGAGATGTATGTGTAGCAGAGCACAAACCAGTTCTGACCAGTTAACCTGTGGAGAGGAAAGTCAGCGAGGTCATCTCATATGTTTTTTTAAATATTTTATTTGGAGACCCTGTATTGTAAAATATAGAGTCTGATACACCAAGGCGGAGTTAGTGACCTCATTAGAAGGACGGCTCAGAAGTGTGCTTAATTGCTGAAAGAACCTGACAGAGACACACAAGAAAATATTTCTGACTGAGAGAAGAGAGAGACCCTAAAAGCACTGAAGAAAGTAAGCATTAGATTAGATTAGTCTGAAGTTATAAATTGTAGGAACTGTACTTTTTTTTTCCTGTTTGTTTTAAGGCTGTATGTGTTGGGATATATACTTGTTCTGTAATTATTGTTCTGTTTTGATATTTTTAAAGTAAAGATATTTTTTTACAAACAAAACTGCTGGAGTGCCTTGACAGTTCTTTTTATTTTAAGTGGAGCTTTTAAAGGTTATGAGTACACTGTGTATGGGTTTATTGTATACCAAACTGGGAAATGGATAGAGTTCTCTAAAGTCTTGCATAGAGTTCCAATGGTTCATTTGAAAGACCTGGTTGGGGGCTCGTAGGCAAAGATATCTGGCCCCACGAAGACAGAATTATCTGAGCCTGATAATTGGGTACGCTAACAAGAGGTTATCAGTTTGAATCCTTCCAGAGCGTGAGACTAAGGTGACTTGAACCCACAAAACAGACAAGAGGGTTACCTTGTCTGTTCACTGTACACAAATCATACGCTCAGAGGTTGGCACTTTGGGAGTAGAGGGTTGACCGGCAAAGCGAGTTTGTGACACTGAGTACTGGCAGAGAGGGGTAGCAGCTTCGTCTGCTAAAATGGTTAACTAGCAGAATTGATGACAATAAAGTTTTTCTTTCAAGCTATAATATTATTAGGAAAGATAAAAGTGGGAAAAGGGGTGGGGGGATGTTAATCTATATGAAATAAAACTGAAATTTGTTTCTCTGGATTCCCCCTTAGATAATCCTAAATGTGACCTTGTTTCAGCTAAAATTACTTTTGGACAGAATAAACAACCAGTAATTAGTTCCATTTATATTCCATCAGGGCATATTAATAATAATAATATACTTTATTTATACCGCGCCTTTCTAAAACCAAGGCGCCATCACAGTAAGCTTACATAAAAACAGTAATATAAAACACAAATACAATAAATACTCAATTCATTAAGGAGGGTCTAGATTATTTACTTAGATATATAAATTACTTTATCACCACTAAAGAATGGCTGCTTCTGGGTGATTTTAATTGTAACTGGGGATCAAAATTAAATCTTTCAATTAAGGAGATATTGTTGCAAATGGGGGTTGTTCAAATTATTAACGAAATAGCAAGACTAAATTACAAAACCGGGATAGGGACTATTTTGGACTGGATTGTTGTTTCACGTCCTGACAACATTATTTCATCACACGTATTGTCTGATGCAATCAGTGACCACTGCCCAGTATTATGTAACTGGTCTACTAAATTGCAACCCCCCCCCCCCCAAGTTTTATTGAGACTAGGAATTTTAAAAACCTTACGCATTCTGTAGTTATTGCTGAATGCAGGAAAATTGATTGGTCTGTTTTAAAAATTATAAAAAATTTGGATGTTTATATTGAAACATTTTTTTTTCTGACCAATTCTATTTTGAATAGGTTAGCCCCTAAAAAGTTTATGCGTACCAAGGCAAAAAAAATGGATTAACCATGAACTTTTACATTTAATGAGACTCTGTGATAGAGTGTGGAAGGACTACAAAAATAACAGGGTTCATTCTAATTTTTTAAAATAGAAGCAACTAAAGAATCATGGTAAATCAAAAATTCGGAAATAAAAAAAAAAGTTATTTTCTCTCCGAACAAGTAAGAAATCACAGCAATCCGAAAAAAACTTGGCAACTACTTAATGATCTTATGGGCAAGGGCCACAAAGAAACTGAGCTTATCATTACGGATGGAGACAATCCCATTAAAGAGCCAGCACTTCTAGCTGAATTATTCAATGATTTTTTTGGTGAGCTTGAAAGATATCATGATAGTAACACTTTTGCTGTTCCTTTAAGGATGCTTCTGTATTAAATAATGAAGCCACATTTTACTTTAACATTTTAACCCCTGAAATAGTGAGAGATTATGTGTTAAATAATGATCCTAAACCTAAATTTGGTTTTGACGACCTTGATTTCCGATTTCTGAAAATGGGTATCAGTATTTTGGCTTCACCTATCATGGATTCATTTAATCTATCATTATGTACTGGTGAACTTCCCAAATTATGGAAAACAGTTACTATTAAGCCAGTCTATAAGGGTGGTGTGAGAGATTGTTTATCTAACTATAGACCTATTTCTTTGTTTACCCCCTCTATCAAAAATATTGGAAAGGATAATTCTTGATTAATCAATGGATTTCCTGGGTAAATATGATCTACTCTCCAAATTTCAGCATGGGTTCAAGCCCTTCCACAGTACTGAGATGGCCTTGGTGGGGTTCACTGGCTCCCTATAGGGTTCCCTCAACAGAGAGGACTCTGAGGCAGCCATTTTTGTGGACCTCACCATGTTAATCATGAACAGGTTTTTTTACCCTTGATGAAGTTAATTTCTCCTCCAATGTTGTGGCTTGGTTTTCTAATTATCTTACCTCTAGGGCTCATAGAATTGTTACTAATGGAGCTCTATCCCACCCCAGAGAGACCAAGTGTGGGGTACCTCAGGGCTCCATGCTTGGTCCTCTTATTTTCTCCCTCTATATGAATTCTTCCCCTTTAGCATATCATAAGTCTCAAATGATTCTTTTTGCCGATGACGCTGTCATATATTTTCCTAATAGTGATCTGTTAGTAGCAGTGAATGTTGTTCAGAAGGATTTTTTATTGTTTCAGGAATGCCTAGTTTCCAAACAAATGATACTTAATGTTCAAAAAACCAAGTATATGTTTCTTTCTAGTACTAAAAGACAAGATTGTGTGCCCCCCCTCCACATGACAGATATTAATGGAGACCCCTTGGAGAAAGTTGATCATTTCAAATATCTCGGGGTTACTCTTGATGTTGGTTTAACCTTTGAAACACACATTTTTTCGACTATAAAAACTATCCACCAAAGATTGGGGAGCTTATATAGAATCCGGCAGTTTCTCACTCCTTCATCTAGACTTCAACTCACACATGGATTTCTTCTTGGTATACTTTAAAAAAAATGTTTTTTTTTTGGTGTATTATTTCTTCCGGTGCTTCCAGCTTGCAAGCCTGCCTTCAGTTGTCCCCCAGCACAGCCTCAAAGGTTAGACCCCTTCCCTTGTGCACCCCATGACTTACTCTTCATGGCAGGGTGGTGGGGAGCGACTCAATCCATCCCAAATGGATCCATGCCAGGGAGGTGCCTTCTCGGAGGCGGCACTGCGGGAACCACTTCATACTGCTGGACCTGTTTTTTCTGTTTTTCTCCCCTTGTGTGGAGGTGGGGCATGCAATGACGCCTGCGGTGACAGCGCGCACGCTTCCGCACATGGTCTTCACCAAGCGTCTGCCCCATCTCCTCCCCTTCAGCTGCAGCATCGGTGCACTGCCCCCCAGCAGCCACTAGGGGCCAGTGGAGCACTGCCAGCTAATGTCCCCCCACCCCAGAGAAGGAGAGCAGTCCAATGGACACTCGATCCTTCTCCTCCCCGCCAAACCCTGACAACCTCATTCCCGAACACAGGTCGCCGGCGTGGCTTGAGGTAAGGCGTCCAGCGCCTCAGCCTTCAACACCACCGGGCCGGCTATTATGGTATTTTGATTTACTCTTCTGCTAATGAGAAATGTTTATCTAAACTTAAAGTTACTTACAATAATATTCTCAGATTTGCTACAGGTCTCCCCTTTAGGACTCATAATTGTGATTTATTACATAGGGCTAAACTTCCTTCTTTTGAAAATAGAATCAAGATTAAATTAGGTATTTTCTTATTTAAAGTTACTAGATGTCTTCTTCCTACTTTGATATCCTCCATGTTCCCCAGAGCCATTAACCCTAAGGGAACCAGGTCACAAGATAAAGACAAATTTTGGTTTGAGATTCCCCAGATTAAAAAAGCTTTTGGTAAGATATCACTTTTAGCTAGAGCAGTTTCACTCTTTAATTATATTCTTACATCAATCACTTCATCTCTCTAACTTTTCACATTTAAAATTGGTATAAAAACATGGTTAGAAAGTATGATTCCCAGTTGTTGTTCTAGCCATACTGCAAGGAATCAGTTTTAGAGTGTTTATATATAAGTATTTGTCCTATAATGTTGTTTATTGTTGTCATATGTTTGTACATGTTTTTGTATTACTTGCCATTTGTGAAAACAGGCATTCTATGCTCAACAAGTCATCCAGTATAAAAATTAAAAATGAAATGCCTAGGGTTAGCATTATCAGCTATGTGCCCCCTCTGCGTGATTACATCTCTCACATCCAGGAATGATCAGCCTCCAGCCCCCATCCCTATGAGCCTCCACAGTGGGCTAGGGACAGAGGAACCAGCCAGTGTGTTATCAATTGTTACACTGATTCCAGTGGGGATACAAATATGTCCTGCTCCCTGCACAGGCAGATATCAATTTGTAGACTGGCTAGGGCATCCAGCTGGACGTCCATGCTCCAGACCAGCTTCACCTACTCCTATTGTTCCCCTGCCTCATTGCATACCTTCCCATCAGTGAAGCACAACAGGTGGGGGTTGTGGATGCTGTCCAGTGGAGACGGGCATCTGCTGGTGCAGAGTCATAGCTGGGATATGCTCAGTTCAGATGCAGCCTGGCCATCTATGTAGATCTGGACTTTAATATGCATGACTCTGGACTAGACCCATAAGTGTTTCCTGCTCCAGCAATGGTCCTGCCAGTAAACTTAATAAATTGCAAGCACATTCTGTACCTAGTATTCTCTTTAAACAGGAAGCCCTGTTCTGTCTGGGTCCACTGTCCCACATGCAGGGGCGGACTGGCTCCAGCTGCTAGGGATGCTAATAACATCCTGGCTTGTCAGCATTTGGCTGGAATGTGCTTGCTACATTTTCTATTTTCTCTGCCACAGTCAGTGTTTTCGGGGTTGGGGGGTCTGTTGTCCCATCGGGCCAGGGTGGGCTCTGCGATCAAACCACTGCACGCTCGGTCCACCTAATGGCAACTGAAGAGCTAAGAATGCTGCAGCTTGTGACTATCACTTTCAACAACCCCCAGCTGTCAACTTTACCCAGTAATTCAAACAGAACAACCAACCAAATTCACGAGAGGAGTCCAGATGTGATATCATGTCTCAGTCAAGAGACTGCTGCTGTCTGCCCATCCCATGTGTGATCATCTAGTGCTGCTGCTGCTGGTACAAATCATGATCTTGTAACAGCAGTAGCAGGCAGGCTAACATCATCACACTAACAGGCAGGGTAGCAGCACTAGTACAGCATAGCCATGCAGGACGGAGGGCAGGCACACATGAGTGGTTTACTTGTCCTCCCTTGTCATTCACCATAAATCTAGTCATAACCTTACTGAGAAGGCCAAGCAGCAGACCCACCAAACCCAGTTACTGACTGATGGCGGCTTTTACCATTTAATTTTAATTCCTTCACAAGGAGGACAGTAGGGTGCATCGGCTGGGGTGACCTGCAGGAATCTAGGAGTCAGGACAAAGACACCAGCAGTCAGCTCTGGAGAGGACTCAGACAGTAGGCACCACCCGGGAGGGTGATTAGCAGAGGCAAGTCAAGGACTGGATTCCAGTAAACATTAGGGTTGACCCAATGCACTATACTGAATGCAGCCACTGACAACTGACCATAGACTTTGTGTGCATGCAGCAGCAGAACTCTGTCACAGGCTGTAGCCTAAGTCTAAAGCTACAGACTGCATCTGTCTATCAGATAGACTCCCATTGCAATACTCTCACTCTATTTTTTTTTGTAACTGACCTGTGTGATCTGGCTGACTTACCCTTTCCCATGGCAGAGTACTGCAGTGGGAGCCTGTCTGAGAGACAGTGGTTGACGGGGGTACAGGTAGTCGGAGAGACGTCGGGGTAGTGGTGGGAGTCTGAGAGATGGTTGGGGTGGTGTTGGGCCTGGCAGGAGTTGGCACGAACAGCTGTCGATGTAGCTCTGGCCACAAGGTAGACTACAGTGACTCACTTCCTGGAGCTGGACTTGGAGCCCAGGACTACTGTTTTATCAAGTCGACCATCCCTTCCAGAGAAAAGGAGTGATGGAGCATGTGCAAGGCAAAGCAGGAAGCAGCCACACAGCACTCCAGTGCAACACTACAATTCTTTTTATGTTGATTGTGCAGAGCGCAAGAAACAGATTGAGACAGCTTTCTCAGAAGCAGGTTGTGGAGGCGCGGCACTGTTGTGGCCAATGCCCCCACAGCCTGCAAAGGCTTGTCCCACTTCCCCCAATGCCATGGCACACTGATGGTGACACAAGTTTGGAACCTTGGCACCAACTTGTGAGAAATCAGCCGCTGCAATCAGGGGCTGCCTTGTCATTGCAGCGTAATCCATCCGCTGTAATGAGGGAGCGACCCGTCATTGCAGGGCAGGATCTCACAACACTGGTATTGTTTGTGAATATGGCAGCGGCTTGCCGCCATTTCTAAAACAACATTACCTCCCCACCATGTTTATCTGCCGACGGGGAGCCCACTCCCGCTGGCATAATGTGACCACCCCTTTATTGTTCTGCCGACGGGTGCCCAATCCCCATCGGCAGAATGGCATTCCCTCTTTTGTTCTTTGCCGACGGGTGCCCAATCCCCGGCAGAATGGCATCTCCCCTTTTTGTTCTTTGCCTGATCGGGTGCCCAATCTCCATCGGCAGAATGGCATCCCCCTTTTGTACTTTGCCGATGGTGTGCCCAATCCCCATCGGCAGAATGGCATCCCCTCTGTTGTTTGCCAACGGAGTGCTCCATCCCCGTCGGCTACAGCTGCCCCCCAGGAAGACTGGGTGGCATGCTGGGAGCCCACCCCAACATGCCACATGCCTCTGAAAGTAAAAAAGTCCCACAACGCCTTGTTTTTTTACCTGTAAAAGGAAACTTCCCTCAGCGCTGTCCTTGCCTCCCCGCAACCCCGCCCACCCACTGAGCACCCTGCCTCCCCACACCCCTCACCCCATACTTACCTCCGGAGTCCGGCATCAACGATCTTCGTGGTCCGGGAAGACGCCTGCACTCTTCAAAGCTGACCACGAACTGAGGAAATGCCAGTAAGCTGTATAATGGTAGAAATAGGTTTTTTCAACTTTAATGCATATCTCAGTCATTTCTTGGAATTTTGGCACCAAATTTTTAACATGGGGTTTTTGGGACCCCTCCTCATGAATTCTCAAACTGTCATGGCGTTGATCAGCCCCAAAAGGTGATTTCGTGGTCACTGCATGGAATCACCTTTTGGTGCCGATTAACGAAATGACAGTGCCAGTGTTCACGAGGTGGGCTCTCAAAAAGCCTATGTTGCAAATTTGGTGGAAAAATTCCAAAAAATGACTGTCTCATGAGCGTGCATTGCGCAGTTGCTACGCCGACCATTAACTTCGCGAATTTGCACTATTTTCATGCTAGATTTTCAATATTGCCATTTTCCCACACCTACGTATGAACAGTGCAGCTGTCATTTTTCCCATCCTGGCTGAAATGTGTTTTCGCACTTCCGGTGCAGAATAGAGCGGTCGCTGTGGGAAATCACTGTCCGGGACAGATTAAGAAAATGACAGTGATACTGTTCATGAGCAGAAGACCTAAAATGCCTATGTTGAAAATCTGATGATGATAGCCCATCAAATGACTGTGTTACAAGTGTGCGTTGCACACTTTCCACACAACCTTGTAATTTCACAGATTTGTAATATTGTCACGCCAGATTTTCAACAGTGGCATTTTTTCACACCTCCTTATGAGCAGTACAGCTGTCATTTTTCACATCCTGACTGAAATGTGGTTTCACAGTTGCGGTACAGAATAACGCGGTCGCTGTGGGAAATCAGTGTTCGGGACAGATCAAGAAAATGACAGTGGCACTGTTCATGAGCAGAGGTCCTAAAATCCCTATGTTGAAAATTTGGTGATGAAACTCCATAACATGACTGTGTTATAAGCGTGCGTCAAACTGTTTCCACGCACCCTTGTAACTTCGCAAATTTGTAATATTTTTACACCACATTTTCAATAGTGGCATTTTTTCACACCTCCTTATGAACAGTACAGCTGTCATTTTTCACATCCTGGCTAAAATATGTTTTTGCATTCCTGCCGGAGAATAGCACGGTCACTGTGGGAAATCAGTGTTTGGGACAGATTAAGATTGAACGAGTGGGGTGACCGAGCTCAGCTGAGCTCTGTCAGGACTGCTCCGGATTTGTTTGTGGGCAGAAAAAGGCCCCAACGCAAGAGCCCAGTACAAAAGGGCAGCCTGCAGCACTGGAAGAAACAGAACGAGAGACCGAGTGAGGGAGGGGGAGTGAGCGAACTCACCGGAGCGCTGTCAGGACTACTGCGGTTTCATTGTGGGCAGAAAAAGGCGTCAATGCAGGCAGGGGCCCAGTAGAAAAGGCCAGCCTGCAGCGGTGGGAGAAACAGTACGAGTGAGTGAGACAGGGGGACTGAGTAAGCTCAACGGAGCTCTATCAGGACTGCTGCGGATTTCTTTGGGGCAGAAAAAGGCACCAATGCAGGCAGGAGCCCCGTACAAAAGGGCCGCTTGCAGCGCCAGGACAAACAGAATGAATGCGTGACAGAGGAAGACTGAGCGACCTCAATGGAGCTCTGTTGGAACAACTGCGGATTTCTTTGTGGACAGACAAAGGTGCCAATGCAGCCAGGAGCCCCGTACACAAGCGCAGCCTGCAGTGCCAAGAGACACAGAATGAGTGAGTGACAGAGCGGTAGTGAGTGAGCTCAATGGAGCTCTATTGTGACTGCTGTGGATTTCTTTATGGGCAGAAAATGAGGCAACACAGGCAGGAGCCCAGTACAAAAGGCCAGCTTGCAGCACCGGCAGAAACGGAATGAGTGAGTGGGGGGGGGTGAGCGAGCTCAATGGAGCTGTGTCGGGACTGCTTCAGATTTCTTTCTGGCCAGAACAAGCTGCCATTGCAGACAGGAGCCCAGTACAAAAGGGCAGCCTGCAGTGGCAGGAGACACAGAACCAGCGAATGAGGGAGGGGAAGTGAGTGAGCTCAACGGAGCTCTGTTGGGACTGGTGCAGATTTGTTTGTGGGCAGAAAAAGGCAGCAATGCACGCAGGGGCCCAGTACAAAAGGGCAGCCTGCAGTGGCGGAGAAACCAGAATGAGCGAGTGAGAGAGGGGGAGTGAGCGAGCGCAACGGAGCTGTATTGCAACTGCTGCAAATTTCTTTTGGGGCAGAAGAGGGTGGCAATGCAGGCAGGAGCCCAATAGAAAAGGGCAGCCTGCAGCACCGGCAGAAACGGAATGAGCGAGTGAGAGAAGGGGAGTGAGCGAGCTCAACAGAGCTTTGTCGGGACTGCTGCAGATTTCTTTGTGGGCATAAAAAGGCACCAACAGAGGCGGGAGCCCAGTACAAAAGGGCAGCCTGCAGCACCAGGAGAAACAGAATGAGTAAGTGACACAGGATAAGTGAGCGACCTCAAAGGAGCTCTGTCGGGACAGCTGTGGATTGCTTTGTGGCCAGAAAAAGGTGTCAACGCAGGCAGGAGCCCAGTACAAAAGGGAAGCCTGCAGCACCAGGAGAAACACAACGAGTGAGTGAGACAGGGGGAGTGAGCGAGCTCAATGGAGCTCTATCATGTCTGCTGCGGATTTCTTTGTTGGCAGAAAAAGGCGGTAACGCAGGTAGAAGCCCAGTACAAAAGGCCAGCCTGCAGCACCGGCAGAAACGGAACGAGTGAGTGAGAGCGGGGGAGTCTGCAGGCTCAACAGACCTGTGTCGGGGCTGCTGCAGATTTCTTTGTGGGCAGAAAAAGCCACTAACAGAGGTAGGAGCCCAGTACAAAAGGGCAGCCTGCAGCTCCAGGAGAAACAGAATGAGCGAGTGAGAGAGGGGGAGTGAGCCACCTCAACGGAGCTCTGTCGGGACAGCTGCAGATTTCTTAGTGGGCAGAACAAGGTGCCAACGCAGGCAGGAGCCCAGTACAAACGAGAAGCCTGCAGCACCGGGAGAAACAGACTGAGCAAGTGACAGAGGGGTAGTGAGTGAGCTCAAAACACCAACTCAATCAACATTCGGCATTGGCAAATGCTTGTTCTACAAATGTTAGTACTAAAATTACAAATTTTTTCCCCTCAAATTTGATCATTCAGTCATCTCAAATAAGTCTCACTAGTACATATAATATAATATTATACACATACAGACTTAGATTTCATCAATTTCATTCTGGTCTCATCAATACAATGTGATTTTGGTAGGGGGTAAGGGAAAAGAATTCTGTTTGGTCTGGAGTGAAAACTGAAACTTGTACTGCTGAGTTCATTGCACGCTGAGAGCCTCAGCTCCTCTGCTAAATGTGGAATTTCAAAGCAGAAGTTGCAGAACAGATGGATAGAATTGTTTATAGAAGTCAGAGACTGTGCCTTTATTGTAATTGTTTAATGAATGTATCATGCAGAACCCACAAAGTGCTGATTGCTTGCTATGCTACGATATTGCTAACTGATGCCTGGTGATTGCTATGGTGCTAAATATCATGTTATCTCTGCGAGATGTCTAGCTTAATGGATTTAGTATTTGTGTCTTCGTCTTAGTTTAGTTTATCCACACTAATTTTTTTTATTTTTTATTTTTTTATTTTAGTCTTTGGTATCCGGGTAAGGCCCACTAGGCACAAGTGCCTGTTTTCAGGGGCGACCTGGGAGCACTGGGTGGTTAAATGACTTGCTCAGAGTCACACAGTATGCAAGTGGAGGTTGTGAGAATCAAACTCAGGTCTGGTCTGCTGGATGTATCAAGATCGTTCATACCTCGTTCCTCTAACCTCTAGGCTATACTGCCAGCCATTCCTCTAACCTCTAGGCTATACTGCCAGCCAACATTTTTAACAATAGTACTGTTGTAAACCTTTTAATATATAAACTGAAGCAGCACTGTTTTCATTTTTTTTCTTCAAAATCCTCAAATCGTATTTACAGTATGTCTGAGTTTTGCAGTGTTGCAGATTAAAAAGTAATGTTTGTTGTCCATGAATGAAAGGATTTGATTGGCCAGGCTGTTTGCACAAAGTTGATGCTAAGTGTGCCACCTTCAGGTGACTTTCTTTTTATGGTGGCACACTTGTGGCTGCTCTGCAGGGTTCAGTCATGGTATTGTTTTGCACTCTGTGATTCTCCTGCTATTCCTGACTGGACCAGTGGAACTGTATAGTAAAAAAAAGAAAAAAAAAAAAAAACTTTAACCAGCCCCCTCTTCCACCCATTTCAGCAAATGCCATCTGCCACCATTGTCCCTCCCTAGCCAGTCTAGTTACCTAACTAAAAGGAAACTAGTAAGTTAAATATACAAAAATAAATTGTACCTCACAGCATACCAATCCTTCCCGTCTGTCTCACCACTAGGCGAGATAAGGTATTAACACACCCCTACCTCAAATATGCCAATCTTCCCAAAAGAAATTATTTCTGTGTATCAAATTACTCCAACAAAATATATTATCAGAATGATATAGTAAAAAAGATTTTAACATTTTTAGAATGTGGTGTGTAGTCTCTTATTTTACATTTATGAATGATTTAACAAGTTGTGATGCTGAATATTGATATATGTGTAGTCTTCTTGTAACTTTAGGACAAGTAGCATAACTATAGTCAATACTTTAACAAAAATTACATTTCAAGTAGGCGTGTGCCGGGCAGCTCAGGCAGCCATCTTGGCCAGTGCTCCTCAGGTAGCACCCTGGCCTGTGACCCAGCCAGTCTGCCCCTGCCCACATGGGTATAAACAAACAGACCACTGCCCAGTAGTTAGTTTTTGGAATGGAGAAAGTGCAAGCAGAGGGAGGGATCAGTACGGCCCATAATGAGGTTCAGTCCATGTAGACGCTGGCTGTGACCGGCCAGAGTGGACATACCAGGTTCAGGAAGCAGCACTTGGATCCTGAGTCTGGGGAGTTGCATCAGTCACCTCCAGGCCGAGTCTCCGGAGGCCTTTGGTTGCCTAGAATTTGGAAGGCTATCACCGGGATGGTTGGGGCCTGTTGCTTTTTCCCTTTCAAGGGGTTTTGGCCTATGATGTCAAAGTGTCCAGGAGGTCATTCAAGCACTGAGATAATTTAGAGAGTATTTGAATTCTGAACACCACACAGTCTGCCCCAATCCTTCTTTCGAGGGGAGGAACTGGTGATGGTATGTTTAAAACCATTTATCTCATTTTTTACCCATCACATACTGCTAGATGTAAACATAATGTACAGAGTATATCGACTAGCAATGTTTATCTATAACGTCAAGTGAAAGCTGTATATGTCAGGCACCCTACTGGGTCCATGAGCTAACACCATCTGGGGTGTGTGACCTTCATGCTGTGGCTGCAGGGGAGTTTATCTTTAAAATGCTGGATGCTACAGATGAATGTCAAACTTGACATGATGGCCTGAGGGCCAAATACTTTTTTGAGACCAAATGTAGATGCCATCTGCCTGAAGCACCGCCCCAAACAGTGTATGCTGTACATAGAAACAGAATTTGTCAGCAGAAAAGGACCAACTGACCCATCTAGTCTGCCCTATTTTATAGATTTTTCCTGCATCCTTGGCAGGTTGGGTGGTTGTATCAGTCGTGTCCCACAGTCGCTGGCCATCCCAAACCTCCATTCGACTCCCGAGACCAGGCGGGCCATTGCTGCTCATGGGGAGGGCTTCATTAAGCCCAACCTCCATTTTTTCCACCTCTCTTTCTCCCTGGAGCTCAGCAGATGTGCACTAAGTGCACAAGCGCACTCAACCTCCGAGGAGGCTCTCCAGCACTCTGAGCGCTGGCCCTTCCCTCTAGCTGTGAGACTCACACGTGCCACCACTGCTTCTGCCAGGTGGCAGTCAATCGGCGAGTCACCAAATCCACCCTCCCTGTGGGAAGAGAGCTGTCCTATGGATGCTTAGTCTTCCCTCTCCTGGCCGGGCCCCCAAGCGAACCAAGTCTGTTCCCGAACCCGGGTCACTGGCGTGGCAGCAGGAAGGCATAGATGCCACAACCCACTGCACCACTGCACCGGCTCTAAAAAACTCATTCTTGAAGCTCCCCACTGTCTTCACCCCCCCACACACCTGTTCTGGCAGGCTGTTCCAGACATCCACCACCTTTTTTGCGAAGAAGTATTTCCTCACATCCCTCTAAAACTGCTAAGAAGGATACCAAAGAATACCCCCCCCCGGGCCCCTCCCAAAGCTTCATTGCATGCCCCCATATTCTGGTGCTCCCCTCCTCACCTCCTGCACTTTGTTCATCCCCATGAGATACTTATAGGTCTCAGCCCCATGAGGTACTTATAGATCTCAATCATGTCCCCTCTCTCTCTTTTCTTCCAGGGAGTACATGTTGAGCTCCTGCAACCTCTCCACTTATGGTTTCTCATGCAATCTGTGTACTATTTTGATAGCCTTCCTCTGAATCACTTCCACTTTGTCAGGGTTCTTGCGGAGGTGCAGCCTCCAGAACTGGACACAGTACTCTAGGTGGATCTCACTAGTGAGTGACACAGTGGCAACATGGCCTCCTTTTTTCTGCTAGAAATCCCCCTCCCTAAGCACCCCAGCATCCAGCAAGCTCCACCTACTGCCTTGTTGCACTGCTGCCACCTTGTGATTATCAGATATGATTACCCGAAGGTCCCACTCTTGGTTGGTGACCGTAAGTACCTCTTTCCTATCTTATACACAGCCCCTGGGTTTCCCTGCCCCAGGTGCATGACTGCACTTTTTGGCATTGAAGCCCAGCTGCTACTCCCTAGACCACTCCTCTAATTTCCCCAGATCCCTTTGCATTCCCTCCACTCCTTCCTGTGTGTCCTTCATATTGCAGATTTTTGTGTCATCCACAAAGAGACACATCTTCCCCCCCTCCAGTTCATCATCAATGTCACTTATGAAGATATTGACAAGGACAGGATCCAGTACCAGTCCCTGTGGTACTTCACTGGTCACTTTTCTGTCCCTCTGAGTGACTGCCATTTACCACCACCCTGTGCCTCATACCCTTCAATCAGTTTAATACCCAGCTCGTCGCCTTCTCCCCAGCCCCAAGTTGCTAAGTTTCTTAATCAGTCTCCTGTGTGGTACAGTGTCAAAGGCCTTACTGAAGTCCAGATAGGCCACATCCACTGCCTTACCCTGATCCACCTCCTTAGTCACCCAGTCAAAGAAATCTATGAGATTTATCTGACATGACCTCCCCACTTTGAAACGGTGATGCCGGTGGTCCTGCAGCCCATTTGTCTCCAGATGCTCCACCAATCTCTCCTGCAGCAGGGTTTCCATCAATTTCCCCACCACTGATGTGAGACTGATTGACTGATAATGGTGACCAAATAGCTCAAGATGTAAAGTACAGATATTTGGGTGTCTGGTTAGATGAAAGTTTGATTTTTGACTATCATATTGAAGACACTATAAATAAGGTAAACAAGCGATTGGGAGCCTTTAGGCGCTCAAAATCATGCTGAATAAGCAAATGAGATCAGCAGTTGTAAATCAACTTTTACTCCCAGTTATGGGCTATGGATGCCATGTATATGGTTTTGCTCATAAGAAAAGCCTGGAGAAAGTTGATATGATGTATAATAGACTCGCGAGGTTTATATTGGGAAAAGGAATGGGCTCACACCACTGTACTTTGTTTAATGAACTTGGCTGGGTAACCCCAACTTACAAAAGAAAGGTGCAATGGGCAAATTTAACTCACAAAGTTTTATATACGAAAAGGCCCATTTACTTGTTTGAAAAATTAGAAAAAATACATCATCATAATTTGCACCTGACACCATTACGAGGATTTATTCCTCCAAAATTAATAAATAAATATAGTTCTATGCATTTCGCAGCTATCATGTTTTAAATATGGAACTCAATAAATAAAGAATCCATAGTAAATCAGACTGATGTTAAAATATTTATGAAGGAGTTAAAGCATGAATTGAGTGTACGCTGTATGTGCAATGATTAGAATGTAGATGTAATGTTGATGTAAATGATGATGTGATATTTGTTATATTTGTTATTGTCTTTGTATTCTATGTCATACTGAGAATGAACAGGAGCATCTATAATATAGGACTCGTCCTAAACATGTTTTACTCCAGCTTATCCTGTATAAAAATAAAGATTTTTACTTACTTACTGACTGACTGATCTGTAATTGCTTGCCTCCTCCTTGCCACCGCCCTTGCACAGAGGAACTATATCAGCCCTCCTCCAGTCCTCTGGAACTATACCTGTCTCCAGTGAGGTGCTGAATTATGTTGCTAGAGGGGCAGTTAGCACCATGCTTAGTTCTTTTAGTACCCTTGGGTGGATCCCATCTGGCCCCATTGCCTTGTTTTCCTTTTGGTTTTCCAGTCCTCTTCAGACTCTCTTCTCTGAAAATGGACTTGTGTCCACTCCCCCGTTCCCCCCCCCTTGCCTACTGATACATGTTGGTCAGTCCCCTCCTCCCCTTAATTATGAAGACTGAGGTGAAGTACTCATTTAAAATGTTAGATTTTCTTGATCTTTCCCAGCACAGTCCCCTCCCACTCTCCTGATCCTGACTATCCCACCCCTTTGTTTTCCTCTTTTCACTCCAATACCTGAAGAATGTGTCATTCCCTTTTTTGACCTCCTTGGCGATCCTGTCCTCTGTTTGTGTCTTAGCTGCCCTCACCCTCCTTCCTACCTCACTTTGTTTATTTAGATATTCCTCCATGTATCCCTCCATCTGGTTCTTCTTGTACTTCCTAAAAGCTGTTTTTTTCTCCCTTACCGATAAACAGGAACAACGTGTGTATCCTGCTTCCTGCCTGATGTGAGAACGTTTCAAAGATAATCCTCCCTGTCTTTGAGTATCACAACATCATCCTGCGCCGCTCCGTAGTCCAGCCTTAAAAGACTAGATCTCCTCTTTCACTCCTACTGATTTGCCTTTGAATGTGCCCCCATACCCCCCCACTGCTCTCTTTACTCTTCCCTCTCCTTCCCCTTCCTTGATGCTAGGTGTTTGGCCCACTGTGCCTCCTTTTTATCCAAATTCTGGTTTGGTTCCATTCCTACTTTTCTTCTCTCCTCTCCTCCCCCCCCCTTTTCCTACCCTCTCCTGAACAAGGTTTTCTATTTCCTTTCCCTTCCCACCAGGAAATCTACTGCTGACCAAGCTGCCTATCTGTATCACTTCTCTAAGCTCTGTGCTTCTCTTCCCCTGCCCATCTGCTCAGCCTCGTCCCTCATCTCCCTTAAGTCTCTTTTTCATGGCTTTACATCTCCCTCCTGCAACTGTTCTTGACCCTTGACTGTAGTGCTGTCCCCCCACCCACATCTTGCATAATTGCGCTGTTGTGCTCTGGTCAACACCCCAAGGTTGCTCAGTGCTACTGATCAGGGCAATTCTATCTACCTCCGGCTCGTTATTGTATGGTTTTACTTTACACTGATTTTTGGTGGCACATCTGTTATGTACTGTGCTTTGCAAATGTTGTTTTGCACTGATTATTGAGGTTACCCAAATGTTATTATAGTACTATATGATTAGGGCCTATTGTGTATGGAAAGCAGTGACTTTCAAAAACCTGTTGTAGGAAAGGTTCGAAGGTCATGGAAAGTTGTTGTAGTGTCATTCTGACATCACAACGATACTACAACAACTTTTCCCCCTTGACCTGCCACCTGATTAGAGGAGACAGTGCTCTGCAGAAAAACTTCAAGGTAAAATGGTGGCACCACTTAGTGAGCAGTTCACTGAGACAGTTCGGACATAGACTGCCATAGCTGGATTATGTTTTCAAACTGTATTAATTTGTTAGGGCTTTTTTTTTTTTTGTTAAATCACTGCCACCGAGAATTTTTGGAAGGTTGGGAGTGGAGTGGAACCACACCGAGCAACTGCATAGCCAACTGACCTGCTGGGAGCAAGGGGGAATGGGAACACAAGGTAAGAAACCTTGTGAAATTAAACGTTTTCAATCTTGGGGAACCATATACTACAGAAAACAGTGTATAAGTGACCATACACTATTCTATATGTATTTTTATGTTGATTGCATGCATGCGCACGAAACATATTGCGACAGCTTTCTCCAGAAGCAGGTTGTGGAGGCACGGCACTTTTCTTGTGTAATGCCCACAGCCTTTAAAACAGCCTGTTTCCCCAAATGCCGTGTAGCACGCTGCTGCTGGCACTAGTTCAGCCAGCATGCCACCAACTTGTAAAAATTGGCCGCTGCAATCAGGGGCCGCCTCGTCATTACTGGCGTCAGCCGGCTCGCTGCAATGAGGAGGCGACCCGTCATTTGCAGGGTGGGATCTTGAAACACTGATATTGTTTGTGAACATGGTGGCTGCTTGCTGCCGTGTTCACAAACAATAATAAACCCCATGAGGAATCCCCTCGGCAGCATGTACTTCCCCTCCACCGTTGTTTTGTTGCCAGCGGGGCCCCAGTCCCTAATAAACTTCAGTGCCGAAGATTTATGCTGCCGACAGAGGCCACTCCCTGTCAGCATTATGTAACCCCCCACTTTTGTTGTCTGCCGCAGGGTGCCCAATCCCGTCGGCATAATATCTCCCTTTTGTTTGTGTGCCGCGGGGCCAATGCCCGTCGTACAGCTTCCCCCCACAAAAAGTCTCTGTTGCACATTGGGAGCCCACCCTAGTGTGCCACTGCCCCTTAAAATAAAAAACAGTCCTGCGATGTCTTTTTTTTTTAACCTGTAAAAGGAATGGTCCTCGGCGGTCTCCCTGCCCCTCCCACAACCCGCCCACCACTCGCACTCTGCCTCCCCACCCCCCTCACCCCATACTTACCTCCAGAGTCCGGCACGATGATCTTTGGTGGACCAGGAACACGTCTGCACAATTCAAAGCCAACCACGAACTGAGGAAATGCCGGTAAGCTGTATAATGGAATAAATAGGTTTTTTTCAACTTTGATGCATATCTCACGCATTTTTTGGAATTTTGGCACCAAATTTTCAACATGGGGTTTTTGGGACCCTTCCTCATGAATTCTGGCACTATCATGTTGTTATTCGGCCCCGAAAGGTGATTTCGCAGTCACTGTGTGGAATCCCCTTTTGAGACCGATTAATGAAATGACAGTGCCAGTGTTCATGAGGTGAGCTCTCAAAAAGCCTATAAGGCAAATCTGGTGGGAAAAATCAAAAAATGACTGTTTCATAAGCGTCGTTCAACAGTTGCTCACATAAGCTCCTATAACTATTGAACTGATATATTTTCATGCCAGATTTTCAACACTGGCATTTTTCAGACCTCCTTGTGAACAGTACAGCTATCATTTTCCACATCCTGGCCAAACTGTGTTTTCGCACTTCCGGCGCAGAATAGCACAGTCACTGTGGGAAATCAGTGTTCAGAACAGATTAAGAAAATGATAGTGGCACTGTTCATGAGCAGAGGTCCTAAAATGCCTATATTGAAAATTTGGTAACGATACTCCATAAAATGACTATGTTATGAGTGAGCATTGCGCAGTTTGCACGCACACTCATAACTTCACGAATTAATAATATTTTCACTCCAGATTTTCAACATTGCCATTGTTCTGCACCTCCTTATGAACAGTACAGCTGTCATTTTTCACATCCTGGCCAAAATGTGTTTTCACAGTTCTGGCGCAGAATCGTGTGGTCGCTGTGGGAAATCAGTGTTCTGGACACAATATAAAAATGACAGTGACACTGTTCATTAGCAGAGGTCCTAAAATGCCTATGTGGAAAATTTGGTGATGAAAGTCCGTAAAATGAGTGTGTTACGAATGTGCATTGTGCAGTTCCCACGCACGCTCGTACATTCGCAACTTTACAATATTTTCACTCCAGATTTTCAGCATTGCCATTTTGCCACATCTCCTTATGAACAGTGCAGGTGTCATTTTTCACATCCTGGCCAAAATGTGTTTTCGCTCTTCCGGCACACAATAGCTCGGTCGCTGTGGGAAATCAGTGTTCGGGACATATTAAGAAAATCACACAAACACTGTTCATGAGCAGAGGTACTAAAATGCCTATGTTAAAAATTTTGTGATAAAACTCCATAAAATGACTGTGTTACGAGCGTGTGTTGTGCAGGTTCCACGCACCCTTGTAAGTTTGCAAATTAGTAAACATTTGTTCACACCTCCTTATGAGCAGTACAGCTGTCATTTTTCACATCCTGGCCGAAATGTGTTTCCGCGCTTCCGGCACACAATACCGCAGTCGATGTCGGAAATCGGTGTTTGGGACAGATTAGGATCGAGTGACTGGAGGGGAGGAGTGACAGAGCTAACTGAGCTCTGTCGGGACTGCTGTGGATTTCTTTGTGGGCAGGAAAAGGCGACAATGCAGACAGGAGCCCAGTACAAAAGGGCAGCCTGCAGCGCTGGAAGATACAGAATGAGCGAGTGAGAGAGGGGGAGTGAGCGAGCTCAACGGAGCTCTATTGTGACTGCTGCAGATTTCTTTGTGGGCAGAAAAGGGTGGCAATGCAGGCAGGAGCCCAGTACAAAAGGGCAGCCTGCAGCACCAGGAGAAACAGAATGAGTGAGTGAGACAGGAGGAGTGGGTGACCTCAACGGAGCTCTGTCAGGACAGCTGTGGATTTCTTTGCGGGCAGGAAAAGGTGCCAACATGGGCAGGAGCCCAGTACAAAAGGGCAGCCTGCAGCGCCGGGAGAAACACAACCAGCGAGTGAGAGAGGGGGAGAGGGGAAGTGAGTAAGCTCAACGGAGTGCTATCGTGACTGCTGCAGATTTCTTTGTGGCCAGAAGAAGGCGGCAACGCAGGCAGGAACCAGTACAAAAGGACAGCCTGCAGCACCAGGAGAAACAGAATGAGTGAGTGAGAGAGGGGGAGTGAGCGACCTCAACGGTGCTATGTTGGAACAGCTGCGGATTTCTTTGTGGGCAGAAAAAGGTGCCAGCGCAGGCAGGAGCCCAGTGCAAAAGGCCAGCCTGCAGCCCTGGCAGAAACGGAACAAGTGAGTGAGAGAGGGGGAGTGAGTGAACTCAACAGAGCTGTGTCGGGACTGCTGCACATGTCTTTGTGGGCAGACAAAGCCGGCAATACAGGCAGGAACCCAGTACAAAAGGGCAGCCTGCAGCAGGAGACACAGAATGAGCGAGTGAGGGAGGAGGAGTGAGTGAGCTCAATGGAGCTCTGTTGGGACTGCTGCGGATTTCTTTGTGGACAGAAAAAGGCAGCAATGCACGCAGGGGCCCAGTACAAAAGAGCAGGCCGCAGAGCCAACAGAAACGGAACGAGCGAGTGAGAGAGGGGGAGTGAGTGAGCTCAACGGAGCTCTGTCGGGACTGCTGCAGACTTGCTTGTGGGCAGAAAAAGGCGCAAACAGAGGCAGGAGACCACTACAAAATGGCAGCCTGCAGCTCCAAGAGAAACAGAATGAGCGAGTCAGACAGGCGGAGTGAGCGACCTCAATAGAGCTCTGTTGGGACACCTGCAGATTTCTTTGTGGGACGAAAAAGGTGCCTATGCAGGCAGAAGCCCAGTACAAAAGGGCAGCCTGCAGCACCGGGAGAAACACAATCAGCGAGTGAGAGAGGGAGAGTGAGCGAGCTCAATGGAGCTCTATCATTACTGCTGTGGATTTCTTTGTGGGCAGAAAAAGATGGCAACGTAGGCAGGAGCCCAGTACAAAAGGCCAGCCTGCAGCGCCGGCAGAAATGGAACGACCCACCTCAGCAGAGCTCTGTCAGGACACCTGCAGATTTCTTTGTGGGCAGAAAAATGTGCCAACACAGCGAGGCCAGTACAAAACAGTAGCCTGCAGCACAGGGAGAAACAGAACGAGTGAGTGACACAGGGGCAGTGAGCAAGCTCAACGGACCAACGCAATCAACATTCGGCATTGACAAATTCTACTCTTGAACCTATTGTATTGTCTACTCACCTCACCCCCACCCCGGACATACAGTATAAGGAAATGAGCTTCTACCAGCTCACTACAGTATGTCTTCCCTGGTAAATCTTTTGAAACAAATAAAATAATATACCTCTAATAGAACATTTCAGTAGTAACATCTGTATTGCCATCTGTAGGTCTGGATGCAAAAAAGCTGTTATAAATAAACTTCTTATTTATTCTTTATTTAAAAGTTGTATAAGATACAGGAGTTGTATGAGAAGGAAGTCTCATTTACAGTACATCCCAAGTCACAGTGGCGACAAAACAACATAAACTAATGTACACAAAACCAACTAATAACAATTACAAATGGATTGTTCCAGCAACAAAAATCTGTTTAAAGAAGACCTTCCCCAGTCACTTTGACTCTGATTAATTACTTTGCAATGGGGATTCAGGGGGATGGGGGTGTGGGCAGCCCTGCGGGGCATGAATTACACAGGGATTTGGGGAGCAGTTGGTGTGGGCAGCCCTGCGGGGCACATAATGGACACATCGGAGGCGGGGGGCACCCACTGGGATATGCTGGGCATGGGGGGTTGAGCAACTGTGGTATGCCCACTGGACTGCAGGCAGGTCTACAGGACCCCCAGGGGGCATCCGTAAGTTACACCAGCTAAATGCTGATGTAACTTACATTGCCGGTTCTCCTCCAGGGGTTCTTGTAGAATCCCAACCTTGGGGACTTTGATGCTGCCGTTCTGGAATGGGGCGCAACTGCTGCCATAAACCCTCTAGCGCCATGTCACAGGGGGTTTATGGCGCAACTGCCAGCGTAACAGCTGTTTGGCACAAGTGGCCTGCGCCATGTCGCAGGCCACATTGTAGAATCGTGCATGTTGCAACTGCTGGCGTAAGTTGCTACATGTGCCATTGTAAATGGATCAACTGCTGTTACACCAGGCGTAAGTGTACTAGAATCCATCCCAAGGCACTTAGATTTTGTCATAATGCATTGCTAACAGGGTGTCTTGGGGAAGGGGGAACACAGTATGTACACTGACTACTGGTAGGGTTCCCTTGCAACATTGTTGCAACTGCAAGGTACTGCACAGTGTGAGTCACTCCTCTATCCTACAGTGATGTCATCAGGAGCTAGCAGCCCAGCAGCTGAACAGCAAAGGAAAGTCCAGCAGGGCTCAAAAACAAATCCAAATTATGGAAGGCAGAGTAAACCTTGGCCAGGAATAACAAATGCATACACCTTTTCATGTCTAGTACTGCAAATAATGACTACAAGCTGTAACTTTTTGGACCATCAGGGAAGGTCCTCTTTAAAACATGTTTAAAAATGTGAAGGATAGGTGACATTCTAAGTTAAGAAGGAAAGTTATTCCAAGAAACCGCAGCCGCATATGAGAAACATTCTTTCTCAAACTGTGTACGGAACTTGTGCACCAAAAAAAAAACACACTGAGGCACATCTCTGAGGCTGTATTTGTGGGCAGGAGCTATTAGTTTTTCAGATAAATAATCAATCAATCAATCAAAATCTTTATTTAACCAGGCGAACACCATTGAGCAGAGCTCCTTTTCAAGGTGGACCTGGGTGAACACAGATACAAGATAACAGGGTAATACATAGAAATAATGATACACAGGCATGATCAAAAGGAAAAAACATGGATATTACATTGTAAGGAAAGTGCAGGATAACTGCTATAAATCATTTCCGATAAGCAGTTGGGCTAACAACAGTAACAGAGATAAGTCAGTAACAGTGAAAGGATGGGGTGACAGAAGCCAAAGGGAAGGGACTGGGGACCCTGAAGCACCATGTAGAACAAATGGGACCTAGAGCACAGGTCGGGAGATAGAGTAGGGCAGTAGGGCAGGGAGGGGGAGGAATAAGAATAGATCGGAGGCAAATAGAGGGGAGTATAACCAGGGGTACAAAGGTAACTGAGGAATCTGATGAAAGGACAGGGGATGCAGGGGAAGGGGAGAGTGGGTATACTAATGGGACAAGAGCAGTGGATAGCTGAAATAGGAGAGAAGAGAGGATGAAGCAAAGAAGAGAGGATGAAGTGGAAGGGAGAGGGCCAGAGAGAGAGGCTGGGATCAGTGAAGGACCGGGGGGTAGAAAGGAGGAGAGAGGCAACAGAAGAGGGAATGGGGGGGGAGGGCCATGCACCGGCTCGGATCAGAATCTAGGATGAGCCAAGACAAGAATGAGAAAGGGGTGGTTTAGTCAGGGTTAGCAAACACAGGATTCCTTATTGTGCTGAAGATAGAGTGCTTTGAAGGCTGAGATGCTAAGTTTAGATTTTAATTTCAGGGTTTTTTGAAGGTTATTCCATAGCTGGGGAAGTGCATGGCTAATGGATGCCCAGTCAAATCGAGATCTGACCTTTTTAACCTTTAAGGTAATAAAGGAGGTACTTCTCAGATCATATCTGCTTAGAGTGCAAGATGACAGGCAGACTGAGATATAGTCAGGCAGTTTATTGGTAATAGCTTTGTATGTCCAGATGGCGGCGTTTCTTTGTCGTCTGAGGGTAAGAGAAGACCAACCTACAGCGGTATACAACAAACAGTGGTGGGTGGAGTAAGAAAGTTCTGTTATGAACCTTAGAGCTCTATGATAGAGCAGGTCAAGTTCTGAAAGAGCGCTGATTGGTCCATGGCTATATAAGAAGTCTGCGTAGTCTAGTAGGGGTAGGAAGGTAGTTTGGACTAGTCTCATCCTTGCATCTGATGGGAGGAGATTTTTTATCCTATAGAATAGGCCAAGCCTTTGATGAAGCTTCTTTGTCAATTGTTCTATATGCTCTATGAAGGACAGTCTGTTGTCAAGCTATACACCCAGGTATTTGAAGTGAGTTATGTACTCTAACTGTTCACCCAGGGCAGTGGATATTGAGGAGAGAGACCCAGCCGAGGCTGGGTTCCGTAAGTTGGGAAAGGGTGAGAAGAGCATAGCTTTTGTTTTCTTGGCATTCAAAAGCAAAAGGGCATCTGATTGTTTTCAGTTTTACACATAAGGGACAACTAATGAAAAGTATGCCTGTAAGAGGGTGACAACCAATTTAGTTGATGCAATAAAGTGCAATGGTGCTCAACCCATTTTGATTTTGGGATAAATTGAAGTAACTGATAACAAACAGTTTTTAATGGGAGGAGATGTGAAGCAGAGTTATGATGATAAATAGGGTCAGATATACTATGAAATACCGTAACCCACTTGCCCGGGTTTCAGTATCCCAATGCCACATGCCCAATACATGGTTGCCCAACACTGGAATTGTGCCTGCGTCGGAGTTTATTTCATGTTTCGGGGGGGGGGGGCTTCGCCTCCTGCACCTCCCTCAATTCATATAACTAGCTCACAGGCAAAATTCCAATTTGGGGCAACCATGTGTTGGGCATGTGGTGTTGGGATTCTGAAACCCAGGCAAGTGGGTATCAGTCAAATGGAAGTATACCATAGGGTCACCATAATCCAGGAAAGGGAGAATGGCTTGCCCAATAATATGTTTGTGGTCTGACCTTGACAAGCAGTGCCTGGCACATTTTAAGTGGCCCAGGTATTGATGAACTTTTGGGACAATATTGTCAATGTGTGTTTTAAGGGTCAAGAAGGACTCAAAAGTAAGACCAAGATATTTGAATTCATGTACAAACTTGAGCGGGTGGTTATTTAGACAAATTGAAAAAGAAGAATTTACGGATGACAAAGCAGGTTGGGACCCAAACAGCATTGCTTGAGTCTTTTACTATCTAAAAGTAATAGATTATCAGAAAACCAATTCCCTATTTTGTCAAAGTCACCCTGGAGAGTCGAGGAGTGGAGAGATGGACTTCTGTGAGCATAGAAGAGGACCATGTCATCAACGTAAAGTCTGACTGAGCAATGGTCCACTACAGGATGTAGGGGATTTACAAAAATATTAAATAAAATAGGACTAAGTATAGACCCTTGAAGGACCCCAGTGGAGATGGAGAACGGAGAAGAAAAACAGCCTTTCCAGGAAACAGATCAGGTTCTCCCATTTAAACAGGATGAAAACCAAGTGATAACGTTTGTAGAAAATCCATAAGAAAATAGATGACTTAGAACCAACGAGTGATTTGTATGGATCCCATGTTTTTGTTCAAGTGCCCTGTTTTGCCAGCATAATGCTGAGGGACAGAGAATGTTTCACCTGTAACTGTGATACATAGAAACATAGAAGTTGATGGCAGATAAGGACCACAAGGCCATCCAATCTGCTCATTTTTTCTGCCTTATTAATGTGTCATGGGCCTTCACTCTATCAATGGCCTATTTATTCCTACTCATCTGTATTGCTCTCTTATGCCTATCCCATACCTGTTTGAAGCCATGCACTGTATTCATATCCACCACTTCCTGAGGTAGGCCGTTCCATGCATCAACCACCCTTACTGTGAAAAACAACTTTCTCACATTATATACTGATAAATGATAAATGGAAGTGCAGTACAATTAGAGCCACTCGCCAACCAAGGAAAGGTGCCCCACTGCTGCATTCACACACAACGGTGCAGATTCTCTCTTTGATAGTGATCATTCCCTCCAAGGGTTGCTTTTTTTAACACTGTGTATTGTGAACCATCCTGCTCAGTTGTTGCTGAGCCTTGGAGTGTTCTGGGGCACCCCAACTAAGGCACTTCATCCTTTCTTGCTTCTGTTGTTTGTATTCCATATATGTTCACACCACACCCTTGTGAAAGAAAATGTCAGTGGCTCAGCAGATTGCACACTTGCCTCTGAGGCTGTAAGATCAGAAAGCTGTGGGTTCTATCCCCATTCCAGGCACTTGGGTTAAATCCTAATACTGACACTGTAGTGCAGCATGAGTGGGGTGCTGCACTCCTTAGGTGCCGTCTTTCGGATGAAATGTTAAACCAAGGTACCATCTACCTGTTCTGGTGGTGTTCAGGTGGATGCTATAGATCCCATGGCACTTCTCGAAAAGAGTAGGGAGTTTTTATTCAATAACCACAACCAACATAATATAAAAACTATCACAGGTACCAAACCATTCAAAAATAATACATTATCATACCCAATTTCACCCATCACATACTAAAAACCTCTTTTTACTTCACACAGCTACCTTATATCTTACCCCACACAATATCTCCCACCTATATTATGTGTATTTTTTAAAGAAAACAAACCCCTGCCGGCCCAGTGGCGTGGAGGGCTGAGGCGTCCGTGCCTTACCTCCTGCCATGCTGGTGGCCCATGTTTGTGGTGGGAGTGGGCTGCCGGGGGTCAGCTAGGGAGGGAGAGGATTGAGCATCCATAGGACAGCTCTCCTCTCTTGGGGGGGGGAGTACAGGCTCAGTGCTTTCCTGACACCTAGCGGAGTCTGGGTGCAGGCACGCCATAAGCTTATCACAAGCGAGGGGGGTGGAGCAGTCGGCTGGTGTGCTGTGGGCAGAAGCGCGCACAGCACAGCTGTTGCCAGCATTGCATGCTCCACCCAGGGGGAAACTGAACAAGGAAAACAGAGGTCCCAGGTCAAGCAGGATGACAGCAGCCACCCTCCGCAGGCCCCGACTCAGAATGGTGCTTCCCCGGAACTGGATCCTATTCGAGGTGAGTCAAGCTAGGAGGGCTCCTCACTGCCCTGCCACAGAGGGTAAACCATGGGGGAAGAAGAGGTTAGCTGCCTGATGTCAGGTGTGCAGCTGGGTGGGTGGCTGAGTGAAGGTAACCGACTGGTGGGGACACAAGGAGAAACAAATTAACATAAAAAAAAAAAAAGAAAACAAACCCCTTCCACCACATTGTTACTTTATGTTTATGATGTCTTTTACAATCCTTCCTATATATTGTACCTCATGCATTGCAGTCTCACATAGTTTACTAAACTCTTCATATGACATTTCCTCTTGTTGCAATAATAATTGACAGCGACTTTGCCAAAGATAATGCTTTAAACAAGCAAAAAACACATGCAGTGTGCTACTATGGAAATGTTTCAGTAAATCAGGAAAATTCCCTAACACCAGATTTTTGTAACCTAATGTTGTTAACTATGGAAGACTCCATTTATTGGCCAAGTAAGCCCATAGCCCTTTTGCAAACTCACACTGAAACAAAAAATACTCTTGCGTCTCCACTGGTGCCCCACAATTTGGATAGAGACAATTTCCCTCCTCCACCGCCTTGTGTTTATGGTTACCCCACACTCCATACTCCCATGAGCCATCAACCATTGAACCTCCCACATTTTCTGAGGAACTCTTTTGTTGTCCAGCATTCTATACACAAACATATTTCACCCAGAGTACCTCCCTTAAATTTTGGTTCCATCGGTCCTAATTCTCCCAAAATCTTTCTATACATTCCCTTTCTATTGATTTGTATCAATTGTAATTTTTTTACTTTTCATTTTTGTAGTTTTTGAAAAGACCCCAGATAACAATCAGGAACCCCCAACCTTGTAAATCCTTTAGGTATTTCTTCCACCTAACTCCCCAAACATGTACCTAAGATATCCCAGCCCCATTTCCCAGCTAGAGACAAATGAGGTTGTAATAAGGTATTCACATTTTTATACCAAAATAAAGTATGAAAAAAAGTACTGGATGAACCATACCTAACCCCCCTTTTTTTACATACCAAATACGTGACCTGTCTTTTAATGGGATTCAAACAGTTCCCCCACAGTAGTTGGAAAAATATACCCAATAATCTTGTTTCCAAGCCAGAAGGCAAAGGAAAAATAAATCTTATAAATAAAAAACATGGCAGAAGAAACTGTAATAAAAAAAACACGTTTGAGTTTTGACATTCTCCACCCTTTCCATCTTGCCACTTTTCTCTCCCCCTCTACTAATGCATTTTCCCAGTTAACCATACTAATTTCCCTTTTCCCCCCAAAAAAACATCCAAAATTTGTATAGGTTCATTTGAAATCTTAATTCCATGCAGCGCTCTCTCTCACCCTCCTCAGGCTGTCCTAACCATAAACTTCTGCTTTTTCTCACATTCAACACTGCCCCTGATGCTTGAGAAAACCTTTCCATTTCTCCCATTCGGGACGAGATGTCCCCCACATTTGACAGAAAAATACATAAATCATCTGTGTAAGCTGGTATTTTGATCATAACCTCTTCAATAGTCCCTCTGATCCCCTGAATACCTTCACTTTTACTTATAATTAATGTGTCAATAGAGAAAACATATAGGATTGGACTCAAGGGGCACCCTTGCCTCACCCCAGCCTTAATCTGAATTGGGAGCCCCTCCCCCGCCTCCGGGGTAATTACTGCATGTTCATACGGCAGCTTAATCCATTTTATAAATGAAACTGGAATACCATAAAAAGATAATACTTTAAATAAGTACCTATGGTTAACCTGGTCAAAAGCTTTATTCTGGTCAAGAGACAACAAACACCCTTTCCTCTTTTCTCTAGAACTAAATTCATAGACATCCCTAATTATTGCCAGGCTCTCCTGTATGTTCCTATCTTGAATGGCACAAGTCTGTACTGGAAGTATCAGGCCAGAAGCAACCCTTTTCAGTCTTTTCTGCAATGCTTGCGTTAACATTTTAAAATCTGCATTGAGCACACTAATTGGTCTCCAGTTCTCGATTTCAGTTTTCTCTCCGGATGTAAATAAAAAAATTACTAACCCCAAAGTAAACTCCTCTGGGATAAAATTTGAGCTATACATAAGAGGCTTCTAGTAATCAATATAATTGTCCTCCAAGCCCTAGGCATTGCAAAGAGTTTTTCTTGGCCTGAGCCTTCCTGAAGCCCTGCATCCATTTGGCCACCTCTTTTTTAGTGTCCACCCACCATTGATAAATGTTCTCATACAATCCTAAAACTGAAACCCTGGCAACAAAAGGGATGCCAACCCTAGCTTGACCAATGCCTCCTTCAGACTGGAAATATTCATTTTCCATCTTACCATCGGTTGCACTATCCCAGACTCAGTACATATCACAACTTTAACTAATAAGTGGTCAGAAAATTAGAGAGGAATTGTATAAGACTGTACAATATTCATCCTTTTGAACACGAATACATAGTCAGTCTTTGTTGTTAATTTCCCTTTCACATGTGTAAATTTCACAGGAGATAAAGCTTTTGAGAAACAGTCCACCAGTTCAGCAATTTGCACACATTTTTTTAAAGCATAGGAATCAAAATAAACCTTTTTTTCCTACTGATCTATGCTCTTGGATTTCTAAAGTACAATTAACCCCTCCCCCCAAAAAAAATAAACATTTCTTGCAGTAGCCAAATATGGTTGTATCAGCTCACATAACTGCACTCTTTGTGCCTTAGCCTGTGATCCATAAACCACAATAAGTCTGTTGGGTTGGTTACACCAAAGCCTGTCCACCATTAAGGCCCTCCCAGGCCATAAATCCACCAGTTTTTGAAACTTCAAACCTGTACCAGAAAATAAAATCCCCACTCCGTCTGCTCTAGCAGGCCCAAAGGACCAATACGATGCACCCCATATCCAGGCCCTTTTAGCCTGAGTCACCAAGTGAACCAAATTTAACCATGTTTCCTGTAGGAAAATCACCTCACATGTTAAATCCCTCAACTGAGACCATACTGCATCTCTTTTTTTCCCATTTAATACTGCAAATATTTGCAGAAGCTAAAGAAAACAGAACCATTAATCTAACTAAATTCTTAGTTGACAACACTGTGTGCATTCTACTCATAGTACATCAACATCAAGATTCAAGAGTCTTTTCTTCTTTTTCTTTTTTCTCCCAAGCCCTTTCTTCATCTCCCCTTTTTTTCTGTATCCTGCTGCATAGAATGAACTGAAGATGTATCTGACTCTCTGTCCCTAAACCAGACTCTCCTTCTTTCTGGAAACCTAAAACATTAATGGGATAAGACAGAGCCAGATCCAATGAAGACCCTTTTTGACTACTGAGACTTTTCCATCTCTCCAGCCCTAGATTGTTTTCCAGAACAGCTGAGGGAGGGGGAGGAGGCATCTGATCTCCCTTTTCTTGCACTACCTCAGTAACTGGCGCCTCAGCCACCTCCATCAGCACCTCCTTTTCCTGAGGAGCTCCTTCTGACCCTTCCATCTCAGCCATTATCCCAGCCAAGGGCTCAGACCTTTCAGATAGCACCTCCTGATCCAAAACATCAACCTGATGAACCTCTGACCCCTGTGTGGGGGGCTCAGAGGCAGAGGACCCAGTGGGGGCTGACTGCCCGGCCTCCTCAGCCGGAGTGGATGAACTACTGGCTGCCTCTGCCTGTTGGGCCTTTTTAATTAAGTTATCCAGATTTATACTCCATGCATTGTTCCTGGAAGCCCATGGGCAGTTTTGATACATATGTCCATATTCCTTACATAAATTGCATTGCACGTGATTGCAGCATTGGGAATTACTATGCCCACATTCCCCACACAGCCCACATCTGATAGTGTCACAAACATTATATAAATGCATACGGGAGCCACACCTATAGCACGCCTTAGGTTGGCTGGGGTAGAAACAGACCCCACTGTCTCTACCCAAGAAGAAGCTGTTAGGAATGTGGGTTACCCCCTCCTCAGAATGGTGTAACTTCACCTTAAACCTCCATCCACCAGTCCACAAAAACTCAGCATCTATGATTGCCTTGGGAGCACTTAACACGTCACATCTTTGGTTTAGCCAGTGGAGAATGTCAAACACTTGCACACACTCATTTTGAAATATCACAGTAATTGTTTTAATAGTAGGCATAGTCAGGGGAATAGCAATAAAGAGAACTCAGATGGGAGAAAATTTCATCAAGTTATACTTTAACCAGAATCTTTCCAACTGTTTCATTGATCTAAAGCTTATAACAAACACATCCTCCCCAGACACATGGATCAGAGCATAAATCTTGGAAGCTATTACTCTCATAGACTCTTTCAGAAGCTTCCTGCCTATGTGCAACCTGTCTGGGAATAAATCTAATCCATCGTTATACTTCAGCCACACTGCATTCCTTCTTGAAGTTGGCTCAGTAAAATTAGAATAGTTAGAGGAATATGATCTTCCTCTGGGGGAGGGAGGGGAGATCTGAAGAGCCAGACACTCCTTGCTGCTGAGAACCAGACCTAAAGATCGTTACCCCTCTTGAAACTGCAGAAGAATACAGTCTAGCACCATTACTCTGACCTTGTTCCTGTTCCAGAGCCAGCGCATTTTGTTCTCTAAAATGTCCCCTGCTTACAGATGCCTTGTAATTTTGCTCTACTGCCTTATTAGATACACTTTGTTGTTCTTGCAAACCAAGCTTCTCACCAGCATCACTACTCGAAAGAGAAGCAGCCTTCCCCTCCCTCTTCTTATTTTGAACTGCCACTAGCCCGGTTTTGGGAGGGGACATTCCCACCCCCACAACTTTTTCCCCACTACTTCTGTCAGTACTTTCCTTCTGTGCAATGTCAAATCCCCCAGGTTTTACCTGTACCACCATTCCAGATGATGCCACTTCTTTCTGTGTACCCTCCGGGGGAACCTGCAAGAAGTCCAACCAACCATACTCCGGCTGCCATTTCCCATCTGGTCCTTGCACCTAGCATTCTCCTTCCAAGGCCACACTGGGAGACCAATCTTCTTTGCGGTGTTCCTCCTCAGGTAATCCAAATGCCCACACCATAGTTAGACAAACTGAGGGACCTGGTGCTTCATCCACTGGGTCTGACCTGCTTTCTGTGGAATCCTTCTCCCTCGCCCCTCTGGGTGCACCACCACTACTTCCTGGTTCTACTGAGACTTTTTTCTAGGCCTCTTTTCTCTGTTCCTCTATACGATGTCTGTCCTCTTCCTCCAAAAGCTGTTGCGCTTCCAGATGTTTGTCTTCCAAGACTTGCTCAAGATGAGCCACCGCCATCCTGATATCTTG
The DNA here is from genome assembly GCA_016271365.2 of Neoceratodus forsteri. Taxonomy (NCBI): domain Eukaryota; kingdom Metazoa; phylum Chordata; order Ceratodontiformes; family Ceratodontidae; genus Neoceratodus; species Neoceratodus forsteri. The sequence goes on along the minus strand of CM028137.1, from coordinate 739,206,561 downwards.
GTCCGATGTTGCCAGGGGATCCTCACCGACCTCCATGCCCTCTTCCATTCTATTGTCCTTGCCCTCTGACAGTTTACTCTCCGAGTCTTCTAACACGGCAGCTGACACATATTAATCCTCATCTTCTAAATTCTTTTCCACAGAGGTACAGACTCCTTCACTTGGTTGTGCAGACACAACCTCCTCCATTGCTTCCACAGTAAGACCTGACCATCCAAACATAGACCACAGTGCCGCTACCACAAGAGTAGGGGAATTTGTTTATTGAAAATTCATATAGTATTATTAATTATGTAATACAATTACTTTAAATGAGCATCACAATAAATAGAACATTGCTTTATGAGTCATAATACATCAGTATAAAGAACATATATCTATCATTTATGTTATAGGCACTTCGCTGTCTGTGAGCCACGGTAAGGTTCTCCAATTTTGCGACAAAGTACGCCTGTCATATGGCTTTACCTCTGTTTTATATATCCCCTGTAGTTCATTAGTGATTTTTGCAGAAGTTCTACATGCGAAAAATTCTTTTGTTGCAGTGTGAAGAGACTCCTAGCATTCCATATATATCATTTAAAAACGGTAAATATTACATTTAGGGTATTCTTTTCCCACTTCTTCCACTGAGGGGGATAAAACCCATAGATTGTTTCATAAGAAACTGTCAAGAAAGCTTTTTCATTCCAAGTCTGAGCTACATAGGTCCAAACGGATAAAATACATGAACAAGTGAAAAATAAGTGTGGCATGGTTTCAAGCTTTTGCACGCAATCTGTTCTCGAACAAGATCTCTCCTCTAATTGTTCATGTTTTTGATTATCTTTCACATTAAGTGTCTCATGACAACATAGCGAATGGGTATCTTTTAATTTGGGAAGAATTTTTTTTTCAGTTATTAACCTCTGTAAGTTCCGCTGCTGGAGATCAGGGCATTCTGGAAATATGACAGATTCAGAAAAGTGTGTCTATACAATTTTGTCGTATACCATTTTTCTTGTTTGTGTGCGGAGTAGTGTACTGGTTACATTCCAAGATTTCAATTTAACAAATACCTCGCAAAGATATGGTGCTACTTGTGGGTTAGTTCTAATGACTTTTTGTTTCCCAGCTCTCCATGCTATGAACCAAGCCTGTATTGATGGGTAAAAAAGATCTGCCCAGTGCTTTAAAATATTCTCTAGTAATAGTTGGAAGTTCACAAATATGAACTGGCAGTAAAAAAACAGCAGGGGGTTTACCATATTCAGCCTACCTTGTCATACTGGTAAACAGAGGATATTCTTTTTGATGGGGTTGAGGTGGCTACCCGATACTGCCTGGAAAAAGATGCTTAATATGGTTGCTTTGCATTGTTTGGGTGGGGGAAATATGTTACTGAGAAATGTGAAAAGGGGCAGCAAGTAGATGTTGATTAAATAAATTCTTTTAGTTTTACTCAGTTGCCACTTATTCCAACTAGCTACCATAGCGTTCTCTTTTGATTTTTTTATCCCAGTTGTACAGATCAGTCGCTAGGGCTCTAAATCCTATTCCTAAAATCTTTATGGGGTCTCTGGTTAACGTAATACCTGTGATTCCCGAGACTGAGAGGGGGCCTAGTCCCAGCTCCCTGCCTACACGTCTCTGTTTATTCAAAGAAGTTCCTGAAACCTTCCCATGGTTCTCACAAAGCTTCACAGCATGTTCTGCCACTTGGAGGCTTGGGGCTAGTATGCAGATGTCATCAGCGTATGCCATAGCCGAGAATGGGATGCATGTGCCAGCCGTGTGGATTGTTGGCATTTCTGTGTTTAAAACCCTTAATAAAGGGTCTATACTAAATATGTATAGTAATGGGCTAAGAGGGCAGCCCTGTTTTACTCCTTTTTTAACTGGAACAAGGAATCCAATGTGACCATTGACTAAAGGGGGGACAGTTGTATTTTTGTATATTTTCATTAACCAATTGATAAAGGTATCTGGAATGTTATAATGCTTGAGAGTTAACCACAAGAAGGCATGACTGATGGAGTCAAATGCACTTTTTTGGTCTAGCAAGAGAATATAGCCCTTCAAACCCTGTCTGTGATCTCTTTCAAAGATTTCCCTTAATAGAATCCATTGGTCTGTGATGGCCCTTCCTGCAATGGTGCAGGATTGTGCTGGTATAATGAGATATTGAGCAGCTGTTAATAAACGTTTAAGTATTTTCATTAATATTTTGAGATCTACATTCAAGAGGCTTATGGGTCTCCAATTTGACAAGTCTCGCTTCTCACCTTTCTTGTGAAGGAATATTAGGGTACCACCCACCATATCTAATGGGAAATCAGATTTATTTAAAAGATAGTTATATGCTTCTGCCAGCTCTTTGGAGATGTCTGGACCTAAGAATTTATATATTTCAGATGCTAGTCCGTCCCTGCCAGGGGCTTTCCCTGGCTCTAATGAGGCTTTTGCAAATTCTATTTCTGTTGAAGCAATGGGTTTAGTTAGCTCCAACAATACTGAAGGGCATTCAGGGACCTCAAGTGTTTGCAAATATTGGGTTATCTCCTCTACATGTACATTCTCTTCTTGAAACAGTGACTTTGTATAATATGTAACCTCTACCATTATGTCCTGTTGTGTTGTTTTTGGACCATTATCCTGGCCTAATACTGTTTCAAAAATGTTTTTCTGAACTCTTTCCTTGCAACTTAAGAAAGGGCATACTGTTAAAAATTTCCCTCGGGTGCCGAATTCCTGCTGTATTTTTACTGCTTTTGTTTGTTTATAATGAAATTACTTCATTTTTTCTTTAATTACAACAATTTGTGAGAAGAAGTTATATTTGGTGGATTGGGCTAATGACATGAGATGCTGCTCTTGTTTTCTGTACTGTAGATAGTCATAGTAATCTTTATCCTGAATAGATTTACTTATAGCTTTCATGAACTGTATAAGATCTTGTTTAGTATCTACCCACCATTGCATGGGGTCATCATACACCTCGCATTCTGATTTTCGAATGATGATAAAATATTCTACTTGTTGCAATACCTCTTCTTTCTGTAAATGGGAGGAGTTCAGTTTCCTAGAACCACCACCACACGTCTGGGTGGTTTTAGTTCCTATTGAGACATAACGCTCACAATGGTCTGAGTATTCTACTGGGACCACTTTAGCTGACTGCAAGGGTAAATTCCTGCTAATAAAAAAGAAGTCTATATGTGTTGTATGTGTAACCCCTCACCCCTGCCTTTCTAGCAAAATGACAGGTGGCATGCTGTTGAAGCTGACAGCAGTACCTGGTGGGGACCTGGGTTCAGGGAGGATGAGGTTACTTGGCACAGGTGGGCCTAGGTTTGGCTACTCTGCACAGGGGTACCCAAGTAAATCCGAACACAGGAAGCAATAACTGTAATGTCCAGAACCAGGAATGGGATTCTACAGTGTGGCTTTTATTCACATCCAAGCTGAACAAACAAAGCATAGACAGACCCCCATGGGGCTACATTTCCTGGTAATGCAGATTAGAGACAACAGAACACTTTATCACCATTTCCAGCCCTCAGGCTCTAAACCCACCCCCGGACTTGCATGCAGCTTTGGGTACACAGCCTGACTTGTACACACTTGGGTTTTCCCCATTGGCCCGGCTCCCCCGCCGGCCACTTGATCCACAGTCCATTTGAGGAATGAACCAATTATCCTGTTGTGGCTCCCCAAACCACACTAGAATCTTCGACTCCTAGAGAGAATTTTCCTTACAATCCCACATCTGGATACTTCCCCCACCACTGGCCAAGTGCCTGAGGCAAAGTAGAAATCCACAGAAGAAATCCGTAGAGGTGGACCTGGTCACTAAAGATGGGGGCCATCCACCTCCAGCTCCCACAGCCCATACCTGGCCATTTCTCTGGACACTGAACAATTCCTTTTCTGAACTTTCAAATGTAGATTAAGGGTAGACATCTGTCACATCACCTCTACATATTATTTGCATCCCAACAAACTCTGGAACTTGAAACTACTTTTAACTTGCTTAGCCCATTACTCTAGGCTTCCCAATATTTAGTAGTTCAATCCCACATTGTCACACAAGTCCCAGGGTGAAAAACATAGGCCCTTTTAGCCAGAGCAGACACTCACGCTTACGTTGCAGGTGCCAAACAGGCGACTCACAAATCTTTTCTCCCAAATAAATACTGGAACATACAGGCAGCTTTTCCTCCACAAGCAGAACTAGGGGGTTTCCCCAGGAATCTGCAAGGAAACCTTTTCATCCCCCTCTGGAGGGAGGGGGCACTGAGACCCGAAAACAGCGGTCTCCACCACTTCAGTAATCTTCTGTGTCTCTCTTTAAGGTGGAGACACACACCCTATTTACTGAAAAGTAGCCCTCTGTCAGGGCTGAGGCTCCTAGAGCCTTTACTGAGCTGCTTTACCAGCAAGCTCCCTACTTCTCACCCACTCACTGAAGACTGACTGAAGACACTGACTTCAAAACTCCCAACGTTCTATCTAACTGCCTTTGCTGCAGATTCCAATGTGGCTCATGCACAGGGGCGGACTGGCCAGGTCACAGGCCAGGATGCTACAAAAGGAGGACAGGCCACATTTGCATGAGCTGCTAGTCGTCGGAACATTTCTACATGAAACGTGACTATTGTTCTTACAGTAGTAGTAATTGAACTTCTAATACTACATTTTTAAGCCCAATTAACATATCAATATTTTAAACATCAACCCGTTAATTTAACAGCTACAGAAAAGAAAACACACACAATGACTTAATTAATATAGTTTACTGAAATCTGTAGAGTGATGCACATAAAGAAAACTGTTTTGTAAAGTTCAGACACATGTAAAGGATGTGTTCAGATAAAAAAGATATTTACAAAAAGAAATTAAAGAATATTGACTGCAAGTGATTTGGTCCTAGGACCTAGGTTGGTAGTTTTATATTAAGTACTGGATTCATTTGCTGGTATTGTTACATATGCGATGAAATAGTCTTTCACACAAAACCGTCAAGTTTCTGACACATTATGGCATGAGCAGGCAGACAACTTGAGCCCTGTAGCGTTCTGCCATAGATAAGCAAAATATATAGTACATATTTTATGTTCTGTGAATGTCAGTAAGTAAGCAATAGAGCCACCACATGTCTTAAACTGAAGCAACTGAGCCCTCATTGCAGTCCCAACACCCATAATAAAACATTCAGATAATGTGAAGTGGACAAGCAAGGGGGTTATATGGCTTGCAATGCATTGTGATGTAACCAGTGTCATCATTTGCCTACAACTAGAACTTGTCAAATGGTCTGGTAGGATACATCATGCAAAGGGAGAGTGCAGTAGCTCTGTGCTGTGAAGTGAAATATTATATGTAATACCCCTCCTTTACATGTAGGAGGCACTGCATGCTGTTAAACTTTGAGCAGAAGACAAATGTTCCCCACTGTCACCGCCGCTAGCAGTATCACAATGTCATGTAAAGCCAGACCCACATCATTTCAAAAAAGAGTGTGTGATGTATTAGGTGTGTATCTTCCAGTTCTATAACACCTGGATGCCATTTTTGGCAACAGTCATGGAGGAGTCAGCCTGAGGATATAAAGTTTAAACTACATGACAGTTATAAAGTTTGTTCTTTGACTCAATGAAAACATGGTGTGTAAATCAGAAAGACACACTGATACACCATCCACAAAACTAAATGAAAGATGAAGCAATAACTATATTTGAACATGTGCTTGAATGTAGCTTTCACAGACTAGTCACTGCCTGCACACATAACATGGACTTTATGGATTAGTTCGCCATTTTGCATGTCCAAATGTTCATTTGACAGTGGAATTCTTAAATGCTGCTGCTTGCAGCCATACCTCTCACACACTGTTTATCTTGCTGGTAGGTCAAGACATTTAGTTACAGTTACAACTGCAGCAGATTTGTACCTGCTATGCATCACAAAATCTAGCATATAAAAGATGCAGTAGGAAGGGAACATGAGAAATGGTATTCAGATGTTAATTTTTAAATTTTGCAGTGGCCAAATTCACTATGAAACCTGTGTACTTCCAACAGTGAAGCTTGCCTGCCCTGCACACTACTAACCCTCAAGGGCTGATGTAACCCCCCTCCCAGGTGTGTGTGTGAGGCATAGAAACTGAACTGCACCATGGGAAACTGTCAAGTAACTGCTTTAATTAGTAAATCAGTCAGCATTCCATTCCCCATCCCCACATGAAAGTTTTGTACCTACTGGTGATTCCAATAACTAGCTTTGTCTCCAACACACTGCAGGGTCAGCAGCAGACCTTGCCGACTTTGCAGGGCGATACTAGTGGGACTGGTGTGAGGAAAGGCTGTGTATTCATTTTAACTTACTTAGTTTTGACCATGGAAGTAGCCACTGTGAAGTTTCCATGCACCAGAACCAAAACTGTCACTGGCCTGCTCCATGGATGAGATCCCAGAAAATATTACCGGTTTTTCGAACCTTGAACCTGTGGGATATTGCAAGAATGCCCAAGTGATACCTGTTTGTACCCAATGGTACCTCCTAGAGCTTATCACCTCCAAGAGCAGCATGAAGTTTTCCCTTCACAGCACAGAAGTAATGCACTGTCACTTGTCTCTCCCTGTGAGGGAGCAACAAGTACAGCCAGAGTACAGAAATGCCCTGTAGTCATTCAGGTTCTGTAGCTGGGAGTTTGGCAGTAGCTGTGGCCCAAGTGATAGCCGTTTGTACCCAGTGGTACCTCCTAGTGCTTATTACTTCCAAGAGCAGCATGAAGTTTTCCCTTCACAGCTCAGAAGTAATGCACTGTCACTTGTCTCTCCCTGTGAGGGATCAATAAGTACAGCCAGAGTACAGAAATGCCCTGTAGTCATTCAAGTTCTGTAGCTGGGAGTGTGGCAGTAGCTGTGGCCCAAGTGATAGCTGTTTGTACCCAATGGTACCTCCTAGTGCTCATTACCTCCAAGAGCAGCATGAAGTTTTCCCTTCACAGCTCAGAAGTAATGCACTGTCACTTGTCTCTCCCTGTGAGGGAGCAATAAGTACAGCCAGAGTAGAGAAATGCCCTGTAGTCATTCAGGTGATGTAGCTGGGTGTTTGTCAATAGCTGTGGCTCAAGTGATACCCGTTACCAATAGCATAGGTGCTTCATAAGTAACATGCAGTTCCCCGCTGATCCCAGCAAACATCACAGGTGTGAGAGGTATGGCACTGTCAACAGTGTATAGTGCTGAATGCATTCAACCTTCATCATTACACTGTGTATATAATGTAAATGTCAGCCTATGACTATTACCCTGTAACACATAAGAAAGAGGTCATAGCTAAAGTGATAAGTAACCATGACCTCCTCCTTACACCTGGCATGACTTGTGTTATAAATAACAACATGGCATTTTATTTTTAATTATGTGGCATAGTGAACATGTTAATAATTTGACACGTCATGAACTTTTAGTGGTGGCTGGAAGGGACCCACCCACTAATCATCAAGTAGGAACAGAATGATGTGCCCTCTATGTAACACTACATTATATTGTATATGCATGTGTGAAGTACGGTCCAGCCTCTCTCGTTTGACCCTGTAAGAGTGCTGTACATGTTTTTTTTTATTAGGTCTCTCGGTGAAAGTCGTCCAAGTACAGTAAACGTCTCATTTCTTCTGAGGAGTCTGCTAATCTATTAATCACATCATCATGTGTGATCTGAATGTCTTTTTCAATGTTCATCAGTATTAAGGCCTCTAGATGATCATCTCTCAAAATAGACCTCAGTCGTGTTTTGATTAGCTTCAGAATTGAAAAGCTGCACTCGCATGAAACCTGTGTGTATGACAAGGTCAATAGTACTTTCAATGCACACACCAAAGATCCATATTTAGCAGAATGAATTGCAAATGAGTATGCGGCAGCAAACGCACAAGATATGCACTGTTTACATAACCTTTGTGATTTTAATGTGCAGTGCAATACCTCTTCGGTCAATGAATTTTCAGTGTTCTCAGCAAGGTGCTCATCAGTGTCAGGTGGTTCCTCTATCATGTCTTCAAGATCACTGGATATAGCATTCTCTGGTTCAGCTATTAATCGTACATTATGATACTTGTTCCCAGTATGGCTTCTTGGTTGCTGTATAGTACTAGCTGATAATGCACTGTAGCTAGATGCAAAGGAAACAAGTTCATCTTGTAGTTCTTGAGGATCTACACTAGCCATACTGGCAATCACCTGCATCGCTCCGGCTTGAAATGTAAATCCAGGTTCGAAAAAGATGTAATATTTTCTGGGATCCAGCTGTGACGCATCCTTCATCAAGGCTTCATGGGTAATAAATTTATCATCCAGTGTTGTAATGGAATGGTTTAAAATGACTTTGTAGCTCTCAATCTCATACATTTTCCTGGCGTCTCCAATATGGCCCCTTTCATCAGATGCAAACTCCCCTGGCATGCGTTTACAAGTCCTTGTCCTGGTCTCTGGAAGAGATGTCGACCACTGGATTCCATGTAGTTCATTTCTTGAATAGTGTTCCATCTCTTGATCGATCATGTCTGCAAATTGTTTAGCCTGATCATAAATTGCATCAAACTGATCCAAAAGGTCAACAAGCTTTGATTTTAAGTTGTACAATAGGTTCCATGCTTGCAAGTAGTCTAACCGTGAAGACTGAAGGCATTCAGCTGCACCTGAGCTAAGGGCGAATATTTTCAAGAATACAAATCCTGTGAGGATGGTGTCAAATTTCAATAAGTTGTTAAGTAAGCAGTGTGCTTCAGATCTAGCTGTCGTATCAAATTCCTCTGTTCCACTCTTGATTACCATTAATGTTCTTATTAGAATCTTGAATCGCTTCCTTTCACTTGTGGGAGTGGCTGAGCCATCAAAAATGTGCACAAGGGTCACTTCTCTTGCCCACCATCTTGTTTTGCCAATCTTTTGAAGATGCAGGAGCATTTCACTACCCGACACAGACGCAGATTCTTTCAATGTTCTCTTCCAGACATTGGTGCATTTATATGAATCTAAAGTAAACGTGGCCAGTCTTTCTAACAAACCAAAAGTGAGGCAGCAAAGTGGATGCACTTATGACGAGATAAGGCCAAGTTGAGAACATGACTGTAGCAATGAGTGAAAATGGATTTAGGCGCTACATCTGTTAGTAGTTTCTGAAGGCCATTTTGACACCACTCATGTTTGGTGCTCCATCAAAGCATGACTTACTATTTTCTTCATAGAAAGGCCAAGTTTTTCCTCCAACTCTCTTTTCAGTAAGTCAAACAGATCCTGAGATTTGGATGATGTGGTTATTGGCAGGAATTTCAACAATCTTTCTTTCACTTCAGTGTTCTTCACATAATGAATGCACACTGCGAGCTGGTCTGTTACTCCGACATCTTGAGAGGAATCAACCATTATGCTGTGGTACCCAGCTTCTTTTAATTCTATTGCAATTGTTTCTTGAATGATCTGACAAACTATTCGAAGAATTTTGTTGAATGTTGTTTTGGACAAAAATGTCACAAGTGAACCACGCCCAGCTCCTCTTCCAGAACCACATGCTTTATTCACAGATGCATTTTTCCGCTTCATACTGGCAGCGATTGCCAATTTCAAATGCTTGTCTAAAACTGCATCAAACTTGGCCCAGGAAAGCAGCAATTCCAGAAAATTTCCATGATTTGTTAATGGATCTTCAAGGCTGTAAGCTTCTTCACCTCAATGAGCTTGGTATTCTATTCCTTGTCTTCCAATATAAAGTGCGGCTGCTTCAACGATTCAACTTAAAAAACACCTTCTTTCTTTTACCTGCTGGTATCGGGCATCAGCAAGCTCCCGATTAATTGTACTTTCTATATTTTTCTGATTTCTGGCTGCCAGTTATCCAGCTACAGCACTTGAATGACTACAGGACATTTCATGTTTTGCTATCTTTACATAAACACTCTTGATTGAAACAGAAACCCCAGTGCTTGCAAATGGCGATTCACAATTTTCAGTGAAACACATGCAAATGCTGCAAAACAGTTTGCGACTATCCTTACAGAAGGAGATCCATTTTTTCTCAATGTTCTGATGATTACCGCTAACTTGTCTATGGTATGTCCTTACAGGGTCAATTGGAAGGTCTGGACCAATGGGCTGTACTGGATGTTTACTTAAAAAACTGCAGTTTCTCCATTATTGTGGCATGTAATCGAGGTGGATGAAATGGATTTGAGATGAAACACTGTATGCTTCTATTTACTAGGTTACTACTGTCTATGTTTCCATCACCATCTTTCTCACTATCAGTGCCATTATCACTAGCAGTTGCATCTTCCAGATGCATCTGTGACTCCTCATCTTGGATTCTCTGAACCTGACTGCGTTCAATATGAAGTTCAGCTTCTGATGGACTTTGCACTGTCACCACAATACTATCAAGTGATGAAGTAGCTGCTGCCGACAATACTGACGCTTGTTCAGCAGTGCTACTGCTATTTGTTGGTAATGGACTCTGCTGAGTACTTACACCCTTAGCAGAACTGTATGATGGAACAGTATCAAAATCACTTTCAAAAGCTGTATCGTTAAGTGGAATTACATTACATTCAGTATCAACTTCAGACAGCTCTACGTTACTAAACTGAGAACATGACTCTCTATTCCCAACATTAGACTCATCCCTACATACTGATACGGTTAATCCAGATTGAGAGACACTGGTCTGGGAGAATGAAAGCTTTCACTGTTTACAGTCCTCTCCAGCTTGTAATAGCTTCTTCCTTTCTGCATCTTTCTGCCTTTCCCATCCTGATGCTCTCTTTTTCCCAAGAAGTTGTGAGCAGCTTTCCTTGTCCTTAAACATCTTACTGTCTTTGATGACTTGTCTGGCTGTGACCTCACCTAGCTGTCCTGGCTTCAGCACTGTCTACCTCTGTTCTTGCTGTTCACTTGCTCGTGAGCACAAGCTGTCCTAAAGAATAAAAGTTTACTGTCACTGGCTTGTTCTTACAGCATACCTCTACATACAATAGCTATATGTACACACAATCCCTTCCTGTATATAAAGACAATAATGGATATGGGCAGAGAGTGTTTCATGCACTGTTGACCTTCTCTGGTAATGCTATCGTTCATGTCCTGAACGATAGTATCACTCACTCTCAAAGTATGGTATCCTCACTTCGTGAGTGATATTTTTCTGTGCTTTACAAGCACATTAAATGCATGATCCATATATTAAAAGTTCTTAACATCATCTCATACACCATCTACACTGCTTCAGACAAGGAGTATATCGTATTTTAAATATTATTATTCCGGAGAAGGACAATGAGGAGGACCACGTAGAGACTATGTTGCACACCAGAGGGAGAAACTATTTTTACATTCTTAACCAGCATTTTACCATTTACCTGATTCAGGAACAAGAGGGCCCAAGTGCTCAAGTGACACTCCCAACACCAGGGGTGACCCCTCCTTACAGAAACACATGGTGCTGAAAGAGGTTGCCGCTGAGCCCTTTGAGACACTGGTATGCCATTGTGCCCCATACTTAATTATACAATGGGTCTGAAAATCCAGTAACCTCACTGGATTGAAACACATCACATGACAGTGATAAATCCTCCAGTATACCCACTGTAAAAGTTTTATATCACTATAAAACCAAAAAAGAAATTGAACATTGTATAATAGCAATATACTATGACGGGGAGTGGGTATATGGGTGGATTTACCAATTCTGGTGTGGTTAAGTCACTCAGCTACGCCTTGTGACCAAACTACAACAGGCGTGGTAAATCCACCAATATACCCACTCCCTGTCATGGTATATTGCTTAAGGAACATGTCAGAACCTTATAAACCTATTTCATCTACGTCATGACAGTGGCTGTACAGAAAGGAATGCCACCACCTTCAAATGTTCTAAACAGAGCGCGATCACTGGTAGCATACAGTTTTAAAACTTTCCATTCATAACAGTTAACCGAAGACAGCGTTCACCATTATGGGCCTAGCTTCAAACCCCTCTGTTGTCTCTGAATATGAAAACTTCAGCCTAGCATTGCATAGCAGAAAAAATACAACAACAACAAAAAAATATACTTTGACATTCGGCTGCTAAAGTCTTACCTGTCAGATGTACAGGAACATCATACCATCACTGGTACTCCAGTCCAATCGCTGAACTGTAGGTCATGTGGCCGACTTTATCTACAAAAAAATGTAACAACAGATCAGAATACGAGTCGGGTACTGTTATATGGTATTCTTGGTATCGTAGATAGGTATTTGTTAAACAACTATGGAAGTTCCATAAATTTAAAACCAACCAACAATATATTGAGTAATGTGCCATTAAAGGTAATTAAAAATGTTATCTTACTAAAAATAAGAAAAATGTGTGGGACTATTATGCAGTGCAAGAATATGTAAAGGATTTCAATTGTTTTAAACAATAAAGTATTTCATACTTCATAGTGTGTATTACTATCTGTAAACATGTGTGACCATGGCATAATCGCAATATGACACTATAAGATGTAGGTTATGCTGGGATTTACCAACACCTGACCTGGATTAGCAAATTGGCGATGGCCTCGTTTGTAAACCATGCCAGGTGTGGGTAAATCACTACGCAAACTACACACCCTTGGTATGCTGCTTAAATAGTTAGTTACCCAAGTGTGGCAAAACAAAAGAAAAACTCCCTCAATTTTGGCAGGCAAAGCGACTCTGTACAAAGCATCCCCTCCATTAGCAGTGCCACAACACCAGTCAATTTCGACAAAGCAGAAAATTTGTTAATAAGTTTAATAGACCCACTGACCGATTTTGTAATAAGTGACTCCTCGTCTGAAAATTACTGGTGAGTGACAAGCTCTGTAAAGTAATTGCTCCTTCCTTTAACATTAAATACTAAATGTCTTTTTTTCTGCCCCAATTTACAGTACCTGATGTATGCAATTATCAAGGTGCAATCCTCCAGATGTGAGTGCCGAATCTGAGGATGCATGCTACGTGACCTCAACGAGGGAACTGGATGGGTTTTTTCCTGCAATCGCCTGTTTTTCCTTGTTACAGACTATGGCAAAGCATTTTTAAATAGCAGTAGTACAAATGTCAGTAAACTTGTTTGGTCTTGCAATAAATGTTTCTCCTGACAAAATCACAATGCGTGGTGCACATTCTTCTACAAGGTAGGGTGTATTAGCTCACCACTGTGTTGCTGCGTACAGTGGTGGGAGAATGGGGTGGTCAAGATTGTTAAGCTTATCAAAACTATCCGTGGCCCCAACACACTATCAGAGACAATCAACACACACACACACACACACACAATAATATTTTCTTTTTAGACCACATTTTCAACATTGGCATTTTTCCACACCTCATCATGATTAGAATAACTGTCATTTTCACATCCTGTTCGAAAAGTGTTTTCGCACCTGTGACACCAGATGATGGGACGGGGGTACCAAGATGGTACATAGATGGCATCGGGGAGCTGTGAAGGGTGCCACTGGACCACCTTAACGGAGGTCACACATACAGGGCCACACTCGGGGGTGTATGGTTGATGAATAGTCACCCATGGTGTGCCTGTGCCGCCATACAGCAGTGCATTGCAGACGTAAGCCCCATTTGGGGCAGGTCGACACAGGCCAGCTTTGTGAACTGCACGGGAAACACAAACCCTTAACCCAGAGGAGGATTACATGGGGGGGAGGGGTAGTAACAACAACAAAAATGAAAAGAGACATGAGATAATCAATCTTATCAAGTAACCTTAAGGTTAGGAAGCAATGTGAGATGGCAGTAGTGAGGGCTGGGTGATACTGGGATGTATATAGAGAGAGGCATCACTGGCAGAAAACAGGAAGTTGTTATCCCTCTGTACAAACAGTTGGTGAGACACCATCTGGAGTACTGTGTCTAGTTCTGGTGACCCCATCTGTGCAAGGACATAGACATGATGAAGTCCAGAGTAGGGCAACTAATGCAAGATACAGTAAATTACCGAATTAGTTGCAGCTCACTTACAGTACAATAAACAGAACCCCAGTGTCCATACCAGAATGCTGATCTTAAAATCGATGCATGCTAAGAAACAGGACCACAGACTCCCATAACAGCATGCTCACACCCGTTACATTACTTCACACACTAGTATTCACATTTCTTCTAAGGGGTGCTACTAGGTTGTGGCATACAACATTCAATGTAAAAACAGTAGCACACATCAACATGCCCCCCCAAAACACACAGCGTAACATTTTTTTATGTTGGCTCGTGCTTGCGCAGCCAACTTCTTGCGGTAGTAGCAGATTTGGAGGCACGGTCACTGTTGGGCGAATGCAGTGCACACATCAGAAGGTGCGTCCCTCATTCCCCAATGAGGCAGCAGGAGGCACTGACCACATGCATGCATAATGTGGACATCACAACAAAGAAAATGTCCACTGCAACTTCGCCCTCATGCAGCGTGACCATTACACGCCTCCCATAGTGCAGGCAACATGGCGGCACCGACTGCCACCACTGCTGCCAGTCACAATGCCGACAGGAGAGCCCACTCCCCATCAGCATAATGTGCCCCCCCTTCTTGATTGCCGAGGGGGGTTCCCAATCCCTCTCGGCATAATGTGTCCCCCCAGTTTCTCTTTACCAATGGGCGCCCAATCCCCGTTGGTTTTAACCTCCTGTATTTTGCCGACGTAGGTGCCCAATCCCCCTTCAGCAAAAGCGCACACACCCTACCCACAAACACTGAGATGGCACGCTGGGAGCCCAGCACTCAAACTGTGGGATGCCAGCACTCAAACTGTGGGATGTCAGCACTCATAAACTGTGGGATGCCAGCACTCATAAACTGTGGGATGCCAGCACTCTTAAACTGTGGGATGTCCGCACACAAACTGTGGGATGTCCGCACACAAACTGTGGGGTGCCAGCACTCAAACTGTGGGGTGCCAGCACTCAATCTGTGAGATGCCAGCAAACTGTGGGATGCCAGCACTCAAACTGTGGGATGCCAGCACTCAAACTGTGGGATGCCCACACTAAAACTGTGGGATGTACGTATTCAAAATGTGGGACACCAACATTGAAAATATAGGACAGGTTTCAGATGTGCATAGCCTCGTAACCATAGTGGGATTTTAACACTGCCCTTAACCCCAGTCTAGAAAAATCAGGCCAGTCAACTCACCAGCCTTGTAGGACAGCTAAACTACTGGATGGAATGATTAAGTGCAGAACTGGGCCTTATGGAAGTCTGGTGATACATGAACCCCAGAATGCGAGATCATACATACTACTCCTCTAGACACTCCCAGTAATCTAGGATTGACTTTTTCCTTATCTCCACATGGTGGATACATGCTGAGGACACCTGCTCCACAGGACACATCACAACATCAGATCAAGCCCCGATCACCCTAGGGCTTTCAATTAACCGAACCCCTAAACAGACAGCCTGAAGACTCAGTGTCAGCTGATCGAACACTGAAGAATTCCGGAGCTTAATCACAAGAGAGATCACAGACTTCTTGTGCACTGACCCCCAGGCCGATAGTGCAGCCACACTATATTGGGATGCCCTGAAACCCACCCTGAGGGACACAATTATATCCTATTCATCTCAAGTTATTAAGAGAGAGAGAGAGAGGGGAGCCTGGCAGCTCTCTCTAGAGAGACAGCTGGAGAGCTAGAATTTAGACACAAAATTGCTGTCAATCTTGAAGTAAAACAGCAGCCAGATAGCAAAAGAGGGGGAGCTGGCTATACTTTTGTCGAACAGGATTGAGGGAGCACTTCATTACTCCAGACAGCGATTTTATGAACATGGTAGTAGAGCATAGAAACTCCTGGCGGGACAGCTTAGGCAACAAGTAGCCTTCAGAGCTATACTCCGACATAAGAAACACCATCGGGGGGGTGCCAAGACTAACCCAGTAAAAATCCAGCAGGAATCTGACACATGCTACACCAACCTATACAGAGAAGAAATATGACTTAACCACCAACTTGCAGAACAGAACTACCTTGACAAGCTCCCCCTTCCAACCCTGGGAGACCAGGAAAATGCAGCACTCAGTGCACTTATCACAGCTCAGGAGATACAAAACAGAATAAGAACCCTTAAAAACAGCAAATCCCTGGGCCAAGATAGCTACTCAGTTGAGTTTTTTTTAGGAGATAATAACCCCACATCTCACAGCAGTCAGAAAGGCCAGTCTTACAGAAAATTCCCCAGTTCCTCCTTCCTGGTGTCAAGCCCGCATCTCGGTGATTCTGAAACCAAATCAAGACCCTGAAGATTAAGGCTCTTATCACCCGATCTCTCTGCTAAATGTAGACCTAAAAATATTTGCTGGTATTTTGGCAGATCGCCTGCAATGCACGTTAAAAAAACAGTTCCTAGCAACTGAACAGGTTTTATAAAGAGCAGATTCCTGCACGATAATGTACGATGTTTCCTGAACATTATCACAGCACAGAGATGAAAATGGGCCTTCCAGCTAGCCATCAGTATGGATGCTGAGAAGGCTTTCAATGGGGTTGACTGGGCTTTCTTGCAGCAGACATTGAACACATTTAACCTGAGGGACAAATTCCCTGAGGGCATCTCCTTACTATATCAGGAACCAACGTGGTGGTGATAGTTAATGGGGATCTCTCCCAGAGGTTCACCTTGGGTAGGGGTACCTGAGAAGGATGCCCCTTTTCACCGTTACTGTTTGCCCTGAGTCTGGATCCTCTGGCAGTACACATTGGGATGAACCAGAACATCAGGTAGGTGACGGCAGGGGGAACAGGGCAGAAAACCATTCTATAGTGTATGGAGACCCCTTGTTCCACACTGGAATTAATTGTAGTCAAAATGTTGCTGTACCACAGTTCAAAGTTCATGGAATGCAGTTACATCACACTGTGGTACAACAACATCTTGGCTGTTTTTCAGAGTGCATGAGACAGCACTTCCAGTAATGGAAAAACCGCCGTGCACACATCTCAGTATTCAAACAGTTGAGTCAATACTTTGACAGGATGGCGGTGGCGTTTTTTCCAAGGTGGCTGAGGAGCGCTTGACGAGCAGCAAAATAAGTGGACCAAATGTAAAACCACAAATGAGTATGTTTGTTTTAATGCCATCGGTTTTGAACAAGGGGTCTCCATACACTATATAAAATACTGGCTGGGCTACTGTGCCCAACCAGCCTGTGCTGCCACCTCAGGGTTCTGATTCCATAGGACCTCTCGAGCTTCGTTCTCAGGTCAAATGTTATCAGAACCCCTTGGTGGCAGCAGAAGCTGGTTGCACACAGTAGCCGAGCCAGTATTCTCTATATATGCTGATGATTCCCTATTCTTTCTAGAAGATCTATCCCACTCACTCCCCCCACCTCTAAAAACACTAATAGCTTTTGGAGCCCAGGCTGGGTACAGTATCAACCACTCCAAATCACAAACCATAATATTGAGTACAACCCCTCCTGAGAGGTTTATACAGACCTACCCGTTTGCCCAGGCTACCCATAACACTGTCAGATACACATTACAGCAAGACATAGCAAGATGGAAAATACTCCCTTTGACGTTCTTCTGTTGGATACAAGTTATTAAAATGAACGTCTTGCTAAGGATATTATTCTTGTTTCAGACTTTACCCATTCTGGTTCAAAATTCATTCAGGAACAAGTTACTAAAGGAAATTTCCAAATTACTCTGGCTGGGGAAGAAACCTCAGATAGCTCAAAATGTCTGAAAACTATCAAAGTGTAACCCCTAGATGGCGCTATCCAAGGGGCTACTACCCCTGCCTGATTTGCCACTAACAGGTTGAGGGGCCTGGATCCAATGGCGGGTGCCTC
Source organism: Neoceratodus forsteri (assembly GCA_016271365.2). Taxonomy (NCBI): domain Eukaryota; kingdom Metazoa; phylum Chordata; order Ceratodontiformes; family Ceratodontidae; genus Neoceratodus; species Neoceratodus forsteri. Next base: position 739,188,701 of record CM028137.1, on the reverse strand, counting down.
CACCCAGAGGTCAGGGTTTGCAATAGTTAAACTAACTTGGTCACAGCCCTCTGGGACACTGCAACCCCCCTTTCTTCCCACTAGTGGCCCACACAATATATCAGAATTACCTTCACAGTATACACTTACCCCAGGACTGGTTCCGGCACTGGGACCTCCTGTGAAATGAGATACAGTGCAACAATCACAGTACAGTACTTTAACATGAAACAAATACCTCAGGCAGTATAACTTTGCTGAAACAAGCAGCTCTGATTTATTTAGGGGATATAACAAGGACAGGGAAATCAGGTTAATTAGCTTATCACTCTAATAATCTACCTATGGCTCTGTGCACAGGCCTATCTCTATCAGTTACTGTCCCTGGGTACCCAAGCCCTAGTGACTAGTCAAACCGTGGCAGCTGGTAGGGCCCTTTCACACAGAGAAAAGGAAAATTAAACAGTCAGCAGTACAGTAATTCCATTTGGATTTAATGTGGCAATTCAACAGGGAGCGACCCTGAATTAGTACTCACGACCTCCAAATAAGATAGGGTCCTTCAATATCAGCAGGGCTACTCTTGAGCTCCAAGAGACTCTTCACACATTTATATGGTTAAAAAAAGAGAGTACTATACCAGGCAGGCTGCTTCTCTATCCCGATCGCAATTACTGCACAATACCCGGGAGAACACACAGCAGATTCAGTTCCTGACAGACAGTGCAATTCAATAATTTCTCCAGTCTACTACAGGGTGAGCCTGGTTTCTACTCTTCAGAGATCCTTTGATTCTTTTCACAGGACGGATTCAGTCCTAACAAGCAGTTACACAAGCTGCGGACCGGAACTCTGGGCCTTACACACGTTTTTGACTAAAACTGCACACTGAAAAAGCACAGGGCTCCTTCCTTCTTCACTGCCAAAGCTCAACTGAAACTCCAACCGACAAAACCGGGCACTTCCTTTGAGTTCCTCCCAGTTCTTGACTGGATTGGCTGTCACTCACAATAGACTGCTGCTGTTGGTCCAAAAGGTGCTGAAGTCTAAACTACATCTCCCAGAGTCACTGCCCATACAATCCTCTTGTGGCTGGCTCAGATTATGAGTCAAGTTCTGATTCGTCAAGGCACCATTTTAGAGCTAGCTTACCCCACACTGATTGGTCCAGTTCAGCAGTTCAAAACCAGAATGGAGAACTAGGCAGACACAGTTCTGACTGCAAAGAAAGGTTAGACAAACTGTAATTTCATTATTACTGTAAATGATTTCTGGCAAACAGTTACATCTTTCAGATAGGTTCCCTTTGCACTCTAGTGACTGCAAAAATGGAGTGAATTGTCAGCAGTTAGAGTGGTACTCAAACAGAGAAGCACAAGTCCCCCATACAAACTAATTACGTCTGCAAGCAGACAGCTCTTAAAGAGACAGTACCAGAGGCTCTAAAAACACTCACTGATAAATGGCTTAAACGCCAAACACCATTCAGGCTTGGAGCATTCAAGCAAGCTCCTGGAAGTCTTTTGGGAACCCCCATTTGCAGGGGGGTTACAAAAGAAACCGGGGGCACTTGGACTTCCACATTTTAAAACTTACGGTTTAGCTGTGCTAGCAGCCTTTTTGAGAACCTGGGCAAAACAGAGGCATGACTCTGTACCAAAGTCTCTGAGGAGACGTCTCCTGCTGCATCGCGACTTGTCTCTCCTCACGCCATGGTCTGACGGTCACCTTGTTGTCCCTGCCCTGCCTGTCCCGCGATGACTCCAACCCACCACACACACACGCACCAAACCAGCAGTCCTCCACTTAAGGCAACAGCAACACTCAGCGATCACGAATCCGATTGATTTGGGCAAGTGAGCGGCTCCGGGCGGCTGATTAGGCGGCACTGAGGGTTGAGCTCCACAAGCAACAATGGCGCTCTCACACAGAAGTCCCTCTGCCTTTATAACAACAGTTGCCACCAAACAAACAACGCGTGCGCATGTGCGCCCGCAGCCCCGCCTGTCTTCACCGTCCATTCCCTGTTTAGGCACACTGCAGTCTCTCTCAGGCGGGGGGGGCACGCGCACGACTTTAGTGTTCCACTCGTGGCTCATCGAAATGAATGGAAAGAGCTAGGCGGCGCAGCACTCTCCTGTGGCCACTTTACAGACCTGACCCCCGCCCCCAGAAAAAAATTAGTGACCAAACCCAACGGTCGGGGGCTCGGGCAGTGGAGAAAAAAAAAAAAGAAAAAAAAAAGAAAACACAAGAAGTGCAGGCAGCAGGCCATTACTTGCACAGGCCAGGATGCAATTAGCATCCCAGGCATCCCGGGCCAGTCCACCCCTGCTCATTTAGCTGCGATAGTTCTATTGGTGATGTCATCCCTCAGTCTCAGCTGAGACTGAGAACAGAGTGAGACAGTGTGAAACCCATTTAACTGGAGTTTCACAAGCTGCCTTCCCTGCCTACCACTAGGTCTTACTGGGATTCTAGTAACCTCGGGTAACAAGGGGGTTACATATGTATCCCTCTGAAAAAAGTGGGATCAGCTTTTGAGTGCATCTTGAAATATGCATCACTTAAGTTTGCTGTTTGCAGAGTATTTTGCAGACAAGCCATGTCACAGAAGATCTTGTTTGTGGTTACCTCTCTGCCTCTCTCCTTCGTAGTCAGTCCACGATTGAAGTCCCCACCCCAAATAACATATTTGGAGGTGTGTAGGTAGAGCTGTACTGTTTTAAAAAGATCTACCCTGCCTGCCTTTGTCTAGGGGCATACACATTAATCAGTCTAAAACATACATTTTTATACAAGATATCCAGTATTATTGCTTGATCCGGGATCAGGTCTATCAGCTTTAAGACTGTCACTGTGATGTTATTGAATAGGATTGCAACCCCTGAGCATGATTCTAGGCCCAGGGACCAGTAAGATACCCCTGCTTGCCACCATTTCGTGGCATACGACAATTCTGCTACTGTGTGGAGCCTAGTATCTTATAAGAATACTATGTTCACTTTGTTTAAGTATAGGTGAGAAAAAACAGCTACATGCTTGGATTTATTTTTAATGCTATTCACATTAATAGAGCAGCAGGTTAAAGGAATACTCAATTAATGTGAATGGGAGTAGTCTTAAGAAAGAATGGGATTGAGCTCAAAAACGTTTGACTCAGTGAGACTCAGTCACTGGGGAAGGGGGAGCCATCTTGCTTGTGTCTTCATCTGTTTACATGTGTTGTACTTTTGTAGTTTGTGCTGAAGATTCTCCAGCATCCTTTTGGATTAATAAAGCCTGGATTTTTAAGCAACCATTGGATATCTCTGCCCCGGATCCTCAGCCTCTCAGCTGGGCCCCCCTCCGCAGGGACTGCAAGCTCCTACACTGAGCCACCTCGCCACCGGACCTGATGGCTCTTCACAAGCAGCCCAAGCTCTCTGCCCCGGATCCTCAGCCTCTCAGCTGGGCCCCCCTCCGCAGGGACCACAAGCTCCCACGCCAAGCCACCTTGGCCTCCAGACCAACGGCTCTTCACAAGCCGCCACCCGAGCTCTCTGCCCCAGATCCTGAGCCTCTCAGGTACGGCCCTGCTACCAGCCAATCAGAACACGAGCACCTCTCCAGGGCCCGCTCCGATTGGCCAGAAGCTCTCTACCATCTCTGCTCTCCAAAACCAGCATATTTTAGAGAATTTAAGCACTGTTTGTATATATCTGCATTGATTACACCCAGTTTACAGTTTTAAATGCAATTTGTCTGAAAAGAGCTGTGATTACAGGCCTTTCTTGTGGTTTTTTTGTGCTGCTCCAGACTTTTGGCGCAAAAACAAACAGCTCCTTTGTTGTGCAGATTGGGCTCCCTGCTGGACTGACTGCACCTCTGTGCCACAGACAGCCTACTTAATCCCCCCTCTCTTCTTCTCCTCAGCTAGGCCCCCCTCCCCAGGGACCACAAGCTCCCACTACAAGCCACCTCGACCACCAGACCAACGGCCCTTCACAAACTGCCACACGAGCTCTCTGCCTCGGATCCTCAGCCTCTCAGCTGGGCCCCCCTCCATAGGGACCTCAAGCTCCCATGCTGAGCCACCTCGGCCACCATCAGACAATGGCTCTTCTGGCTACCGCCGAGCTCTCTGCCCCGGATCCCAGCCTCTCAGCTGGGCCCCCCCTCCACAAGGACTGCAGCTCAACACCGAGCCACCTTGACCACTGGACTGACAGCTCTTCTGGCCCTTGCCGAGACTCTCTGCCTGGATCCTCAGCTTCTCAGCTGGGCCCCTCCACAGGGGCGCAAGCTTCCACGCCCGAGCCACCTTGGCCACTGGACCTGTGACTGTTCTGGCCGCCCTGGGCTCTCTGCCCCGGATCCTCAGCCTCTCAGCTGGGCCCCCTCCGCAGGGACACACAGCTCCCACCCGAGCCACCTCGGCCACTGGATATGCTCTTCATAAGCCACCGCCCAAGCTCTCTGCTCCAGATCCTCAGCCTCTCAGGTACAGCTCTGCCACCAGGCAATAAGAACAAGAGTGCCTCTCAAGGGCCCACTCCAATTGGCCAGAAGCTCTCTACCATCTTTGCTGTCCAAACCCGGCATATTTTAGAGAATTTAAGCATTGTTTGTATATATCTGCATTGATTACAGCCAGTTTACAGTTTTAAATGCAATTTGTCTGAAAAGAGCTGTGATTACAGGCCTTTCTTGTGGTTTTTTTGTGCTGCTCCAGACTTTTGGTGCAAAACAAACAGCTCCTTTGTTGTGCAGATTGGGCTCCCTGCTGGGCTGACCACACCTCTGTGCCACAGACAGCCTACTTAATCCCCCCTCTCTTCTCCTCCTCTGCTGGGCCCCCCCTCCCCAGGGACCTCAAGCTCCCATGACGAGCCACCTCGGCCACTGGACCGATGGCTCTTCACAAGCCGCCACACGAGCTCTCTGCCTCAGATCCTCAGCCTCTCAACTGGGCTCCCCTCCACAGGGACTGCAAGCTCCCATGCTGAGCCACCTCGGCCACCATCAGACAATGGCTCTTCACGCTACCGCCCGAGCTCTCTGCCCCGGATCCCCAGCCTCTCAGCTGGGCCCCCCTCCACAGGGACTGCAAGCTCCAACACCGAGCCACCTTGACCACTGGACTGACAGCTCTTCACAAGCCGCCGCCGAGCTCTCTGCCCTGGATCCTCAGCCTCTCAGCTGGGCCCCCCCACAGGGACTGCAAGCTCCACGCTGAGCCAACTCAGCCACTGGACCATGGCTCTTCTGGCCGCCACCCGAGCTCTCTGCCCCGGATCCTCAGTCTCTCAGCTGGGCCCCCCTCCGCAGGGACCTCAAGCTCCCACACCGAGCCACCTTGGCCACTAGACCAATGGCTCTTCACAAGCCACCACCCGAGCTCTCTGCCCCAGATCCTCAGCCTCTCAGGTACGGCCCTGCCACCAGCCAATCAGAACATGAGCGCCTCTCAAGGGCCTGCTCCGATTGGCCAGAAGCTCTCTACCATCTCTGCTGTCCAAAACCGGCATATTTTAGAGAATTTAAGCACTGTTTGTATATATCTGCATTGATTACAGCCAGTTTACAGTTTTAAATGCAATTTGTCTGAAAAGAGCTGTGATTACAGGCCTTTCTTGTGTTTTTTTGTGCTGCTCCAGACTTTTGGCACCCAAACAAACAGCTCCTTTGTTGTGCAGATTGGGCTTCCTGCTGGGCTGACAGCACCTCTGTGCCACAGACAGCCTACTTAATCCCCCTTCTCTTCTTCTCCTCAGCTGGGCCCCCCTCCACAGGGACCACAAGCTCCCACGCGTAGCCACCCTCGGCCACCTGGACTCTGTCTTCACAAGCTGCCGCACAAGCTCTCTGCCCTAGATCCTCAGCCTCTCAGCTGGGCCCCCCTCCACAGGGACCACAAGCTCCCATGCTGAGCCACCTCGGCCACCGGGCCAATGGCTCTTCACAAGCCACTGCCCAAGCTCTCTGCCCCGGATCCCCAGCCTCTCAGCTGCGCCCCCCCTCCACAGGGACCACAAGCTCCCACGCCGAGCCACCTTGGCCACTGAACTGATGGCTCTTCACAAGCCGCCACCAGAGCTCTCTGCCCTGGATCCTCAGCCTCTCAGTTGGGTCCCCCTCCACATGAACTGCAAGCTCCCACATTGAGCCACCTTGGCCACTGGACCGTCGGCTCTTCACAAGCTGCCACCTGAGCTGTCTGCCCTGGATCCTCAGCCTCTCAGCTGGGCCCCCCTCCATGGGGACCATAGCTCCACCAAGCCACCTCGGCCACTGGGCGATGACTTTCTACAAGCTGCAGCCACGAGCTCTCTGCCCCAGATCCTCAGCCTCTCAGGTACGGTTCTGCCGCCAGCCAGTCAGAATGCGAGCGCCTGTCCAGGGCCTGCTCCGATTGGCCAGAAGCTCTCTACCATCTCTGCTCTCCAAAACCAGCATATTTTAGAGAATTTAAGCACTGTTTGTAAATATCTGCATTGATTACAGCCGATTTACAGTTTTAAATGCAATTTATCTGAAAAGAGCTGTGATTACAGCTCAGCTCAGCTGGGCCCCCCCCCCTGCAGGGACCTCAAGCTCCCACGCTGAGCCACCTCGACCACCGGACTGACGGCTCTTCACAAGCTGCCGCCCAAGCTCTCTGCCCCAGATCCTCAGTCTCTCCGGTATGGCTCTGCCATCAGCCATTATTGCCCTGCCGGTGCTGCACGCCAGCTCCCCACGCCCACCCACCTAAGGTCAAGATGTTCATTTATACCCTATCGCTTGCTACCCGCTCAGGTTTTTTCTAACAGCCCACTTCTCCATTGGCTGCTTATAGGACTCTACCACTAGAGGGATCCACCAGCGAAGCACCCTAAAACACAGCTTACTGGCCCTCTCATTCCTGCCAGTAGCTTCTGGACTGCACCATGGTGTCCTGGCAGGCACCACAACTTTGGTATCTATCTTTGGCACTGTTCCTATCGCTACTTATCACACTCCCTACTAAGCTACCAAGGGGCTCACCCACAATGGTTAAGCCGTCGACGGTAGGTAACAGCTAGTGTGCCTCTCTGGCACAGCGCTCCACACTAAGACCATACCCTCCTCTGCTGCACAGTGGCCCCCTGCGCCTTGTTAACCTCGGTGCCCACCCACTTCATCACCCTCCTCAGGCTGACATCCTACCCCATGTTTCACTCTCTCCCACATGAAAAAGCTAAGTGGCTACTCCTTAGCTCCGATAAGGGAAACAGGGTACCCCTTCTCCTTCTCCTCCTACTCCTGCTAGCATCTGGGGATATCCACCCAAACCCAGGCCCTGTCGTAGATTACCCAGCAGCCGATGCCTGCCCAACCACCATCCCTCTGACATTACCAAACGACCTTAAAATCATTCACCCAAACATAAGAAGCCTCGCCCCAAAAATCTCTCCACTACAACCCATGGTACTGGCATATGCCCCTGATATTATCATAATTTCTGAAACCTGGCTGACTAAAGACATTCCTGAGCATGCTATCGCCATCCATAGCATCACCATCTCTAGACAGGACAAGGCAGGAAGAGGTGGTGGCGTGGCTGTCTACACCTCCTCTACCCTCCAGTGCACTCCCTCCTTCACTTCAACCATCCAATCCTCCCATGAGGCCTTACTTTTAAATATCTCCTATCCCCATCTTTGTTGCTGTAGTATACTGTCGCCCAGGGCAGCCAACTTCCAATGTCACTGACTTGGTCACAAAACTTTCCTCACTGGCTAGCGGTGGCGAAATATTCATCCTGGGTGACCTGAAGTTAAACTGGCTGGCCCCATCCCTTGCTCACATTCACTCCACCATAGATGCCTTAAACCTCCGTTAAACTCATACTGGAACCCACTTGACTAAACTATAAGTCACAAAACCACTCTCTGCTTGATCTAGTCCTCACCTCCCATCCCCACTGTGTAGTGGCCTCGGGGCTATTACCTGACGCTATCAGCGACCACCACATGACCTTTGTAGTGCGAAAAATACATAGGCCCAAGCTTCCTGCAAAAACTATTCTCACTCGACCGTTCGCAACCCCTGACCTACAACTTTTGCTTCAGGATCTCTCTCAAAACAACTGGTCTCCTGTCCTTGGCTCCCTCAGCAGACGTGGTCTTTGCCCATTTCAAATCCAAATTCCTACAAATTTGGAACTCCCATGCTCCGCTCCACAAAACTAGGGTACACACCTTCCTTGGGTCTCACCTGCGCTACTGGCCTGCCAATGAGCTCGCGACCTTGCATGGCATCGGGCTAAAGCAACCAACTGTACTAGTGATCTCAAATGTTATCTTGAACTCAGAAATGGCTGCACCAAAGCCATCAGCCTAGCCAAGGCTGAACATTTCAAGTCCAACTTCCAGGCTAACACAAACAACCCATCCAAATTCTGGAGGGTCGTCCAATCCCTCTTCTCACCTGCTTCAAACACTTCACCGCCTATCCTCAGGCACAACCACGCTGTCCTTACTGAACCTATGGGCGTTGCCAATTGCTTCAACTCCCACTTTGCCACCTGTGCCTCTGTGCCGCTTAGCACCCTCCCTAACCCCATCATGCCCGTGTCCCTGTCTGCCTCCCCACCCTCTGCTCCCCTACCTGCTCCTATCCCATCCCACAACCTGCCCCCCCCGCTGTGCTGCCCCCACGCCATCCCTCACCCCTACCTCCCCCCCTCAGTTCTCCTTCTCTCCTGTCTCTCCTGAAACTACTCTATCAGCTCTTCTGGCACTTGATTCTACCAAAGGCTCCTCACCAGATGGCCTGGACCCTAGGCTCCTCTCCCTCTCAGCTTCTGCCATCACCTATCCTCTATCTTTGATACTAAATCTCTCATTTGAGTCTGCCACTGTTCCCTCGACGTGGAAGCATGCCATTGTCCTCCCCCTCCCTAAGGGGGGAGACTCCACCGCTCCTGGGAACTAACGACCTATCTCTCTCCTTCCAACCTTAGCCAAATTCCAAGAACACATAGTGCTCGACCAACTCTCCTTGTTCCTGTCTGACCACGCTTTCTTCACACCCTTCCAGTCTGGCTTCAGGAAAGCCCATTCCACCACCACCTCCCTGTTGAGGCTAACTGAGACCATCTCCTCAGGCTTTGACAAAGGGAACATCACCTCAGCTATCTTTGTCAACTTGCCCAAGGCCTTTGACACTGTCTCTCACCCCCTCCTCCTTCACAGCTTATCAGCAGCTGGCCTCTCCCCTACTGCCACAGGCTGGTTCAGCTCCTACCTGTCAGGCAGGTCGCAATCAGTTAGAATAGCTGATGTCGTCTCACCCCCCCACCTATTACCACTGGAGTCCCCCAGGGTTCAGTGTTAGGCCCCATCCTGTTCTCCATCTTTTTAAATGAGCTCCCTCAGGTTTGCACATCTTCCAGCATCCACATGTATGCTGACAATATAGTGCTGTTTACCTCTGGTAAATCAATCCCTGATGTCACTGCCAGGCTTCAGTTTGACTTCACCAAGGTCCAACTCTGGTTCAACTCACACCAACTATTTCTAAATGCCAAAAAAGACAGTCTCCATGACCTTCGGCACAAGGCAGAGACTTGCTCAGCTAAGCTACCTCCCCTCCTTTCACACCCTTGATGGGACTGCTCTTAAGGACGTCTCCTCATTCAGGTATCTCGGCATTTGGCTGGATAGATACCTCGACTTCTCTGTACACATAGATGCTTTTCTGAAAAAATTAAGACCTAAGCTCGGTGTCCTCTGCAGAAACCGCAGCTGTATCCCTCTTGCCAACAGGCGTGAGCTGGTACAGAAGATGATCCTGCCCATTTTCAACCACTGCGACATAGTCTATGGTGCTGCACCACAGTCCCACCTATCCAGACTGGACTCTCTCTCTCTTCAACTCCTTTGGTCGCTTTGCTCTTGATGCCCCCCCCTCCTAACCCACCATTGTGTTCTGTACCACTCCCTCAACTTCCTTTCCCTCCACAATCGGACGGTGCCAAGTTCATCTCTAAATTCTGGTTTGGTTTGCTCCCCTCATACATTTCCTCCTCTCTTGGTACCCCTTCCCCCTCCCTTTACTCCCTTAGCTGACACTTGCACCCTGTCTATCCCTGGTAGAACCACATCCTCTGGACAGAAAGTCTTCTCGTATCACCTGCCTAAACTGTGGAATTCTCTGCCTCCTCAAATCCGCTTCTCCTCCTCCCTGTTTTCTCTTAACTCTGCACTACACAATTATCTCATCCCTTCCTGCACCTGCTTTTGACCCCCTCCTCATCCAGATCCTGTCTACCTTCTCTCCTGCCCCCTACCTCATGCACTTACCCCACTCCTCTTGGTCTAGCACTTAACCTTGAGACATGCTCACCTTGCGAAAGGATACTGTAACTGCTGCAGTGTGCCACCCACATAATCCTGCTGCACTCTTCCTAGTCACATGGCTCAGCAATGCTCTTGACAATTGTATGTATTATGCATTGTATAGCTGTCATCTATGCTCCTCCTGTATTGTAATGATGCCTCTCACATGGATGTACTTCTTACTATGTTACTCACTCCTAGACCTTGCTTGACTGTATGTACTGTATCTGTTGTACCACTGTATCACTGCATTTAATCCCACCTCTGTATTACTGTACAATTTGTCATTGTTACTACTCATCCCACTACCCCTTCCCCCAGGACGTACCGTGAGATGAGCATTAAGTTGCTCAGTGTATCTTTCCTGGTGAAACATTTCAATAAACAAAAAAATAAATAAATAAATATCTGGACTTGATCCTTTACCACTTGAGGTGCTGTGGTTTTTTGACTCTCCTTGAGTAAGTAGTTTGTTCAGTTTTTGTTGGCATCCACTACTGTTTACGTTGAGCTGCCTGTTCAGGTTTTCCATTTAAATCTAGTTCAGTGGCAGTTGGCATCCATCTGTATCCCTCTCCCCTGGGACAAGGCTGAAAATAGGCAGAATTGTATAGTCCTCCTTTCCCAGTCAACAAAAACTAAATAAATAAATAAAAATGTAATCATCTGTGAAGTACCAGACTGTGCATTGGAGAAAAGAGTAAGGAATTTCTGGGAGACCCAAGTTTCCAGTTGCCTTGGTGGCACAGCTGGTAGCACAACTAGAATGATATTCCAGGCGGCCTGGGTTCAGATCCCAGCTGAGGCACTTACTTGTTTCTCTTCTGCTTGTTTGGGTTCCATGTATAGTATGTGCACACCACAACCTTATGAATGAAAATGTCCTGGGACACTACTTAAATTCCCCCAGGTGGAGGCACCTTGAACCAAAAGAACCCAGGCAAGCCCACTCAGAGAAGTGGAAGAGAGGACTCTGAGAGCTTGGTAACAAATACTTGCTCTGATGTTGGATACTTGGGTCTATCCCCAAGAACAGTCTTTACAAACACAAAGAAGTACCCTTTAGTAAATACCAATATAATAAATGTCGTTAATTCACTCATCCTACCATTGTTAGATTATGGAGATTTATTATTTGCAAGGGCTACAGCAATGGAACTTTCAAAATTAGATATTATATGTATAATAGATTAGCGAGGTTTGTTGTAGACATATCTAGAAAACTGCATAGATGCTCATTTTACAAGATTCTCCACTGGTAACATCTTAACTAACAACAACAAAACTGGAAAGGGACCTGGGGGTAGTCATATCAGATGACCTAAAGGTTAGCAAGCAATGTGAGAAGGCAGTAGGGAGGGCTGGGGGGATACTGGGATGTATAGGGAGAGGCATCACCAGCAGAAAACAGGAAGTTGTTATCCCTCTGTACAGACAGTTGGTGAGACCCCATCTGGAGTACTGTGTATAGTTCTGGAGACCCCATCTCCGTAAGGACATAGACAAGATGGAGGCAGTCCAGAGGAAGGCAACTAAAATGATGCAGGGTCTGCAACAGAAGCCATACGAAGAAAGCCTAAAGGAGCTTAATATGTATACCCTTGAGGAAAGGAGGGAGAGAGGGGACATGATAGAAACTTTTAAGTACCTCAAGGGAATCAACAGAGTCCAAGAGGGTAGCATCTTTCAGAAAAAGAGATGTGCAAGAACAAGGGGACACAATCTGAAGATATAGAGAGGATAGCTCAGGGGCAATGCGAAGAAGTATTTCTTCACAGACGTATGGCCGTATGGAGCAGCCTTCCTGAGGAGGTCATGGGGTCAAAAACAGTGAGGGAATTCATGAATGCATGGGACAGACATAAGGCAGTTCTTGTGGGGGGTAGGACGAAATAGGATGTTGGTTAAGTAGGATCTGCAGCTTATCCAGTAGGTAGTGAAATCGGCAGACTAGGTGGCCAAGCGGTCCTTATCTGGTGTTAAAGTCTATGTTTCTGTGTTAATGATAGAAGAGCCCTACATATATTAGTGTATATGTTTAAATGCCATAAAGCCAGAGAACCTGAATATATATTGCACAAAATCCATGTCAGAAACATAAAAAAAGGCTTTAGAGCTACCTGAGGGTTGGACTTTTCTTTACCGACGTGTAGATTAAAAGTAGGAAGATCACTTTTTTCTGTATGCGTCCAAAGTTATGGAATTATGTACAACTAATATTTAGACCACTACATTCAAAATTCCACTTGGGGGCCATAAAATAGTGGTACATACAATGGGCACATCATAAATTAAGCTATTGCCATGAGCTGTACTAGATATGTAGGATGTTCTTTGCATACAATTGCACTATTTTATAAAGTACCTACAACTGTGACAATGAATTTGCACTTGTAAATATATCAGGAGGTTTGTTTTGTAATAATTTTTAATTATTTCTTATTGTCTTGTGTCCCTGTAATTTGTGATGTCTATTATTAATGTTATGAAACTTTTTGTTATTTGACACTGTGCACTAAGAACCTCACTGGAAATGAGCTTGTCTAAGATGAGTATCCTATTCATTGCTAGAAAAGGAATAACATTTTTGCTACTACTACAAATAATAATCAAAAAGATATTAAGGCTCCAGACTTTTTTTTTGTTGATGAGGAAGATAAACGCTACAATTGTGCAGAATATAAAAGTACCATAGTGAATGTTAACATGCAAGAGAACAACTATTGAGGCTTGCATAGCCAGGATACTGCTTTTACTTTAAAAGCAGAAATAGAAACATGGAAACATAGAGTTGTTGGCAGATAAGGACCACTTGGCCCACCTAGTCTGCCCTACTTCCCCTACCTACAGTGCCACTGCAGCCCCTATTCGGTCTCTGCTTTGCACTCCCTCCCTCCTTGCCTCACTTCTATGATCCCCTTGTGTCTATCTCATGTTTTCTTGAATCCTGTAACCGGTTTAGCCCCCATCACCTCTGCTGGGAGGCTGTTTCAAGTATCCACCACCCTTTCCATGAAGAAGTACCTCTTCACATTTACTGTCAGACCCTCCCCCCTCCAAATTCATAATGTGCCCCTTGTCCTCAAACATCTTTTTCTCTGGAAAATGCTCCCTTCCTGTACCATGTTTATACCTGTGAGGTATTTGAATGTTTCAATCATATCCCCCCTTTCCCTCCTTTCTTCTAGGGAATACATTTTTAATTCCTTAAGCCTTTCTTCGTAGGGCTTCTAATACAGTTTCTGCACCATTTTGGTTGCCTTCCTCTGTACCGCCTCCACTCTGTCCATGTTCTTACGTAGGTGGGGCCTCCAGAACTGGACACAGTACTCAAGATGTGATCTCACTTGTGTTCTGTACAGGGATATCACTACCTCCCTCTTTCTGCTAGTGATACCCCTGCCTATGCAACTGAGCAACCCGCTAGCCTTTCCCACTGCCTTGTCACACTGTTTAGCTATCTTCAGGTCATGAGAAATTATTACCCCCAGGTCCCTTTCCTCTTTTTAACTGCTAGTACTTCTCCTCCCAGTTTATACATTGCCCCCCAGGTTTCTGTGCCCCAAGTGCATGATCTTGCACTTTTTTGCATTGAAGCCCAGCTGCAAACTCATGACCATTCATCAAGCTTTTATAGATCTTCTCTCATTCTTTATACCAGCCCCCTGATGTGCCTACTCTGTCGGAGATTTTTGTGTCATCCGAGAACAGGCATACCTTCTCTTCCAGTCCTTCTGCAATGTCACTTATAAATACATTGAAGCAGACTGGGTCTAGTACTGACCCTTGTGGCACCCCATTGGTCAGTTTGCCCTCTCCAGAGTGGACACCATTTACTACCAATCCCTGACTCTTATTCTACAGTCAGCTCTCTACCCATCTTACTGCTTTGGAACCCACTCATGGGCTCCTCAGCTTGCTGACCAGTCTTTTATGTGGAACAGTGTTGAAGGCCTCACTGAAGTCCAGGTTGGCTATGTCAACTGCTCCTCCCTCATCAACTTCCTTGGTTACCCAGTCAAAGAACTTGATTAGGTTTGTCTGGCAAAAGACCTCCCCCCCCTGTGAACCCATGTTGCCTTGGATCCTGAGGAACATTGGAAACAAGGCTTTCCCCAGTTATTTTCTTTAGCAGTGATTCCATTACTTTGCCCACTACCGAAGTCAAAGTCAGACTGATAGGCCTGTAATTTCCAACCTCCTCTCTGTTTCCATTTTTTGTGGAGTAGGACTACATCAGCCCTCCTCCAGTCTTCCAGGACCTCTCCCATTTCTCATGACAGCTTAAACAGAGCTGGCAGAGGTACAGCCAACTCCTCATTGAGTTCCCTCAGTAACCTGGGGTGTACTCCATCTGGTCCCATTGCCTTGTCTACTTTTTACCATGACAATTCCCTTAGGATTCTGTCCACCATAAACGGGCTAGTGTCCACCTCCCTTTCCTTAATGCTCTTGTCTTTTATAATTGGCCGGTACCTACCCGCTTCTTTGAACATATTGAACAGAAGCATTTGTTCAATATGTTTGCTTTGTGGTGGTCCTCTTCCACACACACCCCTCCTCTCCTTTTCAGCCTTACTATCCCTCTCTTGGTCTTTCTCTTTTTGCTTATGTATGTAACCCCTAGGCGGCGCTATGCCAAGGGCTACTAGCCCTGCCTGTATGGCTAGTGACAGGTTAAGGGGCCTAGGTCCAGTGACAGGTGCCTCCACCCAGAGGTCAGGGTTAGTAGTGGTTAAACTAGCTTGGGCACAGCCCTCTGGGACACTGTAACCACCCTTTGTTCCCTCTAGTGGCCCACACAGTACACGGGTGGGAGTTACCTTCCTAATACCCCACATACGCACACTCATTACACATACAGTACCCACTTACCCTCAGGACTGATTCTGTAGCACGTCCTTGAGGACCCCCTGTAAAATAAGGTTAGGCAATGCCACAG
Organism: Neoceratodus forsteri; assembly: GCA_016271365.2. Classification (NCBI taxonomy): domain Eukaryota; kingdom Metazoa; phylum Chordata; order Ceratodontiformes; family Ceratodontidae; genus Neoceratodus; species Neoceratodus forsteri. The sequence goes on along the minus strand of CM028137.1, from coordinate 739,173,434 downwards.
CAACTATGCAATATTCTCTGCTATATGTACTGACACCACAAATAGGATATAGTTCAACAAACATAAATCTGATTTATTCAGGGGAAGTAACAAGGAAGGGGAATCAGGTTGAGTTTGCATTAAGACATATAAATCACAGTACGATGCATGAAACTTAGGGTCTGAATGTCACACTCGCTGGGTACCCAGGATGGTGGGGGCTAGCCAGGTCTGTTGCCCGGGGTTGGCTGGCTGGTGCAGCTGGTTGGGGCCCTAAAAGAAAGAAAGAAAGGCACGCACAGCAAAATTGTAATCCGAAGCAGAGGCTCAGTTCCAGAAAAAGAAAACACAAGTAAATCAGATGGCACACTTTTGATTCATAAATCGTTGCAGTGGGTTGCCCTGAATTGTACTCACGATACCCAGTACAGATTACAGGATGGATGATGTTGTTTCTGGGTTTCCAGCATTCAGCACACACTGCAGAGTAAGGGAAATTAAGATCACAATCTCTCTCCAATTTAAGGCACATTTATATGTAAAGGAAAGTACTGTACCACGCAGACTGCTCCATGATCCCGATCGCAATTACTGCAAAATACTCGGGAGTACACACAGCATCAGCAGTCCCTGACAGGCCGATTGCGTTCAGCAAACTTTCGGTCTTCTTCAGGTTAAGCCTGGTTCCCACACTTCTGCTTCCTCTTCCTCCTCAAAACCTCAGATTCAGTCCAAGCTATGATTACCAACGGCCGCAGACCGACTTGGGGGCCTACACATGCGCTTCCTGTGTGAACTACTCGCCACTCGAACAACAGGGCTCCTTCTCTCTTCACTGTCACCTCGGATCTGGCTTGCCAGCAACAGTTCAGTGCATTTCCTTTAGATTCACTCGAGTCCGGTTGGCTGATGAAACTGTCAGTTACAGCAGGGCTCCCTCTATAGGTGCAAAAAAAGGCACCATTGGACAAGAACTACACTTCCCAGGGGCTCCTTCCATTTAGCCCCCTTGTAACAAGCTCCAGCTGGGAGTCCCCTTCCTGATTGGCCCAAGCAGTCTCCATTTTAGGGCTCCCCAACCCAATTGATCCAGTTCGGCAGTTCAGAACCAAAATGGTGAGGCTTCACAGAACAGTTCATGCTGCAAGAAAAGCAGGTTAAGCAAACTACATTTTCATTACTTTTCTAAATGGTTTCTGGCAAACAGTTACATCTTCTAAAAGAGCCCCCTCTGTGCCATTAGCAAAGGCAGAATTGGAGCAATTACTCAGAAGCTCGGGTGGGACTCCAGCAAAGAACACACAGCCCCCCCCAGGCAAACTAATTATGTCGGCGAGCAGGCAGACCTTAAAGAGACAGTACTCATAGGCTTTGAGTGCGGGCAGTGCCCACAGCTAAATGGCATTTTGCTGAACACCAGCTAGGCAGGGAGCATTCAGGCAAGCTCCTGGAAGGCTTTTAGGAACCACCATTTGCAGGGGGGTTACACCCTTCCTGGCCTGAAAAAACTTGGCGTCCGCGTCAAGTAGGTACCCTTATAACACTTTAAGGCAAATCACCACATTCATTCATATCACCAGCAGGTTAGGCCTGCATCCTTTTGAACAGCAGTCAATATATTAAACCTTTATTATATACATTTATTCTGTATTTCACAGGTTACTACGTGTTACACAACATTATACATACAGTGCATTTTGAAATCAGGTCATTACTTCCTGCACATGAAACCTGAAGAGAGGGGGCCCTTCCCTATCAGCTACCTTGGGGCTAGATGGGGCAGGGGCACCAAACCTGAAAGGCAAAACAATTAACCTGGAGTTAGCACTTATGCTCAGTTTGGGCAATGAGCTCGGGGACACATATACTCCTTTATGGACCACATTGAGAGGTAAATCTACAGGCCTCCCAGGGGAATCATAGCTGAGGTGCACTACAGGCTTCACAGCTCAACCAGTCTTTCTAGGGGGAACTGTTACAGTCTCTGCACTTTTAGCCTCACTTTCAGCACTGTCTTTACTTGCCAGGGGAGTTTCCATCAGGGTAGAAAAGTTGGAACTTGGGGCACTTTCAGCTCCAGTATTTGCAATTTTGGAGGTCACAACACTTGGCTCACATGGAGAGCTCTTTGGCACTGGCAGTTAACCGTTAGGGCACTCAAAATACTCTTCTTGCTCTGGTATGTCACCAGTTTTTCCCAGCCCATTAATTTCTTCCTCTGAAAGCTCATACAGTTCCACCATACATATTGATTCCATGTCATCCGACTTGATACTCTGCACTTCACTCTCTGGGAGCATTGACTCCAAGGATGAAGCAGGGGTTTAGGCAGTCCAGAAGGCCCAGCTTCATCACCATAATTTACCAGGGGGTTGCCTTGAAACAGCTGACTTAGTTCATACGAAGGATAGTAACCATAGTTGTACTCACTTTCATCTGAAACAGACTGACAGTCATTCTCAACTTGGGGTGGCTGGGGAGGAACCCTTATGTCAGTATTGGCAGTTGTAGGCTTTCTCTGTTTCTGTTTCACAGCAGCTCTTGTCACTGGTCCAGGGGGAGAAATTTCTGGGGGCTCAGATTTAATCAGTATCTGACCAATGGGCAACAAATGATTGCGATGCATTGTCTTGACATCCTTTGAATTGTTTTCAGGCCTTACTTTATACACGGGCAGATCATCCAGTTTGCCCACTATAATGTGACGGAGATGGTGCCACCTGTCAGCAATTTTGTGTTTGCCATGTAGTCCCATATTTCTCAGCACTACAAGGTCTCCCGCTTGGAGCTCTTGGGCCTTCACCTTTTTATCATATCTTTCTTTGTTAGCCAAATTTCTCTGGCAGCCATGAGTCTGAGCTAGTTGGTATGCATGATTCAACTGGGCCTTTAACTTCTGCACATATCTGTAGAATAGTTGTCAGCTCAGACCCCATCAGGTGAAACCCCAAAACAAACATCCACAGGTAATCGAGCTTCTCTTCCAAACATAAGGCGGTAAGGGGAGAACCCAGTGGCATCACTTTTGGTGCAGTTGTAAGCATGTACTAGAGTGCTACTTTGCTGGCTCCATCTGGGTTTGTCTTTCGGATGGAGAGTGTCTAGCATGTCAAGCAGGGTGCGGTTAAACCGTTCAGGCTGTGGGTCCCCTGGGGGTGGTAAGCGGTGGTTCTGGATCTCCTCACTCCCCAGAGAGAGAGCATCTCCTTGATTAACTGGCTCTCAAAATCTCGCCCTTGATCGGAATGGATTCTCTGAGGGGCCCCATAGTGAACAAAGAAGTTTTCTACTAGTACCTTTGACACAGTGGATGCTTTCTGGTCCTTGGTGGGGAAGGCCTGGGCATATCTTGTAAAATGGTCAGTGACCACCAGCACATTGCTAATATTTCGTTGATCTGACTCCAAACTCAAAAATTCAATACAAACCAACTCCATGGGGGCACTGGTGGTGATGTTAACAAGTGGTGCAGCTCTCTGAGGCAAAGCCTTTCTCTGCAGGCAGCGACTGCAAGTCCGTATATGATGCTCAACATCAGCCCCCATCTTAGGCCAATAGAATCTTGCCTGCACTAAATCAAGAGTTCGGTCTATACCGAGGTGCCCCATGTGGTTGTATAGGGACCTCAGTACCAAGTCGCTGAAAGCAGTGGGCAGGACTAACTGTTGCTTGTCCACTTGTCCCCCTCTGTCTACTGTTTCTCTGTACAGCAATCAGTTAATCAGTTTCAGTTTAGGGCCTTCTTTATACAACAATGCAGTTCTCAAATCAGAGGAGCGCAACTTGGACACATCTTCTCCTGCGTAGAGGGCTTCAAGTGCTGTACTGATCATTGGATCTCGGGATTGAGCCTGCTGAAGACTGTCATTATCCATCTGGGGCAGTGCACCAACGTCTATTGCAGAAAAGTGGCAGTAAGCAGCAGGTATACAAGTGTCAGAGGGCCCCAAGCAATCTACTAGACAGTCCACTGCATCTGCGGACACTTGTTCCTCCTTGTCAAACTTCTGGCATAGCACTCGAATATCAGGTTCTGACAGTCTGACCCAGTCATTTCTGGAAACAGGCCTCCATGAGAGAGCATCAGTGTCTATGTGATTTAGGCCTGCTCTGTACTCTACAGCGTAATCATAGGTAGACGATGCAGAGAGCCACCTATGGCTGGAGGCATCCAATTTGGCTGAAGTCTGTACATAGGTCAAGGGATTATTATCTGTCTTTACCAGTATCTTTGCTCCATACAAGTATTTGTGGAATTGATCCACAACAGCCCATTTCAAAGCCAGGAACTCCAGTTTATGTACAGGATAATTCTTCTCAGATGGGGTCAGACTTCTGCTTGCAAAGGCCACTGGTCTCAGGCCATTCTCGTGCTCTTGATATAACACAGCCCCCAAGCCTTGTAGGCTAGCATCAGTATGTGACACGTATGGTTTTGCAGGATCAGCATAGGCAAGGACAGGAGCGTGAGTGAGTTGGTATATGATCTCATGAAAAGCAGCTGCACAATCAGGTGTCCAGCATGACCCAAAAGATTCAGTGGGGCAGAAATACACTCTCTCAGTTTCAGTGGAGGCCACTCTCTTGTATTTCTTGTTTGTGGAAGGGGGTAATCTTGGGTAAGATTCAGAAGGGGGCGAATCACCTTTGAATAGTCCTTAATGAACCGCCTATAATAACAACCACAGAATCCTGGAAATCTTTGTAACTCTTTTAGATTGCTGGGCTGGGGCCAGGTGGTCAAGGCCTCAACTTTGCTAGGATCAGGCTCTATCCCCTCGGTGGATACTATATGCCCCACATATATCACTGAAGTTTGAAAGAATTGACATTTGTAGATATATAGCTTGAGGCTGAAATCTTCCAGGCAGTCCAATACTTTGAAAAATTTGCTTTCATGTTCCTCCAGCAAATTCCCAAACACTAACATCATCGAGGTATACTAGGCACTCTAACAAATTCATGTCCCCCACTGCACGCTCCATCAGCCGTTGAAAAGTGGCAGGGGCACCCGAGATCCCTTGGGGCATTCTCATAAACTCATAGAACCCAAGTGGACATATGAAGGCTGTCTTCTCATGGTCTTCTGGGGCCATGGGGATCTGTTAGTACTCACTGCGAAGATCCAACACGGAGAACCACTTGCTACCGTTCAGACAGTCTAGCGCATCTTGAATGCGGGGCATGGTGTATTGGTCAGGAATGGTCCTTCTGTTGAGGGTCCGATAATCCATACACATCCATACTGTTCCATTCTTCTTTCTCACCACTACTATAGGTGAAGCATAAGGGCTGCGGGATTCTTGAATTACACCAGCCGCAAGCATCTCCTGTAGGTGGCGTCTTACATCATCTATATCAGCCGGTGCCAGGTGTCTGGACCTCTCACTGAATGGCCTCTCATCATGCAGCCGGATATGATGCTCAGCTGCTTGCACACATCCCACATCCCATTCCTTTAGGGAAAACACCCGATCCCTCTGGGCAAGCTTCCTACTGATTCTCATCTTCCACTCAGCGGGCAATGGGGAGTCACCAAAATCAAACAAGTCGGGCGTCACTCTGTCATTCTCCCCTGAATACTTGTTACTAGGTAGCATTGCCATGTCTGCACAGTGTACATTAGCGAGGGTGCAACCTCTATTCACCCGAATTTCTCTGTCGGACACATTATGAACCTGAACCATTACCCGGCGAGCGTAGGCATGGGCCCGAGCAGGTAAGATACTAGGTTTAACCAGCAATCTTTCTGGCAATTTTCCATCGCCTGGTGCATCCAGCATGAGTATCTTATTCTTGACATCTTTCTTTAGGCGGACCTCTCCTTGTAAGGTACACTGAGTGTTAGGCACCAGAATTAGGGCCTCAGGGTCCTTCTTCCATACAACCCCAACCGGTTCATCTGGATCCATCTCTTCAGTATTCTTCCATGACTCATACGCCTTCTTGATCAAGGCAGGAATCCTCAAAGCTTTACCAGTCCTTTGCACCTGTTTTTCATAGCCAACAGTCCAAACATATGGGCGTTCGTCCCAATCAGTAGAGGAACTCCATCATACAATCCAGTTGGGGGACACACTAATGCCAAGGTTTCCACTTGCTCCGCCACTCCAGCTATCGAGGTGGGGAAAGACAGCCAAATTCTAATGTAACCAGAGTAGGGGTATGCCTTTTCACTAAACCCCCAGACATGCAGTCCTTCCAAAGGCTGTAAGGGCACATCAGACAAATGCTTTTGGTACCAGTCTTGGAACATGATGGTTACTTGGGAGCCACTGTCCAGCACAGCCCTAGTAGACACTCCATTTACTCTCACTGTCGTCTCCATGGGGGGACCCACCACCTTGGACCATTCTAGAGGGACAGCAGCAGAGGCCCAAACAGACGATTTAGCCACATAGAAATTGGAGTTGGAGTTTCTTGGGCCCTCACTGCGGTCATTTCGTGCACCCCTTACCCACTGATTTGTTCTCCGAAGCTCTCCTTGTAGCTGGCTCCCCACTCTAAGTCTTTCTGAGACTGGCATTCCCTCTTCATATGGCCATCTTTTCCACAGTTATGACGCATGATAAGCTCCTGTGTCATCCTTGGAGAGAACATTGCCTGAGGAACTGAAGGAGTGGCAAGGGGTTGGGGTCCATTAGTGGCTGGCAATGGTGAGATGGGTGCAACATGTTTCAACAGTTCTTTCTGGGCAGCAGTCAATTCCTTGATCTCATTCTGAGAACTATCCTTGCTATATATAGGATGCCTGAGGGAGCACCCCCTCCCCCATGGCAGTCACTCCCTGAGCAGAATTAGAATCTGGTCCCACAGGGGAACTCTCAGGGACAACATCCGGTTGTACCCTTCTGACTTCCTTCAGCAACTGTTCTCCCCACTGTTTAGCCCACAGTGGCATACCCTCCTCGGTCCCCACTTCAGGAGGGCCTTCCGGTGCCGTGATCACTTGGGCGGCACTCACCCTGGAATTACAATCTCCCTCTTAATCTTCAACCTCCCAGAGTTCTTTTATCAAGTCACAGTAGTCCAGTGGGTTACCCCTTCTATCTTGGAGCCTTAGTTGAAGGAGCTGCAATTTAGAATGCTTTGCATGCTGCAGTATGTGCCCCAATCTCACATGGTTTAAGTCACTGGCGGCTACCCCACCTTTTCGGTAAGCTTTCTGCAGAGCTTTTTCCAGATGAGTAACATATGCGGACAAACTTTCCCCCTGCCATTGTTTTGTGCCTTGGAATTTCCACATCAAGCTCTCATCTGACTAAATGCTCCCAAAATTACCTTCGAGTGCAGATAAGTACTTCTGGGCAGATGCATCAGGGTTTGTGGCCCTCAAAAATCTAATGGCCTGAAGAGCGGGACCCCTCAAACTTTCTAGGATTCTTTTTCATTTCTCAGCCTCCACACACTGCCACTCATGCACCAAGGGGGCAACACAATCTATCCAGGTCTCGCAATCATCCTCCCCCTGAGGGGTGGGGAGGGTGCCAGAGAAGATTCTCAACCTTGGGTAAGAGTCGTGACTAATGGCAGGTACAGTCATAGGGGCCAGCCTTGGCACAGGCCCAGAAGGAGGGGCAATAATGGGTGCTGGAGTGGGAGGGAGTGTTAGGGGAGAAACACCCCCAGGTGGCAGGAATAGTTTCTTTAAGTCCTCCACAGTTTTCTCTTCCTCCAGCAAAACTTAGCAAATTTCTTCTCAAAAGTCTCAGATAGTGGGGGCAGCTCATTCTCCCTGGGGTCTTTACTGTCTTTAGTTATCACTCTCCAGGCAGTGAGGGCTCCTTCTGGGGTAATAGTCCGGGGCACTTTAGAACTATCTATGGGGCCCCTACATTCTACTAAGGCCATAAAACTTTGGGCGAGCAGATTAACCTGTCGACCCACTACCAAAGGGTTTTGTAAGCCTTCAACCTGGGAAAGTACTCCCTCTACAGTGTCCTTATTGGCACCCAGGGGGATATCCAGAATAAGCATAGCATTTTGGGGGTCGATCTCCTGTCCAGTACACCACCCCACCAACTGGTGCACCACCACTTCTATTGGGGTAGCCATTTATTTTTAACAGCAATTCATCAATGTGGCTGCTAGGGGATGCTAATCCCAGCAGTGCCTCCAAGATGTAACCCCTAGGCGGCGCTATCCCAAGGGCTACTACCCCTGCCTGTATGGCTAGTGACAGGTTATGGGGCCTAGGTCCAGTGACGGGTGCCTCCACCCAGAGGTCAGGGTTGGTAGTGGTTAAACTAGCTTGGGCACAGCCCTCTGGGACACTGTGACCCCCCTTTGATCCCACTAATGGCCCACATGGTACACGGAAGTTACCTTCCCAATACCCCACATATGCACACTCATTACACATACAGTACCCACTTACCCTCAGGACTGATTCTGCAGCACGTCCCCGAGGCCCCCTGTAAAATAAGGTTAGGCAATGCCACAGCAACTATGCAATATTCTCTGCTATATGTACTGACACCACAAGTAGGATATAGTTCAACAAACATAAATCTGATTTATTCAGGGGAAGTAACAAGGAAGGGGAATCAGGTTGATTTTGCATTAAGACATAAATCACAGTGCTATGCATGAAACTTAGGGTCCGAATGTCACACTCGCTGGGTACCCAGGATAGTGGGGGCTAGCCAGGTCTGTTGCCCGGGGTTGGCCGGCTGGTGCAGCTGGTTGGGACCGTAAAAGAAAGAAAGGCATGCACAGCAAAATTGTAATCCGGAGCAGAGGTTCAGTTCCAGAAAAAGAAAGCACAAGTAAATCAGATGGCACACCTTTGATTCATAAATTGTTGCAGGGGGTTGCCTTGAATTGTACTCACGATACCCAATACAGATTATCGGATGGATGGTGTTGTTTCTAGGTTTCCAGCATTCAGCACACACTGGAGAGTGAGGAAAATTAAGATCGCAATCTCCTTCCAATTTAAGGCACATTTATATGTAAAGGAAAGTACTGTACCAAGCAGACTGCTCCACGATCCCAATCGCAATTACTGCAAAATACCAAGGAGTACGCACAGCATCAGCAGTCCCTGACAGGCCGATCGCGTTCAGCAAACTTTCAGTCTTCTTCAGGTTAAGCCTGGTTCCCACACTTCTGCTTCCTCTTCCTCCTCAAAATCTCAGATTCAGTCCGAACTATGATTACCAACGGCCGCAGACCAACTTGGGGGCCTACACACGTACTTCCCGCGCGAACTACTCGCCGTTCGAACAACAGGGCTCCTTATCTCTTCACTGTCACCTCGGATTTGGCTTGCCAGCAACAGTTCAGTGCATTTCCTTTAGATCCACTCGAGTCCAGTGGGCTGATGAAACTGTCAGTCACAGCAGGGCTCCCTCTACAGGTGCAAAAAAGGCGCCATTGGACCAGAACTACACTTCCCAGGGGCTCCTTCCATTTAACCCCCTTGTAACAAGCTCCAGTTGGGAGTCCCCTTCCTGATTGGCCCAAGCAGTCTCCATTTCAGGGCTCCCCAACCCAATTGGTCCAGTTCGGCAGTTCAGAATCAAAATGGTGGGGGTTCACAGAACAGTTCATGTTGCAAGAAAAGCAGGTTAAGCAAACTACATTTTCATTACTTTTCTAAATGGTTTCTGGCAAACAGTTACATCTTTGAAAAGAGCCCACTCTACGCCACTAGCAACAGCAGAATTGGAGCAATTGCTCAGAAGCTCAGGTGGGACTTGAGCAAAGAACACACAGTCCCCCAGGCAAATTAATTATGTCAGAGAGCAGACAGACCTTAAAGAGACAGTACTCATAGGCTTTGAGTGCGGGCAGCGCCCCACAACTAATCGACAATTCGCCGAATGCCAGCTAGGCAGGGAGCACTCAGGCAAGCTCCTGGAAGGCTTTTAGGAACCCCCATTTGCAGGGGGGTTACATGTATCTAAAAAATGTCTTGCCCTTGTCCCCTTTTTTTACTGATTTGGCAATATTCTCCTCTGTTTGTGCATTTGCGCTCCTAACTGCCTTCCCTGCCTCCCTTTGTTTCTCATGATAAGTCTCCCTATCCTGCTCTTTCTGTGTTTTTTTTTACACTTTCTAAAAGCCATTTTTTTTGCTCTTACTTTTTTCACTACCTCACTAGAGAACCATAGTGTTTTTTTTTTTTCTCTTGCCCTTGCTAACCTTCCTGACACAGAGATTTGTAGTTTTTTTCATGCCCTCTTTTATTTTTGCTCACTGGTCCTCAGTTCCCCCTAGTTTCCCTATCCCTGCCAGGGCATCTCTGAGGCATTTTCCCAGTTTCTTAAAATCAGCCCTCCTGCAGTCCATGACCCTCATCATCGTGTGGTCCACTTCTAATCCAGTTCTAATATTAAACCACACCGTATGATGGTTACTACTCCCCAGGTGGTCCCCCGCTGTGACATCAGCAATACTGTCCCCATTTGTCAGTACCAGTCCAGCAATGCCCCCTCATGAGTGGGTTCCATTACAAGTTGCTTGAGGAATGCCACCTGCAGTGAGTACAGGATGTCCCTACTCCTGGCTGTTGCCGCAGCTGGGAGGAACCGATCCACATCCGGTAGACTGAGGTCCCTACTAGTATCACCTCTGCCTTGTGAGCCATCCATTGGATTGCTTCTATCATTTTTCCATCCACTTCATTCCCCTGTGCTGGAGGTGTGCGTACAAACCCCAGGCAGCCTCCCAGATGAGTTGGAGCTTCTCCACAAAACATCATTGGGGTCAAGTTGCTGGATGGAGCTGTAAGTCGCAACCATCTTTGGGCTGAGGCACTCTTTGAGGTTGCCGACAGATTGCTCCTCCCAGCCACTGACCCAGGGTCAGTTGAACAACACCAATGACACAGAGTCAATGCTTGTCTAAACATATTTCCAGAATCAGCTCAGTGGCCTGTGTATAACCTAATGGTTAGGGCATAGGCCCACAAACCAGATCAGGTCACGAATCCTAATTTTTTTCACATATAACATTGTAGCGAGAGTTAACAATGTTCAGGTTCTTGCCATAACATCTGCAAATCATTTATATATACACATACATGCATACATCTTTCAGGTTGCAGGCACACAGAGTTCCTTTAAATGAAGGAGAAGGTTAGTCTTAAAGAGCACTAATTGTACTTCCTTCATAAAAAGCCACACCAAAACATAACACTGCCTTACCCTCCACCCCATGGTAATTTTTTTGGGCCATCAGTTTTCTCCCCACTGTTTCTGTGATTATATCCTGTTTTAATCCCACCCTACCCACTAAAGTGTGATTCATATTTAAACGTTATATTTATAAACTTTAAAATTAATTTAAAAGATAAATTAAATGAAGATTAGAAGCTGAACTTTCAAATCAGATTATTTGAGAAGTCTGTTTTTGTTTTCGCAGTTAGGTTGCCATGACAACTATCTTTTAAATAGTAACGGGGTGGGAGGTAATTGAGAAGCTGTCTTTTTTTTGTTTGTTTTTTGTTTGTTTGTTATGGCTGCTGTTGAACTCAGAGCACCAAAAACAAGCAGGGGTTTCAAAAAGTAAATTTTACGTGCTTCTGTCAATGTTGTGGTACAAATTACAAGTTGTAACAGTGTGAATACAGGAATTACTTTTCCAAGGAGTGTTTTTGACCATGAGTTTGAGAAACAGAAAGAACCGCTTGAGACTGTCTCAAGACAATGCAAATCATTGTCTGTGCGCATGAATGCTGTAATTACCAGCTGGTTATATGGCAAATAATAACTGGCCATCTCCACTGAAAGAATTGATGGACCATTTATAGAATAATGTATGGACAACTATACACAACGAGGGTGTGTAACCTTAAAGGGGTCAGATGTCATTACAGAGCGAAGTTTGAGAGGTCTCTATAATGTCATCTCACCCCAAGATGGAAATATCAGCCTTGTTCTGCATGGTTGCCCATACATTATTTCACACTAGTATATGTTTGTTTTAATTCAAAACCTTCTTTCAAACTCTGTCTAATGGTTAAATAAACAGAAAGCAGAGCAACCAGGATAAGATTAAACACATTTAATGTGATTTAATGAGAACTGGAACTGATTTCTAATTGGCAGCTGATTACAGTGTTCCCTTTTACAGAAATAACATCTATAAACCTAAATGATCAGTATGTAACAGTACCTAAATAAAAGGTGATGTGAAAAACTGCATTTTGTCTTGCTTTGTTTTTATGGATAGCATTTTGTTATAGTTTTCTTCACAGAACCAGTGATGTGGGGTTTTAACTATGTCACAGTTTGTGAAAAGAACTCTGAGCATGTTTCTGATAGGACAATGGCTCACGATTAGCATTCTGTGCTCAAACTGTGACATAGTAAAAATTCCAGATTACTGGTTCCATGAAGAGATCTATGCAGAATGCTGTCCATGAAAGAAAACAATTGAAAGCACAGTTATTCACATCAGTGTTTATTCAGGTACAGTTAAGTATGGTACATTTGGAGTTAAGGCTTTCATTTTGGGGGCTGCAGTGGCAGAGCCCTGCAGATCTCTTGCAATCGGAAAAGGGGGGCTTTTCTGACTGAACAACAGTGTGGAGTTGCCACTCAGTTGCTTTCGTGTCCATGAAGCACTCCGCACTCTCCATTAGCAGTCACACTACACTATTTTTCATCATTCGTCGGTCGTGGCAGAAAACGGCACAGTTCGCCATGTCCAAGATGGCCATTGAACTCTACTGCACATGCACAAGTAGTTGCACATGTGCAATACAGGTTGGTGGCCATCTTGGACATGGCGGACTGCGCCATGTTCCGCCGTGACCACCGCGGACAAGACTGTCTTGTTTTGTTACATTTTTATACCTCCCATCCACCGGACCCTCCCTCTCAGCACCCACTACCCCCCCAGAAACATAACAGTGACACTGGTGGTGCCCAATCCCCCTGTGTCACACTCACCAATCCTCTTTTTTTATTGTTTTTTATATATATATATAGTTTACTCCACCCCCACCCAATCCTCCCTCTCAGCACCCACCACCACACACACCAGAAACATAACAGTGACACTCGGGTGCCAATCACCCAGTGTCGTGCTTACCAATCCTCTTTTTTCTCCTGCTATTTTATATATAGATAGATAGATAGATAGATAGATAGATAGATAGATAGATAGATAGATAGATAGATATAGATATAAAGATATATATATATATCTTACTCCCCCACCAACCCTCCCTATCAGCACAGTATCCTGTGATATGGGCAACTGAAGTTGAGCAACTCAGATATGAATGACTCCATTTTCTGCACCCGTTATGTGAGCTACCCTGGAATGGTAGCAAGGGAGGAAGAGCAAGAATATGGGTTAGCAAGGGAAGAAAAGCGATGATATAGGACTTCGCCCAGAAGGGGAGGGATGTGGGAGGTGGTGCGGTGTGGTGTTGATGAGCTGGCCATGTGGTGTTGTGGTGAGGGTCACTTGCTACAGTGCCGTAGGTTAAGGGTTTGGGGTTGGGGAGAGGTGAACTTTTTTCTGTTTTCCATGAGCAGGATTTGTTTTTTACAAGTGTCTCCCTCTCCCTGACATGCACCCCCTGGCATTGATAATCGCAAGTCAGGGAAGTGTGGGGGACACAGACCCCTGTATAAATGTAATTTATGCTTTTCGTCTGTGCTGTTGTGTTCCTCGCTGGGAGTGTACATTGCTGTCTTTCTTTTCTGCAATGTACACTCGCTCTAATGGCAATCGCCATTCTAACATAGAACCTCTCAGCACCCACACCCCACACACTCCAAGAAACATAACAGTGACACTGAGGGTTGCTCAGTCCCCCAATGTCATGATAATGAGTCCTATGTCTTTTTTGTTTTTCACCCTGTGAAAAGAAAAACGTCCATCGATGTCTTTTGCGGCTGTTACTGTTCCCCAACCCGACCCTCCCACTCCAGCACCCACCACCCGCACCCCCAAGCCCTTACTTACCCATCAGGGGTCCAATGTCTATCTTCTCTGGACCATAGACACATCTTCACTCTTCAAAGCCAGACCACAAACTGAAGAAACGGGTACATGGTTCAATGTATTACAATAGTGTTTTGAACTGAGTGGCACAACTTGGCCATTTTTGCATATTTGTGGCCCAGATGCCTTTTTGGGGGCCCCACCTCATGAACAATTGCACTGACATTAGGCAAATTTGTCCCAAAAGGTTATTTTGCAGTTCCTGCATTTCTAGTAGTTCGTCTTTTAACAGTTCACTTGGGCTTTTTTCAGTCTTGCTGATATCTTCATGATGAGGAATCTATAGTGTAGGTAAGCATGAGGAATCTTAACAGATACAATATTCTATGCTACGATATAGGGAGGGGGGTTAGGAGTAGGATAAGCCTCTTCACGGATGACTCAAAACTGGGAGCACTGGCTAATGGGGAGGAAGCGAGAGAGACAGTCCAGAGGGATCTGGATACCCTGGAGATTTGGTCAAGGAGGTGGGGACTGAGGTTTAATCCAAGAAAGTGTAGGGTGCTGCATCTGGGGGTCATAAACCCAGGTCATGTATACACCCTGGGAGGGGTCTCACTGCAAGCCACAATGAGTGAAAGGGACCTGAGGTGGTGGTAGACACCAGAATGAACAACACTGAAAACTGCAGAAGATCTGTGGCAAAGGCAAACGGGATTCTGGGCTGCATAGCCCGGGCAATAACGTCCAGGAGGAGGGAGGTGATCCTTCCTCTGTATAATGCCTTGGTCAGGCCGCATCTTGAGTACTGCATGCAGTTCTAGAGACCTCACCTTAGGAAGGACATAGCATTGTTGGAGAGGGTTCAGAGGAGGGCAACCAGGATGATCTGGGGCATGAGTGAAAGGACCTATGAGGAAAGGTTGGAAGTCTTTGGGCTGTGCTCACTGGAGGAGAGGAGAGACAGGGGTGACATGATTGAGGTATTCAAATATGTGAAAGGGATTAACAAAGGCAGAGCCAAATAAATGTTCAGGCTAAGGAAAGGGGGCACAACCAGGGGGCATGAGTGGAAGTTGGAGGGGGGAACCTACAGGGGAGAACGTAGAAGGCATTACTTCACTGAGAGGGTGGTGGAGCCCTGGAATGCATTGCCTGGGAGTCTAGTCAAGCAGGGCACAGTGGAGAGCTATAAGAGGGGATGGGACAGATGCATGGGTATACTGAAACCGAAGTTGACCCTCTCGGGGGCCGGGGGGAAGGAGGAGCTAGCGCCCAATAAGGACTGGCTAACGAGCAGACACGAAAGACCTTTAGGCCTATTCTGCTGGCTTTTAGCATGTTAGTACTGTACCACAGTAGTGCCATAGTGTGTACAACAGCATTCTGACATCACTAGCGTGTACAACAGCATTCTGGCATCACTAGTGTGTACAATCAATCAATCAAACTTTATTTAACCAGGCTATACACCTTTGAGCAAGCTCGTTTACAAGATGGTTCTGCATGACATAGTGAACATATACAATACAATGGTAATGAGAGCTATACAGACAAGGCATATACACAGTATTGCATCTAAAACAAGTAAAAAGGTCAAGACTTTTATAGGTTGTGGCACCATATGGCAGCACCTGACAACATACGCATACATTTTACAGAGTAGAGGATTTGAGCAATTAGTGATGGCAGGTGCAATTTTCCTTCAGAGCAGATGATAGCAGGGACTTAAGGGTAGACAAACCTGGAATGGTGAAGAGCTATATAGAGACTTCTGGAGAGTGTTCCAGAGGGATGGAAGAGCAAAAGGGTAGCTGCAGCACCATGTCGAGTTCTGACATTAGGGCTTTGAACAGTACAAGTGAGTAGCACCTCAAGCCGTAAGCCTCCAAACATCACGTAAAGAGATTGGAGATATACGAGGGTAGTTTACTAGTAATCGCTCTGTGCATCCAAAGACACATGTTTCTCTGCCTCCTAGCAGTCAGGCAGGTCCAGCCTATCGTCACATAGAGCAAGCGATGGTGGGTGTTTAGAGGAGTATTAGAGATGAATCTCAAAGCCCGATGGTAAAGAGTGTCAAATTTACTTAGAGCTGACTTAGGACAGTGGCTATACAGAATGTCTGCATAATCTAAGAGGGGGAAAAATGTAGATTGGACTAGGTTCCTCTTTGCCTCGAAAGTGAGAAGGTGTCTAATGCGGTAAGAGACACCCAGATGCTGTCTCAGTTTTTCAGTTAATTCGTCCAAGTGAACTATGAAATTAAGCTTGCTGTCTAGCCAAAATCCCAAGTATTTAAACCTGTCCACCATTTTGAGTGGTTCACCAAATAAGGTGTGGATCGTATGGTTTTGAATAGTGGCGGTTGGTGAATGTGTTTGGGAGGAGATAAGCATAGCTTTTATTTTCTTAGCATTAAGGAGCAGTTTAAGATGTAGAAGGTTATACTGCAGAATGTCAAAATCATTCTGTAACTCCTTCTATGCAAGCTCAGGGGAGGAACTAGCAGTGTATAGCACAGTGTCATCTGCAAAGAGATGCACCTTTGCCATATGAACCTTAGAGTCTGAATTATTGATGTAGATTGCAAAAAGAATAGGTCCCAAGATAGATCCTCATGGCAATCCTCGTGGAAGCATTTTAATTGGGGAAAGGTCCTCTTGAGCTTTGATTTGTTGCAATCTGTTAGTAAGGTAATAGCTGAACCAGTTCATAGCAGTAACATCAAGACCGAGGTGATGCAAGGCAGACAAAAGCAGGCCGTGATCGACAGTATCAAAAGCCTTGCTTAAGTCTAGGAACAGAGCATAGATGTACTTTTTTGAGTACAGTGAGTTTTGCCAATCACTAGTTACTTTGGCTAGGGCAGATACCGTGCTATGCTTTGGTCTGAAGCCTGACTGTATAGTATTAAGCAAGTCTTCAGCTTCCAGGAAATCTCTCAGTTGGTTATTAACTAACTTTTCCAACAGTTTTGATAGGAAGGGAAGTAGAAAAACTGGCTGGTAGTTGTTCAGATCGCATGTATCCCCAGATTTAAAAAAGGAGGATAATGTGAGCAATTTTCTAGATTGCTGGTAGGTCACCTCCTAGTGCTAAGAATAGGTTGAAAAGATGCATAATGCATGCAGTCAAGAGGCAGTAACCTATTTTCAAGAATAGGGATTCTAGGAGATCGGCACCGGTGGTTTTCTTAATGTCCAATAGGATTTACAAATGGCAACCAGGACCCTGCGATGCATGCTGTGCCACAGCAGATCTTGCAGCCCAACTACAGGATGCTTGGACTATAATATACGGCCTCCAATACAGGGAACTCTATAGCACACCTTCTCAAACCCCCCTTCCCCACCACCACCACCAGTACCAGCATGTCAGCCAGGGGACAGGACTCGAGGCAGGGCCCAGAGACTGGCAGGTGGTAAGAAAAAAGAGGCATCATAGGAGGCCCAGGAGGGAAGCCAAAAACCAGGAGCATTTTCCGACCATCCAAACAAAAAACAGGTCCACTCCACTGCTACCAACCACAGACAAAGTAATACAAGGTAAAGAAATCAAACCACCAAAAAAGGCTAACACGCCAATTAAAACCAATACAAACTACGATAAAAACAAAAATACTAATACTCAAAATATAATCAAAAATAATACCACAGTCAAATGCAATAACAACAAAAATACTAAAACTCAAAATAAAAACAACACAAATATAAACAAAAGCAAAATTCTCATAGTCAGGGATTCCATGATCCGAGGAGTGGAACACCACCTAACACAAAATGTTGAAAGCGACATTGTGGCAAAGTGTCTACCACATAAAGACACTTGTGCAGGAATCAGCGAATGTTACATATATAACAATACATCTTGGTACCAATGACTTGGCAAAGTCATACAGTTCAGGAGGCCAAGAAACACTTTGAGGACCTGGCCAACAAACTTTCTTCCCTTCCATCCAAATTAGCCTTCTCAGAAATGCTGCCAGTGTGGGAATAGGAAAAAAGCACCAAGCAAGTCAAACAGATTGAAGTAGGCAAATTCAACTCATGGCTGCATGATTGGTGCCAAAACAAGGGATACCACTACATAGGGAACTGGCACAACTTTTGGGAAAGAACTTTTTTTAAATACAACGGATTGCACCTAAACAGAGAATGTGTGCGAGCACTCAGACAAAAATTTGATGTCTATACTGGTAGTTTAAATTAAATAAAGGGGAGTATGATGCAGCTCACACCCCTGCTGTCAGTGGGCTGGTCATCACTCCCCAAAATGCCAAATGCAAGCATACATCCTCAGAAAACAAATCAGAGCCAACATCCGCCCAAACCAGCAACCTCCATAATCTCTTAGCTGTAAAGAGCAAACTGGAGCAGTCCAGGAAGAGGGTACAACCTTGCACCAAAGAGGATGTACATTCCTGGAAGGCAATGGTTACAAATACTAGGAGCCTTACCAACAAATTCCCGAACTAACAGCCATCTTAGAAACAGAAAGGTTGGACTGGGTGGCTGTAACAGAAATGTGATTCCCGAAAAACCACGGATGGGATATGGCCACTCCCAGTTACAGTCTGTTCAGGAAAGATAGGCAGGGCAAAAAAGGGGGGGGCGGGCATAGCATTTACATTCGGGAGGAAATAAAAGCCACAGAACTAAAAGGACAACCTGGGGACATCAAGTCACTTTGGCTAACAGTAGACACGGGCAAGGGAAAACCCTTCAGAATTGGCGGTGTCTACAGGCCCTCAAATCAAGGAGATAAAGGAGACAAAGACCCAATAAAGGAAATCCACAAAATGTCTGATAAAGGTGAAGTAATACTGGTGGGAGACTTCAACCTACCAGATATTAACTGGAGCACAATAACGGCAGCAACAACAAAAGTAGGGACTTCTTATTGTCACTACAAGGCACAGGACTGTGCCAACTTGTTAAACCCAACAAGGGGAGATGACATTCTAAATCTTGTCCTCACAAACTCAGAAAGGATCAAGAGCATTGAAGTGGGATGTCATATGGGGAACAGCGACTATCGCATGGTAAGCTTTAAGGTAAACATAACACAGGACACCAGCCACTCAAAGATAAAGGTGCTAGATTTCAGAAAGGCTGACTTCCAAACAAATGAGGAACAACATAAGTAGCCAGTTAATAGAAATAGAGGTTGAGGAGGTGGAGGTCATGTGGGGGAGACTCAAGAGAGCAATAAAGACTGCCACAGATTAATGTGCCAGATGGGTCAGCAAAGCAAAAAGAAAAATAAATCCTCTATGGTTTTCCAAGGAAGACGCTATCACAGTCAAAGAAAAAAAGAAGGCGTATAGCGTATACCAGGAAACCCAAACTGAGAAAGACTGGAAGTTATACAAGGAAAAAATGAGAGCATCAAACAAACAAATTAGAAAGGCAAAAGCTCAGACAGAGGAAAAGATAGCAGAAGGGGCACAGAAAGGAGACAAATCATTTTTTAGATACATTAGGGAATGTAGGAAGACAAAAGGGGGATAGTAAAGATTGCTACTGAAGAAGGAAAATGCACCAATCATGATCCAGAGAAAGCCGAAATCCTCAACAAATACTTCTGCTCTGTGTTTACCAAAGAGGATCCAGGGGATGGCCCAGCCCTTAAAAAACACAACACCCCAGGACCAGGGGTAGACACGAGTCCCTTTACAGAAGACAAAGTATGGGAGGCGCTAAATAAACTAAAAGCAGACAAAGCCATGGGACCAGGCTAGATGCACTCCAGAATCCTTAAGGAAATGGAGGCAGAATTAGCAGCCGATCAGGCACTTCTATTCATGAAATCTGTGAAGAGTAGTGTGATACCCAAAGACTGGAAAAGGGCAATAGTGGTTCCACTTCACAAATCAGGCAGTTGCAAAGAGGTTAGTAATTACAGACCGGTGAGACTCACATCTATAGTATGGAAACTAATGGAGACACTACTCAAACAGAGGATCATAGCATTCCTCAAAACTAGCAGCCGACAAGACCCTAAACAGCACAGTTTCACAGCAGGTAGGTCATGCCAGACAAATCTGCTCAAGTCTTTTGACTACGCCACAAAAATTGTGGATGACGGTGGGGCAGTAGATGTGGTCTACCTAGACTTTAGTAAGACCTTCGACTTGGTTCACATAGAAGGCTGGTAAAGAAGCTTGACCAAACAGGGGTTGGTCCAGAAGTAGTCAGATGGGTATAAAACTGGTTACAAGGCAGAACCCAGAGGGAACAGGTTAATGGAGCGCAACTGATGGAAGGCAGGGTGACCAGAGGGGTGCCCCAGGGCTCAGTGCTCTTCAATGTTTTTATAGCAGACATCACTGACGGACTGGAAGGGAAGGTGTGTCTGTTCACAGATGACACCAAGATATGTAGCAGGGTGGACACCCCAGACGGAGTGAGTAAGATGGAAGCTGACCTCAAGAAACTAGAAGAATGGTTTGGAATGTGGCGGCTGAGATTTAATGCCAAAACGTGCAAGGTCATGCACATAGGAAAGAAAAATCCAAGAAAGGAGTATTACCTAGGAGGTGAAACACTGGCAGCCTCAAACCAGGAACGAGATCTGGGAATCATAATCTCAGATGACTTGAAGATTAGCAGTATGAGAAGACAACAATGAAGGCCAACAGAATGCTGGGCTGCATTGGGAGGGGAATCACGAGCAGGAAGAGAGAGGTTGTACTACCACTGTACAGATCGCTAGTCAGGCCTCATCTGGAATACGGAGTCCAGTTCTGGAGGCCTCACCTCAGGAAGGACTTTGACCTGGTGGAAACAGTACAGAGAAAGGCAACAAAAATGATTCGGGGTCTGCAGTTAGGGAACTGAATATGTATTCCCTGGAGCAGAGAAGAGAGAGAGGGGACGTGATTGAATCATTCAAGTACATAAAAGGCATTAACAAGGTACAGGCACAGGAACTTTTTCACTTCAAGAAGAGCTCCAGGATCAGGGAATATGACCTCAGGCTACAAGGAGGGAGGTTCTTTACCAACACAGAAAGTTTTTCTTCACAGAAAGAGTGATGGACGCTTGGAACAGCCTGCCCCAAGAGGTTGTGGGGGTCAACACTGTGGGGGGATTCAAGAATGCATGGGATAGACAGAAGGGAGCCCTGACTACAAAGGACAATTAGAGTGTCAAAAAAGGTCTAAAACAAATGGGTAGACTAGATGGACCCAGTGGTCTTCTGCCATCTACTTCTACATTTCTATGTCCAGTGACAGCAGTAGGTTCTCAACCTGTTTAAAGGTTATTGGGCTGAAGCTAAAAAAGGAGGATTTCTGGTTCTTTGCACTGTCAAGGCATGGGGTGACCTTAGTACTGGACAGAGTCAGGAGTCTACTAGCTGGTGAGATGTCGATCGCTAGGCCCGCCATGGCGGAATGGTTATTAAATTGTTCCAGGATGTTGGCCTTGTCTGTGTATGTAGTATCTCCAACAATGATCTTAGAAGGCAATGGAGAGGACAGAGAGCGGCCCTCAATCTCTCTAAGTATATTCCAGAATATGACAGAATTATTTTTGGATTCTTTGAGAGATGTTTGGAAGTAGTGTGCTTTTTCTGCTCGAATGAATTTAGTGCAGGAATTTCTTGCAACACGGAAAGCCAGCCAGTCCGAGTCTGATTTAGTTTTTAAGGTCCTTTTCTGCAACCTGTCTCTGTCCCTTAGGGCTGCTTTTAGGATAGGTGTAAACCAGGGTGTTGATCTTTTTCTAGTCTTAATTTTGACAAGTGAAGCATGCTCATCCACCACTCCCAAAACAAAGTTATGGAAGATGTTGTAAACTTCGGAAAGACAGGGAGCCACGTAAAAGTCCTGCCATCAATCTTACTTGGGTCTGTTAGGAAGGCAGGTTGACGAAAGTATTTTAGGCATCTTTTTATTTTAAAGATGGATGTCGAGGTAAGTTTAGGTGTACGTCGTATACAGGCGGTAGCACTGTGATCGCTTAAGTCATTGTGGAATACTCCTGTATGTAAGATGTTGTGCATCTTGTTCACAAGCATTAGGTCCAGGAAGATGCTTTGACTTGGGTTTTTGCTGTTAGGGCGGGTGATGTCAGGGGTAATTTGTGAAAGGCCATGCTCGTCACAAAAATCCTTCAATGGTTTAGAGCAGACATCTCTCCAGTTCAGATTTAAGTCCCCATGATAATACACTCAGAGTTAGCTTTCTCCAAGATATTATGAAGATGGGCTAGAATTCCTAAACAGCCTGACGGTGGCTTGTAACCAGCAGTAATTGATATGGCCTCTTCAGTGGTCAGGGTCCCCCTCAGTGTGAGGCTCTCGAATTCCTTTGGGGTAGTGGTTGCATTTGTTACTGTTACAGAGAACTTATCTATATATATATATATATATATATATATATATATATATATCAACCCCTCCCTAGAGGGTCTATCAGATCTGAAAACGTTATATGCAGGGATATTGATGCTGTGGTCAGGGGTTGAACTCCTGAGCCACGTCTCAGAGACCATTAGAATATCTGGAGACGTATGAAGTACCCAAGCTTGTAATAAGTCTAGTTTTTTTTTTTTAGCAGGCTGCAGACATTTATGTGGAGGAAACTGATCCCCTTTGGCTGGGGTAATTCCAATGGGGCCTCTAAAGATAAGGGGGGACCAGGATTTAATTCAACATTACCTGGGCATAATAGTAAGAGAACAATTAAGTTTCTGAGTCCAATTATAAGTCCCTTGATAATGCGTGTATTATGTATTTTTGTATGTGGGGTTTTTAGGGGCAGTCTGTGGAGGGCAGAGAGCTTGTTAAAGAGGGACATTGCATGCAATACTGTTTTTGCCAACACTAACAATGATACCTGATAGTACTTGGAAGGGATATTGTGGGAAAATAGTGTAACGAGTAGTTGGGGATTAGTTCCTGAAGGAACAATAGCAGATCTGCTTGTTAATGAGACTGTATTTATGTCATGCAACTCCTGGCTTGAGGAAGTTTCTGTGAATTTATGAGTGAGGGTAGTTAGTAGGAGTAGGAGGCAGTCACAGAGAATGAGGGGTAGTTAGTAGAAGTACTGTAGGAGGCAGCCGTAGAGAATGAGGAGCTGTGCAAATGCCATTATAACAATAAAGGTGGAACCCAGGTATAAGTGTACAACAGCATTCTGACATCGCTAGGGTGGTACAACAGCATTTTGAGATTACTATTGTGATACAACATTCTAAAACTGCTACTGTGATAAAACAGCATTCTGACATCACTGCTGTGGTGCAACAGTATTGTGACTTTGCTGCTGTGCTACAAATAGAATAGTAAATAGGAGACCATCTACAACAAGGCTATAGTGTATGGTGGAATGCGGTTATGTATGGAAATCCATACATCTCAAAAAGTCATTCTGCTTCAGTAGTGACGTCCTTACTAATGCAGAACAACTTTTCGTTCTGTGTTAGTGAGGACGTCACACTGCAACAGCCCGCTCCAGCGCTGTTCATAGGACAGGGCGGTTGGCAAGTCCTGAGTGCGAGCTGGCTGGCGGGATGAAGAGAAGAGCAGTGCAGGTCTCCAGTGTCAGACACTGCCTGGAAAATATAAGGGATCCTGTTTTGGAGCACCATACACTATATAGAAAAGTGTATGGCCCCCACAAACAACTCAGCAATTCTTCCACCTCGTGTTTTCTATGATGGCAAGGGACCTCTCAAGCTTTGCTCTCGAGGTCATCAGCCATCATGGAAAACACTCGGGTGAAGAATTGCCTTGTTGTGTATGGGAGGCCATATACTATCCTTTATATTTCCATCAAGGTAGTTGGTGACCTTACAGAGACCTCAAGAGCGCGGCTCGAGAGGTCTCTATGAGGTCACAAACTACCAAGATGGAAACTCAGCTTTGTTGTAGATGGCCTCCCATCTACTGTTTTTTATAGCATAAAGTCAGCATCTGCCACAAAATGATAACAAATAGTTTAAATGCACTTACATTTCATGGTGTTACTCAGGGTTTAGTCAGCATCTTGGGAAAACGTCTGGAGACTGATCATGCTAGGCTCATATTCGGAGTAGTTTTACGTCTGTTGCTGTTTTTTTTTTGTGCCCATTTATTTTACGGGTCAGCTATGAACTGCTGTCTGTCAGTGCGAATATCAACACCTGCGGTAACCGTCAGCTCGGTCCCTTTGACAGTTCATGTAGTACGATTTGAAAATAGCGATTCCTTTTTATGTTGGCTCGTGCATGCATAAACAACATATTAAATAATGTAAGTTGAGCTCAGTCACTGTTGGGCGAATGTAGGGCATGCATCAGTAGGTGCATTCCTCATTCCCCAATCAGCCAGCAACAGGGGGCCGACACCCTGCATATCTAATGCGGCCACCAGATCTGAGAAAAGGTCCGCTGCAATGAGAGATTCATCCTCAGCATCATGCACCCCCAAAAAAACCTCCTTTCTTTGCCGACAGGGGGCCCAGTCCCCGTCGGCTTCAGTCCCCCCCTTTTCCAGTTCAATCTGCCGATGGGGGAGCCCACTCCCCATCAGCATGATTTCCCCCCCTTTGTTCTGTGCTGAGGGGGGTGCCCAATCCCCCTCGGCTAGTGGCCCCCACTCACCTTCAGTATGTGCTGACGGGGGTGCCCAATCCCCCACTGGCTACTGCATCCCCCAAAAAAACATTTGGGTGGCACACTGGGAGCCCACCCCAGCATGCCAAATATCCTGTAAAAAAAAAAAAAAATCCTGACTTTTTTTTTCTTTTTCGCTTTACCTGTAAAAGAAAACAGTCCCTCGTGGTCCCTGCCCCTCCGCAACCCGCGCCCACCCTCTGTGCACCCTGCCTCCCCACACCCCCTTACTCCATACTTACCTTCGGAGCCCAGCTCGACGATCTTCGGTGGGCCAGGAACACATCTGCACTCTTCAAAGCCAACTGCGAACTGAAGAAATGCCGGTAAGCTGTGTAATGGCATAAATAGGGTTTTTTCAACTTTGGTGCATATCTCAGGCTTTTTTTAGGAATTGTGACACCAAATTTTCAACATGGGATTTTTGGGACCCCTCCTCATGAATTCAGGCACTGTCATGGCGCTATTTGGTCCCAAAAGGTGATTTTGCAGTCACTGTGCAGAATCATCTTTCAGGACTGATTAACAAAACGACAGTGCCACTGTTCATGAGGGGGGCTGTCAAAAAGTCTATGTTGCAAACTTGGTGGAAAAAATCCAAACAATGGCTGTTTTACGGGTGTGAGTTGCGCAGTTTCCACGCAGGCTCGTAACTTAGTGAATTCGTAATATTTTCACTCCAGATTTTCAAAGTTGCCATTTTCCCACACTTCCTTATGAACAGTACAGCTGTCATTTTACATATCCTGGCTGAAATGTGTTTTTGCATGTCCAGCGCAGAATAGCGTGGTCGCTGTGCAAAATCAGTTTTTGGGACTGTTTGAGGAAATGACGGTGACACTGTTCATGGGCAGAGATCCTAAAATGCCTATGTTAAAAATTTGGTGCCGAAAGTCCATAAAATGACTGTGTTACAAGCATGCATTGTGCAGTTTCCACGCACCCTTGTAACTTCACAAATTTGCAATATTTCCATGCCAGATCTTCAACAATGGTATTTTTTCACACCTCCTTATGAACAGTACAGCTGTCATTTTTCACATCCTGCCCAAAATGTGTTTCCGCACCTGTAGTGCACAATGGCATGGTCACTGTGGGAAATCAACTTTTGGGACAGACTAACAAAATCACAGTGCCACTGTTCATGAGGGGAGGTCCCAAAATGCCGATGTTGAAAATGTAGCTAACAAACTCCCCAAAATAATTGGGCTACGGACATGTGTTGCGCAGTTTCTATGCATGCTCATGACTTCACCCATTTTCATATTTTCACTCCAGATTTTCAACGTTGCTATTTTTTTACACCTTCTCATGAACAATACAGTTGCCATTTTCCACATCCTGCCCAAAAATGTGTTTTCATCCCTGTGACGCTAAACGGCATAGCCGCTGTGCATAACCACCTTTCAGCTAACAAACTGATTGCGCCGCTTTTCATGAGATGGGCTCACAAAAAGCCCATGTTGAAAATCTGGAGTGCAAATACCAACACACGCCTATGGTGTTAGGGTTTCTAACTGTAGCATCCCACCCTGTAGAAACTGACAGGTGTCAGGGGTGTGACTTGGGATCATCGGCTCTAATGCTCATGTCATTCCACCCCCACCCCACCCTGCAGCCAGTGACAGGCATCGTGGTGTGCCTTGCACTGTTCAGCCACAAAGTTCACCCCATTCTCCTATACTGCACCCACCTCAGCATATTTCCTTATGGAATGGGGTAAGTATAACGCCCAAAGACCCCAAAGCACACCACGACACTTGTCAGTGTCTACAGGGTACGGTGAGGTACAGTGGCATGAGCGTTATAGCTGATGACCTAAAGGCACACCCCAATGCCTGTCAGTCTCTACAGGGTGGGGATGGGGTTGTCGTCACTTCAATTCTTCACTGTCATTCCTATTATGCATCTCTAACTCCGGCACTATTAATGCCAATGCCAGCGAGACACATTCGGCATTGACAAATGCTTGTTTAAGTGAGACATGCTAGTGTCACTCACTTGTGTTGTCAGCTTGCTGTTGTACCATCAATCTGACGTCACATCGATGGTACAAAAACTATCTGATGTCAGATCGATGGCACAACAAGGTTCTTACAGTAGCTGATTTCCACGTACAACAGACGCTGACTATATACTATAACAGCATTCCAACATCACTGTTGTGGCACAACAGCATTCTAATATCACTACTGGGGCACAACAGCATTCTAACATCACTACTGTGGCACAACAGCATTTTGAAATCATTACTGTGGTACAACAGAATTCTGATATCACTACTGTGGCACAACAGCATTCTAGCATCACTACTGTAATACAACAACATTCTGACATCACTACTGTGGTACAACAGCATTCTAACATCATGACTGTGGCACAGAAGCATTCTAACAACACTACTGTGCCATGACAGCATTTTGAAATCATTACTGTGGTACAACAGAATTCTGATATCACTACTGTGATACAACAGCATTTTGACATCACTACTGTAATGCAACAGCATTCTGACATCACTACTGTGGCACAACATCATTCTAACATCACTACTGTGGCACAAAAGCATTTTGAAATCATTACTGTGGTACAACAGAATTCTGATATCACTACTGTAGTACACTAACATCACTACTGTGGCACAACAGCATTTTAACATCACTACTATGGCACAACAGCATTCTAACATCACTACTGTGGCACAACATAATTTTTTAATCATTACTGTGGTACAACAGAATTCTGATATCACTACTGTGGTACACTAACATCACTAATGTGGCACAACAGCATTTTAACATCACTACTATGGCACAACAGCATTTTTAAATCATTACTGTGGCTCAACAGCATTCCAATATAACTACTGTGATACAACAGCATTCTGACATCACTACTGTGACACAATGGCATTTTGAAATCATTACTGTGGTACAACAGCATTTTGACATCACTACTGTAATGCAACAGCATTCTGACATCACTAATGTGGCACAACAGCATTTTGCAAGTGTTACTGTTGCACAACAGCATTCTAACATCACTACTGTGGCACTACAGTATTTTGAAATCATTACTGTGGTACAACAGAATTCTGATATCACTACTGTGACACAACAGCATTTTGACATCATTACTGTAATGCAATAGCATTCTGACATCACTACTGTGGCACAACAGCATTCTAACATCACTACTGTGGCACAACAGCATTTTGAAATCATTACTGTGGTACAACAGAATTCTGATATCACTACTGTGGTACACTAGCATCACTACTGTGGCACAACAGCATTTTAACATCACTACTGTGGCACAACAGCATTTTGAAATCATTACTGTGGTGCAACAGCATTCTAACTTCCCTACTTTGGCACAGCAGCATTTTGAAATCATTACTGTGGTACAACAGAATTCTGATATCACTACTGTGATACAACAGCATTTTGACATCACTACTGTAATGCAACAGCATTCTGACATCACTACTGTGGCACAACAGCATTTTGAAATCATTACTGTGGTACAACAGAATTCTGATATCACTATTGTGGTACACTAACATCACTACTGTGGCACAACAGCATTTTAACATCACTACTGTGGCACAAGAGCATTTTAAAATCATTACTGTGGCTCAACAGCATTCTGATATCACTACTGTGATAACAACAGCATTCTGACATCACTACTGTGGTACAGCAACCTTCTAACATCACTACTGTAGCACAACATAATACTGACATCATTTACTGTGGCACAACAGCATTTTGATTTCACTACTGTGATAAAACATCATTCTGACATTCTGCTGTGGCACAATAGTATTTGGACATCCCTTCTGTTGTACAACAGCATTTTGACATTAGTATTTTTTTTGCAAATAATGTACCATAAGTCAAAAGGAACACTGTACAGAGAGATATATCCTTAAAGGAACACTGACAACCTCCTTAGGCCTCAGATTTTCCCTACCTTACAAAACACATTTTCTGACTGCTCGCCTTCTGTAGAATTCACAGATGTAGCTGATTGCTTGATGTATGCTTTCTTTATCTTTATAACATTGAAAACTGGTTGCTCATCGTACTAGTGTCATCACAATAAAACCTGTTTGTTTAAAGCAGCAGTATTTTTTAGTGAAGAAAAAGTCATTATATATATATATATATATATATATATATATATATATATAGTATTTCTGGCAAAAGAATCAATTTATCTGTTCTTTCTTTTCATTGTATTATACTTCTGAGTTGAGATATGGAGTTTTGAAGATTTTAAAATCTCTGTTATCTAGTCACACCACTAGGAATAAATTAAACACTTTGGTGTGTTGCTATGCTGTTTACTATTGGAAATGTATGCTAGCACACTCCTAGTACATCCATATGGATCCAGTATGTAAAGTCAAAAGTAGCATCGAGTGGGGGGGGGGCGGGTTATAAATTGCTGGTAGTGGCCATCTTTAAAGACTCGACTCATTAATCATAAAGTGGTGCTTATCCTAAGTACAACTCAGGTTTCAACTGAGGTAGTTGTATAAGAAGGAATTATTCGAGTATGGGTCATAACGGTAACACGTCATAAGAGCAACTCAACATGAGTGACTAGAAATATAGCGACTCATTTTGGGTGCTTTTATGGTGGGCTACCCTGCAGAATAGCGAGGGTATGCAAAAGTGAATATGGGGAAGGGTGAACAGAAGGGGGGAATAGCAAGGGGAAGGGGAAGACAGGGAAGGGGTTTTCAGGGACTGGAGTACCTGCTGCTGCCAAGCTAGCTGTGTGGCATGGTGGTGTGGAAGATTACCTCTGGCAGAGCAGGGACCGGTTGTGGGTTGCATTTTGATGAATTTTTTTTATTCGGATTTTGCCCCCCTCCCTGTCATGCACCTCCCTGGAGTTGAGAATCCTAATTCAGGTGGGTGCAGGGGCAAAGCCCGTCATGAGGGGGGTGCGGGGAGGGGCACAGCCCCCCACAAAAACATTTTTTGTAAATCTAGAAGTTGGGTCTCCTTCAAGTGTATATTGCCGATTTGCTTTTCGGCGATATACACTTACCATAATAGTGATCGCTGTTTTGCATTCTCTATTATGATATGGAACCGTCAGTAGCAGGAGGGGGTTCCTTAACCACCTCTCAAAGCAAGACATGGAATGTTAGATTCAATTATGCAATGGCACTTTTAAATTGGAGACTCAGATTGACTGACTGGTACTTTTCTGCCCGTGGTAAAGCCTGGCATTACCCACACAAAAGGTGCCAGTCAGACGCATTTGGACTCACTCCCTTTTTAAATCAATCCAACCCCCCTCCCCGAAAACAAATGGTAAAGACACCATATTGCCGTCCCACTAAAGCGCATAAGAGAAAAAAACATGTTTTAAAAATCGACAGACATTTGAAGTGATAGACCACCAGTCCCCAAACCCACCATATATACCACAAAAACTTGTTTTTTTAAAACAAATGTAGTACAGTCCTTAATCTGCAAATTATATGGTGTATCTCCAAAATGAAATGCAGGCCAAAGTCAGACTCTGCGGCCTCATGATCAAACCACACCAGGCATGTGTAAATCCCAGCATCACCCACACCCATTTGTGGTTTATTGTTTAAATATGCAAATGCAAATAAAACGATGTATTACATTATTCTGTGTATATACCTACCCTTCTTTTTTTACAAAATTAATAAAGATTATATTAAAAAAACTTATTAAGAAATGTGTTTTTAAAAATATCTGTAAGAAATAAAAATATATTGATGACAACTGTAATTGTCAGAAACTATGACCCCCCCCCAACACAACACACACACATACACACACACAAACAACATAGCAACCAGGGCTGCCACATGACCTTTAAAAATTACACACAGACTTTTGGAAATATTTTTTTTTCTGCAGGGCACTGCCACCAAGCTTTTCCACAGGATAGTCCCAACATAAAGTCAGTTTTTCAGCAATAATACTTTAGGGAATGTGAGGTTTGATTGGGTAGTCTGTAGTGCAGTGCTCTGTGATACTATGCTTGCAAGCCTTTTGGCTTTCATTTGTGCAATAAATCATTAAGGTCATACATCTAGCAATGTTCATTTTTGATTACTCTGGAGTGCTCTCTGATGCTGTTGTTTGGTGTTACTTGAGTTAGCCACTCAGAGGGGCACCCACTGCGGCATGGTGCACACCATATTTTATGCCCCACTCCCCTCCTAACTACTGCTGGATTAGGTCGCTCAGGTCACTAAATACCGATGCCCTCCTCCATGTCCTTTCCTCCTCTGACTGGTCCCTCGTATACTTAAAGTGCAGAGTCAGACACTCCCATCACCCCTGGATCTCTGCTGACATTATCCAATTTTGTAAATCCCGTGATTTTGTCTGGGCACGATACAAATGCTCCCTCTCTCCTGTTGATCTCTACCTCTACAGACCCCTTAGAAATGCCTGTATGAAGGCTATAAGGTACTGTTTACCTTATATTTTCTCTGTTAACTTGACCTACACTGGAATCCCTGTTATGTTCCCTGTATGATCCACGCTGTTCTCTCACTGTATTGTACACTGTTTGTGCTAGTTTCTGGCTCGGGACGTGCCTGAAAAAGGTCCTCGGATCAGTGCACCAACCCAGTTAACAAATGAATGAATGAATGAATGAATGAATGAATAAATAAGAGCTGGGAAAGCTCATCGAGGCAACCCTACAACAAGATCTCAGCTCCCACTCTTAATTCTGTCAGGCTCTTCATTCCCTCTTTAATCCCCCTACCAAGCCTTCACCTCCTACCCTGTTGGTTGACCTCATGCTTGTCTCGGACCACTCCTTCGTTGCCTCCGTTCTCAACTCCTTTTTCACTACTTGTGCCCTCCCCCCAAACCTGATAAATATTCCTCTGCCCCCCGTCACCTTCTAAAGGCTTTCACTTCTCTCCTGTTTCTATGCAGGAAATTCTCCATGCCCTCCTTACTCTCAACCTCACAATTCCAGCCTGGATGGCCTCGATCCACACATCCTCTGGATCTCCACCCCTGCTATAGCCTCTCCTCCCTCCCACTTGCTAAACCTCTCCTTCACTTACAGTACTGTCTCTCAGGCTTGGAAAGGTAGCAGGGTGATACCCCTTCATAAAGGGAGCGATCCCTTTACCCCTGGCATTTACAGACCCATATCCCTTCTTCCTTCCCTGGCTTAACTACGGCAGCCTCTTGTTTTCTCTAGACTTTCTGATTTCCTTAACTCTTCTGACTTCCTCTCTCTAATTCAGTCTGGGTTCAGGAACAGTCAATCTGCTGTTTAGCATGTCACTGATACTATTCTCACGGGTATGGACCATGGACACATCACTGCTGCTATATTTATTGATCTTGCCAAAGCTTTTGATTCTGTCTCTCATCTTCTCCTTCTATCCAAGCATCACTCCGCTGGTCTCGCTACCCTTGCTGTAGACTGATTCCGGTCCTATCTTATGGGATGTACGCAATGTGTCCAAGCAGGTGATACCATGCCCCCCATCCCATTCAAGCAAATATCCCTTAAGGCTCCATCCCTGCCCCTGTCCTTTTCTTTGTCTTTCCAAATGACCTTCTATTTATCTGTGCCTCCTCCCAGATTCATCTATACGTGAATGCCAGTCCTCTCGTCCTTCAACTCCAGAGGTGGAGTCCCAGCTACAGAGTGACTTCATAAGGGTGCTACATTGGTTCCAGGCAAACCAGCTTAAGGTTAACACTAAGGAAATTGTGTCTATGATATTTGGTACCACTCAAAAACTAGCCAGACTCTTCCCCTCCTTTTCTAACCTTGAGAGTACCCCCTCTTGAAGTTATCCCCACCTTTAAGTATCTTGGTGTCTGGCTGGACAGTCGATTTGACTTCTCATCACACATTGACTATATCCATTCCTAACTCTGCCCCAAGCTAGAAGCCATGTAGAGGAACAAAGACTCCCTCTCTCTCATTGTCTGACAAAAGCTGCTTACCAAAATGATCCTCCCTATTTTCAGTTATGCTAATATTGTTTTCAGGTCCATCCCTGCCTCGTCCCTCTCTAGACCTGACAATCTCGTTAACACTTTTTTCCATTCTGCCTCCCATGCTCCCCCCTCGCACTCACCACTGTGCTCTCTCCTCTTTCCTCTGCCTTCCTTCACTTCCCATATGTCACCAGCTTCATGCCACTGCCCTTATTTCCAAATTCTGATTTGGATCCCTCTTCTCCTGCCTTTCCTCTCCCCCTCATCCTCCTCCTCTTATCAGCTTCACTCCAGAGACTCCCATACCTTCTTTCTCCCCCTCATCCTCACTCCATTTTGGGACAGGCAGCCTTCCTTATCATCTCCCCTTATTCTGGAACTCTCATCCAAGATCCCTTTGTCTATTTTCGTTTTCTGCACTGTTTAAAGCATACTCTTTCCCAATCCCTCCCTTTCTCTTGCTCCTGTCCTTCCCTCTCCCGACTGCCATGATTAGGCTCTTTCTCTCTCTCTCTCTCTCTCTCTCTCTCTCTCTCTCTCTCCAGCCTCACTAATCTCCTTTGTACTTTACTTTTTCTCACTCCTCTGATTCCTGTTGCCTACTGCAATCTTTTTGCTGCCCTCCCCCACGATCTTTCTCTTCCTTCCGCCTACCAAAGTTATTTTCTTATAGTTTCCTAGCTATGATAATTTGTTATGTAATTACCTAATATTATACCAATCCATTGTTATGTATTACTTATTATTACTTGTATGTTGTATTTATATTGTAATCAGTCTGTTTACTTGTATTCACCACCCCCTTCCGTTCCCCCTGGGTCACACCTGGAAATGAGCATTGGCTCAGTGCGCCTCTCCTGGTTACCAAATTTTAAATAAGCACATTTAAAATAAATACATACATACATAAATAAATACATTTCTTTGAGAATTGCATACTTGCTGTGCTTGCAGATAGCCTTGGTAGATAGCAGAAAAAACAGGTCCTGTTATTATTGCCATCTTCCGAAAATAAATTATTAATGAAGTGGCAAGGCCTATATTTGATTAATAAAAGAACAGGTCCAGTCACGTATGAAGTTGAAATGCCTGATAGGAAACATACAAGATGCATTTATCATGTTAACCTTTTGAAACGATGGTTTGAAAGACCTACCCCACTATGCTGTTATGTACACCTGGAACAGCCGAATAGTGAGTTAGAAACAATATACCAATGGCTGGAAATTACAGGGGAACTAAAATACCTCAGCATAAACCCCTGGGTTAACATCACAACAGGTTGATTTAAATGAGGTGTTACAAACCTTTTGACATACCTTTACAGGGATTCCCGGAAGAGCGAAAGGAGTGTAACATTACATTATCCTCACGCAGGATACTCCAATTAGGCAGAAGCCTTATAGGTTACTGGAAAAAGTCCAGGAAGAGGTTGTACAAGAGGTAAAGAAAATGCAGCAATTAGGCATCATTGAACCCTCTTATAGTGAGTGGAGTTTCCCGATGGTGGTTATAGGGGAAAAAGGAAGGGGGCGTGAGGATCTGTCCAGACTTTAGGCGGCTGAATGCAGTATCCAGATTTGATGGATATCCTATGCCGCGGATAGACCACATCTTCGATCATTTGGGTAATGCACAGTATATAAGTATGCTGGATGTTGCAAAAGGATACTGGCAAATACCCTTAGATCAAGCGGCCAGAGAAAAGACTACCTTCAGCACCCCCTTAGGCCTTTTTCATTTTGTCACAATGCCATTTGGGCGGTGTGGTGCCTCAGCCACATTCCAAAGGTTTATGGCTAAGAATCTGACCCTTCCCCATGCAATTTAAAGTGCTGCCTATCTAGATGATGTGGTGGTCTTTAGTTCTACCTGGGCAGACCATGCACATCATCCTCTCCCTGGTACTGGCAGCTATTACTGATGCGGGATTAACAATTAATCCAACCAAGTGTACATTAGCCAAGCAGGAGACCAAATATGTGGGGTTCCGAATTGGGAATGGACAGTTGAGGCCAGATGTTAGTAAGGTTGACTCTGTGGCCAACAGTCCCAGATCTACTGTATAACTAAAAAAGTTGTCAGATCCTTTGTAGGATTAGCCGGCTATTACAGATGGTTTGTATCGAATTTTTCCAGTATAGCTGGCCCCCTGACGGATTTGATCAAAAATCATAAACCAATATTGTGCAATGGACTCCTGCTTGTGAGGAGGTATTTTGTTCTATAAAGGCCAGATTATGTTCTTTCCCTATCCTTGGAAACCCAGATTTTATGCTGCCATTTATCGTCCAGACAGACGCTTCAAATTATGGAATTGGGGCAGTACTGACTCATATTGTAGAAGGTGAAGAACATCTGATTATTTATATCAGTTGGAAGTTACATGAAAGGGAAACTAGATATTCCACAATAGAAAAGGAATGTTTCACAGTCAAGTGAGCAATAGAAGCACTACGTTTATATCTCTGGGGGGTGGAATTTGAACTATGGACAGACCATAACCCACTTTGTTGGCTGCAGGTTATGAAAGACAAAAATCCTCATATTATGTGGTGGTACCTTTCATTGCAGCCTTATCGTTTTACTATTAGGCATCGTTCAGGGACATTACACCGTAATGCAGACTATATGTCCAGATGTGGGTCATGTGCAGAACGTCACCTATCATCAGACCTCGGGGTAAAGACTGTTGAAAGCATGGAGGGATAATGGCCTCCATGTGCTGGTAAAAAAAACTTAAGGGACCCCGAGGTGGAGCTTTAGGAGAGGGTGGGCTCTAGCTCCATCTCTCCCTCGGAGAGATCTGATGATAGGAAAAACTAGTGGATCATCAGATCTCTCCGAGGGAGACACCTTGACACCAGATAGGAATTCTTTATGCCCAGTACCGTGATCATACCATTCTTTTTGTATTTTCTGTTTATTCAGATTCTGTTGATGGGTAACTGAATATATCTCTTAAGCCTCTGACGAAGTTGCATAAGGTATTCTAATGGGGTGGTGCCTTCCTCTCCTTTCCCATTCTCCCAATGTTCTTTAACAATATCAAGGGGGCCCCTGGTATTATGCCCATAAAGTAATTCAATGGGGAAAATCCAGTAGAAGCCGGGGGGACCTCCCTGTAAGTGAACATTAGGAAGAATAAATAAGTATCCCATTTAGTTCCTTCATCCTGCACGAATTTCTGCAGCATCTTTTTCATCATGTGTTGAAACGCTCAACCAGCCCGTCTGTCTGCGGGTGATATGGCGAGGTATGGATTGCCCCTATACCTAGGGTCTGGTACAGGCGTTTCAACAAAACTGAACAAAAATTGCTGCCCCTATCCATTAAAATCTCCTTTGGAATACCCACCCTGCTAAATACTTTGGCCAGCTCATCAGCTATCTTCGTAGCTGTGATGGTGTGTAATGGAATCACTTCGGTGTATTTTGTGGTGTAGTCACAAATAACCAGGATATTCATAAAATAATCCTCCTAAAATTACTTGAAATTAAATTCCTCTCTTCCATCATGAACAATATTTCACCATTTTCAATAGTTTCATAAACTTGTTCACTTATTTGTACTCTTGGATATTTGATGAGGCACAGACAATTTAAAGTGTGAAGGGTCAGATGAAGGGGTCTTCCTGAAATGTCACCACGGTTGTTTTGGTTCATTGTCATGCAAAGTTTAGCAGTCGGTGTTCTCTGCTGTACACCACTATGGAGATTTTATTACAGGGCTACAGCTTGTCTTTTTCCTTTTTCTGAGATTGTTTTCTGCTTGAACACACAAGCCCTTGTGCACAGACTGGAGTGATACTGAGCTGGAACCACCTCTTAGTAGCCTTGGTAGATAATCATGAAGCAGTGAGGGGAGACTGCTGCATTATGAGTGGCTGAACACTGTGTGGTCATTCCTAAAACTCAGGAAGGATACAGAGAAGGATTTGAAACAAAGTAAGTTTTATATTATTACACCAATAGCTCTTATTTGAGTGCTGCTAAGAGAAAGGAAGCAGGCAGAAAACAACAAATTCTATAGCAGAAACACAATCGTGCGATGTGTTTTTGATGTAGAAACCATATGCAACTGGGGTTCTCAGTTGAATTTCCCCTGAAAGGGACAATTGCCAACCCTTTTTGCATCATAGAATTCCTAGTTGAAATTCCACAGTTTATGATTGCTTACCTTCTCTGAAATTCATTGAAGCTATTGGTTGTTTGATCTGCTTCCTTTCTTAGAAATGAAATGCACGGGAATGGTGCAATTAGAACCAACCTTGTTTTGCTTCAAATCCTTAATCTACTCTTATTGTACATCCTGTACATTAAGAAAACCCCCAAACCGTGTAATCACTCATGATACAATAGTCTCCTCTCCTCCCACATGCGCCACCACCAGTGGCTACATTGTATTAGGGGCATTCCAATATCCAGGAAAGATACAGTGAGAGCTGAATACAGAATGTAAACGAACATGTTTTTGTTACACCAGTATGGTATGCCATCTGTTTTTTACTTTCAAAAAGTAAACAGGAATCGAAATCAAACTACCAGCTACGTCAGCAATCTCTACAGAATGTGAGCAATTATGGCATGTTTTTATGTTGCTTGCATGCATATGCAAGAAAATTAGTGCCATCATCCAAGTTTTCGGAGGTGTGGCAGCCCTCTTCCAATTCAGTCAGTGTGTTTGCAGGCACGGCCGCAGTTCTCCAATCGCTGCTGGAGCTGTCTATGACAGCAGTCTAAAATGCAGTGGCGTACAGTTGAAAGGGGGAGCTACACTTCAGTGAGCAGCGATAAGATATCGCCTGCTCATGCGCGCTCCCCCTACACACATACACACACATACTGCGTGCTCGGCCCCCCCACACACACACTGTATAGCCGACGGGGGTGCCCAATCCCCCTTCAGCTCCACTGTCCCCCCCCAAAAGTACAAGGTGCCACGCTGGGAGCCCACCCCAGCGTGGCAACAGATGCTATCGGCAAAGGGGGTGCCCAATCCACCTTTCGGCTCCACGCCCCCCCAAACAGCATTCCTGTGCCACGCTGGGAGCCCACCCCAGCATGGCAATCGTCCCACGTCATCCTCCTGTTTCGTCGGCTCCACTGCCCCTCCCGAAAGTTCACGGTGCCACGTTGGGAGCCCACCCCAGCGTGGCAACAGATGCTATCGCCGACGGGGTGCCTAATCCTCCGCCAGCTCCATGCCTCTCAAACAGCGCCCTGTGCCACACTGGGAGCCCACCCCAGCATGGTAAACGCCCCGCCATCGCCTTGTTAAAAAAAAAACCTGCAATACAAAACGGTCCTCGCTGTCTGGGCCCCCACCACGCCCAC
This sequence comes from Neoceratodus forsteri, assembly GCA_016271365.2. Taxonomy (NCBI): domain Eukaryota; kingdom Metazoa; phylum Chordata; order Ceratodontiformes; family Ceratodontidae; genus Neoceratodus; species Neoceratodus forsteri. Next base: position 739,135,622 of record CM028137.1, on the reverse strand, counting down.
CCACCACGCATTATCACGCCCACCCTCCCCACACCCTCACCCCATACTTACCTCCGGAGTCTGGCGTGACGATCTTCGTGACCGGAACATGTCTGCACTCTTCAAAGCCGAACGCGAACTGAGAAATGCCGGTAAGCTGTATAATGTAATAAATAGGGTTTTTCAACTTTGCTGCATATCTCAGGCATTTTGGAATTTTTGCACCAAATTTTCAACATGGGTTTTGGGACCCCTTCTCATGAATGCTCCTTTACTGTCATGGCGTTAATCGGCCTAAAGGGTGATTTCAAGAAATACTGCAACAATCACCTTCGGCACTGACAATCTAAACGACACTGCCAGTGTTCATAAGGTGGCTTCAAAGCCTATGTTGAAAATTTGGTGGAAAAATTCTTAAAAATGACTGTTTTACGAGCGTACATTGCGGAGTTCCTACACATGCTAGTAAGTTCGCGAATTTTTGATATTTTCACCCAGATTTTCAACATTGTCATTTTACCACACCTCCTTATGAGCAGTACAGCTGTCATTTTTCACATCTTGCCCAAAACATGTTTACGCCCATGTAACGCACAATGGCGCAGTCAGTGTGCGAAATCACTGTATGGGACACATTAAGAAAATCACAGTGACACTGTTCATGAGCAGAGGTCTTAAAATGGCTATGTTGAAAATTTGGTGGAAAAATTCCTAAAAATGACTGTTTCACGAGCCTGCGTTGCGCACTTCCTACACACGCTGGTAAGTTCGCGAATTTTCAATATTTTCACTCCAGATTTTCAACATTGCCATTTTACCACACCTTCTTATGAGCAGTACAGCTGTCATTTTTCACATCTCACCCACAACGTGTTTCCGCCCATCTAGCACACAATGGTGCAGTTGGTGTGTGAAATCAATGTATGGGACACATTAAGAAAATCACAGTGACACTGTTCATGAGCAGAGGTCTTAAAATGGCTATGTTGAAAATTTGGTCACAAACTTCCTAAAAATGACTGTTTCACGAGCGTGCATTGCGCAGTTCCTACGAACGCTCGTAAGTTTGCAAATTTTCAATATTTGCACTCCACTGACTTCCAAATACCTACACAGCACATACAAGCAAGCAAAATTCGGCACTGACAAATGCTTGTTTTAGTGTAGTGACAGTCTGAGTCCTAAAGGGGCTAACAGTGTCCCTTTAGCTGAAGAGGTTGGTCAGCGTTCTTTAACCTGCAAGATGCTCCTTCGTTCCAACTTTATTCGTAGATAGAAAAAAGTAAAAACAACCCCACATGTACACCCACATATTACCGCCCATGTTTCAAGTCACCCTGGCTCTTTGTAACTCACACAAATGTTGCATGCTGGCTCGCCCTACCTTGGCATGGAAAGAATCTAAGGTTAGAGTCCTTTCAGGGATTTCCCAGGAAATGGTCACCGCCACAATCCTGGGCCTGGTGTATTTCCATGCTCTGCCCAGAAACTCTGAGCCTCCAAGACTTGGGGCCCCTGCTTTTCCATTAGAAATTCTGGTCCATCTCTCTTTTCTTCCCAGAATCCATTTACTAAACTCTTTCTGACCACTCCATTCAGGACACTCTGTTAAACATGGGGAGGTGGGGAGATTCTAAACCATATAACCCTTCAATTCAGGGGTGCTACAAATAAGAGGCGTAGGGGTTGACAGTATCCCTTTAAATCATTGCGTAACCCCTAGGTAGCGCTATCCCAAGGGCTACTACCCCTGCCTGTTTGGCTAGTTGCAGGTTAAGGGGCCTAGGTTCTGATACGGGTGCCTCCACCCAGAGGTCAGGGTTGGTAGTGGTCAAGCTGACCTGGGCACAGCCCTCCAGGACACTGTAACCCCCCTTTTCTCCTTCTAGTGGCCTGAACAGTACACAATAATCACATTCACAATGACCCCTATTCATCAGGCAATTACCCACACTGTTTGCACTTAGCACCAGGGCTAGTTCCTCTAGCTTGACCTAGTGGACCCCCTGTAAAACAAGGTTAAGCACAGCAAATAACAACAGTACAATACTCTTGGCACAAACTGGAACCACAATCAGATTAAATGCAAAGTTAAATCTGATTTATTCAGGGGACTTGAACAAGGAAGGGGCGTAATCAGGTTGATTTGCTTAAAAGCTATATTAATCAGACAGCTATGCCTGCAGTTCAGAGTCCCTAACACAGTCACACACTCTGGGTACCCAGGTAGGAAAACGGTGGGCTAGCCAGGAACGTTGCAGCTGGTTGGGGCCCTGTGGTGGAAGAAAGAAACATGCACAACACACACTATTTGTAATCCGGAGCCAGAGAGCTCAGTTCGTGAAAGAAAAGGCAACAAGACAATCAGATGACAACACTTTTAGATTTAGCTGTTGTTGCAGGGAGCTACCCTGATGTTTACTCACGATACCCAATACCGGACACAGGCAAGATGAAAATCGAGACTGCAGGCTGTTGAGCTGGAGTGCCCGGACAAGCAGGGCCCACACGAATCACTGATGCGTCATTCCTGTTCAAGGCATTGAGCAGGGGGCTGATCCCCAGGCTGGTCTCTCATCGATGACTTTCTCTGCGTAGCAGGTATTCTGGCTGTGCCAGTGTAGCAGGGCCCAGGCAAATGGAAATGGATACAGATTCAGTCCGTGGAGCTGGATACAGCCTCCAGCAAGCAAAACACAGTTCAGACACACAGTGGGGAACCAAATCACAACCCACTATAAGCACACAGCACATTCACATGTAAGGAAATTCCATTGTACCAGGCAAATGGCTCTTTGGTCGCAATTACAGAGTCTCTGCTAAATCCGGGAGTTCAGAGGTAGCTGGAAGTCCTGACAGGCCGATCGCATTCAGCAAGTCTTCAGTCTTCTTCAGGTTACAGCCTGGACACAATTCATTGGCTTAATTCGCTCTCCAAGTTTGGATTCAGTCCGAAAAAAAACACAAGCCCCCTCTCAGGAACAGCAGGCAGGCATGCAGGCCAAACTCAGGCCTTTCCACAGTTCTCCCACGTGAATCCACTATGGATTGCTGCTCGAACTATCTCGAGCTGTTACTTCTTCACTTACCAACTCAGATCTCACTGAAACTGCAAGCAGTGTAGGACCTTCCCCAAGATCCAAAAGGTTTGGTTGGCTGATCTGTCTGTCAGTCACAACAAGGGCTCCCCCTCCAGGTTATTTTAGGCGCCCAAAGCCCAAAACTACAATTCCTACAAGTTTTGGCCCCACCAAGCCCCTGTAGGCAGGCTCCATTTTAGAGTCCCAAATGTACTGATTGGCCCATTCTGCAGTCCAGGACCAAGATGATGGAAACAAACAGAACTGTCCATGCTGCAAAGAAGGCAGCTTAGAACAAACTGCAATATTGTTACTACTCTAACAAATGATCAGCAAAGAAGCACATCTTCTAAAAGAGATCCCTCTCAGATTAATTATGACTGCAATCCAGGCAGCTCTTAAAGAGACAGTACACAGAGGCTATACAGGCACTCTCTGGCAATCACATTTAAACTGCTAAAATGCAGGACACTAGCCTGGCAGTGAGCATTTAGGCAAGCTCAAGGAAGACTTTTCAGGAACCCCCATTTGTAGGGGAGTTACAATTGCTAGTCTCATGGTACTCTAAACCAGACAGCAACAACAGAGGCAAGACATCTGCTCATCAGCAGTGTAAAACTGAAACCTACCAACACTCTGCATATTAGCAGTAGCCTAGGGAACATTATGTTCAAACAATCACATTAGAAAAAAGAAACCTTTCTTTTTCTTTTTTTACAATGTGTATTTTCCCAGGATAGTCTAGCTGAGATGGAACATTGTGTTGTCAGTGGGACTCTACACCTATTTATTTCTGCACCTGATACCTGAGGTAATGTGATTTGCCCTGGCATTAGAGTACGTATTTGGCTGTAGCGGGACTTGAACCTGCAAAGTTCTGGTTCCCAATCTATCACCCCCCGACATAATGAACAGAAGACTTCAGATGGAATTCGGCCCTAATGAAACCTAAACAGAAAACTCTAGATGTCCTCCATTACTCCATTACCCCTACCAGGAGTGGTGTTGCCATGGTAACTGGACGGGCAAGTTGTATAAAAGAAAGGGAGAGAAAGCATAGACCATACTGCGATTTTGGGGGGGGTGGGATATGTAAAGCTTGGCCTGCCCTGTGTTTACCTGACACTGTACCTGTGGATAAGCAGAGGTCTTTATCCTCCAGCTATGAAATTCCAGTACCTGTCACATTAAATCCATCATGCAAAAGTGCACCTGAACAAGAAGCAACATACCACAAGATAACATCTGTTACAACGACCCATTTCCAAACTCCAGATAGTTTTGTCACATTGAGCATAGCTGTCCGACTGGATAATATCACAGTTTGTATCAATGAGGTGTTTAGCATGGCCCTGGTCTCCTTTCAAAACAAGTCACATGGCAGAATGGGCATTAAAGGTTCTTGTAAAAGAATTTCAGCTCAGAGACATGATTTTAAAGCTTATGTTTCCCATAATCCCCAGAGGCTCAATACATTTATCAGTCAGCCCTGCAATGTTTTAAAGCAGTCAGATACGGAGTGTAGTAAGGAAGCCAGCATTAAAAAAAATCCTCGCTGCTATGGCAAGCTTTTTGCTACCTCGGAGAACCGTACACGGCACCTTTCAGGGGATCAGTATGACTCCAGGTTGCAGGTGTTAGCATGCAGCACGGCAGCTCAAAAGTGAGTTATCCACTGCAGCGCCACTCTTAACCCCCACATGTTCAGGGTTAACATCACTCTGTTTTAGAACCAAGTAGACAGTTTCAGTCTGAAAATACCTACACGCCAGTTGCCAGTGGAGATGAGGATCCTGGCAAGAGCATTTCAAGCTGACCTCACAGCTTAAAAAAATTAGAACAGGTAAAGACTCTGGGATTACTAATTGATACTAACTTAACAAGCATTTGTCAATGCCGAATGTTTGCTTACTGGCATTGGCAGTGGTAGTGTAGAAGTTCCAGAGCTGTGTAATAGGAATGGCAGTGAAGTATTGAACTGAAGCCAACCCCACCACCACCCTGCAGAGAGTGACAGGCATTGGGGTGTGCATTTGGGTCGTCAGGCATAACAGCCACGCCATTTCACCACACCCCACTCTGCAGAGACTGACAAGTGTCACGTGTTCCTTGGGGTCTTTGGCCCTTATGCGCACCCCATTTCATTAGGAAATATGGTGAGATGGGTGCAATATAGGAGAATGGGGTGAAGTTTGGGGCCGAAGAGTCCAAGGCATACCTCGATTCCTCTCAGTGACTGCAGGGTGTGGAATGGTATGAGCATCACAGGCAAGAATCCCAAGTCACACCCCTGATTCCTGTCATTCTCTATAGGGTTGGGCGATTTAGTTGAAAAGCCTAATACCTCAGGCATTCGTTGGTATTTTAACTCCAAATTTTCAACATGTTTGTTTGTGACCCCACCTCATGAACAGGGGAATATCAGTTTGGTAGCCGAAGCTGCTTATGCACAGTGACTACGGATTTAGCACCACAGGTGCAAAAATATTCGAACAGGCTGTAAAAATGACAGCTGTACTCTGTCATGGGGAGGTGTAAAATAGGCTATGTTGCAAATGTGTAGTAAAAATATTTAAAAATGGTGAAGTCATGAGCGTGACATAGAAACTGTGCAACGCACTCCGTTATATAAGTAGGTTGGTGGGATATTTTATAGCAGATTGTCAACTCAGGCATTTTGGTGCCTCCGATCATGAACAGTGTCACTGTGATTTTCTTTATCTGTGCCGAACAATGATTTCCAACAGTGACCACGCGATCTCTGCACTGAAAGTGTGAAAACACACTCGCCATGTTGTGAAAAATGGCAGCTGTACTGTTCATAAGGAAGTGTTGAAAAATGCCACTAGTGAAAATCTGGACTGAAAATATTACAAAGTCATGAACTAACGAGGATGCGTGGAAACTGCACAATGCTCACTCGTAACACAGTCATTTTATGGACTTTTGTCACCAAATTTTCAACATAGCCATTTTAAGACCTCTGCTCATGAACAGTGTAACTGTGATTTTCTTAATCTGTCCTAAACATTGCTTTCGCACACCAACAGCACCATTGTGCGCTACATGTGCAATAACACATTTTGGGTGACATATGAAAAATTGCAGCTGTACTGTTCATAAGGAAGTTTAATAAAATGGACATGTTGAAAATCTAGAGTGAAAATATTAAATTTGCAAACTTACGAGCATGCATAGGAACTGTGCAACGCACACTTGATAAAGTCATTTCTAGGCATTTTTCCACCAAGTTTTCAACATAGCCATTTTAAGACCTCTGCTCATGAACAGTGTCACTGTGGTTTTGTTAATGTGTTCTATACATTGAGCTTGCACCGACGCGCCATTTATGCGCTACATAGGCGGAAACACATTTTGGGCAGGATGTGAAAAATGACAGCTGTACTGCTCATAAGGAGGTGTGGAAAAATGGCAATGTGGGAAATCTGGAGTGAAATATTGAAAATCAAGAACCCACGAGCGCGGCGTGGAACTGCGAACGACACTCGTAGAAACAGTCATTTTAGAATTCTGTCACCAAATTTTCAACATTGCCATTTTAAGATCTCTGCTCATGAACAGTGATACTGTGATTTCCTTAATGTGTCCCATACACTGAGTTCGCATGACTGCGCCATTGTGCGTTACATGGGCGGAAACACGTTTTGGGTGAGATGTGAAAAATGACAGCTGTACTGCTCATAAGAAGGTGTGGAAAAATGGCAATGTTGAAAATCTGGAGTGGAAATATTGAAAATTCGCAAACCTATGAGCGTGCGTAGGAACTGCACAACGCACGCTCGTAAAACAGTCATTTTTAGGAATTTTTTCACCAAATTTTCAACATAACCATTTCAAGACCTCTGCTCATGAACAGTGTCACTGTGATTTTCTTAATTTGTCCCGTTATTGATTTGCACACCAACTCGCCATTCTGAGCTACAAAGTGGAAACACATTTTGGGTGAGATGTGAAAAATGACAGCTGTACTACTCATAAGATGGTGTGGTGAAATGGCAATGTTGAAAATCTGGAGTGAAAATATTGAAATTTCAGCAATTACGAGCCTCGTAGGAACTGCATAGCATACGCCTAAGTCAAACAGTCATTTTGGAATTTTGGCACCAAATTTTCAACTTGGGGTTTTGGGCCCCTTCTCATGAATGATGTCACTGTCATTGCTGTATTCAGTCCCAAGGGTGATTTCACAGTCACTGCACAGTCACTGCTGAAATCACCCTTCGAGGCAGAATAACATGCGACAGTGACATCATTCATGAGAAGGGTCCCAAAAACCCCATGTTGAAAATTTGGTGCAAAAATTCCCAAAAATGCCTGAGATATGCAATAAAGTTGAACCCTTCCTATCTAGCCCATTATACAGCTTACCGGCATTTCCTCAGTTGGCGGTCGCCTTTGAAGAGTGCAGACGTGTTCCCGGTCCACCGAAGATCGTCGCGCCAGAGTCCGAGGTAAGTATGGGGTGGGGGGTGTGGGGAGGCTGGGTGCGCAGTGGGTGGGTGCGGGATGTGGGAGGGGCTCGGGAGGCGCGTGGGACAGTTTTGTTTACAGGTAAAAAAAAGCGTCCAGGGGCCAGCTTGCTTGCAGCTGGGTGGGCTCAGCGTGGCTACTTGACCCACAGAGTTCGCCGAGGGATTGGGCACCCCGTCGGCAAAAAACTATTGGGGCGTTGCCACGCTGGGTGGGCTCCCAGCGTGGCACAAGGACTTTGGGTGGGCGTTCAGCCAATGGGGATTGGGCACCCCGTCAGCAAAATTATGATTGCCCGCTGGGGTGGGCTCCCAGCGTGGCACCAAATACTGGGAAGGGGGAGGAGGCGATGCAGTGCAGCCGACAGGGATTGGGCACCCGTCGGCTTACACGCTGCGTGTCGGGGCGGCAAGCACGCTCATGCTTGGGGAGCTGCTGTGAGTAGCTTCATCGCTGTTCACTCAAGCGTAGCTCCCCTTTCAACTGGGAACACTGCATTTGGAGCGTGTCATAGACAGCTCCAAAATGCATTGGCTTACAGGGGCCGCGCCTGCCAGCTCGCTGCCTGAATTGGAGGAGGAGGTGACACACCTCCGAAATCTCCGATGATGGCACTATGTTTCTTGCACATGCGTGCAAGCAAACATAAAAAGCAGCAGACGTCATCAGTAGAACGTTAAGAAAACATAATAATTAGACACAATTCAGCTTGTATTTCACATTAATTCTGTATTTCCCCTCACCATTACTTATTACTGAGGTAATTTGCATGAAAACAGGATCTCTGCTCCTGAAGAGTTCATCTTTTCCTGTTACTTTTTCCCTGCCTGAGGTCATAATGCACAGTTTGTGACATCACAGTTACTCCCATGGCAACACACTGTTATGTCAAAACAAAGTATTATGATTTCAAGTAGGGAGTCAGCTACAGAGGCAGATAAACTCTAAGGGCTACAGATCATGTATTCATGCATGTTTCCTCAGCAATAAATAATGGAGAGGAAAAGTCTATAGAATGTATGCTGAATGCAAGCTAAAGTCCACCTAAATATTATGGACCCGATTCTGAATGCTCCCAGCAGAAGGGGCTTGCACCACAAAGAATGGCGCAAAGTACCTCTTACCCCAAAAGATGCGGGGAGCTATTCACAAAGGCAGACTGTGGCAACCGCAAACTACCTGCCCAAAACCAGGCTTGCACCACCCGTGGACTCAAACATGGTCTGCGACATGGGACAAGGGGGTATGTGGCAGATGCAAACTGTCACATCCCCGACATTGAAATTCTCAAAACTCTCCGAGAGAGAAAATTTCAAGGTACCCTTAGTGCAGCCAAGGCTGGCCTAATGGTACTTAGAATATTCCCCTCCAGGAGAATTGCCTGTGTGCAGCATTGTCCCGTGGTCCCCGATCCCCAATTTTGCCAGACGGAATAATGTATAAAATGACCCATGCCCACCTCCCCAAACCCCATTGCTGCTGGTGTGATTTAATTACTAAAATGCCCCCCTCCCAATCCCCGATGCTGCCTGGTTAGGTACATACAATTATGCCCCTCCCCGAATCCTGATGCTGCTCATGTGATTAATTACTAAAATGTCCCCCTCCTGATCCCCGATGCTGCCATATGCATGAAGTAACATAGTATGCTCCCACTTACCTATTTCCGATGCTGCCAGTATTAAATAATATATAACCTGACCCCCCCTCATGGTGGTATAGTGCCCCCTTCCCAATCCCTGTTGAAGTAAATAAACATACACTATCCCTCGTAGTCTAGAGCACCCCCAAAAGACCCCAATCTCCCATAATAAGTATAAAACAAATCCTGGTGGTCAGTAGAGCGCTCCATCCCCAACCCCATAAATTGCATAGCCTGAATTCCTGGTGGTCTAGTGGAGCCCCCACCCTGCAGTGCCCATCCCCTAACTGAGCGGCGACTGGCTCAGCCCACCGTTCACCTCCATGGCCAGCCGCTGACTGAGCTGTGAATGAGCATGTACTGTATATAGTATGCGCTCAGTGAATGACAGCTGCTGTCATTCACTGAGCATGTACTATGTACAGTACATGCTCATTCAGAGCTCGCTCAGTGGCTGGCCGTGGAGGTGAATGGTGGGTTGAGCCAGTCACCGGCTCAGTTAGGGGATGGGCACTGTGGTGTAGGGAGACCACTAGACTGCCAGGAATTCAGGCTATGCAATTTGTTTTATACTTATGGGAGATCGATGCTTGGGAGGGGGCTCTAGACTACCAGGGATAATGTATATTTACATCAACAGGGATTGGGGAAGGGGCTCTATACCACCATTAGGGGGGTCATGTTATATATTCTTTAATACCGGCAGCATCGGGGATAGGTGAGGGGGTGCATATTGTATTACTTGTAGCACCCCCTACCAATTTGGGGCTTACCTTAAGTGTCTTCCAGGGTTCCAGCAATGCCTATAACTGGGCATAAAGAATTCCTATCTGGTGTCAAGGTGTCTCCCTCGGAGAGATCTGATGATCCACTAATATTTCATATTACCAGATCTGTCTGAGGGAGAGATGGAGCTAGAGCTCACCTTAAGTGTCTTCCAGGGCTCCAGCAATGCCCACTGCCAGGCAGACGTCCTGCATAAATAGTAAATCCATGGTTATTTGTTGTTGTCCTGTTGATTTGCATGAGAATGCCTTACTGTGTTTCCACGCCTGTCCCTTTAAGACTATAGACAGTGTGTAGATAGTAAATGGCCTGGGCTGGGTCCGAGTGTTTCAAGTTAAGTTAAGTTTAAGTTTATTTATTTGGCTTAATGTCATTACGAAACAGTACAATAAGGCATTTTACAATCTTGTAGCAAGTAAAATAAATAAAAAGCACAGAGCATGTATATTGATTTCATTCAGTCTCTATAACCTACAGGTGTTCAGGGCTTATGAGAAGTTGCAAAAAACCTTGTTTTTTTTAATTTACTGTAACATTCTATTTGTTCCTCAGATAATATCTTGACATCCCAGGAAAGATACCAAGAAACAGCAATGGCCACATCAGGAAAAGCAATAAACAATTGGCATTCCCATTTAAACATCATAATCAGATGGCAATATTTTTTCTGATTCTATTTGAGGGAGCCTTTAAGCATAACAACCCTAACCACGCACTGCTTGAGGACTCCATCAATCCAGGCAGTCAGCCCTTAGTTTAGCCAGAACTTCAAAAACGTGTCTCTCTTATACCCTTGCAAATTGCAAAATCGGACCCATTTACTGGCACTCTCTGTGGGGAAAGCCTTCCTTTTAGGCTACAAAGGCCATTTAGGTCCAGTTGCACCCAAGGGTTGTTTAGAGACTTATCTTTCATTCATCTGCTAAACAAATGCCAATCAGCTCATGATCCTATCTTGGTTTGTGCTGGCAAGTGTTAATTTTACTGTGCTCCTCCTGAATTCTATTATGCTTTACATTGCTTTATCTGGCATCATGAGTATCAAACTGGGATCCCACTGTTCAATTAATTATTCACCTGTGAGCTTCCTGCTGTATTCCTTTGATCCTGTCATGGACAGCGATTTAATTTCAAGCAGATATCAACTTATACAAGGAAAAACATTTTCCATAATCTCCCTATCTCACATTCCACCTCCAGTGGGCCCATTGAGCCTAATTTACTTTTGGTTATAACATTTATCATAGCACAAATGTTCCAAAAATCTACTTAATCTCATAAGCCAGGGAGATATACTTCAAAACCTACATGCTGTAAATCAGATATACAAAAACATGTAAACACGAATAAACACAAAGATATGTAAAACTTGTTAATAATGATACAACAAAAATGAGCACTTAATTTTGAAGGCTCCAGTACAGCTAGGAGTCCTTCCATTAATTAGAGTTAGAATGTTCCACGGGTCTAAAAGTAATTTCCATATGAGGTTCGGTGATCCAGGTTCAATTGTGGCAACCTCCGGAATATTTAAGTTTTCTTTAGACCGAAAAATTATTACAGGTATTGATTATAATCGTTTAGCTTTCCCCTACTCTGAAAGACCAAGTATTAAAGGATGCAGCAAGACATTTTCCACTGAAGGCTAATAGTCACAGATAGGCTTTAAATCAAAAGGAGTCTCATATGCTGCAGCATATTTAGGCCTTTAAAATCTTGATTTATATAAAAGTTCAATCTCCTTGGAGAGCGGTAATACCTTTAGGGGAACATCTCCCCACAGCCAAACTGTACCGTTCACCTGATAGAAATCATCTTGAAATACTTACCGATTAAAATTATCAGGAGAGAAAAGCAGACAGCTAAAAAGTGAAATCATCTCTGGAGTTGAAATACCCCAACATTCAGCCACTTCCAACTGTTTTGGCCCAAACTGCTGCCTTAATTCCAAATACCTATGCTGTGTTTGATATTCCCTACAGTAACAGTAATTGTTAGAAACTGCATAGCCTTTGAAACCCTACCCACTGCCCCCCAAAAAAGTGCAATTCATTTGTCCGAGCCCTATTTAAACTGCTTGTCTTTCTCCTCTCTCCTCCAGAGCTCCAGGTGGTCATGAGGGCTGAATCAGTAGTCCTCCCCCTCCCTCCCTTCAAGCACCGGGAAAAAAGGAATCCGACATGCTGAACTCGCAGGTACATACCAGGACAAGCTTTCAGCAGTCGCAGTCTCAACTCCAGTGGTTCCTTTGTCTCGCTGGCTGGCTCTGCCCCGCCGTCCCCACCACCCTTGGTCAGCATCCAAATTTATAGGCTGATTTGTGATCACATGATCACAAAAAACCTATCAGGCCACTTTTCTATCTGCAGCTTATTTTGCTCCACCACTAGAGGTCCCATCACCACCTTTTTACTCTTTCTCCTTTTTTCTCCTCCCTGTTGTTTTTTTTTTTTTTTTATTTCCTCGCCAGACCTGTCACTCATTTTACTCCCGCTTCTACTCTGCCATGCTCCCACTTACCCTCATCGCGCTATTCCTGCAATCTACCCAGCTACCCCCACCCTCCACTCATAGCCTGAAAATGGGGCAAAATGTTGAAACGCTCTGTTTACTTTATGGCTGGCACCCCCAACCCTGCCCCATCACTGCACCTTCACTACCAGCCCTTTGTCATCTCCCACAGCAAGTTACACACTGGAGCCCCCCTTTCTCCTGCCAACCTCCCTCCACAACCACAACAACGCAAACCCCCTCTCCTCGTTTTCTCCTCCTGTCTGCCCCCTTATACTAAAACTACCAATACCCACCATCAGCTGCGCACTGCATAAATGCCGAAGACCTACCACTCGAATAAACCGATACCGACTCAGGTCACTCATTCTTTTTCTTCTGCCAACAGGTAATGTCCACCCAAACCCTGGCCCCCAGCTCGCCTCATCATCCCACTGATCTCCTGGTAATGGCCTGCGCATTGCCTCACTAAACATTTGCAGCCTGCAAAAAAAATGGGATTCCTTTCAGGGCTGGGTACTCCAGAACAACCCAGATATCATTGCCCTGACTGAAAGCTGGCTCTCTCCCTCTGTCCCTGACTCAGCAGTTAAACTGTCCGGTTACTGCCTCCATCGCTCTGACCGTATGGGAAAGCGAGGGGGTGGCTGCACTACTACCTCAAGGACTCCCTCATGGGCCACCCTCTCCCCGTGCCCATACTAACATCCAGGGCTCAGGCTCTCACCTTAAAAATTACCCTAGGTAGGTCTACATCCCCTCTCCTCCTCACCCCGGCCTATGTCCCTCCCAGCGACCAGAAGCTAGCCTTCCAAGCCATCATGGCCCATCTTGCCACCCTACCCCCGAAACAAGAAAAAATACTAGTGGGGGACTTCAACATAAACTGGCTGGCCAAATCAGCTGCACCTTACATCAATGAGGCTGCTGCCCTCGACCTCACCCAGGTTGTCAAAACACCCACCCGGCTTCATGCCCGCACGGGGACATCAACCCTACTAGACCTAGTTTTCACAAACCACCCCCACAAAATAAAATGCACCCAAGTCCTCCCCGACACCCGTAGCGACCACTCACCAGTACTCTGCAACTGGTCTGGTACCCACCCCAAAACCATGCCTAAAATTACTACACAATGAAAACTAGGACCTGGCAAATTACCCCTTTTCAAGGCCCACCTCAGACATTGGGACTGGACACCCCTTACTAATACACTCGACCCTGACCACACCCTCAAACTGTTTGTCAACATCTTTAATGCAGCCTGTGACAAGTTCGCCCCTTTGGCCAAAACTATGACCAAACGGAACCATGCCCCATGGTTCTCGGACCACCTCCAAGGCCTACTGCACCAGCGTGATGCTCTATGGCACCTGGCCAATGAGACCCAATGACCTCAGGATAGGTAGCGCTATCGGGAGGCCCGAAACAAATGCACATGGGCCATACGCACGGCAAAGGCAAACCATTACAAAGCCACCTTAACCTCCGCCTGGGGAAATAGGTGCAAGTTCTGGAAGAACATAAAAGAACTCTGTGGCAAAGGTCCAAATCTACCACCTGACCAAATACTCATTGATGGTAGCCTCTCCGCCGACCCAGCCAGCATAGCCGCAGACCTAAATACCGCTTTCTCTGATCTCTCCCATGTATTGCCCCCTAATTTCTTTGACCCCCCCCCCCGCTGGACTGTATCATCCCCCACCCCCCACCTGCGGCGCCATTCTACCTATGAGACCTTACTCCAGAGATGGCGAAACCCTACCTTACTAAAGCTTTAAGTAAAAACCACTACAGTCATAACTCCCTAGACCATAGACTTCTCCACCTCACCCTCCATGAAGTCCTGGCCCCTCTCACCCACATACTAAATTGCTCCCTCTGCCAAGGGAAATTCCCCACCCACTGGAAGTCAGCCTATATCACACCTATCCATAAAGGTGGTGACTGAACATCCACAAATAACTACCGCCCCATCTCAATCCTAGCCCCCCGCCAAAGGCACTAGAACGCATAGTTGCCGACCAACTCACTGAACACCTGAATAAATATAACCTTCTAACCAGACAGCAACATGGCTTTTGAAAGGGCCACAGCACCACTACCACCCTCCTTGAATTTACCTCCCATGTCCACTCTGCCCTGGACCATGGCCACCTCACGGGTGCCATCTTCGTGGACCTATCTTAAGCTTTTGACACAGTCAACCATGCCCTCCTACTAAATACCCTGGCCTACACGGGTCTCTCCGATGACACCATAAAATGGTTCTCCAGTTATCTCTCCGACAGAACCCAGAGAGTCAAGATATGCCCTGTCCTATCACCCTGCCTCCCAATCCGATCCGATGTTCCACAGGGCTCCATACTTGGCCCCCTACTTTTCAGTCTATACCTCAACTCCCTCCCATCCTCTTGCTCTGGAAATCTACTCCTTTATGCAGATGATGCAGTCTTGTTCGCCTCTGAACTGGCTCCCCTCAAACTCCACCAAACCCTCCAGCTTTCTTTCCGTGAAATTGAAGACTGGCTCACCTCCCACCATCTTATTATCAACTATAATAAGACTAAAGTCATGATATTCACCCATCCTCAAAACCCACACAAAACCCTGTGCCCAAATTTCCTCACTGCAAATCAGACCCCCCTAGAACAAGTATACAACTTTAAATACTTAGGGATCACTCTAGACCCCGCCCTCAACTTTAATCAACATATCCTACACCTAACAACCGCTCTTAGCTCCAGGCTAGGCGTACTCTACCGATACAAACACTGCCTCACCCCTGACGCACTACAACTTACCATAAACTCCTCAATCCTCTCCCTGCTAGACTACGGCATCCTAATTTACAGTGCCACGCCCTCCACAGCCCTGAGCAGACTCCGGCTAGTGCTCAACAGAGCCTGACACCTAGTCCTAGGATGTGATCATCTCACTCACTCCTGCTCCCTATATAACAGCACAAATTGGCTAAACCTGGAAAACAAAATTAGGTACCACACCTGCCTTATGACCAAAAAGGTACTACTAGGCCTCACCCCACCCTCCCTACTCCAAATTATACTCCCTGCACCACTAAGCAAAATAACCCGAAGCTCAAGCAAGCAGCTACTATGGGTACCCCATGGCTGGACCTCTCAACACCAACACAATTTCAATTACAGGGCCCCTTCCTGGACAAACTCCCTCCCAATCCATATAACTGAGGAAAGAAGGCTGGACCCTTTTAAATCAATGTTAAGGGAATACCTGCAGGGTTCAAATAGATGTGACTGTCCATGACACTGGATCTGCCTCACCTCCTTACAAACAAGCTACTAGCAGCAAATGTACCTCAAATGCATTTTATGAAGCAAGACAATCAGCCTCTTTCTGAATCTCTCTGACACCTGTTCTCCTCACTCCTGGCTGTGCTAAATTACCTAAATCTCACTGTTAGCCTACTAAGAAACAACTTTGGAACCTGTTTATTTTATTATTCATGTTACTATGTAATGTGCTGTTTCTTTCTGTATACTAATGTCCCGTCCCCTGTGAAATTTTATGTATGATGTGGAACCTTTGTAAATGAGTCTCTGACTCAAAGGTCTTTCTGAATATCAAATAAATAAATAAAAATAACAGCGTCCTTGCAGACTTAGAAAATGTAGGCTGGCGGTGTAGCCCTTCAATGGAGTCTATACACCTAAGTTTGTCACTATAATAGTTTGAATCTCAGAAACTGCCATGCTGCCTAAGAATTTTTGTAACAAACTTCCATTTCTGGGGTCAGTTTTCTCTCCAAGGGCTGTTTTATTCCAAAAGGCTTACCGCACCTCCGGCTGACAAATTCTGTGGATTTTGCCCCTCTATGAGAGCTCAGGAAAAATCCTACTCGCCCTTCAGGATCCATTGGCTTAACCACCAGATTCCTTCAGTACTCATGTCATCCTCCACTCCTCAAGTGCTTCAAGCTTCAGAGTTACACCTGTAAAATATAACGGAAAGAGCCTCTCTAAGCGCAATAACTTAGGTGCACCATATAGTCATCATAGATCTCTTGCCCTAGGCAACAACTGACATACCTATTCGAAAGATAAAAGTGCCTTTCTGCACCAAAAGTGCTGCCACTTGCATACAAATCAATTTCAGCTCTTATCTTGCTCCCAAGAAAGTGACTCTCGATAGGAGAAAAATCTGTCTCACAAATCCAAACCGGAACCAGAAAATGCATTTTTACATTTATGTAAACTAACTTAAAAGAACATCCAAACACAAATGCCCTTCCTTGACTCAAGGACAGCTCCCAGAGGAATAGCAGCTTCATTTATTCAAGATGCCAAAAAACCTTCAGCATCAAAAAATATAGGTTAATTCAGTATACGGTTCATTCATCTCTCAACTTAGAAAACAAAAACTCTTGGCTGAAACTTAAAAGACACTGCGGTAAACATAGAGTAAAGGGGAGCCAATGTTTTCTTCAAAACATGGTCGGACTAGAACAAGCAAATGCCAAAAGCAGTCCCCAATGCGTGTTAAATAAATCTTCAGTGTTGAAGACTATAAAAATTGTACAACAACGTTATTGGAGAAAAACGCCACTAAAACGCAGTGCTCAACACAGAGCTCTGTTGCGGACCGGAGCAGCAGCGCAGCTATCTTGCTGCTCCACTCCTTGTGTCCGTCACCTTTCCCAAGTGTTTCAAAGCTCGCGACTGGCTAGGTACCATTTTAATCCACTCCACTCTGCAATCAATAATAAAGCAGAGGGAGCTCTAACTAGTACTGTAAATATTTACTTCTAACTTGTTATGTTTAAATTAGAGTGCTTGTTTTAACCAGCCTTCTTGCAGCTAATTCCTCCAAATGGGAGCCACCATGTTTGGTCTGGGATTTCCAGAAATTTGGACCAGTTAGGACACAGGGGACCTCTAGGGGTCCTTAGTTCCAGTGCCTCGTGGGAAAGCTGTAGTTCTTGTAGTTTTATGGGTTGGCGCCTAAACTGAAAAATGGGAGCACCAGAACTGTGACTGACAGCTCCTCTAGCCAGCCAAAACATTTAGAAACCAAACTAGTTCAAGAACTGTTAGGAGACTGTGGCAGTTGCTGCTAGAGCTGACAGAGTGAGCAGCTCGAGCCATTGAAAGGCAGCTCCAGGAAAGGAGCTGAGAATAATCGGTGGGGAGAGGTCGGACTTGCCTCCCTGCTGCTGTTTTCCAGCTTTGGACTGCCTGATAGCAGTAATCGGACTAATCCAAAAATAACTTTAAAACTGCAGCAGTTAGCTCCAAGATTCTGAGAAGTGTAGCTTGAGACATTGGACCAAAAGAGGCTCCTGTGAAGCATTCGGCCCAGGAACTGCTATCAGAGACTATTTCTACAGACTAAGAGGTTTGCTCAGTAAATCGACTATAATTTCGAACCAGCCTGAAACTGATTTGACAGGTAGAGAAGTTAATGCTGTTTTTCCTTAAATGTGCTGAATGTTTATCAAGGGTCGAGGCCTACTTTTGCCAATGACCAAACTGTTTGCCAGCTGGAGGTCTTTACCAGAAAATGAACTGAACTGTGCCAAAGTGTTTATCCAGCCTTGGGCATATGCCAAACCCAGCCCAAGCTGACTACTTTGCACTAGTGACTGCTTTCTCGGCGAGAGACAATATTGGGGATCTAGCCCCTGCGTATCAAAAAAATTGCAGGTTGTGGCCACCTGGAGGGAAAGGTTGTGAAGCAGAGGTGAGTCATGCTGGCCCAGCTTTCCCATGCTCTTCAGTCTTCTGCAACACGTCTTCATATCACCGGGCCAATTCCTACCAACTAGTGTTGTGAATAAAAAACTCAGAGTAGCTCCCTGCAACTTTCCTTTAAATCATTTTGTGGTACCATCTGATTGCTTCAGTGTGTTACAGGGTTTCAAAGAACTTGGTCAACCAGCAGAGGATACAAATAACCAAAGTCTTGTTTATGCATGTTAACTGCCTTTTCTTTCCATCAAGGGCCCCAACAACAGCTGCAACGCCGGGCATCGATTCTGGCAAGCCAGTATAACATTCTGGGTACCTAGTGTTATCAGACTGCTTTACTATGGGACTAAAGTACATGTATGCATAGTAACCTGAACCAAATCAGTAAAGTAATCATTCTTCTAGATTCATGCCCCACCCTTGTTCAAATCCCCCTTAATAAACTGATTGGTTTGTTTCACTGTTACCGTGCCTCACGAATACCTCATTGTCTGGGTAAAGGTTAATGTGTTTGGGGGAAATGTATTTGAAAGTGCATGCCTCTGTTGAATATTGTTTTACAGGGGGTTTCAAGGGATTTGCTGAAGACCAGACCCTGATGGTAAGTGTGAAGGGTGTGTACATACTGTTAATGTTTATTGCTAATTGTGTGTTAGGGTTGTCCCCCATTACAAGGTACGTGGTCATTAGGTGGTTTTGTGGGTGGTTATAGCTTCCCAGAGGGTTATACAAGGGCAGATAGGTACACCCACTTATATTACTCTGGGTGGAGGCGCCAAAATATTGTGATTACTAAGGGTAGGGAAACCCTGGTAAATGTTACCATTGAACCCAGGCCCCTCAACCTGTGGTCAGAAGTACAGGCAGGGGTAGTAACCATAGAGATAGCGCTGCCTAGGGGTTACATTCTTGGAGGCACCACTGGGATTATCGCCCCCTAGTGGCCAAAATATGGAACTGCAGTTAATTGTTGATTTAGCGTCAAAACCAAAATGGAGAACCTTGCTAAGGCTAAGCTTGAAATTCCCCCCCACAAAAAGTCGGTACACCACCTGTTGGGGTGGAGTGAGGAGGAAAATGTTAATCCCCACCATGCTTTAATGTTATTGGATATCCCATTAGGTACCACTAAAGTTACTATAGAGGAGGCAGTGAGTAAAGTTAAGTGTCTAGACAAAATTACAGTACGGAGGCGAAATGCTGACCTGTTTGCTCAGATGATAGTGGCTCTTATTGAATGTAGTGTTCCCATAGACCCAGAAACTGTACCCCATCGTTATTATGCTTGAGGGATCCCAGGTGGGTTGGAAGATCATCAATATGCATAGTGGAGTATCTTCCCCGGGGTCACCCAAAGTGGAAGGGTTAAAAGAGAAGTTCGGAAAACTATTTGCAGCTGAGGAGCAGACCTTTGGGGATTTGAAAAGGGCCATAGAGAGTCATGGGGGGCTACTCCAGTAAATTCCTCCCCAGCTGCTATGCCCCTGCCTATGCCATTTCCCATTGCAGTGTCCCCCATAGTGGCACCCTCTGTGAATTTGGACTCTCACTGCAGGCTCAGACTGTTTTCGGTCACTGTTCCTACCCCCGTGGGGGAAGATGACTTAGAGACTTGGATGGACTATACATCCTCTCTGGTCCAAGAGTGGCAATGCTCAGAAGGCGAGAAGCATAAGAGACTTATGGAGAATTTAAGAGGCCCTGCACTTGAAGCTATCAGGTTACTCTGGTCCACAATCCTGGATGCTTCTGCTAACGAATACCTGTCTCCTTTAGAGGGAGTGTTTGGTTGTACTTAGTCAGGAATGGGCCTAATGTGGAAGATCAAATCCACTAAGCAATGGAAAAATGAACGTTTATCTGCCTATGTGACTCGAGTAGAGAGGGCCCTTCAGAGAGCACACCGCAAGGGTGGTATACCAGCTAGCAAATTGAGCTAAGTGAGGTTAGAACACATTCTCAAGTCTGCTCGCTACTCTAGTGTGCTTATGCTAAAGTTAAAATTTCAGGATCAAAAGGACAATCCTCCTGCCTACTGCTGGTTGATGAAGGAGATTCAGGAAGCTGAGACCAAAAATGATTGTTGGTACACATATGCTAGTGTTGCACGAACTGCCCTGCCCCCGAGAAACTTAGTGAGAGGGAAAATACCCTTGATTCTCAGCAAATCAGCGAGCTGTTAAGAGAACTGAAAGAGCTATGAGCTAGCACCCAAAACACTGCAGAAATAATGAAAACCCAAATCACCTGCACTTCCAATGCTGAGGCTGTATGCGAGACTCCATCTGCTGTAAATGGGGCCAGCACCCAAGTTATTGAATATAGATCCGGCAGTTAAGCAGCTGAAGAAATCAGAGAGTTACGAGCTATGGTGCAAGATCTCATTCATGCATCCCGACAACCTGTGCCCTCCCTGGAAAAACTATGGTGGAGTTGAGTCTGAGTCTAGGCCCAAGGAAGAGTACAGGTCTACACCTCCTGACAACCATAAACCCAGAGAAGATTCTGCTCAGTCTTCTGAACCCAGAATTCAGGTATTCTGTTACCGGTGTGGGGAAGATGGGCACACCAAAAAATCTTTCCGTGTTCCTGAGGATCTGCGCAGAGTAACTGCCAAACTGCTTTATCAGGTTTGACAGAGCAACATAAAGCCACAGTATGGACCATACCACAAGTCTTTCTCCTCTAAGGTCGCTGTGCAAAGACCTGCTAAGACTGCTCCTCCAGACTGGTCAGAGATGGTGGGCCCTTCTATGGAGACCATTGTGCATATTAACGGTATTCTGGGTCAAGCCACATTGGATGGTGGATCTCAGGTCACTATAATATTTAAAGATTGGTATGACCAACACCTGTCTGACCATCCTCTTCAACCTCTTGAAGGACTGCATGTATGGGGTTGAAGTGATAAATCCTATCCTTACCTTGGTTACTTACGAATATGACTGTCCTTTCCTTCTACTGTGGCTGGCATGGATGAGCTCATGGAGACTCTGGCCTTGGACTGTCTGCCAACAGGCTTATATGATGGGATCCTGTTCTGCCAACTCAAACCAGGCAGCTATTTACTCACTCACACTCACATACACACAATAACAATACAATAAGTACAGCAAGCCAAAGCTTTATTATAATAAAATATAATACAAAAGGTTATACATCACCGATTCAATAAAGCATCATCCAAGCCCTCTTCCAATGGCTGGGAAGCCCCCTTGTCAGCCTGGCTAGGAGTCTCTCGAACCGGGAACTGGCCCCACAGCGATGCGTCCACCCTGCAGGAAAGGCTTCCAACCAGGCATTGAGAAAGCTACATTTATATCTTATTCTATGCTAAAAATAACCGTGCAGCCCTCATAGTGTTGTTTTCCCACATTCTAGAAGCTGGCCGGGCTCCCAGGATGCGCAAATTCACACGATAAGGACTGCTCAGAATTCCCTACACCTGCTAGGTCACTGTGCTCCAAACACTGGCCGGGTGCCTAGAACACTATGAGCTAAGCAGAAGTTTAAACAAACTACAAAAACAGGTTGCCTGATAATATGCGACCTTCAAGTCAGCAAAATACACTGTCTGAAGCAAAACATAATAATGAGGCTATCTAAAGAGCAAAACACCAATTAAATGAAGCAGCATGTAAAATGGAGTCACACAATACAAAATGGAGTATAAAATGACATACATTACATGAAATAGCATACAAAATGTAGTGACAATAATCAACATATTATACTATCACTACAGATCCCTTTATTGATTGGCACTAATGCTCATATGTTTGGATGATTAGCTCAGCTGTGTCAAGAGAGACAAGCCCGAAAGACTTGACAAGCTTTACACATCCATGCCATGGTGCGAAGAGTGTATGAAATGCAGATGCACGCTAAAGAGGAAGACAAGGATAAGCCAGTGGGAATCGTGTGGAAAAAAGATCCAGCACCTCTTGTTTTGTTCCTCAATGTGCAGTGCAGTGTCAGCAGTGAAGTGCGTATGAAAAAAGATGTAACAAACAAGATCCTTATGCTGAATGCCTCAGAGGAGGGAACGCTGCCAGATGGGCTCCTAGTTAAACCTAGTATACTGCCTGCCTGTGCTCACATATATGCCCATAGGGTGGTGGTTCAGATCCAAAATGTGACTGACAGAGACATGAAAGTCACTAGGGGTTGTACCCTGGCAAAGGTATATTGTGCAGGTAACACTGTGTTACCAAGCAAGCGCTGTACAGAGGAGGATAGTGAAGTAACTCCCAACATGTTCAACTTTGGAGAATCCCCCATTCCCAAAGACTGGAAAGACAAAGTTAACTGTAAGCTACCACAGCAGAGTAAAGTGTTTTCATTAAAGGAATGGGATGTCGGATGTGTCACAGGCACTGAGCACCATATCAGGCTTCATGACGAGAGGCCATTTTGAGAAAGGTCCCACAGATTGGCACCCACGGACGTTGTTGATGTTCGACGCCACGTCCAAGAGATGCTAGCCGCTGCAATCATCCAGGAATCACACAGCCCTAATGCATCCCCCATTGTAGTTGTTCCAGGAGAAAAATGGCTCAGTGAGAATGTGTGTGGATTACATGACACTCAAGCTAAGGACCATACTGGATCAGTACACAATGCTTCACATCCAGGATGCCCTTGATTGTCTTAATGAAAGTCAGTGGTTCTCCATTCTAGATCTCAGAAATGGGCACTACCAAATCTCGATGGCACCAGAAGATCACGAGAAGACAGCTTTTGTTTGTCCTTTGGGTTTTTATGAATTCCTGCGCATGCCCTAGGGCATATCTGGAGCACCGGCAACCTTCCAGAGACTCATGGAGCGAGCTGTAGAAGACATGAATTTCCTTGAATGCCTAGCTTATCTGAATGATGCCATCATGTCTGGCAAAATGCTGGAGGAGCATGAGGCTCGGAGTAGTTTGTTCAAAGTCTTGGACTGCTTAGAAGAATTCGAATTAAAATTGTCCATTGACAAGTGCCAGTTTTTCCAACAATCTGTAAAGTATGTGGGCCACATTGTGTCTTCTGAAGGTATCCAAACAGACTCGAGCAAAGTAGAAGCCTTAACTACCTGACCCAGGCCTAACAATCGTAAAGAACTCCAAAGATTCCTAGGTTTCTGCGGGTATTATCGGCACTTAGTTAAAGATTATACTAAAGTAATTCACCCATTGTCGAATCTAACCCAAGGATATCCACCTACAAATCAGAAATACAAAAAGAATACTGTAAAAGAGGGTGACAAAGTCTACTTCAAGCCTAATGAACCCTTCAGAGACAATTGGACACCTGATTGCGACACAGCATTCAACAACATCATTCATCAGCTTACACATGCTCCCGTACTCGTCTATGCTGATCCAGCTAAGCCATATGTACTACATACAGATGTAAGTCTGAGTGGACTTGGAGCCGTGCTTTAACAGGAGTATGAGGAAGGATTACACCCAGTGGTGTTTGCCAGTAGAATTTTGATGCCATCTGAGAAAAACTATCCTGCACATAAACTTGAATTTCTCGCTTCAAAATGGGCAATAGTCAACCAGTTTCATGAATATTTATATGGTGCAAAAAACTTGGTAAAAACAGACAATAACCCCCTCACGTATGTTCAAACCTCAGCCAAGTTAGATGCCATCGGGTGCAGGTGGTTGGCAGCCCTCTCCACGTATGATTATTCAGTGGAGTACCATCCAGGCCTCAATCACCCTGACACCGATGCCCTGTCCAGAAGGCCTGTATCCAATTCTGAATGGGTACGAATGTCAGAGCAGTCCATGAAGACCCTGTGCCAAAAATTTGACCGAGATGACTACCCCTAGGCTGAATCCCATGAATTGCTTATTTGACTGTTTTGGGCCTCCAGACACTTGTATTCCTGTAGCACACTGCAACTTTGCAGCCTTGGACCTCAGCACTCTACCCCAACTCACTCCAGCAGACATTCAAAGGGAGCAGTATCATGACCCTATGATCAAACTTGTACTAAAGGCCATAAACACAGGAAAAGATATTTCTAAGCTATAGTCAAATGATCAGAGAACTGCTTTGCTGTTCAGAGAGGAGCCTAAGCTTGAACTGCGCAACAAACTACTCTACAGAGAGATCACAGATGAACAAGGCAAAGTCATAAGACAGCAATTGGTGTTGCCTTCTAGGTTTAAATGTGTGATCCTAAGAACACTCCATGACCAGATAGGACATTTGGGAAGTGAAATGACAGCTGACTTAGTTAGATCCCGCCCGGTTCTACTGGCCCAGAATGAATGCATATGTAGAGCAGTATATCAAAACCTGCAACAGATGCCTCCAAAGAAAGACCCAGCCACAGAGAGTAGTGCCCTTGGTTAACAATGTTACTAGTGCACCCATGGAGCTTGTGTGTATTGACTTTTTAAGCTTGGAACCCGATGCAAAAAGCACTGGCACTGTGCTTGTCATGACAGACCACTTCACTCATTATGCACAGGCCTATCCAACAAAGGACCAGAAAGCAGCCACCGTAGCCAAAGTGCTTGTTGATAAATGTTTCGTCTACTACAGTGCCCCACAGCGGATCCATTCTGACCAGGGAAGGGACTTTGAAAGCCATTTAATCAAAGAAATGCTCTCACTCTGGGGTGTAAGAAAGTTGAGAACCACTCAATATCACCCACAAGGAGATCCATAGCCTGAAAAATTTAATAGAACATTGATGGACATGCTTGGCACGCTTCACCCAAAGGATAAGCCAAGATGGAGTCAACAAATAAGAACTTTGGTGCATGCTTATAATTGCACTCGCAATGATGCAACCAGATTTTCACCACACAAACTGATGTTTAGTTGAGAGGCATGCTTATCTATAGATATTTGTTTTGGAGTATCACCAGATGGAATCCAAGCAGATAATTTTTTACAGTATGTACAAAAACTCAAAGCACGGCTTAATCACGCCTACCAGCTTGCTCATACAATGGCTACAAAGAAAAACTTAGCCAATAAAGAGAGATATGACAAACATTTTAAAGCTCAGGAGTTACAACCTGGAGACTGTGTATCAATGAGAAATTTGGGTTTTCAGCAGAAACACAAAATAGCTGACTGGTGGAGTCACACCCTGTACATTGTCATCTGCAAGCTGGATGATCTGCCAGTCTACAAAGTACGTCCAGAAAATGACCCACGAGCTGTAAAGACAATACACCAGAATCACTTTTTACCCATTGGCCAGATTACTATAGACTCTGCACCTCAAGCTAGTGCCCCCTCTAGGCCTGTTACCAGATCTGCTGCTCAAAAGAGACAAGTAAATCAGCCTCCTGCTGTTCCACAACCAGAGTCTCCATCGCATCCTGTTGCAGTAAATGTTGACAATCATTCTGAGTCCGATGACAGTGAATATGGGGCTACGTATTATCCTTCTTTCAAACTAGCTCAGCTGTTCTGAGACAATCCTTTGTGTAACATGGGGGACAGTGCGGACAATCTCAATGTACCAGATAATCAAGCCCTTTCAACTACTCCAATACCACCTGATAGTGAGATGCAAAGTGTTACTTCAGAGGTAGCTGATTCTTTACCTCTTGTGGAACTGTCTGAAACTGAAATAGCTAGTCCCAACCAAGAAAATGAGGGACGCAATGGTGAATATTCATTTGAAACTGAAATATCTGGGCCTAGTGAATCTGACCTCATGCTGACCAGTAATGCTAATCCTGAAGGTGCTAGCAGTGTATTAGATGAATAAAATTTTGCTGAAATACCACTAATGATGAACCACAGTCTACAGAACAAGCAGGTTCAAGTGCTACTACAGATGCGAGTAATACTTCTAACTCGGAACAAACAGAGAGTGCAAAGGTACCCCTTCCTGCAGAAGCTGCTATGTTGCTGGACAACAAGCTGGAAGTCATGAACCCGAATGCTGATGTTGAAAGGACTGAGCCTGTGCCCCTACTGCCTAGAAGATCTGAAAGAGATGTTAAGCCTGTGGTATGCCTTATGTATGTTTCTCCAGGAAAGCCTGTAGACCTTCCTATGAATGTGGTTCATAAAGGTGTGTACATTACAGCTAACTCCCTTCCTAAGATAGGTTACACTGTAGCTTCTAAGTTAGTAATAAAACCCTCCAATCTATATTACAGGGGTCATTTTACAAAAAGCCCAAAGTTAGCTGACCAGTTCAGATTATCAGCCATGTGGGTAAGTGTGTACAGACAAGTGTGGTGCATATGGTTCCACCCTCAGAATGCACCCGTTGGGACGCGCCCGGTCTTTAGGGCACCATGTCCCAATTTCATTGTCCCCTCTTTTTGCAGGGGGCTGTGCCTCCCACACACATCCCTTTCTAATTATTCTAACTCCGGCGAGGGAACGGACTCCTAGGGAGGGACGGCGAATTTCCCCTTGTGGCGCCCTAATGACAGGCATGTTCCAACAGGCACCCTGATGGTCGGAAGGGGGTGCATATAACTAACTAACCAGAATAGATTGCAAATGGAAATGGTAAGATGTTTGAAATGAAAATGCAAATGTCTAAGTAATATCAGTGTTTATGAAAAACATTAGTTATAAGTAAAGCATGGTTTATTGTGAACACTAATAATGAAACTGCGCAGTAGTGTATATAGTAATTTATGACTGCAACCTGTACATAATAAAAAGTAATATTTCATTAATTGAAAATGTTTATGGTGTATGGACTTGACGCAGACGTCAAGTTTTCCTAGACAGGGAAGAGTGTAGCCCCCACCACCAATTTGGGGATTACCTTAAGTGTCTCCCTGGGCTCTAGTAATGCCCACTGACAGGTGGACGTCCTGCATAGATAGTAAATCCATGGTTATTTGTTGTTGTCCTGTTGATTTGCATGAGAGTGCCATAATATGTATCCGTGCCTATCCCTTTAAGACTATAGATAGTGTGTATATACAGTAAATGGACTGGGCTGGGTCCAAGTTTTTCAAAGCTCGCGATTGGCCAGGTACCATTCTAATCCGCTCCACTCTGCAGTCGATAGTAAAGCAGAGGAAGCTCTAACTAGTACTGTAAATATTTACTTCCAACTTGTTGTCATATTTAAATTAGAGTGCTTGTTTTAACCTGCCTTCTTGCAGCTTATTCCTCCAAATGGAAGCCACCATGTTTGGTCAGAGACTTCCAGAAATTTGGACCAATTAGGACACAGGGGACCTTGAGGGGTCTTTAGTTCAAGTGCCTCGTGGGAAAGCTGTAGTTCTTGTAGTTTTATGGGTTGGTGCTTAAACTGACAAATGGGAGCACCAGAACTGTGACTGACAGCTCCTCTAGCCAACTGAAACATTTAGAAACTGGGACTGGTTCAATAACTGTTAAGAGACTGTGGCAGTTGCTGTTAGAGCTGAGAGAGTGAGCAGCTCAAGCCATCAAGAGGCAGCTCCAGGAAAGGAGCTGAGGAGAATCGGTGGGGAGAGGCCAGACTTGCCTCCCTGCTACTGTTTTCCAGCTTTGGACTGCCTGATAGCAGTAATCAGACTAATCCAAAAATAATTTTAAAACTGCGGCAGTTAGCTCCAAGATTCTGAGGAGTGTAGCTCGAGGCATTGGACCAAAAAGGGCTACTGTGAAGCGTTCAGCCCAGGAACTGCAATCAGAGACTGTTTCTACAGACTAAGGTTTGCTCAGTAAATCGAATGCAATTGTGAACCAGCCTGAAACCGATCTGACAGGTAGAGAAATGAATGCTGTTTTTCCTTAAATGTGCTGAATGTTTATTGAGGGTCGAGGCCTACTTTTACCAGTGACCAAACTGTTTGCCAGCTGGAGGTCTTTACCAGCAAATGAACTGAACTATGCCAAAGTGTTTCTCCAACCTTGGGCCTATGCCAGACCCTGCCAAGCCGATTATTTTTGTACCAGTGACTGCTTTCTCAGTGAGAGACCAGCTTGGGGATCCAGCCCCTGTGCAGCAAAGAATTGCAGGTTGCAGCCACCTGGAGGGAAAGGCTGTGAAGCGGAGGTGAGTCATGCAGGCCCAGCTTCCCCATGCTCTTCAGTCTTCTGCAACAGGTCTTCATATCGCCAGGCCAATTCCTACCAACTGGTGTTGTGAGTAAACTCAAGGTAGCTCCCTGCAGCTTTCCTTTAAATCATTTTGTGGTACCATCTGATTGCTTCAGTTTCTTACAGGGTTTCAAAGGACTGAGTCAACTGGCCAAGGATACAAATAACCAAGGTCTTATTTATGCATGTTAACTGCCTTTTCTTTCCATCAAGGGCCCCAACAACAGCTGCAACGTCGGCCACCCCGGGCACCGATTCTGGCTAGCCAGCATAACATTCTGGGCACCCAGTGTTATCAGACTGTTTTACTGTGGGTCTAAAGCACATGCATACATAGTAACCTGAATCAAATCAGTAAAGTAATCATTCTTCTAGATTCACACCCAACCCTTGTTCAAATCCTCTTTAATAAATCAGTTGGTTTGTTTCACTGTTACCTTGCCTCACGAATATCTCATTGTCTGGGTGAAGGTTAATGTGTTTGGGGGAAACGTATTTGAAAGTGAATGCCTCTATTGAATATTGTTTTACAGGGGGATCCAGGGGATTTGCTGAAGACCAGACCCTGATGGTAAGTGTGAAGGGTGTGTACATACTGTTAATGCTTATTGCTAATTGTGTGTTAACTGCTGCAAAGGGTTGTCCACCATTACAAGGTACGTGGTCACTAGGTGGTTTTGTGGGTGGTTATAGCTTCCCAGAGGGCTATACAAGGGCAGGTAGATACCCCCACTTATATTACTCTGAGTGGAGGAACCAAAATATTGTGATTACTAAGGGAAGGGAAACCCTGGTGTTACCATTGAACCCAGGCCATTCAACCTGTGGTCAGAAGTACAGGCGGGGTAGTAACCCTAGAGATAGCACTGCCTAGGGGTTACATGCTTAATGCATACAGTAGCATTGGGGATCAGGATGGGGCATTTTAGTACTTAATCACATGGGCAGCATAGGGGTTCAGGAAGGGGGCATTTTTTTTATGTACCTAACGGGGCAACATCAAGGATCTGGAGGTAAAATCTTTGTAATTAAATCACATGGGCAGCATCAGGGTTCGGGGAGGGGGGACCGCTTGCTTTTGCCACAAGGTGCCTACGGGAGACCATTCCCATGCACCAGGTGTTGGCCACATGGGAGGGATTGCCACAAGTGTGGGAACGTAGGTGCCAGGACCCCTACTGTACCAGAATCTGGTGCAGGGTCCATGGCGCACCGGGCTTCGGCAAAACTGCTGTTTGCTGCAGCTTGTGCCGATCTTGGCACTGTTTGGGAATTGAGCCCTATGGTTTTCAAAGTTTTCCTTGAGGCGTCAGCAGCTCTTTAAATTTTGAAGATCAAGTTATGCGCCTAATTAAGAGTACAAATGATAAACCAGACACCCTTGTACAGAAATGTTGCCCATTTAAACCAGCTGGTATCAGTCAATGCCTTAATGTTTTCTGGAAAGTTTTACTAGTGAAATTGCAATGCTTAATTAGTAGTGGAGAGTAAAAATAATTGCTGACCCATCATATGGGCGATTCAAATTGAGCAACTCAATTTGAGAGACTCAGTTGGAGTGCCTGGGTTAACAGCAAGTATTATAGAATTGCGAGGAGGAATGTGAGCTACTGAAGAACACAGCAAGGTACAGTATGTTAAGGGAGAATCAGCTAGAGCAGGATTATAGGGCTTGGTTTGGGAGGGCCAATCTGAGCTGGTTGTCTAGTGTGGTGGCTAAGGGTATAGTCTGTGATGGGTAAGGTCTGGGGTTTGGGACTGGTGCAGGGTTTATTTTTATTATGATTGTTTTTGCATTGTTGCATTTTTTTTTTTTAATTCAGGAGTTTCTTTATACTAACATACTATTTGCCAGCAGATTAGGCCTTACGGTCTATCGAGTCTGCTCGAACCTAGATCCTTAGTTGGGTGCCGAGACCCTCCCATCCCTTGTGCTCCAGAAACTCCTATCATCCATCCCCACCCCCCCAGGACAGGCCATCATCTGATACATCCACTTTCTGTGTCTGTCCCACCCTCTCTTGAAGCCCTCCACTGTGGATCTCTGAACCAGCTCCCCAGGCAGTGCATTCCAAGGGTCCACCACCCTCTCAGTGAAAAACCTCCTCCTCTTTTCCCCCCTCACCTTTCCACCTTCCAACTTCAAACCATGCCCTCTGGTTTATCCCTGACTTTGTTTTCCCCCCAGCTTACGGGTTGCTCCTCATCCAGCATTCTCCCCCTGTATACTGCTACTTCACTGAGTAGCCCCCCTCCCACGGTTGCCTCTTTCTTCCAGTGTTCACGACCCCTGGAGTTGGTTATTTAGAAATGGGGGTTGGGAGGCTTGTCCCACATAAAGGGGGGTGTGGGGGGCATAGCCCCCCATATTAAAAGTGAAGTTAGATGTGTCTCCTGTAGGTGTTGTGTTATTGTGGCACTGTTTTTGTTTGGTCTCTGTGGTGCTGATCGCCGGATTATTTGTCAATG
Source organism: Neoceratodus forsteri (assembly GCA_016271365.2). Lineage (NCBI taxonomy): Eukaryota > Metazoa > Chordata > Ceratodontiformes > Ceratodontidae > Neoceratodus > Neoceratodus forsteri. Next base: position 739,104,909 of record CM028137.1, on the reverse strand, counting down.
ATTTTCACTCGCAGCTTTGCGAGTCACAATAAAATCTTAGCTGTTATCACATGGTACCAAAATTATTAAAATAAGAATTTCTCTGATGACAAATGCTGGCTCAACAAGCAGTAGAGCAATTGTTGTGGGCAGTAGGAAAAGCGCACTCAGTGGCCAGTAGAGGAGCTGACACTGGTGGCTGCAAGAAAAGCCTGCTCCATGGGCAGTACAAGAACCCCTGTGGGGGGGGGGGGGAGACCGACACGTCAATGGCAGCATCACAGTAAATAGTAAAATGTTGGTAGGCATCAATGTGGATAATTCTGCCATGCAACAGACAACAGCTGGGTGCACAAATGGTCACATGTCTGCGTGCAAATGGACCCACAGGTCTACTGCACCACTGGCTGGCAAGCGGAAGAAGCTTGTTTCTGCATCCCTCACTTGCTTAAACCTGGACATACATACAGAACCCAACACATTGCAACATACTTGCTTTGCAATTTGTAAGCAAACAACATATTTAAATACTGGAACTGGTATGCTTAGTAAGTGAAGGAGAAGATAGTTAAAGTGTCATAAACACAGAGACCCTCCGATCAACTTGGATTGCCATTTTCTGAATGAATAATGGTGTGAAGAAATGGTCAAAAAGTTTGTATCCAAATCTGATGTAAAAAGCTTTACATTTGACCACATTAGAAGTGAAACTTGCATGGAAAAAAACTACAAAGCAGACCAAGTTTTTTTAGATCATAAGTCCTGTATCGATATACAGTGTTATAAATAAATACAGGAATTCAGGTGGGCAGACAGCAGATGGCCAGGGATGGGAGGGTGCTGGCTTCCATCTTGGTGCAAGAGAGGTTAGCATGGGGGACAGAATGGATGCTACGGGGACAGAGAAGGCAGTGACGGAGCTAGAAGGAGGGCTGGGGGTGCGGTCACCCCTCCTGGCTGCCCCAGTGTGAGTAGTGGTGCCCCACCTCCATTTTTATTCACTGTTTAGTGCTCATTGTGGAGATCATGGTTGACTGAATGGCCCCCCCGGATCCCAAATGCTCCCAAACCTGGTTCCACCACTGGGAGCAGGGACCACTGAGTATTATTATAGTGCCATCAGGAATCAGGTGAGGGAGGAGGTACCAGTCAACATTGGGGAATATTATTATAATCCCAACAGGGATCAGGTGAGGGTGGAGGCTGCCACTTGATAAGAGGAAATATTATTATAATGTAACAACCCCTTCCTACAACTAGAGGTAGGAGGTTGTTTCTCGTCTGTGTTTAGTCTGAGACTGACACGCTGGTGCCAGATCTGAGGGAGGAGTTGAGTGGGAGAGTTTATAAATAAAAAGTTTAAGACTGAATCAGTCGGGAGCAGGCTGAGGAGTAGCCTTTCAGGCCTACAGCAAGACAAGAGAGGCTAGATCTATTTCTTTATTGGGGATCATCATACAACATCCAGTATGTAATTGGATCACCGGGAGAGTGTGGAAACCCCTTGAGGGTTCCTGTCAAGGGAAACAACCTAATGTCCTCTGGGCCTGTGGTGGGTTCCCACAAAGATATCAAGGGAGATCCTGGTGGAGGCGACCCTGGAGACTGGCTCATGCAGCATGCACCATACCTGAAGACAGCAGGTTAGGCTGTTCTAAGTAAAAAGCACTCAGCTAGAAAGGGACCACTAGTTCGGCATGGTGCTAAGAAATCCCCACACACAGAGACTATGACCAGCAAATGATTCATCACTTGGATTTTAAGAAAGCACATACTGTAGAACCACTGACTTTGTGTCTACAAATATTTATTTGAAAATGTAATGTGCAAAAGCAAGTGCAAAAAAAAAAAAAAACTACCTCACATGGGGACTGTAGCACGAGACAACACACTGGAGCCCCAATGCATCAAACCTGCCACTCCTTGCACTTTGTCAAGGTGTGTGCTTTCTTAACACCTGAGTTCTGAATCCCTCTCTAGTCTGAGTGCTGCAAACCAAAGGCAACATGGATTCATGTGGGTGAGGTCATGTCAAATTAATCTGATTGAGTTATTTGACTGGGTGACCAAGGAAATATATCAGGGGAGGACAGTGGATGTGGCCAATCTGGACTTTAGCAAGGCCTTTAGCACTGTGCTGCACAGGAGACCGATTGTGAAATTGAGCCACCTAGGGGTGGGACCCAAAATGGTGAATTGGGTTAAAAACTGTTGAATGGATAGGTGACAGAGGGTGATGGTTAAAGGCACTCACTCTAATGATGGGAGAGTGACCGACTCTGGTCTTCTCTTCCCCTGTCTACCTGTTCATCCTCATCCTTCTCCTCCCTGAAGTCCCTTCTTCATGACTTTACTACCCCCTCCTGAAACCGCCCTGACCTTTGTGTTGCCCTACCTGTTTTGTTGATGCCCACAACTCACCCCCCCCCCGGCTCAATATTTTTTTCTCTATCCTATGCCTAACTACTCTATATCAGTTGTGCATCATGTATTGTTTTTGCACCTGTACCCACACTAGTGCACTGGCATTAACTCTCGCACCTCCACAGTCTGAGCGGTAGTACCTTACTCCTTTTCTGAGTTGCTCCCAGAGCTGTATTATTCTCATATCTTACTATACACTGTTTTACCTGTTTATTTTGTGTTGTCTTGATTAGCTATCTGTAAAGTGTTTGCCTGCACAACTGTAATGTATAATTACTTTCATTTTTAAATGTATTTTTATTGGACTGTATTTTATTTTTATTACCACTGCACCTACAGTTTGTTATTTAAGCAATAAGGCACGACAGGGTGTGTGTTATTGTGTAATAACGTCACTCCTAGGGTGGGCTGACAGCACTGCGGCCGAGTGCTTCCCACCATGGAGTGATTATTACACAATAACACACTCCCTGGAGTGCCTTATTGCTATTATACAATGGCTGATTTTAAAATAATATTAAACAGTTTAAAAAACAAGTTTTGTTGTACTCTTTGTGGGTTTTTTTGTATGAGAGGCATCTTTTTTGAAATAAAAGAAAAAGTAGTCCAGTAGGTGGTGCTGCTGGTAATACTGTGGGTTTTTTTGTGCAGGGGTTCCCCCCTCCACCAACAGACTCACATTTTTTTCATCATCGTCATGTTTTTGCTGCTTGACTGGGAGCAGTTGAAAATGTTTCTTTAGTTTTGTTTCCCCTGCGAGCGCAGTCGATCGGTAACTTCCGGTTTCCTGGTCCCGCTAACTAACCAGACATCGAACAGAACCTGCAAGTTACACGTCTTTTTTTTCTTTTTATTTCAGGAAAGTGTTTTTTTTTTTTTTTTTTTTTGAAGGGGCAAAGTATGTGGGTTTCAGAAACTGTTGTGGGGGTTAAATGTAACTGCCAGTGTGTTTGGGTTTTTTACATGGAAACAGCCGAGCATGTGCGGTTTGAAACACTGAGGCAGTTAACTACGGGAGTGGAGTAAAAGAGGATACCTGACATTTACTGTGAATAGGGTGGCTTTTATTTCTGTTGGCTGAAGGACTGAAGCAGGCAGACAAGGAAAGTTTGTGTTTGTCAAAGGGTAAGCGGTTACGCTGTGATGGTTCAGGGCACTGTCGGTTTCCCGGTGGTTTATGTGGGGAGGGAGGGGGATTTGTGTTACTGTACTGCAGTCGCTTGTGTGCCTGAACTTCATACAGTGATGTTGCTGTTCAATAACATCACTGGTCTAGGCACACACTGTCCAATCAGAATAAGGACATTTTCTTGCCATTGTATAATTTTGCTTGCCCATCCTGTAGTGTTAGCCCCCCCATGGTCTCATCAGGAAATGATCTTTTATCAGCTCAGTATGTCTCTCCTGGTAAAACTCTTGAAATAGATAGGTAGATACATGTCTTAATTAATCAATTTAATTGATGAATTAACAAGCAAATAAATACATAAAACCTGCCACTGGTGTGGCCATGTGCCCCAAACCCTAGTCTTTAAGTTAACTGGCAGGGGAGGGTGCTCAACCCCCCCACTGTATCCCACCATCCCGCCCAACCTAGTCTTTTAAAAAGCACCGGTGATTAGTGCCCAAGCCCACTGCCAGTGTTCCCCTCCTGCCCCTCCAACAGCACGCAAAAGCTGAGTGTCCACCCCCAATGTTACCAAACAATAAACCAAAACTGGCGTGCCCAATCCAAAGTGTCCATACCTGCAATAAAAAGAGAGCCCTCATCTTTTGTCTAATATTGTATATATACACTGCTAAAAAAGTCCCTAGCGTATTCTGTTCCACAGACATTACACCCCCCGACTCCCTTCTCAGCACTCGTTAGCTACCCCACACAACCCTACACCCTCTCACCGCACATATCTGGTCCTCCTCTCACAACTGCTGCACGTCCTGCTGCTTTCAAAACTGACTGAAAACAAGGTAAGTTCAATAAATGGCTTTTTAATGCACTTTGGTCTTTTGCTAATGACTATGTTGTTGTTTAACATTTTGGCCCCACATTTTCAACATAGCTTTTTTTTTTTTTTTACCTCACCTCATGAACAAGAGAGGTGTAATTTTTTAAATCCCGTCCAAAAACATGTTTTTGCTATCACTCCACAAAATGAGCTTCCACCGGGGATTTAAAAAATTCCATCTATAGTGATCATAAAGCGGGTTCATGGAAACATAGACAATGATGGCAGAAAAAGACCACTGGTCCATCCAGTTTGCCAGTGAAACCATATCAAACCCAGGACCTGTTGTCCATACAGGGTTCTAACCCACACTATCCACCCCCATGCTCACCACCCTATGGCTACCACACTGAGCACCAGTAAGCCCATTACTCTGTCCCAGCTATGTTTGAAACTACTGATGCTTTTGGTACTCACTACATGAACTGGCAGATGGTTCCACAGCTCCACTTCCCTTTCTGTAAAATAAAATATTCTCATATTCCTGCTGAACCTCCACCTGTCAGTTTCCACTCATGTCCCCGTGTCCTAGACCCACTGCTCATGCTAAATAATTCCTATCCAGTTTCCTTGTTCATTCCTTTCAGAAACTTGAAGGCTCTATCATATCACCCTTCTCTCATCTGGCCTTCAGCAAGTCCATGCTCAGCACCTTGAGCTGATCCTCATAACATCTGCCCTGTTGACCACGGGTCATTTTGGTCACCCTGCATTGCACTGTCTTCAGCCTGTCATTTTTTTCTCAGGTGAGGACTCCAAACCTGGGCACAGTACTGCAGGTGGGGCCTCACCAGTGCTCTATAGAGAGGTAATAGTATTACCTTCTTTCTGCTGTTGTTAATGCCCCTTCCTACACACCCCAGTATCCCGTTTGCCTTACTGTAGGCCTTGTTACACTGGCTTGATTGTTTAAGGGAGTCACTGATGATGATGTCCCTATATTTTCACCTGTCTTGATCATAACATACAGTAATCAAAAGACTATGTTGAAAATGTAGGGTCAAAATGTCAAAAAACAATGAAGTTATGAAGCAAAGGTGAACTTACAGAGAAAGACATTCTTCATTCTGTTATCCCTTTGTAACCCCTAGATGGCGCTATCCCAGGGGCTACTACCCCTGCCTGATTTGCCACTAACAGGTTGAGGGGCCTGGATCCAATGGCGGGTGCCTCCACCCAGAGGTCAGGGTTTGCAATAGTTAAACTAACTTGGTCACAGCCCTCTGGGACACTGCAACCCCCCTTTCTTCCCACTAGTGGCCCACACAATATATCAGAATTACCTTCACAGTATACACTTACCCCAGGATTGGTTCCGGCACTGGGACCTCCTGTGAAATGAGATACAGTGCAACAATCACAGTACAGTACTTTAACATAGAGAAATACCTCAGGCAGTATAACTTTGCTGAAACAAGCAGCTCTGATTTATTTAGGGGATATAACAAGGACGGGGAAATCAGGTTAATAGCTTATCACTCTAATAATCTACCTATGGATCTGTGCACAGGCCTATCCCTATCAGTTACTGTCCCTGGGTACCCAAGCCTAGTGGCTAGTCCAAACCGTGGCAGCTGGTAGGGCCCTTTCACACAGAAAGGAAAATTAAACAGTCAGCAGTACAGTAATTCCATTTGGATTTAATGTGGCAATTCAACAGGCGACCTGAATTAGTACTCACGACCTCCAAATAAGATAGGGTCCTTCAATATCAGCAGGGCTACTCTTGAGCTCAAAGAGACTCTTCACACATTTATATGGAAAAAAAAAAGAGTACTATACCAGGCAGGCTGCTTCTCTATCCCGATCGCAATTACTGCACAATACCCGGGAGAACACACAGCAGATTCAGTTCCTGACAGACCGAGTGCAATTCAATAATTTCTCCAGTCTTCTACAGGGTGAGCCTGGTTTCTACTCTTCAGAGATCCTTTGATTCTTTTCACAGGACGGATTCAGTCCTAACAAGCAGTTACAAAGCTGCAGACCCGAACTCTGGGCCTTACACACGTTTTTGACTAAAACTGCACACTGAAAAAGCACAGGGCTCCTTCCTTCTTCTGCCGAAGCTCAATCGAAACTCCAACCGACAAAACGGGCACTTCCTTTGAGTTCCTCCCAGTTCTTGACTGGATTGGCTGTCACTCACAATAGACTGCTGCTGTTGGTCCAAAAGGCACTGAAGTCTAAACTACATCTCCCAGAGTCACTGCCCATACAATCCTCTTGTGGCTGGCTCAGATTATGAGTCCAAGTTCTGATTCGTCCAAGGCACCATTTTAGAGCTAGCTTACCCTACACTGATTGGTCCAGTTCAGCAGTTCAAAACCAGAATGGGGAACTAGGCAGACACTGTTCTGACTGCAAAAGAAAGCAGGTTAGACAAAACTGTAATTTCATTATCACTCTAAATGGTTTCTGGCAAACAGTTACATCTTTCAGATAGGTTCCTTTGCACTCCTAGTGACTGCAAAAATGGGTGAATTGGCAGCAGCTGAGTGGTACTCAATCAAAGAAACACACAGTCCCCCATACAAACTAATTATGTCTGCAAGCAGACAGCTCTTAAAGAGACAGTACCAGAGGTTCTAAAAACACTCATTGATAAATGGCTTAAACGCCAAACACCATTCAGGCTTGGAGCATTCAAGCAAGCTCCTGGAAGTCTTTTGGGAACCCCCATTTGCAGGGGGGTTACACCTTTTTTTCAGGTCTAATGATCATATATTCAAAAAATTAGCATGGCACCAAACCGGTGATGCTAACCTTGAATAGCGCTGGATAAGGGGCCAGGGGCCATATTCAAAGGCCCTTGGTGCATTGCACTGAACCGACAATGTGACCGTGCAGAATATACCTCTGCACCCATGCAAATAAGGAATCCCCATGCATACTGGGTGCAGCAGTATATTCAGTGGTTTCAAGAGCACTAAAAAGTCTCTCTTGCACCACTGTTCAATGTTGCTGTAACCCTACCCTTATCTGCTTGCACCCTCCCGCACCCTCTCCTATAGCTGTATTGCATATTCCTGGTGGTCTGGTACTAATACACCCCCTGGTTGCCTGTCTTGTAGCTGTCTTGAATATTCCTGGTGGTCTAGAGGTGTCCCCACCCCAATCAGCTGTCCTGTAGATGCAGGAAATATTTCTGGTGGTCTAATGGTCCCTGTCCCATAAGGGCATCTGACACCCTCCCGGTCTACTCATTTAGGACCCTCTTCCCTGTACTCTCCCTCATCCTGGTCACCTAAATCAAACTATGGTAATAGTGATGGCGACAGACACAGCCCTCTGATCACCATCTCAGCTGCCATCTGACTGTCATTTTGCAATAATGAGTATTTTAAAAACAGCTGTTTGCACGGTACTCATGATCTCTCACTTACAGTGACAGTCAGATGACTTTTCTGCAGTAGCCCCAATTGCTCACCGATAGCCAGATGGTGGTCAACCAAAGTTGTGAGCAAAGGGCTGTGCCAATCTCCATCACTATTTCTAAAGTTTGGTTTAGGTGACCAGGATTAGGGGTGCATGTGCAGAGCAGGGTCCTGAAAGGGTGGGTCAGGAAGAGGTCTGATGGCCATATGGGGGACCACTAAACTACCAAGAATATTCATAACAGCTACAGAACAGGTGATCACGGGTGGAGGAACCACTAGACCACCAGCAATATTAAAGACAGCTGTAAAACATACACTTGAGAGGTGCACACATGCTAATGAGCCTATAATGCGCATACTGTATGCATGGCCCACAGCACCTTTCATGCCCAATGGGATAATTTGCATGTTAGGGCTGAATATGGGCCAGTCCCACAAGTGCCCTAGCGGTTTCCCATTTGAGCAGTGCTAGCTCCATTGAGCTCTTGTGGGCCATATTCAGTCTGGGCCTGTTTCAGCACAGCACATAGTCATTACGTGCTGCAGCAGCACAGCCCCATATTAAGACAGTTAGCACAGTCCAGTCGGAGTGCACTACTTTTCTGAATATTGCCCCTGAACCAGCCGTGCACTAATTGCCACGTAGTGCACATGGCTGGCTCAGAATATGGGGGCTTATACCCCTTAGTCCAGTGGAACCAAAAGTCCAAAAGGCAATGGATACTAGGGTTAAGAAAAGTCTGCATATTGCCTCAACATACTGTTGTTCTTACTTGTAACAGCATGCCAGCAGACACGTTCAGCATTGACAAATGCTTGCTAGCATGGGGGCCTCAAAATGGACAGGTCTGAATGACAGAGTTGAATTGGCATTGTTCCTCTAAATAATGGCCATCTTATGATTAGTCATGTAAGTGCATTTATTTGTAAGTCAAAAGTAACAGTAATAAAAAACACTTTTTTGTTTCTTTCTGCTCCTTTTGATATGAACAAGGAACAATGTCTCAGGTGTATATATGCAGGAGACAGACAGTGGACTGTATTTATATGCTCTAAACCTGACTGCTAATGACATAAGAGGCTGAACTGTTATAGGTATAAAATGTTTTCAATAATATGAATTTAAGTAGTCACATTGCTGTGTACCAGGGACACTAATTTGCACACTTATTACCTAACCCCATTAGGGCTGATTCTTCTTTTTTTTTTTTAATTGTTTTTTTAATGTTTTGTATTTTCTGGTAACTCAGTTGGTAGTGCAGTGGAATGGAATGGTATTCTGAACCAGCCTGGGTTCAAATCCCATTCCCAGCAAGGGCACATATTTATTTCTAACTTTTAAAATTGTAGTTCAAGTGTAGGCACACCACACTCCTTGTGAATAAAAACATTATTCTAATTTGTGTGGCTCCAGGGTGTGCTTTAAGAAAAGATGAGTTCTTTTGGGACCCTAGGTTTACATTTGCCCTGGTAGCACAGGGGGTAGTGCAGCAGAATGGTATTCTGAGCAAACCTGGGTTCAAATCCCAGCTAGAGCACTTACAGGGCATTTACTTTTTGGGGGACTGGAAGGATACATGATCAAACAAAGCACTCTTTTCATCAAACAGGCTACACCTCAGTAGGGAGGGTTTGAGAGTACTCAGGGAGAAACTGGGGGAATACATAACCACTACACCTAATTTAAACTACTGAAGGAGGGGCAGTAGGCATGCAGGTCCAAAGACTCCAAGAGAAGGTCAATGACCCACCCTACAGTGATGGAGGTACCAGGTCAATATGTTGTATGTTTCAATTAATTTTGTATAAAATGACACAGACACTTTGTTCTAGATGTTAAATGTTTTATGTGATGTATATTTGTGTTATTTGTGGGTCACATCTGTAAATGGAATTCATTCCAGTATGGTTTACCCGTTAAGCAAATAAACAAACAAAACAATATGTCACTTCAAAAACAGCACAAGAACTGCACTGTGTGAAGCGCTAAAGCATTTAGAGCGACAGGATACAAGAGTGGTGGAGAATTACTGCTATCTCTGATGCTGACCACGAAGTGGAGGAAGGGGTGAAGAAGCCTGTGCTGCTGCACCTGGTTGAGCTGTTCCTGTGGTGGAGTGGCTAAGGCACCAACACACAGCAGCTATGGAGGTCCGGGACCATGGTTCGGTTCCCCCAGGTCTCCTGGTGTTACAACTTTTTTTTATAAAAAATGAATTTTCCCCCCTCCCAAGTTTCTCCTCATCTCTGAAGTCCACACACCCCTCAGAGTTGATTAAAGAAAAAGTATCATTGATTTCAATGGGGTGCGCACATTTGTTGTGTGGTTGCTGTTTTGCCGCCCGTTATACCAGATTACGACATTTTGCTTGCGGCATTTATTGCCATGCTGTTTTTGTTTTAGGCATTAAGACCCTGTGCCATAATGGATTAGGTCTGTAGGGAGGAGGCGAAGGGGTGAGAAAACAGTTAGCAAAGGGTGGAGGGGGTAAGGAACACATAACATGGATAGGGTGGGGGTGCACACAGAGGGGAGAAATGTGAAGAGAAGAATAGAGGGAAGGGAAGGAAGGTCAATCTCTAGGTGGAGGGTAGTGACTCTGAACATGCAGAGTCTTGAAAACAAGATGGATGACCTGCAGGCAATATTAGCAGACAGGAGGGTGGACATAGCGGCAGTAACTAAGAATTGGGCAACACCACACCATGACTGAAACCTTGTGATCCCTGGATATAAACTATACAGGAAGGACAGGGTACTTGAGAAGGGGAAGGGGGGCGGTTAACATCATAGATGGAATCAGCTGCCCGCGCTTGATCAGGGCTGCTTTAGCTCCCCCACGGTCGGTCGGCACCCAGCCAGCCACCGACCGAGACCAGGACACCTGCCTGCAGCTCCTTGGAAGCTGCCTGCCCTTGATCAGGGCTGCTTCAGCTCCCCCACGGTCGGTCAGCACCCAGCCAGCCACCGACTGAGACCAGGACGCCTGCCTGCAGCTCCTTGGAAGCTGCCTGCCCTTGATCAGGGCTGCTTCAGCTCCCCCACGGTCGGTTGGCACCCAGCCAGCCACCGACCGAGACCAGGACGCCTGCCTGCAGCTCCTTGGAAGCTGCCTGCCCTTGATCAGGGTTGCTTCAGCTCCCCCACGGTCGGTCGGCACCCAGTCAGCCACCGACTGAGACCAGGACGTCTGCCTGCAGCTCCTTGGAAGCTGCCTGCCCTTGATCAGGGATGCTTCAGCTCCCCCATGGTCGGTTGGCACCCAGCCAGCCACCGACCGAGACCAGGACGCCTGCCTGCAGCTCCTTGGAAGCTGCCTGCCCTTGATCAGGGTTGCTTCAGCTCTCCCACGGTCGGTCGGCACCCAGCCAGCCACCGACCGAGACCAGGATGCCTGCTTGCAGCTCCTTGGAAGCTGCCTGCCCTTGATCAGGGCTGCTTCAGCTCCCCCACGGTCGGTTGGCACCCAGCCAGCCACCGACCGAGACCAGGACGCCTGCCTGCAGCTCCTCGGAAGCTGCCTGCCCTTGATCAGGGCTGCTTCAGCTCCCCCACGGTCGGTTGGCACCCAGCCAGCCACCGACTGAGACCAGGATGCCTGCCTGAAGCTCCTTGCCCTTGATCAGGGCTGCTTCAGCTCCCCCACGGTCGGTCGGCACCCAGCCAGCCACCGACCGAGACCAGGACACCTGCCTGCAGCTCCTTGGAAGTTGCCTGCCCCGATCAGGGCTGCTTCAGCTCCCCCACGGTCGGTCGGCACCCAGCCAGTTACCGACTGAGACCAGAACGCCTGCCTGCAGCTCCTTGGGAGCTGCCTGCCCTTGATCAGGGCTGCTTCAGCTCCCCCACAGTCTGTCGGCACCCAGTCAGCCACCGACCGAGACCAGGACGCCTGCCTGCAGCTCCTTGGAAGCTGCCTGCCCTTGATCAGGGTTGCTTGCTCTCCCCTGCAGTCGGTGGCACCCAGCCAGCCACCGACCGAGACCAGGACGCCTGCCTGCAGCTCCTTGGAAGCTGCCTGCCCTTGATCAGGGCTGCTTCAGCTCCCCCACGGTCGGTCGGCACCCAGCCAGCCACCGACCGAGACCAGGACGCCTGCCTGCAGCTCCTCGGAAGCTGCCTGCCCTTGATCAGGGCTGCTTCGGCTCCCCCGCGGTCGGTTGGCACCCAATAACCACCGACTGAGACCAGGATGCCTGCCTGAAGCTCGCGCCCTTGATCAGGGGCTGCTCAGCTCCCCACGGTCGCCGGCACTCCAGCCAGCCACACCGACCGAGACCAGGACACCTGCCTGCAGCTCTGAAGTTGCCTGCCCCGATCAGGGCTGCTTCAGCTCCCCACGGCGGTCGTGGCACCCAGCCAGTTACCGACTGAGACCAGAACGCCTGCCTGCAGCTCCTTGGGAGCTGCCTGCCTTGATCAGGGCTGCTTAGCTCCCACAGTCTGTCGGCACCCAGTCAGCCACCGGCCGAGACCAGGGCGCCTGCCAGCTTCTTGGAAGCTGCTGCCCCTGATCAGGGCTGCTTCAGCTCCCCACGGTCGGTCGGCACAGCCAGCCACCGACTGAGACCAGGACGCCTGCCTGCAGCCCTTGGAAGCTGCCTGCCCTTGATCAGGGCTGCTTCAGCTCCCCATGGTGGTTGGCACCCAGCCAGCCACCGACCGAGACCAGGGACGCCTGCCTGCAGCTCCTTAGCTGCCTGCCCTTGATCAGGGCTGCTTCAGGTCCCATGGTCGGTCGCACCCAGCCAGCCACCGACCGAGACCAGGATGCCTGCTTGCAGCTCCTTGGAAGCTGCCTGCCCTTGATCAGGGCTGCTTCAGCTCCCCCACGGTCGGTTGGCACCCAGCCAGCCACCGACCGAGACCAGGACGCCTGCCTGCAGCTCCTTGGAAGCTGCCTGCCCTTGATCAGGGTTGCTTCAGCTCCCCCACGGTCGGTCGGCACCCAGCCAGCCACCGACCGAGACCAGGATGCCTGCTTGCAGCTCCTTGGAAGCTGCCTGCCCTTGATCAGGGCTGCTTCAGCTCCCCCACGGTCGGTCGGCACCCAGCCAGCCACCGACCGAGACCAGGACGCCTGCCTGCAGCTCCTTGAAACTGCCTGCCCTTGATCAGGGCTGCTTCAGCTCCCCCACGGTCGGTTGGCACCCAGCCAGCCACCGACCGAGACCAGGACGCCTGCCTGAAGCTCCTTGCCCTTGATCAGGGCTGCTTCAGCTCCCCCACGGTCGGTCGGCCGGCACCCAGTCAGCCACCGACTGAGACCAGGACGTCTGCCTGCAGCTCCTTGGAAGCTGCCTGCCCTTGAACAGGGATGCTTCAGCTCCCCCATGGTCGGTTGGCACCCAGCCAGCCACCGACCAAGACCAGGACGCCTGCCTGCAGCTCCTTGGAAGCTGCCTGCCCTTGATCAGGGTTGCTTCAGCTCTCCCACGGTCGGTTGGCACCCAGCCAGCCACCGACCAAGACCAGGACGCCTGCCTGCAGCTCCTTGGAAGCTGCCTGCCCTTGATCAGGGTTGCTTCAGCTCTCCCACGGTCGGTCGGCACCCAGCCAGCCACCGACCGAGACCAGGATGCCTGCTTGCAGCTCCTTGGAAGCTGCCTGCCCTTGATCAGGGCTGCTTCAGCTCCCCCACGGTCAGTTGGCACCCAGCCAGCCACCGACCGAGACCAGGACGCCTGCCTGCAGCTCCTCGGAAGCTGCCTGCCCTTGATCAGGGCTGCTTCAGCTCCCCCACGGTCGGTTGGCACCCAGCCAGCCACCGACTGAGACCAGGATGCCTGCCTGAAGCTCCTTGCCCTTGATCAGGGCTGCTTCAGCTCCCCCACGGTCGGTCGGCACCCAGCCAGCCACCGACCGAGACCAGGACGCCTGTCTGCAGCTCCTTGGAAGTTGCCTGCCCTGATCAGGGCTGCTTCAGCTCCCCCACGGTCGGTCGGCACCCAGCCAGTTACCGACTGAGACCAGGACGCCTGCCTGCAGCTCCTTGGGAGCTGCCTGCCCTTGATCAGGGCTGCTTCAGCTCCCCCACGGTCTGTCGGCACCCAGTCAGCCACTGACCGAGACCAGGACGCCTGCCTGCAGCTTCTTGGAAGCTGCCTGCCCTTGATCAGGGCTGCTTCAGCTCCCCCACGGTCGGTCGGCACCCAGCCAGCCACCGACTGAGACCAGGACGCCTGCCTGCAGCTCCTTGGAAGCTGCCTGCCCTTGATCAGGGCTGCTTCAGCTCCCCCATGGTCGGTTGGCACCCAGCCAGCCACCGACCGAGACCAGGACGCCTGCCTGAAGCTCTTTGCCCTTGATCAGGGCTGCTTCACCTCCCCCACGGTCGGTCAGCACCCAGCCAGTTACCGACTGAGACCAGGACGCCTGCCTGCAGCTCCTTGGGAGCTGCCTGCCCTGATCAGGCTGTTTCAGCCCCCCACGGTGGTCGGCACCCAGTCAGCCACCCACCGAGACCAGGACGCCTGCCTGCAGCTACTTGGAAGCTGCCTGCCCTTGATCAGGGCTGCTTCAGCTCCCCCACGGTCGGTCGGCACCCAGCCAGCCACTGACAGAGACCAGGACACCTGCCTGCAGCTCCTTGGAAGCTGCCTGCCCTTGATCAGGGATGCTTCAGCTCCCCCATGGTCGGTTGGCACCCAGCCAGCCACCGACCGAGACCAGGATGCCTGCCTGCAGCTCCTTGGAAGCTGCCTGCCCTTGATCAGGGTTGCTTCAGCTCCCCCACGGTTGGTCGGCACCCAGTCAGCCACCGACTGAGACCAGGACGCCTGCCTGCAGCTCCTTGGAAGCTGCCTGCCTTGATCAGGATGCTTCAGCTCCCCATGGTCAGTTGGCACCCAGCCAGCCACCGACCGGGACCAGGACGCCTGCCTGCAGCTTCTTGGAAGCTGCCTGCCCTTGATCAGGGCTGCTTCAGCTCCCCCATGGTCAGTCGGCACCCAGCCAGCCACCGACTGAGACCAGGACGCCTGCCTGCAGCTCCTTGAAAGCTGCCTGCCCTTGATCAGGGCTGCTTCAGCTCCCCCATGGTCGGTTGGCACCCAGCCAGCTACCGACCGAGACCAGGACGCCTGCCTGCAGCTCCTTGGAAGCTGCCTGCCCTTGATCAGGGTTGCTTCAGCTCCCCCATGGTCGGTCGGCACCCAGCCAGCCACCGACCGAGACCAGGATGCCTGCTTGCAGCTCCTTGGAAGCTGCCTGCCCTTGATCAGGGCTGCTTCAGCTCCCCCACGGTCGGTCGGCACCCAGCCAGCCACCGACCGAGACCAGGACGCCTGCCTGCAGCTCCTTGGAAGCTGCCTGCCCTTGATCAGGGCTGCTTCAGCTCCCCCACGGTCGGTTGGCACCCAGCCAGCCACCGACCGAGACCAGGACGCCTGCCTGAAGCTCCTTGCCCTTGATCAGGGCTGCTTCAGCTCCCCCACGGTTGGTCGGCACCCAGCCAGCCACTGACCGAGACCAGGACGCCTGCCTGCAGCTCCTGGGAAGCTGCCTGCCCCTGATCAGGGCTGCTTCAGCTCCCCCACGGTCGGTCAGCACCCAGCCAGTTACCGACTGAGACCAGGACACCTGCCTGCAGCTTCTTGGAAGCTGCCTGCCCTTGATCAGGGCTGCTTCAGCTCCCCCACGGTCGGTCGGCACCCAGCCAGCCACTGACAGAGACCAGGACACCTGCCTGCAGCTCCTTGGAAGCTGCCTGCCCTTGATCAGGGTTGCTTCAGCTCCCCCACGGTCGGTCGGCACCCAGTCAGCCACCGACTGAGACCAGGACGCCTGCCTGCAGCTCCTTGGAAGCTGCCTGCCCTTGATCAGGGATGCTTCAGCTCCCCCATGGTCAGTTGGCACCCAGCCAACCACCGACCGAGACCAGGACGCCTGCCTGCAGCTCCTTGGAAGCTGCCTGCCCTTGATCAGGGCTGCTTCAGCTCCCCCACGGTCGGTCGGCACCCAGCCAGCCACCGACCGAGACCAGGACGCCTGCCTGCAGTTCCTTGGAAGCTGCCTGCCCTTGATCAGGGCTGCTTCAGCTCCCCCACTGTGGGTTGGTACCCAGCCAGCCACCAACCGAGACCAGGACGCCTGCCTGAAGCTCCTTGCCCTTGATCAGGGCTGCTTCAGCTCCCCCACGGTCTGTCGGCACCCAGCCAGCCACCGTCCGAGACCAGGACGCCTGCCTGCAGCTCCTTGGAAGCTGCCTGCCCCTGATCAGGGCTGCTTCAGCCCCCACGGTCGGTCGGGCACCCAGCCAGTTACCGACTGACCAGGATGCCTGCCTGTAAGCCCTGGGAGCTGCCTGCCCTTGATCAGGGCTGCTTCAGTTTCCACGGTCAGTCGGCACCAGTCAGCCACCAACGAGACCAGGACGCCTGCCTGCAGCTCCTTGGAAGCTGCCTGCCCTGATCAGGGCTGCTTCAGCTCCCCCATGGTCGGTTGGCACCCAGCCAGCCACCGACTGAGACCAGGACGCCTGCCTGCAGCTCTTTGGAAGCTGCCTGCCCTTGATCAGGGCTGCTTCAGCTCCCCCATGGTCGGTTGGCACCCAGCCAGCCACCGACCGAAACCAGGACACCTGCCTGCAGCTCCTTGGAAGCTGCCTGCCCTTGATCAGGGTTGCTTCAGCTCCCCCATGGTCGGTCGGCACCCAGCCAGCCACCGACCGAGACCAGGATGCCTGCTTGCAGCTCCTTGGAAGCTGCTTGCCCTTGATCAGGGCTGCTTCAGCTCCCCCACGGTCGGTCGGCACCTAGCCAGCCACTGACCGAGACCAGGACACCTGCCTGCAGCTCCTTGGAAGCTGCCTGCCCCTGATCAGGGCTGCTTCAGCTCCCCCACGGTCGGTCGGCACCCAGCCAGTTACCGACTGAGACCAGGACGCCTGCCTGCAGCTTCTTGGAAGCTGCCTGCCCTTGATCAGGGCTGCTTCAGCTCCCCCACGGTCGGTCGGCACCCAGCCAGCCACTGACAGAGACCAGGACGCCTGCCTGCAGCTTCTTGGAAACTGCCTGCCCTTGATCAGGGCTGCTTCAGCTCCCCCACGGTCGGTCGGCACCCAGCCAGCCACCGACTGAGACCAGGACGCCTGCCTGCAGCTCCTTGGAAGCTGCCTGCCCTTGATCAGGGCTGCTTCAGCTCCCCCATGGTCGGTTGGCACCCAGCCAGCCACCGACCGAGACCAGGACGCCTGCCTGCAGCTCCTTGGAAGCTGCCTGCCCTTGATCAGGGTTGCTTCAGCTCCCCCATGGTCGGTCGGCACCCAGCCAGCCACCGACCGAGACCAGGATGCCTGCTTGCAGCTCATGAAGCTGCCTGCCTTGATCAGGGCTGCTTCAACCCCCCACGGTCGGTCAGCACCCAGCCAGCCACCGGCCGAGACCAGAACCGCCGCCTGCAGCTCCTGAAGCTGCCTGCCCTGATCAGGGCTGCTTCAGCTCCCCACGGTCGGTTGGCACCCAGCCAGCCACCGACCGAGACCAGGACGCCTGCCTGAAGCTCCCTTGCCCTTGATCAGGGCTGCTTCAGCTCCCTCACGGTCCCGGTCCGGCACCAGCCAGCCACACCCATCGGCATTCAGGACGCCTGCCTGCAGCTCCTGGAAGCTGCCTGCCCCTCGATCAGGGCTGCTTCAGCTCTCCCACGGTCAGTCGGCACCCAGCCAGTTACCGACTGAGACCAGGACGCCTGCTCAGCTCCTTGGGAGCTGCCTGCCCTTGATCAGGGCTGCTTCAGCTCCCCCACGGTCAGTCGGCACCCAGTCAGCCACCGACCGAGACCAGAACGCCTGCCTGCAGCTTCTTGGAAGCTGCCTGCCCTTTGATCAGGGCTGCTTCAGCTCCCCCACGGTCGGTCGGCACCCAGCCAGCCACTGACAGAGACCAGGACACCTGCCTGCAGCTCCTTGGATGCTGTCTGCTCTTGATCAGGGCTGCTTCAGCTCCCCCACGGTCTGTCGGCACCCAGCCAGTCACCGACCGAGACCAGGACACCTGCCTGCAGCTCCTTGGAAGCTGCCTGCCCTTGATCAGGACTGCTTCAGCTCCCCCACGGTCAGTTGGCACCCAGCCAACCACCGACCAAGACCAGGATGCCTGCCTGCAGCTCCTTGGAAGGTATGGTGGCAGCGCAGCCAATTGGAACACGGGCACTTCCAGCAAACCCGCTCCAATTGGCCATGACTTTTTTCCCCTGCTTCTGCCTCCTTGCGCGCTTTTCACATATAGATTTAGCTGCAACTAAGCAAAATTCAAGTGTCTAATAGAAGGATTTCAACTGTATTAGCTGGATTGTAAATTTCCACCACTGTTTTTAAAGTGCTTACAGCTCTTGTGTTACTTTCTCATTTGCAAATTATACTACATAGCCACTAGAGGGCTACAACAGCTGTTTTTTCTGTTAAAGAGGAAACGCATTATATTTTCTGCTTCCTCTTCTGCTCTAGTGGACCTGGGATACCTCTCTTTCTGATGGCCATCCCCGGGGTTTTTCTGCCTGTTTCTCAGGTCGAACCATGCTCATCCTATTAAGGCTGCAAGACTTGAACGCCTTCCCCCACTCCCATTCTGTACTGGTGGAGCAGAGCCAGAAACAGAAACAAAAACTACAGACCAATCTTGCCACACCAGATTGCAGCCCTGAACCACCTCACTGGCTCAGCTGCAAAGAGTTGCTCCACAGGTACGTTCAGCACCAAAACCGCTTCTCAGCCAACAAAAGGATTTTGAACTTATGACACCTGATCGCTGATTGGTCTAGGCTTCTAGTGTCTTTTACTGCCGGCTGTTGTGGTGTTTAGATCTACCATGGGAAGTTACAGCTGGTTCCTCGGTGTGTCACTAGCTTTACTAGCATTCAGCTCGATTCTTTAGAACCCTCATCTCTCCCTAAAGTGGAATGACCCTTGCTTTTCTCCCTGTCCTGCGTCCAACAGCTCCTTTCAGGTAGCCATTCTGGACTATTGGGCTACTCAGCTTTCACTGCCGGGGAGTGGGACATCTCCCGAGCAGTCTCTGCAGATTACTCCCCCATCCAGACTCGAGACTTCCTACCCATGGCAAATTCCTGCCAGGACACTAGTGGCTGCAACACTAGGCCAATATAACACCAGGAGTGGGTACAGGCCTACCCATCAACACCGCCTCCCCTATCGCCCAAAAAGTAGTGTTTACAAATTAGAGTTCGCTGCCTTAAAAAGAATCCTGCTTCTTTTACTATTGTGCTCAGGCAATGTCGAACTCAACCCAGGACCATTAGACACCCTTGCTTCTCCATAAGACCTGACAGGTATCAAAGGAATATCTTTAATGCATCTTAATGCCTGTAGTTTGCTGAAAAAGTTCACCCTTATCCAGGCTTGGGTGAGCCACACCCTACCTGATGTCCTAGTGATCACTGAGACCTGGCTTAGGCCAGCCACCCCAGACAGTGAAATCAATATCCCAAATTATTTACTCTTCCGAGCAGATAGATAATCAAGAGGAGGTGGGGTGGCAATTTATGTAAGGGGACAAATACTCAGCCGCATGCATAGACGCATCATCCTTTCCCAAAGAATTCGAGTGCTTGACCCTAAAGATTGAACTTTCTCCTTCCAATGCACTCTGTGTAATAGGCTGCTATAGGCCCCCCTTCTGCCGGGCTCGTCTCCTGGCTCACCTCAGTTCCATACTGGGGCTCAGTTCTTTGGAAACCGTTATTCTTGGCCACCTGAACTACAATTGGCTATCAAGTGCATCAGCTCCCTTGAAATCCTTTTGTGACACTCTAGGGCTGGTGCAACTCATTGGCGAGCCTACGTGCCCAAATAAAAAGAACCTTAACAACAGCTCCCTCTTAGATGTAATTTTGGTTAGCAAGCCACATCTGTTCTCTCATGTCGGAACATTTTTCTCAGACATTAGCGATCATTGTATAATCACCACCATTATATCCATGCACAACCCACAGTTTGTGGCAAAGTTCTCTATCAAGAGATGCAAACGCAACTTCAATTTGTTTGCATACGTCCACGACTTGAAACGTTCACTGCAATGGCAGGAATTCTTCCGATATTTTAAGTGAAGCTTTAAATAAGCATGTACCCTTGGTTAAGGTGTGGGTCAGGAGCAGCACCTGCCGTTGGTTCTCACCTGAGCTCAAAGCTTCCCTGTTAGAAAGGGATACTTTATGGAAAAAAGCCCGAAGAAGCAAGAACAACTCAGATTGGTGTCTTTTTAAGAGAGCACGTAACAAGTGCACCAAGTTGGTCAGAGCAGCCAAGGCCGCCTACTATCGTTCGGAGCTAGCCTCTGCCTCAAGAAATCCTTTAAAGCTCTGGAAAACATTAAAAGACATGTCTGGACATGCACCTGGTAATCCCATTCCAGCAAAAATTAAGTCCGGTGGCAGCGTTATCTCTAACCGATCGGAGATATTGGAAGCCCTCAATAATCATTTTGCAATGGCAGGGCTAGCATTTGATACTTCCTCTGACAAGGACCTCTGCACAGCTCAGGGCCCACCAACCCATGAGTCCCCCTCTACTGAGGAGGCCTTCTCCCTCCTGTCTGTCTCTCTAAAAGAGGTGGAAGACCTACTGCTGCAACTGGACACCAGAAAGGGAGCAGGCTCCGACTTCATAGAGCCATACTATCTGAAATGTGCCTACCATGTGCTTGCGGTGCCAATCACCCACCTATTCAACATGTCACTCTCCCAGGGTAGTGTCCCCCCTCAAAGGAAAATAGCCCATGTCATCCCTCTATTAAAAGCAGGTGACCCCTGCGATCTAAATAATTACAGACCTATCTCCCTCCTCCCCATCCTGTCTAAATTACTAGAAAAATAGTGTGTGCCAGCTAGGGGTATACTTAGAATCCAGAAGCCTATTAAACCCGGTTCAGTCTGGATTCAGAGCAAAGCACAGCACCATAACAGCCCTAGCTAAGGTGACCAATGATTGGCTCCTAGACCTTGACAACAAGAAGCATGTCTGTGTGCGTTTCTTGGATCTTAGTAAAGGCATTGACACAGTCGATCACAGCCTGTTTCTTTCCTCCCTAAGCACCTTAGGCCTGGACCATAAATCTATGTGCTGGTTTGCAGACTACCTCGGAGAACAGAAACAGCAGGTTAAAGCTGAAGGTGATCTTTCTCCATTAAAACCTATGCTGAGGGGCATGCCCCAGGGCTCTATCCTTGGTCTCCTCCTCTTTGTAGTCTACATTAACAACATACAATGACCCCATCAAAAGAGCCAACATCCACTTATACGCAGACGACACTGTACTGTACTTGAGTCGTCCCATACCAGAAGCAGCCTGTGAAGACCTCCAAGCTGAATTTAACCTTCTACAATACCAGCTCATAAACAAAAGCTTTTGCTCAATGCAAAGAAGACAAAAGCCATGCTCTTCTCCCCCTCCTTGCATCTGGCAATTCCTGCTGGGGGGGGGGCTATCCCACAAAATACCACTGTTCTTGGAGAAACACTAGAGTAAGTAGCTAAATTCAAATATCTAGGAGTTTGGCTCAATCATAAATTTTCCTTCGTGGACCACCTCGAAGAACTACGGAAGAAACTAAGGCAAAGATTAGGACTATTCTACAGAATTAACCACCTGCTCACAAAGGAGGCCAAGATTCAACTGGTTCAAGCTACCTTCCTATCTTTAATAGATTACGCAGACCTGCTCTACAGCCACTGCACTGCCTCTGCACTGGCTAAGTTGGACACCCTCTACCACGGAGCTATCAGGTTCATTACTGGCCTTCCACTTTCCACACACCACTGCTCCCTGTACTCATCGTTAGAATGGATTTCCCTTCACTACAGAAGGAATAGAAATGCCGCCCTATGGGCCTTCAGAGCGGTGACCAACAAGCTCCCCTCATATGTCTCAGATTGTATTCCCCAGAGTGTGTTAGGCACCTACGCTCTAAGGAGCTATTCCCTAATTGCCCTCCAAGTTCCAAGGGTCAAAACTCATTTCGGCAAAGCTGCTCTAAGCTTCTCTTTACCCACATTGTGGAATGGTTTACAAAGGAACTTGAAGCTGAGCTACCCTGTTAGCCTGAATATCTTCAAAACACTCTATGATCACTACATGAAAGCACCTTGCAAATGTTTTCCTCACCGCTAGCCCACTAATTCCGTAACTCCCCCTTTCCATCCTAATGTTCGCCATGTTTCTACCCTTGGTTCTCACTCTTTTCCTATTAACTGTTCCTGCTACACCCACCCTTCCCTGTCCGCTCCAGCCTGGCTAAAATCCCACCCCATCCTTAGTAGTGTCCCAATTATCTACCCCTCCTCCGTCATTATCATAATAAACAAGTACACGACAGCCATCGTCACTTTCTGTGGTTTTAGCCCAATTTTTCCCACAGTCGTCTGTAATATATCCCTTCTCTTCTTTACCTCTCTAACCTGCCACCCCATACTTGGCCTCTTTCTCCTATATGTGTAGTTGCCGGCTGCCTCACTCAAAAGATCTCTGCTTATAACCTCTGTATGCCTATGGTTGATTGTACATCTGCTGACTTCTTCAACTGTAAAATAATGGTTGTTTTTTTTTTTATTTATTTATTTCAACCTTGTACTGTACTGTATTCACTGTATATACTTTTTCTTCCTTGTATATTATTGCTTTTTGTATACCTGCTTCTGTACTCTACTTTGATGTATTCATGACCAGGTCCACCTTGCAAATGAGCCTTGCTCAATGGTGCCCGCCTGGATAAATACAGATTTTGATTGATTGATTGAACTTGCATGAGGCAGGAGTCAGAGGAAGGGAAGGTGGAGGCATTATGGGTTCAGTTATGGTCCAATAGAGGGAGAAAGGTGAGGTTGGGGGTGGTTTGCAGATGACAAAACCAGGATGAGGAGAGGTACAGGGAACTGAGCTCATAAATGTTGGAATCTGGGGGAAGGAGAGGTGGTAATTGGGGGGGGGGGACTTCCACCTGCCCAAGGAGTACTGGAGCGTACCATCCACAACATGTGCTAGGAGTCAGGTGATCCTGGAAGGACTGCAAAGTGAGTTCCTGATTCAGGGTGTCACAGAACCAACAAGCAGAGGCAATTCTTGATCTGGTGCTCACAAATGGGGGAGCATGTACAGGAAATAATGGTTGGGGAGTCCCTGGGTGGGAGTGACCATTGCACAGTGTGGTTCCAGTTGTATATGGGCAGGAAAGGCATAAATCTTTGATTTTTAGGAGGATGGACTTCAGGAGGATGGATGAATTGCTAAGGAGCCACCTGGCGGGCATCAGAGCAAATGGGGGGGTGGACCAAAGGTGGTTCATCATTAAGAAAGGAATACTGGTTGCCATAGAGGAGTGCATTAGGCTGAGGGGGAAGAACACAAGGGTCAAAGCACCCCACTGGTTCAGTTCTGGGGTCACCCAGGCAGTAAGGGAAAAGAGGTTGGCCTACAGAAAATTCAGGAAGACCAAGGGAGAAGTGGATAGGGAAAATTACCTAAGGTTGGCTAGTGAGGAAGTCCAGAGAGGTAAGGCATAGAAGGAGCTGCAGAAAGCTAAAATAATTAACAAGGGGAGAAGGCCTTCTTTCACTATATAAGTGAGAAAAAGGACAAGATGGATGGGATTGTTAGGATTAAGAAAGGGGAAGAGTGGGTGGAGGATAACAGGGGAAAGCAGAGACACTAAATGAATACTTCTGTTCTGTCTGTCTGTCTGTTCTGTCTTCACCAGGCAGAAGGACATACCTGTGCCTTCAGGAGGGAGAAGTGAAGCGGGGGAGAAGGGGAACAGTGATGTAGTGATAGAGAAGGATAGAGTGAGGGAGGGACTGCTAGCATTGAAGGTGGACAAATCACCAGGCCTGGACAGAGTACATCCAATAGTATGAAGGGAACTGGCTGAGGAGCTGGCAGGTCCACTGGTGGGCCTATTTAATAGTTAATTGGTGTCAGGCGTGGCATGCAGGACTGGAGAACAATACATGTGGTGCCCCTCCACAAAAGCAGTCCCAAGGATGACCCAGGGCATTACAGACCAGTCAGTCTGACCCCCTCAATCTGTTGGGGAACCAGAGAGGGGTGCGGCATCATGGTGGACATAGTGATCCAGGGTGTGGGCTAGCAGCTGCATTTCTCCCCCCTCGGTGGTTAAAAAAACCACACCACACTCCGCCAAAACAGTTTTGAATGGGAATGTTTCATGTCATTGAGCCTAAGTCAGTGGAAGAAGAAACCTGCAAGAAAGACACCAAACTTTTAAGAGATTCTGGAATTATGACACCCAAAAAGGACTGGAGAAACCAGAGTATGGGAGTAAAACCCAAACCTAACAGATCCATGCCGACAAGGAAGGCATCGTTAATAGCAACACAAAAGCAGTCACTTATTATCTTTGAAAATCCAGAGGCATTGGCACCAGGTACTTCACTGCTATTTCCAACGTTCCTACAACATGAGAAAACAGTCAATGGAATAAGCAATTCAGCTGCAGTAGTGATGGAAACACCTGCAGCAAAATCTGTGGCTGGAGAAGTACCAATTTAACTGCAAGTGCAGGGCCAAGCAGACTTTTGGGGCCTTCACAAAAAGAAAAGCAGGCTCACCAGTTGATGTTTCAGATACCTAACCGAATGCAAGAATTTCTGAGGGAGATATCAGTCCTTTCATCTTGTGACCAAACAATGGGTGAGGGATCTCCGAAAGAGTCAAATGTTCCAGTGAAGCTGCTGAAAGATCTTGAAGCTGGAGCAATTTTAACACAGAGTAAGGAATTGTTACCTGAATAGGTAATAACATCAAACAAACTACCGGCATCAGCAGAAATGCCAGTAACTCCTGAGCAGGCCATTCAGATAACCCTGGAGTCGAAAGGAGGAATGGACACATCCTGGGGATCCAGTATAACTGATTTGGAATAGGAAGTTCAGTAACAGCAAAAAAGGAGTATTCCAGAGGTCAGGAATCCATTAAGATAAAAATTTCCAGCTTCAATGCTGCAACCCTTACAAAGGCTTACAGAAACAAGCATTTGTCAATGCCGAATGTTTGCTTGCTGGCATTGGCAGTGGTAGTGTAGGAGTTACAGAGCTGCATAATAGGAATGGCAGTGAAGTATTGAACTGAAGCCAATGCCACCACCACCCTGCAGATACAGATACTGACAGGCATTGGGGTGTGCCTTTGGGTCGTCAGGCATAACGGCTATGGCATTTCACCACACCCTACCCTGCAGACACCGACAGGTGTCACGGTGTGCCTTGAGGGCTTTGGCCCTTATGTTGACCCATTCTATTAGGAAATATGGTGAGATGGGTGCAGTATAGGAGAATGGGGTGAACTTTGAGGCGAAGAGTCCAAGGCACAACTCGATGCCTCTCACTGGCTGCAGGGTGTGGGTGGGGGTGGAATGGTATGAGCATTACAGGCGACAATCCCAAGTCACCCCTGAAGCCTGTCGTCTCTACAGGAAGCCTCAGGCGTTCATTGGTATTTTCACTCCAAATTTTCAGCATTGTTTTTTTGTGACCCCCCACCTTATGAACAGTGGCAATATCAGTTCGTTAGCTGAAAGCTGATTTTGCACAGTGACTACGCCATTTGGCGCCACAGTTGTGAAAACACATTTCGAACAGGATGTGAAAAATGACAGCTGTACTGTTCATGGGGAGGTGTAAAAAAATGGCAATATTGAAAATCTGGAGTGAAAATACCAGAAAAACTGGTGAAGTCATGAGTGAGCATAGAAACTGCACAACGCACACCCACAATGTAATTAGTTTGGGGATTTTTTACAGCAGATTGTTAACACAGGCATTTTGGGCCTCCACTCATGAACAGTGTCATGGTGATTTTCTTAATCTGTCCCAAACAGTGATTTCCCACGGTGACCATGCATTTCTTCGCTGGAAGTGCAAAAACACATTTTGGCCATGGTGTGAAAAATGACAGCTGTACTGTTCATAAGGGAATGTGGAAAAATACCAGTGGTGGAAATCTGGACTGAAAATATTACAAATTCATGAACTTATGAGGGTGCGTGGAAACTGCGCAATGCTCGCTCGTAATACAGTCATTTTATTAACTTTTGTCACCAAATTTTTAACATAGCCATTTTAAGACCTCTGCTCATGAACAGTGTCACTGTGATTTTCTTAATCTGTCCCAAACATTGATTTCGCACACCAACTGTGCCATTGTGCGCTACATGCGCGGAAACACATTTTGGGCAAGATATGAAAAATGACAACTAAAATAGTCTCTGTTCATTTGTGTGCTGTGGAGGAGCTGCCAACCATTGAATTATGTAGAGCAGACACTTGGTAAAAAGGTATGATGGAATTATTGTGAAACTATTTACAGGATATTTTTAAAAATTCCCCCTTTTAAAACAGCAATTAAGCAGGTGAATTCAGGTAGCTGCTGTACTGTTGCTGTCTTTTGACATGACAACAATGCCTTCACATGTGCGCGCTGATTTCATTTACATATCCTGCATTATCCTAAGTTATTTAATTGCTGTTTTTTTCAAGTTCAGTGGCATAGTTGAAACCATTGCCACACAGGCTAGAACATCCCTTGTAAGTTTACTCATGTAAGCTTCAGAAGAAGACCTTGTTGGGCCAAACACTTAGACACTTTGTTCTTTTTGTAACATCCATGTATGTTGGTTCAGTAAAAGGCAACAAACCATTTGCTTCAGTATAATTTTTTTGAATGCACTGCATTAAAATAAGAATTATATTGTAAGACCCTGGCAGACTACATACAGCAGGGCACCCAGATCTATAGGGAGTCATTTACAGGGAAATTGTTCCCATTGACTTGCATTGGTTACAGGGGCATCAGACATAAGCCCTTTTACTCAGGATTTCATGACAAGTTGAATTCCTTTGGGGAACAATTGCAGTGACTGAAGTGAATATAGGTTCACTAGGAGAGAGTGAGTGTGTGCGTGTGTCTGTGGGAGAGAGAGAGGGAGGGAGGGAGAGAGAGAGAGAGAAAGAGAAGGGGAAAAAAGGGGGGGTGAGAGAGAGAGAGAGACAACATCTCCTTAAAGCTATGTATCTCCCCCACCCACATTATGGTGATGTGGGGTGGGTTAGGGTGTATTGTTTGTATGAAGAGGAGAAGAGAAATTACATTTTTATCTCTTTTTCAGATTCCTTAGACACTTGTGGTACATCAAGTTGTTACATTCTCAGTGTATATTGACATCAGTACATATCAGGCTATGTGGTCTTAATTCCTTGAGGTTCCTCGACTAGAGTTTTTTGTTTGACACTAATATTATCAATTTATATTTAAATTATCATTTATATAGTCCTGAGGTTTTTGAAATTTCTTGGGCCTTATATCTAGCTGGAGAGTACAGCTGGGTGACAGGTCCAGCTAGGTTTTACACATCACACAGTGTGCACTTATGTCTTTAAGACAACTTTACTGGTAAATTCTTGTCTATAATGCAGACATTGAAACTTCATGAGCCCTATAACAATCTTAGTTTGTCTTTAATCTGGGTGGGAGTTGCCTTTCAGTAATCACATCCTTATACTAACTGTGACACTCACAGCTTGATTTAGAGTTATCTGCTTCAGCAGTGTTATCTTATGTCAATTAAATTTATATGCAGTAGGATTCTTTGTATGTGTTCCACCAAGCACGTTTAACCAAGGTTGCTTCTGGCTGAAGGCAGTATAGTACTGTTAAAACTTCTCTGACATCATCTTCTGTGTTTTTCTTTTTAAATGAGTATTTTAAACCAATGGGATTTTTCTGTTTTCTCTGCATTATCTTGCTGTTGTAAGTATTGTATTTTCTAAACAACTGCCATGAGCTTCTGAAGAAGGACTGGTTGGTCCGAAAGCTAGAGCACTTTGTTCTTGTTGTTACATCTATGTTGGTCCATTAAAAGGTAAATAATCATTTGCTTCAGGGGCATCAGAGCAATTCTGCTTCATGTGAAATAATGAAATGTACGGGTGGGAGGAAAATTTGCGCTAGAGTTACAGGAAAATGCAAAATCAATGTGATAGCACTGCTACTGTGTCCTCTAAAGTCCATCATTTGTTTTTTGTTTTTACGTTCGCTTGCGTGCATGCTCAAGGAACGTCTTGGGAGAATGGGACACTTTGGAGGCGTGCCTGCCCTGTGCAATCCCCTGCTCTGTTGAGCAGGCGTGGTGGTCCTACACCAATCGCTGCGGTGCTGTGTATGACAGCGGTGGTCTTCTTTTCAAAGAAAACCACCGCTGTGTGCTTGCAGCGCATCACACCCCCCCAAATCTTTGCTGCCACGCTGGGAGCCCACCCCAGCGTGGCAAACATCCTGAGTCATCTGCCAACAGGGGTGCCCAATCCCCCATCAGCTCCACCTCCCCCCAAACAGCTTTCTCTGCTGCCACGCTGGGAGCCCACCCCAGTGTGGCAAATGGCCCGCGTCGTCAATTTTGGAAAAAAGAAAACCTGTAAATTAAAAACGGTCCCACGCAGTCTCCCCGCCCTCCTCCCACAACCCGCACCCACCCTGCGCGCCCTGCCTCCCCACCCCACCTCATATCTCTGCCTCCAGAGCTCGGCAATGCAGATCATTGCTGGACTGGGAACACGCCTGCACTCTTCAAAGCCGACCGCTGAACTGAGGAAATGCTGGTAAGCTGTATAATGGGCTAGATGGTTTTTCAACTTTGTTGCATATCTTAGGCATTTTTGGAATCTTTGCACCAAATTTTCAACATGGGGTTTGGGACCCCTTCTCATGAATTCTGTCACTGTCATGGCGTTAGTCGGGCCCGAAGGGTGATTTCGCAGTCACTGCATGAAATCACCTTTTGGGCCTGATTAATGAAACAACAGTGCCAGCATTCATAAGATGGGCTCTCAAAAAGCCTATTTTGAAAATTTGGTGGAAAAATTCAAAATGACCGCTTCTGGCGTGCGTTGCG
Source organism: Neoceratodus forsteri (assembly GCA_016271365.2). NCBI lineage: Eukaryota > Metazoa > Chordata > Ceratodontiformes > Ceratodontidae > Neoceratodus > Neoceratodus forsteri. Next base: position 739,076,203 of record CM028137.1, on the reverse strand, counting down.
CAGTTCCTCACGCAGGCTCGTAAGTTCCTAAAATTTCAATATTTTCACTCCAGATTTTCAACATTGCCATTTTACTGCCTCCTCATGAGCAGTACAGCTGTCATTTTCACATCCTGCCCAAAGCGTGTTTCCGCCCATGTAACATGCGATGGTGCAGTCGGTATCTCGAACTCAATATACAGCACATTAAGAAAATCACAGTGACACTGTTCATTAGCAGAGGTCTTAAAATGGATATGTGGAAAATTTGGTGAAAACATTCCTAAAATTACTGTTTCTGTGACGTGCGTGCGCAGTTCCTACCTGCGCTCGTAGGTTTCCGAATTTTCAATATTTCCACTCCAGATTTTCAACATTGCCATTTTACCACACCTCCTTATGAGGCAGCAGCTGTCATATTTCACATCCTGCCCAAAAAACGCAGCCCGCCATGTAGCAATACACAATGGTGCAGTCGGTGTGCGAACTCAATGTATGGACACATTAAGAAAATCACAGTGACACTGTTCATGAGCAGAGGTCTTAAAATGGCTATGTTGAAAATTTGGTGAAAAAATTCCTAAAAATGACTGTTTTACGAGTGTGCATTGCGCAGTTCCTATGCACGCTCGTAAGTTCGCGAATTTTCAATATTTGCACTACAATGACTTCCAAATACCTAAACAGCACATAGAAGCAAAGCAACATTCGGCATTGACAAATGCTCGTACTTCTTTGTCACTGATTTTTTTAAGCCATGTCCAAGTGCCAAATACCACTGCAAATACCTGCAAGCGAACGTTCAGCATTGACAAATGCCTGTTTTCATAGTGTAATAGACCAACAACATGCCTTTTCCTGATTTGAAATGAAGTGTGAATTATTAAGTATCTGAATGTGCTAGTGTGAACTAGCCTTCATACTTTACTTAAGAGAGTGGGGTGGAGGGTTGAAACAAAGAAGTGGATGAGGCAATGTGCAGTTTATCTGGCACAACTTCTGAAATCCATGTAACTCTTTTCAATTCAGTAAGCACCAGTGGCTTTGTTTGAGAGGTGTGAGGGGATGGTGTGGGAATGCAGACACATGGCTGACATACAGCATCTTGTTTCTGCAGTCACATAAAATGGCAGCTCATGGCAATTCAGAGAAAAAAAATATTTTGAAGCTGCATTACCAGACTGTGTGTGCAGTTTAGTGAATTACCACAGGGGTGTGTATATGACAGCACTAAAAGCGCGTTAAAGTGCTTCAGTCATGAAAACCTCCCCACTGGCTGCTGCTGAAATGCATAGTATGTTCTCCTTGTGCATTCTGGCTGTTTGCTTCAGCTGCAGGTAGTACAGTACGCTCAAGTTCGTTTGCATAGGTTTTAGCAGCGGGAGTTCACATTGACAGAGTCTAGTAAGAAACGCTTGGAATTACACATAGCAAGTCTGAGTTTTCACTTCAAATGCTGAGGTGTTTTTTCTGGAGGATTAGAACCCATAGAGTCCATGAAGGTGTGCTTTGGAGAGCTGGCGTGTGTAAGGACTGTTAGGCACCCCCACATTTTGGTGGTCCTGCTGTGGCAGGGAACAGTTTATTAAAGTAATGATGTGTGGCTTGTCTCTCTAAGCTAGACAAGACTACAGCAATCTATCAGGTAACCAACACAGTTGATCTGTGTGTGTGGGGGGGGTGGGGAGGAGCTGCTCACTGAAGCGTAGCTCCCTCTTTCAACTGAATGCCACTGCATTTTCAACTGCTGTCATAGACAGCTTCAGCAGTGATTGGAGAACTGTGACCACGCCTGCAAACACACTGACTGAATTGGAAGATGCTGACACACCTCTGAAAAACTCAGATGATGGCACTATGTTTCTTACACATGCGTGCAAGCAAACATAAAAAAATGCCTACTGAATGGGACAGGAAAGATCTGGATCTGACGAAGGCCAACATGGTAGGTCAAAATCTTAATCTAAATAAAACTGCAATCAATGCTAATATCAATATTAATAATGAGGCAGTTTTTGGCATTAAGAAGAAAAGCTTATCTGTTTTTGACAAAGAAGAACAGGCAAAAAAATGTCACTACTGGAAAAGTAGCAGAACTTTTGTTGCAGAATTGTTACCAACAGGTGCTTTCCCTATAGAATGCAAAAAAATCAAGAGGATCATACAACTGAGCCAACACCAAACTGGGCAAAAGATTTAGTGACACAAATAACAAACATTACAATAACAAGCATTTGTCAATGCCGAATGTTGATTGCGTTGGTCAGTTGAGCTCGCGAAGGAGGCCTCTGTCAGTGGCTCAGTCTGTTAGTCCCAGTGCTGCAGGCTGCTCTTTTGTACTGGGCTGGTGCGTACGTTGGCACCTTGTTCTGCCGAGGAAGGAATACGCAGCTGTCCTGAGAGAGCTCCATTGAGGTGGCTCACTCCCCCTGTGTCACTCACTCATTCTGTGTCTCCTGGCACTGCAGGCTGCCTTTTTGTACTGGGCTCCTGCCTGTGATGGTGGCTTTTTCTACCCATGAAGAAATCCACAGCTGTCCTGGCAGAAGTCCGTTGAGGTTGCTCAGTCCATCTGTCTCACTCACTGTTCGGTTCTCCTGGGCTGCAGGCTGCCCTTTTGTACTGGGCTCCTGTCTCTGTTGGCGCTTTTTCTCTAAAGAAATGCAGCATTCCCACAAAGCTCCACTGAGGCTCGCTCACTCCCTTCTCTCACTCGCTCATTCTGTTCTGGCGCTGCAGGCGCCCTTTTCTACTGGGCTTCTGCCTGTGCTGCTGCCTTCTTATGCCCATAAAGAAATTTGTAGCAGTTACAATACAGCTCTGTTGATCTCACTCACTCGCTCATTCTGGTTTTAGTGCCACTGCAGGCTGCCCTTTTGTACTGGGCCCCCTGCATGCATTGCTGCCTTTTTCTGCCCACAAACAAATCTGCAGCAGTCTCAACAAAGCCCCGTTGAGCTCATTGACTCCCCCTCCCTCACTTGCTCATTCTGTGTCTCCTGGTGCTGCAGGCTGCCCTTTTGTACTGGGCTCCTGCCTGCAGTGGCGGCTTTCTGGCCAGAAAGAAATCTGAAGCAGTCCTGACACAGCTCCACTGAGCTCGCTCACTGCCGTCTGTCACTCTTGCATTCCATTTCTGCCGGTCGCTGCAAACTGGCCTTTTGTACTGGGCTCCTGTCTGCGCTATTGCATTTTTCTCTACAAAGAAATCTGCAGCAGTCACACTATAAGTTCGCTTGAGCTCGCTTCAGTATTGCTCTGTCGCCGCTCATTCTGTTTGTCTTGGCGCCGCAGACTGCACTTTTGTATGGGGCTCCTGGCTGCATTGACACCTTTGTCTGTCCACAAAGAAATCCGCAGCTGTCCTGACAGAGCTGCGTTGAGGTCGCTCAGTCTCCCTCTCTCATTGCTCATTCTGTTTGTCCTGGCGCTGCAAGCTGCCCTTTTGTATGGGGTTCCTGTCTGCACTGGCCCCTTTTTCTGCCCACAAAGCAATCCCAGCAGTCCTGACAGAGCTCCATTGAGCTCACTAAGTCCCCTTGTCTCACTCGCTCGCACTGTTTGTCCCACCGCTGCAGGATGCCCTTTTGTACTGGGCCCCTGCCTGTACTGACGCCTTTTTCTGCCCACAAAGAAATCTGCAGCAGTCCTGACAGTGCTTTGGTGAGTTTGCTCACTCCCCCTCCCTCACTCGCTCTCTCGTTCTGTTTCTTCCAGTGCTGCAGGCTGCCCTTTTGTACTGGGCTCTTGTGTTGGGGCCTTTGTCTGCCCACAACCAAATCCACAGCAGTCCCAACAGAGCTCAGTTGAGCTCGGCCACTCCCCCCTGTCACTCGGTCGATCTTAATCTGTCCCAAACACTGATTTCCCAGAGTGACCGTGCTATTGTGCGGCAGGAGTGCAGAAACATATTTTAGCCAGGATGTGCAAAGTGACAGCTGTAGTGTTCGTAAGGAGTTGTGAAAAAATGCCACTGTTGAAAATGTGGCGAGACAGAATTACAAATTTGCAAAATTAGAAGGGTGCATGGAAACAGTTCAATGCACGCTTGTAACACAGTCATGTTATGGCAGTCCCAACAGAGCTCCATTGAGTTCGCTCACTCCGCTTCTCTCACTCACTCATTCTGTTGTGCGGCACTGCAGGCTGCCCTTTCTACTGGGCTCCTGCCTGGGTTGCTGCCTTCTTATGCCCACAAAGAACTTTGCAGCAGTTACAATACAGCCCTGTTGAGCTCACTCACTCGCTCATTCTGGTTTCCTGCCACTGCAGGCTGCCCTTCTGTACTGGGCCCTGCATGCATTGCTGCCTTTTTCCTGCCCACAAACAAATCTGCAGCAGTCCCAACAAAGCCTGTTGAGCTCACCGACTCCCCTCCCTCACGTGGTCATTCTATGTCTCCTGGCACTGCAGGCTACCCTTTTGTACTGGGCTCCTGCCTGCACTGGTGGCTTTTTCTGGCCAGAAGGAAATCTGAAGCAGTCTCAACACAGCTCCACTGAGCTCGCTCACTCCCCCTCTGTCACTCTCGCATTCCGTTTCTGCCGGCGCTGCAAGCTGGCCTTTTGTACTGGGCTTCTGCCTGCGTTGCCACATTTTCTGCCCACAAAGAAATCTGCAGCAGTCACACTACAGCTCCATTGAGCTCACTCACTGCCACTCTGTCACTCACTCGTTCTGTTTCTTTTGGCGCCGCAGACTGCGCTTTTGCATGGAGTTCCTGGCTGTGATGGCAACTTGTCTGCCCACAAACAAATCTGCAGCAGTCCCAACAAAGCCCTGTTGAGCTCACCGACTCCCCTTCCCTCACGTGGTCATTCTGTGTCTCCTGGCACTGCAGGCTACCCTTTTGTACTGGGCTCCTGCCTGCACTGGTGGCTTTTTCTGGCCAGAAGGAAATCTGAAGCAGTCCCAACACAGCTCCACTGAGCTCGCTCACTCCCCCTCTGTCACTCTCGCATTCCGTTTCTGCCGGCGCTGCAAGCTGGCCTTTTGTACTGGGCTTCTGCCTGCGTTGCCACATTTTCTGCCCACAAAGAAATCTGCAGCAGTCACACTACAGCTCCGTTGAGCTCACTCACTGCCAGTCTGTCACTCACTCGTTCTGTTTCTTTTGGCGCCGCAGACTGCGCTTTTGCATGGAGTTCCTGGCTGTGATGGCAACTTTGTCTGTCCACAAAGAAATCTGCAGCTGTCCCGACAGAGCTCTCATCGCTCATTCTGTTTGTCCTGGCGCTGCAAGCTGCCCTTTTATATGGGGCTCCTGCCTGCATTGGCGCCTTTTTCTGCCCACAAAGAAATCCCAGCAACTCTGACAGAGCTCCGTTGAGCTCACAAAGTCCCCTTGTCTCACTCGCTCGTACTGTTTCTCCCACTGCTGCAGGCTGGCTTTTTGTACTGTGCCCCTATGCCTGTATCGATGCCTTTTTCTGCCCACAAAGAAATCTGCAGCAGTCCTGACAGTGCTTTGGTGGGTTCGCTCACTCCCCCTCCCTCACTCACTCTCTCATTCTGTTTCTGCCAGTGCTGCAGGCTGCCCTTTTGTTCTGGGCTCTTGTGTTGGGGCCTTTGTCTGCCACAAACAAATCCGCAGCAGTCCTGACAGAGCTCAGTTGAGCTCGGTCACTCCCCCCTCTCACTCGGTCGATCTTAATCTGTCCCAAACACTGATTTCCACAGTGACCATGCTATTGTCTGCAGGAGTATAAAACATATTGTAGCCAGGATGTGAAAAATGACAGCTGCAGTGTTCATAAGGAGTTGAAAAAATGCCACTGTTGAAAATGTGGCGTGACAGTATTACAAATTTGCGAAGTTACAAGGGTGCGTGGAAACAGTTCAACGCATGCTTGTAACACAGTCATGTTATGGAGTTTCATCACCAAATTTTCAACATAGGGATTTTTGGACTGCTGCTCATGAACAGTACCACTGTCATTTTCTTAATCTGTCCCAAACACTGATTTCCCACAGTGACCATGTTATTCTGCGCCGGAACTGTGAAAACACATTTCGGTCAGGATGTGAAAAATGACAGCTGTACTGCTTATAAGGAGGTGTGAAAAAATGGAACTGTTGGAAATGTGGTGTGACAATATTACAAATCTGCGAAGTTACAAGGGTGCATGGAAAGTGCGCAACGCACACTTTTAACACAGTCCATTGATGGGCTATCATCACCAAATTTTCAACATAGCCATTTTAGGACCTCTGCTCATGAACAGTACCATTGTCATTTTCTTAATCTGTCCCGAACAGTGATTTCCCACAGCGACCGCTCTATTCTGCGCTGGAAGTGCGAAAACACATTTTGGCCAGGATGGGAAAAATAGCAGCTGTACTGTTCATAAGAAGGTCGGGGAAAATGGCAATGTTGCAAATCTGGAGTGAAAATATTAGAAATTCGTGAAGTTAGGAGCGTGCGTGCTAACTGCGCAATGCACTCTCGTAACACAGTCATTTTATGGAGTATCATTACCAAATTTTCAACATAGGCATTTTAGGACCTCTACTCATGAACAGTGCCACTGTCATTTTCTTAATCTGTCCTGAACATTGATTTCCCACAGTGACCGCACTATTCTGCGCCGGAAGTGAGAAAACACATTTCGGCCAGGATGTGAACAATGACAGCTGGACTGCTCACAAGGAGGTGTAACAAAATGCCAATGTTGAAAATCTGGAATGAAAATATTGTACATTCGCGAAGTTACGAGCGTATGCAGCAACTGCCACGCTCGTAAAACAGTCATTTTTTTGGATTTTTTTCCACCAAATTTGCAACATAGGCTTTTTGAGAGTCCACCTCATGAACACTAGCACTATCATTTCATTAATCGGCCCGAAGGGTGATTCCACAGTGACTGCTAACCACCTTTCGGGGCCGATTACCCATTACAGTTCAAGAATTCATGAGGAGGGATCCCAAAACCCTATGTTGAAAATTTGGTGAAAAATTCCCAAAATGCCCGGATATGCACTAAAGTTGAAAATCCCTATTCATTACATTATACAGCTTACCGGCATTTCCTCAGTTTAGCGGTCGGCTTTGAAGAGTGCAGACATGTTCCCAGTCCAGAGAATCATCGCGCTCGTGCTCCGGAGAGTAAGTATGGGGTGAGGGGGATGTGGGGAGGCTGGGTGCGCAGTGGGTGAGTGCGGGTTGTGGGGGTGCGGGGAGACTTGAGGACCGTTTCCTTTCTTTCAGGTACAAAAGCGTCGCGGGATGCTTTCCATATTTGAGGGCATGGGGCACGCTGGGGTGAGCTCCCAGCGTGTCACCAGAGTCTGGGACAGCTGTAGCTGACGGGGATTGGGCACCGGTCAGCAAACAACAAAGGGGAGATTTATTTTCGCCGAATGGGATTGGGCACCCTCCAGCAAACAACAAAGGGGGGGTTCTTTCTGCCGATGGGGACTGGGCACCCCGGCCAGCAAACAACAAAAGAAGGGTATCTTTTTTCTGCCGACGGGAGGGGCTCTGGCCGGCAACAAAACATTTGGGGGTACATATTGTTTGTGAACGCGGCGCAAGCTGCCACTGTGTTCACAAACAATACCAATAGTTGAAGATCCCCCCCTGCAATGACGGGTCGCCTCATTGCAGCGGATGGCTGACGCTGCACGACTTAAGGCCCCTGATTGCAGCGGCTATTTGTTTTAAAGTTGTGGTACTGCTGGCTGAACTAGTGTCAGCAGCAGCGTGCCACGGCATTGGGGGATGGGGGACAAGCCTTTGCAGGCTGTGGGGGCATTGGGCACAACAGTGCCACGCCTCCACAACCTGCTTCTGCAGAAACCTGCCGCAACATGTTTCTTGCGCATGCACGCAATCAACATAAAAATGGAAAGATCTAATAAATGATGGGAAATTTATAAAATGGGAAGATCTACAGACAAAAATAAAAGTACATAAAATACATCAGTTATCAGTTTTTACACTACAAAAGAAATTCACTAAATTATGTGACCTGTTTGCATTAGACAAATCAATAACTATAATACAGTGAAATCAAGAAAAATACTTTAAAAAAGCAGGTGATAAGATTTTATCAAGAATTTATAAGGGGTTTATATACAGCGTGACAGATCTAAAACTAATGATAGTTGGAATAAAAAAGCAAATATAAATCTGACTAATCAGATATGGACCAATTTAAGGATTAAGGCAAATAAAATATATCTCTCCCCTCCAAACAAATTAATACATAGGAAATTGTTGGAACGTGTGTATATTACTCCTGTAAAGTTAGCCAAGGTGGATCCATCTTATAGTAACATGTGTTGGCACTTGTGTGGTAAAAAGGTTACATTAATTCATTGTTTTTGGGAATGTTCACAAATTCTTCAATGGTGGGAAAAGACTAACAGTCTTAGCCAAAAAATATTAATTTTAACAATCCCATTGACACCTGAATTATTTTTATTTAATTGTTTAGATAATATCATTGAGGGGAAAATAAATGACAAATATTTTAATTAGCCACAATGACTACTAAAATAATTTTTCTGCCCAATTGGAATTCCAACAATCTACTAAGCTTTCCATTCAATATATGGTGGAATGTATTTAGAGAAACACTGATGTTTGAAAGATGAATGTATTTATTGGACAATGTTAATGATGATATTTATGGGAGTACATGGAAAGAAATAGTGGACTCACTACCCCAGAAGCATTACTTCATACTATTGAACAAGAATATAAACAGAGGATTGAAAACTAGTATATTGATGCCATGGTGGTGGTGGTGGTGGGGGGGGTATGATGGAATGATAGCATTTGTTTGTACATAAGATACAAGTTAAGAATAGAATAACTTTAAAATGTGATTGTATGAAATGCATTCTTGCACTGTTGTAAAGGATAAAGACTTATGAAATAAAAAAAAATAATAGAAAAAATGTTGGGGAAAAAAGACCAGTCAGTCTGGCCTCAGTCGCGTGCAAGCTCAAGGAGATCATACTTAAGGAAAGGTTGGTAGAATATCTAGAGGAGCATGGTCTCCAGGATGCAAAGCAACATGGGTTCATGGAGGGGAGTGTGTCAAATGAATCTGATTTACTTCTTTGACTGGGTCACTAACACAGTAGATGGGGCCAAGTGGTGGATATCCTCTATCTGGATTTCAGCAAGGCCTCTGACTCTGTGCCCAACATAAGGTTGATCAGGAAGTTGACAGATCTCAGTGTTGGGAATAAGATGACCAGATGGGTGGAAAACTGGCTGAGGGCCAGAACCCAGAGGGTTGCTGTGGGGGGAGAGTTTTCTGGCACCAGAGATGTCACCAGCGGGGACCTGCAGGGCTCGGTGCTGGGGCCAGTGTTGTTCAATGTCTTATCAATGACATTGGGGATGGTATTAAGGGAAAAATGTTCCTATTTGTGGACAACATCAAGCTCTGTGGGAGAGTGTAAACAGCTGAAGGGATACAGGACCTACAGGATGATCTGGAAAAGCTGGGCAAGTGGTCCTGGATCTGGCAGATTGGTTTCAATGCCATGAAATGAAAAGCTATGCACACTGGAGCCAAGAATCCCAGGATTGAGTACTACTTAGGTGGAGCCCAGGTATCTGTATCAGAGGAGGAGGAGGAGGAGAAGGACCTGAGAGTGATGATCACCAGTGACCTGAAGCATTCCACGCAGTGCAAGAAAGCAAAAGCAAAGAAAATGCTAGGATGCATAGCTAGGGGGACCAGTAGTAGGAGAGAGGAGGTTATACTGCCCTTGTACAGGTCACTGGTGAGGCCACCTCTAGAGTGTGGAGTTCAGTACTGGTGCCCACACCTCAAAAAGGACATTAACCTACTTGAGAAGGTCCAGAGGAGGGCTACAAAGATGATAGTGGATCAGCTGGGTAAGACATACAAGGAGAGGTTGAGAGCACTGAACATGTACTCCCTGGAGAACAGGGGAGAGAGAGGGGACATGATTGGGACCTTCAAGTACTTGAAAGGGATAAATAAGGTGGATAAGGAGGGTCTATTTAAGCTGGGTGGCAGCCATAACATGAGGATGCACAGACTTAAGCTGCAGGGGGGGAAGTTTAGGAGGGATGTCAGGAAGCGCTTCTTCACGGAGAGGGTGGTGAACACCTGGAATGTGCTGTCAGAAGAGGTGATCTTATTGAAGACAGTGGGCAGCATCAGGAGAGGCTGGGATAGGCATAGGGGGAAGGTAAGAATCAATGGGAAGGGAGGATGGGAGGAGTGGGGGGCAGGCACAGTAACTCAAGCTGTGGACCGTGCAGTATGGGCAAACTAGGCAGACCAGATGGCCTTCTTCTGCTGGCTTCTTTGTATGTTCATATATCGTATGTTCGTATGTACAGTATTTCTTTTTAACTTCTAAAATTGTATTTCATTATACACACACCGCACACTCCTTGTAGATATAAAAACAATGGGAGCTATGCACAAAGCCAATGCGGGGTGAACAGATGTGCATAGTGAGGGCATGTAGGTCACTACTTGTGAACCACGTGCAAGTCCCAATGCAGAGACACACATGACAGATGTGTAGAGGCCTGCGTAGCCCACCCACGCACATGTCCACAGTGGCAATGTGTGGCACGTCTGCAGGGGTGGAGCCTCATAGTGCCACGCACATGTGGACCCTGTATACATGCACAAAATCATGTACAACAGCCAGGTGCATCTTGGCAGTTGTGTACATTTAAGCCAGAGTGAGGGCTTCCATAACTGCACACGTAGTGGAGCTGGCTGACAGAACACCCCCGTGTATGGCCGCAATCCATTCTACATGTTAGCAGAAAGTTGCATAACAAGGAGAAAAAGTACTCCACCACTGAAAAGGAAGCCCTAGCGGTCAAATGGGCAATGGAGGCCCTTAAATTTTATTTACTAGGAGCTGACTTTGTGCTCATAACTAATCATAATCCTCTCTATTGGTTGAATCAAATGAAGGATAAAAAAATCTCAGGATCACAAGATGGTACCTGGCATTACAACTATTTAAATTAAAAGTGTTGCATAGACCTGAGAAAGAGAATGTCACTGTGGAGTTTTTGTGATGGTATGGTTCAGAAATTGAGAAATTAGAAAGTTAGAGAAGGAAGAAAATAGTGATATATAGGATATGTATGTGATGAGAATGAGGAAAGGTTTTGGAAACCTGTTTAAAAGAGAAAAAAGAAAATAAACAGGTTCCCTTTTAAGGGGGGAGGTATATGTGACAGGGTTAGTTAGGCCCTGTCCCATCTGTGTTATATAGGAGGGAATTACTACTATCACTATCTTTTCTGACTTTCTATTAGACTGTGCAGTCAAATCTTACCTTTACCTGCATACCCCATTTAGTTGGGTTGGAAGCATTGAGAGATAAACTAGAAGAAAGAGAACCAAATAGTATTCCACCAAATGAGTTTATTGTGGACCTTGCGGAATTGGTCCTTACCAAAAACTACTTCAGACTTGATAACCAGCAGTACTGGTAATCCAAGGGTACAGCTATGGTCTTCTATGGCTCCTAGCTATGCAAACATATAGTAATGGATGCATTTGAGAGAAAATATATATACAATACAGACAACATTTAACAGTGCAAATATTTAATGTTAGAAATGATACATTGATGACTGCCTCTGTATCTGGCAAGGTCCAGATAGTGAATTGAATGCTTTTTTGCAGTATGTCAACAACTGTACTGATTATTTAACATTTGTAATGACGTCAGACAAAAAAAAACCAGTGAACTTTCTCAATTTAACAATAACCAATGAGAATAAGGAACTCACAACCAATGTATTTAGAAAACCTACTGATAGAAATGTACCTACTTCATGCGAACAGTTTTCATAAAAAACCTATAATTGAGAATATACCTTATGGCCAGTTCATAAGAGTAAAAAAGAAATTGTACTGATAGCAAAGATTATGAATTGGCTGCTGATGAGTTGGTGGAACACTTTACGAATAGGGGTTACCATGAAAGAATCCTGCAGAATGCTAGACAAAAAAGTGACACCAGAAATAGAACTGACATATTGAAGCCAGCACAAAAACAGGATACATTATTAGATAAAATAACAGTGTCTTTCAGCTACTCAGACCACTTCAACATGATTAGATCTTTCATATTGAAACACTGGAATATTTTACAATTGAAACAAATAGGAGAAGAAATCTTCAGAGAAAAAACGTTAGACATAGCTAAGAAAACAAAATCTCTAAGTGATAGACTCTGTCATGTAATGTATAGGAATCCAAAGCCAAAGTTAAAAATTTTTGAGGGCAGAACAAAAATTATTGGTAACTACCCGTATGGTAAATGTCAGAACTGTAATAACACAAGAAAAACAAAAACGATATATAATCCCTATACAGACAAACATGAGATAAAACAGTTATTAACATGTCAGACAGACCAAGTAATATATGCACTGAAATGTCCTTGTGACCTTCATTATATTGTACAAACGTCTAGACCTCAGCGATTAAGACTAAATGAACATCGCAGTGACATCAGAAGAGGTGATCTGGATTCAGCAGTAGCCAAACACTATATCAAAAAGAGGCATAATGTATCTATGCTTTGATTTGTAGGACCTGAAAGAGTGGATTCTCCCCCTAGAGGGGGTAATTTACAGAACAGCCTCCTCAAGACAGAGGCATTTTGGATCGATAGATTCAGGACCCTAGATAAACGTTATGGTATAAATGAAGAAATAATGTGGTCTGAGTTTGTTGACTGACACCACTAGGCACATTTAGTAATGAGCTGAGTGCTCGATTCCCTTTCTTCACACTAACAGTCCCCCTGGTAAGGGCTGACCACTTAATGCACTTTCAGTGCATTCCTATGGCCACCGTTTTTGTGTCTGAGTAACACTGGTGGATCAGGACGCGGGGTCATTATTTCAAAATGGCACTGCTGTCCCAGTTCAGCCCCTTGGTGTACACACACGAGAATGTTGATTTAATTGTGAGAATGCATGTACTAGCTCACTTTATAGTGTGCTTTTTGTATAAAAAAGAAAAGATATTATAAGGTAATTTTACCCATAAGATAGCTATAGCAATTGAATTTCTCTTAACAGTTCAGTAGGAATTACATACTTAACTGGTAGACCTATACCATAACAGAAATTGAGACTAAGCCAAAGCCTGCAGCCCCATTTCTAAGAGTCTGCTTTATAGCATTGTGCATGACTCAAGAAAGTAGCTTTAGAAAGGCCTGAAATCAAGTTCAGTTTCTTCATCCCTGCATCCACCAATAGGAAAGGGAATATGTGTAAGGAGGTGGAGCCTCCACTTTAAAAAGAGATGCGACACACGAAAATGGCACCTACAGCTCTGTAAAGACGTCAGGACAGAGATCACATTTAGCAGGGAAGCGGGTAAGCCTACAAGTAATTTGCTTTGGTGTAACTAAATGATGAGCCAGAAGAAGGTTTAGCACAAGTAAGATTGAGAAAGAAATTACGATGTCTCAAAAATGTCAAACTAATAACTTTAAACTCAGTAAGAACATGGAAATGTTTTTTAACTGCAATAATGATTTTACATTCTAACATTAAGTTCAATGTCCTAGAACATAGCGCATTACAAAATAACTGAACAAATAACCTGAATTAATTATGCTTATAAATAAAATTGGAAAATAATCCATCTTTTAATAATTCTTTTCACTAGACCTACAATTTGATTAGAAGCCAGGGGCATCTACCAAAATGAAAAACAAAACCGTATCTCAAATATAATAAACCCCTGTGTTAAGAGGTAATAAAACATATGTTTATTTTATGTTTTACATACTAAGGCAAGACCATATATCACATTCTAGGTATATTTAATTTCAGATTGGAAAAAAGTAAATAGAACTAAGCTAGAAACTATAACACAAGACTTTGTAAGATGATTTAAGGTACATTTCAAACTCTTTGGCTGTATTCTGTGACAATGAATAGTGTAGCAAAGCAAAAATATAATGTTTAAATACTATTTACTGGTCACTGTGCTACATGTGAACAATTTTTGAGCAGAAAGAAAGTCTAAAAGCTCTATTTGCATAACAAGGTGAGAATTGTTTTCTTTTCCTGTAGAAACAACCAAACACATGACAACTGTTTAGAAATCATTTATTAAAGTATGGTTTCCTAATGAATGTAAGTAAATTAAATTAACTGCCCTAGCAAAGAAAGAATATCTTAACCAAAATGTCTAGAAAATTTAAAGTGGTAACAAAAATGAATTCATAAATAATGTAAATTACTGGTGTGTTACAAACACTGATAAATTATAGATCCTGAAGAAGCAGCATGTTGAACTGCAAAATGTTGAAATAAATACTATTGATTGAAACATAATAATAGTAGTATCTGTTTTTAAAACTATAACTGGTGAGAGGGTTGTACATCTCCAAATCTGATTTGCATAGTCCTCTGACACTCGTCACATCCGCTGTGGGAACCATGAAAAATGGTCAGCTGAAGCCGCCACCATCATCACTGCACTGTGATGCAGTGTATGGTAATGGCAACACTGTGTGCATGTGTTACCTGTACAGGTGAGGGCGTGGCGTATGTGAGCGACAACACGCCCACGTAAAGGTCATACAGGTGCCCTGGCCTGTATAAATGGGGATGCTGGGGTGGGTGCACAGGCTGACTGGAAATGATAATGCAGGCAAAGGATGTGTCCCAGAGCATTGATGCATATACACCTGCTAGCAGGCATATAGGGGCCTGCACTTCTGCAGACAGAGGGTCTCTTGCAATTTTGGTATCATGGATTTTGTGGCTCCCACACTTCTGCAACCAGAGGTCAGTGTGTATGTCTTATGCCTGTGGCTGCAGAAGCACTGGCCTGTCAAGTGTGTGTCTATCTTATAGTGTGCATGAGTACCTAAGGCTACAGAAGCACTGGCCATTTACAGGCCTGTACTTCTGCACATAGAAGCAGTGTTGTGGCATGTGTTATGATCTGAGTACCCTGGATTTCTATCTGGAGTGACAAGTGAGTGTGACACTGTTCATTAGCAGAGGTCATAAAATGCCTACGTTGAAAATTTTGTGATGAAAGTCCATAAAATAACTGTTATGAGCATGCATTGCGCAGTTTCCACGCATGCTCATAACTTCACACATTTGTAATAGTTTCACTCCAGATTTTCAACATTGCCATTTTTCCACACCTCCTTCTGAACAGTACAGCTGTCATTTTTCAATTCCTGGCTGAAATGTGTTTTCGCACTTCCAACACAGAATAGCGCGGTCACTGTGGGAAATCAGTGTTCGGGACACATTAAGAAAATCACAGTGACACTGTTCATGAGGGGCTTGTGGTGTTATACTGAGTGCATATTTAGTTTAAAACAGCACTTTTGTTGCGAGTGCCTAATCGAACACTGCAGGCACCACTTCCAGTGTCTCCCCATCAAATAGCTCCTGTGTAGCGACTGGGAAAAGCATGCGCGAGGCAGCATGTGGAGATGCATGCAGAAACATGCACATTGATGCATGTCAGCTGTGTCTACTGGGAACTCTGGGGAATGGGAGATGGAATCAAGACCTCTGAAGAGTTAAAACACTTGCAAGGTAACAAGTACTGTTAGCCTCCATTACTCAAATAGTAGTAACAATCATTATATTGCTTGCTACATCATGTCGCAGGGTAAGGGTAAAAGGAGTAAAAATAAAAAAAGAATGTGTCTCCAATGTAACATGTACATAGAAGAGGTAGCATGCCCAGACTTTGTATGTGATAAATGCACCTTAGTTAGTACCTTACAAGAGGAAATAGCACAATTATTGCATAGGTTAGAAACACAAAAACAAATTAATATACTTGAACATTTCATAGATGGGGCTTTGTTGTGTACTAGTGACCTGTTATCTTCCACCACAGAAGATGTTAAACCTAACTTCAGTTGTAATGATACATCTGAGGATTCTAGGATTAACATTCCCCCCAATGATGCGGAACCTGGGTAAACTAGAAATCCTTTACCCTTACATAATAAATTTGAAGCATTAACTGATGACACCGGGGACCAAGGAGTCTCTGTTAACACTGTTACGCCACGCACTAATGTACAAACTTTGAGTACTGATCCACTAGTTACAGCACCTATCATTAAATCTTCTAATTGCCCAATGATAGAGATATAGTGGTAATCAGGGATTCTATTCTTAGAGGGGTAGATTCTGCTATTTGTATTGGAAGAAAAGCCCATACAACAGTGAGTGTACTTCCAGGGGCTTGTGTTAAGGACATCTCTGAACTTCTGGATGGCCTACTGGGAAAACACTACTAAACCTGTTGTACTCCTTCATGTAGGTACCAACAACCTACCCACCAACAACTGGGCTGACATACAGGCAGATTATATTAACATCATAAATGGGTACAACAGAGAGAAGGGGAGATAATCCCTGGAGTTTTACCCATTTTGGGGAGACACTCAGATAAAAAAAGCCAATTCTAATCTTGAATGTATGGTTACGCCAACTTTGTCATAAAGAAAAATTGGGTTTACGGACAATTCAACTACATTTTCTAATAAAGCATATTTTAGAAACAATGGGCTACATTTGAATAATTTTGGTACTCACGTAATGGGGAAAAAAATTAATGAAGTTTTAAAATTTCATTTAAACTGGTACACGGGGGGGGGGGGGGGGACATTAGGCCATGATAACCTCTACCCCACTAAAATCCATCTTAACCAGACAGATATGGCATGGAATGGAGTATTAATCAATGCTAGAAGCCTGGTTAATAAACTAGATGAATTTACGTTTCTGCTTGACACCCAAGATATACATTTGGCATTGATTACAAAGACCTGGGGTAATGATAGTGACACATGTGATACAAACATACCAGGATATAACTTGTCTTACAAAAATAGAAAATGTAAGGAAAGTGGGGGGCTGGCCATTTACATTAACAACACTATTAAATGCGAGGAAATTCCTGACAGTACTGAGGATATAGAGGCTCTTTGTGTTAAAATTTATCCTCAGTCATATACCACTATAAAATTGGGATTAGTATACAAGTCCCCTTCTATATCTTCAGAAAAAGACACCAAATTGTTAAAACATATTAGTGATCTAAATCCTTCTGACAATATCCTTCTTCTTGGTGACTTCAATCTGCCCAATATAAACTGGATAACAAGCAGTGGAAACAATAAAACTGATAACTCCTATCTAGATATACTAGCTCAGATTGGTCTTGAACAAAAAGTCCTCTGTGCCACTAGAAATGACAACATTTTGGACATTATATTTACTAACATGGGAAATAACGTGGCCAACATCACCGCTTCAGCACCAGTGGGCAACAGTGACCATATGTGTGTTAACTTCCAGGTTCTGAGGCAATTTAGGCAGATTGGGACTGGGATTACTGAAAGATTAAATTTTAAAAAAGCTAACTTTACCAACATAAAGAGAAACATGGCAAATTGGGATTGGGCAGGTGAATTTACAGGTCATACAGTACAGGAGAAATGGGATATGTTGATCACTAAACTTAAGGGAGAGGTCATTAAGAACATACCTAGTACTAAGAAATATTCTACCAGAAGAGCAACCCCTAGCTGGATGAAGCCTTCGATTAAAAAGTTCATTAACAAATAAAATAGATTGTTTAAAAATATAAAATATGGCAATCAGCATATATTACCGACATATAGGGTACTAGTTAAAAAAATTAAAACATTAATTAAAAAAGCCAAAGCACAAATGTAAATAAACCTAGCATCTAGGGTAAAGGATAACAAAAAAGCCTTCTTTTCGCACATAAATAAGTCAAGAGGAACCTCAGACTCAGTTGGCCCATTCACTAACAGTTTAGGGTTACCAGCTAGTAATAAAGAAACTGCTGACATACAAAATAATTATTTTTGTACAGTGTTTAATAATAATGTTGTTAAATCATCTGAGGATATATTACTATCCACACCAGGACAAATTATTATAGACACTATAGATGTAAACCAGAGACTTAAAACGTCAGCTGTTAATAAATCCCCAGGGCCAGATGGTGTGCATCCTAGAGTCTTTCAAGAACTAGTTGAATTTATATACCAACCCTTAACCCATATTTTCCAGCATTCTCTGGATTTCGGAGATGTACCTCTCGGTTGGAGGGTAGCCACTGTGGTGCCCCTCCTAAAAAAAGAGTCCAGAAGTAAACTGGAGAATTTCAGACCAATTAGTTTCACATCTTTAATGGGAAAAATACTTGAGGGAATAATTAAAGACTATATACACCAGCAACTATTGACACTTGGTTATACAGATTCTTATCAACACGGATTCACCAAAAAAAGGTCTTGCATGACTAATCTATTGGCATTTTATGAGAAGGTTAGTAAGAAACTTGACAAAAAAAAACCTGTGACCTCGCCAAAGCATTTGATAAACTACCCCATCTGGAACTAATCAGAATTGTTAGGGAAGTTCAAGCTATGTACTAGCATCACTCACTGGGTTGCCCATTGGCTGAAGGAACGTCAACAGCAAGTGGTGTTCAATGGCATATTCTTGGAGTGGGTTGGAGTTACGAGCGGTGTGCCACAGGGATCGGTCCTGGGTCCCATACTTTTTAATATATACATTTCCTCTCTTAAATTGGACTCACAGAACACCTGGTTGTTGAAATTTGCTGATGACTGTAGGCTGGGAATGGCAGTGAATGGTTTTGGATAGTACCTCTGTATTACAAAAAGCATTGGATTCTATTTTTGCCTGGACTGAACACAGTAAATTGATCCTAAATATTAGTAAATGCAAAATTATGCATCTTGGTACTGGGAATAAACAGCAAACGTATTATATGAACAATGTACCCGTAACTGTAACTTGCTGTGAAAAAGACCTTGGAGTGACTATATGCCCAGACCTTACATTCAATATTCAATGCAGGGAGCAAGTAAAAAAGCCAATCAAATATTAAATTGCATTTTTAGGCATATTTAAAGCCGAGTAAGTGAAGTCATACTTACCCTTTATGTTGCTCTGGTTAGGCCTCATCTGGAGTACTGTGTGCAGCTTTGGTCCCCTTATAGTAGAGAAAACATTAAAAGGGTTGAAGCAGTACAGCGCAGATTGACTAGGTCCATTTCAGGTTTAAAAGGATTGTCATATCAACAAAGATTGAAAACACTTAACTTATATTCACTTCAATACAAAAGGTACAGGGGGTATTTATGTATGCTTTTTAATGCAATAGAGGACAACAATCTCAGAACTGAATTTGGCTTAGAGTATAACCAAGGCAGAGTTAGTAGCAGGAACCACCCTAAACAACTACATCTGGAGAAATGCAATTTATTACGTAGAAAGAATTGGTATAGTCTAAGAGTAAGTGCATATTGGAACTGTCTCCAAGTAGAAGTAATTCAAAGTAAAGACATTAATACTTTTAAAAATAATTTGGGTAAGGTTACGGGTAATGAGGTTAAATTCGGGATCGATTTACTTTAGTTAAATTAATATATAGTACATTTAAAAGGCAAGCATAAAGGACGCAAGTCTATTAAAGCTTGAATCGACCTATGAAACCTATGAGCAGAGGTCCTAAAATGCCTATGTTGAAAATTTGGCGACGGAAGTCCATAAAATGACTGTGTTATGCGCATGCATTGCGCAGTTTCCACGTATGCTCAGAAGTGCGAGCATTTTTAATATTCCCACTACAGATTTTCAACATTTCCATCTCTTCACACCTCCCTATGGATGTTACAGCTGTCATTCTTCACATCCTGCCTGATCTGTGTTTTCGTACATGTGGTGCAGAATGGCACGGTCGCTGTTGGAATTAAAAGTCCTGGACACATTGACAAAATCACACTGCCTCTCTTCATGAGAAGAGGTCCCAAATGCTTTCATGAGATGGGGTCACAAAAAGACTATGTTGAAAATTTGTAGTGCAAATACCAACAAACGCCCAGGGTGTTAGGGTTTTTGACCATAACGTCCCACCCTGTACAGACTGACAGGCATCGGGATGTGCCTTTGCATTGCTGACTGTACTGTTCATGCCACCCCACCCCCACCATAGAAACACAGACTTTGATGGCAGATAAGGACCACTTGGCCCACATAGTCTGCCCATTTCCCTACCTAGAGGATAAGCTGCAGATCCTATTTAACCAGCAGCTTTTTTCTTCCTACTCCCCACAAAAATTGCCTTATGTCTGTCCCATGCATTCTTGAATTCTCCCACAGTTTTAGACCCCACAACCTCCTCAGAAAGGCTGGTCCATGCGTCCACCACTCTCTCTGTGAAAAAATACTTCCTCACATTGCCCCTGAGCTGTCCCCCTCTACCTTTAAATTGTGTCCCCTTGTTCTTGCACATCTCTTTTTCTGAAAGATTCTACCCTCTTGGACTTTGTTGATTCCACTGAAGTACTTAAACGTTTCTATCATGTCCCCCTTCTCCCTCCTTTCCTCAAGGTTATATATATTAAGCTCCTTTAGTCTCTCTCCTTGTATAGCTTCTCTTGCAGACCCTGCACCGTTTTAGTTGCCCTCCTCTGAACTGCCTCCATCCTGTTTATGTCCTTGCGGAGATGGGGTCTCCAGAACTGGACGCAGTACTCCAGATGGGGTCTCACCAACTGTCTCTACAGGGGGATAACAACTTCCTGTTTTCTGCTGGTGATGCCTCTCCCCATACATCCCATTATCCCCCCAGCCTTCCCTACCGCCTTCTCACATTGCTTGCCAACCTTAAGGTCATCTTATATAATTACCCCCAGGTCCCTTTCCATTTTTGTTGTTGTTACTACCTCCCCCTATTGTGTAATCCTCCCCTGGGTTTTTGTTTCCCAGGTGCATTATTTTGCACTTCTTTGCATTGAATCCAAGCTGCCATACTTCTGACCATTCCTCCAACCTTGCCGAGTCCCTTCTCATCCTTCCCATGCCTTCTTGTATATCAACCCTGTTGCAGATCTTTGTGTCATCTGCAAAGAGGCATACTTTTCCTTCCAGTCCCTCTGCAGTATCACTTATAAAGACATTAAAAAGGACTGGACCCAGTACTGAACCCTGTGGCACCCCACTATAGTAACCCCTCTTTCTTCAAAGTGGACTCCATTTACAATTACCTTCTGTGTCCTGTTGTCCCGCCAATGTGTTACCTAGGCTACCACCCTGGGACCCACTCCCAGGCTGGTTAATTTGACTATTAATCTTTTGTGTGGGACTGTGTCAAATGCCTTGCTAAAGTCTAGGTAGGCCATGTCCACAGCCCCTCCCTGGTCTACTACTTTGGTCACCCAGTCAAAGAAATCAATTAGATTCATCTGACATGACCTTCCCGCTGTGAACCCATGCTGCCATGGGTCCTATGCCCCACTGGCCTCTACATATTCAACAATTCTTTCCTTCAAATTCCATCACTTTCCCTACCACAGAGGTCAAACTAACTGGTCGTAGTTTCCTGTCTCTGTCTTGGTCCCACTTTTGTGAAGGGGAATCACATCTGCCTCCCTCCAGTCCTCAGGTACCACACCATCCTCCCATGATTTATTAAAAAGAGTAGTCAGTGATGTCACTAGTTCTCTGCTTAATTCTTTTTGAATTCTGGGGTGAATTCCATCTGAGCCCCATTGCTTTGTTCACCTTCAGTTTTAGGAGTTCTTTCAGAACCCTTTCTTCTGTGAAAGGACTGGGATCGACCCCCCTCTCCAGAGTGCTTCTGTTAATTGGATTAGGCACCTCCTCTTTTGTGAATACTGAACAGAAGTATTCATTAGTATCCCTGCTTTTTCACTGTCCCTCTCTGCCCACCCACCGTGCATTCTATTCAGCTTCACTATCCCTCCCTTTGTCTTTCTAAACTCCCTGATATACCTATAAAAGGTTTTATCCCCCTTCTTAACCGAGTTGGCTATCTTTTCCTCAGTTTGGGCCTTTGCTATTCTGACTACCCTCCCTGCTTCTTTCTGCATTAACGGGTACAGTTCTCTGTCCTGCTCCTTCTGTGTTTCCTTATACTTCCTAAATGCTATCTTTTTCTCCCTAACCTTCATCGCCACCTCTTTTGAGAACAATAGTGGCTTTTTCTTTCATTTTGATTTGTTTATTTGCTTCACACAAAGACTTGTTGCATCTGTGATGGCAGTTTTGATATTTCCCCATTGTTGCCCCACCCCTCCTTCTAGCCTGTTTGCTAGTGCTTTTCTAAGGCACTCTCCCATCTTGCCAAAGTCTGCCCTCCTGAAGTCCAGAACCCTCACTTTTTTGTTGGCTTGACTCTGTAGCTGAGTTTATCGTGAACCATACTGTTTGGTGGTCACTTGTTCCCAAATGGCTACCCACTTCTAGATCTGAGATCCTCTCACTGTCCCCATTTGAGAGTACGAGGTCTAAGATTGCTCCCTCATGAGTAGGTTCCAAAACTAGCTGTCTGAGACATGCCACCTGAAGAGCATCGAGAATGGCCCTGCTTTTGGATGTGGCTGCAGCAAAGATTCTCCAGTTAACATCTGGCATATTAAGGTCCCCCATCAACAGTATTTCTCCTTTCTCTGCCATCCTAAGTATGCCTTCTATCATATCCTTGTCCATTCCCTCCCCCTGACATGGGGGTCTGTATACAACCCCTGTGCGGATTGTGGTGCCATTTCCAGTCTCTAAGGTGACCCACAGTGCCTCCTCTCCTCCCTACTTACTCTTTTGTTCAGTTGCTTTTATTCCTTCTCTTACGTAGAGAACTACTCCGCCCCCTCTTCTCCCCTCCCTGTCTCTCCTGTGGCTGTGCAACTGGTATGTTAACATCCCAGTCATGATTCTCGGTGTACCATGTTTCTGTGACTGCTACAATATCCAGGCATCCCTCTTCCATCAAGGCCACCAGTTCAGGGAGCTTGTTGCCTAGACTATGGGCATTGGTACTCATTACCCTCCATTTCTTGATGGCCTTGCCCCTTTTTGCCCCATCCCTGTCCTTATTGCATTTGTCACTTTCTCCATTTACCCCAGCGCTTCTCTCTATCGACATCTCTATGTTAGTGTCTACCTCACTTAGTACCCTGATTTTTTGGGGGGCTAGGATTTCCCTGCTCCTCTCCAGTGCCTCCCCCCCTTGGCTAGTTTAAATGCTTGCCAATGAAGCATTTAAACCTATCACCTAGGATCTTGGTTCCCCTCCTGGACAGATGCAGACCATCACGCCAGTATAGGCCTGCATCCCTCCAGGTGGACCCCCAGTCCCCAATGAAGCCAAATCCCTGAGCTCTGCACCAGTTTTTCAACCACTGATTGAATCCCATGGTATGGAGCACCCTAGCCTCACCCATGCCATAGACAGGCAGCACCTCTGAGAAGGTTACTGTGCGTGCTATTTATCCAAGGCCCCTCCCTGTCTCCACAAACACTTCTTGCACTGCTCTGATCCTTTTCTTAGCCAGGTCATTTGTTCCTAGGTGGACAATGACATCCAGCTCCCTCCTCTGTGCAGCTGCTCCTGCGATCCTGAGGATTCGCTCCCTGTCCCTCCAAGCCATGGTGCCAGGCAGGCACCATGTCTCCCTCTCCCCTTCCTCCCCCAGTTCTACCTTCCTAACAATGGAGTCCCCCACCAGGAGTTGTTTCTTCCCCTGTGGGGTCCCATGCCACCCTCCTGCGGGTCTCCTTTGTGGAGGTTCCCAGCATCTTCCTTGGTCTCCACTGTGGGTGCCTCCATAGAGGAACCACACGTTTCCAGAACAGCATAGAAATTGTGGAGCGGTACAACTGGAGGGATGCACCTCTGTTCCAGCACCCTCACCCTCCCTGAGCCCACTGTGGTCCAACTGCACCTCTTTCTTGGCAACCTCTGAGGCAATGGCAGTGACCCTGGTGGTCCCTGGGTGGGAGAGGAGGTCCCACAAATCCTGGCCAACTCAGCCTGGAGATGAGCAACCTCCTCCCTCAGCCCAGAGAGGTGCCTGCAGATGGGACAACACTGCATCCTCCAGAACGTCTCCCGGAAGACTGCTGCTCCACAGCCACTGCACTGCACCACTCCCATCATGTCTTATTTCTGGCCCCCTAACTGTCTGGAATACTTACTCTTTCCTCTGTTTGTTTATTTCTTTTTTTCTCTCTCCTTACTTCCTTACTACCTCTGTGCTCTTTTAGCTCTTGATCTTCCTGTTCCGAGACAAGAAGTTCCTATATTTCTCAGTAGTCTCCTTACTTGCTCAGAGTCAGACCTCCAGCAGCTAGGGGGAACGGAGAGCTACTCTTGCCCTTCTAGGATGGTGAGTTTTCTGGTGGCTCTGTGATCACTCATTTCCTTCTCCCAAACAGGGAGTTCCTGTTGTCAGCCACTGACAGGCATTGAGGTGTACCTTGGACTCTTTGGCCTAGACTTCACCCCATTGTCCTATGCTGCACCCATTTCAGCGTATGTCCTTATGGAATGGGGTGACTGTAAAGCCAAACACCCCAAGGCACACCTCAACACATGTCGGTGTCTGTAGAATAGGGTGAGGTGACATGGCATGATCATCATGGGCGATGACCCAAACACTTACCCCAATGCCTGTCCATCTCTACAGGATGGAAGTGGCGTTAACGTGAAGTTCAAAACTTCACTGCCATTCCTATTCTGCATCTGTCTAACTCTTGCATTTCCAGTGCTAATACCAGCAAGCAAACATTCGGCATTGACAAATGCTTGTCTTATATTGAAACATGTTACACTCTTTCACCTTGTTAATGCCCTTAAGATGTTTGAATGTTTCGATCATATCACCTCTCTAGGGTATACATATTGAGCTCTGTTAATATGTCCTCATATGTTTTCTGCCGCAGTCCCTGCACCATTTTGGTTGCCCTTCTCTGGACTGCCTCCATTTTTGTTAATGTCCTTGTGCAGGTGCAGCCTCCAGTACTGCAAGCAATACTCCAAATGGGGCCTAACCAGTGTCTTGTAAAGAGGGATTATTACCTCCCTCTTACAGTATGACTTGCGATACCCCTACTAATACACCCCAACATCCCTCTAGCCTTATACACTGCTTTAGTGGTCTGCTTGGATGATTTCAGGTCATTTGTAATGATGATGATGCCCAAGTCTCTTTCTTCCCTTGTGATTGCCAGCAATTCCCCTCCCAACCTATTGGTGGCTTCAGGGTTTCTCTTCCCTATGTGCATGATCTTGCACTTCTTTGCGTTAAACTCCAGTTGCCACTCTTCTGACCATTTTAGCAGTTTATCCAGCTCTCTTCTCGTTCTGCCCACCCCATCTGGATCATCTATTCTGTTGCAGATCTTGGTGTCATCTGCAAACAGACAAACCTTACCCTCCAGTCCATCTGCAATGTCACTGATGACGATATTGAAGAGGTCTAGCCCCAGGACTGATACCTGAGGTACCCCACTTGTGACTTGCATCTCTTCGGACTGTATACCATTTACCACCACTCTCTGTTTTCTGCCCACCAACCAGTTTGACACCCAGTTGACCAACTTCTGACCCACCCGAGCCTACCCAGCTTATTAATCAATCTTCTATGTGGAACAGCGTCAAAAGCTTTGCTGAAGTCAAGGTAGGCAACATCAACTGCACCCCCTTGGTCTACCACTCTGGTTACCCAGTCAAAGAAATCTAAGAGGTTAGTTTGACAGGACCTTCCTGTTGTAAACCCATGCTGTCTTGAATCCTGTGCTCCTATGGATTCCAGGTGTTGCACTATCCTTTCCTTAAGGAGTGCCTACATAATCTTGCCCACTACTGAGATAAGACTGACTGGTCTGTAGTTCCCTGCCTCCTCCCTGCTACCACTCTTGTGGAGCAGGATCACAGGAGCCCTTCTTCAGTCTTCTGGGACCTCTCCTGTGCTCAGAGACTCACTAAGCAGTTCTGCTAATGGCTCTGCTAGTTCCACCCTTAGCTCCTTTAGTACCCTGGGATGTATGCCATCAGGTTCCATTGCCTTGTCTACCTTGAGCTTAGCGAACTCTTGTAGGACCCTTTCTTTTGTGAAGGGACTAGTGCACACCTCTCTCTCTCCCCCCTTTGTCCATGGTGCTGAGCTGTGGGCCCTGCCCTACCTTCTCCTCAATAAATACTGAGCAGAAGTATCTATTTAGGATAGACGTTTCTCCTTGGTCCTCCTCCACACACTCCTCTTATCACCTTTGATCTTAACAATGTCCCTTCTGGACTTTCTCCTTTCACTAATGTACAGTATCTATAGAAAGTCTTGTCCCCTTCTTTTGCTGTTTATGCTAGTGTTCCCTCAGTTTGGGCCTTTGCCTGCCTTACTGCCTTCCCAGATTTTTTATTGATTGGGAAGGAGGACTAGACAATTGTTTTGCCTATTTTCAGCCTCGCCCGGGGGATACAGATGGATGCCAACTGAAATTGAACCAGATTTTAAGCTGTTGACTGTATTTTAGTGAAGGGAAGTTTGGTATGCCTCCCTATCTTTGTCCCGCTGCATTGCCTTTTATTTCCTGAAGGCCAGCCTTTCGGCTCTGACCTTTTCTGCTACTGTATTTGAGAACCAAAGTGATTTCCTCCTTCTTTTGCTCTTGCTTTTCTCTCTAACACAATGGGATGTTGCTTCAAGTATTGCATCCTTAATGCTTGTGCGCTTTGCCTGTACCCCCTCACCTGTATTTCTTCTTGCCAGTGCTAGCTTAACTCTGTTGGCCATCTTATCAAAGTCAGCTCCTCTGAAGTCCCATATTTTTGCCTTGGAATGGGATGATTTAGTTCTAGTAGCCAAATTGAACCATTCCATCTGATGGTCACTGGCCCCCAGGTGATCTTCTACTGGGAGATCTGTGATCCTTTCCCCCATTAGTCAGTATTAGATCTAGGATAGCCCTGTCTCTTGTGGGTTGTTGTACCAGTTGTTTGAGGCCCTCCCCCTGCAGGGACTCCACTATATGTCTAGTTCGGGCGGATGTTCCTGCTGGTATTGACCGGGGTTTTGTATTTTAAAGGACTGGGCTGAGGAAGGGGTGAGGACTGTTTTTTTTTTTTTTTTTTACAAATAGTATTTCCTGAATAGGAATAGGCATGAATACTGCCACTGTTTGTTATTTTTATCCGAATAGCAAACAGTGCATTATTCATTGTATTCAGGAATAGTCAAGGCCCCTGGAATTCTGCGGTTCTGCGGTTGTGGAATTTGCCACAGAATTTGCATCATGCTGCAGAATATATATAGTGCCACTGAATTCATTGTTTTTGGTGAATTTTCATATAAATATATTGTTTTTCCATAATGTCAGGCTTTCTTTCCTACCTCGTTTATCCTGATGCCCCCTCCTCTATGCTCAGCATATGATGTCATTGATGACATCATGTCATATTTAGCCAATTACAGGACTGCATTCTGCCAGAGAAATGAATAAATCATGCCGCAGAAATCAGAAAATGCTGCCACAGAAGTCAAGGAGCCCTGCCGCAGAAATCAGAAAATTCTGCCGTAGAACACCAGGGGCCCTGGGAATAGCACACCCCTAGTAATGAGGTTCTTTTGTCTTTTGATGCTGCATCTGGAATGCTGTGCCCAGTTCTAAAGCTCCCACTTAAAAAAAGACAGTCTAGAGACGGTACGGTGTATGGTAACCAAAATGATTCAGGGCCAACAGGTCAGATCTTATTAAGATCCACTTTGGGCCCTCAACACGTACTCTCTGAAGGCCAGATGAGAGAGGGGGGAGATGTGATACAGACCTTCAAGTTCCTGAAAGGAATGAACGAGGTAAGTTGTGTGGGAAATATTCAGCAGGACTGGTGCATCAAGGACCCGGGGGCATGAATGGAAGCTGACGGGGAGATTCTGGAGGACTGTGAGAAAGTTTTATTTTTCATAGAGTGGCTAAGCAGTGGAACAGCCTATCAGCAGAGGGGGTGGGTGCAAGAACCTTAATGGTTTCCAGCACAGCTGGGAATGAGTAAAAGACTTCATGGTTGCACAGTGGGACAGCAGCAAGGCAGGGGGCAATTGGGGGAAGGTGAGATCAATAACTTCCACTAGACATTAGGTTCTGGGGTAAGATAGTGTAAAACAGGGCAGACTGGATGGACCAGTGATCTCTTTCTGCTGACATGTGCTATGTTTCCATGTTTTTATGATCAAATAAACAGAAATAACAATAAAAGTGGGACCAAAAATAACCAAGTTTAAATATATTTTTTTAAAATAAATGTTTGCACTTCAGTTTGTATCCACATTTACAATACAATACAGTACAATGTTATGGTTTGTAGAGCCTTTCATATAAAATATGTCACAAAACACTTCACAGATTTACCAAAAAATGAAACATAGCAGGCAGTCATGGTACAAGGATAAATGTTCATGGACATAGGTGCTTAGAGTTAAAGGCATGGTAGAAGAGATGAGTTTTGAGAGGAGACTGAAAAAGGGGAGGGTTGTTCCAGACAGAGGGGCAGCAGTGGGATTATGAGCAATAACCCACAACTGGGAATGCGTTTCTACAGAATTAACAAATGGCCGGGATGAATGGAAGGCACGAGGCCAACAGTCAAGGGACTTTCAATGCACCCAGGAAGTGCATTAATTCTCAAGAAACCTATGCCCTGGAGTGGGTTATTGTGCTTATAAAATGGAATTTTTTTTTTAGTTACCTTGTTGCTAGGTAGACTAGGTGACTTTGGTAACAATGGCCTTGTGCTTTGAATGAACCCTGGAACTCCATTTATTTTGAAGAAACCTATGCCCTGTTGTGGATTTTTTTGTTTACAAAATGCAAACAAATCTTATTTTATTGGAAAAAATGTTCCATTTTCATTTAAGTAGGTTGTTGCTACGTAGATTTGAGCAGGTATGTAAATAATCAATGTTCAGGTGCTGTGTTTTAACCAATGAAGTTGTTCAGTTTGGTCAGTTTTCACACACCATTTTATAAGACAACCAACAGTGGATAGGCTGTGTGCAGGGAGAGAGAAGAGAGCTAAAGAGGAGGAGCAAAGAGAAATAGCAGACAGGGCTAGCAATTAATAACATTCTACCCTGTTTTGCATATCTTTTTCATGGTGGAATAGTGATTACCATTTTCTTCACATTGGTATTTCAGTTGCAATACCAGTCCACCATACCGCTGCTCTGCAGTTGAATCTGCCTATGCGGTGTGTTTAATTGATTTGTCTGGGGGGATTAGAATGGTAAAGTGTCTTCCCTCCCAAGACTGCGAGCCACTACCATCGTCAATATTCCTCCCAGCCCTGGGATCCCGGACATATGAGCCCGCGGGGTTCGGGTAAAAACTGGGCCTCTGGAACAAGACCAGATTGGTTAATGCTGAACAAGGAGGACTTGGAGCAAGTTACACAAAAATGTTGCTGGTCTGAGCAGTCCACCTGATACAGCTTTTACCAATCTAGTTCAGTCTAGTTCCAGTGGTTCAGTTTTGACTAATTCCCAGCTATGGGTGAACCCCAGACTGCCATAACCAAACTGGACCAAATTTGTAAACACCAGACCTGCAAAATTCAGACAACTTGCACCCAGCCTGGCCACTTCAGTTTTTACCAGTCTGATTTGTCTGGTTTTCACCTAGTCCCGAGCCTGAGTCCACTCCTGAGCCTGGGTTGCTTGCTTGGGGAGTGATGCACAACAGCCACAACAGCTGAACCACAGGGAGGCATGGAAGTACTTTTCTGTCCAACTTAATTGTACCCACTGAATTTACTTGTTTAATGAAGTCAGACTGTGTTTATACCATGATTTGATCTCTCTTCAACTCAAGTATGCCTTCCCTGGACAGAAAGTTGTAACCAAATAAATTGTGAAACTGTGCCTGCTTCTGGTGCCTCATTGAAAACAAGCATTTGTCAATGCCGAATGTTTGCTTGCTGGCATTGGCAGTGGTAATGTAGAAGTTACAGAGCTGCGTAATAGGAATGGCAGTGAAGTACTGAACTGAAGCCAACCCCACCACCACCCTGCAGAGAGTGACAGGCATTGGGGTGTGCATTTGGGTCATCAGGCATAACAGCCTCGCCATTTCACCACCCCACCCTGCAGACACTGACAAGTGTCACGGTGTTCCTTGGGGTCTTTGGCCCTTATGCGCACCCCATTTCATTAGGAAATGCGGTGAGATGGGTGCGATATAGGAGAATGGGGTGAACTTTGGGGCTGAAGAGTCCAAGGCATACCTCGATGCCTCTCACTGGCTGCAGGGTATGGAATGGTATGAGCATTACAGGCAAGAATCCCAAGTCACACCCCTGATGCCTGTCATTCTCTACAGGGTTGGGCGTTATGGTTGGAAACCCTAATACCTCAGGCATTCGTTGGTATTTTCACTCCAAATTTTCAACATGTTTTTGTGACCCCACCTCATGAACAGGGGAATATCAGTTTGTTAGCAGCTGCTTATGCAATAGCTTAGTACGTATTTAGCACCACAGGTGCAAAAACATGCCGAACAGGATGTAAAATGACAGCTGTACTGTTCATGGGGAGGTGTAAAAAATGGCAATGTTGCAAATCTGCAGTAAAAATATTTAAAAAAATGGTGAAGTCATGAGCGTACATAGGAACTGCGCAACGCACACCTGTAATATAATTAGGTTGGGGATATTTTACAGCAGATTGTCAACTCAGGCATTTTGGTGCCTCCGATCATGAACAGTGTCACTGTGATTTTCTTTATCTGTGCCGAACAATGATTTCCCACAGCGACCATGCATCATGCATAGTAGGTAGCACACTCACCTCTGAGGCCGGGAGATCAGAGGGCTGTGGGTTCAGTTCCCACATCTGGCACTTGGATTAATATCCCAGTACTGACACTGTAATGCAGCATGAGAGGGGGTGCTGCATTTCTGCGGTGCCGTCTTTCGGATGAGACGTTAAACCGAGGTCCCATCTGCCTGGATTGGTGGTAGTTCAGGTGGATGTTAAAGATCCCATGGCACTTATCGAAAAGAGTAGGGGAATTTCCCCGGTGTCCTGGCCAAATTTCCCTCATTCACTAAAAATACCACCAACAGCTTAATCTGGTTCAAGGTCAGTTGGCATTCATCTGTATCCCCCTCCCCCGGGTCGTGCCTGAAAATAGGCAGGATTTGTCTAGTGCACTTACCCGGTCAACAAAAGCTAAATAAATAAATAAATAAATCTCAGTGCTGAAAGTGTCAAAACACACTTCAGCCACGTTGTGAAAAATGACAGCTCTACTGTTCATAAGGAAGTGTGAAAAAAATGCCACTGGTGAAAATCTGGACTGAAAATATTACAAAGTCATGAACTTACGAGGGTGCGTAGAAACTGCGCATTGCTCACTCGTAACACAGTCATTTTATGGACTTTTGTCACCAAATTTTCAACATAGCCATTTTAAGACCTCTGCTCATGAACAGTGTAACTGTGATTTTCTTAATCTGTCTAAACATTGCTTTAGCACACCAACACTTATGCGCTACATGTGCTGACGCATTTTAGGCGACATGAAAAATGGCAACTGTACTGTTTGTAAGGAAGTGTAATAAAATGGCAATGTTGAAAATCTGGAGTGAAAATATTAAATTTGCAAACTTACGAGCATGCATAGGAACTGCTCAACGCACGCTCGTAAAACAGTCATTTTTAGGAATTTTTTCACCAAATTTTCAACATAGCCATTTAAGACCTCTGCTCATGAACAGTGTCACTGTGATTTTCTTAATAATGTCCCATACATTGATTTTGCACATGACTGCGCCATTGTGCAGCTACATGGTGAAACACATTTTGGGCAAGATGTGAAAAATGACAGCTATACTGCTCATAAGGAGGTGTGGTAAAATGGCAATGTTGAAAATCTGGAGTGAAAATATTGAAAATTCGCGAACTTACGAGTGTGCGTAGGAACTGCGCAATGTACCCTCGTAAAACAGTCATTTTTAGGAATTTTTTCACCAAATTTTCAACATACCCATTTTAAGACCTTTGCTCATGAACAGTGTCACTGTGACTTTCTTAATTTGTCCTGTACATTGATTTCTCACACCGACTGTGCCATTGTGCGCTACATGGGCGGAAACACGTTTTGGGTGAGATGTGAAAAATGACAGCTATACTACTCATAAGAAGGTGTGGTAAAATGGCAATGTTGGAAATCTGGAGTGAAAATATTGAAAATTCGTGAACTTACGAGCGTGAATAGGAGCTGTGCAACACACGCTCGTAAAACAGTCATTTTTAGGAATTTTTTCACCACATTTTCAACATAGCCATTTTAACACCTGAGCTCATGAACAGTGTTACTGTGATTTTCTTAATTTGTCCCGTACATTGATCTCGCACACCGACTGCGCCATTGTGTGCTACATGGGCAGAAACACGTTTTGGGTGACATGTGAAAAATGACAGCTGTACTGCTCATAAGAAGGTGTGATAAAATGGCAATATTGGAAATCTGGAGTGAAAATATTGAAAATTCGTGACCTTATCAGTGTGCGTAGGAACTGCGCAATGCACCCTCGTAAAACAGTCATTTTTAGGAATTTTTTCACCAAATTTTCAACATAGCCATTTTAAGACCTCTGCTCATGAACAGTGTCGATGTGATTTTCTTAATTTGTCCCGTACATTGATTTCGCACACCGACTGCGCCATTCTGCGCTACATGGGTGGAAACACATTTTGGGTGAGATGTGAAAAATGACAGCTATACTACTCATAAGAAGAATGTGGTAAAATGGCAATGTTGAAAATCTGGAGTGAAAATATTGAAATTTCGCGAACTTACGAGCCTGTGTAGGAACTGCTACGCACCCTTGTAAAACAGTCATTTTGGAATTTTGGCACAAAATTTTCAACATGGGTTTTGGGACCCTTCTCATGAATGATGTCACTGTCATGGTGGTATTCTGGCCGAAGGGTGATTTCGCAGTCACTGCGCGAAATCACCCGCCGAAGAATGACGCCATGCCAGTGACATAATTCATGTGAAGGGGTCCAAAACCCCATGTTGAAAATGTGCAAAAATTCCCCAAAATGCCCGAGATATGCAATAAAGTTGAAACCCCACTATGTAACCCATTATACAGCTTACCGGCATTTCCTCAGTTCGCGGTCGGCTTTGAAGAGTGCAGAGCGTGTTCCCAGTCCACCGAAGATCGTCGCGCGCGAGTCCGGAGGTAAGTATGGGGTGGGGGTTGTGGGAGGCTGGAGTGCGCAGTGGGTGGTGCGGGTTGTGGGAGGGTTGGGAGGCAGCGGAACAGTTTTATTTACAGGTTTAAAACAAAAAGGCATTATTTGGGACATTTGCCACGCTGGGGTGGCTCCCAAGCGTTAACACCAAAAGGCTGGCGTTCAATGACCGGGGGATTAGGCACCCCACCGGCCAAGGACTACAGTGTTTGCCATGCTGGGGTGGGCTCCCAGCGTGGCACCTACAACTGGGGATGGGGGCGCAGCTCAGCCGGCGGGGATTGGGCACCCGTCAGCTATACAGTGTGGGGGCTGCGTGAGCAGCCGATATCTTATCGGTGCTCACTCAGCGTAACTCCCCCTTTCAACTGTATGCCACTGCATTTTGGAGCGTGTCATAGACAGCTCCAAAATGCATTGGCTTACAGGGGCCGCGCCTGCCAGCCCACTGACTGAATTGGAGGAGAAGGTGACACACCTCCGAAATCTCCGATGAAGGCACTATGTTTCTTGCACATGCGTGCAAGCAAACATAATGATTCTTTTTCTCCATTAGAAACATCTCAGTATAACCTCCAAGAATGTGAGCTATGTGCCAAGTTTTCACATGGTTGTCCTTGTAATACTTAATCTTTTATACAGTGTCACTGAAAAATTCACATACATTACTGGCTGAAACATGTCACACGACAGCACATTAAAATGCTTTAACACACACCATGTTGTGTGTTATTTCTTCCATAACTTCTACACAGGAATATGGGTATGAGTGAAATCTGGACCACCTGACTGAGACTGAACCAAAACAGTAAAAACCAGACCCTCTGGTCTGGCCAGATTGGCTCAACTTGCACAGTTCGGCCTTTACAGCCAGGTCAGTTGGTCCCAATTTTTACCATTTTGGTCCAGTTTAGGTCTGGTAGTCAGGTTAGGAGTTAAATATACATTCTGTAGCTGCCTTCTGGGATTGGTGCTCTATCCCACTGTATATATGTTCTTTTCCCCCTTCCTTGGCTCCACCTTTTTCTTCATCCCTTTCCAGTCTGGTCCTCGTAAATTCCATTCTACCACCTCCTCCCCCCTTCTTTGGCTCACTGATTCAACTCTCTCAGGCATGAACCAGGGCCTTATCATCTCCACCATTTTTGTTGACTTGGCCAAAGCCTTCAACATTGTAGCACACTCACTTCTCCTTGACAAACGTAAAGCTGCAGGGCTCTCTGTCTCCTCTACTAACTGATTCTGTTCCTACCTTGAGGGTAGGATTCATTCTGTTAGAATTGGAGATTCCCTATCCCCACCCTTGATTAGAACTGGTGCCCCCAAGGGTCTCTCCTCGGTTCAATACTCTTCTAGGCCTTCTTATATGACCTCCTTGCTGCCTGCATCCCTGCATCCATCCACATGTATGCAGATGATACAGTACTATTTATCGCTGGTTCCTCCACCTCTGATCTGTTGGCCAGGCTCCAGCTGGACTTCAACAATGTCCACAAGTGGTTCTGGTCCAATCAATTATCCCTCAATGCCAAGAAAAAAGTCTCCATGATCTTTGGCACTGGACAGAAGCTCGCTAAGCTTCCTGCCCTCCCTTCCTTCCACACCTTGGATGGGGCTACACTAGATGACGTTCCCTCATTCAAGTACCTAGGAGTCTGGCTCGACCATCACATCAACTTTTCTTGGCATGTGGATGCCATCCACAAAAAAATACACTCCAAACTTGATGCCCTACACAGGAATAGAGGATGCATCCTTCTTCCTGTGTGCTGTGCTATAGTCCAGAAAATGATCCTTCCCATTTTAGACTGTAGTGACACATTGCCTACAGTGCTGCTCGTAACACTACCCTCACTAGACTGGACCCCCTCTTTCACTCCGTCTGCTACTTTGCTTTGGACTGTCCACCTCACAACCACCATTATTCCCTCTATTCTTCCCTCTCCCTCCCTTCCCCTCCCTTGAATCCAGATGTATTGCAAACTGCACCTCCTTTATCTTTAAATACTGGCTCGGCTCCCTTCCCTCATACCTCACCTCTCTACTCCCCCATTCTCCTCATACACCCTTCATAGTTCTGGCTTTCACTCCCTTGCTCTCTCTCTAGAAAATCTTCAGCTGTCCAGGCTGCTTTCTCTTCCTGCTTTCCAAAACTTTGGAATTCTCTCCTCCTAAACATCTACTCTGCCACTTCCCAGCACTCTCTTTCCTCTATGCTCCAAGACTCTCTCTCTACCCATGTTTGCAGGTGCTCCTGAAAGCCACCCATGTTCCTCTCTTCTCTTCCTGCTACCCCATCACCTCTTGAATCTTCTTTTGACCTCCCTTTCTCCCATGCACCTTGATTCTTTTACTCCTATAAACCAATGCTTGCCTCTCTGCCTCTTCCCTTATTTATTGCACCTTGCACTTTATTTGTTACTTTCTGCCTCCTTGGAAACCTTGCACTAACTGCATAAATGTACTTATTTGCTAGAAGCTTTATGTTTGCTTCTACCAGCCATGTAATTTGTTTTTGATTGTTACATTACCCCTTTTCCCCCTCCCTCCAGGACACATCTGGAAATTAGCTTTTTCAGCTCAGTATGCCCTTCCTGGTGAAATTTTTGAAATAAATAAACAAACAAACAAACACATATGTAGTGAAGCTCGCCAGGATGAAGCGCATTGTCACAGGTTTCCTGCATGACAAAAGGGATTAACTCCCATTGAAATTGCATTTCTTGCTGCAGTAACTCCACTGCAGAATTCTATAGAGTTGGGCTTCACCCTGGTGGGCTTCACTATATGTGCTCGATCCTCATAAATGGAAGGAACTTTGTGAAATTCAGACTGCCAGACCTGGACCAGACCAAAATGACCAGTCAGTCATTTTAACCATTTTGGCCAGTGTGGGTCTAGCAGTCCAGATTTCACAAAGTTTCAGTGTTTTCACATACTTAGGTGAACTCTGGACAAGCCAGAATGGACAGACCTGCAGTAAAACCTGGACCAAGTGGTCAGTCCGGAACAGCTGCACCCTGTAAGTTGCACCCAGTCCAGTCTGGTTTTTACCATTTTGGCACAGTCCAGGTAACATGGTCCAGATTTCACCAAATCCCCAGAAATACCTTTATAAATGGAATCGAGTGTTCTGCGTGTCTCAACCTGTAAACAATTTATTTTGTATCATCATTAAGTAAAGGAATAAACTTTGAATAGAAGCGAAGAACAGACAGTGTCATTGGAAGTAGATTGCCTTATACTCATGTCACCATCCTCATGAAGAACAGCTTGTGCTTGGCCTGAGTAGAGAAACTCAGCAATAAATAACAGATCAAGAAGACAATGCAGTAACATCAGTTGATGTACCCAAGGTACTGTAGCTACTTTTAGCCAACTGGAGAGAAAGCAATATTGATTTATAAGAGCTCTTGGACAAGAAACATTCGCTAAAACACAACTGTCAAGAGTGCAATTATCAAATTATAGTCCAAAGGAATTTGCTGTTGTGCAGTACTGGACCAATTATTCCAGCCCCTGAAGTGTATTATCTTACGAGCAAAGCACATTCCTTGTATGTTTCTCTGCGACATTAGATCACTAAATCAGTTTACAGATGCAAAGACATGGAGCCAGGGATAACCCCCCCCCCCCAAACAAATGGGTGATTTGCAGGCGACTTCCTGAACCCTTACAGATGGCTGTCAAGATCCAAAGGAAGCGTAATATATACTAACATATGACTGCACTTCCAATTAAAGAAACATGCTATGGATTATCCAAAGAGACGGTTCTGTTCCCTTTTGTCACTCAACACCAGCTGAGCCTCGGGTTTCATTATGCATAAATAGGCATTCAGCAGGCTTAAAACTGAATAATTTCATTCACTTAGGCACACCATGATACTACGTAACATGAAAAAAGAACTTAATAAAAAACATATCCTGGCAATAATGACCTGTCTTCTTAAGAGTCACATAATAGAAGCTTCTGTTAGCCAGTCCAAGGGTCAAAAAATGGCACTGTTTTGGGTCCATGTTGCGAAGCAAATGCAGTATGCTAATGAGTAGAATTCAAATGCTATAGCATGACTGCTGTGTAGGCATAGTGACTAACACCAGTGCAGAGAGATGCAAGCTATTCTTAGTTTCAGACAGATTTTAGGACTGGCCTAATAGCTTGATGAACGGGCTTGGGCAATTGCTTCGGGACATATACACCTTGAAGGCCATGTTGTACAAATCTATTTCCAAGGGGAAACATTTTACTCTGTCACAGGGGCACCATTTACTATACCTCTTGAAGTTGTAATGTAATCTGTGTGCTCTGTAAGAAAAATACTGTAAAAATGCTTACAGCTGAGCGCTGCTTTAGTTTGTACCATGCTTATCACATCATTGTGATGTATGCAACTGTTGATCAACAAACAGCAACTTGTATACAAAAGTTGGCAACAAACAGGGTTGTGTATACAACCGGGCAACAAAGAAGGTTATGGGGGCTACAAACAGGGCTAGTGTACAAAATGGCATACAAATTTTCTTTCCCTACTGTAGTCACACCCCGAGGCTTGGAAGTCACTTGCTATGGCTATGACCTGGGTCCAGGCTTCAGAGCTGTCTGCCTGGATACAGCCAGTATCCAGGGATAGGTACGCCATCTATCCACTCTGTCACTCTCCCCTGGTTCCCCAAGGGAAACTGAAAAGTTAGTGCTGTATGGCAGGGAGAGGGGGATGCAGACTTCTGATGCATCAGCACATATGTGTGTATGGAGGAATTTGGGGACTCGCTGCTGGTATCCCTAGGGGAGTGGAGAAACAGGAGGAAAATCACTAGCCATCAGTTGGCAATGGCTCTAGGTATTTTTAGTACAATGCGCCACTTCATGACTGTACTGAATCCTGCTGAAGATTGCTAGGAACCCTGGAGGCCCTCCATGGGTAGCCATCTATGGAGGATGTTGAAAAGGTGTAGGTGGTTGTCAGAAGTGCTGGGCAAAATTAGAAAAATTCATTTTTCACATGTAGTGCCCAAGAGTCCCTGGTGCCCTACAGAGAAGGGCATCTGAGAGCTCCAGAAGCACTGGGTATAGCTGCCCAAGGAGGGTTAAAGTAAATTGCCCCAGGGTAGGTAGCTCAGGATCCCCAGGGCCATAGCATGGGAATAAAAGGGGGGGGGACATGATTTTAAATAAGACCTCTGCCTGGGCTCTAAAGCTGCAGCATGGCCATGTTTTAAAATGTTTCTTTTTTTTCTCCTTGTGTTTGTTTTCCCTGCTGCCTGCTAGCATTCTGATCCATGTTGCCAGGCTCTGGGAACCGGCTCTGACGATTCCCAAGCACATGGGCAGCAGGAGGGGACAGGCAGCCTAGGGCTCATGAGGATTCTGCTCGGAATCCTCGGCCAAGTTTTGAATGGCAACAGCCATTCCATTAGTTAGTGAATGCCTGAGCATGAGTGAGGCGGTAGCAGTGGGAGAAGGGGAGTAACTGGCTGGAGAGAGCACAGGGAAAGGGAGGGACTTAACTGTCATTGATGCATCCATGCCTAGGTCCAGGCCAGTCCGGAATGTCAGCAACTCTCCTTGCTTTCCTCTACCTCTTGGCAGTAGTTAATCTAGCAGTCCTCAGTGGTGTGGCAGTGAGAAAGTCCATCGGGGAAAGGCAGCAGTGAAAGGCCATCCTCTTTACCTCCTAGCAGCTGCCGTATGAGTGAATGCCAGAGGGAAGAGGAAGGTCTCAGGCCTCATTCCCAACGCCAGCATAACCTTGGCTCAGAGAGGAAGCAGGCATCAGGGTGAGTGGTGGCAGCACCGAAGCCTGGTGCTGACTGCCAGAAATAAACTTATTTTTTCTAGGTAAATAAAATAAAAGCTGACCCAGTGGTACAGATGGCTGAGGCACTGTGCACCTTACCTCCTACCACTCCGGGATCCTGGGTTCGGGAAAAAACACAGGTTGCTGAGGGGGTCTGCCTTGGGGGTGGGGATTGAGCCTCTGCTGGACAGCTTTCCTTTACCTGGGGGTGGAAAGGCATGCTGTCTTGGTCCTTGGTGGCCACCTGGTGGAGGCTGGGTGGTAGTGCCAGAATTATAAGTGGCATTAAAAAGGGAGGCATATCTCTCAACTGTCCCTGATTTTCAGGGATGTCCCTGATTTTGCCTCAACATTTTCCTTTGCCACTCCTAAAATCTATGTTTTTGTTACTGAACAGTGGGGATTGTAAGCATAAAATAATGACAAACATTAAAATTACAGACTTCTTGTTCTTCAGAAAATGTATTCCAACACTAATCCCCTTTTCGTATCAACTTTCTGAGTGAATATTACCAATTTTTAAGATGTGCCCCT